>CM054059.1:153745654-156145654 GCA_028641055.1 Alopecurus myosuroides
TTAAAGGTAAGATGTCGGTCTATATGCACTTAAGACTACTCAAGATTTCTTAATATTAGATGAAGTCTGAAACCCTAGTGCCTCTTGAGCCTCCACATGCGAACAGGAGGCGAACCCAGCGCCACCACAAAACTAGTCCCCTTAGCTCGCAACCCTCGCCGCGGCTGCCGCCGGTACTGCCCTGTTGGCCGATGGCTTTGGCAGGGCCGCCTCGTGGCTTCCATCTCCTGTGCTCGCTTACCCTGCACCTCACACCTCAGTGAGGTATCTCGACGACGGGCCAGATGGGAGCACGGTGGGGTTGAGCACCACGCTGCCGCTCACGTGTTCGTCCTATCTGGTGGTCGCTCATTGCCCTGTGCCGCCCCGGCCGCTGCCCCCGCTACATCCCCTCCTCTGAGTCACATCGTCACCGACAGGTCCAGTTGTGGTGCTCCACTCCCTCATCCTCGATCTGGTTCTCCCCTTCCTTCCTGCTGGCCAGGTTTGGTCCTCAGCTCCGGCTCTGGCACCCCTTTGATGGCTCTTCCTTCCATGGCTGACCCGATCTCAGCTCCGTCCCTGTTCCTGGTGCCGTCGTTGTTTCCACCCTGCCGAACTTCGCGTCTTAGGTGCAGGCAAGGCAGAGTGTCTGCTGGCTTGACGAAGACTAGAGATGTCAAACTACCATAACGACAACACACCTCCCCGCAAGCTTGGATCATGGTGGTATCTCTCCATGGCGTTCTTGTGGGTCTGAATAATTATTCCTTCAAGACAACACCCCACCCCACCCCACCCACCCCTGCCCCCAGATCAAAAAATAATTATTCATCAATTTGCTTCGGCCATTTCAGTGTATGTGAAAATGACACACATCTAATTGGCTATAAAAGGGGTGATGCAGCCAACCGATTTTCACCATTGGGTAATTCACGAACAGTCTCTTAACACATTTAGAAGGGCCATATCTTGTCAGGAATGAGTAGTTTTTTTACACTAAATATCTAAGCAGAAATAGATAGATTAGTCTTTATATGTAAAATTGAATCAATAATCTTATCCAAATGACTACATTCAAGCACCACAAAGCCTAATCCAACATTACCTCTACACCACCAGATGCAAAAAACAAAAAAAAAAACTCGGGAACTAACATAGCAAAATTACAATCAACCGATATCCGAAAGAACTCACAAAGGGGCGTTTGGAACGTCGAGGCACATGCTTGTAGGGAACGTCGAGCTTCTTGAGAGGTAGCTCGCTGGTCTTGAGAAGGTCGCCGCCGACCGCCTCCTCAACTTTGGCGGCGTGCTTATCCACTCCCTTTCCTACCCCTTTCAAGAAACCCACCGCGTCGACCTTGGCTGCGCGTAAGAACCCAGATTCAATCACCAAATCGAACAGCGAAAAAATAACACTGAGTTTGCCGAGAGGAGGATACCCTGGTAGGGCTGGAGGTGGAAGAATCTCGCCGGAGCTCCGGCGCTGGGCAGGAAAAGGCGGCGCACGTGCGATGCACAGGCGAGAGTCATGAGGAAGGAAGGTGTGGGGACTGGGGAGGCGGAGAAGAGCTGGCTTGTGACTTGTGAGTTGGGAGCTTCGTTTGGGCCAATGCAATAGGCCCATGTCGAGTGATGTATTTCCGCGGGTTGCGGCTCAAGCAAACTGTTTTTTTTTTACTATCTTTTGAGGAGTGATATGCTCAAACGACAGATGTGAAGACCGAAATCGAAGAAGTGAGCCGCTCCTCTTAGTTAGGGAAGTGGATGTACAACTTAGTCACGCAGGTTTAAGTCTCGCAAACATAAGTTTGGGTTTTTATTATTTTAAAAAAATCGTTGTAGGAGTCTTTCCTACTGTATTCCTTAAAAAAGACCAAAGTCGAGTTTTTAGGGCCTATTTAGAGACATATTTTTGCGATATTTAGGTACCCAAAATAAAATTTCATTTTCTTTAAAATACTGGTTCATAGAAACCATATTTATGCATATAGAAAAAATCTTAAATTTTTAAACATTTAAATACAATATTTGAATTTCTGAAAAACACCAAGCTCACTTTCAAAACGTTGCAGCATCGATTTATTCGATTACAACTGGAGGAAAAACATGTTGCGTGAACATGTTTTGTTACATCTACGGATGAAAATGGAGAGGATATAGACGGAATTGAGTGGTGCCATATTTGTTTTGATATTGTTTTGCGGAAGCGGAAACGAATACACATCCCCCAAAAACAAATACGGAGAAAAATATTGATGAAACAATAGATACAAACTAAATATCATGCAGACATGGAACAGAAAGCAAATGTATACTAGAACGAAGAGAACCCTTCAATAATGTAGAAAACATCAAGCAAATCAACAAACTTGTCGATTTTCTAAAAAGAACTGAAACATAAGTTATCAACTTTGGAAACACTAAAAATACCTACTATCGTCCCTAACCCTAGTGCAGCAATGAAATGGCGAAGTGGGAATGACTCGAGAGGGAGATGATATGCGATTATGTATGGCCTAAACATGGTTGCTTTAGATCTTTTTCTCCAGATTTTGGGTTGTCCCTAAATGTTCCCGTTAGAATTGTTGGGCCCGCTATATTCGGAAAGCTCCACGTAGTAAAAAAACATAGAAAGATCCATATTACCGTTCCATCGAAATACACCGTTCCATTTCTGTTTCCGTATAAAAGTTTCCTTTCTATTTTTGGAAGTTTCTATTCCCTACTTAGAACTTCCCAATGCAACAATTGTGCATGAAATAGCTCTTCATATTTTGACTCTATTATATCACATTTTGTGTCATCTAGAGATAAATGATACCCTCCTTGTGTTTCTAACTTTAATCATCTAGGAACTAATAATTATACCATATACTTTGTTATGATGTTTGTTTTGTGCTATCTAGTGTAAAGTCCTTAGTTTGGAGATACTTTTGATCCTTGATCGCTAAAAAAAATTGTGAAGTTTTTTTTACAACAAGCGACCAAAGATGAATATTGTATGGAGCGAATACAATATAGTTACTATGAGTCTACTCCCTTAGTTTCTTAAAGAAGAGGCGTATATATTTTGGTGATAGTCAAACAATGTAAATATTGACTAAGTTTGTGGAAAAAACTTTTAACATCTACAATGTCAGATCATTATTATTAAATACATAATGAAATGTATTTCCATATTATATTTGCATAGTTTTACAACTATCAATAGTTTTTTTTAAAGTTAGCCAAAGTTAATACTGAATTACTTTTTAGAAACAATTAGTTGTTTTGATAGTGAGAGGTGATATGTGTTTTATATAGTTATGCAAAAAAATCCCCTAGTTTCCTTTACCTCGTATATGACATACTTCGTATAATCTTAATGCAGATTTTGGTGCACTGAGCACTAGTGATACTGGTTTTGATTTTTTCTTTAAATAATACTTTGATTTACAAAAAATCTATTTTTAACATAAATAATGATACATGGTATATATATTTGGGCAAAGTTTCTATTTTGGGCAATAGAAAAATAACAATTTTGTGCATATATAAAGTAGTAAAAAATCCCGTATTTTATCCTGGATTTTGTTTCTCTTTGTGAAGCCTAAAATACAACGGTTATTTTTAACGAAATTTGGTACATAATTATAAAAAATATGTATATGTAATTATGTATCCATATAATTTTTATTGAAAAAAAATCAAAACAGGATTTCACCCCATTATATAAACTAGTTGAGTGCCCGTGCGTTGCCACGGGGAATTCGAGTGTCTTTTCTCCCCCCACACATGTAAACATGATGCACATAACCACATAATTTTACAAATCATTACGATTCCACTTCCCAACAAATACATTTCAATAAAATGCAGTAATTTGATTTTGCATGTATATATATGTTGTGCGTCAAAGAATTTTCATATGTTGTCTCAGCTTTATTTGCACAATACTTGAGTTTTTCTCGGCTCGTAAACCAATCCTTCATAGGGAATACATGTCGCTATTGTGAAGATTTAAGGTGGAAGATCAGATGGGCGACATAGAATACTCACTGTGAAAATAAAATGAACCACTTCGCTAGCATCATGAGAGTATAAACTGGAAAAAGAATAGCAGATCATGTCCTCTATGAATACCGCGACATTAAAGAAAAAGGTTGAACGATTTCTCTCCTACAACTGGAAGACATGCAATCTAAATACATCCAACACTACTATTTTGTGCCAATTCGTGACGACACATTGTTGTCTTTTTCAGGTTGTAAAAGTTTGACGTGATTCACCTTTCATTGTTGTCCTCTAGAGTCACTTCATCACATGAGAATACAATAGAGTCACATCTACAAGATAGAACAAGTAAAACCATGAGACCCCACTCCACCTGATTCATGTATATTCCAACACATATGAATCTCCCTGTGTTTTCTTTGACTTCAAAATAACTAAAAAGATAAGAGTTGGTGTTGGACTTTAATGTCTCCCTTTGATATGGACAAGAGAAAATATGTGACAACCCATCGTCGGCCAGAATTGAACAGCATATATGTGACAGATCGGCTACTATAGTTGGCACCCACCCCATTGATCTGCACACATGGTCAAAAAAGTTTATCTTAGCTTCCTTTTCTTTTGTTTTCCTTTTCTTGTTTACATTGTACCTCTTGTACTCTCTATCTAATTGCAATGTAAAGCAAGCTAGCCTTCCCTAAAAAACAAGTTTGAAGAAAGATCAAAAAAGGTTATGATTATAGTAACAGATCTAAGACAATGCAAGAAAACCATACAAAAATAACTTGTAGTATGTTGTAGACAAATCAGTGTTTGTTGAGAGATTACATAACAAATACAACAAAGAAATAACTTCAAATTGATTCTTGTCATTTAGCTAGGTTCTTGTTGGTCTCAGAAGTATTTTCTTTTTAACCTAATCTTAGAGTACACGATCAAATTATTTGATTAAGCTGTAAAAACTCCCAGTAAATCAACATAAACTTAAGACATCTTATAAGAATTCAGTATTACTACCCAAACAGAGAGGTTGCAAAAAGTCATCACGCCATATATAATATCTGAAACTGCATGTTCAAGTAGAAACAAACATACAATGCATTATGAGTGCACATGACAACGTTCGGTCAGATTTACCACTTACACTCCCTCATCTTCCCGGTGAGTCCTTCTAGCTGGTTGGATGCCTGCTAGAGTCCTTGATCTAACCAACCAACCTCCTGTCATAATCAAATGCAGATGAAAATATTGCATACGAATTTTCTATCACTTCGCATACCAAATGGATTTGAATCATCGTACCCCTTATCTCGGCCTGTGTATAAAGCACCAGACCAAAATTATTTGCAATCTACAAGTAATAAAATACAATATTCAGTCAAACAAGATGTTCTAAAAATTTATAGCACTATCATTTAGAACATATGTTTTGCAAAATCTGAATATATGTATGACTAACTTGAGAGACAACCAGATGGAGACAAAAATTGGCTGATTAGGACACCAAACTAAGGATACCCAGACCAGTAAATTAACAAAATTATTGCGGAATTTATACCATTCATATCACAGACCTCAACCCACCTTGACGACACCTGGTATAATCAACAGAGTGGTCCGAGTCCGGAGGTTACCAATTGATAGTTGATCTGCATATTATCCCTGAAAATTTGAAAAGAGAGTAATATGTGTTGCTACAGATTATTTAACGGATGCATTTGATTTTCACCCCCTACTTCTTTTTAACACCCCACCTCGGACAAAGATAACATGTTATGTAGCTTCCTCCTCTACCGCCTCCACCATCTAGATCAGATAATGTAGTACCAAACGTAACCTTAATTCTACTTCGCATATAGTCGTTGAAAATGTCACATCTTATTCTGAAAAAAAATAAGATAAAATTGGTACATGCACGAGCGAGTTACTACCAAAAAAAATTAAAGCATCTGGTTGTAAATATAAATATGATCTATGCATTTTTTTTGTAGAGAACATAATACACATTCACCCCTCTCTACAACTTGCTTAGCGTTCTGGAAGCACAGGGTGCCTTAGGTGAGCTAAAAAAAACTACCTCGTCAAAGGAAAAACGAAGGAACCGCGCTGCAAGCCTACAGCGTGACCGTAACGACTCCACCCCTCTTCTCCAGTCTACTGTCGTCCCTGAAAGTTTGAAAAAATAGAAAAAAGAGAGAAAATAATAGACAACATATATGTAGATAAAGGGGTAATAATAGACTTTCTATATACATTAACTGCTAAAGGGGTAATAAAGACTTAAAATTTCACCACATGTGCTATATGTAGCAAAAGATACATATGTTGCAAACTGAAAACGATCATCAGCAGAGATGGCCTTTATGCCTCCAAAGAAATATGAAGGTAGAAAACATAAATGGAAGAGTTAGTTAGTACATATCGTTCTTGAAAGGAAAGAAATCAGTTAACAAAAAAAATGAGATCCTTGGGCACTAGCACCCAGGACTTTTCTTTGGTAGAAAGAAGCCCACCCGGGTGAGGCACCAGAAATTCGCTCCCGATGGGATTCGAACTCTGGGCGCAGGGGTTTGTCACTACTCCCCTTGCCACTAGGCTACAGCCTAGTTCTCAGAAATCAGTTAACTATACTAAGAAATAAAACACAAAGAGCTAGAAGAGTTCATGGAACCTGATCTTTAAATACAAAATAGTGGCCATCCCAAACCCAATCCAATATCGTAACTGAACACGCAAGAAATGCGTGGACATAAACATATGCAAATAATCAGGAAATATAAGTACATGTTGGTGAGGTTTTGTGATCCAGATAAAAAAAATCAAAATGAAGAGGGCACTGAGAGCATTCTAGTACTGTCCATGGCAGGTGTGCTAGTTTGATGAGGGTTGGCACTCAGGCCCATAAGCCCTATTAGGCTATTACCTCTGACAATGCTAAAAATAATGTATGTCCGAAAAACTGTTCGAACACCGTCGATAGATCTTATTTTTGCACACCGCAAACTGAGGGTAAGTCTGAACATTTATACAAGGGTCGATGGAAAAAATATGAACAAGCAATGAAGAATGTGCAAGTGAACTCACGAAGAGATCGAACCTGAAGGATGGAACAACTCATGACATACTTTGGAATGCACTAAACCACTAATTACAGAAGGTTTTCCTTACCAGCTCTAGACAGCGGCCAATCCGTCCAATTATTGACCGATCTGCACACACGATCATGGAACTGGAAAGACGAAGACTCCGCTCGAGCAATTTCAGTCGGCACGCAAGGATACGTGTCCTGGGGGATCTAATTGCTCACCACCAAAGCTTGTTTAAGCACATGCTTCACAACACTTTAGTGCTACAACGTCTGATGACCATTCAGCTACCACCTATTATCATTTATTTTTGAAATATAAAACACCACTTATTTTTGAAAGGAACAAACAGGTAAGAAAGCTGAGAGTACACTAACGGAGAGCTGCTTCCCATAACCCACTCACCCTGGCATTGCCTAAAATAAAGGTAGTTGTACGTACAGTTGAACTATTTACTGCCATCAACTTGTCACAAAAATATCATATCTGGAATGTTTTCCGTAAATTCACACCCTCAACTAATTGTACAATGATGCGAAAGATTGGAAAAAACATTCATGAAGAACATATAACTAAGCTATGGTCTACATTGTGAATATGGAGAGTACCAAGTTTCTGAATTTTAAAACTTTTAATTATTTTTTAAACAAACTGGTTATATAAAAATAATAACATATGGACACATAAGGATACAGTTAGAAGCGGTCGATGACAACATGCACATTACTAAACTGCACGGCGCGCTAATGTAGCTCGTTATATCTGCACATCAAGGAATAGAGCAATTGTAGACTTTTCCATTGCCGGTTGATAATGTAAATTCTTATTTACACGCAGATAGAAAAAGTTACTAATTTAGAGTAACAAATAACCAACCGATTAATTTAGGTCAAGTTAAGAACTAAACATTATATGCATTTACCCTTGGCAGACATAGTAGTTTGGGACTTGGGGATGCTAGTCGTTGGTGACGCGGTCGTTGGAGCCGTGCAGCTCACAGTTGTTGCCGTTATCGTTGATTGCCGACTGGATCGTGACGTAGCTCCTCTCAAGCCACATAACGTTAGAGACGTGTTCCGAGAAGTTGGAAACCTTGCCTGCTCCATCCATAGGAGGAAGATGAGGGTCCAAACTCCAAAGAGATAAGATGTATCTTAAGGAGTTGCAGCTCGCTGGAGATGTGTTGCTAGTTGTTCCAGCCCGGGGGAGAGATCAGTGCGGAGGGAAACGCGGTGTAGTAGCCACGGCCAGTGGTCGAGGTCGCCGTCTACGAGGAGGCGTGCTACAGGACGAGGGCGGTGTCGGCGTCGGGAGGAGAGAGAGGGTGCGGGGCAGGCATAGGGCTCCTGACGAAGGTAGCGTTCTGGTGGCGGGGACTCGAAAGGGGTGGCCCGCCATGGCCGGAGGCAGCGGCAGCTGGGTCAAGGAACCCTAGCTTGGCTCGCATTGGGATTTTGGATCGAAGAGGTATGGGCCTTTTTTTTCTCTAGACCGAAGGAACTGCAAAACGAAACGTCGCGAGGCAGACGACGCGGAGCGAGCCAATCGGGAGGCGGACGAACGTATCAAACGCAAACGTATGTCCAACTGCCATTAGATAGTGAAGATTTTAGATTTTATTAGATAAGATAGGAAGAGATATGAGGAGAGAAGAGAATATAAAACTGCATGCATCTAACAAATTTGACAAGATAAGGTTGCATGCAACGTTAGAGTTGGTAAAAAAAATTAGTGCGGTGGCATTTGATGCGTAATTATGTTGAAGTGTGACACCACCACCACAGTAACCTTAATAGTAAAGATAAATTCAACCAACGAACCGATACAAAGTGATGAGGAGAACCTCTTACAAAACAGGCATAAATAAAGAGAGAGAAAAAAGGAAAATCAAACTTGCCACCAAAGGCACAGAACACGCCGAGAGATACTGAAACTCCACGATGACACCCCTAAGAGGATAAAAATGTAGAGTGTCACCGTAGTTGGGACTAAGCGGTCAAGGGTTTTCATTCATAGAAGCATCAAAGTCACAAGTATAGAAAGTATCAAACTCATCAAATAGGGATATTTCAAAAGAATCAATATGATCTTCACATTCATCAATATAGCACTCATCCACCTTTGGAAAGCATGGGGGAAATCAAATAAAGTATGAGTTAAGGAGTTACTCTCATTGGAAGGTAGACATGGGTAGCTACTCCATTCTTCCTCCTTTTGATCATCACTTTCCTCCTCTTTTTCATCCAATGAGCTTCCAGTTTCAGTAATTTCTTCTTTCATAGACTCATGCAAGATATTATTCTCTTCCTTTGGAGGAGAGATTCTTGTCGGATATATACCGATTAGGAGTATATCCGGAATTGTCCTAAAGAGCCGGATTACCAGGGTGGCCTGTTGGTAACGGACCACAGTCCATTAGGCGTCCCAGTAAGCTGACGAGCAGAAGCCGGATTCTAAAAGAACCCGGACCACGACCAGAAGTGATGCGGGTTGGGGTAGAAGACGGATTTCTTACTTTCCAAGTTAGATACTTTCCATAGTCTTCTAGGTTTCCTTTCTGTAAGCCCTAGCCAAGCTATCTATATAAAGCCGTACGGGAGAGAAGAAAGACAACAAACAATTAGCTAGAAGCCAACTCGCCGAGAAGCTGATCCTTATCAAGTTAGCAAAACCATACTCACGTTGTACTTTGTATACTTCGGGCTTCAACCCTGATTTAGTGAGATTGCAGGACTAGGAACGCCGCCTAGTTGCAACGTACCGAACCTGGGTAAATTTGGAGTTCCTGGTTGTTGTACTACCATGTCCCCCCACGTCTCTACCAGTAGTCTCATGGCACCCCCGGCTATGAACTCTACTATGATGTCTCGACAGTTGGCGACCACCGTGGGGCTGGCGACGTCAGGCGTTACGTTTCGATCGGGGATACTTGGCGGAATCGGCAGTACCATAATTGTCGGAAGCTTGGAATTCAACAACATCGTCGGGCGCTTCCTCGACAATGGATCGTACATGCCAGCACGAAATCATCTGGTAAGTGTCTGCATTTTACCGATTGGATCTGCAAACATCTTTATCGGATTAACTGCAGAGGCAATGGGATTCTCTGGTGGAAGTAAATTTATTCCATCCGCCCTATACCTAGTTGAAGAAAACTATGATACCGGATTTTTCTCAGATTGCCAATACACTGCTAAAATTGCCGTCTCTTCGGAGATGCCCGCAATCAGATCTCACTTTATTGGCATGGTGCAGTCTGAGGTCGCTGAAAACACGGATGAAAGAAATCCCGTGGAAGAGGCAGGTGAAAAAAACCCACAGTTCAAGTGGAAGATCTGACACCCGTCAATGAGACGATGAACTCGGAAGCCTACTCTATGTTAGCTGCCCTAGAGGCAAGATTGGAGTCGGAACCCGGATCGGAAGACTTAGATTCCGAGGACGAAGATAAAGATATGCTTTCGAGAGAAAGGTCAAATCTATGTAAGGGGGCTTCCATGAAGTACTTATGGCAAAACCGGCTGAAAACACGAATGCCGGAGATGATGAAGACCCCAAAACACCTCCGCCAGATGAGGAAAGAGAGGAGGGTGAAACCAGCCCAATTTACCCCGATGTTAAGGAATTGGCAGAGGCCAAACCTGGTAAAAAACCTCCCTCTTCCAAGAAGAAAAAGAAGACTTCCAAGAAACTATAGTATAAACTCCAGAATAAAAAGTTGGCAGATATTGCTAGCCAAAACCTAGAAGTAAGAGGAGGAAGCGGAGTCACGCCTGCAGAGAAGAAAAAGAAGGAAATCCCTGTCCCACTAATGTCGGAACATGACGAACTCGAGTTAATTCAAACCCCAGTGGGACGTGAAGAACCCCCTAAAGTACAGCGGCAGCAGCAACATCTATTCAGAACTCGGGAAAATATCCTAAAAACCAAGGCTAGCATTAAGTTGCAGCAGGAAGAAATAGAGGAGTACAAAAGAATGAATAGATCAGGCATAAAACCTACACAGTTACCCGGAATTGAAAAGTCAGATGTACTTCCACCAAAAGAACCGTTTCAAAACCCTTCTTGGCAAATACAAGTAAACGACACTGATGCCAAGGGCGAACCCATAAACATAACCGCAGCCGAAAACGTGGAGGCCGCGTTCGCCATCCTCAATGATAATCTGTACTCCAACGACGAAAAGCTTCAAGGGTGTATGCTTTCTTAGGAAAAGCATTGCAACATCAATAGCGAGGGCAGGCAAGATCAGGGAAGTTGCATGACGACTCGGCCCTATGCAAAACCGCCACATGCGCCGCTGGAGCACCTGGACCTAGCGAACCTGGAGATTCAGGCAATTCTAAGGAGAAGAAAGGACATCCGAGAAAGGACAAGAAAATTCCAGATCATAAAGATGCAATGTTCAGAACAGGATCCCATCTGCCGAAAGGTGGAAATAATCCCCGCGATCGGGAAGAAAAAACCGGAAGGATGGAAAAGCGATGCCGCCTCCGAGACGCCCAGCTTAAAAAGCCGGAATGTACGACACTCCTCACGGTCGTGAGAGATCCCGCACACCTCCTAGGAACAAAGAAAGGCCAAGGAGTAGAACTCCACCTTATTCCAAAGGACGCGATAACAGACAAAATAGGGATAATCTCGAAAAAGCGTGCTCGCGCAACAATGGCCCAGAAAGGACCAGATCCCCTTCTGTCTATTCAGCCGGTAGATATTTCGCTCACGCCGATAAGGCGGAAAGAGATTATATATACTTTGGACCTAAGTGCTTCACTGATAGGATCCGAAGAATAACTCTATATTCTGGCTTTACCAAAGTTGGTCCAACTTACCAAAAGTATACCGGCGGTACAAACCCAGATACCTGGCTTTCAGACTACTAGACTGCCGTCCAGATTAACAAAGGGACAGATTTAGAGGTAGTGAAATTCCTCCCCCTAATGTTGCTGGATGGGGTCAGAGATTGGATCAACGGGCTTCCATCAAGAACCGTGGATAGCTAGGATGATATGGCTAGAGTATTCACTTAGCACTTTCGGGGAACATACAAACGCACCAAGAGCATTAACCAGCTAAATCGATGCGTCCAGTTTGAAGACGAGTCGTATGTCGATTTTATTTCAAGATGGACATCAATGAAAAACAGATGCTCTGGAGTAAGTGATGTACAAGCAATGTATGCTTTCATCAATGGCTTTAAACCCGGCCTTGTACCATTCATGGTTGGTTCAAAGGAGCACAAAGATCTCGGATCTATGCTTACCATCGCCATTGAGCACGCAGCAGTTGAAGACGACATCAGAGCGAGAGATGGAAATATTGATGCTTTGGCTCAGGCCAAAAAGACGCCTTGTTCTGAGAAAAAAGCTACTCCAGAAGCGCAGGCAAAGCCCAAAGAAGTTAACTTAACCTTTGAAAAGGATAATGGCAGCAAATGGAAGGGAAGAAACACATAACCTATCTCCTACTCAAAGGAGTGGGAAAAGATTAAGTCGGAAAACTGTGTCCACCATTCGCAATTTGCGAAACCTACCCATACCAATGCGCAATGCCGGCTTAATGAGCACATGAAAGGCATTGCAGGATCCGGGAATAAGGGGAAGAATTCCAAGAGGAAGTTTTCAAGCAAAAGCCAGAAGCTGAAAAAGAAGACAGTGAATCGGACACTGATGAAAAAATCCAGGAACAATAGCGGAAAGGCGAGCCAAAATTCTCGAGAGTTGATGGAGAATGCAATTTAACTTTCCTGGGAACTCCCTCAACAAAACAGGCGAAGCGAACACTTCGAGAAATAAACGCGGTTGTTCCACCAACTCCCAAATTCTTGAAGTATTCAAATACGCCAATCACCTGGGATCAGTCAGATCATCCCGGAAATATCCCCGAACCTGGCACACAAGCTCTAATCGTAAGCCCTATTGTTGAAAACACTAGGCTGAAAAGAATGTTGATGAATGGAGGATCTAGTATCAACATTATGTACCTGGATACACTGAAGCATCTGCGAATCTCCGAGACCCGGCTCAATTACAGCAACATACGTTTCCACGGCATCGTTCCCGGCAGACAAGCACACTCCCTAGGAGAAATTTCCCTAGATGTAACCTTCGGAGAAAGAGAGCACTTCCGACAGGAAAAATCTCATTCGAGATGGTGTCGTTCGAAAGTGTATACCATGCAATACTCGGATGTCTAGCTTTCGCCAAATTCATGGCAAGATCATGTTATATCTATAACAAGCTGATGATGCCAGGGCCAAAAGGAGGGGTAATCACCATATAGGGAGACTTCAAATTAGCAAACGAGTTGGAAAAATGAAACGCCCTTTGCGCCGAACAAGTGATAGCAAAGGAAGAATTGAAAGAGCTGGCAAAGGAAGTATCGTCAACAGAAATGCCGGCAGAAAAAGAAAGCCGGAAGCCGGCAGATAGCTTCAAAGCATCAGAGAATACAAGACAGGTTATCCTAGATCCCAAAGATCCGACAAAGTTTATCGTAGTGGGAACTTGGATGACCGACAAATAGGAAAGCACGCTCGTCAAGTTCCTCCGTGAGAAATAGGATATTTTTGCCTAGCGTTCGGCGGACATGCCGGGTGTACCCAGGGAACTTGCCGAGCACCAGCTCAAGGTGATTCCAGGATCAAAACCCGTCAAGCAAGGTATCCGTCTGTTTGACGGAAGAATACGGAAGGCTATTGTCAAGGAAATTATCTGGTTTTTAGCAGCTGACTTTATCCGGGAATTTATACATACTGATTCGTTTGCGAATCCAGTATTAGTCGCGAAGAAGGATAGTACTATTCTTAGGATGTGTATAGATTACATGGGATTGAACAAATTGTGTCTGAAAGATAGGTTCGCGTTGCCACGGATCGATCAAATAATAGATGCCACTGCTGGCTCTGAGCTTTTCTGCTTTTTGGATGTTTATTCCGGGTACCATCAAATACGCATGAAAGAGGAATATCAAATCAAAACCTCTTTCATAACACCCTACGGAACATACTATTACATAACCATGTCGTTTGGCTTGAAGAACGTAGGTGCAACATACCATTGTTGCATGCAACGTGTTTGCATATTCAGATTGGAAAAAACATGCACGTTTACATGGATGATATTGCCGTCGTTTCCAAGGAAAACGATACACTCCTTGAAGATCTACGAGAAACTTTCCAAAATTTGCGCACTTATAAAATGAAGTTGAATTGCATTAAAGTGCGTATTCGGGGTTCCCTCGGGAAAACTTCTGGGTTTTATCGTTTCTCACAGAGGAATAGAACTAAACCCGGAAAAGATCAAAGCAATCTTGAACATCTCAAAGCCTACATGCTTAAAGGATGTCCAAAGATTGACGGGTTCTGCAGCCGCAGTCAGCGGGTTTATAAGCCGGCTAGGAGACAAAGCTCTGCCATTATATAAATTGTTGAAGAAATCCGACAAATTTGAGTGGACATAAGAGGCGGACAAAGCATTAACCCAGTTAAAAGAAACCTTGATGAAAGCTCTGATTTTGGATCACCAAAAGACGAAGAACCCATGTGACTGTATCTACATCGACAAATAGGGTCATTAGTGCAGTGATAGTTGTGGAAAGGCGGAAGGAAGAACAAAGCATAACGGATCAGTACCAAGTGTATTATGTCAGCGAAGTATTCTCCGAGTCAAAACAAAGGTATCCACATTATCAAAAGTTGGTACATGGCGTTTTTTCGCATCTAGGAAACTCCGCCATTATTTCCAAGGACATTCTGTAACAGTGGTAAGCAAAGTACCACTAGGGGATATCATCAACAATGCGGACGGAACATGTCGAGTAGCCAAATGGGGCATTGAGCTAGCTGCGTTCGACATTAAGTACCAACCCCAGACGGCAATAAAATCCCAGACGTTGGAAAATTTTGTCGCATAATGGACAGAAGGAATGGAAAGCACACCAATGCCGGAGTCGGAATACTGGGTCATGCATTTTGACGGATCCAAGATGAAGGAAGGCGCTTGAGCTGGTGTAGTGCTCAAATCCCCAAAAGGTGACACTATGGAGTATGTATTGCAAATACACTTCAACGCCAGCAATAACGTGGCAGAATACGAAGCTTTGCTTCATGGCTTGCATATTGCAAAAGAAATAGGCGTCAAACGCATATTTTGCTATGGTGACTAGGATTTGGTACAACATCAGCTAAACCAAACATGGGACGCCAAAAGTCCCATCATGGACGAATATCGGAGAATGGTGGATGAATTCGCCACTTGCTTCCTGGGATTTGAAGTAGTTCATATCAAAGGGGAAGTGATGCAGCCCACCCTATTCCACCAAGCACCACATCGATACATGACAAGGTGAACTCACTCCTATCTCCGTATGTTTCCGGTGCCTTGGTGAACGGTGCGCTACCTCATGAAATACCCCTCATCATGCCTAGGTTGGATCACACCATGGAGCCCAAGATGGTGCCCACGATGCTCAAGAACATGCCAAGACGATGGTCGAGAAGCTAGGAAGGAAGTGGGAGAAGATGGCATCGAGAACGGAGAAGAAAGGAGGAAGAACAGGGAGAAACAGGGTCCCGGCCTCAACCCCCGGCCAGGCTGGCCTCCCGTGGCCTCAGGCCGGCCTCCTCTTCCCACCCTGGCCTCAGTACGGCCACCCCTCGGAAGGACCCGGCCTCCCACCCTGGCCTCAGGCTGGCCCCCCTCGGAAGGACCCGGCCTCCACCCTGGCCTCAGGCCGGCCTCCTCTCCCACCCCGGCCTCAAAGGACGGCCAGGCCGGCCTCCCAGGCCGAACCCCCTGTAGAGTGCGAAAATTGAAGGATTTTGCCCTTTTTCACGCCACCTACCCCCTAGGCTATATAAGGGACCCCGATGGCTAGATCTAGGTTTGGAGATGAATTGAGAACTTCGGGATTTGCCCTTGTATCCCTCTTGTGAGGCTACTCCTATGGTTTGTACCTAGGACCGTATCAAGGCTACTCCTACGATATTTATCTAGGATCGTACCAAGGCTCATCCAACTACCTTTCCTCTCCCCTTGGGATTCAGTTAGGAGTTTCCAATCTCCCTGTCGTAAATCCTTGAGGTTCTATTGGCGTGGTGGACCAGCCACGGGTGTGAAGCAGATTCAATCAAGGTGAGTTCAGTTGGATCGATCGTCCCGTAGGCGGCCCTCGGGGTTTAGTTGGCGGGAGATTTGGGTTCCTTCGGTTCGTGCTATTTATCTCCCTTTGTGTTTCCCCGCGTTTGCCCACGATTCCCCCTTGATTCCCCCTCTCGCGGTCATCGTGTTCTTCGCGTTCTTCGTGTTCTTCATCGATTCGTGAAAATCGGGCCAACCTAGAGGTCAACCCCTCATCATCTGGTATCTAGAGCGAGATTGACACGAATTCGACCCCCACCCCCTCCTTTTCCACCAATTTTTCTTCTATCCACCATAAATTCTAAAATTTGACCAAAAATAGCCAAAAGGGATTTCGACCAATCTGTCGATTTGTTGAGTTTTTTCGTGGTTTTGATCCATAGATTTGTTGCCAAAGATCATTCCCCACCTTTCTATTCAGCCACCTTTCTCGCATTTGCCCTAAAAATTTCTTGATTTGAGAAGAATTTCGAATTTGAGCAAAAATCTCAGAAAAATCCTGCTCTTCGATTCTTGGACAGATTTTGTATCTTGTTTTTCTTTGTCGTCGTTGCTCCGATTTGAGTGAGGGAAGTTCCTACGCGTTGCCATCGACATCTCCTACGCAACTACATCAACGGATCCACATGACATTGACATCCACCGGCCGCGAGTCCGTGATCATCCACCGCATAGGTATAACTTGCTTCCGCTTGAACTAACCCCATCCTTTGTGTAACTTGCCATTCGTACTAGCTCTTTTACATCGCTTGGCATCGCATTAGTGCCACTGAGAGTGCGAGTTTTGCGCTTGTGAGAGAATAGCTTCGAGTAGGCATTGGCATTTGGGAATCATCTCCGCATCGTCGTCATCATCATCAAAAAGCGAAAAAAAGGAGAAAGAGCACAAGAAGCAAAAAGAGACAAAAGAAGAAAAAGATCGATGCCAATTGCTATCACTTGTAGGAACGCGTAGTTTAGCGTCGCAAACGAAAAGAGAGTGACCAGTTTCCACATTGCGAATCTAGTTTCCTCTTGTACATTGCGGTTTGAGCTAGCGTCCTCCTTGTGTTGGTGTGGCATTGAGCTTAGTCTTTCGTTAGGTACATTTCGTCTCCGCTCGTCCATTGTCCGCACTAACCTCATTCATCCCTTGTGTGTGTGTGTGTGTGTGTGTGTGTGTGTGTGTGTTACCACCATATCATTTTCCTCCACTAGGATTGGTTTTCATGCTAACTTTTCTTTTCGGTTTTTCTCCACGTTTTACAATACACTTTTGTTCAGATTTGTTGTTTTTCCTCGCCACATTTCTAACCCATTTGCCTTCCACATCAAGCGTGTGTGTTGTCATTTGCGGTTTTCTTTCGATCTTTTTGGACTCACTTTTGACATACCGCCCTACACCTAGCCTCGTCCACTAGCCTCAACACGACCAAAAAAGGTAACGTTGGGTAAGTGTGACATCCATTTCATCATATCACCCTTGTGTGCTTGTTGAGATGGCTAGGGAAGGAGTATTCACAAGGCCGATCTCGGAAGATCAAGGATCCTCATTCTTCAACAACAACGCCTACCACAACTTCGTCAATCGCCATGAACACTTTCGGCTTTGCCAACTTGCTCGAGGTGGATTGGAGCGCTTGGACCATCAACTTCAAGCTCATCACACTTGGTTCAATGATCACATGGCGAGTATTGAAGGAAACGTGGCCATCCTCGCCAACTGCCATGGATCATCATCGACCTCCAAGTCACGATGCAAAGGCAAGTCTCCACAAGATCATCACCAAGCTCATCACCAAGATCGTCGCCATGATCAGCACCGACACATGGTAGAGAGTGGTAAACCGGTCTCTGATACCACCTCACCGCATACTACACCACAAGTTCCGCGAAGACATTGGTTCGAGCATTGCTCGCCATCACCACTTCCTCGCCATCGACAAGGCCGTGGTGACCCTCTTCAAGTTCACCCTCTACCACCAGATATTCTTCATCATCCACCTTCTCCAAGCTCGACTCATGACTATGGTCTACATGGCTTTGTGGATGGTGCTCTCCCACATTCAAGGCTCCCAAGGCAAAATGTGTGTCACCACCACAATTACCACCAAGACCAAGGCCATTATGAAGAAGGTTCCCATGACATTGCTTCTAGTGGATTCCTCGAAGCATGCCTCCAACAACAACTCCACCACAATAACCACCGGCGCCATCCTCTCCATCATGACCGCCATCTCCAAGCCAATGAGGATGACCCACATGAGCTTCCACCGCCTATATTTGATGAAGACCCAAATGAGAGACCTCCTCAACGCCAAGCAAGTGAGAATGCTCCGTATGGCTTGTCTTTCCCCATCTTTGAGGAAGACCCCAATGAGCGTCCACTTCAACAACAACCAAGTGGGATTGCTCAACATG
This sequence comes from Alopecurus myosuroides, assembly GCA_028641055.1. Taxonomy (NCBI): domain Eukaryota; kingdom Viridiplantae; phylum Streptophyta; class Magnoliopsida; order Poales; family Poaceae; genus Alopecurus; species Alopecurus myosuroides. The sequence continues at coordinate 153,764,258 of CM054059.1, forward strand.
CTACTTCACTTCCCATCTTTGATGAGGACCCCAATGAGCACCACCATCGACAACAACCAAGTGGGCATGCTACAAATGATATCTCACTTACTCTCTTTGATGAAGACCCTCATGAGTGCCCACATCGACCACAACTAAGCACGGATGCTACTCATGATCTCTCATTTCTCATGTTTGATGAGGAACCACATGAGCGACCACGTCAACAATAAGCAAGTGAAGATGCTCCAAGTGACCTCTCACTTCCTATTTTTGACGAGGACCCACATGAGAGACCTCGCCAACGACAATCAAATGGAGATGCTATCCATGATTCTTCTCCTCCCATATTGGATGAAGCACCGCATAATCAAGACCATGAAGCCAACAACTTGAGCTCCATTTGCCTAAATGTTACAAGGATCAAGGACCATGAGCGTCATCACCAACATGAGGAATGGGAGCCTCCACCTCATCATCACCAAGATTGTGCTTTCTCATCGCACCCCGCCTTCGACAAGGATCAAGAACATCCTCGCCATGGACACTATGATACCACTACTTCATCAAGGCAAGAGACGAGAGACACTTAACCACCAACACACAACCACAACATCCATGAGCGACATACTTTGAGGAAGGACTATGGACTCCGTGATCAAGCACATGAACAAGGTCTACATCGCCATATATGTCATGATGCTTGATACGCCATAAACGTATCCCTAATTTGTGATGCTCCATGATCATATTATGCAAATTGCTACATGTTTTCTCCCTTATTTATAGCATTTTCATACGTTTTCCGGGACTAACCTATTAACAAGATGCCCAGAGCCAGCTCCCTGTTTTTAGTTTCAGAAAAGTTGTTCTGGAAATATTCTCGGAATTGGAAAATTCAAAGCCCGGAATTCCTATTTTCCCCGGAAGCATCCAGAAGACTGAAGAGGAGTCGAACAGGGGCAGCAGGGGGCCCACACCATGGGATGGTGCGGGTCCCCCTGGCCGCGCCAGCTAGGGTTGTGGGGCCCCTGGAGCTCCACCGCCTTTGCCCTTTCACCTATTTAAGCCGCCCGGATGGAAAACCCTAAGTACCTGATCAAAATCCCCGAAAAAGTTCTACAGCCGCTATCATCGTCAACCCTAGATTAGGAGGGTTCTGGAGCTGTTTTCCGGCACCCTGCCGGAGAGGAAATCATCACTAGAGGCTTCTACATCACCATGCCTGCCTCCGGAGTGATGCGTGAGTAGTTCATCCCTGGACTACGGGTCCATAACAGTTGCTAGATGGTTGTCTCCTCCTCATATGCCTCCATGTTTAGATCACTTCAGCTGCCTATTATGATCGTGATCGATCTTATGTAATTCTATATGCTATGTTTGCTGGGATCCGATGAATATTGAACTTATGCCAAGTTGATTATAGTATTTATTGCATATGTTATTTGTGATCTTGCATTCTTTCCGTTGCTAGTGCTTTCTCTGGCCAAGTAGTTGCTAGTGACACCAAGAGGGAGTATTTATGCTTGATAGTGGGTTCATGCCTCCTTGTTGCCTTGCTCGAGTGACAGAAACGTGAACGGGGAGTATGTGTTGTTGCCATTAGGGAGAAAATAGCGGTGAGAGTACCCGCGTGTATAATCATTGCTTACATTACACACTTTGTTTAATGCAATTATATGTGCTTGCAACTTAATACCTAAGGGGGTTCGGATGATAACCTGAGGGTGGTCTATGTATCTTGTTGTAATGCCCGCACTAAATATCATAGTAATCATCATGTTATAATGTGCACTATGGTGCAACCTTCATTTGTCAATTTCCCAGCTGTAATTTGTTCACCCATCATGCTATCTTTTATGGAGAGACACCACTAGTGAACCTATGAACCCCGGTCCATTTTCCACACTGTTAAACAAACCACAACAATTTCCTGCTCTCTCTACTTTCTGCAAGGATTCAACTGTTTTCCACACTATACATCTATTCTTTGTTTTCAGCAAGACCGGTGAGATTGACAACCTCACTGTACCGTTGGGGCAAAGTATTTTGGTTGTGTTGTGTGCAGGTTCCACGTTGTTGCTGACACCGGTGAAACGCCATCACCACCGTCAGTGGCATCAACCTTCCGAAGATCCTCTTTCTCCTACTGGATTGATAACCCTGGTCGGAAAACTCCTACCATTGTTCTCATCACACCCTCCTCTTGGGGTTCCCAACAAAGTGCATCAAGGATTTTTCTGGCGCCGTTGCCGGGGAGAAGGAAGTCTTCTGGCAAGGGGAGTCTCTCACTCTCAACCTCTTTATTTTGTTTATTGTCTTGTTTTTATTCTCAATATTGAAAACACACAAAAATTATTTTAATTTATAGATGTTATTTATTTTCTTGATATTATTCTACTAAAATGAGTTTCTCTGAGAATACTAAGTTGTGTGATTTCACTAGGACAAACAACAATAATTTTATTTGCACACCTATTGCTCCACCTGCTCCTACTGCTGCTTTCTATGAGATTAAACCTGCTTTATTAAATCTTCTCATGAAAGAACAATTTTATGGTATTAGTACTAATGATGCTGCTGCCCACCTTAATAATTTTGTTGGACTATGTGAGATGCAAAAATATAAAGATATAGATGGAGATATTATTAAACTGAAATTGTTTCCTTTCTCTTTGAGAGGAAGAGCTAACGAATGGTTGCTATCTTTGCCTAGAAATAGTATTGATTCATGGACTAAGTATAAAGATGCTTTTTATTGGTAAATATTATCCTCCTTCTAAGATTATATCCCTAAGAAGTGACATAATGAATTTTAAACAATTTAATAATGAACATGTTGCTAAAGCTTGGGAAAGAATGAAAACTATGGTGAAGAATTTTCCCACTCATGGACTGACTACCTGGATGATTATACAAACTTTTTATGCAGGGCTGAATTTTTCCTCAAGGAACCTATTGGATTCAGCTGCTGGAGGGACCTTTATGTCCATCACTTTGGGCAATGCAACAAAGCTTCTTGATGATATGATGATAAATTATTCAGAGTGGCACACTGAGAGAACTCCGCAAGGTAAGAAGGTAAATTCTGTTGAGGAAACCTCCTCTTTGAGTGAAAGTCTTGATGCTATTATGTCTATGCTTGTTAATGGTAAAGCTCAAGTTGATCCAAATAATGTTCCTTTAGCCTCTTTGGTTGCTCAAGAAGAGCCTTTTGATGTAAATTTTATTATAAATAATAATTTTAACAATAGTTCTTATAGAAATAATTTTAGTGGAAACAATTAGAAGCCATATCCTCCTAATGGTGTCAGTGGTTATTCTTATGGTAGAACCGTAATGCCTAGTGAGGAAAGGATTGTAGAAGTTGAAAAGGCAACTAAGAACTTTATGCAAATGCAATATGAACAAAATAAGTTGTTTACTAAATCCATGGAAGAACAATCAGCTATGTTGAGAAGTATTAGCCAACAAACTGGGAACTTAAATAGAGAAATCTCTAGTTTGCAAAGTAAAATTTCAACTGCTGAGGATTGTATTTCGGCCCTGTCAGAGGCACAATTTTCTTTGATCAATAAAATGGATGCTAAAACTGAAAGCATTGAAGACAATCCTTTCGCTGCAACCAATGCTATTCAAGTTCAAATAGACAATAATGTTAGATTGATGGCTGAATTACATGCTAGATGGGAAAAAGAAGATGAATTGGCTAGAAAGAATAATATTACTAAAGTTTGTACTATCACAACCACAGTAAAACTAAAGTTCCAAGTGGTACTAAATCTCCTACTATCAATGGTAAAGTAGTTGGTGTTGATAAGGTCCATACTCCTTTGGTGAAACGTGCTAAATTGCCTCAAACTGCTGAAACTACTTCTAATAAAAGTGCTGAAATTTTTAGAGATGTAGGAGATAATGGTCCTATTACTTTTGATGATAATAATTTTTATTTTGATGATTGGAATATCTCTGAAGTTATTATGTTTCTAAAATCTTGCTATAATTCCCAATTCTAGTGCCATGAATATGGCCTTTACTAAACATATTACTAATGCTCTCATGAAAGTTAGGGAAGAAAAGTTGAAACTTGAGACATCTATCCCTAGAAATATAGATGATGGTTGGGAGCCTATCATTAAGATAAAATTAAATGATTTTGATTGCAATGCTTTATGTGATCTTGGTGCTAGTATCTATGTTATGCCTCAAAAGCTCTATGATATTCTTGATTTACCACCACTAGAACACTGTTATTTGGATGTCCATCTTGCTGATAATGCTAAGAAAAAACCTCTTGTAGAATTGATGATGTTCTCATTATGGTTAATAATAACCTTGCCCCTATTGATTTTATTGTTATGAATATTGAATGCAATGCTTATTGTCCTATTGTTTTGGGAAGACCTTTTCTTAGAACTGTTGGTGCTTTTATTGACATGAAATATGGGAGTATTAAATATCAACTTCCCCTCAAGAAAGGTATGGAACACTTTCCTAGAAAGAAGATTAAGCTACCCTTTTAATCTATTATTAGAGAAAAATATGATATGCTTCTTCACTTGAAAATACTTGAGTTGCCCTTTTATGCCTAGCTGAAAGGCGTTAAAGAAAAGCGCTACCGGGAGACAACCCGTTTTATTTCTCTGTTTTTATTTGTTTTCTTGGGTGTGCTTTTCACCTGGGTGTTTTCTATTTCCTTAGCAAGCCCTCTGTATATTTTCTTTTGTGTTTTTGTTGAGCCAGGTAAAGCCTCTAGTGGAAAGTTGACACTATATTTCGGATTTCCGCGCAGAAAAAAGATTTGTGCTGTCCACTGTTAATTATGTTAAAACTCACAGAAAATTTAAAATGAGCTGAGCTTTTTTGTGATCAATCCTGAGTTATATACGCAAATTTTCTTAGTTTACCACTTTTTTATTTGACCAAGAGAAGAGTTTTGAAAAAATCGATCACTTCCTGTTGTTCTATTTTGGCAGATTTCTCCCATTTATCGCATTTGCATCTTAATCCCTTTCTTTTGGTGTTCTTTTTAGAAAAATAGTTTTAAAAGAAGTTGTGACAGCATTTAATGTGTTTTTGATTGCTAGTCTTGTATTGAAACTGAACCGTGTGAGTTTATTATTTCGATTGCACTAACGTTGCTAATGAAGATTGTGAGAATTTTGATGTGAAGGAAGTTTTCAAGGGTCAAGAGAAGAGGATGATATGATGTGATCAAGAAGAGTGAAAAGCCTAAGTTTGGGGATGCCCTGGTGGTACATCCTAGCAAATTCCAAGAAGACTCAAGCTTCTAAGCTTGGGGATGCCCAAGGCATCCCCTTCTTCATCAACAAATTATTAGGTCACTTCTAGTGAAACTATATTTTTATTCGTTCGCATCTTATGTGCTTTACTTGGAGCGTCTTCTATTTTTGTTTTCAGTTTGCTTTTGCTTTTGCTGTCAGTTTGTTTTTACTTTCATAATAATCTTGGTCGGACCCCAGCATTCTTTTATTGGAGAGTGACAGGCTCCGCTTTTTCATGAGAATACGGTGTATTCTTAGTCTCTGTTTGGCTGCTGCATTTATTTAGCTCCTGTTTTGCATGCATCTCTTATTAGACTTGTTAGTTTTAGTAGTTTTATTTTAGCACTTTTATGTTTTATTTATGTATCATAAATATTATTTTTGTCAAAACATGTTTTGTATGGTGCTTGTTGGGAGAAAGAAAACTGCTGCTTGAAGTAGGATTTAGAACAGTACTAGTAGAAGCTTGTATAGACTGTGGCTAGCAATTTTTCATGCCATACTAAATGTTATGTTAGTTTTAAAGCCTTGTTGTTATTGAGTAGCATGATTAGCCTCAAAAATCTGAGAGTGTTTAATATGTATTGAAAGATTCATGAGCTATTCTTGTCATAGTAAAGCATCGATATATGGTATTCTCTTTCGAATGATTTATTTGGTTGACTTGACACATGCTCGCACCATGTTTATGAATACAAACCAGTCACGAATAGCCTACATGACCACTTAGTTTTTGAACTTGTGATATTGCTTATGTTTTAATTAATGATGCTTATGTCTCTATGCATGATTAGGGCTCTTATGCTCTCTTGATTTGTCGCTCCCAGTCTTTTGCTAGCCTCCACTTGTACTGAGTATGAGCTCTATTCGTGCATCCAAACTCCCTTAAACCAAAGTTTTTTCCCATTGTGTCCACCATACCTACCTACATGTGGTATTTAACTGCCATTCCAAAGTAAATTGCTCATGTGTTACCTTTAAAACCTTCAAAATTATTCCTGCTTTGTGTTCTTGTTTTTGCTCATCAGGGCGTCAATAGAGAATCTTTATCTCACTTGTTGATTGGATTTCACACCATGTACTAGTGGCTTCATATGCTTATCTAAATGATAGAAGAGCTGGAAGCGGGGTGCCCAACCCCAAATTAATACAAACAAATTCTCTTCACTATTTTTGCCCCTGATCATATCAGTCAAAGCATAATTGTGTAAACAAAAGAGAAAAAGGGATGACCTTCTACACGAGTTGCGTACTTCACCATCGGAGCCGCTCTTGTGAATCCAGTTGTCCTGTGACATACTGTATTGTCTGTTTACCATTCGTTGACACTAGCATACACCTCTCCTAAAATATAGACATTCCTCCACAAATGTCAAACTTTTAATACCTCTGTTTAATAAAATAAAAAGCTCTAGCACATGAGTGATCCCTGCTTCCATCTGCGAAGGGGCTTTCTTTTACTTTTATGTTGGGTCTCCATCTTCTAACTTTATGCACAAATGAGAGAGCATTTTTTGCCATTCTGAGTTTTATGTGCATTTGTCCCATAAACATCAATAATTACTTCATGATGTGCTATCATTTGTTCTGAAATTATTTGTTCTAGTCTTCCTCTTGAACTTTGAAAGTGTCCTCGCATTTATGTTTTGTCCCACTCTTAAGGACTAGCGAAATACCACTTTGCCATGCTTCCTATATACCTGAAACAAACATTTAGCTTTCTTTGCATTATTATTCATGATCCTTTATTTGAGTTACTCTTCGTGATACAAAGTAATTGTTATGCTTTATTATTAAAGTTTTATTTTTTATGCTTGTGTTTAAAGTTTTATGATCTCAGCGTGCATGTGCTTTTACATTAGATTGATCAAGTTTATGTTAGTATCATGTCACCTCAGAAACTATTATTTCATCGTTTACCTACTCGAGGACGAGTAGGAACTAAGCTTGGGGATGCTTGATACGTCATAATCGTATCCCTAATTTCTGATGCCCCATGATCATATTATGCCAATTGCTACATGTTTTCTCCCTTATTTATAGCATTTTCATACGTTTTCCGAGACTAACCTATTAACAAGATGCCTAGAGCCAGTTCCCTGTTTTCTTCTGTTTCTAGTTTCAGAAAAGTTGTTCTGGAAATATTCTCGGAATTAGAAAATTCAAAGCCCGGAAGTGCTATTTTCCCCGGAAGCATCCAGAAGACCGAAGAGGAGTCGAAGAGGGGCAGCAGGGGGGCCACACCATGGGTTGTCGCGGGTCCCCCTAGTCGCGCCAGCTAGGGGTGTGGGCCCCTGGAGCTCCACTGCCTTCCTTTAGCCTATTTAAGCCCCCCGGATGGAAAACCCTAAGTACCTGATCAAAATCCCCGAAAAAGTTCCGCAGCCGCCATCACCGTCAACTCTAGATCAGGAGGGTTCTGGAGCTGTTACCCGGCACCCTGCCGGAGAGGAAATCATCACCGGAGGCTTCGACATCACCATGCCTGCCTCCGGAGTGATGCGTGAGTAGTTCATCCCTGGACTACGGGTCCATAGCAGTAGCTAGATGGTTGTCTCCTCCTCATATGCCTCCATGTTTAGATCTCGTGAGCTGCCTATCATGATCGAGATCGATTTATGTAACTATATGTTGTGTTTGCTGGGATCCGATGAATATTGAACTTATGCCAAGTTGATTATAGTATTTATTGCATATATTATTTTTCATCTTGCATGCTTTCTGTTGGTAGTGGTTACTCTGGCCAAGTAGTTGCTAGTGACTCCAAGAGGGAGTATTTATGCTTGATAGTGGGTTCATGCCTCCTTGTGGCCTTGCTCGAGTGACAGAAACGTGAAGGGGAGGATGTGATGTTGCCATTAGGGAGAAAACAGCGATGAGAGTATCCGCGTGTATAATCATTGCTTACATTACACACTTTGTTTAATGCAATTATCTGTTGCTTGCAACTTAATACCTAAGGGGGTTCGGATGATAACCTGAGGGTGGATTTGTCGTGGGATAATCACGGCAGACGTTACCGGGGGTAACGAATCTTGGGGCAAGACGACACAGGCGTTTGGGAGAGGGTTTAGCTCAGAGGAAAACATGACGGAACTCGATCTGGCAGCCGGCAATCAAGTCGCCGAGTCTCCGATCTCAAGATATTAACTCAACTCTCGTGTTGCACCGGATACTCGATAACAAACGATATTGCTAGGGTTCTTAGATCTCTCTCAGCTAAACCTAGGGGTCGGTTTATAAAGCACCCGTACCCCCTGGCTTACCCTCCAAAGCGCACCCTGAATCCTACCCGGACACCGCATACAAACCCTAACTTTCCTTTACCGTAACCCACAATCCGGGTTACGAGGCCTACAAATTTGGGCCTTCCAGAAGTTTCTTTATCCTTAGCCGGATCTTGCGCAGCGTCCTTTGGGCCGGGTTACACCTTGGAGTTTGCCTACCGGGTTATTATCCCTCCATCAGTACTTCCCAGAATAGCTTGGGCTTCACGGATCCGTCCTTGAAGCGCCTGCTATTCCCTGAAAAAATGTCAAACGCACAAGTGTATGGAGGCCGGGTTAAGGTGCTTTGATAAATAGCTAGGCCTAACTCCATGGTGGCCATATAGTAACCCGGCTTTTCTCCAAGTACTTGGCTTAGCTCTCCAGGTCTAAACCCTGATAAAAAATGCCAAAAGCTCGACTTACTTTACTCGATAATTAACCCTGATATCGCGTAAAATATCTCCTTCTTATTTCTGCCCGGATATCACGTTCAACACTTGAAGCATATCTCGAAAAATCCGCACAGATGACCGTTATCCCAAAATTTCCGGATCCCGCCTGTTAGGATAGGTTTATCCACCCACATCTTATAAATAGAGCCCAGAGGGTAACTTAGATCCCAACGTTTCATTCCAACCTTCCCTTTGCTTCCTTATTCCCTGCGCTCCGCAATTCCACAAGAATCTCAAGCCGCCATCGTAGCAAGGCCGCCGTCGACCACGTTCATCCCTGAACTGCTTCGCGCCGCCGCCAAACTCTGCCACCGCGCCTTCATCCCGCTCATCAAGGGTTGCAGGGGGACATCCATATCGCGACATCGGCCGCCGTCACGCCAGATTCAAGCTCCTCCCAGTAAGTATTTGTTAAGATAGCTCCGCAATTTTTCGATTCGCCTCAGATTGGATCTAGGTCAACCTGCGAGCCGTTCTTCCTATTGCACCGGATTAGATCGATTTGACGCTCGCTAACTCCTTTAACCACCTGTTTGATGATTACACCTCATCCTCCTACCATTATTAATCACCAATTTCTTCGTAGAATCGTTCACAAGTTTTCCAATCTAGATCCATTTCACCTTAATTTTCCGCGCATAACATTGACACCCGGAAAACCCTCCTTTTCCGGCTATTTTGCTTGCAGTAGATACATGGGCAACCATCCGTCTTCCCCAAATACTTTTCCATACGTAAGTGACCAATAATCTCCATAGTTGTACTTAATACCCGGATACCTCTCAATCTCCACTCCATGGCGTGATACCCGGATAGTTCTTAGTTTTCATACATTCTTGATACCCCAGACTCGGATAATCCAATACTTCCGAGTCTTATTTCCTGTACCTTTTTTCCTTGTGTTTTGCAGGTTGATCCCATGGCTCCCAAAAGGCAAGGGAAACAGCCGGCCCAGGCGAAGACAACCCAATCCATATCTGCCAATTGGGGGCGATCCACTGTCACAAAGGCCAAGCTGGAAGAATTGGCCGAGTTGGGGGTCCTTCCCCCTCAAAAGGACATCCACTGGAGGGCGCCGGTGACGAGACCCGGCCCACACCCGCCGACGGCGAGGTAATCTGTTTCCTAGAGCACGTGACCCGGGGATTCCGCCCTCCGGGTCACCCTTTCTTTCGCGAGGTCCTGAGCCACTACGGCCTCCGGGTATTCGACATAGGGCCTAACTCTATGTTGAATATTACGCATTTCATTGTCCTATCCGAGTCATACTTGTGCACTCCGCCAAGTTTGACTCTCTTTATTGAACTTTTCCAGTGCAAGCCGTGCCGCGAAAGCGGTGACGGAGCACTTCTCACTTGCGGCGGGGTATCCATCCAACGCCGGAAAAACTCCCCAATGCCAACCCTTAATCTGAACTCCCATGTTAAACACTGCCAACTATCCTTCTTCTACTGCCACGACACCTCTCCACCCGGCGAGAAGAGACTGCCGGGTTACTCGGAGGGCCTCCTCAATACCTCCGAGAATTTCAATGCTTTCGCCCCTGACTCAGACAGGGAGGCAATCATACCTTTGCTAGCTAAGTTAGCCGTTCTCTCAGCCCAAGGCCTTCTTGGGCTCAACTTAGTGAAAACTTGGGTCGACTTCCGGATCCAACCCAATTCTATCCGCTCCAAATTGATGTGCGAATACTCGGGGCACACCACAGACGCCCTTCGATATTCCACCAAGAGCTTTGCAGCCGGGGATACCAACAAAACCATCAAGGGTTTTTTGACAGAGAAGCTGGAGGTGATAAAGAACATCGCCGGGTTACCTCCGTTTACTCGGGAAAACCCAGCCCCAGCGGTAAGACCCGATACTCATTAGTTTATTTCCTCATCTCGACTCGATACTGCTCCTAGTTCTTATTTTCATCTTTATGTCTCAGGCCGATGATCCTTTCTGGACAGTTGAAACCTCCCCCCCTTCCAGAGACCCGGAAGAAGAAGATGAGCCGGCTGAGAACGTAGACGCCGCGACCGGCGGTGATACTGAGAACAACCAAGAACAAGCTGCCGGGTCTCCTGAGTCATCCGAACCAGTGGACGAGGAGATCGAGGTTCCGGACACGAGGATGGGTTCTCCCAACCCGGATACTCAGACTGTCCGGGTCTCGACTCCAAGGGCGGGGAGAGCTCCCCCATCAGGCGACCAGGCTGCCGGCTCTTCCGGTGTCCGACCCGAGGACCTGACGTTTGCCCAGATGCTCGAAACCCTGCGCGCTTTGAGGTCTAATGAAGAAAACATCTTGGAGGCTTTAATAGCCAAACACGAGGTAAACCCGACTAATACTGCTTGTGTCCTTATCCAGTCCCCAAGTTCCGAGTGAATTAATTCACAATTTTCTTGGAACTTTAAGATATAAGCGACTAATAACTTGCCCCTTTACCCGGCTAATCTTTCCTTGCATCCATGCAGTCCTTCGTGACTCAATCTGAGGAGAAACTGACCAAGGCCACCAAGCTCACTGAAAAGGAGGTGGCTCTGCGTGAGGCGGCCGAGGCTGAGGCCAGGAGGAGTAGGACGATAATGAAGAAGTATAGGAGGAGGGCTCACACAGCAGAAGATGATCTAACGAGCCTTTCTGTTCAAATTGCTGATACGTATCGTGCTTTGCTTGGTACGTTTCTTCATCCGGGTTATCCTTTTGATAAATAGCCGGAGTTTCCTGACTCATGTTTCCATTTCTGCAGGTCCGGATGAAGTGATGTCGGACGAGGGTGACATTGCCAGGCTGAAAACTATCAAGAGCGTTATCCGGCAGCTATGCGCCGGAACCAAATGGATCCTTCAAGAAATACGGTGGCCGGGTAAAGGGCATGGCGACCTGAAGAGAATGCTAGACGCTTGCTCCACTATCCCCGAGTGGATTTGGCACTGGAAACGCTCGTCCTGCCGGGTTGGAGTAACCCGGGGTCTTGCGCTTGCCAAGGCTTACTTCCCTAAGCTCGAGCTAGCCAAGCTTATGGGCGGTTTCCCGGAATACAAGCTTGATGGGTCCAAGTTCTCCGTGAAGGATTTCCAGGCTGTCCAGAAGGAGGTCCGTTACCCGGCCAGCGTGATTGCTGACGACTTAGATGTCGATTCCCTCGTTCCTGCGTATGATGCTACTGGTGAAGCGGTTAAGTCGGATCTTCCCGAGTCGTATGACATGCTGGCCCGATGGAAGGAGGAAGCTACTAAGTTGAGGGAGGAGGCTGCCAAAAAGAAAGCTGAAGCCGATTCTGCACCCGCTACCTCCACACCAGTCGTTCCTCCTCCTGCGCGAGCCGGTACTACTGATCCGGGTGCTGCTGCTACCCCAAGTGATAGCAAGGGCAAGGCGAAGATGGACGCCGCGGCCTAGAACGCCGAGTGATACCTGATGCCTGATGCTAGTTCATACGCGTTAGTTGATCGATGTGCCGTTAAAACAACTATTTTTGGATGGTGCGCCTGTGCACCTTTGGTACTATTTGCCGGAGTTTGTAATGCACTATGAGTTCTTGATACACTTTGTGCTTCTTCTGATCGTTTTAATTTATCCACTTTTGAGTCAACTTGTTCTTGATATCCGACTTTCTTTACGACTCCTTTTGTGAGACTCGGTTTCCGAGTTTCGTGGGTGTTGACGAGCGGACTTGCTTCCAAGCCCCCAAGTCCCCAAGACTCGGATGTTTGGGTTTTTTGAGCCTTAGCAACAAAGCTACTTTTTCCTTTCCAAAATCCCGAATCGCCAAGACCCGAATTTACGAGTCTGGGATATGTGGTCTTTTCGAAGAGAACGAGTTTCGTTGTTTGCTAAGCCCAAACCCAGAGCCGTCTCTCATAGGTAATGAAGTTATGCTTGATAAACATTGAGTTTCCAGCTATTAGCCTTATACTCTACATAACTTGTGGTTTAGATGACCCTTTTGACAATCTTGTACTATAAGCCGGCTTTCGCGTGGATATCATGTTGTTACATCTATACGAAAACAGGGTCAGGCAAGTCCCATTGGGCTTCATGGCTGATTGTAATCGTAAGCGAGCAAATCATGCCACTTTTATTGCGAGTCACATCGAGCTTAAGTAAGAAAAGTCAAGAAAGTTTGGCTCCTTTGTCCGGTTATAAGATTGCAGCCGTACTCGTTTGCGAGTAATCGGCCCTTATAACTCATAGGCATCAAGGCCGGGTCATTGAGTTTGCAACTGTGCTATTCAAGCAATCAGCCCCCAAGACCTATATATATGCAACGTACTGAGATTAAGGAACATGAGAATAACCACTTCTTTTCTTGATATGAGAATGTTGGGTCAGCAAGCCGCCTCATTAAAAACCCATCCAGTCCCCAAAGGTACCCTGGATAGGAAAAGAGTACGTCTGAAACCTACTGCCCGTTACATCGTGCAATTCCACTTGCCAATATAGTATTTACTAAGTGTAATATGGATGTAGCTGAGCCACGTTCCATGGTCTGTCTCTTTCTTGCGTAGATGAAGTGGTATGAGCGGTGTCATTAACTGTGGCCGACTCTTCCCTTGCATCTACCAAGTAATATGATCCATTATGCAGATTCCGGCTTATGATAAATGGTCCTTCCCATGGCGGTGATAATTTGTGTTTTCCTTCGTTTGACTGTACCAGGCGCAGAACCAAGTCTCCTTCCTGGAGTACCCTGGGTTTTCACGCGCCGGCTATGATACCTCCGTAGATCTTGCTGATATATGGCTGATCTTTCCAGGGCTTGTTCCCTTTGCTCTTCTAACATATCTACGGCGTCCTGCCGGGTCTTCTCGTTCTCTACCTCGACGTAAGCTGATACTCGAGGTGAATCATGAATAATATCACTCGGCAGCACTGCTTCCGCACCATAAACCATGAAGAATGGTGTCATCTGAGTAGATCTGTTAGGTGTAGTGTTGATACCCCAGACCACGAAAGGTAGTTCTTCGACCCATGCACCCGCAGCCCTAATGCAAGGGACTCGCAGTCATGGTTTTAGTCCACGAAGTAATTCTTGGTTTGCCCTCTCCACTTGTCCATTGGCCTGCGGATGGGCCACTGATGCTACGTCAAGTCGGATTCCATTGCTACCACAAAACCTTTCCATTGCGCCAAGGGACATGTTGGTTCCATTGTCGGTAATTATACTGTGGGGATACCCGAACCGATAGATAATTCTTTTCAGGAACTTGACTGCTGTAACTGCTTCACAGTTGGTGACTGGCATAACCTCAACCCACTTGGTAAACTTATCAATAGCCACCAAAAGATGTGTCTTCTTGCAAGGTGACATGTGAAAGGGACCAACCATGTCCATACCCCAAACCGCGAACGGCCAAGTTAACGGAATAGTCCGTAATTCCATAGCCGGCACGTGGGTTTGGCGTGCGTACCTTTGACATCCGTCACACCTTGCCACTAAGCGCTCCACATCTTCTAGAGCCGTGAGCCAGAAAAATCCGTGTCGATAAGCTTTGGCCACAAGGGATCTTGTGGACGCATGATGCCCACAATCACCTTCATGGATTTCCTTAAGAATCTGTCGGCCTTCTTCTGGTGCTACACAGCGCAAAAAGACTCCTGCTGCACTTCTCTTGTATAACTCCCCATTGATGATCGAATATCCCTTTGCTCGCCGCAGAATTTGCCTTGCTAACACCTCTTGCTGTGGTAACTCGCCCCGTGATAGGTAGGCCAAAACGGTTCTGTCCACTCGGGAATAGCACGTACAGTGGCCACGAGTCCTAAATCCGGGTCTTGATTTGCCAATTCCTCCTCTGACTCGGTTTTAACTGATGGTCGCCATAATTCGTCCAGGAAAACGTTAGGTGGAACCGGCTCTCTGCGCGAGCCGAGTCTAGCGAGGGCGTCGGCTGCCTCATTCTTTCTTCTGTCTATATGCTCCATCTCGTACCCGGAAAAACATCCCGCAACCCTATCAACTTCCCTGCGGTATGCTGCCATAGTTGCGTCCTTTCTATCCCAAGTTCCTGACACCTGTTGTACCACAAGGTCCGAATCTCCAAAGCATCGTATCCTCTTAATGTTCATCTCCTTGGCTACCTTTAAGCCATGCAATAGGGCCTCATACTCGGCCACGTTGTTGGAACAGTCAAAGTGAATTTGTAGTACGTAACTCAATTTGTCTCCTTTGGGTGATGTTAGCACCACTCCAGCTCCTGATCCCTCGTACTGCTTTGATCCATCGAAGTGCATAATCCATGACTCGGAGTTTGGAACCATGGTAGTCATGCCTGTGTGTGTCCAATCATTAACGAAATCAACCAAAGCTTGAGATTTGATTGCTGACCTGGGCTCTTAGCTGATGTGATAATCCCCCATTTCTATCGCCCATTTGGCTATCCTTCCGGTCGCATCCGAGTTTCTGATGATATCCGACATTGGTATTGAGCTAACCACTGTTATGGGGTGTTCCTGGAAATACGGCTTCAGTTTCCGGCTGGCCATAAAGACCCCGAAAACCAGCTTTTGCCAATGCGGATAGCGCTGCTTTGCCTCTGATAATACCTCACTGACATAATAAACCGGCCTCTGGACTGGATAACCTTTCCCATCCTCTTTACGCTCCACAACCACTACTGCACTGATGGCTCGGGGGCCAGCTGCCACGTATAGCAACATAGGCTCTTTAGGACCCGGGGCCGCTAGTACTGGTGCTTCAGATAACTGCTTCTTTAGTGCTTCGAACGCCTCATCCGCCTCTTGATCCCATACAAATTTGTCAGACTTCCTCAAGAGCCGGTACAAGGGTATTGCCTTTTCTCCGAGTCTTGATATAAATCGGCTCAAGGCTGCTATGCAGCCCGTGAGCTTTTGAACATGCTTCAAATTTTCGGCTTTTTCAGACCTTGGATAGCTTTGATTTTGTCCGGGTTTGCCTCAATTCCTCTCTCGGAAACGATAAAGCCAAGTAATTTCCCGGCTGGAACTCCAAATACGCACTTTGTCGGGTTAAGCTTCATCTGATAGCTCCTTAAGTTCTTGAACGTTTCCTTCAGATCGTCGATAAATGTTTCTGCCTTCCTGGTCTTGATAACCACATTATCCACATAAGCATGGACATTGCGTCCAATTTGGTCCTCGAAGCACTTCTGAATACACCGTTGATAAGTTGCACCAGCGTTCTTCAACCCAAATGTCATGGTTTTGTAACAAAAGGCCCCAAAAGGGGTTATAAACGATGTTTTCTCCCAATCCTCCCTCTTGAGTTTAATCTGATGATATCCGGAATAAGCGTCCAGAAAGCACAATAGGTCACTCCCAGCTACTGCATCTATGATCTGATCTATCCTTGGTAGTGCGAACGGGTCCTTTGGGCAATGCTTGTTGAGACTCGTAAAATCAATGCACATTCTCCACTCATTGGTCTTTTTCATCACTAGCACCGGATTTGCTAACCAATCCGGGTGAAATACTTCCATGATGAAGCCGGCTGTCAATATCGAGCAATTTCTTCACCTATAGCTTTCCTTCTTTCCTCATTCATCTTCCTCAAGCCCTGCTTCACAGGCCTGGACTTGGGATCTACATGCAAACTGTGCTCTGCCAACTCTGTAGGGATACCCGGCATATCGCTAGGTGTCCAGGCGAATACGTCCGCATTCGAACGAATAAACTCCACAAGTGCCTTCTCCTGCTCGCTGTCCAAGTTAGACCCTATAGTAAATTGCTTAGTGGGGTCGCCTTCGACAAAATCTATCATCTTGGTGTCCCGTGCTGCCTTGAATTTTGCTCTTTCGTCCTCAGTATTCGGCCTTTTCAATGCGGTTCCATCATCCGGATCTACTTGAGACCGATAATACTTGAGTTCCTCTTTTCTGCAAGCTTGCTCGGCCATTACCGAATCTCCTTCATCGCACTCGGCCGCTATATCCCGGCTTCCATGTATGGTGATGGTCTGCTTAGGACCCGGAATCTTCAGCTGCAAATACACATAACACGGCCTGGCCATGAATTTGGCGTAAGCCGGTCTTCCAAATAGTGCGTGATAAGGACTGCGCAATTTGACCACCTCGAACGTGAGCCACTCGACTCGATAATTATCCGTTGATTCTCCGAAAGCTACCTCCAATGCGATTTTCCCCTCGGGACATGCCGAGTGACCCGGCACTATTCCATGAAAAATTGTTGAGCTTTTCTGTAGCTGGGACTCTTTGAGACACATGCGTGAAAAAGTTTCCCAGTACAAGATATTGATGCTACTTCCACCGTCCATCAGGACCCTTTTCAACTCGTAACCATTAACCTGTGGTGCGACTACCAATGCTAAGACTCCTGGGTGCTCTATTCTTTCCGGGTGATCTCTTCTGCTCCACGTTATCTCTTGCTCCGCCCATCTCAGGTATCCCGGACCGGCCGAGGAAACCGAGTTCACAGCTTGCTTGAGTATCTTTTTGTCCCTATTAGAAGTTCCTGTGGTATGCACATGATATTGTCCTTTTAAATCAGATGTACGTACCATACCGATGAAGACGCTGGTCTGGCCGATCGCCACAATAGATCCGGATTCGAGGTGATCCGACTCCGGCCCCCAGCCAGAATCGTCCACCATCTTCTCTCCTTCATGGTCGATGTAGATCTCGCCGACGACAAGATTCTCCATGTTCTTCCGAGCTTCTCCCGTGATGTAAACACCTTTGGACGTAGGCCCCACGGTGGGCGCCAACTGTCGTGGGATAATCACGGCAGACGTTACCGGGGGTAACGAATCTTGGGGCAAGACGACACATGCGTTTGGGAGAGGGTTTAGCTCAGAGGAAAACATGAGGAAACTCGATCTGGCAGCCGGCAATCAAGTCGCCGAGTCTCCGATCTCAAGATATTAACTCAACTCTCGTGTTGCACCGGATACTCGATAACAAACGATATTGCTAGGGTTCTTAGATCTCTCTCAGCTAAACCTAGGGGTCGGTTTATAAAGCACCCGTACCCCCTGGCTTACCCTCCAAAGCGCACCCTGAATCCTACCCGGACACCGCATACAAACCCTAACTTTCCTTTACCGTAACCCACAATCCGGGTTACGAGGCCTACAAATTTGGGCCTTCCAGAAGTTTCTTTATCCTTAGCCGGATCTTGCGTAGCGTCCTTTGGGCCGGGTTACACCTTGGAGTTTGCCTACCGGGTTATTATCCCTCCATCAGGATTATTAGTCATAGATGCAGATGGATGTCGGTCTATGTATGTTGTTATAATGCCCACACTAAATATTAGTAATCATCATGTTAAAATGTGCACTACGGTGCAACCTTTATGTGTCAATTTCCCAGCTGTAATTTGTTCACCCAGCATGCTATCTTTTATGGAGAGACACCACTAGTGAACCTATGAGCCCCAGTCCATTTTCCAGACTGTTAAACAAACCACAACAATGTCCTGCTCTCTCTACTTTGTACAAGCATTCAAATGTTTTCCACACTATATTTTTCAGCAAGATCGGTGAGATTGACAACCTCACTGTACCGTTGGGGCAAAGTATTTTGGTTGTGTTGTGTGTAGGTTCCACGTTGTTGCTGACACCGGTGAAGCGCCAGCACCACCATCAGTGGCTTCAACCGTCCGAAGATCCTCTTTCTCCTGCTGGATTGATAACCCTGGTTCTTAACTAAGGGGAAAACTCCTACCGATGTGCTCATCACACCCTCCTCTTGGGGTTCCCAACAAAGCGCATCAATCCTCCTCGTTCTTCAAGACACAAGGCGAGATTCACTTCACCACCGACATCGTTACTCATCACCCACGTGCGATATTCCACGAGGAAGAACTATGACCTTCATGATCAAGAGCATGAGCTTCCCTCCTTGCCACAAGCGCAACAACAACATCACGAGTGCGACCTTATTCCTCCATTGCCACAAGATCGACATCTCCATGCGCATGAGGATACCACTCTACCAATCTATGATGAATACGTTGATGCATGTGACATTGTGAACGAGGCTTATCCCTTGCCAAATTCTCCAAGGCATTCTTCTTCTTCGTCTCCAATGACACAAGGAACAACTCTGAATACCAACACCATGAGCCCCTCTAGAGCTTCCAATGCTATCAACAACGCTACAAAACCATTCAAGGAACAAGTGTCTCCTACCACCACCTCTCATGATCCTAAACTCAAAGAGAGCACAAGTAATTGCTTCACATGTGGTGGGAATGGACACAAGTCTTTCGAGTACTCCAACAAATTGCTCATGAGTGCCAACCAAGATAGAGAACGCAACTCCATGAGTGAAGGCAAATACTATGCCTTGCACCAACTTTCTCTTAATACCTTGGACATGCCAACCAATGGTGACGAAAGAGCCTATTGCAATGAGGACGAGAATTCATCATGAGTGTTGACACAAGTTCTTCAAACCTATTCTCAAGATAATGACCAAAGATACAACCTCTCTAGAGCCGGCATCAATGGCACATATATCATTGATGGAGGAAGCGACGGATTTGGTGACGCACTCCACTTGACTTCCACGCCACTCATTCCGAACTACACAAGGCCACGCTAAAGCCACCATTCTAGCCAAGGATATCATCATCATCATCATCATCATAATCATTGACCACTTGAGGATGCTACAAGGCATAGCTTATTTCACAACATCACGGAGATGATGGATCCTTCTTCGACACAAGCCATGACCCTACCTCCTCCTCCAAGCAAGCCCAACATTCCACACTTGGAGATCAACCCAAGAGACAAGATGATTGAGCTTTCCTCGCCACATGCCATGACACTACCGACTCCAAGCAATGCAACGACTTCGACAAACCCACACACATCAAGTGCCAAGACTTTGGAGCCTTCTAGTGTCCCCTCTCAAGATTCTAGTGAGATGAGTGGTGAGAGAGAGATCCACCATTCCGTGAGTGAGATCCACAAGCCTATCATTAGTACATTCCGCTCGTCATGATCCACATGGAGTTTGACAAGCGCATCCACGACAATGCATTCTCCATCCACATTCCTCAAGTCAAGATCTACACGGCGCTTCCCACGCACTTCAACGACAACGCCTTCTACGCCTACATCCCACATGTCTCGATGTGCATGGAGTTTGAGAAGCGCATCCACGACAACGACTTCTACGCCTACTTCCCTCATGTCAAGATGTACTTGGAGTTCCACAAGAGCATCCACGGCCACGACTTCTCTGTCTACATCCCCGATGTCAAGATGTACTTGGAGTTCGACAAGCGCGTCAACGATAATGACTTCCAAGACTACATACCAATCGTCAAGATGCACTTGGAGTTCGACAAGCGCGTCAACGACAATGACCACCACGACGACATACCATCCGCCAAGATGTACATGGACTTCGACAAGAGAATCAACGACAACGCAACCAATGGAGTGGCCTGCAACCAATACGTCAAATTCATCTACACTCTACCGCTCCCGCAAGCAATGGAGTAACCACCTCTTGAGCTCTTCGACGACGACTACATCTCCTTTCAAACTCATCCTCACCCATCCAATGAGGACCATGTCAAGATCGTCATTGCCTTTGGGCTACACCTACCACGAGCCTGCCGTGGCATGAACTTCGACAAGCGGCTCAACTTCAACGACATCTTCGTCGTCAACATTCCTTCTCCCGCTCATGAATGGATGGAGTAAGAGTCGAGGGAGACTCTTTTCCAAGGGGGGAGATGATGCAGCCCACCCTATTCCACCAAGCACCACATAGATACACGACAAGGTGAACTCACTCCTATCTCCGTATGTTTCCGGTGACTTGGTGAACAGTGCGCTACCTCATGAAATACCCCTCTTCATGCCTAGGTTGGATCACAGCCCAAGACGGTGCCCATGATGCTCAAGAACATACCCAAGATGATGGTCGAGAAGCTAGGAAGGAAGTGGGAGAAGACGACGTCGAGAACGGAGAAGAGAGGAGGACGGACGGGGAGAAACAGGGGTCCCAGCCTCAACCCTCGGCCAGGCCGACCTCCTCTTCCCACCCTGGCCTCCCCTGGCCTCAGGTCGGCCACCCCACGGAAGGAGCTGGCCTCCCACCTTGGCCTCAGGACGACCTCCCCTAGCCTCAGGACGGACCCCCTCGGAAGGACCCGGCCTCCACCCTGACCTCAGGCCGGCCTCCTCTCCCACCCCGGCCGGCCTCCGGGGCCGGGCCCCCTGCAGAGTGCAAGAATTGGAGGATTTCCCCCCTTTTTCACCCCCACCTACCCCTAGGCTTTATAAGGGACCTCGATGGCTAGATCTAGGTTTCGAGATGAATTGAGAACTTCGGGATTTTCCCTTGTATCCCTCTTGTGAGGCTACTCCTATGGTTTGTACCGAGGAACGTATCAAGGCTACTCCTACGATATTCATCTAGGATCGTATCAAGGCTCGTCCAACTACCTATCCTCTCCCCATGGGATTCAGTTAGGAGTTGCCAATCTCCCTCTTGTAAATCCTTGAGGTACTATTGGCGTGGTGGACCGGCCACGGGTGTGAAGCGGATATAATCAAAGTGAGTTCAGTTGGATCGATCGTCCCATAGGCGGCCCTCGGGGTTTAGTTGACGAGATTTGGGGTCCTTTAGTTCGCGCTATTTATCTCCCTTTGTGTTTCCTCGCGTTTGGCCATGATTCCCCTCTCGTCTTCATCGTGTTCTTCGCGTTCTTCGTGCGTTCTGCGTCGATTCGTGAAGACCGGGCCAACCTAGAGGAAAACACCTCATCAAGAAGGAAACTGGAACGCGGATGCATTAGCCCGCACGGGCTCGAAAAGAGTGAAAACCCTACCACTGGGTGTGTTTGTCCAACATTTGCATGAACCATCGATCAAAGGTGGAGATGTTGATTATCCTCTCGTTTCCGAGTCAATCGAAGTCCTGCTCGTTAAGCTGGATTGGAAAATTCCATATTTAAACTTCTTAGTTGATCATAAGTTCCCGGATGGAGCAGACTAGGTCTTGCAAAGACAGATACAACGTCGATGCAAAGGATACACGGTAATTAATGGTTGCCTGTATAAACGCAACACTGTCGAAATTTTTTAGCGATGTATTTCGCCAGAAGAAGGTCAAGAAATTCTGCAAGAAATCCACGCAGGAGATCACGGACATCATGCTCAATCAAAAATCATAGTCAAAAAAGCATTCCGGGCAGGGTTTTCTGGCTAACAGCCAAGACAGACGCCGAACATATAGTAAACACATGTGCCGGATGTCAGTACTGCACCAAGCAGACGAATATGCCAGCCCAAGCACTCAAAACTATCCCCATTACATGGTCATTTGCGGTATGGGGGCTAGATATGATGGGACCATTCAAAACTGCCAAAGGTGTACTTACACATCTACTTGTTGCCGTAGATAAGTATACCAAGTGGGTGTAAGCGAAACCCATCAAAAAACTTGACGGCGTGACTGCCAGAAATTTCATCATTGACGTAGTCATGAGATACGGCGTTCCATACAGCACAATCACGGTCAACGGGACAAATTTCTCCTTTGGAGAATTGGCAAAATATTGACAAAAAACGGGAATACGCCTAGATCTTGCATCTGTGGTACACCCACAATCCAATAGGCAGGTTGAAAGAATGAATAGATCAATCCTGCAGGGAATACGCCCAAGACTCGAATCTCCTCTTCATAGAGCAGCTGGAGCATGGGTAGACGAATTACCTTCCATGCTTTGGAGTATTTGAACAACGCCAAATAGATCAACAGGGCAAACCCCATTTTTCCTGGTTTATGGCGCAGAAGCAGTGCTTCCAACGGACATGCTCCATGATAGCCCAATAGTGCAGCTTACATGACTCGGATGCCAAAAATGCATGACAGGATGCCGTCGATCTTTTAGAAGAAGAAAGAAAGCTTGTGCTTCAAATATCCGCCATTTATCAGCAAGGATTGCGACGCTACCATAGTCGGAAAATCAGACACCGTTTTTTCAAAAAAGGTGACCTAGTGCTAAGACTGGTGCAGGAAAGGAAGCACAAATTAGCCCCAGTTTGGGAGGGACCATTTGTTATTAGCAAGGCTATAAAAAATGGATCTTACTACCTTGAAGATATTCGGGATACGGAGGATGATACCAGAAGACCGAATCGCAAAAGAAAGAGAAAGATAGATGTCGAACTAGGAGAGACAAAGAGACCCTGGAGCATCCAGCAGTTACTTCCCTTCTACACTTAGTTCAATTTCTATGTAAACATCTTTGAGATCATGAAATAAAGTTGTCGGAATTCATGCACTTATGTTTTATCTGTTTATTTTCATACAAAGCATAAGTCCGTCTTATCTATTTCCCAATGATCTTTCAAAATACTCAATGTTAACCCGAATTGTGCCTGCGTGCTCGGAGTTATAAAATTGAATGCTTTGCAGTCTAAGGAGGCTTAAGGAAACCCAGATTGTGCCTGCATGCCTGAGTTTCATACAATTTCAAAATTCCTTACTTTTTCCTAAGTATTATCAGATTGTTTCTATGTTGGGTCACTCAAATTAGTAAGTTATAATGGCGTAGTACAATCCATGTTTTCGAGTTTCGACTCATCGGTTAAACTTAGTCACTTGGCGTGAAGATTAAGTACTATTGAGCCATTTCATACACTAAGGACAGTTAAAACATATAAACAAGAGAACTTAGAAGGCAAAGGAATTAAAACCCGGAAAAAACTTGCAAAGACATATAATTTAACTGCAAAAGAGGGATACTTGTTTATACAAATTATAGATAGCATTACAATGAATATTACATCGCGAGAATAGTAATGCTTCTATTTTCCTGCTAACTACCCAAGAATCAGGTGGCCTCCTCAAAATCCGACTCCTCCTCTTCGCTGCTGGGATCTTCATGAGTTGTCGGAATTTCTTCTTCTGGGTGGAAGGTGGAGATCGACACCATCTGTGCTATCTTGGTAGCATACCCTTTGATGGAGTCAAATATGCCGGCCCGCTGCGCGTCCGTGTACCCTTGCGGGATACCAGTCGCCACGCGCGAAGATTTGGCGGTGGGGTAGTGCATACGCATAAGCCCAAGGGCCATGCGCGCACCACCTCGAGCTCCAGAGCCGAACCAGGATTCCTTCTAGTTCGCCACCTCCTCGATCGCAAACTTCTGAAAATTCTCCTCCCTTGTCAGGAATGTACTTGTTAACAAGTAACATCCCCGCGGCCTTGAGCGCGGTGAAGATCTTCTCGAAAGCCCGGATTCTTTCGATCCGGGTAAGAGACGGGCTACCTTCTGTTTAAATCAACAAAGGATAGTTAGAAAAACAGAGGAGAAAAAAATGAAAAATTCCGGCAAAAGTATTACAAACTTACCGAGAATCCTATCCATCTCAATGCCTTCTTCAAGGCGTTGACTTAGAGTGTTCTCCAAGTCCAGGATAGTGGCCTTGTCCTTCTCGGCCTGGCTCGAAGCCTTGGACTCGGCAATCCCGATAGCTAGCTGGTTGGACTCCAAGTATTTTTGGAGCTTCACATTAATTTTGTGAAGTTCTATGTTCTCCTTTCGGAGGTTCTCGACATTTCCGGCATCTTCATCTATTTGCTTGGCTTTCGCCAAAGAAGCTAAAAAGCAAGGAAAATGAAGAGTTAAAACTCAAAAAATGACTTAAAACATTTTTTTAACAAAATCAACGGTAAATCTAATTCTTCTAGATTATGCTGAACGGAGGCCAGCTTCGAGTCTTTCTCTTCAAGAATGTTAAGGAGAGTTTTCACCTCCTTATTCTCGATGGTAAGTTTGCTGAAAACTTCCACGTTGATGTTTTCGGTAGTTTGCTGAAACATGGAAAAGAGACACATCGCTTAAGTCAAAAAACAAGCAAGGTCAATGATAAAAGCATTAAGTAAAAAAGAATACATTTGGCTAATGCTTGGGGGCTGGAGATATTATCTGGCTCATTTTTTGAAGACCTGCCAAATTTTCGGTAAACTCTTTTGCATAGTCAGCAAAGAGAATTCCGACATGGCAAAGGCCGTCTTGGATGACCTGCCGAGGCAAGAACACGAAATTATTCCTAATAATAAGTCCGCCTTGCGGCCAAGGATGGATTAAGGGAGCTGGAGCAAAGTACTTTGTCACCCACGGATGAATATATCCATGTTCGTCAAAGTGATCTTCTTGTTTTACATTAAATTCCGAGTCAAAGTTGGGCATAGGTTCCTCCTTCGGGATGTTAGAAGGAACTCCAACTTCTGGCTCCACTGTTTCCGCCCTTTCCCTCGCGTCCGTCTCCGGAGCAAAAGGCTGGCTGGACTGCAAGAGATATTCCTCTTCCCTTGCAGCCAAGTTTTCTTCTTCAGCTGCAGCCGGAGTCTCGGGTGCAGCAGCAGGAGAGGGCCGTGTTCCTCTCCAAGCAAGTTGTGTGATGATAGAGTTAGTTATAATAAATCATCACGGGTCGTGTTTATATATCTCGTGATGTTGTCTTTGATGAGAACATTTTTCCTTTTGCCTCCTTGAATCCTAACGCAGGTCGTCGCTTACGTGAAGAAATTCTTCTTCTTTCACTAGATGATCCTTCCTCGGCAACACATGATAGGGGTGTGCATTCTAATGACAACCATTTGCATATTTGTCCTATTGTTCAAACTACACAGGTTACTGGTGTTGAGCCCATTATGGATTCTGCGGAAAAATCGGCGTCAAATTCTGGTCCTCATGGTGAAAACAGCACAGCAAATAATGCTGTACAAGTGGACAACAGACCAGGTGCTGTCCGTGGTGATCCCGAGGGCGAATTGAAGGGTTCGTTGCATAGAAAACAAAAAATTTCCTACGCGAGAGACACCCGAAAGGCCAAGATCTAATCTAGGAGACAAGTGCAACGGGCAACGAGAGGGTTAAGGAGAACACATACCCTCGAAGACTCAAAGTGGTACGAGATCAAATCTCGTTGTTGGCGTAGTCGTACTCACACCGATCCCGATAGCGAGAAGATGGGCACCGCAATCCGGCGGTGCATCCGTGATCGGTCACACGTACGGTTGATGACGACCTCCGTTCCCTCGTTCCAGCGGGGCGCGGAAGTAGAGGATCCCTCGGAACTCCAGCAGCACGACGGCGTGGTGTGGTGGAGAAAAACATTGCTCAGGGCTTCGCCAAGCGCACGAACAAGTGGTGGAGCAGCGGCAGGAGGGAGGAAGAGATGACACAAGTGTGTGTGTGGGGAGAGGGAGCTCTCACCCCTCCTTTTATAGGAGGGGATGGCAGCCACGAATTTTTGGCTGCCTCCACCTCTCCCTCATCATGTGAGTGGAGTCTCCACTCAACCCACTCATTCTTCCATGAATTCCCACTCAAAATCCCAAGGGTTTTCTTTAATAAATAAATAAAACAATTTTATTTCTTTATTTTAATATTTGTTAATTCCATTAACAAACATTAACATATAACCCCTTGAGTTAGTTGTTAAATCTATTAACAACCATTTGATAAGAATCCCCTTCAACTATTTCAAAATTACTCGAAACAATTTCGGTGACTATTTCAATATTCCCCGAAACAATTTCGGTGCTGTCCAAACTTTTCTCCGATATTCCGTATCCTCTCAAATGCGTCATCGAACCTTAAGTGTGTCACCCTACGGTTCGCGAATAAGATAGACATGATCGAGACTCCTCTCCGATCAATAATCAACAGCGGGATCTGGAGATCCGTGATGACTCCTATATATTCAACGATGACTCTCGTGATCGTGTGAACCAACAACGCCGTGAACTATTCCCTTTGTCTCGCGATATTTTACTTGTCCGAGATTCGATCATTGGTATCAACCATACCTTGTTCAATCTCGTTACCGACAAGTACTCTTTTCTCGTTCCCGTGATATAACATCCTTGTGATCATATCACGTGCTTGCAAGCGGTTTCGATGTGATATCACCGAGAGGGCCCAGAGTATATCTCTCCGTCATTTGGATGGACAAATCCCACTCTTGATCCATGATCCTCAACTAATACTTTCCGAATACTCAACGACACCTTTATAGTCACCCTGTTACGGTGTGACGTTTGATGCCATCAAAGCACTCTTCCGGTATCAGTGATTGACATGATCTCATGCCATCAAAGCACTCTTCCGGTATCAGTGTAAGATACATCCACTTTTGTCAAAGTTTGTGACAATTAATTTGAGACGGAGGGAGTATATATTCACGCTGACCATGCATGGATCTATCCTATACATGACCAAAGGCGTACGCACGCATGTACAGTACACACCAATAATTACTCGTCGGGGAGGAACCACATAGCTAGATAGCTGAAGATCGCTCCATCCATGAATAAAACGTTCCTCCTCCATTTCACAGATGCACATCTCGCAACAAGAAGAGGCGGATCCAACCATCTAGCGGCCATTTCACAGATGCACGTCTCGCAACAAGAAGAGGCGGATCCAACCATCTAGCGGCCAGCAAGAAGATTAGCAAATGTCTAGCGATCCATCCATCCAAAGATTAGCAACTAGTAATAGATCCACCAAACCAATAAAAAGTACCTACTCTCTTGATGGGAAAACAACTAGTCTTTATTTAAGACCTCGCCGTGCCGGCCGATCTCATTCTTCTTTTTCCGGTCTTCCGTCCGCCCGGCCGCTGCCGCCACGACAAAGATCAAAGTCTAAGTCGTGTCGCACGCGCAGCCCGCACGCGGTACCTCCGCCTCCCCTCATATTTATAAGCACCAGGACGGGCCATGGGGCTGAAAATTCGAAACTTGGCGCCAGTTTTTTCATTCTCCGCTAATTCGAGTGCGACGGTCGATCTGTTTTTTCGGGGCATATAATGCTCCGGCCAATCAGCATTCAAGTCGGAGCACCATTCGCGCACGGAAACAAACTCGCGCAGATCCCAGATTTCTAGGCTACATGGCCCGGTTTCTTTTTCTTTACCCTCGCAAATCAACAAGCTCACGCAGATTCCGGATTTCTAGGCCACATGACTGTTTCTTTTTCTTTACCGTGGCAAATCAACAAACTCATGCAGACCCCGGATTACTAGGCTAGGGTTGTTTCCTCTTCTTTACCTTGGAAAATCACCAAACTAACACAGTTCCCGGATTTCTAGGCTAAATATTTGGTTTCTTTTTCTTAGCGTGGCAAATCACGATTGTTGTGCCAACCGGGACCTTCTTCTTGCATTTAGTTAATATACATGTTTGTCCAAAAAACGGATACATCTACTTACTCCGTCCAGGTTTACGAGTCCTCTAAAGAAATTCTATTTGTCCAGCAATGAACTGCCCACAAGGCCTGTAGAAATTAATTGCCTAAGAAAGTGTGGCGTGATTAAGGTGGAAACGCATGCCTAACCCCCAAAACTCGCTGCATGCAGTGTGAACCCTGCGGCTGTCCTTTGCATGCGGTGAACGTGGCCTGGCTGTAGCTGTGAAAACGGTTCCTATTCCATCAGTCATTATCACTAAACTTGGAAACCGTCACATGATTGGATCTCCACACAGCCACTCAGTATCTACCTTGGTCGCGGTGAATTTTCTTAGGAGACTCGTAAACTTGGACGGGGGGAGTACACACTAAAATGCATCTATCTAGATACATCAATATGTACAACAGCATGTGTCGACAAATTATGAACAGAGGGACTACTTTGCGAGCAGCTTGGTCGGCTTTCTGGATGAGATTGCCTTCAAGATCATGTCTCTACTCTAGCATATTTCCTTTTAACTCTAGCAAGATCGACTCACATGGTTTTGATATGCTCGAATTGCTTGATTCTGGCTAAAACTAACTAGCAAAAGCAACAAAATTACCCAACCTGGACACATATGCTAGTCTCGTACACAAAGAATTGATCAAGTACACTACTCATCAAGATATTCAAACTGAATAATACACAAGTGCATTTTACTGAATGGATATAGTGACAGCAAATATTGGGTACAAAACCATATAGTCACATTATGAAGATATGAAAACTACACAACTCATACACTTACGTATTACTATTGTTATACAGCAACGCTCTCAGAGAATATGAGAAACCATCTAACGTTTCAAATCGCTCTTGCTAAACATTACAAGTCCGACAACAAGAAAATAATGATGTTGTTTCAGCACCTTTACACATTCCAAGAATGCCAAAATATATAACCAATGAGACGCCATCCAAATTCGCATATTTCAATCCCAACACCTCCGTAGCAACTTCACTTTCTCCTCCAGAAAAAACAATAAGAAGCAATCCGAGGGATAGCACACCACACAGAACCAAGGTTTCAAGCACCACGAGAGCATCCGGATAGCCATGACACAAAACCCAGGTTGCAAGCAGTCAAGCGCCAATCCGAGTGGCAGGCAACATCTCTTCTTGCTGATTGAGCTTCCATCTTTCTTTCTTTTTTTGAACAGGGAGCTTCCATCTTTCACTAGCTCTGATACGACAACAAATTACAACATGGCATCCAATAGCATCAAGAAGGGGTCAACAATCAATGGATAAGACAAATAAAGGGAGAAATATAACATGTCATCTTAACAAAAACACACAAGTCATTTTAAATAGTCACAAGTAGCACAAGTCATCTTAAATACTCACAAATAATAATTTACCTAGTGCTAATATACACTTAATATATTACATAACCATACCATTAAAACATAAAGTTCATAGCAGTTGTGCAACTAGCAAATGATCTAGAAAACATACAGATAATCTACATTGAGCTGTAAAGATCACAAAAAACAAGCAAAAGCAAACCAGGAACTGCCTAAATATTACATTTACTTGTAGCACAAGAAGACCAATATCCTGTTCTTATCAGCTTATTCTTAATCCTAAACCAAGGAAATCTGGTCAACTAAGCAAAAACATATCAATATATGCTATATATATGCCGAGCGCCAGGGGCGGAGCTAGAGCAGAGACGGCCGGGCTGCCATGCTAGGGAAACAGGTGCCAAAAATATTTATTTTGTAGGGTGCACATGTGGTGAAAACCTATACTTATAAAAAAAGTTACCTTTGGGTGCCTATGTTGATGAGCTACTGGACAGCAGCATCAAGGTTTCCTTGGGGACGTTGGTTGTCTCGGATTTATTCAGCCATTTCTCTAACCAGGAATCAACAATACCTACACAATAAATAGTCGGATCAAAACACTTCTCATCACACCCCTCCCAGCTATTGTTCCGGACAGCGGGGAGGCTCGAGCACGAGTCATGGCGGCAGGGTTCGGCAAGAGCGCTGCTGTGGTCGTCACCCGATAACGAGCTGCACAGACCAATCAAGACAGTTGTAGCAAAACGCTAAATTTGGCAAAAACAGAAAGACCAAGCATTGATCGTTTCACACAAGCATTACATGAATTTTAATAGCTCCAGAAGCATGAAGTTCAGAAGAGGCATGCTGAGGCCAGTCATACCATGTTATCAACAGAAAATGCACTCGATTAACCAAGGTCAATTACAAAACAGTAACAACCGTTACATTACATACTGTTGTTGCCAAATAGGTTAAATATTTGTTGACATATATCTTTTAAACCACTGAATGTTCCAGTGGTTACCATTGATGATGAACATATTGGACAACGCTACGAGTCAGTCATCCCGTTCTCCAAAAAAAAATATTGCTCCATTCATTAGAGTTGGATCTATCCACCATGCTATTTGTCATGTGGCTATTCTGTTTACGCGAATTTACATATTTGTAAGTGATGGGTAGATGAACTATATGTACTGAATATGCACCATCAGTACAACCAAATAGGAAGAAAAAAGACAAAAATATCAACATCGCCTACGGTTCTTACTGATTTCTATTAGTGAGTACTGAACATCAGGACACAGAGGTGACAGAGGTGCTTTACTCCTTGCTAGAGAATACATGTTTCTATCACGATCAAATTTGAATAGTTTATGTTGCACATCCGTACCAGCAGTGGCGGAGCTACAGCTACACCACATATATGGAAACTACTTCTGCAAAAGACAACATGCTTGCCAACCTGTCATGTTCAGAGAGTAGCAAAGGAGGGACCAAGCTACTAAAGCTTCAGCACAAGCCTACGTTTCCTCATGTTAGCTCATGAACAAGTCATCTTAAGAATCATAAGGTTTGTTTACTCAACAACCATACAACCATAATAAAGCAATTGCAGCTGGGAAAATTATTAGATGTTCTAACAACAAATCATTCTGGTAAAGTGACAACTCAAACACACTATGTGAATTCTACTATTACATCATTACATATTAAATGCTTATCATGGCAATTAAATCTGCAGTCATGATGGATATCGTCCAAAGCAATGATCTATAAGAACATCACAAGATACCCTAGACATTTGAACCATTCTCAACTCTCACGACAATAGCAACCAGGAAAGACAAGCCATCATAGGGAAGACAAGCCAGGATATATAAGAACAAATTACAACATGGCATCCAATAGCATCAAGAAGGGGTCAATAATCAATGGATAAGACAAATAAAGGGAGAACATATAACATGTCATCTTAGCAAAAACACACAAGTCATTTTAAATAGTCGCAAGTAGCACAAGTCATCTTAAATACTCACAAGTACTAATTTGACTGGTGCTAATATACACTTAATAGATTACATAACCATACCATTAAAACATAAAGTTAATAGCAGTTGTACAGCTAGCAAATGATCTAGAAAACACACAGATACTCTACATTGAGCTGTGAATCTCACAAAAACCAAGCATAAGCAAAACAGGAACTGCCTAACTATTCCATTTACTTGTAGCACAAGAAGAGCAATATCCCATTCTTATCAGCTTATTATTCTTAATCCTAAACCAAGTAAGGAAATGTGATCAACTAAACAACAACATTTCAACGTATACTATATGCCAAGTGCGATCAAGAAGGTACCTTTGGGTGCCTATGTGGATGAGCTCCTGAACAGCAACATTAAGATTGCCTTGGGGGCGTTGGTTGTCTCAGATTTATTGAGCCATTTCTCTAACCAGGAATCAACAATACCTACAGAATCAATAGTCAGATCAAAACGCTTCTCATCACACCCCTCTCAGCTATTGATCCGGCAGCGGGGAAGCTCGAGCACGAGTCATGGCGGCAGCGCTCAGCAAAAGCGCCGATGTGGTCGTCACACGATAGCGAGCTGCACAAACCAATCAAGACAGTTGTAGCAAATCGCTAGATTTGGCAATAGAGCAAGACCAAGCATAGATCGTTTATATGCTTCATTATTTCTAAGACAACAGATACGCATATGATCAGCTAAAACACATGAATAAGGATTGTTTCTATTCCAAGTTAGTATTCCATGAATTCTTAGCGTAACCATGGTTCTGCTATTAGAAGGGGCAATTCTTATGATGATTGCAATATTAGCTTGAATCTCTACATAAAAAAATTAATAGTTCAAGACACATAAAAAAATTAATACTTCTAATCCTACGTTTCCTCATGTTAGCTCAGGAACAAGTCGTCTTAAGAATCATAAGGTTTCTTTCCTCAACAACCATACAACCATAATAAGGCAACTGCAACTGGGCAAATTATTAGATATTCTAATCAACAAATCATTCTGGCAAAGTGACAACTCAAACACACCATGTGATTCTACTATTACATCATTACAGATTAAATGCTTATCATGGAAATGCAATCTGCAGTCATGTTGCATATAGTCCAAAGCAATGATCTATAAGAACAACACAAGATACCATAGACATTTGAAGCACTCTCAACTCTCAAGACAATACCAGTCAGGAAAGACAAGCCCGGATAGGGAAGACAAGCCATGATAGGAAGACAAGCCAGGATTATATGAACGTGTTATGAAACAGAATTAGCATTCAACTAACAACCAATCCCAGTTACCGAAAGAGAATGAAAGCTCAACATTCATGACACCAAATCCAAACACTCAAAAGCTCAACCTTCTCTGCACCAATGACCATTTTGCACATGTCGCGAATACAACACTAAATTGTCAGTAAATGGAAAACGGGAGGCACCTATCATTCTCAAGTGTAGTCGTTTTTGTCCCAGCACCCGAGTGAAGGAAGTCGTTGGTCCATCGCCTTCCCGAACCGAAACCAGCCACACACCATGTTCGCCCTCGCTGGCACCATCACCATCACGTGGGGCTCTACCACAACACTGAACCATGAACCCAGACCAGGTAAGTTAAGCTAGGTTTTTCACCAAGCTAAAAAGAAAACAGACGGATATGCGATTCTCACCGTCTTTGGCATCTTCATTGCCGTTAGAGGAGAGAGCGGCAAGGCCGGCCTCCATGTTGCGGCGACGGAGCATCCATCATGTACGGCCCTTCCGGCGCCATCATCACTGTCTGGGGCTCTACCACCACGCAGAACCTTGAACCCATAGCAGGTAAGTTATTTCTTGTGTCAAATTAAAATCATATTTTTGACCTGTGCATAAGATAATAACACACTGAAGATGCAAAAGAGGATCCATGTCTCTTTTTTTTATCTGCACTATGTAATATGGCATAGTGCAATATCATGTACGTAAATATTAGGAGCTAAAATCAACCAGAGTGAAAGAATACATGTAAAGACTAAATATGAAAATAGCCGAAAAAAGTAAAGCCTTAATGCAGGCGTGCATACTACCAAAAGCCATGAAGTACAATCTATAAATAATTAGCAATCCGTTGCGTGCCTAGTGAGATGATTAACCACAGGAAGCCATAAAGTGAGTCACGATCATTGAAGTAGATGGCAGCAAAAAACCTGCTCATGCATCATTCAAGCAATGGAAATGAAAATCTGCTCATGCACCTTGCAACTTTCTGATGCAAATACTGCAACCAGTGAACCTCACAAAACCAATACCAAGACTTGCAAATTTCAAAACAACTCAAATATCAAATTTCTCTCTTCTAACTAGCACTCTAGCATCAAAAATTTCACAGAAAAAGGAATTAGAAATGTGCACTCGCTGAGTATCATATGATCCACACAATTTAATCTAAGCAACTACTAATTTTGTATATCATATGATCCAGGAGGTGCTATGCCTAAACAACAATTGACATACACAAAACAGTAGTTGGGATGTGGGAATTATACCTCCCAATGGCAGAACCACCTCCGGTTGCAGCAACAACCTTGGGTCGCCAGCTCCTGGTCCGGTCGGCGAGGAGGCTCGGCATGTGAGGCATGGCGATGCACTTGTCGTCGACGCCGGCGACGGACTCAGAGAAAGTGACTGCGGGATAAAGTGTGTCAGGCTTTAAGCAAAAAAAAACAAGAAATTTATGGCAATTTTACTAACACAATCAAATAGCTAAACTGAAAATAAATGTTAGAGTGGCATTCAAATATATGTACTCCCTCCAATCCTACAAAAAGTGTCGGAGCTGTAGTATTAAGTTTGTACATGGTTAGTTTGTTTTCAGCGGCACTTATTCCGGAACAGAGGGAGTAACTGAAATTATTATCACACAGAAAAGGTAATTTGAAACAGGAGGATTTGTTTCATTTGTGCTTTGTTTGTTTTCAGGAAAAACAGACAATTAAACTGGAAAAGCACTGCATTTATTATTCAAGTTATGCAAGATCAACCTCTATCCAGTGAGGCAGAAGGCTATTAAACCAAGAGAATATAGTGTACATTAAAATAAGTATGATTCTGAACATCGAAGACTCCACTTTTAATGATTGACAATTTTTTTAGCATGGTCTAAACATGAGAAGGCTTCTAATACTTAACAATACTAATTGCTATTACCGAATATATCTGGACAGCAAAAAAGTGCTCCAATTTTAAAATTATACAGGAGACGATTGCTTCCCCTTTTCTTTGACCAACATGCACCAATTGACCAGAGAATGAAAACACCCATTGATAGAAAGCAGCAACCAGCCAAGACTAGCAGACTACTTATTGCAATTACAAGTTTGGTACTAGTAAATCACAGTCGCATGATTCCTCTTCTTTGTATGCCAACAAGAAACACATGAGTACATAAAACTTAGAAAAACTAAATATCCAGATCAACATCATCACCAAACCAGAGATCAACTTCTTATTACATAAAATCTAGAAAAACTAAATAGCCAGATAGGCATCATCACCACACACACCAATATGGGGGGTTCATCAACTCCGCGGCCTCAATGGCCAGAGAAAAAGATAGAAGGTAATAAGTAGAAGCTCACCTAAACAGTTTCCCCTCCCGGTGGCCTTGGCAAACCGCACCACGAAGATGTGGAATGGCGAGGTTACATGGCATCTTGTTCAGGATGCCCTTCTCCATGGCAAGAATCTTCCGCCAAGAGTATGAGGTTGTCCACTATACGAACAAAGTCATTGACTTGCCAAACACACAAGCAGATGAGGTTCAACGTTTGTTAGTCATATAGGAGCAACCTAGGAGGCACCTGGAACATCTCCCTCTGTAATAAGAATATGCAAGGATAAATGTCAGAGGCAATGCACATGAACAAGTTACAACAAGCAAGTCGGATCAATGTCGACAGTGCTCCAATGCAAACCAGTACTTTTTAGCTATGAGTACATAACCATATGCACAAAAAACAAGCGAACTGCATGCTGGAAATAAAAAGACATTGTTCTAAACATTGTCAAATTCACCACATTAGGCTAGCCTACAATAAGAGCCTATTTATAATCCCTGCAGCGGGTGGGTATTTGATCCACGTAAAATTGCTACATGGATTAACTACGGGTGCAGTCATCAACAATCTGGTATACACACATCAATTGGTTCAATTCATTGGCTATATCATGGTGTCCATAATAAAACCATACAAAAGGAATAAACGCAATCGAGTAACTGAGGCAGATTTGTATACCACACGTCAAGAGTTATAACTACAAGAAAAGGGCACCCAACACATCATATTAATAAAATCCTTCATTCTCTCCGTCTATTCTCATCGTCTTTGGCATATTTGTTTCCATCGGAAGAGAGCAGCAGCAAGGTCGGCCTCCATGTTGCGGCGACGCATCTGGAGGAACAGCGCCAGCTCCCTATCCTGCGACACCAGCTTTTGTGGTGAGAATATTGAGTTCTTACTCCTGAAACAACCGAAGATTCTTGCATCAATCAAAATCATATTTTTTACCTCTGCATACGATAACACACTGAAGGTGCAAAAGAGGATCCGAGTATCTTTATTTATTTGTACTATGTAATATAGCATAGTGCAATATCATGCACGGAAACAATAGTAGCTAGAATCAACCAGAGTGAAAAAATACATGTAAAGACTAAACATTAAAATGACCAAAAACAAGTAAAGCCTTAATGCAGGCGTGCATACTAGTACCAAAAGCCATAAAGTATAATCTATAAATAATTAGCAGTCTACTGTGTGCCTAGTGAGATGATTAACCGCAGCAAGCCATAAAGTCACGATCGTTGAAGTAGATTGCAGCAAAAAACCTGCTCATGCATCTTACAACTTTCTGATGCAATAGTGCAAATTCCAAGGCAACTCAAATATCAAATTTCTCTCTTCTAACTAGAACTCTAGCATAAAAAAATTCACAGAAAAAGGAACTAGAAATTTGCACTCCCTGACTATTATATGATCCACACAATTTAATCTCACCAACTACTAATTCTGTATATCATATGATTCGGGAGGTGCTATGCTGAAACAACACTTACATACACAAAAAAAATAGTTCGGATGTGGGATTATACCTCCCAATGGCAGAACCACCTCCGGTAGCAGCAGCAACCTTGGGTCGCCAACTGCTGGTCCGGTCGGCGGGGAGGCTCAGCATGTGAGACGTGGCGATGCACTGGTCGTCGACACTGGCGACGGATTCACAGGAAGTGACCTGAGAGATAAATTGCTTCAGGCTTTAAGTAAAAAAACAAGAATTTTATGGCAATTTTACTAACACAATCAAACAGCTAAACTGAATGTTACAGTGACATTCAAATATATATAACTGAATTAATCATCACACAAATAAGGTAATTTTAAACACAAGGATTTGTTCCATTTGTGCTTTGTTTGTTTTTCAGCAAAAGCAGACAATTAAGCTAGAAAAGGAATGCATTTATTATTCGGATTATGCGAGATCAAGCTATATCCAGCGAGGCAGAAGGCTATTAAACCAAGAGACTATATTGTAGATTAAAATAAGTATGGTTCTGAAAGAACTCACTTTTAACGATTGACAAATTTTCATCATGGTCTGAACATGAAAAGGCTTCTAATATTTAACAATACTAATTGCTATTACAGGCTACTCCCTCCCTTCACAAATAGATGACTTCCATTTGTTCAAATAAGAATGCATGTAGACATATTTATGTCCAAATACATTCATATGTACACAAATGGAAGTCATCTATTTGTGAACGGAGAGAGTATATCTGGACAACAAAAAAGTGCTCCAATTCTAAAATTACAGGAGATGATTGCTTCCCTTTTTCTTTGACCAACATGAATCAATTGATCAAACAATGAAAACACCCATTGAAAGAAAGCAGCAGCCAGCCAATACTGGCAGACTACTTATTGCAATTACAAGTTTAGTACTAGTAGATCACAGTCGCATGATTCTTCTTCTTTGTATGCCAACAACAAACACATGAGTACATAAAACTTAGAAAAACTAAATATCCAGATCGGTATCATCACCAAACTATAGATCAACTTCTTATTACATAAAAGCTACTACCTCCGTTCCAAAAATGTAAGCCTTTTTAGCAAACTAGTTCAGCTTTCTAAAAAGGCTTACATTTTGGAACGGAGGGAGTAGAAAAACTAAATAGCCAGAAAGGCATCATCACCACACCCCAATATGGGGGGTTCATCAGCTCTAGGGCCTCGATGGCCGGACAAAAAGAGAGAAGGAAAGAAGCAGCTCACCTAAACCATTCCCCTCCCGGTGGCCTTGGCGAACCGCACCAGGAAGACGTAGAATAGCAAGGTTCCATGGCATCTTGTTCAGGATGCCCTTCTCCGTGCCAAGAATCTTCCGCCAATAGGATGAGGTTGTCCGCGATACAAACGAAGTCATCGACTTTCCAAACACACATGAGGTTCAGCGTTTGTAAGTACAATAGGAGCAACCTAGGAGGCACCTGCTCTGTAATAAGAATATGCAAGGATAAACGTGAGAGGCAATGCACATGAAGTAGTTACAACAAGCAAGTCGGAACAACATTGACGGTGCTCAAATGCAAATCAGTACTTTTTAGCTATGAGTACATAACCATATGCACAAAGACAAGTGAACTGCATGCTAGAAATAAAAAAAGAAATTGCTCTAAACATTGTCAAACTCGCCACACTAGGCTATCTACAATAAGAGCCAATTTATATTAACAATACAAGGTATATATAATTCCCTGCAGTGGGTGGGTATTTGAGCCACGTAAAATTGCCACATGGTTTAACTACAGGTGCAGTCATCAACAATCCGGTATATACACATCAAGTGTCTTAATTCATTAGCTATATCATGGTGTTCATAATACAAACCATACAAAAGGAATAAACCTGACTATGCAATCGAGTAACTGAGGCAGATTTGTATACCACACGGCAACAGTTATAACTACAAGAAAAGGGCACCCAGCACATCATAGATAAGTATGATCCTAAATCAATAAGTATTGCTTTACCATGCTAGTTGAACTACTGTCCACCTTGGGCAAGAAAACTGCATACGCTGGACTCAAGCAAATCTGAAGCAATTCATGCAGTAAAATAAAACATGGTTGAGATGATAAGATCGGTAGGCAGAGAGCTTTTGGAGCAACCGATGTGCTCCAATTACAAGAGAATTATTAATACAAAAGAACTAAGTGAGTAAGCTTTTACTCAGACAAAGCACAACTACGTTATTGCAACATTGCAGTAAATCGAGAACGGCTCCTAAACCTACAAAAAAACAGCGACGAGATCCAACCATAATATAGTACAAAAGTCGGGCAAGATAAAAAAATCTGACACACCGCAGGATTGTCAAGCTCTATCTAGTGAGGCAGAAGGTTATAAACCCAAGATATTACAATATAGATTAAAATACGCATAATTCTGAACATGGAAGAACTCCACTTCCCCTGTCACTTCCCAAATACAGAGAGACTTCCAATTAAGAACACGTATTTAACGACTGACAAATTTTCATCTGCAAGCATGGTCTGAACATGAGAAGGCTTCCAATATTTAACAATAATAATTGCTATGCTAGATCTAGTCAACAAAAAAATGCTCCAATTCTAAACTGATAGGAACTTATAGGAGAATGAGAGGATCCCCTTTTTCTTGACAGACATGACACCAATTGACCAACCAATGAAAACAGTAGCATTACAAGAAGACAATAGCCGGCCAAGACTAACATACTACTAATTGCAATTAGAAGTTTGGTACTAGTACATCACAGCCGCATGGTTCCTCCTCTTTTTCTGCCAACAACAACACATGAGTAAGTCATGCAAAGAGCTATCTTTGCACCTAAACTTGCACACCAAGAAAAAGAAAATTCTCTGTTTTCTAGAACGTGAGGTCGATTTTGATTAGCTTGGCGTCAAACAGAACAAAATATGGACCTACCTACACATCACAACCAGAAGTTCATGCCTAACACTAGATCATGCTTAATGAGAGAAAACAAATCATAGAATTCATGATCCTTAACATGATATACATTTTGCCAATGTTTTGCAACGCATTGTAAAAATGCAGACTTGGTATACACATACCCTAAAAAACGAAATTAATGATCTTCACACTGCAAGGACAAGCAGCTTAAATAGTTCACATATTGCAGAGCCTACAAGCATCAGGACCAAGCCCTGATCCTAGACATGAAAACTAGAACACGGTCATGGCACAATGGCCATAGCTCAGTGTAGAGGAGAAGAGCTCACTTTAAACGGATTTTAGCCGATGTTAATCTCAGTGCGCCGGGGTTGTGCGACGAGGCACCACCAACCAGCAAGCGGGATCACCGCCAGCTTAGGACCACGCCGTTGGCGCTGGAGATCGGTGGCAGTCTCCGGGAACACACCTGAGGATAGGGAACCCATTCTCCCACTCCAGGCCAGAAACTCCAGGGCCTCAAACCAACGTTTTTGCTCCCTTCGCCCACTCCAGTAGCTTCTCCACGCTCTGAACAACAACCTCTCCTGAAACCCCCCAAAAAAAAGCATAAATAGAGAGTTCAGGCGTTTAAGGACAGACACCAATAGTTGTTAGGAATTTTTAAGCATAAAGAAGCAAGTAGACCATACTGCCAGTTAAATATCTAGAACGATTTTTAGGGTTTTCGGACCTGATCTAGAATGATGAGTAGAAAATTGAAGTGCAACAAGTACATGGGGTTCAAAACATATAGAACATTTGCCCCCAAATTAACTTTGCTTAAATCTTGACTAAAATGGTAAAAAAAATTAATTTTTTGGTGCAGGAAGCCTAATTCGTTCATCCGTCTCAGCTACGCAAGTATACACAATGCACAAAAAGGCAGTACAGGAACTTTCCAAGCATCGGATGTGCTCAAATTACAAGAGAATTATAAATAAAAAGGCTACTGGGTTTGCTGTAGGTAGTAAAACTACTATTCAACCTCAAAAGTGTGTGAGCTTCTACTCAGATAAATATTAATTATGTTATTGCAATCCTGCAGTAAATTGAGAACGGCGAATAAGCATACAAACAGCTGCGACGAGGATCCAACCATAAGATAGTGTAAAAGCTAGGCAACTTCAGTTTTTTTGACACTACGAGGATTATAAAACTCTTTCCAGTGAGGTAGAAGGCTATCAAACAAAGATATTACAATATAGATCAAAATACACATGGTTCTGAACATGGAAGAACTCACACTTCCCGTTTCACTGCAAGCATACAGAAAGACTTGGAAATAAGGAAAAAGATTTAAAAATTGACAAATTTTCAGGCACAAGTATGGCCTAAACATCAAAAGTATTCCAATGTTTAAAAATACTACTCCCTCCGATCCATAAAAAGTGTTGCTCATTTTGCACTAACTTAGTACAAACTTTGTTCTAAGCGAGCGACACTTTTTTTTTGGATCGGAGGGAGTAGTTGCTATTGCAGGGTAGATCTAGACAACAAAAGTTTCATCCAATTATAAAATTACACGAGATGAGAGGATCCACAACTTGCATAGTCAGCGTGTGAAACCGAATGCTATAATTACATTCCGCAACTGAATCATTGTCACACATTAATAGTAAATTTGAACAAAGGGCGTTATCCATTAATGTTATATATGATTGCTTTCAACAAGAACATGCAATTATGCTAGAAAAGCGGCAGATTTACTATGCAGTGTTCTGAATTCCTAATATACGAGGAGCACCTCACTAACAGAAGCTCGTGTGACCTGATTTTATTTTTTGACCCACCAGGTGATCAAGAGAATAACAACTCAGCAGATCACACACAAATCAATACTTCAAATGGATATAGAACCAATGGATTTATACTCACTATAGTAGAACCACGTTGAAGAAGACTTGCAGCAGCAACAACTTCCGGTCGTCGGCTAGGAAGGGGCGTCGCGCGCCTCTCGTCCCTTAATCCGTGCAGCAGGGAGGCTCAAGCAGGAGGGCACTTGTGCTCGCCGTCAAGTGTCGACACCGGCAAGAGCACCGCTGCGATCACCGCTGCCGACGAGATGAGCAGCGCCTCCCTCTGAATCCCTCTCCCGCATGTTCTGATGAGCCACGCCGCAATGAGGGCTGGGTCATCTCCTATATCAATGGCATGGGTAGCAAAAATTATAAACAGCTACATGAAAAGAATAAAATTGTAGAATGAACAACAACAATTGCCAATTAGCGAAGGGAAAATCTATGTATTACGACAAAGGGCTAGAATGATGTATTACTACAATTCTTAAGGCTAGTATATGTACAGAAGCTGAGCGTGTTGCACAAACTAATCGTTGACAGTTGACACACACCATCCAGTAAAGAAAGACTTTGCTGCTACACTCATGGTTTGATTTGTGTCATATTAATTTATGATCAAGGAACTACAGGCAACATCAGAAAAATGAGCAAAGGTATAGTGTGCCTTCGGTGCAGAAGTTTGGCGCTCCATATAATTAGGCAGTAACATGGCAAATCCCCTTTTGACGTATTTATTTCATCAGTTCACAGCAAGGACCAAGAAAATGCATTAAAAACAGAAACATGTGGCTTCCGATGAACCATATTCTTCAGGCTCTTCACTAGTAAAATGTACACCTTCCACGACATTTGTTATATCATATATATATCCTCCTCTTTTGCACCTACAGAGATACATATAACTACAAGACATTAAGGTACTAAACCCCACACAATGACAAAAGATCGAACACCTAAGTCACTGCAAAGCAGTAATCTTTTGTTGTATACTAAAACAGACCTCAAATGTCTTAGTTGCTTTATTTAAGTCAAGGATTCCACCTTCTGCTCCTTTAAGGAGGCCGATGAATTTATTCGGTAACAGACCTGAGAGCAAGAAAGTAAAAAGTAACAAACAGAAGTCATATTTTTTTACTTTGGAAGAATCAATGCATACTTTACCCATTAAAAAAATATATTCAGGTAATTTTCTACAGGTCTCTTTCTACTTCTTCAGATTAAGAAACTAAAAGCAAACCAATAGTTGTATATACGCTGGAGCCAGCAAATTATACTGTACTACTGCTTGGAGAAAAATAAAAGAATTGCATCCAATGTTGGCAACAGTCTGATGTACTAGTGTATATACCTTGTAGATCAATGAAATGACATGCAGGTTAAAGTAGGCTATGATAAACTAGCTCCAAACCAAGTTTTGCTCTACTATTTGCTTTACAAAAAAAAAGATGCATCTCAGTTACAGGAGCTATGAGTGTGTGTTATGCTTAAATTTTGTGTTGATCCATTAGGTGATTAAGAGAAGAACAAATCAGCAGATCAACACTTTGTATAGACACATAACTTAAGGATTCATACACACTATGGCAAATCACCTCGACGAAGACAGGCAGCAGCAAGAGCCTCAAGTCGTCGGGTCGGCTAGGTCAGGGCAGGGGACTCACACGCCTCTCGGCCGTTGTTCCGTGCAGCGGGTAGGCCCCGAGCAGGAGGGCACATGGGCGCCATCCGGCCTCGACACCGGCAACAGCGCCGCTGTGATCGCGCCTCCCTCTCAATCTCTCTCGCACAGGTTGGTCAAGATGACATTTGTTCTACAAATCTGAAAAAAGATTTCAAGAATCACGTTTACTCTGAATCACACATAATGGCAGTGCACTAAACTGAAGGAAGCAAACGTACATCATTCAGAATAGGAGTGGCAGACATCTTACTGCTCCAATCGGTGACAGCATGTAAGTAAACAACTCCGAAAATTCAGAAAATAGGAAAAAGTCTGAACCGTTTGGCACGATGGAACGAAATGCAAAAAACTCGAACAATTCAGTGCACAACCCTTTCCCGACGTACCTGTAGCTCGTCTTAGAGGGCGGCGGCGTTCATCCCTGGCCTGACCCCAAGGTTCGGACCGGCGGCGTGAGCACCGGACGAGCAGAGGATGCCGGCGGTCAGGGCGGCATCGAGAATGACGCCGTGGAGGAGACACGATGCAGGAGTCCGAGGCGGCACGGACAAGCCGGGATCCAGCGCTGCTAGGGTTTATGATCGGGCAGTGAATCGAAGATTCGACGCCATGGAACTAGTGTAGGAGGCGGTGGTGGTATCGGGGCGGCGGTCAGCGGCGCCAGGGTCGCTGGAGTAGGCTGGCGACGGAGGCGGCGCAAAGGGGATCGAGGCCGCTGTGAGAGAGAGAGGAGAGGAGAGTAGGAGGCGCAGGGAGTGGCTTGGTTCGGGCCGAAATTTCGTCCAGATTTTGGGCCGGATTTTCCTCTCTCTCGTGCTGATTTTCCGGTGTGGAGCGATCGTTTGGTTGCTGGTTGGATGGACGGCTGTGACCAGTGGTCCGTGTGGAGGCCTATCCGCTCTTCTCATTGGCTGGAGCCGGATGGAGTATTTATTTCCTCTCTCCTCGTGGAGGCCAATGGGAAGTCTTGTTCTGTTCCCTAGGCTCCGATGGATCTGTTTCGTCATAAGATTAGTGCGATGTACATCTTTGGGTTTTGGCTAGGAAAATATATATCACGGTACTATCTAGGGCTACTACTATATTTATTTTGTGAGATGATCGATGCTACGTACTACCAGCTTGCTATATTCCATACCAAGAGCTCCATCGAGCCAATGGAAGAGCCGATGGCGTAGGCCGCATCATGTCGGGCGCCATGAGGGCCCTCGTCATGGCTAGCCTCCGAGGCCCTGGCTTGCCAAAATTAGGATGACATAGAGAAATGTGGGTGTTGTTTGCAATTGAAGATTATGCACACTGCTCACCATCACCTTTTCTTTCTTGTTTTCTTTCACTAAGGGTAACCTTATTACCGCCGTGGGTTTGTGGTTGTGAAATCACACACTCTCTCAATGAATCCATCGGGCAGGCTGCCCCCACATAGGCGATCAGGGTAGCCACATGCATAGCTTCAGGTCGGTGGCTGACTCTTCAAGCCGATGACCATCGTCATCGACTTTTGGTGAGCAGTGTCGATGCTGGCGAATAGGTCGTGGTTCTATTGTTCTCTATTCCTTAATTATGGGGGGCCTAATTTAGGGGCGGTGGTTCATGTACGCTCACGGCCATGCTGATTAAATTTGCTGCTACTCCACATGGACATATGGCCTAGAGCTGGAGCGAGCCTGTAAAAGTTTGCTACAACCTCGTCCCATCTGCCCCCGAGCCAACGTCGTAATCATCATCTCCTACTTCCGCCTTCATGCATGGGATTTATAGGGACTAGTAAATCATGCCTGGCCAAAATTAGGATGACAGAGGTCGAGGGTGTTAAGACACAAGTGTTT
The DNA here is from genome assembly GCA_028641055.1 of Alopecurus myosuroides. Taxonomy (NCBI): domain Eukaryota; kingdom Viridiplantae; phylum Streptophyta; class Magnoliopsida; order Poales; family Poaceae; genus Alopecurus; species Alopecurus myosuroides. Next base: position 153,809,120 of record CM054059.1, read on the forward strand.
TTTTTTCTAGAACGACATCATATACCTTGATATGTTGGTGCTGCAGAGAATTGGAGCAGTCATCATCACCCTTCTCTTCCTTGTTTTCTTTCACTAGGGGTGACCTTGTTCCTGCCATGAGTTCGTGGTTGTGGAATCGCACTCTCTCGAGGAATCGGTTGGGAAGGTCGATCCATGCATAGCTGATGGAGGCGATTAGGGTAGACACGTCCATTGGCCGCCCACATAGCTTCAGGGTCTACGGCTGACTCCTCCGGACGATGATGATCATCATCATATTGTGGTGACGATGCCGATATAGGTGAATTAGTCGCGCATACCACCCTGTTGCGCTCTCTTACATATGGGGGCCAACTTTAGGGGTGGTGGTTCATGCATATCTAGCCTCTATACTCTAGTATGTTGTGATCCGACTGGCCCGTATAAAAATAAATAGGTGAGAGACCGAGAGTACAAGACCGACCGCGAAAGAGATCGACGTTGCATGCATGCATCTCTCGGTCGTCGTCCGTAGAGTGAACAATTGTCATTTTTGCATGTCAAATCATTTAGGGTTTAGGGTCTAGATCTAGGGTTCAAACTCTAGACCCTAAACCCTAATTATCGAGCTACACCCTAGTCTTTAGACTCTAAACCCTAAACCTAAAACGATATCTAAACGATATACCTAGAACATTGCTCTAGACTCTAGGTAGTGCTCCAAAAATAGCCGGGATAAACAATCGATCTACGCCCCATGTTGGTGGCATCATATAACCAATAGTAATTGTTTAATTACCAATATCTACCGGAGCTTTCCGGATCTGCAGGTTGTTTCTATTTGTTACATTTCATGTTGCATGCCGCTAGCTAGTTCATCCTACCACCTGGGTAAGCTAGCGTTAGAGCATCTCCAGCCGTTCGCCCCTCCCAGGGCGATTTTCGGCGCTAAATAGCGCCTCCTGGGGGCGCCCGGCGCTATTTTTCGCGCAGTGAGAGTTGTGTTTCCCAGCCGTGCCCCTAGCCCATGCGGCAAAACTTGAAAAAATCAAAGGAAAAACGGCGAAATTTGACGAAATTTTGGCAAACTACTACAATTTTATTAAAGTTGGACGAATATAGGCGGTTTTTACATATTTAGACGGGACGTAAAAAAAAGGCAACTACATGCCGAGGGCATTGTACATCTTGGTGTAGTCGCCGCCATCGTCGTCATCGGAGTCGCTAGGCGACTCCGCCTTCAGGGCGGCGCTGCCGCTGCCCTGCCCTAGGTCGCCGAGGTACATCGGCGGGGAAGGGTAGGCATCGTCGTCGTTGCTGTCGGAGAGGAGGATGACGTCGCCTGGCGCCTGTGGAGGAGCTCGCCCTTCTCTGATGACGAGGGACTGGCTCCTGATCCACCGGCGCGGCGGCGCTTCCTCTGGCTCCGCCTTCACGACGGCGAGAGGAATGGGAGTGGGGGCGAGAGTGGGGGCGAGAGTAGACTTGGCCGTGGTGCGGCGGTTCCTTCCCCGCCTCATCTGCCGCTGGATGTGGTCGAGGACCCGGGCGAGAGTGCGTCTGGGTTTGCTCTACTAGACGCGGCGGCCCCGGCATTGTTGCGCCCCGAAACAGGGCCGTGGTCGGGGATGTCGCCGAGCTCCGACTCAAAGCGGGCCTCGAAGAACTCCGTCCACGAGGCCTCGTTGGCGGGATGCCACTATGGCTGGGACCGCTCCTTCGGCGACATGCGCGCTAGAATCTCTTCGATCTCGGCGACACGCTCCGGCCCGGTCGGTGGCGGAGGCACAGGCATGTCGCCGGCGCTGAGGGGCCAAGCCCTAGGCACGCTCATGCCCGGCGATGCGTGGAAGTTCGCCTCGTAAAGGAGTCTCGCCTCCCAGAGGTGCAGGGTTTGGCGGCCGAACCCATTTGCGGCCGCGCTGTCGAGGTTGTGCCTGTGAACCATGGCGAGGTGGCGAGAAGAAGGCGAGGAAGACGGGAAGAATGGCGAGGAAGGACGGGAAGAATGGCGAGGAGCTACGGGAAGAACGGGCTTTTGTAGCCGCGGGTGGGCAAGACGAAGCGGCGACAACGCCATAACTTCGCCGCGTGGGCGATTCGACTGCTTGCTCCGCCGCGTGTCGTCTTGACTGACCGGAGTCGTCAATGCGCGCGGCAGCCGAGGCGATGAGGACGGAAGCTCTGTCTCTCTGATAGGGCGGGTCTGCGGGCGGGTGAAACGGCGGGAACTACTTCTGCGCGGTTTCGCGCCATTTTCCCTTCATCCGGCACCCCAGCTGCCCCCAGGCGTGCTGAGTTTGGACTGGGTTCGTCGGACGCTAAAATGGCCCAAACCGGCGCTATTTGGGCTCGTGGGGGTGCGAGCGGGTGAAAAACGGCGTGCCGGCGCTAAAAAAGTCGCCCTGCGGGGGCTCCTGGGGGCGCGGCTGGAGATGCTCTTATATCCATTTGTACTACGTATGTACATGTACATGTATGCATGCATGGCATGTATGCTGACCTTTTCTTTATGAGCCGAACACACTTATGTGCTTATGTTGTTCTTTGCAACTCGGGAAAGGAAAGAAAAGCTGAACTAGCTAGACTATGGATGCGCGATGCTGGGTATTAAAATCAACTCATGTACTATGGAAGCTAGCGATTAATCCTCGTCGGGTCACAAACATTGACACGTCACAACTATTTCCACGTACAATCGAGCATGAGAGTAGGGCATACATTGGGCATTTGTGGTTCCTCAATCGAACGCTAACCTTGTATGTGAAAAATAGGACGAAATTATTGGCGCTAGTGGAATTAATTGGCTCTCATGAAAATAGGATGGAAAATAAGAGAGGAAAGGAAGTCACGGAATTAAGTGGGTGTGAGAACTTAGGGCTAACTAACGACTCGGCCCTTCCATTTCGGAACAAAATAAAAAACTCCATGAGCGTAGGACACCTGAATGAAGGGAATCCATTACTTCATGTGTCATTCCTCGTCGCACGTTACTAGGTCATTACGTCATGTTAGAAAAACATGCATTATTATGGCCATTATTTTATGATATGAGACTAAATATGCGCGACTAAAGCCCCCCCCCCCCCTCTTTAGTCGATCCTCTGACTAAATAGGTGGTTCTTTTGTCTCCTCTGTTAATGTTGCTGCGAGGCAGTCGCACTCAGTTGGCGGGTCTGTCCGCCCCCAACATGCTCCACCTCTGTATCCGACACCCCCCATGCCCTATAATCCGCCCCCCATGCCATATGTCCCTCCACACCATGCCTATGCCCCACCCCCACCGCAATACACCCCACCTATATATCCCCCACCGTACAACCCCCACACCTACCCGCAGCACCACCCCTACCCGCAAGCCTACAACCCATATCCCCCAATGCCCAACCCGTACAACCCTATGCCTTCTCCACCATATCGTCCTCCACGCCCACCACAGCCACAACAGCCACCACAGCCACGGCAGGATCAGCAGCGTCCTCAAGGGCGTCATCAGAAAGGGGGGAAAAAGGACCGTGTAGCATCACCTTGGCAGGACGGGGTTTATTGTCAGATATGCAAAAAAGAAGGACACTCTGCAGGTGATTGTTGGTGGCGCTATGGCGATGATGATGATGATTCACCACCACCTCCACCCAAAGACCAGAAAGGTGCCTATGGAGTAGACACCAACTGGTATGTTGATACAGGGGCCACAAATCATATCACTGGACAACTCAACAAGCTCAATGTTCAGGAAACTTATCAGGGACGTGATCAAATCCACACTGCTGGTGGGCAAGGTATGGACATTGCTCATGTTGGTCATTCTGTTTTGCACACCCCTAGTAGTTCTATCCAACTTCGTAATATTTTACACGTTCCCGATGCTTCCAAAAATTTACTTTCTGCTCATCAGCTTACACTAGACAATAATGCCTTCATGGAAATTCACCCGTTCTTTTTCTTGATAAAGGATCAGGTCACGAAGGAAATCGTGTTTAGAGGTCCCTGTCATGGTGGCTTGTACCCTCTTGTTCCGGTCTCGGAGTCCTCCAAGCATGCTCTTGCCACCATCAAACCTTCATCCTCTACATGGCATCGTCGTCTAGGCCATCCTTCGTCTTTTATAGTTCAGCAAATTCTTAGGAAGAATAAACTTTTATATTCCCCAGAAATAAATCCTTACATATGTGATCCATGTCAACAGGCTAAGAGCCATCAGCTCCCATATCCAGTTTCCACTAGTGTTTCCACCGTTCCATTGGAACAGATATTTTCTGATGTATGGGGTCCAGCTCCTCTTTCTGTAGGCAAGCATGCATACTATGTAAGTTTCATTGATGACTATAGTAAATTTACTTGGATATATTTGCTCAAGAAACGTTCTGAGGTGTTTCAAGTGTTCCTTGATTTTCAACAATATGTTGAACGACAGTTTGGTCGAAAAATTCTTACAATGCAAACTGATTGGGGTGGCGAATATGAGAGGTTAAATAGCTTTTTTCAACGTGTTGGCATTGTTCATCATGTTTCATGTCCTCATGCTCATCAGCAAAATGGTTCAGTTGAGCGCAAACATCGACACATTGTTGAAGTTGGTTTTGCTTTACTTGCCAATGCTTCTATGGCTCTCAAATTTTGGGATGATGCTTTTATTACAGCCACTTTTCTCATTAATCTGCTTCCTTCCAAAGTCATCAATCTTGAAACACCTACTGAACGGCTCCTTCAAGTTAAACCCAATTATGAGTCTCTTCGTGTTTTTGGTTGTGCCTGTTGGCCCAACCTTCGTCCTTATAACAAAAACAAACTCTCTTTTCGATCCAAGAAGTGTGTTTTTCTTGGATACAGTCCTCGGCACAAAGGAGTTAAATGTCTAGATACTGACACGGGTCGTGTTTATATATCTCGTGATGTTGTCTTTGATGAGAACATTTTTCCTTTTGCCTCCTTGAATCCTAACGCAGGTCGTCGCTTACGTGAAGAAATTCTTCTTCTTTCACTAGATGATCCTTCCTCGGCAACACATGATAGGGGTGTGCATTCTAATGACAACCATTTGCATATTTGTCCTATTGTTCAAACCACACAGGTTACTGGTGTTGAGCCCATTATGGATTCTGCGGAAAAATCGGCGTCAAATTCTGGTCCTCATGGTGAAAACAGCACAACAAATAATGCTGTACAAGTGGACAACAGACCAGGTGCTGTCCGTGGTGATCCCGAGGGCGAATCTGCCTCGGATCACTCACCTGACAGCAATCATGGCGCCTGTGACGCCCGGGACAGCTCCCCCGACAGCTCCAATGATTTCGGCCTTCGCAGTCCGCGCCCGCACCAACGCACCGTCGCCACGTCGCCGCCTGGAGCCGATTCTCAGCCGAGCCGCTCGGCTTCGCCTGGGGACTCCCCCGCCTCGCGTTCGGCTTCGCCACAAAACTCCACCGAGCCTGCGTCTTCGTTGCATGCCGACAGCGAGCTGTCCCCTGACAGCTCGTCCTCCGAGACTGCGCGTGGCAGCTCTGCTGCTGCTGATCCCGAGGGGGATACTCGCCCAGATTTCAGTGCTAGCACGGAAATGGGCACCGGATCTTCTGCGCAAACAACATCTGCACCACCCCCTGCTGTTGGTTTACAAACCAGGTTGCAAAAAGGTATAAAACATCCGAAAAAATTTACTGATGGTACTATTCGCTATGCTTTTCTCACGTCTACAGGAGAACCAAAGAATCTTTCTGATGCTCTCAATGATGCAAATTGGAAACATGCTATGCAGTCAGAATACAATGCTCTCATTGATAATAATACATGGCATCTTGTACCCCCAAGCACAAGCAGGAATATTATTGATTGCAAATGGGTTTATCGTATCAAGAAAAATGCTGATGGCACTATTGATAGATATAAAGCACGCCTGGTTGCTAAAGGATTCAAACAACGGTATGGCATAGACTATGAAGATACTTTTAGTCCTGTTGTCAAGATTGCTACTATTAGACTTGTGCTTTCTATTTCTGTCTCTCGTGGATGGAGTTTACGGCAGCTTGACGTAAAGAACGCGTTTCTTCATGGTGTTCTGGAAGAGGATGTGTACATGAAACAACCACCTGGTTTTGAGTCTTCCGCTACTCCTAACTACATCTGTAAACTTGACAAAGCTCTATATGGTCTTAAACAGGCTCCTCGAGCGTGGTATTCTCGGCTCAGCAACAAACTACAAACACTTGGTTTCAAACCTTCAAAGGCAGACACCTCATTATTTCTTTATGATCAGTCAGGTATCACGGTATATATTCTCATTTATGTAGATGATATCATTGTGACCAGTTCTTCCAACCAAGCTATTCAAGTTCTTCTTCATCATTTGAGCTCTGAGTTTGCTCTCAAAGATTTAGGGGATCTACATTATTTTCTTGGCTTGGAAGTTCATAAGCAGGCTGATGGACTGCTATTAAATCAGGAAAAATATGCAAATGATTTATTAGCCCGAGTTGGTATGACATCCTGCACATCTTGTCCAACGCCTCTTTCCACCACAGAGTCGTTGGCTCTGAAAGCTGGCTCTCCTCTGGGTCCGGATGATATAGCTCATTACAGAAGCATAGTAGGAGGTCTTCAGTATTTGACTCTCACACGACCTGATATCTCCTTTTCAGTTAATAAGGTATGCCAATACCTTCATGCTCCTACAACTGTTCATTGGTCAGCTGTCAAGAGGATTCTTCGATACATTCATGGTACACGCACAGTTGGGCTTACCTTTCAGAAGTCCTCCTCGACACTTCTTAGTGCGTTTTCTGATGCTGACTGGGCAGGTGATTTAGATGACAGACGTTCTACTGGTGGTTTTGCTATATTTTTTGGTCCAAATCTCATCTCTTGGAGTGCCAGAAAACAACCTACTGTCTCTCGTTCTAGCACAGAAGCTGAGTATAAAGCACTTGCAAATGCCACTGCTGAACTTATATGGGTTGAAGCTCTTGTTCGTGAACTTGGTGTCAGTCTCAAGGAGAAACCCTGTCTATGGTGTGATAACCTAGGTGCTACATACCTGTCTGCTAATCCAGTGTTTCATGCTCGTACTGAACACATTGAGATTGATTTCTTTTTTGTCAGGGAAAGGGTTGCCAGCAAGCAACTTGACATCAGATTCATCTCTAGTAATGATCAGATTGCAGATGGTTTTACCAAAACATTATGTACTAAGAAACTAGATGAGTTTAAGCGTAATCTAAACCTCTCCCAGGTCTAGATTAAGGGGGGTATTAGAGTTGTAATACTATCCCGTATACAATATGGTGTAGTACACCAATTGTATACGGGCCCACTCCTTGTACATGCCACGTGAGGGCTTTTCTCACCTATATCAACATGCATCCGGCTACCCGAGAGGGTTACGCCGTTCCCTCACAACTTAACACAATGCACTCCGATCAGCCGTGGGACGCGGAGTATCTGTGCAAGTACCTCAAGGTCGGCCTCCTGGTGAGGCCATGCGAGAAGCATAGTGAGGTGGTGCCGGCAGCGTCCATCCAGGAGGTGATCGAGGAGGCGATGGTCTCAGACAATGGGATCGAAGTGCAGCATCGGGCGAAGGTCCTTGGTGAAGCCGTTCGTGCCTCCGTGGCAGACGGCGGCTCTTCCAGCAAAGGCCTGGACGACTTCGTTGCTTACATCACGAGGTGATCGGCATATACTCCAGTGTATGCTGTGGTTCGAACTACTGCAAAAACATTACAATGATTAGGGACGAGTTTGTATTTTTTTTTCTTGAAAATGTTCATTTCATTTCAAACTATGAGTTGGCATATTATATTTCTACTAGGAAACCACCACTGCACCAAGAATTCCAAAACCATATGAACATGGCCTGTCCTGGCTTCTGGCTTGTGCAGTGAATCAACGCGTCATAATATCAACTTGGTGGGACAAGTTTCTTTATGTGTGGGCGCAACTCGTGCCTTCTTGTAGGAAGTGCAATTTGGGGCTCATCGGGATGACGCGGGGACGGTCCTTTCCCACTCGGCGCCCCCAAACAAACATCCAAAGCAATAGTTTGTCTATTTTATTATTTTAGAGTTTTAAAAATACTTTTATTTTAGATTTAAATTAGTACATATATAGTCCAAGAATGGCTAAAAACAAAAGTAAAAATATGCATACAACTAAAATTAATTGGAAGTGCACTATGTCGCCGCCAAGTCTTTGCAAACCCACAAATGCTGCACTAGATCATTTTGAGTTGATTATGAGTAGTTCGGTCACATCTTGTGTACTTTTCTCGGAGCGTCAGTGTGTTTTTGTTTTCAGTTTGTTTTGCTGCTCTATACTAGTTGGATCCTAGCAATCTCATCTCGGATCTCCGTATGCATAGCGATATACTTGGTGCAGTTCGCTGACACATTGTGATCCACATTGGCGGGAACCTTCATCGACGTTGTTTTTTGATCGGACCCTGAAACTCATACGGAAGATGATCATGCACTGGATTTGCACGTTCATCCTCAATGATTATGATGTGTATGATCACACATGCATTCATGACCTCTACCATATGCTCGACCGACCAAGTAAGAGCAGGATACCGGACAATGGCAAACATCTGCTCGAGCACTCCAAATGCATGCTCGACATCCTTTTTTGTGCTCTCTTGTACCGAGGCAAACCAGGATTTCTTGTTGCCTAGAGGATTGAAAATTGTCTTCATAAATGTTGACCATCTTAGGTACATACCATCCGCTAGGTAGTACTCCTTGTTGTACTCGCGGTCATTGACAACATAGTTCACTGGCGGAGCAATGCCTTCAAAAAGTTCCACGAACACTCGGGAACGCTGCAACACATTGATGTCATTGTGAGATCCTCCTCGCTTTGGTTCACTATTGGCTTCATCCTCGGCGAGAAGTTGTGCAAGACAAGCAAGAACAAGCAAGTTGTCATCTTCCTTGGCGTCGATATCGGCTTCTTCCTCAAGGAGAAAGTTCACCATCAACTCATCGTCGAGGTCCATTTGTAAAAATGATATTGACATCAAAAGATTGACCAAAAACAACAGTCGGTGCCCAACCGGGCAAAAGGCCGAACACCTTGGGGGCGAGGTGGTTACCTCTGATCGTCGGAGGCAGCGCGGGCAGGGGCGAGGCGCCAAAGGCCTCGGCGGAGCTTGAAGAGAGGGTTGTGGGGCGGCGTGGGTGGGCGAAAGAATGGCGGAGGGAGACGGTGGAGAACGAGGCGGTGTGACGGGGCGCAAGTGAATAGAGGGGCTCGGCGAGCGCCTCCTTTTGTGGGCGTTTTGTGTTACTAGCAGGTCGGGCCCGCGTCGCCGAACGACTCGTCCGGAGCCCCCACGGGAGCCCCTGGGAGGCGGGGTTTTGCTGGGTATTTCGGACGGGAACAACGGAGCGTCCGGATGGGAAGACCCGATAAGGGTGCGAGTGGGCATCTTCGGGGGCAGTCTGGATGGGAAGGAGGTTAGGGCGGGGACCTTTGGGGAGCGCGAGTGAAGATGCTCTAATATAGCAGCCGTATGCTTTCAACGATGCTTCCTTTGTCCACGGCACGTCAGGGCCCGCGATGTCCTAGAAGAACAACAAACATCATAGGCGGCAGCGACCTTTTTGTTGTGAGCGAAGTAGCTGGCGATGAGGCCGTCGACACTGTTTGGAGGCACTCGGGAGGCGGCAGGTTGGCATGCGCTCATGTTAGCATCTCAAATTTTGACCAGAGACTTAATCAATGGTTCACAACATGTATCATTATTAATTAAAAATTGATTATCGGATTTTGCGGCAAGATTTGCATCTTGGTTTGGATCTTCGGTTCCTAGCAGTCCATTGTATACACTTGTGCCAACTTAACGAAATTGACTTCATTTGCAGCGGCTGTACCTGCATCACTGCGACTCCTAATTGATTTACAAATTACAAATTCGGTGTAGAAAATAAGGATAACAAGATAGTAAGAATTTGACCGAGTGGTTATGTGAAAATCTCTTCCTCGGATAATTGTCATTGTTCTGTTGGGTTCTAAAATTGTAATGAGTTGAAGTTATAAATAGTTCTTTTGATCTTTCTATTTATATAAAACAATATCAAATTCTTGGTTTGCATTGTGCTTAGGTGATTTGCAGTTTCTTTTTTTGGCTATATATCACCATGTAACTATGGTGACGAATCTAAACATCTTCTCCGAGTCCGGCCCCCGGCCGATTTTCGACATCGCCGGAGATTTGGACCTCCACACGCTGCACCAACCTGTGCATCACGCTCATGGTGAGCTCACACATCTTTAGGTGCCTACCCTTGATCTTATGGGCCACTGTATGCCGACATCACCGAGCGCCGCCGGTCGCCGTCGTGTTTGTGCTCGCCGGCGACATCCCGATCAGAGGCGGATCCAGGGAGGGGCGAGGGGTGGCCTGGCCACCCCCATGGTTCGGCCACCCCCAAGAAGTTACGGTGGGGGCTAGTAGTATGGTGCATATTAAATTTTGTTAAGTGTACTGTAGTAATTAGTGTGACACCATTAGGATAGCACACGTATTTTTTAAGAGCCCAACATTTGAACGGGCTAATTAGCCAAGCCCAACAATATTTCTACTCCACGATGGGCAGACACGAGGAGACTAATTAGAGCATGCAAAGACCATTAATATCTAGTCACAATGGCCTGTCGAGCAATCTGTATATGCACTATTTTGACCTCATTTTCGTCAATCGAGTAGCCGTCTAGGGAATATCAGCGTGCAGCAGTTGTTCCCATCGTCGAACCGTCGCCCTAATCTCTATGGAGATGTGGGTGCCGCCGCATCGCCTTGGTAATATGACTATGAAACCCGACGGCACGGCCATGCGAGTCCCAACTCTCAGATGTCAGATTTAAGGTAAGTTATTGTAAAAACTATTGGTTAGCATCATGTTAGATCGATTATAAAGTATATATACTAGTTAATTAGTATTTTGCAGACAACTAAATGGAAAATTTTGGTTTGCTTGTAAAGACTAATGAATGTAGAATCGTAGAATAAAAAGTGAAAAGTTTGATGGAAGCATGGTGTATTTGTTTTTAAGCCATGGTGCCTTAAGAACGAAGAAAATAATAATAAACCACCACTTTAGTTTTGTAAATGTAAATCTAATCGAGAGATAAAAGCTAGGATCCTATTTTGGTACTAAATTCACCATATGCTAAAACCATTTATTGATGTATTACCGTGTATATCATTTTACACGTGTGGCTTTACCGGGGTGGTCTGGCCCCCCCTATACTCAAATCCTGGATCCGCCCCTGATCCCGATGACCATTTGGTCACATCGCGGCCACCCGCACGCTCACTACGATCTCCTCTCGCGATTGCAACAAACGGAAATCACCAATTTGCTCTGGTTCGATCGATTGCTATCGAGCAGAGGAGATCCCCTGCTCTGTTGAGGTTGTCATGACGTCATCATGACGTCATGAGCGAAATTCTTTTCTTTTTCTTTTAATTTTGATTTAAAAATCATATATGACAGGTGGGACCCACCTGTCAATTTAAAATAAGGCAGAAATTAATTAAACCTTATTAATTCAATAACTATTAAAATATTTATCAGAAAAATATAAAAAATATATAGAAATGTTTAGAAAAATATAATCTAAATGTTTATCAACTTTTCAAAAATGTTTGTTAAAGTTTAAAATTAAACATTTTCTTTAATTAAATTAAATCATTTAAAATTGAGAAAAATAATAAATAATTCATAAAATCAGAAAAATACAAGTTATATACCAAAATGCTCCAAATAACAAATGCAACTCACCTATGATGTTTTCAAAGTCATTTGACTAAGTTTTCATGTGTGCAATATTTCCCTAGTCATTTAATTCATTTAAAATTAATAAATTAATAATTTATTCAAATATTTTCAGAAAGCATTGAATGATATATCAAATTAAAGAGAAAAGCATTTCCAATTCAAATATGTCAAACAGAAAACATTTTGATTAAATTATAAACTTGTTTCTAAATATCTACTGGAACTCTATTATATTTCATTATGACAAGAAATAGCTGCCACAAATTATTTTCCTTATTAATAAAAACCTCATGTTTTCACACCTAATAAACCTATCATCACATGTCAATAGCAAGTTGTGTGATGATAGAGTTAGTTATAATAAATCATCACGGGTCGTGTTTATATATCTCGTGATGTTGTCTTTGATGAGAACATTTTTCCTTTTGCCTCCTTGAATCCTAACGCAGGTCGTCGCTTACGTGAAGAAATTCTTCTTCTTTCACTAGATGATCCTTCCTCGGCAACACATGATAGGGGTGTGCATTCTAATGACAACCATTTGCATATTTGTCCTATTGTTCAAACTACACAGGTTACTGGTGTTGAGCCCATTATGGATTCTGCGGAAAAATCGGCGTCAAATTCTGGTCCTCATGGTGAAAACAGCACAGCAAATAATGCTGTACAAGTGGACAACAGACCAGGTGCTGTCCGTGGTGATCCCGAGGGCGAATTGAAGGGTTCGTTGCATAGAAAACAAAAAATTTCCTACGCGAGAGACACCCGAAAGGCCAAGATCTAATCTAGGAGACAAGTGCAACGGGCAACGAGAGGGTTAAGGAGAACACATACCCTCGAAGACTCAAAGTGGTACGAGATCAAATCTCGTTGTTGGCGTAGTCGTACTCACACCGATCCCGATAGCGAGAAGATGGGCACCGCAATCCGGCGGTGCATCCGTGATCGGTCACACGTACGGTTGATGACGACCTCCGTTCCCTCGTTCCAGCGGGGCGCGGAAGTAGAGGATCCCTCGGAACTCCAGCAGCACGACGGCGTGGTGTGGTGGAGAAAAACATTGCTCAGGGCTTCGCCAAGCGCACGAACAAGTGGTGGAGCAGCGGCAGGAGGGAGGAAGAGATGACACAAGTGTGTGTGTGGGGAGAGGGAGCTCTCACCCCTCCTTTTATAGGAGGGGATGGCAGCCACGAATTTTTGGCTGCCTCCACCTCTCCCTCATCATGTGAGTGGAGTCTCCACTCAACCCACTCATTCTTCCATGAATTCCCACTCAAAATCCCAAGGGTTTTCTTTAATAAATAAATAAAACAATTTTATTTCTTTATTTTAATATTTGTTAATTCCATTAACAAACATTAACATATAACCCCTTGAGTTAGTTGTTAAATCTATTAACAACCATTTGATAAGAATCCCCTTCAACTATTTCAAAATTACTCGAAACAATTTCGGTGACTATTTCAATATTCCCCGAAACAATTTCGGTGCTGTCCAAACTTTTCTCCGATATTCCGTATCCTCTCAAATGCGTCATCGAACCTTAAGTGTGTCACCCTACGGTTCGCGAATAAGATAGACATGATCGAGACTCCTCTCCGATCAATAATCAACAGCGGGATCTGGAGATCCGTGATGACTCCTATATATTCAACGATGACTCTCGTGATCGTGTGAACCAACAACGCCGTGAACTATTCCCTTTGTCTCGCGATATTTTACTTGTCCGAGATTCGATCATTGGTATCAACCATACCTTGTTCAATCTCGTTACCGACAAGTACTCTTTTCTCGTTCCCGTGATATAACATCCTTGTGATCATATCACGTGCTTGCAAGCGGTTTCGATGTGATATCACCGAGAGGGCCCAGAGTATATCTCTCCGTCATTTGGATGGACAAATCCCACTCTTGATCCATGATCCTCAACTAATACTTTCCGAATACTCAACGACACCTTTATAGTCACCCTGTTACGGTGTGACGTTTGATGCCATCAAAGCACTCTTCCGGTATCAGTGATTGACATGATCTCATGCCATCAAAGCACTCTTCCGGTATCAGTGTAAGATACATCCACTTTTGTCAAAGTTTGTGACAATTAATTTGAGACGGAGGGAGTATATATTCACGCTGACCATGCATGGATCTATCCTATACATGACCAAAGGCGTACGCACGCATGTACAGTACACACCAATAATTACTCGTCGGGGAGGAACCACATAGCTAGATAGCTGAAGATCGCTCCATCCATGAATAAAACGTTCCTCCTCCATTTCACAGATGCACATCTCGCAACAAGAAGAGGCGGATCCAACCATCTAGCGGCCATTTCACAGATGCACGTCTCGCAACAAGAAGAGGCGGATCCAACCATCTAGCGGCCAGCAAGAAGATTAGCAAATGTCTAGCGATCCATCCATCCAAAGATTAGCAACTAGTAATAGATCCACCAAACCAATAAAAAGTACCTACTCTCTTGATGGGAAAACAACTAGTCTTTATTTAAGACCTCGCCGTGCCGGCCGATCTCATTCTTCTTTTTCCGGTCTTCCGTCCGCCCGGCCGCTGCCGCCACGACAAAGATCAAAGTCTAAGTCGTGTCGCACGCGCAGCCCGCACGCGGTACCTCCGCCTCCCCTCATATTTATAAGCACCAGGACGGGCCATGGGGCTGAAAATTCGAAACTTGGCGCCAGTTTTTTCATTCTCCGCTAATTCGAGTGCGACGGTCGATCTGTTTTTTCGGGGCATATAATGCTCCGGCCAATCAGCATTCAAGTCGGAGCACCATTCGCGCACGGAAACAAACTCGCGCAGATCCCAGATTTCTAGGCTACATGGCCCGGTTTCTTTTTCTTTACCCTCGCAAATCAACAAGCTCACGCAGATTCCGGATTTCTAGGCCACATGACTGTTTCTTTTTCTTTACCGTGGCAAATCAACAAACTCATGCAGACCCCGGATTACTAGGCTAGGGTTGTTTCCTCTTCTTTACCTTGGAAAATCACCAAACTAACACAGTTCCCGGATTTCTAGGCTAAATATTTGGTTTCTTTTTCTTAGCGTGGCAAATCACGATTGTTGTGCCAACCGGGACCTTCTTCTTGCATTTAGTTAATATACATGTTTGTCCAAAAAACGGATACATCTACTTACTCCGTCCAGGTTTACGAGTCCTCTAAAGAAATTCTATTTGTCCAGCAATGAACTGCCCACAAGGCCTGTAGAAATTAATTGCCTAAGAAAGTGTGGCGTGATTAAGGTGGAAACGCATGCCTAACCCCCAAAACTCGCTGCATGCAGTGTGAACCCTGCGGCTGTCCTTTGCATGCGGTGAACGTGGCCTGGCTGTAGCTGTGAAAACGGTTCCTATTCCATCAGTCATTATCACTAAACTTGGAAACCGTCACATGATTGGATCTCCACACAGCCACTCAGTATCTACCTTGGTCGCGGTGAATTTTCTTAGGAGACTCGTAAACTTGGACGGGGGGAGTACACACTAAAATGCATCTATCTAGATACATCAATATGTACAACAGCATGTGTCGACAAATTATGAACAGAGGGACTACTTTGCGAGCAGCTTGGTCGGCTTTCTGGATGAGATTGCCTTCAAGATCATGTCTCTACTCTAGCATATTTCCTTTTAACTCTAGCAAGATCGACTCACATGGTTTTGATATGCTCGAATTGCTTGATTCTGGCTAAAACTAACTAGCAAAAGCAACAAAATTACCCAACCTGGACACATATGCTAGTCTCGTACACAAAGAATTGATCAAGTACACTACTCATCAAGATATTCAAACTGAATAATACACAAGTGCATTTTACTGAATGGATATAGTGACAGCAAATATTGGGTACAAAACCATATAGTCACATTATGAAGATATGAAAACTACACAACTCATACACTTACGTATTACTATTGTTATACAGCAACGCTCTCAGAGAATATGAGAAACCATCTAACGTTTCAAATCGCTCTTGCTAAACATTACAAGTCCGACAACAAGAAAATAATGATGTTGTTTCAGCACCTTTACACATTCCAAGAATGCCAAAATATATAACCAATGAGACGCCATCCAAATTCGCATATTTCAATCCCAACACCTCCGTAGCAACTTCACTTTCTCCTCCAGAAAAAACAATAAGAAGCAATCCGAGGGATAGCACACCACACAGAACCAAGGTTTCAAGCACCACGAGAGCATCCGGATAGCCATGACACAAAACCCAGGTTGCAAGCAGTCAAGCGCCAATCCGAGTGGCAGGCAACATCTCTTCTTGCTGATTGAGCTTCCATCTTTCTTTCTTTTTTTGAACAGGGAGCTTCCATCTTTCACTAGCTCTGATACGACAACAAATTACAACATGGCATCCAATAGCATCAAGAAGGGGTCAACAATCAATGGATAAGACAAATAAAGGGAGAAATATAACATGTCATCTTAACAAAAACACACAAGTCATTTTAAATAGTCACAAGTAGCACAAGTCATCTTAAATACTCACAAATAATAATTTACCTAGTGCTAATATACACTTAATAGATTACATAACCATACCATTAAAACATAAAGTTCATAGCAGTTGTGCAACTAGCAAATGATCTAGAAAACATACAGATAATCTACATTGAGCTGTAAAGATCACAAAAAACAAGCAAAAGCAAACCAGGAACTGCCTAAATATTACATTTACTTGTAGCACAAGAAGACCAATATCCTGTTCTTATCAGCTTATTCTTAATCCTAAACCAAGGAAATCTGATCAACTAAGCAAAAACATATCAATATATGCTATATATATGCCGAGCGCCAGGGGCGGAGCTAGAGCAGAGACGGCCGGGCTGCCATGCTAGGGAAACAGGTGCCAAATATATTTATTTTGTAGGGTGCACATGTGGTGAAAACCTATACTTATAAAAAAAGTTACCTTTGGGTGCCTATGTTGATGAGCTACTGGACAGCAGCATCAAGGTTTCCTTGGGGACGTTGGTTGTCTCGGATTTATTCAGCCATTTCTCTAACCAGGAATCAACAATACCTACACAATAAATAGTCGGATCAAAACACTTCTCATCACACCCCTCCCAGCTATTGTTCCGGACAGCGGGGAGGCTCGAGCACGAGTCATGGCGGCAGGGTTCGGCAAGAGCGCTGCTGTGGTCGTCACCCGATAACGAGCTGCACAGACCAATCAAGACAGTTGTAGCAAAACGCTAAATTTGGCAAAAACAGAAAGACCAAGCATTGATCGTTTCACACAAGCATTACATGAATTTTAATAGCTCCAGAAGCATGAAGTTCAGAAGAGGCATGCTGAGGCCAGTCATACCATGTTATCAACAGAAAATGCACTCGATTAACCAAGGTCAATTACAAAACAGTAACAACCGTTACATTACATACTGTTGTTGCCAAATAGGTTAAATATTTGTTGACATATATCTTTCAAACCACTGAATGTTCCAGTGGTTACCATTGATGATGAACATATTGGACAACGCTACGAGTCAGTCATCCCGTTCTCCAAAAAAAAATATTGCTCCATTCATTAGAGTTGGATCTATCCACCATGCTATTTGTCATGTGGCTATTCTGTTTACGCGAATTTACATATTTGTAAGTGATGGGTAGATGAACTATATGTACTGAATATGCACCATCAGTACAACCAAATAGGAAGAAAAAAGACAAAAATATCAACATCGCCTACGGTTCTTACTGATTTCTATTAGTGAGTACTGAACATCAGGACACAGAGGTGACAGAGGTGCTTTACTCCTTGCTAGAGAATACATGTTTCTATCAGGATCAAATTTGAATAGTTTATGTTGCACATCCGTACCAGCAGTGGCGGAGCTACAGCTACACCACATATATGGAAACTACTTCTGCAAAAGACAACATGCTTGCCAACCTGTCCTGTTCAGAGAGTAGCAAAGGAGGGACCAAGCTACTAAAGCTTCAGCACAAGCCTACGTTTCCTCATGTTAGCTCATGAACAAGTCATCTTAAGAATCATAAGGTTTGTTTACTCAACAACCATACAACCATAATAAAGCAATTGCAGCTGGGAAAATTATTAGATGTTCTAACAACAAATCATTCTGGTAAAGTGACAACTCAAACACACTATGTGAATTCTACTATTACATCATTACATATTAAATGCTTATCATGGCAATTAAATCTGCAGTCATGATGGATATCGTCCAAAGCAATGATCTATAAGAACATCACAAGATACCCTAGACATTTGAACCATTCTCAACTCTCACGACAATAGCAACCAGGAAAGACAAGCCATCATAGGGAAGACAAGCCAGGATATATAAGAACAAATTACAACATGGCATCCAATAGCATCAAGAAGGGGTCAATAATCAATGGATAAGACAAATAAAGGGAGAACATATAACATGTCATCTTAGCAAAAACACACAAGTCATTTTAAATAGTCGCAAGTAGCACAAGTCATCTTAAATACTCACAAGTACTAATTTGACTGGTGCTAATATACACTTAATAGATTACATAACCATACCATTAAAACATAAAGTTAATAGCAGTTGTACAGCTAGCAAATGATCTAGAAAACACACAGATACTCTACATTGAGCTGTGAATCTCACAAAAACCAAGCATAAGCAAAACAGGAACTGCCTAACTATTCCATTTACTTGTAGCACAAGAAGAGCAATATCCCATTCTTATCAGCTTATTATTCTTAATCCTAAACCAAGTAAGGAAATGTGATCAACTAAACAACAACATTTCAACGTATACTATATGCCAAGTGCGATCAAGAAGGTACCTTTGGGTGCCTATGTGGATGAGCTCCTGAACAGCAACATTAAGATTGCCTTGGGGGCGTTGGTTGTCTCAGATTTATTGAGCCATTTCTCTAACCAGGAATCAACAATACCTACAGAATCAATAGTCAGATCAAAACGCTTCTCATCACACCCCTCTCAGCTATTGATCCGGCAGCGGGGAAGCTCGAGCACGAGTCATGGCGGCAGCGCTCAGCAAAAGCGCCGATGTGGTCGTCACACGATAGCGAGCTGCACAAACCAATCAAGACAGTTGTAGCAAATCGCTAGATTTGGCAATAGAGCAAGACCAAGCATAGATCGTTTCTATGCTTCATTATTTCTAAGACAACAGATACGCATATGATCAGCTAAAACACATGAATAAGGATTGTTTCTATTCCAAGTTAGTATTCCATGAATTCTTAGCGTAACCATGGTTCTGCTATTAGAAGGGGCAATTCTTATGATGATTGCAATATTAGCTTGAATCTCTACATAAAAAAATTAATAGTTCAAGACACATAAAAAAATTAATACTTCTAATCCTACGTTTCCTCATGTTAGCTCAGGAACAAGTCGTCTTAAGAATCATAAGGTTTCTTTCCTCAACAACCATACAACCATAATAAGGCAACTGCAACTGGGCAAATTATTAGATATTCTAATCAACAAATCATTCTGGCAAAGTGACAACTCAAACACACCATGTGATTCTACTATTACATCATTACAGATTAAATGCTTATCATGGAAATGCAATCTGCAGTCATGTTGCATATAGTCCAAAGCAATGATCTATAAGAACAACACAAGATACCATAGACATTTGAAGCACTCTCAACTCTCAAGACAATACCAGTCAGGAAAGACAAGCCCGGATAGGGAAGACAAGCCATGATAGGAAGACAAGCCAGGATTATATGAACGTGTTATGAAACAGAATTAGCATTCAACTAACAACCAATCCCAGTTACCGAAAGAGAATGAAAGCTCAACATTCATGACACCAAATCCAAACACTCAAAAGCTCAACCTTCTCTGCACCAATGACCATTTTGCACATGTCGCGAATACAACACTAAATTGTCAGTAAATGGAAAACGGGAGGCACCTATCATTCTCAAGTGTAGTCGTTTTTGTCCCAGCACCCGAGTGAAGGAAGTCGTTGGTCCATCGCCTTCCCGAACCGAAACCAGCCACACACCATGTTCGCCCTCGCTGGCACCATCACCATCACGTGGGGCTCTACCACAACACTGAACCATGAACCCAGACCAGGTAAGTTAAGCTAGGTTTTTCACCAAGCTAAAAAGAAAACAGACGGATATGCGATTCTCACCGTCTTTGGCATCTTCATTGCCGTTAGAGGAGAGAGCGGCAAGGCCGGCCTCCATGTTGCGGCGACGGAGCATCCATCATGTACGGCCCTTCCGGCGCCATCATCACTGTCTGGGGCTCTACCACCACGCAGAACCTTGAACCCATAGCAGGTAAGTTATTTCTTGTGTCAAATTAAAATCATATTTTTGACCTGTGCATAAGATAATAACACACTGAAGATGCAAAAGAGGATCCATGTCTCTTTTTTTTATCTGCACTATGTAATATGGCATAGTGCAATATCATGTACGTAAATATTAGGAGCTAAAATCAACCAGAGTGAAAGAATACATGTAAAGACTAAATATGAAAATAGCCGAAAAAAGTAAAGCCTTAATGCAGGCGTGCATACTACCAAAAGCCATGAAGTACAATCTATAAATAATTAGCAATCCGTTGCGTGCCTAGTGAGATGATTAACCACAGGAAGCCATAAAGTGAGTCACGATCATTGAAGTAGATGGCAGCAAAAAACCTGCTCATGCATCATTCAAGCAATGGAAATGAAAATCTGCTCATGCACCTTGCAACTTTCTGATGCAAATACTGCAACCAGTGAACCTCACAAAACCAATACCAAGACTTGCAAATTTCAAAACAACTCAAATATCAAATTTCTCTCTTCTAACTAGCACTCTAGCATCAAAAATTTCACAGAAAAAGGAATTAGAAATGTGCACTCGCTGAGTATCATATGATCCACACAATTTAATCTAAGCAACTACTAATTTTGTATATCATATGATCCAGGAGGTGCTATGCCTAAACAACAATTGACATACACAAAACAGTAGTTGGGATGTGGGAATTATACCTCCCAATGGCAGAACCACCTCCGGTTGCAGCAACAACCTTGGGTCGCCAGCTCCTGGTCCGGTCGGCGAGGAGGCTCGGCATGTGAGGCATGGCGATGCACTTGTCGTCGATGCCGGCGACGGACTCAGAGAAAGTGACTGCGGGATAAAGTGTGTCAGGCTTTAAGCAAAAAAAAACAAGAAATTTATGGCAATTTTACTAACACAATCAAATAGCTAAACTGAAAATAAATGTTAGTGTGGCATTCAAATATATGTACTCCCTCCAATCCTACAAAAAGTGTCGGAGCTGTAGTATTAAGTTTGTACATGGTTAGTTTGTTTTCAGCGGCACTTATTCCGGAACAGAGGGAGTAACTGAAATTATTATCACACAGAAAAGGTAATTTGAAACAGGAGGATTTGTTTCATTTGTGCTTTGTTTGTTTTCAGGAAAAACAGACAATTAAACTGGAAAAGCACTGCATTTATTATTCAAGTTATGCAAGATCAACCTCTATCCAGTGAGGCAGAAGGCTATTAAACCAAGAGAATATAGTGTACATTAAAATAAGTATGATTCTGAACATCGAAGACTCCACTTTTAATGATTGACAATTTTTTTAGCATGGTCTAAACATGAGAAGGCTTCTAATACTTAACAATACTAATTGCTATTACCGAATATATCTGGACAGCAAAAAAGTGCTCCAATTTTAAAATTATACAGGAGACGATTGCTTCCCCTTTTCTTTGACCAACATGCACCAATTGACCAGAGAATGAAAACACCCATTGATAGAAAGCAGCAACCAGCCAAGACTAGCAGACTACTTATTGCAATTACAAGTTTGGTACTAGTAAATCACAGTCGCATGATTCCTCTTCTTTGTATGCCAACAAGAAACACATGAGTACATAAAACTTAGAAAAACTAAATATCCAGATCAACATCATCACCAAACCAGAGATCAACTTCTTATTACATAAAATCTAGAAAAACTAAATAGCCAGATAGGCATCATCACCACACACACCAATATGGGGGGTTCATCAACTCCGCGGCCTCAATGGCCAGAGAAAAAGATAGAAGGTAATAAGTAGAAGCTCACCTAAACAGTTTCCCCTCCCGGTGGCCTTGGCAAACCGCACCACGAAGATGTGGAATGGCGAGGTTACATGGCATCTTGTTCAGGATGCCCTTCTCCATGGCAAGAATCTTCCGCCAAGAGTATGAGGTTGTCCACTATACGAACAAAGTCATTGACTTGCCAAACACACAAGCAGATGAGGTTCAACGTTTGTTAGTCATATAGGAGCAACCTAGGAGGCACCTGGAACATCTCCCTCTGTAATAAGAATATGCAAGGATAAATGTCAGAGGCAATGCACATGAACAAGTTACAACAAGCAAGTCGGATCAATGTCGACAGTGCTCCAATGCAAACCAGTACTTTTTAGCTATGAGTACATAACCATATGCACAAAAAACAAGCGAACTGCATGCTGGAAATAAAAAGACATTGTTCTAAACATTGTCAAATTCACCACATTAGGCTAGCCTACAATAAGAGCCTATTTATAATCCCTGCAGCGGGTGGGTATTTGATCCACGTAAAATTGCTACATGGATTAACTACGGGTGCAGTCATCAACAATCTGGTATACACACATCAATTGGTTCAATTCATTGGCTATATCATGGTGTCCATAATAAAATCATACAAAAGGAATAAACGCAATCGAGTAACTGAGGCAGATTTGTATACCACACGTCAAGAGTTATAACTACAAGAAAAGGGCACCCAACACATCATATTAATAAAATCCTTCATTCTCTCCGTCTATTCTCATCGTCTTTGGCATATTTGTTTCCATCGGAAGAGAGCAGCAGCAAGGTCGGCCTCCATGTTGCGGCGACGCATCTGGAGGAACAGCGCCAGCTCCCT
Organism: Alopecurus myosuroides; assembly: GCA_028641055.1. Lineage (NCBI taxonomy): Eukaryota > Viridiplantae > Streptophyta > Magnoliopsida > Poales > Poaceae > Alopecurus > Alopecurus myosuroides. The sequence goes on from CM054059.1 coordinate 153,831,840, forward strand.
ATCCTGCGACACCAGCTTTTGTGGTGAGAATATTGAGTTCTTACTCCTGAAACAACCGAAGATTCTTGCATCAATCAAAATCATATTTTTTACCTCTGCATACGATAACACACTGAAGGTGCAAAAGAGGATCCGAGTATCTTTATTTATTTGTACTATGTAATATAGCATAGTGCAATATCATGCACGGAAACAATAGTAGCTAGAATCAACCAGAGTGAAAAAATACATGTAAAGACTAAACATTAAAATGACCAAAAACAAGTAAAGCCTTAATGCAGGCGTGCATACTAGTACCAAAAGCCATAAAGTATAATCTATAAATAATTAGCAGTCTACTGTGTGCCTAGTGAGATGATTAACCGCAGCAAGCCATAAAGTCACGATCGTTGAAGTAGATTGCAGCAAAAAACCTGCTCATGCATCTTACAACTTTCTGATGCAATAGTGCAAATTCCAAGGCAACTCAAATATCAAATTTCTCTCTTCTAACTAGAACTCTAGCATAAAAAAATTCACAGAAAAAGGAACTAGAAATTTGCACTCCCTGACTATTATATGATCCACACAATTTAATCTCACCAACTACTAATTCTGTATATCATATGATTCGGGAGGTGCTATGCTGAAACAACACTTACATACACAAAAAAAAATAGTTCGGATGTGGGATTATACCTCCCAATGGCAGAACCACCTCCGGTAGCAGCAGCAACCTTGGGTCGCCAACTGCTGGTCCAGTCGGCGGGGAGGCTCAGCATGTGAGACGTGGCGATGCACTGGTCGTCGACACTGGCGACGGATTCACAGGAAGTGACCTGAGAGATAAATTGCTTCAGGCTTTAAGTAAAAAAACAAGAATTTTATGGCAATTTTACTAACACAATCAAACAGCTAAACTGAATGTTACAGTGACATTCAAATATATATAACTGAATTAATCATCACACAAATAAGGTAATTTTAAACACAAGGATTTGTTCCATTTGTGCTTTGTTTGTTTTTCAGCAAAAGCAGACAATTAAGCTAGAAAAGGAATGCATTTATTATTCGGATTATGCGAGATCAAGCTATATCCAGCGAGGCAGAAGGCTATTAAACCAAGAGACTATATTGTAGATTAAAATAAGTATGGTTCTGAAAGAACTCACTTTTAACGATTGACAAATTTTCATCATGGTCTGAACATGAAAAGGCTTCTAATATTTAACAATACTAATTGCTATTACAGGCTACTCCCTCCCTTCACAAATAGATGACTTCCATTTGTTCAAATAAGAATGCATGTAGACATATTTATGTCCAAATACATTCATATGTACACAAATGGAAGTCATCTATTTGTGAACGGAGAGAGTATATCTGGACAACAAAAAAGTGCTCCAATTCTAAAATTACAGGAGATGATTGCTTCCCTTTTTCTTTGACCAACATGAATCAATTGATCAAACAATGAAAACACCCATTGAAAGAAAGCAGCAGCCAGCCAATACTGGCAGACTACTTATTGCAATTACAAGTTTAGTACTAGTAGATCACAGTCGCATGATTCTTCTTCTTTGTATGCCAACAACAAACACATGAGTACATAAAACTTAGAAAAACTAAATATCCAGATCGGTATCATCACCAAACTATAGATCAACTTCTTATTACATAAAAGCTACTACCTCCGTTCCAAAAATGTAAGCCTTTTTAGCAAACTAGTTCAGCTTTCTAAAAAGGCTTACATTTTGGAACGGAGGGAGTAGAAAAACTAAATAGCCAGAAAGGCATCATCACCACACCCCAATATGGGGGGGTTCATCAGCTCTAGGGCCTCGATGGCCGGACAAAAAGAGAGAAGGAAAGAAGCAGCTCACCTAAACCATTCCCCTCCCGGTGGCCTTGGCGAACCGCACCAGGAAGACGTAGAATAGCAAGGTTCCATGGCATCTTGTTCAGGATGCCCTTCTCCGTGCCAAGAATCTTCCGCCAATAGGATGAGGTTGTCCGCGATACAAACGAAGTCATCGACTTTCCAAACACACATGAGGTTCAGCGTTTGTAAGTACAATAGGAGCAACCTAGGAGGCACCTGCTCTGTAATAAGAATATGCAAGGATAAACGTGAGAGGCAATGCACATGAAGTAGTTACAACAAGCAAGTCGGAACAACATTGACGGTGCTCAAATGCAAATCAGTACTTTTTAGCTATGAGTACATAACCATATGCACAAAGACAAGTGAACTGCATGCTAGAAATAAAAAAAGAAATTGCTCTAAACATTGTCAAACTCGCCACACTAGGCTATCTACAATAAGAGCCAATTTATATTAACAATACAAGGTATATATAATTCCCTGCAGTGGGTGGGTATTTGAGCCACGTAAAATTGCCACATGGTTTAACTACAGGTGCAGTCATCAACAATCCGGTATACACACATCAAGTGTCTTAATTCATTAGCTATATCATGGTGTTCATAATACAAACCATACAAAAGGAATAAACCTGACTATGCAATCGAGTAACTGAGGCAGATTTGTATACCACACGGCAACAGTTATAACTACAAGAAAAGGGCACCCAGCACATCATAGATAAGTATGATCCTAAATCAATAAGTATTGCTTTACCATGCTAGTTGAACTACTGTCCACCTTGGGCAAGAAAACTGCATACGCTGGACTCAAGCAAATCTGAAGCAATTCATGCAGTAAAATAAAACATGGTTGAGATGATAAGATCGGTAGGCAGAGAGCTTTTGGAGCAACCGATGTGCTCCAATTACAAGAGAATTATTAATACAAAAGAACTAAGTGAGTAAGCTTTTACTCAGACAAAGCACAACTACGTTATTGCAACATTGCAGTAAATCGAGAACGGCTCCTAAACCTACAAAAAAACAGCGACGAGATCCAACCATAATATAGTACAAAAGTCGGGCAAGATAAAAAAATCTGACACACCGCAGGATTGTCAAGCTCTATCTAGTGAGGCAGAAGGTTATAAACCCAAGATATTACAATATAGATTAAAATACGCATAATTCTGAACATGGAAGAACTCCACTTCCCCTGTCACTTCCCAAATACAGAGAGACTTCCAACTAAGAACACGTATTTAACGACTGACAAATTTTCATCTGCAAGCATGGTCTGAACATGAGAAGGCTTCCAATATTTAACAATAATAATTGCTATGCTAGATCTAGTCAACAAAAAAATGCTCCAATTCTAAACTGATAGGAACTTATAGGAGAATGAGAGGATCCCCTTTTTCTTGACAGACATGACACCAATTGACCAACCAATGAAAACAGTAGCATTACAAGAAGACAATAGCCGGCCAAGACTAACATACTACTAATTGCAATTAGAAGTTTGGTACTAGTACATCACAGCCGCATGGTTCCTCCTCTTTTTCTGCCAACAACAACACATGAGTAAGTCATGCAAAGAGCTATCTTTGCACCTAAACTTGCACACCAAGAAAAAGAAAATTCTCTGTTTTCTAGAACGTGAGGTCGATTTTGATTAGCTTGGCGTCAAACAGAACAAAATATGGACCTACCTACACATCACAACCAGAAGTTCATGCCTAACACTAGATCATGCTTAATGAGAGAAAACAAATCATAGAATTCATGATCCTTAACATGATATACATTTTGCCAATGTTTTGCAACGCATTGTAAAAATGCAGACTTGGTATACACATACCCTAAAAAACGAAATTAATGATCTTCACACTGCAAGGACAAGCAGCTTAAATAGTTCACATATTGCAGAGCCTACAAGCATCAGGACCAAGCCCTGATCCTAGACATGAAAACTAGAACACGGTCATGGCACAATGGCCATAGCTCAGTGTAGAGGAGAAGAGCTCACTTTAAACGGATTTTAGCCGATGTTAATCTCAGTGCGCCGGGGTTGTGCGACGAGGCACCACCAACCAGCAAGCGGGATCACCGCCAGCTTAGGACCACGCCGTTGGCGCTGGAGATCGGTGGCAGTCTCCGGGAACACACCTGAGGATAGGGAACCCATTCTCCCACTCCAGGCCAGAAACTCCAGGGCCTCAAACCAACGTTTTTGCTCCCTTCGCCCACTCCAGTAGCTTCTCCACGCTCTGAACAACAACCTCTCCTGAAACCCCCCAAAAAAAAGCATAAATAGAGAGTTCAGGCGTTTAAGGACAGACACCAATAGTTGTTAGGAATTTTTAAGCATAAAGAAGCAAGTAGACCATACTGCCAGTTAAATATCTAGAACGATTTTTAGGGTTTTCGGACCTGATCTAGAATGATGAGTAGAAAATTGAAGTGCAACAAGTACATGGGGTTCAAAACATATAGAACATTTGCCCCCAAATTAACTTTGCTTAAATCTTGACTAAAATGGTAAAAAAAATTAATTTTTTGGTGCAGGAAGCCTAATTCGTTCATCCGTCTCAGCTACGCAAGTATACACAATGCACAAAAAGGCAGTACAGGAACTTTCCAAGCATCGGATGTGCTCAAATTACAAGAGAATTATAAATAAAAAGGCTACTGGGTTTGCTGTAGGTAGTAAAACTACTATTCAACCTCAAAAGTGTGTGAGCTTCTACTCAGATAAATATTAATTATGTTATTGCAATCCTGCAGTAAATTGAGAACGGCGAATAAGCATACAAACAGCTGCGACGAGGATCCAACCATAAGATAGTGTAAAAGCTAGGCAACTTCAGTTTTTTTGACACTACGAGGATTATAAAACTCTTTCCAGTGAGGTAGAAGGCTATCAAACAAAGATATTACAATATAGATCAAAATACACATGGTTCTGAACATGGAAGAACTCACACTTCCCGTTTCACTGCAAGCATACAGAAAGACTTGGAAATAAGGAAAAAGATTTAAAAATTGACAAATTTTCAGGCACAAGTATGGCCTAAACATCAAAAGTATTCCAATGTTTAAAAATACTACTCCCTCCGATCCATAAAAAGTGTTGCTCATTTTGCACTAACTTAGTACAAACTTTGTTCTAAGCGAGCGACACTTTTTTTTTGGATCGGAGGGAGTAGTTGCTATTGCAGGGTAGATCTAGACAACAAAAGTTTCATCCAATTATAAAATTACACGAGATGAGAGGATCCACAACTTGCATAGTCAGCGTGTGAAACCGAATGCTATAATTACATTCCGCAACTGAATCATTGTCACACATTAATAGTAAATTTGAACAAAGGGCGTTATCCATTAATGTTATATATGATTGCTTTCAACAAGAACATGCAATTATGCTAGAAAAGCGGCAGATTTACTATGCAGTGTTCTGAATTCCTAATATACGAGGAGCACCTCACTAACAGAAGCTCGTGTGACCTGATTTTATTTTTTGACCCACCAGGTGATCAAGAGAATAACAACTCAGCAGATCACACACAAATCAATACTTCAAATGGATATAGAACCAATGGATTTATACTCACTATAGTAGAACCACGTTGAAGAAGACTTGCAGCAGCAACAACTTCCGGTCGTCGGCTAGGAAGGGGCGTCGCGCGCCTCTCGTCCCTTAATCCGTGCAGCAGGGAGGCTCAAGCAGGAGGGCACTTGTGCTCGCCGTCAAGTGTCGACACCGGCAAGAGCACCGCTGCGATCACCGCTGCCGACGAGATGAGCAGCGCCTCCCTCTGAATCCCTCTCCCGCATGTTCTGATGAGCCACGCCGCAATGAGGGCTGGGTCATCTCCTATATCAATGGCATGGGTAGCAAAAATTATAAACAGCTACATGAAAAGAATAAAATTGTAGAATGAACAACAACAATTGCCAATTAGCGAAGGGAAAATCTATGTATTACGACAAAGGGCTAGAATGATGTATTACTACAATTCTTAAGGCTAGTATATGTACAGAAGCTGAGCGTGTTGCACAAACTAATCGTTGACAGTTGACACACACCATCCAGTAAAGAAAGACTTTGCTGCTACACTCATGGTTTGATTTGTGTCATATTAATTTATGATCAAGGAACTACAGGCAACATCAGAAAAATGAGCAAAGGTATAGTGTGCCTTCGGTGCAGAAGTTTGGCGCTCCATATAATTAGGCAGTAACATGGCAAATCCCCTTTTGACGTATTTATTTCATCAGTTCACAGCAAGGACCAAGAAAATGCATTAAAAACAGAAACATGTGGCTTCCGATGAACCATATTCTTCAGGCTCTTCACTAGTAAAATGTACACCTTCCACGACATTTGTTATATCATATATATATCCTCCTCTTTTGCACCTACAGAGATACATATAACTACAAGACATTAAGGTACTAAACCCCACACAATGACAAAAGATCGAACACCTAAGTCACTGCAAAGCAGTAATCTTTTGTTGTATACTAAAACAGACCTCAAATGTCTTAGTTGCTTTATTTAAGTCAAGGATTCCACCTTCTGCTCCTTTAAGGAGGCCGATGAATTTATTCGGTAACAGACCTGAGAGCAAGAAAGTAAAAAGTAACAAACAGAAGTCATATTTTTTTACTTTGGAAGAATCAATGCATACTTTACCCATTAAAAAAATATATTCAGGTAATTTTCTACAGGTCTCTTTCTACTTCTTCAGATTAAGAAACTAAAAGCAAACCAATAGTTGTATATACGCTGGAGCCAGCAAATTATACTGTACTACTGCTTGGAGAAAAATAAAAGAATTGCATCCAATGTTGGCAACAGTCTGATGTACTAGTGTATATACCTTGTAGATCAATGAAATGACATGCAGGTTAAAGTAGGCTATGATAAACTAGCTCCAAACCAAGTTTTGCTCTACTATTTGCTTTACAAAAAAAAAAGATGCATCTCAGTTACAGGAGCTATGAATGTGTGTTATGCTTAAATTTTGTGTTGATCCATTAGGTGATTAAGAGAAGAACAAATCAGCAGATCAACACTTTGTATAGACACATAACTTAAGGATTCATACACACTATGGCAAATCACCTCGACGAAGACAGGCAGCAGCAAGAGCCTCAAGTCGTCGGGTCGGCTAGGTCAGGGCAGGGGACTCACACGCCTCTCGGCCGTTGTTCCGTGCAGCGGGTAGGCCCCGAGCAGGAGGGCACATGGGCGCCATCCGGCCTCGACACCGGCAACAGCGCCGCTGTGATCGCGCCTCCCTCTCAATCTCTCTCGCACAGGTTGGTCAAGATGACATTTGTTCTACAAATCTGAAAAAAGATTTCAAGAATCACGTTTACTCTGAATCACACATAATGGCAGTGCACTAAACTGAAGGAAGCAAACGTACATCATTCAGAATAGGAGTGGCAGACATCTTACTGCTCCAATCGGTGACAGCATGTAAGTAAACAACTCCGAAAATTCAGAAAATAGGAAAAAGTCTGAACCGTTTGGCACGATGGAACGAAATGCAAAAAACTCGAACAATTCAGTGCACAACCCTTTCCCGACGTACCTGTAGCTCGTCTTAGAGGGCGGCGGCATTCATCCCTGGCCTGACCCCAAGGTTCGGACCGGCGGCGTGAGCACCGGACGAGCAGAGGATGCCAGCGGTCGGGGCGGCATCGAGAACGACGTCGTGGAGGAGACACGATGCAGGAGTCCGAGGCGGCGCGGACAAGCCGGGATCCAGCGCCGCTAGGGTTTATGATCGGGCAGGTGTAGGATAGGATAGGGTGGTGGTGTCGGGGCGGCGGTCAGCGCGCCAGGGTCACTGGAGTCGGCCGGGATCGGCCGGCGACGGAGGCGGCGCAAAGGGGATCGAGGCCGCTGAGAGAGAGAGAGAGAGAGAGAGAGAGAGAGAGAGAGAGAGGAGAGCGAGAGGAGAGGAGGAGGCGCGAGGAGTGGCTTGGTTCGGGCCGAAGTAGCGCTCGGCCTTGCCGAAATCTCGTCCAGATTTTGGGCCGGATTTTCCTCTCTCTCGTGCTGATTTTCCGGTGTGGAGCGATCGTTTGGTGCCTGGTTCGGTGGGCGGCTGTGACGAGTGGTCCGCGTGGAGGCCTATCCGCTCTTCTCATTGGCTGGAGCCGGATGGATTTCTTTCACCACGCGACCTCCTCATTTATTTATTTTCTCTCGCGCACGCAGATGGAGCCAATGGGAAGTCTTGTTCCGTTCCATGGGCTCTGATACGTGCATTTATGTATGACTCAGATGGATGTGTTTCCTCATAAGATTAGCGGGATGTACTCCCTCCGTTTCTTTTTAATTAATCTGCGTATTAGGTTTTTTTAAAGTCAAACTTGCTAAAGTTTGACCAAGTTTATAAGAAAAAATATCAATATTCATAATATAAAATCGATGTCATATGATTCGTCATCTAATATACTTTCATATTATATGAACTTGGTATTATAAATATTGATATTTTGTTATGTAAACTTGGTCAAACTTTGCAACGTTTGACTTAAGATAATTCTAATACGCGGACTAAAAAGAAACGGAGGGAATACATCTTTGGGTTTTGGCTAGGAAAATGTATATCACGGTGCTATCTAGTGCTACAACTATATTTATTTTGTGAGATGGTCGATGCTACGTATTACCAGTTTGCTATATTCAGAACCAAGAGCTCCATCGAGCCAATGAAAGAGCCGACGGCGTAGGCCACAAGCTAGGCCGCATCATGTCGGGCGCCATGAGGGCCCTCAGTCATGGCCAGCCTCCGCAGGCCCTGGCTTGCCAAAATTAGGATAACATAGAAAAATGTGGGTGTTGTTTGCAATTGAAGATTATGCACCTCAATATGTTGGTGTTGCACATAACGGGACCGCTCACCATCACCTTTTCTTCCTCGTTTTCTTTCACTAAGGGTAACCTCATTACAGTCGTGGGTTCGTGGTTGTGGAATCACACTCTCTCTCGCATAAGCGATCTTGGTAGCCACCCGCATAGCTTCAGGTCGTTGGCCGACTCCTCCAACCAATGACCATCATCATCGGCTTTTGGCAGCAATGCCGATGCAGGCGAATAGATCGTAGTTCTATTCTTCTCTATTCCTTAATTATGGGGAGCCTAATTTAGGGGCGGTGGTTCATGTACGCTCACGGCCATGATGATTAAATTTGCTGCTACTCCACATGGACATAGGGCCTAGAACTGGAGTGAGCTCGTCAAAGTTTACCACGACCTTGTCCCATCTGCCCCCGCGCCAACTCCGTCATCATCATCTCCTACTTCCGCCTCCATGCATGGGATTTACACGAACTAGTAAATCTTGGCTGGCCAAAATTAGGATGACGGAGATCGAGGGTGTCAACACACAAGTGTTTTTTTTTGTAGCACGACATCATGTACCTCGATATGTTGGTGCTGCGGAGAATGGGATCGGTCACCATCACCCTTCTCTTCCTTGTTTTCTTTCACTAGGGGTGACCTCGTTCCCGCCATGAGTTAGTGGTTGTCGAATCGCACTCTCTCGAGGAATCCGTTCGGAAGGCCGATCCTTTCATAGGTGATGGAGGCTATTTGGGTAGACACGACCGTTGGCCGCCCACATAGCTTCAGGGTCTACGACTGACTCCTCTGGACGATGATGATGATCATCATATTTTGGTGACGATGCCGATATAGGTGAATTAGACGCGCTTACGACCCTGTTATGCTCTCTTACTTATGGGGGCCAACTTTAGGGGGTGGTGGTTCATTCATATCTAACCTCTATACTCTAGTTTGTTGTGACCCGACTAGCCCGTATAAAAATAAATAGGTGAGAGACTGAGAGTACATGACCGACCATGAAAGGGATCGTTGTTGCATGCGTGCATCTCTCAGCCGTCGGCCGTAGAGTGAACGATTGTCATTTTTGCATATCAAATCATTTAGGGTTTAGGGTCTAGATCTAGGGTTCAAACTTGATCTAGACCCTAAACCCTAATTATCGAGCTACACCCTAGTCTTTAGACTCTAAACCCTATACCTAAAACCGAGATCTAAACGATATACCTAGAACATTGCTCTAGACACTAGGTAGTGGTGCAAAAATAGCCGGGATAAACAATGGATCTACGCCCCATGTTGGTGGCATCATATAACACATAGTAATTGTTTTATTACCAATATATACCAGAGCTTTCCGGATTCGTGGGTTGTTTCTTTTTTTTACATTTCATGTTGCATGCCGCTAGCTAGTTCATCCTACCGCATGGGTAAGCTGCATGGGTAAGCTAGCGATATATCCACTTGTACTACGTATGTACATGCATGCATGCACATGGCATGTATGCTGACTTTTTCTTTTAATTACGAGCCGAACACACTTATGTGCTTATGTTGTTCTTTGTAACCCGGGAAAGGAAAGAAAAGCTCAACTAGCTAGACCATGGATGCGCGATGCTAGCTATGAAAATCAACTCATATGTACTACGGAAGCTAGCGATCAATCCTCGTCGGGTCACAAACATTGACACGTCACAACCATTTCCACGTACAATCGGGCATGAAAGTAGGGCATGCATTGAGCATTTGTGGTTCCTCCATCGACCCTAATCTTGTCTGCGAAAAATAGGACGGAATTATTGGCGCCAGTGGAATTAATTGGCTCTCGTGAAAATAGGATGGAAAATAAGAGAGAAAAAGGAAATCACGGAATTAAGTGGGTGTGAGAACTTAGGGCTAACTAACGACTCGGCCCTTCCATTTCGGAACAAAATTAAAAAAAAATTGTGAGCATAGGACACCTGAATGAGGGGAATCCATTACTTTATATGTCATTCCTCATCGCGCGCACTGGGCCATTATGTCATGTTAGAGAAGCATGCATTATTATGGCCATTATTTTATGATATGAGATAAAATTACGTATAAGTTGCCCCATAACCCGCTAGCGAACCCCGTAGCCAGGATCTCCGTCTAGTGCTCTCAACAACACCGACACCACATCTGCCAGTACTATCTGCACACTACTTTTCAGTATTTTCTTCCTCGGACATGAAGCAAACTAGATATCACAAAAGAAGTCACCCTTATTAGTTCTAGAAGCTATAGTAGTAGTGGTGTCGCCTTTGTAAAGTATCGGTCGACTCAACTAGGGTTTGTGGTGGGGCAGTGAATCAAGGCTCCGCGCCATGGAACTGGTGGAGGAGAAGGCGGTGGTGTCGGGGTGGTGATCGATCAGCGGTGCCAGGGGTCGCTGGAGTCGGACGGTGACGAAGGCGGTGAAAATTAGGGGATCGAGGCGCTGGGAAGGGAAGGAGAGAGTCGTTTCTTGGTTCGGGCTGAAGCATCGCTCAGACTTGGTCTTCAGTGATTTTGGGCTTGATTTCCCTCTTTTGCTATATATCACCACCTAACTATGGTGAAAAAGTATAACGACATACTTTTTTTCTGCATTATGACCACTTCTATATACTCCCTCCGTTCCTAAATATAAATGTTTAAACTATTACTCATGTTGTCTAGATACATACTAATATAAGCGAACATATACACTAAAAGTAGTCTACATACATATAGATATATGTGAATGTAGAAAAGAGGTAAAACATCTTACATTTAGGAAAGAGGAAGTAGTATTTTGCTTACAACAAGGTTCTACTCATTCGGCTCTTTCATACAGCATGGTGAGGGGAATGAAGTTTATGGCATGTTATTCATTCGTTTTACTACATTTGGCAGTGGTATCACGTACATCTACCACCGGGGTTGTGCTTCGGTGTCCCCCCTTCCCTTATTCGGTGGAAGGGTATGATCGACGTTTTACACTATTTTTTTTTTTTTGCTAATTCGGTGTACCGCCCATGCCTATATACGAACGTGTTATGTATATACGCATACGCGAATTATAAACTGTCAGTCCCCTACTCCTAATCATGTGCGAGGCAACAATGTGCCCACGGCATATATGCATTTTGTGCGAATACTTATACGCAAAATACGTAATTAAAATAATATTGATCAGTTTATACAGGGCTGTGTACGCCTTAATACGACTTAATTATTCATAGCCGTCCATGTTAACAACAGTCATTTTTATATCATAGTTTTGGTTTAGGGGGTGACACCGAAGCAAAAACGCTACCACCAGACAAAACTCGCAACAGAAAAAACGCAGCAGCGACCAACAGACGCGGCAACGCGCGGCTAATCCTTCTAGTACCTAGGTAAGCTAATAAGAAATGATGAAATACAATATACTCACTTCGTCCCAAATTAATTATCTCAAAGTTGGACAAAAGTGGGTATATCTAGACACGTTTTAGCTCTAGATACATCTACTTTTGTCCAAGTTTGAGACAATTAATTTGGGACGGAGGGAGTAGGATTTAGTGCGATCTCTGTATCTAGTTACAAGATAAGTCGCTCTCAAAAAGTTACAAAATAAGTCTAGAAGGGAGCGGATGATAAGCCTCGAGTCCTTTAACTCGTGTGGGTCCTTCGGAGATGACTGTGTGATCCTGCGACGACTAAATAAGTGATTGCATGACGTAAGCGATGGCGAAAGGCAATCTGTGGAAGGTCTAAAATCGCAAGTCGTATTGATCAGATGTGTTCTTGACTACACGTCGAGAGATGTGGCTGTTTCGGAAAACAATGGTCGGAGATTTGGAATTTTACCCTCCGTCATTATCTCCCACCTTTCACGCACTCTGAAACTGGAGCTTAGCGTGGGTGCTGAGTGCTGTGTACGCACACACTTTATTTATCGCTACATCTCACCATCTTAGCCCACCGTAACGCTCGGCTAAATGTTACCGAGCTGCTCTGCTCACCCCTGATTCGCTCGCTGCGGCCAGCATATATAGCCTGCCATAGTGCCGCTCAGGCTCATCAGCCAAACAACACATCACTCCATCAGAAAACACACGGCGATGGGGAGAGAGAACCACGCAATGGGGTCTGTGGCCGTGGTGGCGGTGCCGTTCCCGGCGCAGGGCCACCTGAACCAGCTGCTGCACCTGTCGCTGCAGCTCGCTTCGCGGGGAGTGGAGGTGCACTACGCCGCGTCGGCGTCGCATGTCCGTCAAGCTCGCGCGCGCGTGCACGGCTGGGACGAGGAGGCGCTCCTCTCCATCCACTTCCACGACCTGGGCGTCTCCTCCTACGACTCCCCGCCTCCGGACCCCACCGCCGATTCACCCTTCCCGTCACACATCATGCCCCTGGTCAAGGCCTACGTCGTCGGGGCGCGCGCCCCGCTCGCGGCGCTACTCCAAGACATCTCTGCTTCGCGCCGCCGCGTCGTCGTCGTGCACGACCGCATCAACGCCTTCGCCCACGAGGAGACGGCCCGGCTGCCCAACGGCGAGGCCTTCGGCCTGCACTGCTTGGCCGTATCCATGCTTGCGGGACAAATCGACGCCAACCTACTGCGCGAGAAAGGCCTCAACTTCAGCGGCGTGGAGCACCACGCGACCAAGGAGTTCCTGGAGTGGTCCCGCCGGGCGAGGCCGTCCACACAGATCTCGCCTGGCGCAGGCATCCTGACCAACACGTGCCGCGCGCTCGAGGGTGATTTCCTCGACGTCGTCGCCGGGCACGTGGCCGCCGACGGCAAGAAGCTCTTCGCCATCGGACCGTTAAACCCACTGCTCCACGCGAGCGCGAGCGCGGCGACGCAGGGCAAGCGGCGCCACGAGTGCCTCCGTTGGCTCGACAAGCAGCCCATGGCGTCGGTCTTGTACGTGTCCTTCGGCACGACGTCGTCGCTGCGAGCGGAGCAGATCCAAGAGCTCGCGGCAGCACTGCGCGGCAGCAAGCAAAGGTTTATCTGGGTGCTCCGTGACGCCGACCGCGGCGACATATTCGCTGAGTCGACCGGCGAGAGCCGCCGCCACGAGAAGCTGCTGTCAGGGTTTACCAAGGACACTCAAGGGACGGGGCTCGTGATCACCGGGTGGGCTCGTGATCACCGTGATGTACGTGTCCTTCGGCACGACGCCACGGCGGCGTTCATGAGCCACTGCGGGTGGAACTCGACCGTGGAGAGCCTGAGCCACGGAAAGCCGATCCTCGCCTGGCCAATGCACTGCGACCAGCCATGGGACGCGGAGCTTGTCTGTAACTATCTCAAGGCCGGTATTCTCGTGCGTCCCTGGGAGAAGCACAGTGAGGTCGTTGCGGGCAATGCAATTCAGGAAGTCGTCGAGGAAGCCATGCTCTCTCACAAAGGAATGGTTGTCCGGAGACGGGCGACGGCGCTCGGGGACGCCGTCCGCGCTTCTCTGGCTCATGGCGGTTCCTCTCGCACAGACCTGGATGACTTCATCGCTTACATCACAAGGTGATGTACTGAAAATGCCATGGTGGTTCCTCTGGCAAAGACCAGATCACTCGCGGCAGGGACGTCATGGGTGACGACTGACGACCGGCCGATCTATTGTAGCGAGACTCCAAGCACAAAACGGAAACGGCCCAATGTTGAGATGACGCCTGGCTAAGCAGTGCCTCGCGCGTTGGGGTCCCAGCCGTACGTGCACGGACAGCTGTTCAAGTGGCCCTGCGCTAGTTGAGGCCACCGATTCGATTCGAGCGAGTCAACCGCCAGTGTGGCTCGATGATTGGCTGTAGCATCGCGCATGTATGGATATCAGCATATGCAGTGACGTCAGGGGCGCGCCGTCCTCGTCTGGCCGTTTCATCCTGCGAGCAGTGCGACTAGGGAGCATAGAAGCAAGGCCAGGCCACCGGATGGAACAAGACCTGCTTCGCGCGAGCGGAACAAACAGAGGCATACGCCTCCTTTTTTTTTTCCTTTCTCTGCGCGTTCGTTCCGTCGTCTTCTTTTTCCCCTGTCGCGAGCGAAAGGAAGAACAGACGATGAAAGTCACAATCGACCATGTGTTTTTCTTTCATCTTCCAAGACGTGCCGGCCCCATGTAGGCAGCTACTGCTCATGTTTCATTTACTAATTCTACACTCTGCCCTCTATCGGCACAAATCTAAACTATAGCCTCAACACGTACTAACATCAGCACATATTAACATGTACGTTTATAGGAAGACGGATTAACACCTTATTACTTTCCAGAACAAAAGAGCAAAGTATGAGAGGAGAGGCAACCTCACCTGCCAGGTAAGGAGAGGCTCGCCGGCTGCCATGCTTTGGGGTCGGCGTCGACGGCAGGACCATCGCCGGCATGAGGGCTCCCTCAAACTGCCAAGTACAGAGGCGCCAAATTCGGTTGCCGCAGGAGGTCCACGGGAGCTGGTAACTGTTGCTTGCAATTGCAATTAGAAGATGGTAACTGTTGCTTGCAATTGCTCCTACCTATCTATCTTTAACTGACAGACAGTAACGTGATTTTACTCTGGTGCAGCCTTGATGATATACTACAATGCAATGCTTCAATGAACCAGCGAAACCCAAACATGATAGTCTAATCAAAATGTCCTACCTATGGAGTAGAGCTATAATTGTCACTGTCGACCGTCGGAGATGATCAAAGTATAACAAATTGAAGCAAACCCTAATCATATAACAACAACACACTATCCTAAATTAGAAGATGACCGGCTAGATGGCCGCAGCACATTAATTCTGGATAAAACAGGACAACAACTAAAAGATCTGGATATAAATAACATTAATTCTACTGTAGCACAAAAGCCTAACAAAGTAGTACCTACGCAGATCAATTATAAGCAGGAATGAAGCCTAGATGCTACCCATCATAACACAGCAAATTAATGTAAGGCAGCTGCTTGACTGGTATATTTTGCCAATCTGCAAGCAAGTGAAGAAAAGTTTCACGTGTAGCTCCCATGGAAAGCACCGCGCTTATGATGTGAAATCTCAGTGCTAAGCCAAAAACAAGACATGATTTCATATTTGACAAATAAAACATGAAGGTCACTGGTCAAAGGCAAGATACGAGGTGCAAGCTGATAGAAGTGTAAATTAACAGGATAGACAAGTTTTTGCTGGCTTGTGTTGTGCGGCTGGGTACATCTCATCTATCTACACATATAGATCATCGAAGAGGCTGAGCCATAGAGACATAGAGGACGGCCGCCACCTTTGCATGGCAGTAGCCTGGGTGGCGGTGAAGGAGGAAGTAGTCGAAACAAACGGCCGGCAGGGTCTACAACTGCATGTGAGGCGCAGGAGGCCGCGCCCAGCCTCCGGAATTAGGACGGCTGGGTCACACCAGACTGAATGTGCCAGAGAAGACACTGATCCCTGTAACGACAGGCATGACGTAGTATCAAATGACTGGAAACGGAAGTTAACCATGATCAACACGACAATAACTACAAGATCTGGATAAAAATAACATTAATTCTGCTGTAGCACAAAAGCCTAACAAAGTAGTACCTATGCAGATCAATTATAAGCAGGAACAGAGCCTAAACACTACACATCATAACACAACCAATTAATGTAAGAAAGGTAGTTGCTTGACTGTTATATTTTGCCAATCTGCAAGCATGTGGAGAAAAGTTTCACATGTAGCTCCCATGGAAAGCACGGCGGTTTTTTATGTGAAATCTCCGTTCTTTGCATCGCACTAGATGATTTCATACATGACAAATAAAACATGAAATTCACAAATCGAAGGCAAGATACCAGGTGCAAGCTCGTACATGTGTAAATTAACGGGATAGACAAGTGCTTGATGGCTTGTGTTGTGCGGCAGGGTACATCTATCTCATCTATCAGAACTCATTTGGACCACGGAAATGGAATATCTTTACATCATCGGTCACACCAACAATGTGATTCAGTAGACAGTATATCCCAAAATCACATGATTACCAAGTCGATCGAGGCGTCCCTAAGCTAAGCGCACCCGGAAAATTGAGCAGATACCTTGAGCATGCAGGAGCCCGTTCATGTTGTTGGGGTGCAGGACGACGACCACGCGGCATCAAGAACACCCGTTCTTGTTCGACTCCCAGCTCCACATTCCCTCTCGTTTGTCCAGACGGCAAGCGTCGACGGAGAGCGGCCCTGCGCGAGTAGGGCATTTTGTGTGAATTAATGCAGCGACAGATGGAATTCTTGGCTGACTAGTGTTGGCGAGCAGAGCAGCGTAATAACCTTGTCAGTGGTCTTGGTCTTTCACCGGCAGGGCAGGCAGGTTGGAGTGGACGCGGGCGGCTCTGAGCAGTGGCGACGCTGCGACTAGCCGGGCGGAGGAGACCAGTGGAGACGAGCTGCAGCCACGAACGAGAGACTGTCCTTGCCCGTCCAGGGTCTCCTCCTCCTCCTCGTTATCTGCAGGGCAGGAGCATGAGGGGGGGGTGAAATGGAGGTCTGGAGTGGGAGAGGAGATGGGGAGCTTACTCACAGTGGTGGGTGTGGGCGCCGTGGAGGGACTGCTGCTTAGGGGTGAGGCGGCGCTGCAGAACGGGCCGTGGCTGCGCCGAGCCCCATGGCGACTCCTGGCGCGGAGGAGAGAAGAGGGCGTCGGCGGCGTCATGTCGATCTGGCGTGCGAGCGAGGTGGCGGCTGTTAGGATACGGCACTAATCCGGTCTAACCCCTAATTCCTCGACCCTTTTCCGTGGTGCCGCTCACAATGGTCATCTGAGGCTAGGGGTTAGGGACCTTTAAATAGTGCTAGTTCCGGTTTCATTTAAACCGTAATTCCGCAGATAATTGTTCCAGATAAATCTGTTTAAACGGAGACTCCAGGTTAACCAAACCAACCACGATCATTAGTAACCATCTAGGAGTCTCAATCTGCAATTAGTCCCATAAGCACACGTGTGTGAGTCACGTGCCGAATTTGAATCTAATTTCAAACTCACAGGCTTTAATCAATTCATATAGCCAACATATGAACAACCTGGCTTTCCTGATAATACCGTGCCCGGGCTTTTATACATTGTATAATTCCAACATTATCAAATATTGTGTTCCAGCATATCAGTAACCGGCTTCCTTAAACATTATTCCGTTTAAGTACAACAAGCAATATTCATCCTTAAACATTATTCCGTTTAAGTACATCAAGCAATATTCAACCGTAATGGTAAATTCCATATTGAGATTCCAGGGAACAAATAATGTAGTATAAATGTTGCAAGCCACACATCATAATTCCTACATCTCCCACTTGGCTGAGACATTTAAATCCATAAACGTAAACCCATGTTTGAAACATGTTTACAGAAGATTTCCTGACTAAGAGGCTTAGTCAGTGGATCTGCAACCATGTCAACACTAGGCAAATATTCCAAACGAATTGTCTTTAACCTATTGATAACATCGCGAATAAAATGATATCTCCCCTCAATATGTTTACTTTTACTATGGAACTTCGGATCTTTCGAAACCTTGATCGCCGCCTGGTTATCACAGAGAATAGTAACAGGATACGATGCACTAGGAACCACTTTGAGAGACGCAAGGAACTCCTTCAGCCACACTCCTTCTTTGACAGCTTCGGATGCAGCAATATACTCAGCTTCCATAGATGAAACTGCTACAGAATCCTGCTTCTTGCTCCTCCATGATATTGCACCTCCTGCTAGCTTGAAAATATAACCAGAAGTAGATCTTCGTTCGTCCAGATCCCCTTGCCAATCAGCATCAGTAAAACCCTGTAGCTGCAGATTATGTCCATTGAAACATAAGTGATAGTCCACAGTTCCTTTCACATAGCGCAAAGTATTTAAAATCTGCTTCCAGTGTAATTCCCCTGGATTGGATTGATATCTACTCAATAAACCCACGGCATGGCACAGATCAGGACGTGTAAATAGCATGGCATACATTAAAGAGCCCAATGCGGATGAATATGGAATATTGCTCATTTTTTCCTTTTCCTCAGGAGTTTTAGCACTCATTTCCTCGCTAAGTTTAATTCCCTTCATTAT
The DNA here is from genome assembly GCA_028641055.1 of Alopecurus myosuroides. Lineage (NCBI taxonomy): Eukaryota > Viridiplantae > Streptophyta > Magnoliopsida > Poales > Poaceae > Alopecurus > Alopecurus myosuroides. The sequence goes on from CM054059.1 coordinate 153,850,602, forward strand.
AGGTACGTGTGCAGGCTTGCAATTTTCCATACAGAACCTTTTAAGTATGGTATTAAGATATGCCTTTTGAGACAATCCCAGAGTTCTGTTTCCTCTGTCTCTATGTATTTCCACTCCCAAAACATAGGAAGCGTTACCCATATCTTTCATGTCAAACTTAGAAGACAACCAAGATTTGACTTCCAGCAACATAGATTTATTATTTGAAGCAATCAGTATATCATCGACATAGAGAGATAGTAAAATAAATTTATCTCCCACTATTTTGAAATAAATGCAATGATCTCCTTCCGTCATTGAAAAACCATAAGACGTAATCGCATTGTCGAAAAGAATATACCACTGTCGCGAGGCTTGTTTAAGTCCATAAATTGATCTATTCAGTTTACAAACTTTCCCTTCATTCCCCTTTTCCATGAATCCCTCAGGTTGACTCATGTATATTTCCTCTTCTAGAGTACCATTTAAAAATGCTGTCTTTACATCCATCTGATGTAGTTCCAAATCATAGTATGCAGTTAAGGCACTTATGATTCGTATAGATGTAAACTTTGCCACAGGCGAGAAGGTTTCCACAAAGTCAATACCTTCCTTTTGTGTGTATCCTTTAGCTACAAGTCTAGCTTTGTATTTATCTACCTTGCCGGATGCATTCAATTTCCGTTTAAATATCCATTTAGATCCTATTGGTTTCCGATTGCTTGGCAGATCAACAAGTGTCCAAACATCATTCTTCCTCATAGAGTTAAGTTCCTCTCGCATGGCTTCCATCCAAAGATTAGACTCTGGACTTGCTAATGCAGCTCTAAATGATTTTGGTTCTTCCTCTAATGTTTGAACTTTAGAGTGTACTTCCCCTAAGAAAACATAGTACTCATCTAAATAAGAAGGTGCATTTACGTTCCTCCCACTTCTCCTAGGAATCCTAGTTGTGGCCGAGTTTTCTCCTAAATCATTGTTTTCCTGACTTGAATGATCAGTTTCTTGCATCACTGTATTTTCCGTTTGCACAAGTAATTCCACCCTAGGACGCTTAGCACGGCGGGGTGTGTCCTGATCTAGGAAAATAGCATCTCCACTTTCAATCAGTTTCTTCTTTTCTGAATCATAAAATCGGTAACCATTTGATCCCTTTGCATAGCCAATAAATATTCCCGGGCTGCTCTTTGGTTGCAGCTTAGTGCGCAACTGACTTGGGACTCTAATTTGAGCATTGCAGCCCCAAACAGCTAAGTGGCGTAAAGACGGTTTCCTATCCTTCCATAGTTCATAAGGTGTCACAGTGACCGCTTTAGATGGAGAATGGTTCAGCAAATATACAGCTGTATGTAGAGCTTCCCCCCAAAAAGATAGAGGTAGATCAGAATAGGCCATCATCGAACGAACCATGTCCAATAATGTCCTATTCCTTCTTTCCGCCACTCCATTTTGTTGTGGTGTATAGGGTAAGGTGTAGTGATGGACAATGCCATGTTCTTTACAAAATTCATCGAGTATTCCTGATGTGTATTCGCCTCCACGATCAGTTCTTAAGATTTTGATTTTCCTATTCAATTGATTTTCCACTTCCGCTTTGTATTCTTTGAAAGCATCAAAACCATCTGACTTATGCTTAAGAAGGTAGACATACCCAAATCTTGAGTAATCATCTATGAATGTAATGAAATAAACTTTCTGCCCTCCCAAAGTGGGTGTGGAAAATTCACCACATATGTCCGAGTGAACAATGGCTAGTGGTTCTGTTGATTTGTTGGCTTTGGGAAAAGGTGACCTTGTCATTTTCCCCATAATACAGGCTTCACATATGCCATAATCCTCCCACTTAAAGTTCAAAATTCCAGAACTTATAAGTCTCTTTATTCTATTTTTAGATATATGTCCGAGTCGCAAATGCCATAGGTATGACTCGGAACAATTATTATCTCCATTTATATTCCTCACTGTTGAGTTATCTTCGCCTATCATGCAGTCATCTTCCACGATGTCATTTAAAAAATAAAGTCCATCATGTCTATTCCCGTAATGTACCAGATTCCCATTTGACAGAATTTTGACTTTACCGTCTCCAAAAAAAACTTTGTATCCAACAACTTCTAACTTTGATACTGATATTAGATTCCTTCTCATGTTGGGTGCGTACAAGGCATTTTCCAGTACTAGTTTTCCTCCTCCAGGGAGTTCTATTGTATAGTTTCCAATTCCAAGTATGTCCGCTTTGGCGTTAGTTCCTAAGTAGACATGTCTAGTTCCTTTAGGAATTGTTCTAATCTTAGTAAAAGAACTATACTTCCTAGCAATGTGTGCAGTAGAACCAGAATCTACAACCCAACTATTATGAAAAGTAGTAGTAAATAAGGATTCAGTGCAAACAAAAGCATTCGGTATACCTTCAGGGGAGCTATTCCCCTTGCGGCTATCCTCCTTATCAGTCTTGCCCCGGTTGTCATTGGGTTTCCTCTTCTTTGAGCATTCTGATCTGAAGTGTCCAGATTCACCACAATTATGACACCTATAATTCTTCTTGTCAAACTTCTGATGAGAGTTGTTGTTATTGTAATTTCCTCGCTGTCCTTTATCCCTTCTATCATCTCTATGGTGTCTCTGATCACGCTTGAAGTTGATTTTGTCCCTCAGATCATGATCTGATTTCCTCTTGTTCGAGTTCCTCTTATTATTATTACTTCTATGCTCCCCAAGGTGCAGCTCCGTATGATGAGAGCTTCTTTCCTTCACTAGGTTTTGCTTTCTATCTTCCTCCATCAACAGATGTTGCCTAAGATTCCTCATGTTGAGTGAACGTTCCGAATGGCAAAACGAGATTTTGAACTGCTCCCAAGACGATGGCAGAGAGTTGAGAACCACCATAACTTGTACTTCTTCCTGAAACGGGTATCCAGCAGTTTTGAGTTCCTCAGCCAAGACAATGAGTTGATTCAGATGCTCATTCACAGATTTATCACCCATCTTTGTAGTCAAAAATTTGTTTACTAGGCCTAACACTTTCATCAAAGAAATTTCCCCAAAGTCTTGTTCCAGCCTCTGCATAATGGCATAAGCTGCATCTTCAGTTTCATATTCTGCCGCCAAGGAATCTGACATCGAGCCAAGCATGAAAACCCTTGCGTTCCTATTGTCCTTGTTCCACTGCTTCAACTCATTAGTGTATGCTTGCATCTCGTCATCTGATGCATCATCTGCTGGGTGGTTTGGTTCAGGAGTTTCAACAACATAATCTATATTTTCAGATGTGAGCAAATACAACAATTTCCTCTTCCAAACAGTGAAGTTGTTCCCATCCAGCTTGTACGCACGCATCAGCTCAGCAAACACAGCATTAGAGGCCATTGAAAACAATATGCTTACAGATAAGGTGCCGATGTACTGGTTCTTCTAGACGTTCTGTCGAACAGGTTCTGTGCAACACCGTCGACAAGAATCACAACAGCAGCAGGACAGCTGATGCGTGTTGTTGGTTGCAGGCTACAGGAAGAACTTGATGGCGAGGTTGGCTCGACGACGGAGAGCTTGAAAAACGGCGGCCCTGGCGTGATTGGAAGGTCGTGGAGTCGACGCAGACCGGAACGACGGCGGCGACACGCAGCAGTGGGACGACGACGGCGGCGACACGCAGCAGTGGGACGACGACGGCGGCGACACGCAGCAGTCAAGAGCGGGCGGAACCGGAGTAGGGGTTGGAGGCTAGTTGGCGATGGGATCTTGGAGGTGAGTTGTTTCTGAAGCTGGACGGCGGCGGAAGCGATTGACTAGCTTCAGATCGATATGTGCTGTATACGTTGCCTTGTCTTGTACGTGTCGTTGCTTTCCTCAAGAGTCAAGATCGGATTGCACGTGTCCCTGCAAGATTCCTGGTAAACACGTGAACTAGCTCCAATAAGCTGATCAATTGATCAATCAAGGATTGATCGTAGGTGCCCTAACTAGCTCTGATACCAATGTTAGGATACGGCACTAATCCGGTCAATGGTTTGGTTAACCTGGAGTCTCCGTTTAAACAGATTTATCTGGAACAATTATCTGCGGAATTACGGTTTAAATGAAACCGGAACTAGCACTATTTAAAGGTCCCTAACCCCTAGCCTCAGATGACCATTGTGAGCGGCACCACGGAAAAGGGTCGAGGAATTAGGGGTTAGACCGGATTAGTGCCGTATCCTAACAGCGGCGGCGCAGGTGAAGAAGAAGACGGCGTGAGAGATGGGGAGGGACGGGTGGGTAGAGACAGGAGCGGTGGCGTGGAGGACGGTGGGGTGGGCGGCGGCGCCGGTGAGCATAGCAGAGAAAGAGAGGGGACGGGTGGGTAGAGAGATGGGCGGCGGCGTCGAGGAAGTTGGCTCTCGGCAGCGTGCGTTTGGGGGCTGGAAACGATTGGATGCCTACTCAAATTTTCGGCCCCTTCGTGTCACGCGTGCTGCGTTTCGGCCCGCTGCGTTTGGGCTTCCAGAGTAGGCTTCGTGTTAAAATATACCGGATCCGTGAAAAAAACAAAGTGCGTAGTACGTTATGAACGAACACGACGATGTGGACGTACGTAGCGCCCACACGTGCACTGCTCCTCCCTGCTCCTTTGGAATCGAACTTGACTACTAAGTTGTTTCAAAGACTTGTTCTAAAAATAAGCTGTTTCAGATACTTTCAGGAAATAATTAGAAAACACTTAATTATCTGGATAGAAAGGAAAATTGCTTTCCTTCGATGGTCAAGAGATCTTATTGAAGGCCGTTTCTCAAGCTATGCCTGTCTTTACCATGTTAGTATTCCTTTTCCGAAGCGTATTTGAAAAGAAATCATAGACTCGATTGCTCAATTATGGCGGGGAGACGAAGCTGACTCGCGAAAGATACACTCGTTTATGTGGTGTCCCAGAAAGACAAGGAGGTACGGGTTTTCATAATTTACACTCATTTAACTTGGATATGCTGCGAAACAATGTTGGCGATTGGTTAAAAATTTGCAATCCTTGTGTGCACGTGTATTAAGAGCTAAATATTATCAAGACGGGGACCTTCTTCAGGATGGACCAAAGAATGGTTCCTCGTTCACATGGCAAGAATTGTGGCACCTTCCAAAATACGGAGAATTGGAAATGGAGAAGAGGTGAATGTTTGGAAGGATCCGTGGATACCTACAAGTTAGGACCGAAAATTGATTCAACCGAGAAGGCGGATTTTGATCTCTAAGGTTAGTGATCTGATTGATCAAGGGATGGGCGGCCAGGAGATGAACAATTAATCCAATCACTTTTCAACCCAGTGGATGCTCGAAGGATTATCCAAATAACGCTTAATATTGGTGCATTTGATGAGTTTGTGGCATGGCATCTCAATTGCTGCGGCATTTTTTCGCTACGAATGGGAGCACCGCTTCAGGGGTGAAGGGCAACTGATCGGTAATACGGATGATTTGTTGTCGTCGGCGATTTGGCGAAAAGTTATTTTTTTTCATCTTGCATTGATGAATCGGCTATGATAGGGAAAGGTTACCTTTTTCTCGCATTGTCTCTATGACGCAAATAGGGTCGCTCATGAGGTACCAAGTTAGTGTTTTAGTATTAATAATTTATTGTAATCGGTTGACGAGCCTCCGGATTTTCTGGTGGATAAACTACTGAACGATGCAATTGTGGTTTAATTTTAATAAAGCTAGCCGTGATGGCCTTCCCTCAAAAAAAGTTACCTAGTATGTTGGGAACACTAAACAAGAAGAAAAATCACGAGAGCGGCCCGATAGAAAATCACAAAAACAGGTATAAAGATGTATATATAGCTTCATAATTAATCGTTCATGCTGCAATTGATTGCATATTGAGCTACAACGGGACGAGGCCGACTCTTTTAGGGTTGGCAAATGATTGGCTTATGTAAATCATTGGATGCGAGCTTGGCGTTTGTGCCACCATCCACGATGTAATCGACCGGCGCAAGCTAATTATCCCAAGACAACGATGTACGTAGGTGCTACTGTGTTTCTTGTATCAGTGTCCATTAGGATAGAACGCCACGACGCCGCATGCATGCCTAGGATAGAACGCCATTAGGATAGAACTCCACGACGCCACGACGCATCATGCGCCCGGTAGGCGATGGGATTCTTTTATCTCGCTAATTAATCTCGTCCGGCATGTGGAGTTAGTTTCTTGTTTGCATGCACGTACATGAGTTGCTAGCTTGCATGCCCATGCCAGCGTAGAAAGGTTACAGACTCTTTCCTCGCATTATTTCATGTGTCCCCGTGTTCGGGAGGCCCCAACATGTATGCCCTCTGATTTTCTTTTATCGGAAATGGGAATTTCCCATGAAATTCCTATTTATTTATGTTTGAATAGTTGTACGGAACACTGTATATCCAAAAAATAGACCAAGACCTTGAAAGAGCTGGGGAGTTAGTCTCGAAGTTAGAGTTTTGCACTTTTTAGAGCATGTACAGCGTGGGACTTTGTCTAAGGAAATTATGGACTTGGGTCTAGCACACCAAAAACCCCTCCAACGTTTAGCCATAGCTAGTGGACCCAATCCGAGATAAAAATAATAATTCATGTGTCATTGCCACTACACCATGCAGACACAACAAGTCTGACAGGTGGACCACTTGTAGTTTTTTATTCTCTTAGTCACCGTGACTAGTACTAGTCCTATGTCCAGGAATTTCTTAGCTAGACACACCCTCTCCACTGTTTAGACCTAGGACTAGTAAGAAAAGATGCTCTTGGTCACACCCTTAGACACAACACTGCACACGCCCTTAGGTCAACAATCCTAGTGTGGAGGAAATCCTCTTTTTCTGAAACAAATGCCACTTCAAAGTTGTCTATTGGAATTTCGTATTCACACCACTCTTACATACACATATTATGACCCATGACAAACGGAAAAGTTTTATGACCCTTTCTAAGCTGATTTCATGTGCCTCCGTGTCCGATGAGGCACCGTGACTTCTACACCCTAGTTTTTCATCAAAAGTGGTGATTCTATGTGACTTTCCTCATTTTCTAGGTTCAAGGTATTAGATACGGTATATGGTCTCTATGGTCTAGGTCCAGGGATTAGGGTCTAGATCATATCTAGGGTTTCTGAAGGAGGTGCCATTTCAAACTTCTGTCTAGGATTTTGGGTATAGGATACAAGTTCTAGGGTTTATGGCCTTGTGGTCGAGATTTTAGGGTCTATTTCTATGGATATAGGGTATATATATATATAGGGAAAGGGTCAATATATAAGGTTTATATCTATATCATTGATCTCTCAACCCTAGTATAAACCACATAACTAACCAGTGGCGAAGCCAAAAAATTTCATCATTGGTTTCATCGCATGCACGACATAGTGTATACAATAAGTGATGAGTTGGTAATTTTGAGCAAATTAGTAGTAATATTGCAAAGGATTTGCATAGTTTCATTGGGTTTAGTTGAACCCAATGGTTATGTGCTGCTCCGCCGCTATTAAATCAGAAATCCTAGATACACCCTAATCTTTAGACTTTATAACTTAAACTTACATCTAAACAGTATACATAGACAATCGCTTTGGATCCTAGCTAGCTAGGTACTGCTCCATACACAAATACTCTAAATTTTATTGACCCCTCATCCGAACTCTTAATCGAGTGAACGTGCCGCCTTGGAGTCCATGAACTCGACATCGTCTCCTCGAGGAGTGTCGCGGCTGTTCCTTAACACCTTCGTATATTAATTGCTTTGGGTGCGTGTGGTGTGACATGCTTGAGTGTGTGTGCTGTGGTGTAGTTGGTTTATTTAGGCTAGTCACAATGGGGAGGAACTTAGGAGTAACATCACACAATCCAATACAACTTTGCTTATGTGGCACGTATTTAATAAAGAGAGAGCTGCTTGTGGTAACTAGCTAAGTTACCGGAACATCACACACTCCAAGAAACAATGAGTCTATAGTCTAATAAATGCATTGTTGCATCACACTACATATATGTTACTCCCCATTGTGGAGGTAGAAACATAGTCTAGAAAAGTGTGTACTGTAGGTTCCTACCTTATGTTACTCCCCATTGTGACCGGCCTTATACATCAGGGCGAAACCCTATTTCTGAGAAAGATCCAGGTCTTTGCATTGTTTCGGTTGGGACACTTTTGGCAATGATTGTTTGGCGAAACACGTGCCATGGAAATACTCTGATCCAACACCGTCGGAGCGAGTTTCCTTCCTTTTTTTTCGTCTACCCACACGCACTTTATTAATGCCTGCAGTAATTAGTTGAGGTTTTAGGGTTAAGTGCTCGTTAGACCGCCACTGAAACGACCCCGACCGCGTGAGATAAGGGAGGTCGAGCTCACATCCTTTTTTCTTTCACCCGCGCGCTAGATGAGCTCTATGTACGTACGTGATTTTTTCTTTTCCTGTTGACGAAATGGAGCGAGCGCCGCTCTTTTAATTTTAATCTTCTGATGAATACGTGCATGCATGTGTACGTGTGGTGAGCAACTAATTCGAATATGCATCTGTGCTTGGTCCGACTAGTTGTAGGCGTTCATGCATGTGCACGTATATATAGTGTGTCACCCTGATCACATCATACTAATCTATAGCAAGCTAGTTTAAAGTGAAACCATGACATCATACTAATCTGCAACAAGAAGAAAAGCAGGCCCACCTTGGCCACGGAGAACTTGCCGACGACCCACAGACCGCGCCGACCTAGCCGGTGGCACTGCTCTATGCCCCACCACATGCCATCTACATAGAATTTCGACAAACCGTCTAGAGTCGGGAAAATGGGCCAGTAGTCAAGGAAGAGGTTGAGGCGGCCAAGGTAGTCCTGAAGCGTCGACACATGCATCTGTCGGAGATCGAGAGCTTGAAGGTGATAATTAAATCCCTTAGACCAAGGAGAAAATATGCTAGCGCTATAAATCGGGTGAGTCATCCGTAGAATTCACATCATGCCTAGATTTTAGGGATCAAAGAAGCGCTCGCCTTGAAAGACGATCGAGCACGGATTGCATGATACAAGTATACCTATAACATGAGCTTCCTTTAATTTTAGCAGCAATAATAATCGTAATAATGCATCTTTTTCCAACATGAAATGCTAACCCTAGTAATGAGCAACAAGGAATGGCACATGAAATATTTTGTCGCTTCGTTCCGTAGCCTATGCTCGTGGATTTTTTTCATTTTGTTCTGAAGGCCGGTGTCATTAGTTCCCCTAGATTCATGCACCCACTTATTTCCGCAACCCATCTTTCTCTTATTTTCCCTCCTATTTTAACTGGTGTCAATTAATTCCTTTCTATATAGGTTTTCATCGATGTTATATTTAACAGGGAATAGTCCCGAAGGATTTAGGGTACGCATTAATTTGGCAGTGGGCACATAAATACAAAAATAAACTCACAAAAAGTGACAATTACAAACTCAATTCCTCAAATGTTACAACAAGAACCTAAAAAGTATCACATAAACACGATCAAGTCCTTGCAAAGCCACCATCTATGATCTGCGTCCAGGCACAGCTAGACCCGTTTCCGCCAGGGCGCTACCACTTGGGCCAACCGGAGCCTTCATGGACGCACTAAGAGAGGGAGGATATCCTTCACTGAAGGAGTAAGAAGCTCTCACCTTGAAAACGATTGAGCATGGATTACATCGTACAAGTGTACATATAACATGTCAAAGCCTAGAAAAGAAACGAATTAGGTCATAAAATAATAACTGTAATGACGAATGTTTTTCTAACATGAAATACTAACCTAGTAATGCACGACGAGGGATGGCACATGAAATTATATGTCCCTTCATTCAGGGATGATGTGTTGGTGGCGTTTTTCATCCTGTTTCGAAATGGAGGGCCCGAGTCGTAGTTAGCCCTGAATTCATACACCCACCTATTTCTGCGACCCCCTTTTCTCTTTCTTTTTTTCTCATCTTTTCACGGGGGCGGTTAATTCCTTGCTACATATATTTTCAACGACACTGTTTTTTAAATGAGGAAAAGCTCAAAGGACCTAGTGTATGCATTATGGCGATGGGTACACAAATACAAAAAAGACTTCGCACAGAGTTGAACCACAGTAAAGCCCTTAATTTTTACAAAAAGTGACGTAAAATGGACCACGAAAACACAATCAAGCCCTTGCAAGTCCTTGTCCACGCTTGGCCTTCAGTCATGGTCATCCCTGTTGCCGACCAGGATGCTACCACTTGGGGCTTTCGTGCCGAGTTAGCAGAAGATCCTCTAGTGAATGAGGAAGAAGCTCTCGCATCACATATTACATCATATACACGTATATAGATATAATATGTCAAAGCCCAAAAAAGTGACTAATTATAGCACTAAATAACAACATAATAATTCATATTTTCTAACATTAAATATAACCCTAGTAATACACGGCAAGGAATGACACATGAAATAATATGTCCCCATTCGGCTATCCTATGCTCATGCCATTTTTCATTTTTGTTTCGTAATGGAAGTCCCTAGTCATTAGTTTACCCTAATTTTCCATGCCCAGTGACCCCCTTTCTCTTATTTTTCTTCGTATTTTCACATGTGCCAATTAATTCCTTGCTATATGTATTTTAACTGACACTAAAAATTTTTGATCGGCGAAAGGTCTCGAAGGATCTAGAGTCTGCATTAATTTGGTGGTGGGCACACAAATGCAAAAAGGACCTCACAAAAAGTGATGATTACAAACAGTTTCCAAATTTACAACAAACACCCTAAAAAGGATTGCAAGAACACGATCAAGACCTTGCAAGCCATTGCAGATGCTCTGCCTGTAGGCACGACCAGCCACATTGCCGCCGGGTACGCTAGCACTTGGGAGCAGCTCGAGCCTTAATGGACGCGCCAAGATTGGAGAAGATCCTCCACTGAAGGAGTAAGAATCTCTCACCTTGAAGACGATCGTTCACCGATTACATCATCCAATTCCCATAAAACAGACTAATTAAACATGAACATAATAACTGTAATAATGCATGATTTCTCTAACATAAAAATAACAATCCTAGTAATGCGTGACGAGGAGTGACGCATGCAATAGTATGCCTATTCATTCTGGTATCCTATGCTCATGGAGTTTTTCATGTTGTTCCCAAAATGGAAGCCCTGAGTCGTTAGTAAACCCTAAATTCCCACACCCACTTAATTATGTGATCCCGTTTTCTCTTATTTTTTGTCCTATTTTCACGGGCGCCAATTAATTCCTTGCTATGTATATTTACACCGGCACCATGTTTTTAGTTGGATAAGCTAGGGTTTGCATTAATTTGCGCGGTGGGTAAAAAAAATACAAAAGGACCTCATAAAATTAGGAATTGTAGACGTTGATGGGGTGATTCCCTACACCGACGGACCAAGACACCGACGGTACTTGTCGGGCTAGGTCTACGCCGACGGGGTTGGAGTATACTCAGACGGTAGTTGGTCGTCGGCGTCTCATCTGTGTCCTGTAGTGTACGTAGCTAGCTAGCACAACCAAAATCATCGTGAACCAAGAAGACACGGCGCCTGGAAACACTTGCCCCCGCATCGTCCGCCAGGGCGACTCGGGTGGCGGCTAGGGTTCCACGCGCCGCTGCCCCTCCCCGCTCCCCTCCCCTCCCTCGTCGCCACCCGAGGAGGCCGCTGGGCAAGCCTGTGCGGTCGCCCGTGACGGTGGCGGCGAGGATCTCGTCGTTCTGTGCTCTCTCGCGGTGGGCTTCGGTCTCCGGGGCGGCGGCCCTAGCTGGTGAGGCGCCGGCGTCTTGGCGACAGGCGCCGGGTCGCAGGCGCTGATGCCCGGCGTGCTTGGTCGTGGGGGCGACGAGGCGCCGGCGGGCGGTGGTCGTGGCGCCTGCTCCACCTCCTCTCCGGCTCCAGATCTGACGGGTTAGTCCGCTCCCCCCTCTGTTTTAGCCCTCTCCTCCCGTCCTTGTGCAGCACGGTGGCCATGTCGTTGTTGCTCGAGTAGACGTGGTGATGGTGGTGTAGGTGAGGGGCCGGGGGAAACCTCTGGCCGGCCGGTCCGGCCGCAGCGACGGTGACGCCCAAGGGCTCCGCTTTCCTCCCTGGGGGCACACCTGTGGCCTCTCCCTCCCACCCCCGACCCCCTTCCGAGCGAAAGCTCAAAATCCGCGCTGGATTGGACGACGGCGGCGCTGTGCGCGTCGTGCTCTCCTTGGAGACGTCGTCTGGGGAGGTGTTGGTCCTGGGTGAGTGGTAGCTTTGGTGCGGAGGTGCGGGGCGGCTCTGTCATTCCGGCGTCATGGGAGCGTTAAGCAGTGCACGAGGAAGGTGCTGTGGCGGATGCTTGTTCGGCGTCGACCCCTCTTCGTGTTTTCTTCAGGTGTCCAGGTTGATTCTTTGCTGCTCCGTTGTCGTTGTTCGCCAGGGGTCGGCGCCCTCGAGCCTGGGCGAGACGGGAATGGGTCCTCCTCTTCGGCAAAAGTGACACTTTTGGGTGGCGGGATTCAAGCCCTGGTGGTCCTGTCCAACCACGGTGGTGTGGGCGCCATCTCTCACCGCTTCTTCTTCATTGCAACCTCGTCTGGCTGCTTGGATCCGATGTCACTATCAAGCCTTTGGCGGTGTTGGTCGATCGGTGGAGCTCCCGAAGATCTGCTATCTTCTACTTCGGCAACCTTGGTCCCTGCTTCCGCCGATGTTCTCGGGTGAACTTTCCTCGCCCCTCAACGGTACGGAGCGCCTTTCGATCCTGGGCGAGGGATATGGGGTCCCTTCAGGTGGCGAGGACGGCGGTTTGCGGGTCTAAGTGTTCAGGTTTTGAAGATGGCGCTCTCCGGCGATGTCTCCCTCTTGGCCGTTGGTGCCTTGGTGTTCTTGTTAGCTTAGTCGGATTCTAGCTTAGGCTCCTCAAGCTTTGCTTGTGGTGGCTAGTGCTTGTTAGCCGTGTATCAGTGTGTTGTCTTTGCCGTTGTAATTTGTGAACCTCGGGACTTAGTTAAGTCAAAGTCGAGCAATAAAGTTTGCCTTTTATCTAAAAAAAAAACCAAGAAGACACGAATGGTTGCACGCGTGATGAAATTCATCTGGCTCCAGCCAATGAGATCAGAGCATACGCCTCCACGCTGATTAACCATCTCCGCCATCCATCCAACTGGACATCTAACGATACAAACAAATTTGAGCACGAGGGGGCCAAAAGAAATTTCATCAAAAGAGGGAAATCAAGCTCAAAATCACTGAAGACCAAGTCTGAGTGATGCTTTAGCCCGAACCAAGAAACGACTCTCTCCTTCCCTTCCCATCGCCTCGATCCCCTAATTTTTGCCGCCTCCGTCACCGGCCGACTCCAGCGACCCCTAGCGCCGCTGATCGATCACCACCCCGGCACCACCGCCTTATCCTCCACTAGTTCCATGGCGTGGAGCCTTGATTTACTGCACCACCACAAACCCTAGTTGAGTCGACCGATACTTTACGGAGGCGACACCACTACTACTATAGCTTCTAGAACTAATAAGGGTGACTTGTTTTGTGATATCTAGTTTGCTTCTAGGTCCGAGGAAGAAAAAACTGAAAAGTAGTGTGCAGATAGTACCGGGCAGATGTGGCGTCGGTGTTGTTCAGAGCACTAGACGGAGATCCTGGCTACGGGGTTTGCTAGCGGGTTATATGGCAACTTATACATAATTTTATCTCATATCATAAAATAATGGCCATAATAATGCATGCTTCTCTAACATGACATAATGACCTAGTGACGCGCGATGAGGAATGACACATGAAGTAATGGGTTCCCTTCATCCAGGTGTGCTATGCTCACAGAGTATTTTTTTTATTTTGTTCCGAAATGGAAGGGCCGAGTCTTTAGTTTTCACACCGGCCCACTTAATTCTGTGATTTCCTTTTTCTCTCCTATTTTCACGAGAGCCAATTAATTCCACTTGCGCCAATAATTCCGTCCTATTTTTCACGGACAAGATTAGGGTCGATGGAGGAACCACAAATGCTCAATGCATGCCCTACTTTCATGCTCGGTTGTACGTGGAAATAGTTGTGACGTTTCAATGCTTGTGACCCGACGAGGATTGATCGCTAACTTCCGTACTACATATGAGTTGATTTTCATAGCTAGCATCGTGCATCCATGGTCTAGCTAGTTGAGCTTTTCTTTCTTCACCGAGTTACAAAGAACAACATAAGCACATAAGTGTATTCGGCTCATAATTAAAAAAAAGTCAGCATGTGCATGCATGTACATACGTAGTACAAATGGATACATCGCTAGCTTACCCAGGCGGTAGGATGAACTAGCTAGCGGCATGCAACATGAAATGTAACAAATAGAAACAACCCACGGATCCGGAAACCTCCGGTATATATTGGTAATTAAACAATTACTATGGGTTATGTGATGCCACCAACATGGGGCGTAGATCCATTGTTTATACCGGCTATTTTTGCAACACTACCTAGTGTCTAGAGCAATGTTCTAGGTATATCGTTTAGATCTCGGTTTTAGGTCTAGGGTTTAGAGTCTAAAGACTAGGGTGTAGCTTGATAATTAGGGTTTAGGGTCTAGAGTTTGAACCCTAGATCTAGACCCTAAACCCTAAATGATTTGACCTGCAAAAATGATAATTGTTTTCAGTCTACGGCCGACGGCCGAGAGATGCACGCATGCAACATCGATCCCTTTCGTGGTCGGTCATGTACTCTCAGTCTCTCACCTATTTATTTTTATACGGGCCAGTCGGGTCACAACAGACTAGAGTATAGAGGCTAGATATGCATGAACCACCACCCCTAAAGTTGCCCCCCATAGGTAAGAGAGCACAACAGGGTTGTAGGCGCGTCTAATTCACCTATATCGGCATCGTCACCAAAATCTGATGATCATCTTCATCGTCCGGAGGAGTCAGCCGTAGACCCTGAAGCTATGTGGGCGGCCAATGGTCGTGTCTACCCAAATCACCTCCATCACCTAGGCAGGGATCGGCCTTCCCAACGGATTCCTCGAGAGAGTGCGATTCGACAACCACGAACTCATGGCGGGAACGAGGTCACCCCTGGTGAAAGAAAACAATGAAGAGAAGGGTGATGGTGACTGATCCCATTCTCCGCAGCACCAACATATCGAGGTACATGACTTGACACCCTCGATCTCTGTCATCGTAATTTTGGCCAGCCAAGATTTACTAGTCCGTGTAAATCCCATGCATGGAGGCGGAAGTAGGAGATGGTGATGACGGAGTTGGTGCGGGGACAGATGGGACAAGGTTGTGGTAAACTTTGACGAGCTCACTCCAGTTCTAGGCCATATGTCCATGTGGAGTAGCAGCAAATTTAATCATCATGTCCATGAGCGTACATGAACCACCGCCCCTAAACTAGGCTCCCCATAATTAAGGAATAGAGAACAATAGAACTACAATCTATTTGCCTGCATCATCATTGCTGCCAAAAACCGATGATGATGGTCATTGGTTGGAGGAATCGGCCAACGACCTGAAGCTATGCGGGTGGCTACCAAGATCGCTTATGCAAGAGAGAGTGTGATTCCACAACCATGAACCCACGACGGTAATGAGGTTACCCTTAGTGAAAGAAAACGAGGAAGAAAAGGTGATGGTGAGCGGTCCCATTATGTGCAGCACCAACATATCGAGGTGCATAATCTTCAATTGCAAACAACACCCATGTTTCTCTATGTTATCCTAATTTTGGCAAGCCAGGGCCAGCGCATGACGAGGGCCCTCATGGCGCCCGACATGATGCGGCCTAGCTTGTGGCCTACGCCGTCGGCTCTTCCATTGGCTCGATGGAGCTCTTGGTTCTGAATATAGCAAGCTGGTTGTACGTAGCATCGATCATCCCACAAAAGAAATATAGTTGTAGCACTAGATAGTACCGTGATATACATTTTCATAACCAAAACCCAAAGATGTACATCGCGCTAATCTTATGAGGAAACACATCCATTGGAGTCATACATAAAGGCACGTATCGGAGCCCATGGAGTGGAACAAGACTTCCCATTGGCTCCATGTGCGTGCGTGAGAGAAAATAAATGAATGAGGAGGTCAATTTCAAAAAAAAGAAAAGAATGAGGAGGTCGCGTGGTGAAAGAAATCCATCCGGCTCCAGCCAATGAGAAGAGCGGATAGGCCTCCACGCAGACCACTCGTCACAGCCGTCCATCCAACCAGACACCAAACGATCGGTCCACACCGGAAAATCAGCACGAGAGAGAGGAAAATCCGGCCCAAAATCTGGACAAATTTCCGCAAGGCCGAGCGCTACTTCGGCCCGAACCAAGCCACTCTCCGCGCCTCCTCCTCTCCTCTCCTCTCTCTCTCTCTCACAGCGGCCTCGATCCCCTTTGCGCCGCCTCCGTTGCCGGCCGATCCTGGCGCCGCTGACCGCCGCCCCGACACCACCACCCCCTCCTACACCGGTTCCATGGCGTCGAACCGTCGATTCACTGCCCGATCATAAACCCTAGCGGCGCAGGATCCCGGCTTGTCCGCGCCGCCTCAGACTCCTGCATCGTGTCTCATCCACGGCGCCGTCCTCGATGCCCCCCAACGCCGGCATCCTCTGCTCGTACGGTGCTCACGCCGCTGGTCTGACCCTTGGGGTCAGGCCAGGGATGAACGCCGCCGCCCTCTAAAACGAGCTACAGGTACGTCAGGAAAGGGCTGTGCACTGAATTGTTCGAGTTTCTTTTTTGCATTTCGTCCCATCGAGCCAAACGGTTCAGACCTTTTCCTATTTTCTGAATTTTCAGAGTTGTTTACTTACATGCTGTCACCGATTGGAGCGGTAAGATGTCTGCCACTCCTATACTGAATGATGAACGTTTGCTTCCTTCAGTTCAGTGCACTGCCATTATGTGTGATTCAGAGTAAATGTGATTCTTGAAATCTTTTTTCAGATTCGTAGAACAAATGTCATCTTGAGCAACCTGTGCGAGAGAGATTGAGAGGGAGGCGCTGCGCAGCTCGGAGGTGGCGATCGCAGCGGCGCTGTTGCTGGCGTCGACTCCGGATGGCGCCCACGTGCCCTCCTGCCCGGGCCTCCCCGCTGCACGGACCAACGGCCGTGAGGCGTGCGAGCCCCCTGCCCTGAGCTAGCCGAGCCAACGACCCGAGGCTGTTGCTGCTGCCTGTCTTCGTTGAGGTGATCTGCCACAGTGAGTATAAATGTTCCAGTTATGTGTCTATACAAAGTGTTGATCTGCTGATTTGTTCTTCTCTTAATCACTTTATGTATCAACAAAAAATTTAGGCATACACACATTCAGAGCTCTTGTTACTGAGACGCATCTCTTTTTTTGTAAAGCAAATAATAGAGCAAAACTTGGCTTGGAGGTAGTTTATCGTAGCTTACTTTAACCTGCATGTCATTTCATTGATCTACAAGGTATAAACTCTAGTACATCAGATTGTTACCAACATTGGATGCAATTCTTTTATTTTTCAACAAGCAGTAGTACAGTATAATTTGCTGACTCCAGTGTATATACAACCATTGGTTTGCTTTTAGTTTCTTAATCTGCAGAAGTAGAAAGAGACCCATAGAAAATTACCTGAACTTTTTTAATGGGTAAAGTATGCAATGATTCTTCCAAAGGAAAAAAATATGAATTCTGTTTGTTACTTTTTACTTGCTTGCTGTCAGGTCTGTTAACGAATAAATTCATCGGCCTCCTTAAAGGAGCAGAAGGTGGAATCCTTGACTTAAATAAAGTAACTAGGACATTTGAGGGTCTGGTTTAGTATACAACAAAAGATTACTGCTTTGCACTGTCTTAGGTGTTCGATCTTTTGTCAGTGTGGAGTTTTAGTGCCTTAATGTCTTGTAGTTATATGTATCTCTGTAGGTGCAAAACAGGAGGATATATGATATAACAAATGTCGTAGAAGGTGTAGATTTTGCTTGTTAAGGGCCTGAAGAATATGGTTTGTTGGCAGTAATGAGTTTCTGTTTTCAATGCATTTTCTTGGTCCTTGTTGTGAACTGATGAAATAAATACGTCAAAAGAGGATTTGTCATGTTACCTCCTAAGTATCTGGAGCGCCAAACTTCTGCATGAAGGCACACTATACCTTTGCTCATTTTGCTGATGTTGCCTGTAGTTCCCTGATCATAAATTAATATGCCACAAATCAAAGAGTGTAGCATGAAAATTCTTTCTTTACTGGATGGTGTGTGTCAACTGTCAACGATTAGTTGGTGCAACCCACTCTGATTCTGTACATATACTAGCCTTAAGAATTGTCGTAATACATCATTCTGCCCTTTGTCGTAATACATAGTTTTTGCCTTCGCTAATTGGCAATTGTTGTTGTTCATTTTACAATTTTATTCTTTTCATGTTACTGTTTATAATTTTTTACTCCCGATGCCATTGATATAGGAGATGACCCATCCCTCATTGCGGAGTGGCTCATTAGAACATGCGGGGGAGAGATTGAGAGGGAGGCGCTGCTCATCTCGTCGGCAGCGGTGATCGCAGCGGTGCTCTTGCCGGCGTAGACACTTGATGGTGAGCAAATTCCCTCCTGCTTGAGCCTCCCTGCTGCATCGATTAAGGGCCGAGAGGCGTGCGACGCACCCTCCTAGCCGACGACCAGAAGTTGTTGCTGCTGCAAGTCTTCTTCAATGTGGTTCTACTATAGTGAGTATAAATCCATTGGTTATATCTCCATTTGAAGTATTGATTTGTGTGTGATTTATTGAATTGTTATTCTCTTGATCACCTAGTGAATCAAAAAAAAAAATCAGGTCACACAACAATCATATATAACATTAATGGATAATGCCCTTTGTTCAAATTTACCATTCATGTGTGACAATGATTCAGTTGGAACTATTTTGAATGTAATTATAGCATTCGCTTTCACACGCTGACTATGCAAGTTGTGGTGACTGGTTTACCAGCTGAGAAGAGTTTTATTACTTACTACATTAAGTTCTGCGGGATGTTCGATGTAGAATGCATAAGCTGAATAATAAACACAGTGCTTTCTAGCTTAATTGTCTATTTTTGCTTAAAACAAAAAAAGCAGAAATGTAACAACTCCTCGTTTTTAAGTTTACCCTTCCTGTGTTATGATAATTTCTGTTATATATTTGAATGATAATTTCTGTTGCATATATTTTAATTCCACGGTAACATTCAGTTTCAGTTTAGATATTTTATCGTGTTAGTAAAATTTGCATCAATTTATCTCTCAGGTCACTTTCTTTGAGTCCATCCCCATCGTCGACAACCAACGCATCGCGACGCCTCACGTGTTGTCCTTTTGAGAAAGCGCAAAAGACTTTTGCGCTTCTTTACATTGGATAGAAAGAGTTTGATACAATCCTCCTAAGAGGCGGAATTGCAGCAGAATGGTGGGACAGGTCTCGGGCAGTATATGGCTCGTAGGCCAAGAGCACCAGTTTGGGCCCAAAGGGCGGCCTCATCTCTAATCCTAGCAGCCAGGTCGTTCGTCGAGGGGCGGGCGCCATTGAAGACACGGCCGCGGCTGTGTTTCCAGGTCATCCAAGGGACGAGGAGGGTCGCTGATGCGAGGCCTTTGTGCATGGGCTTCGGCTTGTTCTGTCTTGCGGCGTGCCACCAGTCTCTCAGCGTGGCTTCTCCATCTGGTACGCGGCAGGGTAGGTGCAACCAGGAGAGGATCTCATGCCAAACTTGCTTGGAAAATGGACATCCGAGGAACAAGTGGTGGATCGTCTCTGGTGCTTGGTCGCAGAGCGGGCAGCGCGGCGGGTGCGGCAGTCCGCGTCGGGCGAGGCGGTCTGCAGTCCAGCAGCTGTCCATGCTGTCCAGCTAGTGGAAGAAACGCACATGGAGCTTGCTGCTGCAATTGGAGCTTGTTCTGCCATTGGGAGGTATAAATCCCACACTGTAACTACTAGTTTTGTGTGTTTCGTTTCGGCGTAGCACCTACTGGATCATATACTGGACAGAATTAGTAGTTGCTGACATTAAATCATGTGTGTTCTTATGTGGAGAGAGAAGAAGGTTCATGTGACAGGCATGATTAGTGACTTTCCTAGCGTCAACCTATTAGCCCGACATTTTAGAGAGAAAATTAAAATGGTTAGCTAGAGTGTTGCACATTTAGCTAAATTCTACTGACATTTCCCTCACATGTCCTCATTTTTTTGTTTTTTAGCTAAAAATAAGAAGAATCATGTGACCGTTATGTACTAGTACCAAACTTCTAATTGCAATTAGTAGTCTGCTAGTCTTAGCTGGCTATTGGTTTCTTTCCATGGTTGTTTTCATTGGTTGGTCAATTGGTGTCATGTGTGTCAAAGAAAAGGGGATCCTCTCATCTCGTGTAATTTTAGAATTGGATGGCACTTCTGTTGTCTAGATGTACCCTGTAATAGCAACTAGTATTTTTAAACATAGGAAGCCTTTTGATGTTCATGCCATACTTGTGCCTGCAAATTTGTCAATTTTTAAATCTGTTTTCTTATTCCCAAGTCTCTATGTATGCTTGCATTGACACGGGAAGTGTGAGTTCTTCCATGTTCAGAACCATGTGTGTTTTGATCTATACTGTAATATCTTTGTTTTATAGCCTTCTACCTCACTGGAAAGAGCTTTATAATCCTCGGAGTGTCAAAAAAATTGAACTTGCCCAGCTTTTACACTATCTTATGGTTGGATCCTCGTCCCAGCTGTTTGCATGCTTATTCGCCGTTCTCAATTTACTGCAGGATTGCAATAACATAATTAATATTTATCTGAGTAGAAGCTCACACAATTTTGAGGTTGAATAGTAGTTTTACTACCTACAGCAAACCCAGTAAACATTTTAATTTATAATTCTCTTGTAATTTGAGCACATCTGATGCTTCAAAAGTTCCTGTGCCTTTTTGTGCACTCTGTATGCTTGCGTAGCTGAGACGGATGACCGAATTAGGCTTCCTGCACCAAAATTTTTTTTTACCAGTTCTAGTCAAGATTTAAGCAAAGTTAATTTGGGGCCAAATGTTCTATATGTTTTGAACCCCACGTACTTGTTGCACTTCGATTTCATACTCATCATTCTAGATCAGGTCCAAAAACCCTAAAAATCGTTCTAAATATTTAACTGGCAGTATGGTCTACTTGCTTCTTTATGCTTAAATATTCCTAACAAGTATTGGTGTCTGTCCCTAAATTCCTGAACTCTGTATTTATGCATTTTCTTTTTGGGTTCAGGAGAGGTTGTTGTTCAGAGCGTGGAGCAGCTACTGGAGTGGGCGAAGGTAGCAACAACGTTGGTTCGAGGCCCTGGAGTTTCTGGCCTGGAGTGGGAGATTGGCTTTCCTATCCTCAGGTGTGTTTCCGGAGACTACCACCGATATCCAGCGCCAACGGCGAGTTCGTAGGCTGGTGGTGATCCCGCTTGCTTGTTGCTGGTGCCTCGTCGCGCAACCCCGGCGCACTAAGATCAACATTGGCTAAAATCCGTTTAAAGTGAGCTCTTCTCCTCTACACTGAGCTATGGCCATTGTGCCATGACTGTGTTCTAGTTTTCATATCTAGGATCAGGGCTTGGTCCTAATGCTTGTATGGTTCTGCAATAAGTGAACTATTTAAGTTGCCTGTCCTTGCACTGTGAGGATCATAAATTTAGTTTTTTAGAGGGTATGTGTATACCAAGTCTGCGTTTTTACAATGCAACAGGTTGCAAAACATTGGCAAAATGTATATCATGTTAAGGATCACGAATTCTATGATTTGTTTTCTCTCATTAAGCATGATCTAGTGTTAGGCATGAACTTCTGGCTGTGATGTGTAGGTAGGTCCATATTTTGTTCTGTTTGACGCCAAGCTAATCAAAATTGACCTCACTTTCTAGAAAACGGAAAATTTTCCTTTTCTTGGTGTGCAAGTTTAGGTGCAAACATAGCTCTTTGCATGACTGACTCATGTGTTTGTTGTTGGCAGAAAAAGAGGAGGAACCATGCGGCTGTGATGTACTAGTACCAAACTTCTAATTGCAATTAGTAGTCTGTTAGTCTTGACTGGCTATTGTCCTATTACCATGCTACTGTTTTCATTGGTTGGTCAATCGGTGTCATGTCTGTCAAGAAAAGGGGATCCTCTCATTCTGCTGTAATTTTTGGATTGGAGCACTTTTTTGTTGACTAGATCTAGCCTATAATAACAATTATTTATTATTAAATATTGGAAGCCTTCTCATGTTCAGACCATGCTTGCACATGAAATTTGTCAATCGATAAATGCATGTTCTTAGTTCGAAGTCTCTGTATTTAGGCAGTGACGGGGAAGTGGAGTTCTTCCATGTTCATAACCATGCGTATTTTAATCTATACTGTAATATCTTGGGTTTATAGCCTTCTGCCTCACTAGATAGAGCTTGACAATCCTGGGGTATTATAGTCTCTGTATGGTTGGATCGCTATTTTTTGTAGGTTCATGAGCCGTTCTGATATTGCAATAACGTAGTTGGGATTTTTCTTGAGTAAAATTTTACGCACTTAGTATTATCTTGTATTAAGAATTCTCTTGTAACTGAAGCACATCGGCTGTTCCAAAAGCTATCTTCCTACTGAACTTATCATCTCAACCATGTTTTATTTTACTGCATGAATTGGTTCAGATTTTTTTGAGTCCAGCGTATATAGTTTTCTTGCCCAAGGTGGACAGTTGTTCAACTAGCATGGTAAAGCAATACTTATTAATTTAGGATCATATACTTTCTACTTTTGTGTGGTTTTTATTATGGACACCATGATATAGCTAATGAATTAAGCCAGTTGATGTGTGTATACCGGATTGTTGATGACTGCACCTGTAGTTAACCCATGTAGCAATTCTACGTGGCTCAAATACGCATCCACTGCAGGGAATTATATATACCTTGTATTGGTATTATAATAATTGGCTCTTATTGTAGCCTAGCCTAGTGTGGTGAGTTTGACAATGTTTAGAACAATGTCTTTTTATTTCCAGCATGCAGTTCACTTTTCTTTGTGCGTATGGTTATGTACTCATAGCTATAAAGTACTAGTTTGCATTAGAGCACCGTCGATGTTGATCCGACTTGCTTGTTGTAACTAGTTCATGTGCATTGCCTCTGACATTGTTCCTTGCATATTCTTATTACAGAGGGAGATGTTCCAGGTGCCTCCTAGGTTGCTCCTATATTACTTACAAACGTTGAACATCATCTGCTCGTGTGTTTGGCAAGTCAATGACTTCGTCCGTATCGCGGACAACCTCATACTCTTGGCGGAAGATTCTCTTCATGGAGAAGGGCATCCTCAACAAGATGCCATGTAACCTTGCTATTCCATGTCTTAGTGGTGCGGTTCGCCAAGGCCACCGGGAGGGGAAATTGTTTAGGTGAGCTTCTGCTTCTTTCCTTCTCTCTTTTGCTCCGGCCATCGAGGCCATGGAGCTGATGAACCCTCCCATATTGGTGTGTGGCGATGATGCCTAAATAGTATCTGGCTATTTAGCTTTTCTAGCTTTTATGTATTAATAAGTTGTTCTCTGATTTGGTGATGAGTGGAGTACAACTAGTGTTTGTTGTTGGCATACAAAGAAGAGGAATCATGCAACTGTGATCTACTAGTACCAAACTTTTAATTGCAATAAGTAGTCTGCTAGTCTTGGCTTGCTGCTACTTTCTTTCAATGGGTGGTTTCATTGTTTGGTCAATTGGTGCATGTTGGTCAAAGAAAAGGGGAAGCAATCATCTCCTGTAATTTTATTATTAGAGCACTTCTTTGTTGTCCAGTTATAGCCTATAATAGAAATTGGTATCGTTAAATATTAGAAGCCTTCTAATGTTCAGACCATGCTGAAAATTTGTCAATCGTTAAAAGTGGAGTTCTTCAATGATCAGAACCATACTTATTTTAATCTACACTGTAGTCTCTTGGTTTAATAGTCTTCTGCCTCACTGGATAGAGCTTGATCTTTCATAACTCGAATAATAAATGCAGTACTTTTTAGCTTAATTGTCTGTTTTTGCTAAAAACAAACTAAGCACAAATGGAAAAAATCCTCGTGTTTAAAATTACCCTTTTTGTGTGATGATAAATCTAGTTACATATATTTGAATGTCACTGTAACATTTACTTTAGCTGTTTGATTGTGCTAGTAAAATTGCCATAAAATTCTTGTATTTTTTACTTAAAGCAAAATCAATTTATCTCTCATGTCACTTTCTCTGAATCCGTCGCCGGCGTCGACATCCAGTGCATTGCCACACCTCACATGCCGAGCCTCCCCGCCGACCGGACCAGGAGCTGGCGACCCAAGGTTGCTGCTGCAACCGGAGGTGGTTCTGCCATTGGGAGGTATAAATCCCACATCCGAACTATTTTGTTATGTAAGTGTTGTTTCAGCATAGCACCTCCTGGATCATATGATATACAGAATTAGTAGTTGCTGAGATTAAATTGTGTGGATCATATGTTAGTCAGGGAGTGCACATTTCTAGTTCCTTTTTCTGTGAATTTTTTTATGCTGGAGTCCTAGTTAGAAGAGAGAAATTTGTTAGTTGAATTGCCTCGAATTTGCAAGTATTGGTTTTGGTTTTTTGAGGTGCACTGGTTGCAGTATTGCATCAGAAAGTTGTAAGATGCATGAGTGTTTTTTTGCTGCAGTCTACTTTAATGATCGTGACTAGCTTTATGGCTTGCTGCGGTTAATCATCTACTAGGCACACAGTAGACTGCTAATAATCTATAGATTATACTTTATCTCTTTTGGTACTAGTATGCACGCCTGCATTAAGGCTTTACTTTTTTTTTGGTCATAATTAGTCTTTACATGTATTCTTTCACTCTGGTTGATTCTAGCTACTATTGTTTACGTACATCATATTGCACTATGCTATATTACATAGTACAGATAAAAAAGATACATGGATCCTCTTTTGCACCTTCGGTGTGTTCTTATCGTATACAGAGGTCAAAAATATGATTTTGATAGACGCAAGAATCTTCGGTTGTTTCAGGAGTAAGAACTCAATATTCTCACCACAAAAGCTAGTGTCGCGGGACAGAGAGCTGGCGATGTTCCTCCAATTGCGCCGCCACAACATGGAGGGTAACCTTGCTGCTGCTGTCCTCTGATGGAAACGAATTGCCAAAGACGGTGAGAATAGACGGAGACAATCCCAGACCCGTCTGTTTCATTTTTTTGTGTGTGGCGAAAACCCTATATTAACTTACCTGGTATCGGTTTAAGGTTCATTGTGGTGGTAGAGCCCCAGGCAGTGGTGATGGCGCCGGATGCGCCGTCGCCGCAACATGGAGGCCGACCTTGCTGTTGCTCTCCTCTAACGACAATGAAGATGCCAAAGACAGTGAGAACTACAGATCCTTCTGTTTATTTTTTTAGTTTGGTGAAAACCCTAGCTTAACTTACCTGGTTTGGGTTCATGGTTTGATGTGGTGGTAGAGCCCCACGCGGTGGTGATGTTGCCGGTGGGGGCGAACATGGTGTGCGGCTGTTTCGGGAAGGCACTGGACCAACGACTTCCTTCACTTCGGTGTTGGGACAAGAACAACTACACTTGACTGATAGGTTCCTCCCGTTTGCCTTTTACTGACAACTTAGTTTTGTATTTGCTGCATGTGCAACACAGTCATTGGTGTAGAGAAGGTTGAGCTGTTTTTTTATAGAGAAAACGCAAAAGACTCGTTTCGTTTCATTGAAAAGGTAGAGTTGGTGTTACAATCCTCCTAGGAGGCCATTACATGAAGGAAAGGAAACAGGGAGCTAGTGCACATCCCAGGTCTGCGGGATGAGGGCTCTAAGTCCTAAGGCGCATGCGCTTGCCCATAGGCCAGCCTCTTCACGGATCTTCGCCATCAGAGCGAGCACGGAGGGGCGAGCTCTGTCGAACATGCAATTATTGCGCTGTTGAGTGTTTGGATCTGGTGTCATGAGTTTTGAGCTTTCATTTTCTTTTGGTAACTGGGATTGATGCTTAGGTGGATGCTAATTTCGTTTCATAACATGTTTATATATCCTAGCTTGTCTTCCCTATCATGGCTTGTCTTTCCTGATTGTTATTGTCTTGAGAGTTGAGAATGCTTCAAATGTCTAGGGTATCTTGTGATGTTCTTATAGATCATTGCTATGGACTATATCCAGCATGACTGCAGATTGCATTGCCATGATAAGCATTTAATATGTAATGATGTAATAGTAGAATTCACATAGTGTGTTTGAGTTGTCACTTTGCCAGAATGATTTCTTGTTAGAATATCTAATAATTTTCCCAGTTGCAGTTGCTTTATTATGGTTGTGTGGTTGTTGAGAAAAGAAACCTTATGATTCTTAAGACGACTTGTACTGAAGCTTTAGTAGCTTGGTCCCTCCTTGCTACTCTCTGAACTGGGCACGGGTGCCAAGCATGATGTCTTTTGTAGAAGTAGTTCCCATGTATGTCGTATAGTTGTATCTCCGCCACTGCCGGTGCGGACCGATGTGCAACATGAACTATTCAAAGCCGATCACGGCGGAAACATGCATTCTCTAGCAAGGAATAAAGCACCTATATGTTCTGATGTTCAGTACTCACTAAAGAAATAAGTAAGAACCGTAGGCGATGTTGATATTTTTTGTCTTTTTTCTTCCTATTTGATTGTACTCATTGTGCATTTTCAGTCCATATAGTTCATCTACCCATCACTTACAAATATGTAAATTCGCGTAAACAGAGTATCCACAACACAAATAGCATGGTAGATAGATCCAGCTCTAATGAATGGAGCAATATTTTCTTTTTTGGAGAATGAGATGACTGTCTTGTAGCTTTGTCCAATGTGTTCATCATTAATGGTAACCACAATTCTGGAACATCCAGTGGTTTGAAAGATATATGTCAACAAATATTTAACCTATTTGGCAACTTTCTGTTGATAACATGGTATGGCTGGCCTCAACATGCCTCTTATGAACTTCTGCTTCTAGAGCTATTAGGTTTTTTTTTATGTAGAGATTCAAGCTAATATTGCAATCATCATAAGAATTTTCCCTTCTAATAGCAAAACCTTTGTTACGCTAAGAATTCGTACAATACTAAGGCGGCATAGAAACGATCCTTATTTATGTGTTTAGCTGGTCATATGCGTATTTGTTGTCTAGAAATAATGAATCATAGAAACGATCTATGCTTAGTCTTGGTCTGTTGCCAAATCTAGCATTCTTCTACAATTATCTTGATTGGTCTGTGCAGCTTCGCTATCGGGTGCGCGCTCTTGCCGAGCGCTCCCACCATGACTCGTGCTCGAGTTTCCCCGCAGCCGGATCAATAGCTGAGAGGGGTGTGATGAGAAGCGTTTTGATCCGACTATTGATTCTGTAGGTATTGTTGATTCCTAGTTTGAGAAATGGCTGAATAAATCTGAGACAACCAACGTCCCCAAGGCAACCTTAATGTTGTTGTCCAGGAGCTCATCGCAATAGGCACCCAAAGGTATCTTGTTGGTCGCGCTCGCCATGTAGTTTATGTTGATATGTTGTTGCTTAGTTGATCAGATTTCCTCACTTGGTTTAGGATTAAGAATAAGCCGATAAGAACAGGATATTTCTCTTCTTGTGCTACAAGTAAATGGAATATTTAGGCAGTTCCAGGTTTGCTTATGCTTGGTTTTTGCGAGCTTCATGGCTCAATGTAGATTATCTGTATGTTTTTAGATCATTTGCTAGCTGTAAAACTGTGATTAACTTTATGTTTTAATGGTATGGTTCTGTAATCTATCAAGTGTATATTAGCACTAGTTGGATTAGTACTTGTGAGTATTTAAAATGATATGTGCTACTTGTGACTATTTAAGATGACTTGTGTGTTTTTGCTAAGATAACATGATATATGTTCTCCTTTTGTTTTCCTTATCCATTGATTGTTGATCCCTTCCTGATGCTATTGGATGCCATATTATAATTTGTTGCTGTATCAGAGCTAGTGAAAGATGGAAGCTCGACCGGCAAGAAGATATGCTTGTGTGTTACTCGGATTGGTGCTTATTGCCTGCAACCTGGGTTCTGTGTCATGGTTATCCAGATGCTCTTGTGGTGCTTCCAACCTGGGTTCTGTGTCATGTGCTATCACTCTTGGTTTTCTTCTTATTGTTTTTCCAGAGGAGAAAGTGAGGCTGCTACGGAGGTGTGCGAAGCGTCTCATTAGTTCTATATTTTAGTATTCTTGTGATGTGTAAAGGTGCTGAAACAACATTATTCTTTTCTTGTTGTCAGACTCATAATGTTTAGCAATAGCGATTTGAAATATTAGATGGTTTCTCATATTCTTTACAACAATGGCTGGTTGCTGTATAATAGTAATGTGTAAGCATATGAGTTGTGTAGTTGTCATCATCATGTGAATATATGTTTTTGTACCCAAAATTTGCTCTCACTATATCCATTTAGTGAGATGCACTTGTTTATTTAGTCGAACAACTGGCGTGCTTATGTATATCTTGATGAGTAGTGTACATGATAATTTTTTTTGCATGAAACTATGTTTCAAGTTTGGGTTTTCTAGTTAGTTTTAGTCAGAATCAAGCAATTCTAGCATGTCAAAACCGTATCGCCCGAAACTGCTGGTCTTGTTAGAGTTAAAAAAAATAATACTCTCTTCGTTCACTTTTATAAGCCACACTATTTACCATTTTAATTTTGACCACATACATAGTAAAATGAGTGAATCAATGTATATAATAAGGCTAAATTCACTCATTTTAGAAAGTATGTGGCCAAAATTGAAAATGTCTTATAGAAGTGAACCAATGGATGGAGTAGTATGCTAGGGTAGAAGCTTGAAAGCAATCTCATCCAGAAACTCGACCAAGCCGCTCGCAATTACCACAATTGGGAGTCCTATATTCTCTTCCCCTCATTTGCGGAGCCTTAATTCACATATGTATCATTTTGCGGAGTACTCCTAGTAGGAAAAACATCCAAGAAAGTCTTGGTCGGCATAGCAATGTGATTTGCCACGTTAAGAACAGGTAACCACATATTAAGCCTAGAAATCTGGGATTTGCGTGAGTTTGTTTCTGTGCATGAATGGTGCTCCGACTTAAATGCTAGGCTGGCGACACATATTTTTGAATCGTTATTTTGCGTAGTAGGAGTAGTAGAGAAAACATGGAAGGAGGTCTCTGGTTGGCAGAGTAATTAACGTGGTTTCCCACGCTAAGAAAACGGAATCATATATTTAGGTGCGTAAGTTAGTTTCTGCGCGCGAATGGAGGTCCGGCTTGACTGCTAATTTGCTGGAGCATTCTGTGGAAAAAACAGACCGCGGCACCCGAATTAGCGGAGTATGAAAAAACTGGCGCTAGCCAAGTTACGAAATTTCAGCCCCATGGCCCGTCCTGGTGTGATGCTTATAAATACGAGGGGAGGTGGAGCTACCGCGTGCGGGCTGCGCGTGCGACACGACTTAGATTTAAATACTATTTGTGGGATTTTTCTCAAACCATTTAAATTCACAATTTAAATTGTTTTAGACATTGCTTAAATTTGTGGTTTCATGCATGTATAATATGAACAACACCACACACCATATTGTAGCAAAATGGGATGTTACACACTCTCTCCGTAGACCCAGCCTGACCATTCCCACGGCCTCTCGTTTGCAGAGACGTCGGAGACCTCATCGGAGCCGCCGCGGAGCGCGTGCACGGCGCCGTCGACTGGAGCCATCTCGCGCCCCAGCTGCTGCGCCCCTGCACTGCATCGACCTCACGCGACCTTCTCGACAACTTCCCCTTGGCCTGCAACCCCTCTAGGTGAGCCCTGGTTCGAATCTCGCCGCCGGTTGCCCGCTTTCACGCCGGATAGAAACAGAAGGGAGGTGAGAGAGGAAGAACGGTCGTGCGCCGTAGATCTCCAGATCTACGGCCACGCTTAAACCGCGAAGCGGTACGCTCGTTCGTGCGCGTGCGTAAGCGAGGCAGGCCGCCAGGCGCAGTTGGGCCGCGCCACCGTGCGTTGACCAGCCCACTGCCCTGTGCTCTTTTCTTTTTATAAATATCCAGAAAAACTACTGTTTACTTTATTTGAATATGAAAATGCTAAACTAAAAAATAAAATGTGAAAAATTTCTAGAGATGCATGAACAAAATCTTGAACGTTGGCAACAAACAGAACTGGTTTTGGATGAACAGAGAACGAATGAAAATTCATGAACTGGGCACTGTCTGTGAGAATGAAAATGGCATAACTTTTAAATGGAATGTCTAAAATGAGAAAACTGAAATTCCTAGAGTAGATCTTGACTAGATCTACCAGTAGGAGTTGACCTCACCCAAGGTGAGCTACCATTTTGAAATGGTATCCATTTTGGTAAAGTACCATTAGCATGTTTTGTGAATTTTACGATTTATTTTAGAGCACCTTTTGATGTGAATCCAGTTGGATCTGTTAGATATTAGATAGATCTATGTTATCCTAGATTTGTGTAATTTTTAGAGTCCTAAAAATAATTTGGCAACAGATCTAATGAAAAGTACTTTTCTGTTAAGAATAAAAGAAATAGATATGGCTTTGGAATAATTGTTTGCTAGTGTCAACTTGTTTTCTAGCATGATTAATTGAGGTGTTGAGTGTTCTTAAGTAGTTTACTCACAGAAATGCCATGTTAGAAGAATCCATGCATGTTTAGGATTTGTTTGGACATTAAAATAAGCATAGTAGAAATCCCTAGTTTAATTCCATTTAAAATTGGTGATAGAATATTTAGCTAGATTTTTATCCTAGTTTGTAGAAGTATTTTTCACTTGGGTCCAGTACCATTTTGGTACTGGTTATTACATGTTTTCTTCTCTGTAAGGTTGCTTTTACTTCTTGTAGAATGCATGCATAGGTGTAATATTATTTACTAGTGGTATTGTTTTCACTAGAGTAACTAGTAGCAAATTGTGCTATGAAATTATTGTGTTCCACAAGATGGACCAGAGGCATAATACCTCTAAAATGACATGGAAAACCTAGTGGAACACCCACTGGTTTTATTTCATTTGGTTGAATAATAAATTAGTTCAACCATAGTAGTTGTAGCAATAATAGTGAATATTATTATTTTTGATGCATGCTTGTGTGGAATTATTTTAGGAACTTGTATGTTATTTTTGTGTGTTCATTGCTTGCTGTATGTTATAGTTGAGTCAAGTTGTTGCTTAGTAAGGTTCTGATAGGATGTCTTTCTTTTCTTTTACGACGATAGAAAACGACGAAGAGATAGTCGGGGCGGGAGGATATTATTACCATACTTGTTGTGAGCAAGAACAGGATCCTCATTACCTCCAAGGCAAGCCATCCTTAAAGCTTGTTGTTATATTCCTACTTATCATTATGCATTATCTATTTCTGAAGTTTTCAAAAAAAAACTTGATTACCAAAACTATTTTATTGAGTGAATACTATTACTATATAATTATATATATATTATATAACACTTGCCATTAGTCAACTTGGTGTTACCAAGCCCTTAGCCACCATAAGGTATATAAATACCGTCTAAGATAATAATCTTGAGTCCCTAAGTGGACACCTTTAAAATGTGCTTTTGCAAAACAAAGATGTTTCCATGAGGAGTCCACGGTGGAAAGGCGGGACCTTGTTCACCGGGGAAAACGAGAAAGTGTTTTCCAATGTTTTCAAAAGGCACATAACCTAGTCTTCGCTGGACAACCAAGATGTACTGCCACTCTACCCCTATATGGGTATGGGGCCTATCTAGATGCTTGAACTTGTTAGTGTATGCTTTATTCCAAAGTGCTATAGAGAAGCGGAATCTCTGAACCGAAGTGTTGCCAGGAGGGAGTAACGGGACATACAAAGTGAGGGATTAAGTTACCCCCCTGAAGCGATAGCTGGGCCTCCCGACTAGGCAGGGCGGGACCTGATGCCGGGAAGAACAACCCACCTGAAGGAATGAGCATATACTAGCTTGTGTCAGAGTGGACAGTTAGGATCAATTCTCTGGTGCTTGCATATCGCTGTGTCGATCCATGGGTGGTCCATGGCAGAGTTTTGGATCTAGTGGAATGTGTACCACCTTTGCAGAGTAAAACTATTCAGAATAGCCGAGCCCTCGGATATGGGGAGTTGAAAGGCCATGTAGCTAGTATTGTGCTGAGTTTTCAAAAGAATGTTTTTTTCAAAACAGAAGACTTGTACCTGGAAGGTACCGATGAAGTTTTGGACATGTTGTCCCAAGAAGTATTGCAAAGAGAACTTCCTTTTATAAAAAAAGTTTATAAAACCTCTTGTACATGTGATATCTACAAGAGAAAGAAAACTATATTATTTTCTTATGAAGTATCTTCTTCAACAAAGATACAGATTAATATGACTGCAACTATGGTGTCATCTTATATGAACATCATTGGTAGTGAGCCCTATTTATGACCTACCTACCCACCATATAAGCATGATGCATTTGTAAGTGTATAAAGGATGTCTTGTTGAGTACATTAAAACGTACTCATTTGGTTTCGCCCCTGGTATATACTTGCCAGACTTTGAGGAGATACCGCCTGAGGAGGAATACAAAGAGGGGTACTATTCTGACGACTACGCGAACTAGGCCCGTTTCCCGGTCAGCAGCCTGTCGGTGAAGGCTTGACATGGGCTATCTACGTTTATCTTCCGCTGTTTTAGTTGTTGTAAGACTTTGCCTGCCCTGCGTGGCAGTAAATAAAGACTTGGTCATGTGACCATTGGCTTGTAAGACCGTTGTTATTCGTGTAATGGATAATGTATATGTGTACCACTTTTGTATGTTGTTCACGACTGATCTTCCTGGGATCGTGAATGTATGCATATGAGGGGTTCTGAACCTTCCGATTTGGGGCCTCTACAAAGTTGGTATCCGAGCTATCCTGACCCTAGGAGCCCTTAGTTAGCATGGACGTCAAACTAGTACTCCATATATATATAATAATATACTTAAGTGTATAAGCTTTAAAAGATTCTTATACCTATCTTCCCTATTTTCTCAAACTATACTTACATTAAGTCACATCATGTTCGACTCTAAAATTTTGCACACTTGGGAACTAACTCAACCTTACTTAAAATTTTGTGTAGATGGACGTCGTTTACACGGAGGCGTGCCAGTTAGGACTAGCCAGGGACTTCCCTTTTCGCTTCGAGCGCCGACTCGTCGCGATGACCGAGCTGCTTGACCGTCCCGTTCCCGAGCTTCGGGGAGTGATGATCACCGGGTCTCCCATAGAGGGGGAGTGGTTGGTGGAGTGTGTGATACGCCCTCCACTTACTACCCTTACTGGGGAGACTTTCTTCTTCGCCACCACCGAGCGCTCCTGGCAGGAGGGAGCAGTACGCGTGATCCAGGAGGCCATAGCGCGCCTGGCTCACTTACGAGACTACCAGTTCTTAGGGACTGCCTACGAGTTCCTCGGGAGGAGGGACGAGACCGGCACACCTATGGCCGTGTCTCAGGACTTTGCGGGTCTCGGTACACACCAGGACGATATGGAGGTCCTGCTTTACCGCACCCAGCATCGTCTCGACGATCTGAGTGTCTTGCAGCACACCACCGCCTCCGAGTGCTGTCTTCTCTGTACCCACCTGGGGAAGACGATGCTCGATCCAGAGGCAGCTACTGCACGGTCCCGTGCCTTGGAGAGGCAGTTACGGACCACCCGTCGGGCCCGTGACCGTCTCAACACCAAGGTAGGATCCCTTCAGGATGCGAACGCAATCCTGCGTGACCGCCTAAAGACCGCTAGGGAGGAGTTGTCCACTCGAGACTCCAATCTCGAGGAGTTAGAGGAGGAGAACTCCGAGCTCTGCAGGGAGAACGAGGACCTCCTAGTTGACGATGACGTCCTATCCGACGCAGAGGGCATGGACATGAGCGAGCCGAGTCTACAGGAGGACGACGACACCGTTGAGGAGGAGGACCTAGAGGAGATCCTCTTCGACGTCGACAGCACCTAGACTAGCCGTAGTACCTCCTAGCTATGGAGTAGTGCTAGTTAGCATGTACGCCGACCCTATAAGGCGAATCTCCCCGATGTAGCTCTGAGGAGCGTAGTTGTGGTAGATGTCTTTTGATGTGTTGTGCTATGTAAGAACTCGATGCTACTAGTATGATGTAGTCCTTATGTGTTATGAACTTGATGAATCGTTTCAACCCTCAAAGAACAAATCATTAAAACCAAATTAAATCACCCATCATACTTTTCTAAAGATAACAAACACTTCTTTTAAGTTGCTGAAATTTCTTAACATTCTAAAAACATTAAGTCTTGTTGCATAGTCTTACACATGTCTCAATAAACAGCATGCCGCCGCGTCGGGAACCACCGCCACCACCCCCACCGACGGTGGAGTCATTGCTGGCACTTTTGATGGAAGATCGCCAGGCCACTAGAGCCGAGAGTGCTGCCACAGTTGCTGCCCTGCAGCAGTTGGCCGTTGCCAGCGCCAACAACAATAACAACCATGGCGATGACAACGGTAATGGCGGACGCTCAAAGCTGAAGGTGTTCCAGCAGACCAATCCTCCGGTGTTCACCAAGATTGTGGAACCACTTGACGCTGACGATTGGCTTTGCATCATCGCCAACGATCTGAAAGTGGCGGGTGTTGACGAGAATGACAAGGTGCTCTTTGCCACCCATTTTCTTGCTGGGCCAGCGAGGACTTGGTGGGAGACCACCTGCGACACCGTCGCTCCTAATCATGTGTTCACCTGGGAAGACTTCTCTGCCCGTTTCCGCAAGTATCACATCCCTCAGGGGGTGATGAGCATCATGAAGGACAAGTTCCTGAAGCTGAGGCAGGGAGGAATGTCTGTGTCAAAGTACTGGGAAGAGTTTACTCTGTTAGCCCGGTATGCACCAGATGAAGTCAACACCGAAGCCAAGAAGAAGGAAAGATTCCTGAATGGACTGCACGATGAGTTGCAGTGTACCCTCGTGGTCATTCCATTTGCGGATCTGGAGTCACTCACGGATGCCGCGATGATGATGGAGCACAAGAGACAGAATGTCTTTGAAAACAGGAAGAGGAAGATGCAGTTCCAAGGAGGATCAAGTGCACCCAGAAACCGCCCTACCCCATATACCAGGCCACTACCCCACAGGGCGCCTACCTTTGCGCCAAAGAACCACCATAACAACCACAGCCACAACCACAACCACCACAACAGCCACAACAACCACCATAACAACAACAACAACAACAACAACAACAACAACAACAACAACAACAACCGTGTGTCATATGCACCCAAGCCTGGAGGCAGTGGAAATGGGAATGGGAATGGGCACAAACCCAACCATGCTGCCAAGCCAAACCAGAACACCAAACCCAGTGTAAACTGCTTCACCTGTGGCAAGGAAGGACACTATGCACGGGAGTGCCCAACCAAGAATGCTGCACCAGCTCAGAACAACGCTACCAAGATGATACATGCCCCAGGGCCCAAGAGGAAGAATGTGACCAGAAGACACCTGAATCACGTCACTGCTGAGGAGGTTCAGGACACGCCAGATATGGTGATGGGTACGTTTCCTGTCAACTCCGTACCTAATGAAGTATTGTTTTATTCGGGTGCATCGCATTCCTTTGTTACCTTGCCATTTGTTGAAAAGAGTGGGATGAAACCAATGTTCAGGATATCGCTTATCGTCAACTTATCGGTCAATCCATGATAAGAGATATATCGGCTTATCGGCCGATAAATCGATTTTATCGGTCGACTATTTATAGACCATTTTTCTTGTAAATACCAAATTTTAGCACTAAAATATCTAAAATATGCAATAAAATATATCGTATCGGCACTAAAAACTCTAAATTATGATATATATATATAGATATATTGTATTCAATAATACTAAAAATTCTATGATGAATGTCATGAATCACATGTTCCAGTGATGGAAAATCGATATATCGGCCGATTTATCGGCATATCGACCGATAAATCGCTTTTAAGACCGATAAAATGGCCTGAATGATAAACTCCACCGATATTCATTTATATTATCGGTCACCACCCGATTAGCGATAAATCGGCCGATAAATCTGCATATCGGATGATATTTTGAACAGTGGATGAAACCCTCCGTCATGCAAAACCCTATGTTAGTACAAATACCCGGAGCCAGCACAAAGACCAACCGTGTTTGCAAAGAAGTACCCGTGGACATACAAGGGGAAACCTTTCATGCCAACCTCATAGTACTAGGATCCCAATGGATAGAAGTAGTACTAGGCATGAATTGGATGACCAAGTATAGTGGTGTGATTGACTGCACCAGAAAGTCCATATCATTGACTGCCAGTGATGGGGAAAGAGTTGCCTTCGCCGCAACCAAGTCAAAATCAGAGACCCACTGCCACACTGGTATAGCCACACCTGCACTTGAGGAAGTTCTGGTAGTATGTTAATACCCGGATGTGTTTCCTGATGAATTACCCGGTATGCCGCCTGATCGGGATATCGAGTTTGTGATTGAGTTGATACCCGGTACTGGACCCATAGCACAAAAACCGTACCGGATGAACCCGAAGGAGCTTGATGAGTTGAAGAAGCAGCTGGATGACATGTTAAGGAAAGGTCTGATTCGCCCTAGTGCATCACCATGGGGATCACCTGTCATTTTTGTGGACAAGCGGGACGGTTCCTCACGTCTATGTGTGGATTACCATAAGTTGAATGATGTTACCATCAAGAACAAATACCCACTGCCCAAAATTGAAGACCTGTTTGACCAGCTAAATGGGGCAAGAATTTTCTCGAAGATCGATCTTCGTACTGGTTACCATCAGTTGAAGATTCGTGAGACTGATATTCCAAAGACCGCCTTCACCACACGTTACGGGTTGTATGAGTACACCGTGATGTCTTCTGGTATAACCAATGCCCCCGTCTACTTCATGAATCTTATGAATAAGGTTTTCATGGAATGCTTGGACAAGTTTGTCGTGGTTTTCATTGACGACATTCTTATTTACTCCAAGAGTGAGGATGAACACGAAGAACATCTGAGAATTGTCCACGGAACACTTCGACAGCATCAACTGTATGCTAAGTTCAGTAAGTGCCAATTTTGGTTGAAGGAAGTTGGATTTCTTGGACATGTAGTATCCGGAGGTGGAAACTCTGTTGACCCTGCTCTGGTTGAGTCTGTCGCTAATCGGGCTGCCCCGACTAATCAGACTGAAGTCAGATCTTTTCTGGGATTGGCCGGATATTATCGCAAGTTTGTTCAAGGATTTTCCAGTATAGCCAGACCACTCACACAGTTGCTCAAGAAGGGTAGCAAGTTCGTTTGGACGGACAAATGTGCTGAGAGTTTTCAAGAGCTGAAGAATCGACTGGTGACTGCCCCGGTACTCATTATGCCGGATGTCTCCAAGAGTTTCGATGTGTATTGTGATGCTTCTAAGCTTGGACTTGGGAGTGTTCTCATGCAAGAAGGAGAAGTCATTTCATTCATCTCACGCCAGTTGAGACCTCATGAGATGAATTATCCTACTCATGACTTAGAGCTTGCTGCTGTTGTGCATGCTCTCAAATCATGGCGACATTTCCTTATCGGAAAAAGGTGTGAAATCTATACAGATCATAAGAGTTTGAAGTATATCTTCACACAGCGTGAACTCAATATGAGGCAACGCTGTTGGATATAGCTCATCAAGGACTATGATCTTAGTATCCACTATCACCCTGGAAAGGCGAATGTTGTTGCGGACGCTCTTAGTCAAGAGCCGGTCTCTCTGAATTCCATGATCCAGATCACACAACCAGAGTTGTGGAAAGAACTGGACCAGCTTGGTATCGAGGTGGTCAGCTATGGCATGTTGGAAGCCATGGACGGTCAACCGACTCTAGTTGATCAAATCAAGGGAGCTCAGAAGGGCTAGAAGAGCATTGAGGGAATTAAAACCCGCATGGAGAAGGAAGAAGTTGCCGGTTTTACCATTGATTCTGATGGAGTCTTGTGGTATAAAGAACGCATTTGTGTTCCGGCTGAATCTGAGTTGAAGCAAACCATCATGACTGAGGCTCATGACACTTTATACTCTATTCACCCTAGAGGAACCAAAATGTATCAAGATTTGAAGGAGAAATTTTGGTGGCACGGAATGAAGCGAGATATTGCCTCACTTAAGCCAAGTGCCATATTTGTCAGCAAGTGAAGGCTGGACATCAGCGTCCCGCTGGTTTGTTGCAACCATTGCAAGTGCCTGTTTGGAAATGGGATGAAGTTGGGATGGACTTCATTACTGGACTGCCATGGTCCAGTCGAGGAAATGATTCGATATGGGTAGTCGTTGACAGGCTCACCAAAGTTGCACACTTCATAACTGTCAAGACCATATATCGTGGAGACCAGCTTGCTGATCTCTACATTTCTCGGATAGTCAGCCTACATGGAGTTCCCAGCAGGATTGTGTAAGATCGAGGATCACAGTTCACTTCTCGATTCTGGAAAAAGTTACACGAAGCCTTGGGAACCAAACTAGCCTTTAGCACAGCCTACCATCCGCAGACTGATGGACAGACAGAGCGTGTGAACCAAATCGTGGAAGACATGCTTCGTGCCTGTGTTTTGTCCTATGGAGTTAAGTGGGAAGACTGTCTTCCGTTCGCAGAGTTCTCCTACAATAACAGCTATCAGTCAAGCCTACAAATGGCACCGTTTGAAGCACTATATAGACGGAAATGCCGCACACCTCTAAACTGGATTGAAACAGGAGACAGTCAGATCTTTGGAGTTGATACTCTAAAGGCTGCAGAAGAGCAAGTGCATTTAATCCGTGACCGTCTTAAAGCCGCACAATCACGCCAGAAGAGTTATGCGGACACTAAGCGTCACGATGTCTCTTTCACTATCGGAGATTTCGTGTACCTTCGTGTTACGCCACTCAAAGGGATGCAGCGTTTTCATGACAAGGGAAAGCTCGCACCCCGATATATTGGCCCGTTTAAGATCCTAGCCCGTCGTGGAGAGGTATCTTATCAGCTGGAGCTACCTGAAGAGCTGTCAGCCTTTCACGACGTTTTTCACGTGTCATTGCTTCGGAAGTGTCTTCAAGTACCTGAGCAGAATCTCACTTAGGAAGACATTGACTTCAAGACCACTGACCTCAACGATGATTTGACCTACCGTGATCGACCCCTGCGGGTACTTGAGGAGAATGTTCGTGCTACCAGGAGAAATGCTTTGAAGTTCCTTAAGATTCAGTGGACGAATCATTCTGAGGAGGAAGCAACCTGGGAGCATGAAGATTATATCAGGAAGGAGTTCCCTGGTTTCCTCAAAGACTAAACCCGCGAATCTCGGGACGAGATTCTTTTAAGGGGGGAGATCTGTCACACCCCAGTTTTAGAACACATGCAATACATAAGGGAAACCATTTTTGTGAGCCAACAAAAACATTTTATGGCCCTTGTGAAATCCATCATGATGTATTGAGCTATGACTATCTATGCAAGCAAGTATTTTGATTTAAAAGCCATTCACTTGTTTCTGATGTTTTAATCATTTTTGTATTATTTCCATATTAATAATCTTTGTTACCCTAACTCAAAACCCATGTGGCAATGTTGAAAACAACTTATATTTGAATATTGAATCAAATGGAATCAAGAAAACAAATCAACAAAAGTGAAATCAAATGTTTTCCTTAAGTTTTTCTAATAAAAACCAACTCTGAAAAACAAGTCAAGTAGGGGTTTTTCACCCTTGTTATTCATATGATAGAAATTCACGTTTTGTGTTTTTAAGGTATGAATGTGATCTTTAGCATATGAACTACAAATTGGTGAACTTAGTTTGAAAATTTGAATCACAGAAACATTCTTTTGCTTGGTGTTTTTGGGCTAAGAAAATGAGGCAGAAATATTGAATTTTGGAAAAACAGAGAAAAACTCCAATTAGCTCTTTTTCCATCTTGTTTTCACCAAGCATTTGATTTTAAAATCTAGTTTCTTTTGCAGTTTTGAAAAGTACCAAAGTTTCTTAACAGAACCATGCTTGGAAAGAAAAGTTTAGGAAATAATTAAGGCCTTAAAACAAGTCAAACTTCTAGCTAATCATCTCTGAAAAATCCAACACTTAGCAAAAATTCAGAAACTGAACTTAACTGAATTTCTTCAGCAGAACAGTGAAATGGTGCAATTTTCGAATGCACATATCTTTTTGCTCACTCAATCTTTTTGTGCATGGTTTGGAGCTTCTAGAAGCTGAGTCATCCCACCTCTTTTTCTTTTCCTTAGCTTGCAAGTGGTTTGACCAAGGAGAGAGAGAGAGAGAGAGGTGTTTTCAGAGGAAGAAAAACGGGAGGGAGGGATGGGCTCTCTGACAGCCTCACCCTATCCCGAGCCACAGTGGCTCTCCTCCGCGTTCCCGTGTGTTTTCACCGTTTGCAAGTGGGCTTGACCCCCTCCTAGTGGCCATGGAAGCATCCAAGGGCCAGGGTGAGCGTCGTGGCCGTGCCAGAGCGAGCACGGGCATGTCCCGCGGACGCCATGGCCACCCGAGCGTGCGCCACTACCTTCCCCTCTATAAAACCAACCCCCGAGCCCCTACCCCATTGCACCTCACTCCCCACCTCTCTCAGTCACTCCCAACCTAGCTAGATGGCCCCGAGCCGCCCTCGATAAACCAAATCGCCGGAAACCTGCCGCGGCCACCGCGACAGGAAGAGGTGAAATACCCCACCCTCAGGCCACCGTAGCCCTCCTATCCACCCTAGATCTACTCCACTCTCTCCGTAGACCCAGCCTGACCATTCCCACGGCCTCTCATTTGCAGAGACGCCGGAGACCTCATCAGAGCCGTCGTGGAGCGCGTGCACGGCGCCGTCGACTGGAGCCATCTCGCGCCCCAGCTGCTGCACCCCTGCACTTCATCGACCTCACGCGACCTCCCCGACAACTGCCCCTTTGCATGCAACCCCTCTAGATGAGCCCTGGTTCGAATCTCGCCGCCGGTTGCCCGCGTTCACGTCGGAGAGAAACAGAAGGGAGGTGAGAGAGGAAGAACGGCCGTGCACCGTAGATCTCCAGATCTACGGCCACGCTTAAACTGCGAAGCGGTACGCTCGTTCGCGCGCGTGCGGAAGCGAGGCGGGCCGCCAGGTGCAGTTGGGCCGCGCCACCGTCCGTTGACCAGCCCACTGCCCTGTGCTCTTTTCTTTTTATAAATATCCAGAAAAACTGTTGTTTACTTTATTCGAATATGAAAATGCTAAACTCAAATAAAATGTGCAAAAAATTCTAGAGATGCATGAACGAAATCTTGAACGTTGGCAACAAACAGAACTAGTTTTGGATGAACAGAGAACGAATGAAAATTCATGAACTGGGCACTATCTGTGAGAATGAAAATGGCATAACTTTTGAATGGAATGTCTAAAATGAGCAAACTAAAATTCCTAGAGTAAATCTTGACTAGATATACCAGTATGACTTGACCTCACCCCAAGGTGAGCTACCATTTTGAAATGGTATCCATTTTGGTAAAGTACCAGTAGCATGTTATATGAATTTTAGGATTTATTTTAGAGCATCTTTTGATGTGAATCCAATTGGATCTATTAGATATTAGATAGATCTATGTTTTCCTAGATTTGTGTAATTTTTAGATTCCTAAAAATAATTTGGCAACAGATCTAAGAAAAAGTACTTTTCTGTTAAGAATAAAAGAAATAGATATGGCTTTGGAATAATTGTTTGCTAGTGTCAACTTGTTTTCTAGCATGATTAATTGAGGTGTTGAGTGTTCTTAAGTAGTTTACTCACAGAGATTCCATGTTAGAAGAATCCATGCATGTTTAGGATTTGTTTGGACATTAAAATAAGCATAGTAGAAATCCCTAGTTTAATTCCATTTAAAATTGGTGATAGAATGTTTAGCTAGATTTTTATCCTAGTTTGTAGAAGTATTTTTCACTTGGGTCTAGTACCATTTTGGTACTGGTTATTACATGTTTTCTTCTCTGTAAGGTTGCTTTTACTTCTTTTATAATGCATGCATAGGTGTAATATTATTTACTAGTGGTATTGTTTTCACTAGAGTAACTAGTAGCAAATTGTGCTATGAAATTATTGTGTGTCCACAAGATGGAACAGAGGCATAATACCTCCAAAATGACATGGAAAACCTAGTGGAACACCCACTGGTTTTATCTCATTTGGTTGAAAAATAAATTAGTTCAACCATAGTAGTTGTAGCAATAATAGTGAATATTATTATTTTTAATGCATGCTTGTGTGGAATTATTTTAGGAACTTGTATGTTATTTTTGTGTGTTCATTGCTTGCTGTATGTTATAGTTGAGTCAAGTTGTTGCTTAGTAAGGTTCTGATAGGATGTCTTTCTTTTCTTTTACGACGATAGAAAACGACGAAGAGATAGTCGGGGCGGGAGGATATTATTACCATACTTGTTGTGAGCAAGAACAGGATCCTCATTACCTCCAAGGCAAGCCATCCGTAAAGCTTGCTATTATATTCCTACTTAACATTATGCATTATCTATTTCTGAAGTTTTCAAAAAAAAACTTGATTACCAAAACTATTTTATTGAGTGAATACTATTACTATATAATTATATATATATATATTATATAACACTTGGCATTAGTCAACTTGGTGTTACCAAGCCCTTAGCCACCATAAGGTATATAAATACCGTCTAAGATAATAATCTTGAGTCCCTAAGTGGACACCTTTAAAATGTGCTTTTGCAAAACAAAGATGTTTCCATGAGGAGTCCACGGTGGAAAGGCGGGACCTTGTTCACCGGGGAAAACGAGAAAGTGTTTTCCAATGTTTTCAAAAGGCACATAACCTAGTCTTCGCTGGACAACCAAGATGTACTGCCACTCTACCCCTATATGGGTATGGGGCCTATCTAGATGCTTGAACTTGTTAGTGTATGCTTTATTCCAAAGTGCTATAGAGAAGCTGATTCTCTGAACCGAAGTGTCTCCAGGAGGGAGTAACGGGACATACAAAGTGAGGGATTAAGTTACCCCCTGGAAGCGACAGCTGGGCCTCCCGACTAGGCAGGGCGGGACCTGATGCCGGGGAGAACAACCCACCTGAAGGAATGAGCATATACTAGCTTGTGTCAGAGTGGACAGTTAGGATCAATTCTCTGGTGCTTGCATATCGCTGTGTCGATCCATGGGTGGTCCATGGCAGAGTTTTGGATCTAGTGGAATGTGTACCACCTCTGCAGAGTAAAACTATTCAGAATAGCCGAGCCCTCAGATATGGGCAGTTGAAAGGCCATGTAGCTAGTATTGTGCTGAGTTTTCAAAAGAATGTTTTTTTTTCAAAACAAAAGACTTGTACTTGGAAGGTACCGATGAAGTTTTGGACATGTTGTCCCAAGAAGTTTTGCAAAGAGAACTTCATTTTATAAAACAAGTTTATAAAACCTCTTGTACATGTGATATCTACAAGAGAAAGAAAACTATATTATTTTCTTCTGAAGTATCTTCTTCAACAAAGATACAGATTAATATGACTGCAACTATGGTGTCATCTTATATGAACATCATTGGTAGTGAGCCCTATTTATGACCTACCTACCCACCATATAAGCATGATGCATTTGTAAGTGTATAAAGGATGTCTTGTTGAGTACATTCAAACGTACTCATTTGGTTTCGCCCCTGGTATATACTTGCCAGACTTTGAGGAGATACCGCCTGAGGAGGAATACGAGGAGGGGTACTATTCTGACAACTACGCGAACTAGGCCCGGCTCCCGGTCAGCAGCCTGTCGGTGAAGGCTTGACATGGCCTATCTACGTTTATCTTCCGCTGTTTTAGTTGTTGTAAGACTTTGCCTGTCCTGCGTGGCAGTAAATAAAGACTTGGTCATGTGACCGTTGGCTTGTAAGACCGTTGTTATTCGTGTAATGGATAATGTATCTGTGTACCACTTTCGTATGTTGTTCACGACTGATCTTCCTTGGATCGTGAATGTATGCATATGACGGGTTCTGAACCTTCCGGTTTGGGGCCTCTACAAGGGTGAGGGCTCCCTCTTCTACACACACTTGCCCACTTCTTTTCCCTTCCACCCGCTGCTCCATTCCATGGTCTCCGGCTTGGCGAAGCCCTGACCGTGGGATTCTTCACCACCACCACGCCGTCGTGCTGCTGGAATTCTGGGGGGATCCTCTACTTCCGCAACCCGCTGGATCGAGGGAACGGAAGTCTTCATCGAGCTGAACGTGTGACCGATTACGGAGGCACCGCCGGTTTGCGGTGCACTTCTTCTCGCTCGGGATCGGCGTGAGAATGACTACGCCAACAACGAGATCTTTTCTCGTACCACTTTGAGTCTTCGAGGGTATGTAATCTCAAGACTCTCTATCTCCCCGTTGCCTTTCATCTCATAGATTAGATCTTGGCCTTTCGGGTTTATCGCGTGTAGGAAATGTTTTTGTTTTCTATGCAACATTTCCTTCAGTGGTATCAGAGCCGGATCTATGCGTAGATGAATTGTACGGGTAGAACACATAGGAGTATGTGGGCGTTGATGATCATGTTTTTCCTCTTTGAGTATTTTATGATCTT
The DNA here is from genome assembly GCA_028641055.1 of Alopecurus myosuroides. NCBI lineage: Eukaryota > Viridiplantae > Streptophyta > Magnoliopsida > Poales > Poaceae > Alopecurus > Alopecurus myosuroides. The sequence goes on from CM054059.1 coordinate 153,895,151, forward strand.
AGTGGCATAGTGGGATGAAGCGGCCCGGACTAACTTTACATGTCCGCGTACATGAGACTTGTTTCACAACTGGCATGCAACTTTTATTGCATAAGTGGCTTGCGGGTGTTGGTTTCTCCTACTATAGTTAAGATCTAATCTACGAAGGGTTGTTAAAAATATATTTTATCAACGTTGTGGTTTTTGTACGTAGGTATGAACGGTTCTATCTTCGTAAGCCCAAGCCACGTAAAACATGCAAAAAATAAATTAGAGGCGTCTAACTTGTTTTTGCAGGGCATGTGATGTGATATGGTCAATATTACAAACGTTATGTATGAGATGATATCTTTCGTAAATTATTGACATACCGGCTGGAGCCATATGGTTGTCTTATTTTTATGGCCTGCGTGTTGTATATCATATCCATTTGACATGTTGTAATGGACAATCAAGATGGAGGTGCCACGGACCTTGGTGCCATGCCGGTGGAATGATGGAGATCATGCCATGATGCACAAGATGAAGATCAAGTGCAAGAAGGACCATATCATATCACATTATCCATGCATGTGATGTTTATCCTTTTATGCATCTTATTTTGCTTAGATCGCGACGGTAGCATTATAAGATGATCCCTCTCACTTAATATCAAGATAATAATGTGTTCTTCCTTAAGTATGCACCGTTAAGAAAGTTCGTCGTTTCGAGACACCACGTGATGATCGGGTGTGATAGACTCAACGTTCGCATACAACGGGTGTTTTCAAGCCTAGCATGTACAGACATGGCCTTGAAACACACGCAATACTAAGGTTCTACTTGGTGAGCCTAGCATGTACAGACATGGCCTCGGAACACGTAACCGAAAGGTAAAGCATGAGTCATATGGATGATATGATGAACATGTTGATGTTTGCCTTTGCAACTGCACCGTCTCACGTGATGATCAGTTTCGGTGTAGTGAATTTGGTTTGTGTAATCACTAAAGACGACTAAGAGGGATGTTGTTTTTGAGTGGGAGTTCATGGGATAATTTTAGGATTAAATTGAACTTAATTTATCATAAACATAGTCTAAATAGTCTTTGCAAATATGTTGTAGATCATGGCACCACCTACCTTCAATTTCAATATGTTCATGGAGAGAGAGAAATTAGCGAACAATGGAAGCAACTTTACCAACTGGGCACTTAACCTGAGGATTCTCCTTACCGCTTGCAAGAAGCTCTATGTGCTTGATGCACCTCTAGGTGACCAGCCCGCTGATGATGCTTCTGATGAAGATAAAAATGTTTATCTGACTCAACAAGAAGACCACAGTATAGTTCACTGCGGCATCCTCTATGGATTAGAGCCAGAGCTGCGAAAACGTTTCGATAACAGCACTGCATATGCCACAATGGGAGAATTGAAAATGATTTTAGATACCCATGCCGCAGTTGAGAGTTATGACGCTTCAGAAAAGTTCTTTAGCTGCATGATGGAAGAGAACAGCTCCGTTAGTGAGCATGTACTCAAAATGTCTGCGTACGCTGATAAGCTCATAGCCTTGGGAATATCGATTCCCATTGAGCTAGGGATACATCGTGTTCTCCAATCTCTGCCACCTAGTTACAAGAACTTCGTGATGAACTATAATATGCATAGCATGAAGAAGTCTCTTCATGAGCTTCTCTCGATGCTTAAAACTGCTGAAGTGGAGATCAAGAAATAACATCAAGTGTTGATGATCAATAAGACCACTAGTTTCAAGAAAGGCAAGAAAGTCAAGAAAGGCAAGCCAAGGGTAAACTTCAAGAAGGTTGGCAAATCTGTTGCTACTGCTGAGAAGAAAACTAGGCATGGCCCTAAGCCTGAGACTGAGTGTTTCTATTGCAAGGGTACTGGCCACTGGAAGCGCAGTTGCCCCAAGTATCTGGCAGATAAGAAGGCCGACAAAGTGAACAAAGGTATATATGATATACTTTTTATTGATGTATACCTTACTAGTACTCGCAGTAGCACTTGGGTATTTGATACTGGTTCGGTTGCTCACATATGTAACTCGAAACAGTAGCTGCAGAATAAGCGACCACTGGCAAAGGATGAGGTGACAATGCGCGTCGGCAATGGATCAAGAGTTGATGTGATCGCCGTCGGGACGCTTCCTCTACGTCTACCATCGGGATTAGTTATAAACCTCAATAATTGTTATTTGGTGCCTGCATTAAGCATGAATATCGTTTCTGGATCTTGCTTAATGCGGGATGGTTATTCCTTTAAGTCTGAGAACAATGGTTGTTCGATTTGTATGAATAATATCTTTTATGGTCATGCACCTGAAAAGAATGGTTTATTTCTTTTGAATCTTGATAGTATTGATACACATATTCATAATGTGAATGCCAAAAGAATTAAGTTAAATGATGATATTGCTACTTATATGTGGCATTGCCTCTTAGGTCATATTGGTGTTAAACGCATGAAGAAGATCCATTCTTATGGACTCTTAGAATCACTTGATTATGAATCATTTGAAACATGTGAACCATGCCTTATGGGCAAGATGACTAGAACCCCGTTTTCTGGAACCATGGAACGGGCGACAGACTTACTGGAAATCATACATACTGATGTATGTGGACCAATGAGTGTATCGGCGCGCGGTGGATATCGTTATTTTTTCACTTTCACAGATGATTTGAGTAGATATGGGTATATTTACTTAATGAAACACAAATCTGAAACGTTTGAAAAGTTCAAAGAATTTCAGTGTGAAGTTGAAAATCATTGTAACAGAAAGATTAAATTTCTACGGTCTGATCGTGGAGGTGAATATCTAAGTTACGAGTTTGGCATGCGTATGAAACAATGTGGAATAGATTCACAACTCACACCTGCCGGAACACCACAACGTAATGGTGTTTCCGAACGCCGCAATCGTACTTTATTAGATATGGTTCGATCTATGATGTCTCTTACAGATTTGCCACTATCGTTTTGGGGTTATGCACTAGAGACCGCTGCATTCACTTTAAATAGGGCACCATCTAAATTCGTTGAAACGACACCGTATGAATTATGGTTTCAAAACAAACCTAAGTTGTCATTTCTAAAAGTTTAGGGATGCGATGTTTATGTGAAGAAGCTTCAACCTGATAACCTCGAACCCAAAGCGGAAAAATGCGTCTTCATAGGATACCCTAAAGAAACAATAGGGTACACCTTCTATCACAGATCCGAAGGCAAGATTTTCGTTGCCAAGAATGGATCCTTTTTGGAGAAAGAGTTTCTCTCGAAAGGTGTGAATAGTAGGAAGGTAGAACTCGACGAGGTTATTGAACCTTCTCTTCTTGGAATGGCGAGTAGCGCAGTGCCGGAAGTTGTTCCGGAGCCTACCCCGTCAGTTGAAGAGAGAGCTAATGATCAAGATCATGAAACTCCAGTAGAGGAAACTACCGCACCTCGCAGGTCAACTAGGGAACGTACAGCTCCTGAACTGTACGGAGATCCCGCATTAAACTTCATGGTAGATGGAGGTGATGACCCTGCGACATATGAGGAAGCGATGATGAGACCATATTCCAACAAATGGCTTGAAGCCATGAAATCCGAAATAGGATCCATGTACGAAAACCAAGTTTGGACTTTGGTGGACTTACCCAATGACCGCAAGGCCGTTGAGAACAAATGGATCTTTAAAAAGAAAACTAACGCTAATGGTAATGTGACCGTCTATAAACCTCGACTTGTCGCAAAAGGTTTCCGACAAATTCAAGGGGTTGACTATGATGAGACTTTCTCACCAGTAGCGATGCTTAAGTCAGTTAGATTATGTTAGCAGTTGCTGCATTTTTCGATTATGAAATATGGCAGATGGATGTCAAAACGGTGTTCCTTAATGGTGACATTGAGCAAGAGTCGTATATGATGCAACCCAAAGGTTTTGTTGATCCTAAGGATGCTGACAAGGTGTGTAAGCTTCAACGTTCCTTTTATGGACTGAAGCAAGCATCCCGGAGTTGGAACCTCCGTTTTGATAAGGTGATCAAAGGTTTTGGATTTGTCCAAACATACGGAGAAGCTTGTATTTACAAAAAAGTTAGTGGGAGCTCTGTAGCATTTCTAGTACTATATGTGGATGACATATTGTTGATTGGAAATGATATAGAACTTTTAAAAAGCGTAAAAGGTTATTTGAACAGTAGTTTTTCGATGAAAGACCTCGGTGAAGCAGCTTATATATTAGGCATCAAAATCTACAGCGATAGATCAATACGCTTAATTGGACTTTCGCAGACAACATTCTGAAGAAGTTCAGAATGGAAGATAGTAGGAAGGGGTTCCTACCTATGTTGCAAGGAAAAACGTTGAGTAAGAGTCAATGTCCAGCTACCGCAGAAGATAGAGAAAGGATGAATAAGACTCCCTATGCTTCAGCCATAGGTTCTATCATGTATGCTATGCTACGTACAAGACCGAATGTGGCACACGCTATTAGTTTGACTAGTAGGTACCAATCCGACCCAGGTTTGGAACACTGGACGGCGGTCAAGAATATCTTTAAGTACTTGAGAAGAACTAAGGATATGTTTCTCGTATATGGCGGTGAAGAAGAGCTCGTCGCAAGATGTTACGTCGATACTAGCTTCGACACTGATCCGGATGACTCTAAGTCTCAGTCCGGGTATGTATTTGTTATGAATGGAGGAGCAGTAAGCTCGAGGAGTTCCAAGCAATCCGTGGTGGCGAGATCATCAACAGAAGCCGAATATGTTGCTGCCTCGGAGGCAACACAGGAAGCAGTTTGGATGAAGGAGTTCATATCCGAACTAGGCGGGGTTCCGAGTGCGTTGGATCCAATGGTTATCTATTGTGACAACAATGGTGCCATAGCCAATGCTAAGGAACCAAGGTCTCACAAGAATTCCAAACATATCAAGCGCCGTTTTCACTCCATACATGAACATGTCACAGATGGGGATGTGAAGATTTGCAAAGTACATACGGATCTAAATGTGGCAGATCCGTTGACTAAACCTCTCTCAAGGGCAAAACATGATCAAAACCAGAATTCAATGGGTGTTAGATTCATCACTATGTAATATAGATTATTGCCCCTAGTGCAAGTGGGAGACTGAAGAAAATATGCCCGAGAGGCAATAATAAAGTGTTTATTATGTTATTCCTTGTTTATGATAGATGTTTATTTCTCATTCTAGAATTGTATTAACCGGAAACATTAATACATGTGTAATTAATAAACAAACCAACGTTCCTAGTGAAGCCTCTCTTTTAACTAGCTCGTTGATTAACAGATGATCAAGGTTTCGTGATCATAGACATTGGATGTTGTTAATAGCGGGGTCATGTCATTAGGAGAATGACATGATGAACTTAAACCCTAACTAAGTATAACAATATGATCAAGTCATTTAGTTTTGTTGTTATGTCTTACATTCGGAGTAACATTGTTCCTTAGACCATGAGATCGTGCTAATCACTAATACCGAAAGAATACTTTGATGACATCAAACGTCACACCGTAAAAGGGTGACTATAAAGGTAGCATTAGATATTCGGAAAGTGTTAGTTGAACCTCATGGATCGAGAATGGGATTTGTCCATCCAATAAGACAGATAGATATACTCAGGGCCCTCTCGGTGATATCACATAGACACCGCTTGCAAGAAAGTGATATGATCACAAGGATGTTATATCACGGGAACGAGAAAAAAGTACTTGTCGGATAACGAGATTGAACAAGGTATAGTGGATACCGATGATCGGATCTCGGACAAGTAATATATCGCGAGACAAAGGGAAATCGTTACGACGTTGAAAGGTTCACACGATCACGAGAGTCATCGTTGAATATATATGAGTCATCACGGATCTCCAGATCCCTGTGTTGATTATTGATCGGAGAGGAGTCTCGATCATGTCTATAATATTCGCGAACCGTAGGGTGACACACTTAAAGTTCGATGAAGCATTAGAGAGGATACGGAATACCGAAGAATATTTTGGGCAGCTCCAGAATAGTTTCGGGGAAAATTGGAATAGTTCAAGGGGTTTTTCGTCGAATGGTTGTTAATAGAATTAACAAATGGTTCGAGGTGCTGCATGCAAATGTTTGTTAATGGAATTAACAAATATAAATAAAGAAATAAAAATGTTTTATTTATTTATTAAAGAAAAACCTTTGGATTTTCTAAGTGGGAAATTAAGGAATTTTGAGTGGGTTTGAGTGGAGCTTCCACTCACATGAAGAGAGGAAGGGGTGGGGGCACCCATGGCTCGCTGCACCCTCCCCCCTTTGGGCTGCCTCCCCCTCCTCTATAAAAGGAGGGTGAGGGCTCCCTCTTCTACACACACTTGCCCACTTCTTTTCCCTTCCACCCGCTGCTCCATTCCATGGTCTCCGGCTTGGCGAAGCCCTGGCCGTGGGATTCTTCACCACCACCACGCCGTCGTGTTGCTGGAATTCCGGGGGGATCCTCTACTTCCGCAACCCGCTGGATCGAGGGAACGGAAGTCTTCATCGAGCTGAACATGTGACCGATTACGGAGGCACCGCCGGATTGCGGTGCACTTCTTCTCGCTCGGGATCGGCGTGAGAACGACTACGCCAACAACAAGATCTTTTATCATACCACTTTGAGTCTTCGAGGGTATGTTATCTCAAGACTCTCTATCTCCCCGTTGCCTTTCATCTCATAGATTAGATCTTGGCCTTTCGGGTTTATCGCGTGTAGGAATTTTTTTTGTTTTCTATGCAACGTTCCCTTCAGTTTTCAATGATGCTCCCTCTGTCCACGGCACGACAGATCCCACGACGTCCTGGTAGAACAACAGACCGGTGGCGGCGACGCCGGAGAACCGCTGATCGGAGTAGCGGAGCAGGCAGCCATCATAGGCGGTGGCGACCTTCTCGCTGTGAGGAAAGTAGCCAGCGACGAGGCCGTCGACACTGTGCGGAGGTACACGGGAGGCGTCGGGTTAGCATGTGTTCATGTTAGCATCTCAAATATTGACCAGAGCCTTAATCGATGGTTCACAACATGTATCATTATTAATTACAAATTGATTATTGGATTTTGCGGCAAGTTTTGCATCTTGGTTTGGATCTTCAGTTCCTAGCAGTCCATTGTATACACTTGTCCCAACTTAACGAAATTGACTTCATTTGCAGTGGCTCTACCTGCATCGCTGCGACAGCTAATTGATTTACAAATCACAAATTCGGTGTAGAAAATAAGGATAACAAGATAGTAAGAATAAAGAATTTGACCGAGTGGTTATGTGAAAATCTCTTGCGCGCATAATTATCATTGTTGTGGTTGGTTCTAAAATTGAAATGGGTTGACGTTATAAATAGTTTTTTAATCTTTCTGTTTATAAAACAATATCAAATTCTTGGCTTGCATTGTGCTTAGATGATTTGCAGTTTTTTTTTTTTTTTGCTATATATCACCACCTAACTATGGTGAAAAAATATAACAGACATACATTTTTTTTCTGCATTATGACCACTTCTATAAAGTATTTTGCTTACAACAAGGTTCTACTCATTCGGCTCTTTCATACAGCATGGTGAGGGTAATGAAGTTTATGGCATGCTATTCATTCGTTTTACTGCAATTGGCAGTGGTATCACGTACCTGGGAGATTCAAATTCTGGATCTTGGCAGGGGCTAAACACTTGGCGGAGGCTATTCCCTAAAAGTGTTTCGGTGGCACCTTTCTCTTGTTTTCCTTCTTTTATGATGGCCTAGGCCGAACCTGTTTATTTCTCCTATATCAATATAAAAAGGCAAAGCTTTTGTCTGCTTAACAAATTACATCTACCATAGGACAAAACTCGCAACAGAAAAACGCAGCAGCAACCAACAGGCACGGCAACGCTCGCCTAATCCTTCTAGTACCTAGGTAAGCTAATAAGAAATGATGAAATAAAATGTAGGATTTAGTGTGATCTCCATGTATCTAGTTAGGCTGGTGCCAACGCGGGCTATAGGAGGGGCGGTATCGCCCGCGCCCGGGCGATAGTGGGGCGGGAGCTGGGCGAGACGGTAGGGGCGGGCGACGGATCCACCGCCCGGCAGTAGCGCCCCCTACCCGCCCGGCTACCGCCCGCGCTGGCGCCGAGAGGAGGGCGGGATATGGGCGAGAGGGAGGCGGCGCGTTGGCGGGTTCGGGCGAGAGGGGGCGAGAGGGGGAGCGGGCGGGAGGGGGTAACGGCTAGCTGACGTGGCGCGATCTGATTCGTCCACGTCAGCTAGCCGTTGGGTAGCCGTTGCTGGCTAAAAAATTCGAAAAAAAAAGCCAAAAACTCCAAAATTCATCCCCACCCCCTATAAATACCTCCCATATGGTTTCACTCTTTCCACACCTCACTTCATCTCCTCCACTCTCCATTTCCACTCCTCTCGACGCCATGTCTTCGTCCAGCAGCAGCAGTTCGAGCGACGGAATGGAGGGTGAGGTGATCGGTGCATTCCAGGCGGAGTATGAGGCGGCGATGCTCAACCTCGAGGCGGAGACAAGACGGCCGCGACGCCATCGAGAGTTCATCAGGCGTGATCGTCTGGGCGTCCACGATCGGCTCTACGACGACTACTTCGCCGACAACTGTGCTTATCCTCCGACCTTCTTTCGGCGAAGGTATCGGATGAGGCGATCCCTTTTTCTACGCATTGTGGATAGATTGGGTGAATACTCTCCGTATTTCACCCAAAGAGTTGATGCTCTCAACCGTGCTGGTTTTTCTCCCCTACAGAAGTGTACTGCGGCTTTGCGTTTATTAGCTTATGGAGCCGCTGCAGATACGATAGATGAGTGGCTTAAGTTAGCTAGACAAACTTCATCAGATTGTCTAGAGAGATTCTGTGAAGGCATCATTCACTGTTACGGGGAAGAGTTTGCCGTCGACCTACTGTCGCGGATACTCGGCGTCTGTTAGCGAAAGCCGAGGAGCGTGGCTTTCCGGGCATGCTAGGGAGCATCGATTGCATGCATTGGCAGTGGAGGAACTGCCCAGTTGCGCATGCCGGTCGATTCACAAGGGTAGACATCAAACACCCTACCATAATCTTAGAAGTCATTGATCAGTAGTGATCAGCTTGGCGCAAAGATGTCGAGTGTACCTTTGGAGTGCTGAAGGCTAGGTTCAACATTATAGCAGTTCCGGGACGCTCCTACTCGAGGCGTACTCTTGGGTTGATCATGCGTGCATGTGTCATTCTGCACAACATGATCATCAACGATGAGCGTGGTACCAATTTGGAGGACATCTACGAGACAGTTGATTCCAATGTCGTCCCTGCGATACACAACAATGCACCACCAAGCCTAGCAGCCAGGATTCAGATGGACAACGAAATGAGGGACTCACCGATGTATACACAGCTCCGGCATAATTTGATTGAGCATGTGTGGGCTAATGCCTAGATTATGTAATTTTTCAATTTTTATGTAATTTTTTATTTATAATGTAATCGGTAACAATTTTAGTTGAATAAAATAATTTTCTTGCATTATTTTGAATGTTTTAATCTCAAAAATAAATGTTGATGTGGAGGAGAGAGAAATATTGATGTGGAGGAGAGAGAAGTGAGAGCTGACACTATAACCCGTGCACCGTGGGGTGAGAGTGAGGAGAAAGCTAACGTGGCGAGGCTATAACAAGTAACGAGTGATGCATTGGCACCAGCGTTACTTACAAAATAAATCGCTCTCAAAATGTTACAAAAATAAGTCTAGAAGGGAGGGGATGATAAGCCTCGAGTCCTTTAACTCGTGTGGGTCCTTGGGAGACGACTGTGTGATCCTGGGACGACTAAATAAGTGATTGCATGACGTAAGCGATGGCGAAAGGCAATCTGTGGAAGGTCTAAAATTGCAAGTTGTATATTGATGAGATGTGTTCTTGACTACACGTCGAGAGATGTGGCTGTTTCAGAAAACAATGGTCGGAGATTTGGAATTTTACCCGAGTGTGGTGTGACGTCCGTCAGTATCTCCAACCTTTCACGCACTCTGAAACTGGAGCTTAGCGTGGGTGCTGAGTGCTTCGTACGCACACACTTTAACTATGTTATCTCTACCTCTCACCATCTTAGCCCACCGTAACGTTCGGCTAAATGTCCAGGCGAGTTACCGAGCTGCTCACCCTGATTCGCTCGCTGCGGCCAGCATATATAGCCTGCCATAGTGCCCTTCAGGCTCATCATCCAAAGAACACATCGGCACCAAAAACAGACGGTGATGGGAAGCGAGAACCACGCAATGGGGTCAGTGGCCGTGGTGGCGGTGCCGTTCCCGGCGCAGGGCCACCTGAACCAGCTGCTGCACCTGTCGCTGCAGCTCGCGTCGCGGGGAGTGGACGTGCACTACGCCGCGCCGGCGTCGCATGTCCGTCAAGCTCGCGCGCGCGTGCACGGCTGGGACGAGGACGCGCTCCTCTCCATCCACTTCCACGACCTGGGCGTCTCCTCCTACGACTCCCCGCATCCGGACCCCACCGCCGCTTCGCCCTTCCCGTCACACATCATGCCCCTGGTCAAGGCCTACGTCGTCGGGGCGCGCGCCCCGCTCGCGGCGCTGCTCCAAGACCTCTCTGCTTCGCGCCGCCGCGTCGTCGTCGTGCACGACCGCATCAACGCCTTCGCCCACGAGGAGACGGCGAGGCTGCCCAACGGCGAGGCCTTCGGGCTGCACTGCTTGGCCGTGTCCATGCTCGTGGGGCAAATCGACGCCAACCTACTGCGCGAGAAAGGCCTCAACTTCAGCGGCGTGGAGCACCACGCGACCAAGGAGTTCCTGGAGTGGTCCCGCCGGGCGAGGCCGTCCACACAGATCTCGCCTGGCGCAGGCATCCTGGCCAACACATGCCGCGCGCTCGAGGGCGATTTCCTCGACGTCGTCGCCGGGCACGTGGCTGCCGATGGCAAGAAGCTCTTCGCCATCGGACCGTTAAACCCACTGCTCCCCGCGAGCGCGACCCCGAGCGCGGCGAAGCAGGGCAAGCGGCGCCACGAGTGCCTCCATTGGCTCGACAAGCAGCCCCTGGCGTCGGTGCTGTACGTGTCCTTCGGCACGACGTCGTCGCTGCGAGCGGAGCAGATCCAAGAGCTCGCGGCAGCACTGCGCGGCAGCAAGCAAAGGTTTATCTGGGTGCTCCGTGACGCCGACCGCGGCGACATATTCGCTGAGTCGACCGGCGAGAGCCGCCACGAGAAGCTGCTGCTGTCAGGGTTCACCAAGGACACTCAAGGGACGGGGCTCGTGATCACCGGGTGGGCGCCGCAGCTGGAGATCCTGGCGCACGGCGCCACGACGGCGTTCATGAGCCACTGCGGGTGGAACTCGACCGTGGAGAGCCTGAGCCATGGAAAGCCGATCCTCGCCTGGCCAATGCACTGCGACCAGCCATGGGACGCCGAGCTCGTCTGCAACTATCTCAAGGCCGGCATTCTCGTGCGTCCCTGGGAGAAGCACGGTGAGGTGGTTGCGGCCAAGGCCATTCAGGATATCATCGAGGAAGCCATGCTATCTGACAAAGGAATGGCTGTGCGGAGGCGGGCGACGGCGCTAGGGGACGCCGTCCGCGCTTCTCTGGCTGATGCCGGTTCGTCTCGCAGAGACCTGGATGACTTCATCGCTTACATCACAAGATGATCGACTGAATGCCATGTGGGATTGTGGGACTAGAACTTCGATGTGGATTTGCTTGCCTCTCAATCCCGACATTTTATTTCTAGATGATATAAAAAATATATTTTGTAATGATCGAACTGTACATTAGTCGACTGAATTTTGTTGACACCGATTAACTAAAAATGCAAAATGCCAAAACATGAATGATTCCAATGATATGTTGACACCGATTAACTAAAAATACAAACGTGCCAAAACATGAATTTTGTTGACACCGATTAACTAAAAATTTCAGTTTAAAATGCTAAGTATTTTGAGCTACACAAAAATAACAAATCTATATCTATAATATAATGTTTCAAATGTCTAATTTTTTTAAAAAATTATTATTATTGTGTAGCCTATAATACTAAGAATTTCGCGTTGTGATTATGCACGTGTGTACACTATATCATGAACTACATCCATAATTATTTTAAATTTTTGACACTTCTAAATTTTTTTTGAGTTTTTTTTTTTTAAACGGAGGGAGCACCGGAGCTCGGGGCAAAGTTCACTTTCCGCAACTATTGCACATTTAAAGTTCAACATGCAAAACAAAATTCAAAAACTGAAAACTACAAGTAAAACATCCTAAAAGAAAATCTGCACGTTAGAAATATAATGTAACGAGTCATGGACGCTATTTTGGAGTACAAGTCACGCCAAGATCGATGGGCATGGATTATGTGATATTTTTTAGGTTATATATATTTTGTTCGGAGGGGTCATGCTCGTAGATCGATATGGTAGCACACGCGGTTTAGGCCCCACTGCACAACACTCGGTAAATTCCTACTCTATTTGTGTGGCGGTTTTGTATCATCTGTCGTATCCTCGATGATTTCAAGGTAAATCTCGATCACGCCTATGGTTGGTGGATGAAGGTGGATGCCGATGATGTTGTGAGCACTTGTCTTTATTGACTGTACACATTTTGGCGGCCCCCAATCTCTGGCGTATGATGGGAATTAGAGTTACATAGTACCTAACAAGCCTTTGGACTCGTGCTCTCGTGCTAAACCCTAACGAGATACGATAGATTTGATTTGAGTCAATTTACAACAAGTATCCCGCTAACTCCGGTATTCAGCGATCATGATAGCTTGTATTTCAAGTTGGTGCGTTTGGGCCTCCGCCTATACGGTCTAGACCCTTGAGGTGGGCCACCCTGGTTCGAACGATTCAACTTCCTTCATTGTCGGCCGATGTGGGACCCATAATCTCGTCAAGTACATATCTAGAAAAATGCTCAACATGCAAATATGGTGTATTTGTTTTGACTGTTAATAAATTGTACAGTTTATGTTAATAGTTAAGAGTGGCGGAGCCTAGTGTAAGCCGGGGGGGGGGGGGGGGGTTGTGAAGAGAAAAATTAGGAAGGGCTAAAATGAGATTTTTTGTAGTAAATCTCCCCCGAGACCTTTGTAATTTGGCATTTCCCCCCGCAATCTGTGGTAACCTCCGCCACTTATAGTTAGGATGGTTGTGTTTGCTCTCTCAACGATCATGTTTCATGACGGCCGGCGAGGATATGTGTATTTGTTTTCAGGTTTTTCGCTAATAACCTCTCCACTCTCTTCTTTATAATTAAATGAAAATGCAGAAACGTTACTAGACATTGTACATGATCCTCATAACATACTTAACAATAAGAAATTCAAGCAATTAGGACTTAAGAAACATCTTGTCGGAAAAGTAGTATTAAATTCCACTTAAATTCCACATAATTCAGTAGGTTCCAAGGAAAATGGTATCCGACATGTCATGAAAAGTTCCATAGGGCGGCGATGAGCAGCAAGCAAAGGTTTATCTGGGTGCTCCGTGACGCCGACCGCGGAGACATATTCGCTGAGTCGACCGGCGAGAGCCGCCGCCACGAGAAGCTGCTGTCAGAGTTCACCAAGGACACGCAAGGGACGGGGCTCGTGATCACCGGGTGGGCGCCGCAGCTGGAGATCCTGGCGCACGGCGCCACGGCGGCGTTCATGAGCCACTGCGGGTGGAATTCGACCATGGAGAGCCTGAGCCACGGAAAGCCGATCCTCGCCTGGCCAATGCACTGCGACCAGCCATGGGACGCCGAGCTCGTCTGCAACTATCTCAAGGCCGGCATTCTCGTGCGTCCCTGGGAGAAGCACAGTGAGGTGGTTGCGGCCAAGGCCATTCAGGAAGTCATAGAGGGAGCCATGCTCTCTGACAAAGGAGTGGCTGTGCGGAGACGGGCGATGGCGCTCGGGGACGCCGTCCGCGCTTCTCTGGCTCATGGCGGTTCCTCTCGCACAGACTTGGATGACTTCATCACTTACATCACAAGGTGATCGCCTGAATGCCATGTGGGATTGTGGGAAGATGCCGACACACTACATGTCTAGAACTTTGATGTGGATTTTTTTTTAGCAAACTTCGATGTGGATTTGCTTACGTGTCAGTCTCGAAATTTTATTTCCAGATCAACTGTACAATATAAAATACTGGAGCTCCTTATTTTTGAAGTATTTCAAAAATACTTCAGTTTCTACAAAAATTAAAGTATTGAATACTTTGAGGTGTTTGGTTGTAGTAAAAAATGTAGTTTTATATACCTCAGTATTTAGAAAAACACACTACTTTTGAAGTATATGAAAAAGAGGGTTGGACCTCTTTTTTCTAGACTGAAGTATTGGCTTGCTAGGTAAAGAAATATTGTGGTTTTCGAATACTTCGGTTTTAAGAATACTTTGTTGCCAAACTAAGCCTAAGTTTGTTTCTAAATGTATGACTTTTTAGCAAACTAATACTACTTCTGTTTTAAAATCTAAAACTTTTTAGCAAGCTAATACTACGTCTGTTACATTTTGGAACGGAGGAGGGAGTATATATATTTGTAATAGTCGAGTTGTGCGTTCGTCTGGTATTATATTGACACCAATTAACTAAAGACAACAGGCGAAAACAGTTGACCAGATAAAAACAGGGAAAAAATCACAGGAAACATGTATAAAGTAACAAAATTATTATGATCGTAAAAAACCGGGTGAAAAACTAACAAGAAAAATCACAAGTTGAACACTTTAGAAATGTGAGACCAGTGTATACATAAAGTGATGATGCCTAAAATAAAGTTCTAAAAAACTAAAACGCCAAACATTTTAGTAGTACAAATGATTTATTTTGGAACAAGAAGAAAAGGAGGTTGTGTCATAACAACTTCCAATTTATCTACACACACTTGTAAATTAAAAAAAGTATGCAACTAGCGTATATTTAAAGTGCAACATGCAAAAAAAAAAAAAAAAAAAAACGAAAAGTGCAAGTATAAGATCAAAAAAAAAATCATCTTTTCAAATATAAAGGATGCAAACTTTTGTAATTCTCACATGTGTATACTAAAAATGCAACTGCATGAAAAACTGGAACAACTGATTTGGTCAAAATACTAAATCAACTATACATAAAAAGTAACACCCAAGTGACCGCAAAAATCATACTAGCCAATTGATCGGAAGCAATTCTCGTAGAAATAATATTGTATTTGTTGGATGGGAAAATTTAATAGATTAGTCGAGTCTGAAATTTTATCAACCCATATATAGGAAAATTCTCAACATGCTTTTATAAAAAAAAAAATATATGGTGCAAAAAACGTTACTATTTGTTTCGAGAGTTTATACAAGTTAAATATCTTGAAGGACCCGACCCCGCGTCTTCTTGTGTGGCGACTCCTTGGAACCCTATTTCATGCCATTGTCGCCCCCTCCCGCGCTACTCCGTGCCTCTCGGCTCACGGATGACTACGCTGGGCTAAGCCTTCGCAAAGGATAGCCAAGGCGGGCCTCCTCATGGTCGGCTCGGCCCTAGCATTTGCGGATGGTGCGACGGTCGCAATCAGGCGACACTTTTCTATGTGTCTCTTGGTTGTCTCCCAACTTTCCATCTCCGGCTGCCTCCTCTCCCGTCGAAATTGGCTGCGGCTCCCCGCCCGCGGCTAGTGCCTTGCCCTAGTGTGTGATGGTGTGGGCATCATGAGGTCGCTTCGGCGAGGTCTTACTAGGTGGCCACTCTTTGAAGAAACCGGAGTCACTAAAGAGTGATAATCACGACATTGATGAGCAACCTCAACAACGATTCTTGTGTTTCGGCGATTTGTATAGTTTATGGTAATAGTTAGGATGGTTGCGTGTGCCCTCTGGATGGTCGTGTATCATGACGATCGGCGAGAATATATGTACTTGTTTTCAACCGTTTTTTCCGCTAATAACCTGTCCACTCTCTTCTTTATAATTAAATGAAAATGCAGAAAAGTTACTAGACATTGTACATGATCCTCATAACATACTTAACAATAAGAAATTCAAGCAATTAGGACTTAAGAAACATCTTGTCGGGAAAAGTAGTATTAAATTCCACTTATACTCCTTATAATTCAGTAGGTTCCAAGGAAAATGGTATCCGACATGTCATGGAAAGTTTCATAGGGCTACTTGTCTTCAGTCAAGCCAACGAACACGAGTTGGTGACTAGAGTAGACTAGTTGGCCACTTTCTAGAAACTAGAACAATCATCTTCCAATCAGCAGTTAGCAGTATTCCAAGTCGCAGATCTACGAGGAAGAAAACCATCTGAGTCTAACTTGATGGGAGGAAGGCACTGGTCTCAGAAGATTTTCTATCGATCGTTAGCTTGACTGGTCAACAGCAAACTTGCCACTGTGACATCTCGAGTGTATATATGTCAAGTCTGGGCCTTTGCTCGGCATGCTCAACTGCAGGGGGGCGCTCTGAGAAGTGTGTCCACTGGACCTCGATCCATCCCATGGAGTCCGTCGCGGTGGTGGCAGTGCCGTTCCCGGCGCAGGGCCACCTGAACACGCTCCTGCACCTATCGCTGCATCTCGCGGCGCGCGGGCTGCCGGTGCACTACGCCGCTCCCACGCCGCACGTCCGTCAGGCTCGCGCGCGCGTGCACGGGTGGGATCCGCGAGCCGTCCGCTCCATCCGGTTCCACGACCTCGACCTGCCAGCGTACGAGCAGCCGCCGCCCGACCCGACCGTCCCCACGTCCTTCCCGTCGCACATGCTGCCCATGGTGGACGCCTTCCTCGCCCACGCGCGCGCCCCGCTCGCCAGCCTCCTCCAGAGGGTCTCCGCGGGCCACCGCCGCGTCGTCGTCGTGTACGACCGCCTGAGCTCCTTCGCGGCCGCCGAGGCCGCGCGCCTGCCCAACGGCGAGGCGTTCTGCATGCAGTGCGTGGCCGTGTCGTACAACGTCGCGTTCAACCACGCCGGCCACCGGCTCCTGCGCGACCACGGCATGGTCTTCCACCCCGTCGACGCGTGCATGCCGGCGGAGTTCAACGAGTTCCTCGCGAGGACGTGGCAGGACGGGCAGGGAGCGGCGGTCGGCGGCCTGCTCCTGAACACGTGCCGTGCGCTGGAGGGCGAGTTCATCGACGAGGACGCCAAGAGTCCGGAGTACGCCGGTCAGAAGATCTTCGCCGTCGGGCCGCTGAATCCGCTGCTCGACGCGAGCGCGCGGATGCCGGGGCAGGCGCGGCACGAGTGCCTGGACTGGCTCGACGAGCAGCCGCCGGCGTCTGTGCTGTACGTGTCGTTCGGCACCACGTCCTCGCTGATGGACGAGCAAGTCGCGGAGATCGCCGCGGCACTTCATGACAGCAAGCACCGGTTCATCTGGGTGCTGCGAGACGCCGACCGCGCCGTCACCGACGTGCATGGGGAAGGCACAGAGAGCCGGCACGCCACGATGCTGTCCGAGTTTACCAGGCAAACTGAGGGAACGGGGCTGGTGATCACCGGGTGGGCGCCGCAGCTGGAGATCCTGGCGCACGATGCCACGGCGGCGTTCATGAGCCACTGCGGGTGGAACTCGACCATGGAGAGCCTCAGCCACGGCAAGCCGATCCTTGCCTGGCCCATGCACTCTGACCAGCCGTGGGACGCGGAGCTTATATGCAAGTACCTCAAGGCCGGCCTCCTCGTGCGGCCACTGGAGAAGCGCAGCACGGTGGTGCCGTCCGAGGCCATCCGGGATGTCATCGAGAAGGCGATGGTCTCCGATGAAGGATTGCAGACGAGGAAGCGTGCAGAGACGCTTGGGGAGTCCATCCGCGCCGCCGTGTCCGACGGCGGGTCGTCGCACAAAGACCTTGAGGAATTCATTGCTCATATCACAAGATGAGCCTGAGGGTTCACTGCCCAAATGACTATGTGACTATCTTTCAGTCGAGCTTGCTTGAGATATGCTTCGAGGCTTTCGCGCAGGGCTGGGAGCCCAGGGGAGGCGGTTTATGTAAGATGCAAATGCTTTAGTGATGTGATTAGAAAAAATAATCGGTCATATGATAGAATCGGTGCTTTTAGATATTTATGAGTAGTATAAAAATTGGTGCCGTACAATTATATAAATGGAGTAAATTTCCCTCTCCTTGTGATTTTTGTGACACTAGTTGCCGGCAACAAATCTGGTGAACGGTGTCCAACGGCAGGCGTTCCAGGCATTTTGATGCAATCCCGCGTCAAACAAGTATCCCTATTTCACGTGTCGTTGAACGCTAGTGCAGGATCGGACAATCAATCAGGAGCAAGCGACAAGTGCGAATGCATATGAATGAGCCAGAGTTTAGTACACCCAAAAAGAATGCATCCGTATTACAGTCTCCACTCGCATTTGCTAGCTCGCTGCGGCTGCCCAGCTATTTGTTTGGGAGGAGACCCGGGCTTGGTCCAAAACACCGAGGCATGCGAATTGCATTATGCATTTACTTTTTTTTTTTTGGTGGAGAAAATATAGAGTGATTCTACCTGTGCTCTACATTATCACGCCACTACATGTTGTCATACAGCTCCACTTGGCTACAATACTGTGGACTGTGCCACTGTGGTGTGAAATTCTTACGAAAAAAAGGAATGCTCACAGGCACAACGACCTCCTCATGGAACCGATCATTTTATCAGGTTCAGCAAAATGATTTGTGGGTTCTTTGTATAGAGCCGTATGTTTGCCTGTGATCAGAATCACAACGTGGTGAAACGTAATGATACGCTTCTCAAACAAAGCAAAATTGCAGGCGATTGTACAATGATCCCAAACCTAACAAAGGAAATACCTCCGACAATAGGCGTAACAATAACCATCAGGAGGGCACTTTATTGGCACGTTTTGCGGTTGGGCAAATGCCATTTTATTGGCAGGGTCTGTATCCGAAGTGGACACCTTCATATAGCTTCATCGCGCTCGCTTGGTTTCTGCTGGTGCCTTCCAATGAACGAAACTTGCAATCACCTTTCTCTGCAACAAAAGTAAGGGAAATCGATCACTTCAAACACTAAAAAATAATAGGGCATGAAAAAAGAACAAGCAAATATTTTTCCATCAAACTCTCCACCTTCGAGAACTCATTGTGATCTTGATATGCAGGTTACCATGAATGGTTTCAGGAGGCACATATGCAGTTGTATCTGCCGTTATTTAAAATCACGGCTCGTAGAACTTACTTCACACTTGAAACGTGTAACCGATGTTTGTGATAGACGTACGAAGTTCTTAAATGTTGTCTACAAAATTTCCAAGAGTGCCTAGTTCCTAGGAAACATCATAACCGACTAAATGAACAATCCACACATGTCGAAACGCTATCAGTCAATAAACAGAGGTATTTGGAAAATACATGCATTATACTTCTAGGGGATGAAAATGACTTCTGTGCTTCACCAGCAATTTTGTAACCTTAACAGCATTGTGGTTATTTAATAACCTATGCAATAACTTCAAAATACTCTGTAAGTCCAAAATTGGAATTCAAGAAGATTCACCTCTACAAAAACACAACATGAAAACACATTCTTGACCCTTCGTGTATTTGCAATGACCGTGTTAAATGTAAGATGTCGGTCTATATGCACTTAAGACTACTCAAGATTTCTTAATATTAGATGAAGTCTGAAACCCTAGTGCCTCTTGAGCCTCCACATGCGAACAGGAGGCGAACCCAGCGCCACCACAAAACTAGTCCCCTTAGCTCGCAACCCTCGCCGCGGCTGCCGCCGGTACTGCCCTGTTGGCCGATGGCTTTGGCAGGGCCGCCTCGTGGCTTCCATCTCCTGTGCTCGCTTACCCTGCACCTCACACCTCAGTGAGGTATCTCGACGACGGGCCAGATGGGAGCACGGTGGGGTTGAGCACCACGCTGCCGCTCACGTGTTCGTCCTATCTGGTGGTCGCTCATTGCCCTGTGCCGCCCCGGCCGCTGCCCCCGCTACATCCCCTCCTCTGAGTCACATCGTCACCGACAGGTCCAGTTGTGGTGCTCCACTCCCTCATCCTCGATCTGGTTCTCCCCTTCCTTCCTGCTGGCCAGGTTTGGTCCTCAGCTCCGGCTCTGGCACCCCTTTGATGGCTCTTCCTTCCATGGCTGACCCGATCTCAGCTCCGTCCCTGTTCCTGGTGCCGTCGTTGTTTCCACCCTGCCGAACTTCGTGCTTGGTGCGTCTTAGGTGCAGGCAAGGCAGAGTGTCTGCTGGCTTGACGAAGACTAGAGATGTCAAACTACCATAACGACAACACACCTCCCCGCAAGCTTGGATCATGGTGGTATCTCTCCATGGCGTTCTTGTGGGTCTGAATAATTATTCCTTCAAGACAACACCCCACCCCACCCCACCCACCCCTGCCCCCAGATCAAAAAATAATTATTCATCAATTTGCTTCGGCCATTTCAGTGTATGTGAAAATGACACACATCTAATTGGCTATAAAAGGGGTGATGCAGCCAACCGATTTTCACCATTGGGTAATTCACGAACAGTCTCTTAACACATTTAGAAGGGCCATATCTTGTCAGGAATGAGTAGTTTTTTTACACTAAATATCTAAGCAGAAATAGATAGATTAGTCTTTATATGTAAAATTGAATCAATAATCTTATCCAAATGACTACATTCAAGCACCACAAAGCCTAATCCAACTTTACCTCTACACCACCAGATGCAAAAAACAAAAAAAAAACTCGGGAACTAACATAGCAAAATTACAATCAACCGATATCCGAAAGAACTCACAAAGGGGCGTTTGGAACGTCGAGGCACATGCTTGTAGGGAACGTCGAGCTTCTTGAGAGGTAGCTCGCTGGTCTTGAGAAGGTCGCCGCCGACCGCCTCCTCAACTTTGGCGGCGTGCTTATCCACTCCCTTTCCTACCCCTTTCAAGAAACCCACCGCGTCGACCTTGGCTGCGCGTAAGAACCCAGATTCAATCACCAAATCGAACAGCGAAAAAATAACACTGAGTTTGCCGAGAGGAGGATACCCTGGTAGGGCTGGAGGTGGAAGAATCTCGCCGGAGCTCCGGCGCTGGGCAGGAAAAGGCGGCGCACGTGCGATGCACAGGCGAGAGTCATGAGGAAGGAAGGTGTGGGGACTGGGGAGGCGGAGAAGAGCTGGCTTGTGACTTGTGAGTTGGGAGCTTCGTTTGGGCCAATGCAATAGGCCCATGTCGAGTGATGTATTTCCGCGGGTTGCGGCTCAAGCAAACTGTTTTTTTTTTACTATCTTTTGAGGAGTGATATGCTCAAACGACAGATGTGAAGACCGAAATCGAAGAAGTGAGCGGCTCCTCTTAGTTAGGGAAGTGGATGTACAACTTAGTCACGCAGGTTTAAGTCTCGCAAACATAAGTTTGGGTTTTTATTATTTTAAAAAAATCGTTGTAGGAGTCTTTCCTACTGTATTCCTTAAAAAAGACCAAAGTCGAGTTTTTAGGGCCTATTTAGAGACATATTTTTGCGATATTTAGGTACCCAAAATGAAATTTCATTTTCTTTAAAATACTGGTTCATAGAAACCATATTTATGCATATAGAAAAAATCTTAAATTTTTAAACATTTAAATACTCCCTCCGATCCATATTAATAGGTGCTGAAGTGGATGTATTTAGACATGTTTTATTGCTAGATACATCCACTTCAACACCTATTAATATGGATCGGAGGGAGTACAATATTTGAATTTCTGAAAAACACCAAGCTCACTTTCAAAACGTTGCAGCATCGATTTATTCGATTACAACTGGAGGAAAAACATGTTGCGTGAACATGTTTTGTTACATCTACGGATGAAAATGGAGAGGATATAGACGGAATTGAGTGGTGCCATATTTGTTTTGATATTGTTTTGCGGAAGCGGAAACGAATACACATCCCCCAAAAACAAATACGGAGAAAAATATTGATGAAACAATAGATACAAACTAAATATCATGCAGACATGGAACAGAAAGCAAATGTATACTAGAACGAAGAGAACCCTTCAATAATGTAGAAAACATCAAGCAAATCAACAAACTTGTCGATTTTCTAAAAAGAACTGAAACATAAGTTATCAACTTTGGAAACACTAAAAATACCTACTATCGTCCCTAACCCTAGTGCAGCAATGAAATGGCGAAGTGGGAATGACTCGAGAGGGAGATGATATGCGATTATGTATGGCCTAAACATGGTTGCTTCAGATCTTTTTCTCCAGATTTAGGGTTGTCCCTAAATGTTCCCGTTAGAATTGTTGGGCCCGCTATATTCGGAAAGCTCCACGTAGTAAAAAAACATAGAAAGATCCATATTACCGTTCCATCGGAATACACCGTTCCATTTCTGTTTCCGTATAAAAGTTTCCTTTCTATTTTTGGAAGTTTCTATTCCCTACTTAGAACTTCCCAATGCAACAATTGTGCATGAAATAGCTCTTCATATTTTGACTCTATTATATCACATTTTGTGTCATCTAGAGATAAATGATACCCTCCTTGTGTTTCTAACTTTAATCATCTAGGAACTAATAATTATACCATATACTTTGTTATGATGTTTGTTTTGTGCTATCTAGTGTAAAGTCCTTAGTTTGGAGATACTTTTGATCCTTGATCGCTAAAAAAAATTGTGAAGTTTTTTTTACAACAAGCGACCAAAGATGAATATTGTATGGAGCGAATACAATATAGTTACTATGAGTCTACTCCCTTAGTTTCTTAAAGAAGAGGCGTATATATTTTGGTGATAGTCAAACAATGTAAATATTGACTAAGTTTGTGGAAAAAACTTTTAACATCTACAATGTCAGATCATTATTATTAAATACATGATGAAATGTATTTCCATATTATATTTGCGTAGTTTTACAACTATCAATAGTTTTTTTACAAAGTTAGCCAAAGTTAATACTGAATTACTTTTTAGAAACAATTAGTTGTTTTGATAGTGAGAGGTGGTATGTGTTTTATATAGTTATGCAAAAAAAATCCCCTAGTTTCCTTTACCTCGTATATGACATACTTCGTATAATCTTAATGCAGATTTTGGTGCACTGAGCACTAGTGATACTGGTTTTGATTTTTTCTTTAAATAATACTTTGATTTACAAAAAATCTATTTTTAACATAAATAATGATACATGGTATATATATTTGGGCAAAGTTTCTATTTTGGGCAATAGAAAAATAACAATTTTGTGCATATATAAAGTAGTAAAAAATCCCGTATTTTATCCTGGATTTTGTTTCTCTTTGTGAAGCCTAAAATACAACGGTTATTTTTAACGAAATTTGGTACATAATTATAAAAATATGTATATGTAATTATGTATCCATATAATTTTTATTAAAAAAAAATCAGAACAGGATTTCGCCCCATTATATAAACTAGTTGAGTGCCCGTGCGTTGCCACGGGGAATTCGAGTGTCTTTTCTCCCCCCACACATGTAAACATGATGCACATAACCACATAATTTTACAAATCATTACGATTCCACTTCCCAACAAATACATTTCAATAAAATGCAGTAATTTGATTTTGCATGTATATATATGTTGTGCGTCAAAGAATTTTCATATGTTGTCTCAGCTTTATTTGCACAATACTTGAGTTTTTCTCGGCTCGTAAACCAATCCTTCATAGGGAATACATGTCGCTATTGTGAAGATTTAAGGTGGAAGATCAGATGGGCGACATAGAATACTCACTGTGAAAATAAAATGAACCACTTCGCTAGCATCATGAGAGTATAAACTGGAAAAAGAATAGCAGATCATGTCCTCTATGAATACCGCGACATTAAAGAAAAAGGTTGAACGATTTCTCTCCTACAACTGGAAGACATGCAATCTAAATACATCCAACACTACTATTTTGTGCCAATTCGTGACGACACGTTGTTGTCTTTTTCAGGTTGTAAAAGTTTGACGTGATTCACCTTTCATTGTTGTCCTCTAGAGTCACTTCATCACATGAGAATACAATAGAGTCACATCTGCAAGATAGAACAAGTAAAACCATGAGACCCCACTCCACCTGATTCATGTATATTCCAACACATATGAATCTCCCTGTGTTTTCTTTGACTTCAAAATAACTAAAAAGATAAGAGTTGGTGTTGGACTTTAATGTCTCCCTTTGATATGGACAAGAGAAAATATGTGACAACCCATCGTCGGCCAGAATTGAACAGCATATATGTGACAGATCGGCTACTATAGTTGGCACCCACCCCATTGATCTGCACACATGGTCAAAAAAGTTTATCTTAGCTTCCTTTTCTTTTGTTTTCCTTTTCTTGTTTACATTGTACCTCTTGTACTCTCTATCTAATTGCAATGTAAAGCAAGCTAGCCTTCCCTAAAAAACAAGTTTGAAGAAAGATAAAAAAAGGTTATGATTATAGTAACAGATCTAAGACAATGCAAGAAAACCATACAAAAATAACTTGTAGTATGTTGTAGACAAATCAGTGTTTGTTGAGAGATTACATAACAAATACAACAAAGAAATAACTTCAAATTGATTCTTGTCATTTAGCTAGGTTCTTGTTGGTCTCAGAAGTATTTTCTTTTTAACCTAATCTTAGAGTACACGATCAAATTATTTGATTAAGCTGTAAAAACTCCCAGTAAATCAACATAAACTTAAGACATCTTATAAGAATTCAGTATTACTACCCAAACAGAGAGGTTGCAAAAAGTCATCACGCCATATATAATATCTGAAACTGCATGTTCAAGTAGAAACAAACATACAATGCATTATGAGTGCACATGACAACGTTCGGTCAGATTTACCACTTACACTCCCTCATCTTCCCGGTGAGTCCTTCTAGCTGGTTGGATGCCTGCTAGAGTCCTTGATCTAACCAACCAACCTCCTGTCATAATCATAATCAAATGCAGATGAAAATATTGCATACGAATTTTCTATCACTTCGCATACCAAATGGATTTGAATCATCGTACCCCTTATCTCGGCCTGTGTATAAAGCACCAGACCAAAATTATTTGCAATCTACAAGTAAGAAAATACAATATTCAGTCAAACAAGATGTTCTAAAAATTTATAGCACTATCATTTAGAACATATGTTTTGCAAAATCTGAATATATGTATGACTAACTTGAGAGACAACCAGATGGAGACAAAAATTGGCTGATTAGGACACCAAACTAAGGATACCCAGACCAGTAAATTAACAAAATTATTGCGGAATTTATACCATTCATATCACAGACCTCAACCCACCTTGACGACACCTGGTATAATCAACAGAGTGGTCCGAGTCCGGAGGTTACCAATTGATAGTTGATCTGCATATTATCCCTGAAAATTTGAAAAGAGAGTAATATGTGTTGCTACAGATTATTTAACGTATGCATTTGATTTTCACCCCCTACTTCTTTTTAACACCCCACCTCGGACAAAGATAACATGTTATGTAGCTTCCTCCTCTACCGCCTCCACCATCTAGATCAGATAATGTAGTACCAAACGTAACCTTAATTCTACTTCGCATATAGTCGTTGAAAATGTCACATCTTATTCTGAAAAAAAATAAGATAAAATTGGTACATGCACGAGCGAGTTACTACCAAAAAAAATTAAAGCATCTGGTTGTAAATATAAATATGATCTATGCATTTTTTTTGTAGAGAACATAATACACATTCACCCCTCTCTACAACTTGCTTAGCGTTCTGGAAGCACAGGGTGCCTTAGGTGAGCTAAAAAAAACTACCTCGTCAAAGGAAAAACGAAGGAACCGCGCTGCAAGCCTACAGCGTGACCGTAACGACTCCACCCCTCTTCTCCAGTCTACTGTCGTCCCTGAATGTTTGAAAAAATAGAAAAAAGAGAGAAAATAATAGACAACATATATGTAGATAAAGGGGTAATAATAGACTTTCTATATACATTAACTGCTAAAGGGGTAATAAAGACTTAAAATTTCACCACATGTGCTATATGTAGCAAAAGATACATATGTTGCAAACTGAAAACGATCATCAGCAGAGATGGCCTTTATGCCTCCAAAGAAATATGAAGGTAGAAAACATAAATGGAAGAGTTAGTTAGTACATATCGTTCTTGAAAGGAAAGAAATCAGTTAACTATACTAAGAAATAAAACACAAAGAGCTAGAAGAGTTCATGGAACCTGATCTTTAAATTAAGAAACAGTATAACTCAACTACCTACAGCTAACCACAACAATTTCACGCTCTAAACCGTCTGATCAACCCTCTAAACGCTCCAGATTGTTTCACCGCATCGTTGAACAAATTGGTACAGCGTTGCCGGGCTGCTTTTTTTTTTTTTTTTGAGAAATAACCGCCCTCGCCTTTATTCAATGTTTAACATAGTTGGGATACAAAAATCAATTGGGGGGACACCCAGCCAAACGTATCGCCCCAGTTCACGACTAGCATAAGCTCTAGCCAGCCCGTGTGCTTCAGCATTAGCCCTTCTGTTTTCGTGGACGAAGATTGCCGAACTGAAATCCTTGCTCCTCCCATTGATCTCTCTCGCCACCGTGCTCAGGTTACCAAGGTAGTTGGGCTCCAAACTGCTCACCGCTGCCTTGCAATCAGACGCTACCTGTACCTTTGATAGATAGAGGTCTGCAGCTAATGCTAGCGCCTCCCTGCAAGCCAAGGTCTCGAACATCGCTGGATCATATGAGCCTTGCAGGACGACCACCGAAGCGCCCAAAAATCTTCCATCCTCCCTCCTGCAAACCGCTGCCACCGCACCCGTCATCTCGTTCTTGCGGACTGCAGCATCCACATTTATCTTGGCCACTCCAGGTGGTGGCGCAATCCAACTAGCGACTTGTGCTTGCCGTCTAAGACCACAGTGATCATCTCGCTTAGGTGCCGCTAGCTCCAAATCACGAATGAAGTTCTCCACAAACAAATGAGTGGATAAAGGACTCTGAAAAATTCCCTCGTGGATCGCCTTCCTTCTTGCAAACCATATTGCCCATATTGTTACTAAAACACGGATCAGTTCTTCGTGTTTCAGCGTTCGCATCATCTCGAACAGCCACTGTTTCGCATTCCTTTCCGTTGTGTAATCCATATGTTCCGTAATATGTTCTGGGAGCAAAGCCCATACACACCTACTCATTGTGCAGTCCAGAAGAGAGTGGCGCCACGAATCTTGTTGTCCACACAAAGAGCAGGAGCTGTCCGGAGCCATGTTGCGGTGAAACCGAACATCTGCCGTAGGTATCGAATTTTTAGCGAGTCTCCAAAGGAAGACTCTGATCTTGGCGGGTACCTTGATCTTCCATAAGGAGGCCCACTCTTGCTCCTCCCGTGTACTGTTAGAGCTCGTCGCAGTCTCATACAGCCAAGCACCACGACGGCATCTACACTGAACCAGCATGCGGTACGCCGATCTCACCGTGAAAACTCCACTGCGTTCATATTGCCAGGCCCAAAAATCGTCCATCTGCCGGGTACAAATCGGAATTGCTTGAATAATTTCTATATCCATTGGCAGAAAAAATTTCTGCAGCCTATCCATCCTCCAGGTCGCTGTAGTCGTATCAATGAGATCAGATACAGTAACCGGTGGATCCTCTTCTGCTAGGCACGTAATCGGGCGCATAGCATAATCTCTTGGTAGCCAATTATCGTTCCAGGCATGTGTATCCCTGCCTGTCCCAATCCTGCGGATCATACCTTGTTTCAAGACCTCTTTACCTTCCACAATCGCCCGCCAAATTTGTGACGCATGATTCCCTACAGTTGAGTCCAGGAAATCTGTATGTGGGAAGTATGCTGCTTTCAGAATCCTCGCACTCAAAGTATCAGGTGTTTGAGTGATTCTCCACGCTTGCCGTGCTAGGAGAGCCAAGTTGAACAATTCAATGTCTCGGAAACCTAAACCCCCGGCATATTTGGGCATCGTCATCTCCTCCCATGACACCCAGCAGGTTTTTCTCTGGCCATTTTTACAACCCCACCAGAAATTCCTTAACAGTCCATTAATATGCTCGCATAATCCTTTGGGGAGTTTGAAACATGACATTGAGTACGTCGGTATTGCTTGGGCAACCGACTTGATCAATACCTCTTTCCCCCCAACCGAGAGAACATTCTCCAGCCACCCTTGAACATGTTTCCAGACTCGATCCCTTATATATTTAAAAGCCCCATTCACCGATCGACCAACGTCTGAAGGCATCCCAAGGTACTTGTCACTAAGTGCCTCCATTGGCACTCTCAATAATTCTTTCATCTCGTTTCTCACCACTTCCGGGCATCCTTTGCTGAAAAAAATCGAGGATTTATCTCGATTGATCCGTTGACCCGAGGCTTGGCAATACTGATCAAGGACTTGCTCCACTTCTTCTGCTCCTTCCACACTTGCTCTTACAAACAGCAGGCTATCATCCGCAAACAATAAGTGGTTAACCGCTGGCGCGGAACTTGCCACTTTTAAACCTTGTAGATTCGATGATTGAATAACACTTCGAGATTTGAGGAGGCACGAGAGGCCCTCTGCTGCAAGCAAAAACAGGTATGGAGAAATAGGATCTCCTTGTCGTATGCCACGAGAAGGAGTAAAAGAATCCGATGGTGTACCGTTGAGTAGAACAGAGAAAGTTACCGTGGTCACCATTGTCATAACTAGATCCACCCATCTTGAGTTGAAGCCCAATTTAAGCATTATAGCCTTCAGATATGCCCATTCAACTCGATCGTACGCCTTCCTCATATCCAGCTTAAGAGCACAATGCCTGTGTTTGATAGCTCGGTTTCTCTTCATGAAATGCAGACATTCGTAAGCTGTTATTATATTATCTGTGATAAGCCTCCCAGGCACAAAAGCAGATTGTTCCTGTGATATAATCTCCGGTAATATCTTTTTGAGTCTATTAGACAAAACCTTTGAAGCAATTTTGTAAACCACATTACACAGGCTTATAGGACGGAATTGGCCCAATTCGGAAGGGCTGGCCACTTTCGGAATTAGGACTATAAATGTGTCGTTTACCACCTGCGGGCTATCCTCTCCCCGCAGTATCCGCATCACCGCTGTCATGATCTCACTCCCACAAAGGTCCCAATTCCTCTGAAAAAAATGTGCAGGATAACCGTCAGGCCCTGGAGCCTTTGTGGGATACATTTGGTAGAGCGCTGCCTTGATCTCCACCTCTGTATATGGGGCTATCAGCTCTCTGTTCATCTCACTAGTCACCTTAACTGGTACAGTATCCAGCACTGCGTCCATCTGATCGGTACCCTCCGACTCATATAGGTTTCTGTAGAAATCCCTTGTAAGCTCACCCAGTTCGTTCGGATCCTCCGTAACACTGCCATCTGGTCTCTTTAGTCGTGATATTTTGTTTTTCTTTCTCCTTCTGCTAGCTCTCTGATGAAAAAAATGGGTATTCTTATCACCTTCATTAAGCCACTGGACCCTAGACCGCTGACGCCACATCATTTCTTCTCGGTGCTGAATTTCAACCAGCCGATCGCTGATTTTTTGCTCTTCATACGAAGGTCCGGTCCTCCCTGGCACCTCCCGCAGCAACTCGAGCCTACTTCTCATTTCTTTCAATTGTTTTTGTACCGAACCGAAGGTGGTCAGGTTCCACTGCTTGAGACCGGTCGTTGTATTCTTGAGTTTTCCCCTTACCTCATCTGTAGTACCCGATCGCCCCCCTCCTGCCAAAGGCGTTTCAGGGACGGATCAAAGTGCTCATGAGTTTCCCACATCACCTCGTATCTGAACAGTCGATTCCGCTTGGGTATTCTCTCCTGTGGTATACAGTACAGTAGTATAGGTGAGTGGTCTGACGTGACCGAAGTCATGTGCTTGAGCTCTGCTAGTGGATACCGCATGCACCAACTAGCCGATGCAAGAGCTCGATCGAGACGAGTTCGACAGAATGAGCCTCCCGCCACTCTCTTCTCAAATGTCCACGGCAAACCCGTGTATCCCAAATCAGATAGTCCACAGATATCCACTGTATCACGGAAAGCAGCTATTTGGGCACTGCATCTCTCATTTACCCCGTCGTGCTCATCTTTGTGAAGCACCTCGTTGAAATCACCAATACACAGCCATGGAAGATCTGATGATTGTTTGATATATTTCAACATATCCCATGTCTTATGCCTTTCTCGGACTTGCGCTTCTCCGTACACACAAGTAATACGCCATTTTTCCATATGAGAAGAAGAAACGACAGCATCAATGTGGTACTGAGAATAAGGAAGAATCTCTATGTTTATATCATCTTTCCAAAAGATTCCTAAACCGCCACTGCGTCCAGAGCTACTGACTGCAAAAGCTCTGTCAAAACCTAGTGTTTTCACTAGTCCTTCCACTCTACACTTCTGCAGCTGAGTCTCAACTACACAAAGAATAGAGGGGGCATTAATCCGCACAAAGTCACGGATTTCTCTTATTGTCGCAGCCATGCCAAGTCCGCGACAATTGAGGCTTGCTATATTCATTGCGAACGGCAGTCCTCTCCGAGAGAGGCCGCCGATTTTTCATTAATTTGAGCACCTGCATTTTGCTTCCCCTCCTTGGCAGCCACTGCCGCTGCCTTTTTCATCTTCTTCAACACAGTGGGAGGTGTATACTCTGGCGGGGGAGGAGGAACACCGCATGCTCCCACCCCGTCCAAATTTAACTGCTTCCTCACCATCGAATTTGATCCACTCTCCTCTTCCACACTTCTTCCAGGTTTGAGGGGGCTGGAAGCAGTATCAGCTATATCATCTTCCTTGTCCAAACCCGCTTCATCACTATCTCGTTTCCGTGGCTGATTGTTTACTGGTTTCGGCTTCCACTTGCGCTGGTCTCTGCCACCCGCACCACGCCCCTGGCTTCCAAAACCCCTTCCACCTGAGGAACCACGCTCATTCCACTCAGGAGGGGTACCATAGTTACGGGCTCTAAACCCGGGTGTCCCTGCCTTCCAAAATTGTTCCTCAGCCAACATCCACGGTCCAAATTGCAGCTCCTCTTTCCCATATTCTCCAGTACCGCATTCCATATGCGTGTGCCCCATAAGGCCACAGTGTTCACAGTATTTCGGCATTTTTTCATATTTGATCTGAAGAAACATGCGATCCTGCCCTTCCGGGCTCAGTGGTACAAACCTCATGAGTGGCCTAGTCGAGGAGAGATTCACTCTCACACGATGAAACTCACCATTACGAGTTTGGACAGCACTCGTTTCCACCCTGACAACCTCGCCCACCCTACTTGCTAGTTGATATATAACATCTTTGTTTCTGAACAAGGGTGGTATTTTGTGAATCTGGATCCAGACTTGGACCTTGTTTGGCAGAACCGAGGGTATCATTGTTGCCCCATCAAACGGTTCCACCATCAACGCACACCTTCGAAATAACCAAGGACCATCTTCCATGATCCTTTTCCAATCTCCCAGACAGAAAGCTTGAATCACGAACAAATTCGGCTCAACTTCAGTTATCTTCACTTCTTGTGCAGGATTCCAAGCCGCTAGCATTGTTGATCTCAGCGTTTGCAGACCAAAAGATTTATTAGTCAGCACCTTTGCAGACGCCAGCCACTTCACTTTCGGCCAACTACCGATCGCTTCCTTCCCGAGAACTACATCTTCTAGCTCTGCCTCATGCAAGTTCATGTTCTTCAGCAATTCCTCCACGTCCACTCCTTTCTCCATGGCCCCCCTTCCACTCATCGGGTCCTCTGCTTCCATGGCCGATTCCAGATCTCCGCACGCAGAACAGAGAAAAACAAGACCTAGGCACCCGCCCCTCCCCCAACCAGACGGCCCGACTGTATCCGCACCGAGGGTGAGGATCCGCAGGGTGATTTCGTGTGGTCGGGGTCGAGTTCTTCCGTGGAGATCGACGATCGCCGCCGGAATCGTCAGAACCCTAATCGCCTTGTGTTCGCCAGGAACGAGACGAAGAGGTCACGCACGCGTTGCCGGGCTGCTACTCCGCTGACCCAGCTAGCGCTTCTCTGGTTAATCGGGCCATTAGACTTCACATGGGCCGAGGCCTTATTTTTCTGCCGTGTGCATCATTCGCCTCGCGTCAGAAAGAAAACCAGTCGACAAGGTCTCATCTTTCCTCTCTCTCGTCGTTGTGCCCAGTGCCGTCCTTTCGCCTCCTCCCCAGCCGGCTGTGAGACGTGGGCCCTGTGTCTTACTCCCCCCGCAATGCTAGCCGGTCTACCCCTGCTACTGTATGTGCTGCACTGCACCTGCACCGCCCCGACTCCATGGCCCGGAAAGAAGGGCAGCAAGTCGGTCGGCTTCAAAATCCACGGCGGATCGAGCGCATTCGGACCTGGATGACGAGTCGTCTCGTCAGTTTCTTGACAGGCTCGGTGTCTGAGCGACGTCTCCCCTTCTGTCCAAGTTACTACACTGAACCGAAACTGCCATCCACGAAATAATTATGGTAATTAACCTTGGCGTTATCATCCATTCTCTTTTGTTTTCATATATATATGTGCAGCAAGAAATCCACTTTCTTTACCCTTCCGTCTCGCCTTCCATCCATCACTGTTTTCAGCAACGTTCCTTGCCTAGATTTGCTTTCCTGTTTGCCTGTCATCCTCCTTGTAATGTCATGGACACTAGAATTAGCTAGCCAACTGACTTACTGTTGTTTGTGTGTTTCAGGCCTTCAGGGGACAGGGGTTGCTGTGCTGGCGTGCCCCGTGCTGGTTCGTTCGGGATATATATTCAGGAACTGATCAAAGGGATTTTTTGGCCTTCGTTTGCGACCATTGCTGCTGAACAGGTAGATCCGTTTATGCAATTGTGGCTCTTGTTACTCATATATGAGGTGTTCTTTCTTATCATTATTGTATCCTTCATATTTTTTGTATATTGTGTTCAGCTTGTTCCAATTTTAATCCAAAATGTCACGCTTTCTTGTTTTCCAAATAACAATATGTTGATAATTTAGTACCATCTGAGTTTCTAATCAAGCTGGTGAATTTCAGGTACAACCAATTCATATGAGTTATGAAATAACTGAACAATAGGTGTGCATGGTATGACACTGTAAAATCTGTATTGAAACCTTCCACAATCAGTACTTCCTTCAGTTGACACATGTTGAGTGCCACTAAAATTTAGAAGAGTATTTCACCTCCAGGGTCATGCATGTTGGATGGGGTCTATTTTTAAGGCATCTATATTCTTTGATGAACTGCTGTCAGAGGTACACTTGGTTGTGCTTGTGCAAAGTAGGCAGCCTGTCTGTCACATTTGAAGCTGATGTATAACATTGTATCACAAGTATCCGGTTTTCAAAAAGTGAGATCTGCATTTCAGTTTTTTCCAGATGTTGATATTTTCATGGCGTGTGTGTACGTTGTGAACGGAGGTCAACTAATGGAAGCAATAAGGTTTAATAGATTCCACCAACTAGCTCACCACTTGGCTAACATCATATGATTGGCTAACAACAATAGTGATATTTTCTTATTTGCAATTTTCCACTGTGCTATCTTCTAATTATCTAAAAATATGTTTGTTGTTGTCGAGATTTGAGGATATGAAACACACTGTCCTCCAGCATATTAACCATTCATCTCTCTCAAGTATTTGTGGACATTTGCCATTGTTGTTATGGTGAATAACCACATTGTGCTATTGATGGCCACTGGTTGGTGCCCTTCTCGTGTAGAGGTGAATGTTTATTACTGATAATGTGAGTAGTAGTTACTCAGTTCGATTAAGCTTCCCTGTTCTATAGAAATTATTCCAGATCTTGAAAACAAAGGAATCGTACCATATGTTGCTGATTCTGTATTCTATAGCGGGTAGTCCATAACTACATATTGTTTTTTCCTTGTGGCGGGCTGAAATATTATATGTTATTTCTTCGACCGTTTAACATGTGTAACTGTGTAAGTTATTTATATGAAAAGTCTAAATTGTCGGTTCTAACGAGAAAACAATTTTTTTTTATGCTATTGAATTTGTATTGTACTCTAAAAGTATCAGACACGCTTCAAAGAGCATTGTGTTATGTTTTTGTACAATCAAAAAATTTCATATATGTCTATTTTTCATCTTTTAAGATGGACGAGCGCGGCAATGCGCGCTCTCATGTTCTAGTACAAAATAGTGGCCATCCCAAACCCAATCCAATATCGTAACTGAACACGCAAGAAATGCGTGGACATAAACATATGCAAATAATCAGGAAGTACATGTTGGTGAGGTTTTGTGATCCAGATAAAAAAAATCAAAATGAAGAGGGCACTCAGAGCATTCTAGTACTGTCCATGGCAGGTGTGCTAGTTTGATGAGGGTTGGCACTCAGCCCCATAAG
This sequence comes from Alopecurus myosuroides, assembly GCA_028641055.1. NCBI lineage: Eukaryota > Viridiplantae > Streptophyta > Magnoliopsida > Poales > Poaceae > Alopecurus > Alopecurus myosuroides. The sequence goes on from CM054059.1 coordinate 153,929,441, forward strand.
CCCTATTAGGCTATTACCTCTGACAATGCTAAAAAATAATGTATGTCCGAAAAACTGTTCGAACACCGTCGATAGATCTTATTTTTGCACACCGCAAACTGAGGGTAAGTCTGAACATTTATACAAGGGTCGATGGAAAAAATATGAACAAGCAATGAAGAATGTGCAAGTGAACTCACGAAGAGATCGAACCTGAAGGATGGAACAACTCATGACATACTTTGGAATGCACTAAACCACTAATTACAAAAGGTTTTCCTTACCAGCTCTAGACAGCGGCCAATCCGTCCAATTATTGACCGATCTCCACACACGATCATGGAACTGGAAAGACGAAGACTCCGCTCGAGCAATTTCAGTCGGCACGCCAGGATACAAAGCTTGTTTAAGCACATGCTTCACAACACTTTAGTGCTACAACGTCTGATGACCATTCAGCTACCACCTATTATCAGTTATTTTTGAAATATAAAACACCACTTATTTTTGAAAGGAACAAACAGGTAAGAAAGCTGAGAGTACACTAACGGAGAGCTGCTTCCCATAACCCACTCACCCTGGCATTGCCTAAAATAAAGGTAGTTGTACGTACAGTTGAACTATTTACTGCCATCAACTTGTCACAAAAATATCATATCTGGAATGTTTTCCGTAAATTCACACCCTCAACTAATTATACAATGATGCGAAAGATTGGAAAAAACATTCATGAAGAACATATAACTAAGCTATGGTCTACATTGTGAATATGGAGAGTACCAAGTTTCTGAATTTTAAAACTTTTAATTATTTTTTAAACAAACTGGTTATATAAAAGTAATAACATATGGACACATAAGGATACAGTTAGAAGCGGTCGATGACAACATGCACATTACTAAACTGCACGGCGCGCTAATGTAGCTCGTTATATCTGCACATCAAGGAATAGAGCAATTGTAGACTTTTCCATTGCCGGTTGATAATGTAAATTCTTATTTACACGCAGATAGAAAAAGTTACTAATTTAGAGTAACAAATAACCAACCGATTAATTTAGGTCAAGTTAAGAACTAAACATTATATGCATTTACCCTTGGCAGACATAGTAGTTTGGGACTTGGGGATGCTAGTCGTTGGTGACGCGGTCGTTGGAGCCGTGCAGCTCACAGTTGTTGCCGTTATCGTTGATTGCCGACTGGATCGTGACGTAGCTCCTCTCAAGCCACATAACGTTAGAGACGTGTTCCGAGAAGTTGGAAACCTTGCCTGCTCCATCCATAGGAGGAAGATGAGGGTCCAAACTCCAAAGAGATAAGATGTATCTTAAGGCTGGTGCCAACGCGGGCTACAAGCCGGGCAAGAGGAGGGCCTATCGCCCCGCGCGGGGCGAGAGGGGGCGAGAGCGCGGGCGAGAGGAGCGGGCCGGGCGGTAGCAGGCTCGCCCGGCGAGAGCGGGCGAGAGGGCGTGCTACCGCCCGCGTTGGCGGGGCGATAGGAGGGGTGCGGGGCGAGAGGGCGGGCGATAGCGGGGCGACGCGGTGCCAATGGGGGCGATAGGCCGGGCGATAGTGGGGAAAGGAGTGTGATAGTGTGGGCTATAGCCCGTGCACTGGCACCGTACTGTGAGAGTGGCGTGAGAGTGGCGTGAGAGCGAGGAAAAAATGTGACGTGGCGGGGCTATAGCCCGTGAGAAGCTGTGATGCATTGGCACCAGCCTTAGATGTGTTGCTAGTTGTTCCAGCCCGGGGGAGAGATCAGTGCGGAGGGAAACGCGGTGTAGTAGCCACGGCCAGTGGTCGAGGTCGCCGTCTACGAGGAGGCGTGCTACAGGACGAGGGCGGTGTCGGCGTCGGGAGGAGAGAGAGGGTGCGGGGCAGGCATAGGGCTCCTGACGAAGGTAGCGTTCTGGTGGCGGGGACTCGAAAGGGGTGACCCGCCATGGCCGGAGGCAGCGGCAGCTGGGTCAAGGAACCCTAGCTTGGCTCGCATTGGGATTTTGGATCGAAGAGGTATGGGCCTTTTTTTTCTCTAGACCGAAGGAACTCCAAAACGAAACGTCGCGAGGCAGACGACGCGGAGCGAGCCAATCGGGAGGCGGACGAACGTATCAAACGCAAACGTATGTCCAACTGCCATTAGATAGTGAAGATTTTAGATTTTATTAGATAAGATAGGAAGAGATATGAGGAGAGAAGAGAATATAAAACTGCATGCATCTAACAAATTTGACAAGATAAGGTTGCATGCAACGTTAGAGTTGGTAAAAAAATTAGTGCGGTGCCATTTGATGCGTAATTATGTTGAAGTGTGACACCACCACCACAGTAACCTTAATAGTAAAGATAAATTCAACCAACGAACCGATACAAAGTGATGAGGAGAACCTCTTACAAAACAGGCATAAATAAAGAGAGAAAAAAAAGGAAAATCAAACTTGCCACCAAAGGCACAGAACACGCCGAGAGATACTGAAACTCCACGATGACACCCCTAAGAGGATAACAATGTAGAGTGTCACCGTAGTTGGGACTAAGCGGTCAAGGGTTTTCATTCATAGAAGCATCAAAGTCACAAGTATAGAAAGTATCAAACTCATCAAATAGGGATATTTCAAAAGAATCAATATGATCTTCACATTCATCAATATAGCACTCATCCACCTTTGGAAAGCATGGGGGAAATCAAATAAAGTATGAGTTAAGGAGTTACTCTCATTGGAAGGTAGACATGGGTAGCTACTCCATTCTTCCTCCTTTTGATCATCACTTTCCTCCTCTTTTTCATCCAATGAGCTTCCAGTTTCAGTAATTTCTTCTTTCATAGACTCATGCAAGATATTATTCTCTTCCTTTGGAGGAGAGATTCTTGTCGGATATATACCGATTAGGAGTATATCCGGAATTGTCCTAAAGAGCCGGATTACCAGGGTGGCCTGTTGGTAACGGACCACAGTCCATTAGGCGTCCCAGTAAGCTGACGAGCAGAAGCCGGATTCTAAAAGAACCCGGACCACGACCAGAAGTGATGCGGGTTGGGGTAGAAGACGGATTCCTTACTTTCCAAGTTAGATACTTTCCATAGTCTTCTAGGTTTCCTTTCTGTAAGCCCTAGCCAAGCTATCTATATAAAGCCGGACGGGAGAGAAGAAAGACAACAAACAATTAGCTAGAAGCCAACTCGCCGAGAAGCTGATCCTTATCAAGTTAGCAAAACCATACTCACGTTGTACTTTGTATACTTCAGGCTTCAACCCTGATTTAGTGAGATTGCAGGACTAGGAACGCCGCCTAGTTGCAACGTACCGAACCTGGGTAAATTTGGAGTTCCTGGTTGTTGTACTACCATGTCCCCCCACGTCTCTACCAGTAGTCTCATGGCACCCCCGGCTATGAACTCTACTATGATGTCTCGACAGTTGGCGACCACCGTGGGGCTGGCGACGTCAGGCGTTATGTTTCGATCGGGGATACTTGGCGGAATCGGCAGTACCATAATTGTCGGAAGCTTGGAATTCAACAACATCGCCGGGCGCTTCCTCGACAATGGATCGTACATGCCAGCACGGAATCATCTGGTAAGTGTCTGCATTTTACCGATTGGATCTGCAAACATCTTTATCGGATTAACTGCAGAGGCAATGGGATTCTCTGGTGGAAGTAAATTTATTCCATCCGCCCTATACCTAGTTGAAGAAAACTATGATACCGGATTTTTCTCAGATTGCCAATACACTGCTAAAATTGCCGTCTCTTCGGAGATGCCCGCAATCAGATCTCACTTTATTGGCATGGTGCAGTCTGAGGTCGCTGAAAACATGGATGAAAGAAATCCCGTGGAAGAGGCAGGTGAAAAAAACCCACAGTTCAAGTGGAAGATCTGACACCCGTCAATGAGACGATCAACTCGGAAGCCTACTCTATGTTAGCTGCCCTAGAGGCAAGATTGGAGTCGGAACCCGGATCGGAAGACTTAGATTCCGAGGACGAAGATAAAGATATGCTTTCGAGAGAAAGGTCAAATCTATGTAAGGGGGCTTCCATGAAGTACTTATGGCAAAACCGGCTGAAAACACGAATGCCGGAGATGATGAAGACCCCAAAACACCTCCGCCAGATGAGGAAAGAGAGGAGGGTGAAACCAGCCCAATTTACCCCGATGTTAAGGAATTGACAGAGGCCAAACCTGGTAAAAAAACCTCCCTCTTCCAAGAAGAAAAAGAAGACTTCCAAGAAACTATAGTATAAACTCCAGAATAAAAAGTTGGCAGATATTGCTAGCCAAAACCTATAAGTAAGAGGAGGAATCGGAGTCACGCCTGCAGAGAAGAAAAAGAAGGAAATCCCTGTCCCACTAATGTCGGAACATGACGAACTCGAGTTAATTCAAACCCCAGTGGGACGTGAAGAACCCCCTGAAGTACTGGAAGCGAGGAGACAAGCTCTACAGCGGCAGCAGCAACATCTATTCAGAACTCGGGAAAATATCCTAAAAACCAAGGCTAGCATTAAGTTGCAGCAGGAAGAAATAGAGGAGTACAAAAGAATTAATAGATCAGGCATAAAACCTACACAGCTACCCGGAATTGAAAAGTCAGATGTACTTCCACCAAAAGAACCGTTTCAAAACCCTTCTTGGAAAATACAAGTAAACGACACTGATGCCAAGGGCGAACCCATAAACATAACCGCAGCCGAAAACGTGGAGGCCGCGTTCGCCATCCTCAATGATAATCTGTACTCCAACGACGAAAAGCTTCAAGGGTGTATGCTTTCTTATGAAAAGCATTGCAACATCAATAGCGAGGGCAGGCAAGATCAGGGAAGTTGCATGACGACTCGGCCCTATGCAAAACCGCCACATGCGCCGCTGGAGCACCTGGACCTGGCGAACCTGGAGATTCAGGCAATTCTAAGGAGAAGAAAGGACATCCGAGAAAGGACAAGAAAATTCCAGATCATAAAGATGCAGCGTTCAGAACAGGATCCCATCTGCCGAAAGGTGGAAATAATCCCCGCGATCAGGAAGAAAAAAACCGGAAGGATGGAAAAGCGATGCCGCCTCCGAGACGCCCAGCTGAAAAAGCCGGAAGGTACGACACTCCTCACGGTCGTGAGAGATCCCGCACACCTCCTAGGAACAAAGAAAGGCCAAGGAGTAGAACTCCACCTTATTCCAAAGGACGCGATAACAGACAAAATAGGGATAATCCCGAAAAAGCGTGCTCGCGCAACAATGGCCCAGAAAGGACCAGATCCCCTTCTGTCTATTCAGCCGGTAGATATTTCGCTCACGCCGATAAGGCGGAAAGAGATTATATATACTTTGGACCTAAGTGCTTCACTGATAGGATCCGAAGAATAACTCTATATTCTGGCTTTGCCAAAGTTGGTCCAACTTACCAAAAGTATACCGGCGGTACAAACCCAGATACCTGGCTTTCAGACTACTAGACTGCCGTCCAGATTAACAAAGGGACAAATTTAGAGGTAGTGAAATTCCTCCCCCTAATGTTGCTGGATGGGGTCAGAGATTGGATCAACGGGCTTCCATCAAGAACCGTGGATAGCTAGGATGATATGGCTAGAGTATTCACTTAGCACTTTCGGAGAACATACAAACGCACCAAGAGCATTAACCAGCTAAATTGATGCGTCCAGTTTGAAGACGAGTCGTATGTCGATTTTATTTCAAGATGGACATCAATGAAAAACAGATGCTCTGGAGTAAGTGATGTACAAGCAATGTATGCTTTCATCAATGGCTTTAAACCCGGCCTTGTACCATTCATGGTTGGTTCAAAGGAGCACAAAGATCTCAGATTTATGCTTACCATCGCCAATGAGCTCGCAGCAGTTGAAGACGACATCAGAGCGAGAGATGGAAATATTGATGCTTTGGCTCAGGCCAAAAAGACGCCTTGTTCTGAGAAAAAAGCTACTCCAGAAGCGCAGGCAAAGCCCAAAGAAGTTAACTTAACCTCTGAAAAGGATAATGGCAGCAAATGGAAGGGAAGAAACACATAACCTATCTCCTACTCAAAGGAGTGGGAAAAGATTAAGTCGGAAAACTGTGTCCACCATTCGCAATTTGCGAAACCTACCCATACCAATGCGCAATGCCGGCTTAATGAGCACATGAAAGGTATTGCAGGATCCGGGAATAAGGGGAAGAATTCCAAGAGGAAGTTTTCCAAGCAAAAGCCAGAAGCTGAAAAAGAAGACAGTGAATCGGACACTGATGAAAAAATCCAGGAACAATAGCGGAAAGGCGAGCCAAAATTCTCGAGAGTTGATGGAGAATGCAATTTAACTTTCCTGGGAACTCCCTCAACAAAACAGGCGAAGCGAACACTTTGAGAAATAAACGCGGTTGTTCCACCAACTCCCAAATTCTTGAAGTATTCAAATACGCCAATCACCTGGGATCAGTCAGATCATCCCGGAAATATCCCCGAACCTGGCACACAAGCTCTAATCGTAAGCCCTATTGTTGAAAACACTAGGCTGAAAAGAATGTTGATGGATGGAGGATCTAGTATCAACATTATGTACCTGGATACATTGAAGCATCTGCGAATCTCCGAGACCCGGCTCAATTACAGCAACATACGTTTCCACGGCATCGTTCCCGGCAGACAAGCACACTCCCTAGGAGAAATTTCCCTAGATGTAACCTTCGGAGAAAGAGAGCACTTCCGACAGGAAAAATCTCATTCGAGATGGTGTCGTTCGAAAGTGTATACCATGCAATACTCGGATGTCTAGCTTTCGCCAAATTCATGGCAATATCATGTTACATCTATAACAAGCTGATGATGCCAGGGCCAAAAGGAGGGGTAATCACCATATAGGGAGACTTCAAATTAGCAAACGAGTTGGAAAAATGAAACTCCCTTTGCGCCGAACAAGTGATAGAAAAGGAAGAATTGAAAGAGCTGGCAAAGGAAGTATCGTCAACAGAAATGCCGGCAGAAAAAGAAAGCCGGAAGCCGGCAGATAGCTTCAAAGCATCAGAGAATACAAGACAGGTTATCCTAGATCCCAAAGATCCGACAAAGTTTATCGTAGTGGGAACTTGGATGACCGACAAATAGGAAAGCACGCTCGTCAAGTTCCTCCGTGAGAAATAGGATATTTTTGCCTAGTGTTCGGCGGACATGCCGGGTGTACCCAGGGAACTTGCCGAGCACCAGCTCAAGGTGATTCCAGGATCAAAACCCGTCAAGCAAGGTATCCGTCGATTTGACGGAAGAATACGGAAGGCTATTGTCAAGGAAATTATCTGGTTTTTAGCAGCTGACTTTATCCGGGAAGTTATACATACTGATTCGTTTGCGAATCCAGTATTAGTCGCGAAGAAGGATAGTACTATTCTTAGGATGTGTATAGATTACATGGGATTGAACAAATTGTGTCCAAAAGATAGGTTCGCGTTGCCACGGATCGATCAAATAATAGATGCCACTGCTGGCTCTGAGCTTTTATGCTTTTTGGATGTTTATTCCGGGTACCATCAAATACGCATGAAAGAGGAAGATCAAATCAAAACCTCTTTCATAACACTCTACGGAACATACTATTACATAACCATGTCGTTTGGCTTGAAGAACGTATGTGCAACATACCAGTGTTGCATGCAACGTGTTTGCATATTCAGATTGGAAAAAACATGCACGTTTACATGGATGATATTGCCGTCGTTTCCAAGGAAAAGGATACACTCCTTGAAGATCTACGAGAAACTTTCCAAAATTTGCGCACTTATAAAATGAAGTTGAATTGCATTAAAGTGCGTATTCGGGGTTCCCTCGGGAAAACTTCCGGGTTTTATCGTTTCTCACAGAGGAATAGAACTAAACCCGGAAAAGATCAAAGCAATCTTGAACATCTCAAAGCCTACATGCTTAAAGGATGTCCAAAGATTGACGGGTTCTGCAGCCGCAGTCAGCGGGTTTATAAGCCGGCTAGGAGACAAAGCTCTGCCATTATATAAATTGTTGAAGAAATCCGACAAATTTGAGTGGACATAAGAGGCGGACAAAGCATTAACCCAGTTAAAAGAAACCTTGATGAAAGCTCTGATTTTGGATCACCAAAAGACGAAGAACCCATGTGACTGTATCTTACATCGACAAATAGGGTCATTAGTGCAGTGATAGTTGTGGAAAGGCGGAAGGACGAACAAAGCATAACGGATCAGTACCAAGTGTATTATGTCAGCGAAGTATTCTCCGAGTCAAAACAAAGGTATCCACATTATCAAAAGTTGCCACATGGCGTTTTTTCGCATCTAGGAAACTCCGCCATTATTTCCAAGGACATTCTGTAACAGTGGTAAGCAAAGTACCACTAGGGGATATCATCAACAATGCGGACGGAACATGTCGAGTAGCCAAATGGGGCATTGAGCTAGCTGCGTTCGACATTAAGTACCAACCCCAGACGGCAATAAAATCCCAGACGTTGGAAAATTTCGTCGCATAATGGACAGAAGCAATGGAAAGCACACCAATGTCGGAGTCGGAATACTGGGTTGACGAAGGCATGGATCCTGGACCCTGCAAGTAAGGACACCCCCTCTCAAGCCTTCTGGTCAAGGCCCGACAGGAAGCGCCCTTGGAGTACTCTAGAAGGCCCATGAGAAGCCCACCCGCGTCAACTTGCGGGTTAAGTTAGGGATTGTAACCGACTCAAGCTAGGGTTTGTATCCTCTCCGGGTTGGACTTGAGACCTGGCCATCTATATAAGGCCAGGAGAGCCTCCAAGGAGAGGACCAAGTATTACCGCACGACCACAAAAGCCTTGAAACTCGAGATCTACTCTCGATTCGAGCACCCTGTAATCGATCTAATCATCCAATACAGATCAGCAGAAGGCAGGAGTAAGGGTTTTACCTCTTCGAGGGCCCCGAACCTGGGTAAATCTCGCCCCCCTGTCAAGCCGACGATTTCACCAGCGCCTATGACATCTCCTAGTCGAAACCCGATAGGGTCACCTGAGGGATTTGCGGAGCCAGAGCTTCGACAATTGGCGCCGACCGTGGGGACTGCGGGCGCTGGATCACCGGCATCTTCGGCTTCATCGACATCCAACTCCCGTTGGAAACCATCGACTACGGCTCCGAACAATCCTGTACGGATCGGATCCGTCATAGTCACACCTCACTCGCCGGAATCACGCCCGGTATTCGAGGATCTGGAGAAGAGCGTCACCCTGATGTTCGGAAGCTTCAACTTCATGGCAAACAGAGACGGAATCCTCCACTTCTCGGATGAATCTGAACCCGAATCTGGAGCCGTCAACTCGCGCTTCCCTATGGAGAAAAGCGGCGAGTCCATCCGCTTCAACACGATCGACTACCACGCACTCTCGACAGAGGAACCCTCTCGGGTGCGAAGAGCCTCCCGATCTGCGCCTAGGACACACGGGCCACGACTGGCCCAAGTCTGCATGGCAGGATCGGAACAGCCCTCGGAAACCGAATATAGCGCAACCGAGCGCGATCTAATCGGCGTCTCGCGGGAAGCCTGGAAAAGAGCCAAGGAATCCATGCGAAAGAGTCAGCCACCCGCAGCAGGTGCCACGCAGGAAGACCTAACCGCCTACCACTATCACCTAGTGAGAGCGGCCTCAAACATCAAGGACGCCCGAGCAGATCTAGCCCGTCGCAGGAGAGCGGCGGATGAGTCAAGCCTACGTCGAGCCGAGCTGTCCCTTGCACCTTCGGTCGGTACCCGACCCGGGGGAAAAGGACCCGCAGCGTCAACGAGGGACCACGAATCTATGGCTGGGACCAACAGGTCTACCACGTCTTCTTTCATGAGGGTTGACGACGATGGCAACGTCTACCCGCAAACTCCAGCCGCCGCAATTCTGGCCGCGGCAACCTACATGCAGATGAACCAGCCGACGGACAGCGATCCTCGGGTGGAACAATACAAGCATATCCGCAAGGGTCTAGGGCTGGCAGCCGCGAAACTCGCCTCCCACGATCGCAAGGAACAACTGGAGAAGGCGCGACAGGAGAAGGACAAAGACAAGGACACGCCTCGCAGGCACAGGAGCTCCTCTCCGAGAAAGGATAAATCGCCGCGTCGCGGCCGAGGAAAAGAGGCTCGACGCCGCGGCGACAGTCGAAGCAGCAGCGACGACAGCCCCAGAGACAAAGATTCGCGGCACCACAGCAGCCGCTCGAGAAAACGAAGTAAAGAACCAAGAAAAGATAGCGACCGCGACCGGTCCGGGTACGACGCGCGATCCGATCTCGCCCAGAAGAAGGTGGATAAAGCAAGGGCTTCACGATATCGCGAACGCTCCTCATCCGGGTCTTCGGACGACGAAACCTGCGGAGCACTTTGCTTTGCTCGCAGTATTCGCGAAGCACCTCTACCCAAGAGATTCAAGCTCAGCTCGGAGGTGACAAAATACGATGGCTCACTCGAGCCCTCCCAGTGGTTAAGCGACTACCTCACGGCAGTAAAATGCCAACGTGGTAACAAGAACACGGCCATGCAATACCTCAATTTGCACCTGGCCGGAGCGGCCCGCAGCTGGCTGGAGAGGAGACCACGATCTTGCTACGCATCGTGGGACGACCTGCATCGCGATTTCTGCAAAAACTTCCAGTCGACCTACAAAAGGCCAGCTACAATCGAAGAACTACGAGCTTGCAAACAGAAAAGTGGCGAATCCACGCGAGAATACATCCAGCGGTGGAACACGCTCAGGTACACCGCAGGGACAATCTCTGAAGAAGTGGCGATTGAGGCCTTCGCCAAAGGAGCAAGAAGAACCGCGTTTCGAGAAGAACTCGGCAGAGCTGCGCCCAAAACCATAGGGGAGCTAATGGTCATAGCCGAAAAATGGGCCAATGGAGAAGACGCGGTACGCAATGAAAGAACATCATCACCCACACACGACGAAGACCGTCATGGGCGAAGAAAGAGAAGAAAATATTACGACCACGAGGATAGAGAAGAACTAGTGGCAGCAGAATTCACGCGAAGTCGCGACTCCGGTCGTCGTGGAAGTCGCGAATGGAGACCAAAGGTAGAAGAAAAATCACCCGAGGAAGACCTCGATGCGTACTGCTCGCTACATCTGTTCACAGACAAGCGCACGGGCAAGACTAAGGCAACACACCTTCTCAAGGATTGCCGAAAGTTCATCGAAATCTCGGATGCGCTCGCCAAGAAAAGATTCGCTTCCACCCAAAACTATCCACCGCTACCAGGAGGCGGACAACAATTCCAGCTACCACCGCCACCACCTCCACCAGCCAACCCAAACATGGCACTCGCCGCATTGCCAGCACCACAACAACAAAACACGGGAGCAAATACATACCCGACTCCGCACGGACAACTCCTTGGGATGATACAGAAGGTATGCCCCTCTCGCAGAGCTCAAAAAACTAACTCGAGACAAATATGCATGGCAGTGCAGACGCCACCAACGAAGCCCGAGTACCTGAAGATGGCCGAGCAGCCAATCACGTTCTCGAAGGAAGACCACCCGCCACGAGTCTATCGACCAGGACACGCCGCCCTTGTCATTCAAGCTCAAATTGGCAACTATGACCTGGCCCGCGTATTCATGGACGGCGGCAGCGGCATCAACATCATCTACGCGGATACACTCCGTCGAATGAACAAAAACCTGGACGGCCTAACGGAATCAGAAACATCCTTCCACGGGATAGTTCCGGGCAAGGCAATACGTCCACTCGGAACAATCAACCTTGAAGTTGTACTGGGCTCCCCACGCAACTACAGAAGGGAATTCCTGGACTTTGAAGTCGTCGACTGGCCCTCTCAGTACCACGCCATTCTTGGTCGAACAGCGTTCGCCAGATTCATGGCCGTACCACATTACGCATACCTGAAGCTCAAGCTACCCGGCGAATACGGTGTGATCACCATTGACGGAGACTTCCAAAAATCGGATAAGTGCGACATAGAATTTAATGAGATCGCGAAATCTTTCGGGATGCAAGAAGAACTACAAGAGCTGGCAAAAACCACGGATCACTCCGTCATGCCCCTCACGAAGAAAAACGCGCCTGAACTGGAATTCAGCGCCAACAACGACACTCGCAAGCACCAAGTGCACCCGACGGATTCCGCCAAAACCGCGATGGTTTCCACAATCCTCTCGCCAGCATAGGAAAGCGCGCTCGTCAAACTCCTCCGTGAGTACTGGGAGATTTTCGCCTGGCAGCCATCAGATATGCCAGGTATACCCAGGGAGTTTGCCGAGCACTCACTCGAAGTCTTTCCTAACGCCAAACCCATCAAACAGACGACTCGACGATTTTCAGAACCCAAACAAAAGGCGCTGGGAGAAGAAGTAAATAGGCTGCTAGCCGCCAACTTTATTAGAGAGATCAAGATATCCACCTGGTTGGCAAATCCGGTGCTGGTCCCCAAGAAGAACACGGATATCCTTCGAGTGTGCATCGACTACACGTCACTAAACAAGCACTGCCCCAAGGACAACTTTCCTCTACCACGAATCGACCAGATCGTGGATTCCACAGCAGGTTGCCAACGTCTCTCCTTCCTGGACGCCTACTCGGGATACAACCAGATCCGAATGAAAAAGGAAGACGAAGAGAAGACGGCATTCATCACACCACACGGTGTATACTGCTACACGACAATGCCCTTCGGGCTGAAGAACGCAGGCGCAACATATCAACGTTGCATGCAGAGATGCCTTGCCAATCTCATTGGCAAGAATGTACAAGTATATGTCGACGACATCGTCATCAAAACTCGAGTAGAGGACACACTCCTCGAAGATATTAAAGAAACATTCGACGCCCTTAATGCATATCGGATCAAGCTCAACCCGACAAAATGCGTTTTCGGCGTCCCCGCAGGAAAACTCCTAGGATACCTGGTATCCGCCAGAGGCATTGAGGCCAATCCGGAGAAAATACAAGCCATCCTCACCATGAAGGAGCCTACCAATCTACGCGGAGTCCAACAGCTCGCAGGGCGATTGGCCGCCCTAAGCAGGTTCATCGCACGATTGGGAGAGCAGGCGTTACCCTTCTACAAACTACTGAAGAAAACGGACAAATTCGAATGGACACCCGAAGCCAAACAAGCATTCGCAGACTTGAAACGGTCGCTGCAGAGCAGGCGCATTCTCGCAACACCACAAGAAAGGGAGCCACTTCTTCTCTATTTAGCCGCCACAAACCAGGTCATCAGCACTGCAGTCGTAGTCGAACGACCTGAAGATGGCAAGGCATACGGAGTCCAGCGCCCAATATATTACATCAGCGAAGTGCTCTCGCCATGCAAGCAGCGATATCCTCATTACCAGAAGCTTGCATATGGAGTTGTCCTCACAGCCCGAAAACTCAAACATTACTTCCAGGAACACGCCATTACAGTGGTTAATGATGCGTCACTCGGGACAATCATGAACAACCCTATGGCATCCGGAAGAATTGCGAAGTGGAGCATCGAGTTGGGCGCTTGGGATATCACCTATGCAGGACGCAATGCAGTCAAATCCCAAGTTCTCGTGGAATTCATCAGCGAATGGACAGAGCTACAAACACCCGGGCCACCCGAGTATACAAGCAATTGGATCATGTACTTTGACGGGTCCAAAAGAAACGAAGGGGCAGGAGCTGGAATCGTTCTTATCTCACCTCGTGGAGACAAACTGCAATACGTCCTGCGACTAGACTTTCCACCAGATGATCCAGCATCGAACAACGACGCAGAATATGAAGCACTGTTGCACGGGATGAAGATGGCGATTGCTTGTGGAGCTACCCGGTTGATGATTTATGGCGATTCCAATCTCATAGTGCAACAAACAATGAAAGAATGCGATGCCATTGCTGAAAACATGATCGCGTACCGCGACATGTATAATCTACTCGAAGGAAGCTTCAAAGGATGCGAGTTGAAGCACATTGCAAGATCCAGCAACGAAGAGGCGGATAGACTGGCCAACATGGGTTCCACGAATACACCCATACCGCCAGGGATATATTTCGAGCGGATGATTAAGAGATCAGTCAAAGTGAAGAAATCCCTAGAGACACCCGCAGCACAAGAAACCGAGGTCAGCCCGCAAATCGTGCTTCTCGAGCTTACTCATAACATATCACGGCAGGTTTTTCTGGTCGAGCCAATCTGGACGCAGAAATATCTCGACTACCTGCTCAACAAACAGCTCCCGGCCGATCCGCGCGAGGCTCGACAGCTAATCAGGCGTAGCAAATCCTTTCGGGTAATCAACGGAGAGTTATACAAGCAAAGCATCTCGGGCATCCTTCAGCGGTGCATCGCACCCGAAGACGGCAAAGAGTTACTCCGGGATATACACCAGGGTGATTGCGGACATCATGCTAGCTGGAGAACAATTCTGGGAAAAGCCTTTCGCGCAGGATTCTACTGGCTAACAGCAGCCAACGATGCAAAAAACCTGGTCGACAGATGTGACACTTGCCAGCGATTCTCACCCAAGCCGCACGCGCCCGCCATAGAGTTGCACATGATACCCATCGCCTGGCCCTTTGCACAATGGGGGCTCGACATGGTTGGCCCACTGCGCAAATCCACTCCAGGAGGATACACACATTTGCTGGTTGCAGTCGACAAATTTACCAAATGGATCGAAGCTATGCCAGTGACCTCGGCTAGCGCCCAATGCGCAATCAAGTTCCTCGACTCCATAGTATGCAGATTCGGGGTACCACACGACATCATTACAGACAATGGTACGAACTTCACTGCAAAGGAGACACAACAGTTCTGCGAGGAGAAAGGAATCAATCTGAAGTTTGCTTCGGTCGCCCATCCGCAAACAAACGGCCAAGTCGAAAGATCCAACGGCTTAGTTTCGGCTGGCATCAAAAAAAGATTGCTCGATCGGCTACATCCCGCTGCAGGACATTGGGCAGAGGAGTTACCCTCCGTACTTTGGAGCCTCCGCACAACCCCCAATCGATCAACGCAATACACACCATTTTTCATGGTATACGGGGCAGAAGCCGTCCTCCCCGAAGAGGTTCGATTCAGCGCCCCACGAGTTGTAGCCTACAGCAAAGAAACCTCCAACAAAGCACTTGCAGAAGATATGGACGCACTCGACGAAATTCGGGACATTGCACTCGCAAGATCTGCAGTCTACCAACAATCACTGCGCAATTATCACAGTCGCCGCATACGCCACAGATCATTCGTGGTTGGCGACTTGGTGTTGCGGCTGAAGCAAAAAGAAGGACACAAGCTCGAACCACCTTGGGAAGGACCCTTCATCGTACACGAAGTGATCCCAGGAGGAGCCTATCGACTGAAGAATCCAGAGACTGGAGGCATCTATTCCAATCCATGGAATATCGCGCAACTGCGCAAATTCTACCCCTAGGTTTATTTATTTTGCAACAATAAGGCTATACTAGCCAATCTTGTAGCTCGAACACATGACTTCTCAGTCATAGCAATAAAGACATGATTCCCTCATCATATTTACTCGACAGCTTTCAAGTTTACTACATGCTAAAAGGTTACAGGTACACACCCCATAAAATACACGGGGGCTACACCTAAAACTAAGCATCGCAGAAAAGAATTATCGAGTACAAGGTTGCACACCTTACTACAGTTTTTACAAACTACAGATAAACTTACAGGATATTCACATCCGATAAAGTCAGTCGAAACGCTGAGCATTCTTAGTCGCTAAGACCCTATCTACCTCTTCAGAGGTCATTCGGATAATCTTCTCGGCTGCAGGACGAACAGCATCATAGTACGGCGCAATATCTTCGATTGCATAATCTGGACGCCGAGCTACGGAGTTCAAGTCTATCTCAGGATGCCATATTCGGACAAACGAGAGAGCAACAACCGCGCCGCACGTCATCTGGTTGCGAACGCACGCGCGAACCTCTCCTTCTCGTCCGAATAACCTGAGAAGATAACTCCAGTCTTCGGGGCCCCTCTCAAGTGGATAAAAAGCAGCATTCACCGCAACCAGGACCTCGTGAAAAGAACTCGCGAGAATTTTCGCCTGGCGGACTCGAAACTTCAAGGTAGCCATCACAAAACCTCGACTGCGATCAGACCAGAAATTACTTGCATGAGGCTTTGTGCTGTTAGCTTCTTGATGAATGTGGTTTTCCACCCACTGCTTTTCTTCCCTGTCATCTGGTTTCACAACTAAGAAGCAAACGCACTTAGTAAGCTAAGAAACACAGAGGAGGAAATAGCATGGGGGCTACACTACTCACATAGTAACTCCCTTGCAATCGAAGACAGTTCACCAATTAGAAATTGCTCGCGCTCAGCCGCCAATTTCTGCTTGGATATCGCCACGTCAGCTACTCCGCGCAACGCTTTCAGCCTACGCTCACCCTCCTGAACCTTATCACGAAGGCCAGCAAGAGTGCCCACGGCAGCCACAAGTGGACTCACTGGATTACCACGTCCACTCGAAGATTCAGCGGCAGACGCAATCGCCTGGAAGAAGTACAAGGAAAGAAGTGAGACGCCCTACTCGAGTTGTCTCTAGTCGCACATCTGACTAATCGCTCGGGGGCTACTCCCATCGGGAGGCAAAAGTACAAACAAAAGGATTAAATTCCAAAGGCACAATGCTTCGATTAAGACCAACAAAAGTACGGGAATACATCCCAAGATTCATTACATTGAAGGAAAGAGAGAAAAAAAGCTACGAGGCTACATTGGTACTCCCACTAGCAGCAGTCGACCCTCCCTTCTTCCGAGCAAAAATCTCAGAAAGCTTCCGAGCAAGAATGGCGGCTTGCTCGCCAAAACGAGAGAGCCGTACCTTTTTGCCCGTGGAAGGATCGACTGGAATGGACGAGTAAGCCTCCTCCAGCCCTTCGACTCCGTGCGCTAGAGCAAATTGAATCGCAGTCTTCGCGCCAGCCTCCGATTGAGCGACTGCAAAGGCATCCAGAAGCTTTCCTTCTGAGAAGACCTTCAACATATCGTCGAGCGCAGGTGCAGGAGTGGCCTTGGCGAGGAGGCGACCATACAGTTGCCCCAGCACTTGGGTAGCATCACTGACAATGGAAGAAACTCCATCAGCGTGCCTTTTAAGCTGGGCAAGCGTATCGGTTACCACATCCACCCGCTAGAGTCCAGGGATTTCTAGAGGAACATCCAGAATACCTGCGAAGAAAAAAAAAATAATACTCAACAAACTACAGCCAAGTGAAGAATCAGAGTCGCGAAATTTCATCAAGCTTACCCGCGAAGCGCTCCGCAAGGGGACGGAGGAACCCGACAAGCTCGCTGTCAGCCTTACTGCCGGTTTTCTCTAACTCCTTCAGGGACTTCCGCGCTTCCGCAAGCTGTCGACTGAAGTCTTCCGACTGCATGCGGGAAGTCTCCAGCTCTTGTCGAATGGCCGTCAAGTCAGCTTCTCGAGCAGTTACCTGCTCCGAAAATTTGACCTTTTCGGATTCCGCGAATTCAAGTCGAGCTGCAAAGAGGCGCTTGTCAAAACCTCTAGAATGGATGAAGTGTGAAAGACAGGGGAACGATAGAGCTCACCCTTGAGAAGATCGTTTTCAGTCTGCAGTCGGTTGCGGTCTGCTCGAAGAGACTTGCAATCCGATTCAGCGAGAATGACGCGGCGACCAATCGCCGCAAGAGAATCAACGAGTGACTGCAAAAGCGCGAAGACAGAAGAGTTAAAAAGACCAAATTTGAGCCTGTACCCGATTATTTACAATCGACTACAGCCTCGGGGGCTACTCCCATCGGGAGCACTGCCGTGCACCCGATAAAAATCAAAAGCACGAAGATAGAAGAATTAGAAGGATTACATTGGAGCCTGTACCCGATTATTTACAATCGACTACAGCCTCGGGGGCTACTCCCATCGGGAGCACTGCCGTACACCCGAGAAAAGCAAAATCATGAAGAAAGGATGAAACAGAACTTTGAGCCTGCAGCCGATCGCACGCGATCGACTACAGCCTCGGGGGCTACTCCCATCGGGAGCACTGCCGTGCACCCGATAAAAAATTCTTGAAAGCCAAGAGATAGAAGTTTTACCTGTCCGGTAGCGCGCGAGAGAGGATCCGCAGAACTGTCCGTCGCCTCCTTCGAGACCGAAGTCCTAGCGGCGGAGCTGGGGATTTCTATCTCCACAGTCGCAGCATCAGGCGCTGCCCTGGGAGAGTTCTGGACGGTGCCTGCAGTGGGGGTTTCACCCGCGTCTTTTGCTTTGTTCCTCTTTTCGGGAGGAACGTTAGCAGCAAACTGACGCGGGCTGATCGCCTGCAGACTGCAGTGAAAATCAGAAAAACATCAATATCGAAATCTAGAAGTTGATCGACTGGCATTACAAAAACAAGGAAGAAAACACTTACTCATCATCTTCATCATCATCCAGAGCATCTGCATTCCAGGCGGCTGCTATCACTGGAAACGAAGCCGAAGGAGGAAGAGATTGGAGTGGAGTGACATGGATAGGAGCTTGACTAGGCGATGCTTCCAAGGATTTGTCCTTTGAAGTAGCTTCGTCTTCATCTACCCGACGACGTTTCGGGAGGGCGCCATTCGAGTCTTCGACGTCGTCCGAGGAATCGTCCTCCGAGCTCGAGGAAGCATTGGCGACACTGGTGTCAACCGCGCCGTCCTGATGGCTAGACACTTGCTCCGAAGCAGCTCCCCCCGTAGCTGGCGGGTAGCAATCCGCCACGGCTATACTCTACGAAGACAAGAAGACAAAAAAGATATTATCGACTAAAAATTCAGAAGATGAAGGTAACTCAAAGAAAGGAAACTAACCTCAGCTGGAGGAGGATTCGAAGCGGAGAAAGCTGCAACCGAGCAGTCGAGGAATTCTTCCCCTACCTTCAGTCGAGTGATTGCAGCTATCTTCTTTTCGAATTCCACATTCGAAAGTTCTTCGCGGCTCACTCGACTGGGGTCCTCTGAGCCCTGGTACTCCCACATGGGGGAAGGTCTCTGCTGAAGAGGCTGGATCCTGCGCTTCAAGAAGAGGCTCGCCAGATGGAGCCCGTTGAGCACGACTCCCGAAGTTTGGTCTCGAAGAGCGGCTACTCTTGCGAGTAAGGGCGTGACCGTCTGGATTTCCTCGGCTGACATCTTGTGGCTAAAAGACTTGCGCCTCGACAGAACTGCGAATGGGTGAAACTCTACGAGCCCACCCGAGCTATTGTCGACGACGTAGAACCACTTCTTCCGCCAGCCTTGGGCGGAGTCGATGAAGTGCATGTTGAAGTACGCGTTCTCCTGGCGCGCCTGGATCCCGAAACCACCCGTGCGAAGTGGCTCGCCAGGCTCGGACTCCACCCGCGGCCTCTCGCGGAAGATACGGATCTTGAACAGCGCCTTCCAGAGCGCCCAATGCGGGCGAATGCCGAGGTAGCACTCGCAAAGCACGATGAAGCACGAAATGTGCTGCATCGCGTTCGGAGGAAGGTCGTGAAGCTGTATGCCGTAGGCACACAGCAGCCCGATGAAGAAAGGGTGAAGGGGGAAAGAAAGACCTCGAGTCACGTGGTCCACGAAGACCACGCGCTCATTCGACTGAGGGTTGGGTACCTCTTCTCTTTTCCCGAGGCGGACGCGCTTCTCCGCCTCCGCTGGCAGCAATCCCTCCTGCTGCATCTCTTTGATGCTTTTTGCGGTGGTGTTGGGGGAGCGCCAGTCGCCGGCGCGAGGAGCGGGTGGCGCAGAAGGCTCGCCAGACGCCAAAGTACCAGCGCCGCGCTTCCTTCCGCCAGCCATTGTTCGCAGCAAAAGCTTGAGCGCAAGGAAGATGAAGATGGGCGCGAGGAAGAAGACGAAGACAGAGAGCGGGGAAAATTTTACTGCGGCGCTAACACCCCTATTTATACACGGGGTAAAGCAATCTCAGCCGTACGATACGCTACGTGGAACCTATCACAGCTGCCACGCGTGAGGATGAAACGAAGCGGCGGCATACGCTGTTTCGTGCCACGATCTTAACAAAGGATCGTGCACATTTACTGCGCGTTTCACGTAGAAAACGGGAGCGACGTCTCGTTTCCCGGTCAAAAAGCTGACAAGGTGGGCCAACTTCTGCTGCCACTCCGTCACGTCCCATCGGGAGAAGAGGAGCACGCCTTGACGTCATAGCGTTCGTCATTCAAAAGGGAAATCTTTTTCGAATGGAAGTTCAAACGCGAAATTATCTTCGCACGAATATCAATTCCTTCGGATAAAACACAATTTTCCCATGAAGAAATTCATGGATCAAAGCCTCTTCGAACAAGAGAAACATACCTTATACACGAAAACTCTTTCGTACAGGCACAATTTTCTAAAACATGAAAACTCTTTCATACGGAACTAACATTTCCTACACGAAACTTTTTCGTACGGAACTCATACCAATCTAATCGGGTAGAAGGAACCTACCTTATGCGTGATAATTATACGTCACAAGAACCTGGATTGTACAGCCGACTAGGCACATCCGGATGCCATATTCTTCGAATATGAAGTTAAGACCCAAAAAGATCTTTCTTTTGGGCCTGGAATCGCACTCGAAAGCTGCGTCCTCCGGTATAGTTCCGTGTCAACAACACGAAGAAAAATCCTAGCGGACGCGCCGGGTACCCTCATAGGTTAAGTTCGACTCGATAAGTCCACAACGGCCCAGTCGCAACAATCACCTCATCGGGTTCGAGTCGGAGGTCTCGAATCTGTGTAGGCCAGGAGTGTTTTTGCCCTAGTCGCAATTAATTGGCCCTGATCTCTCGGGAGAGCCAAGCTACTGTGCCATATCCTTCTGCAAATAAAAGCCGTAAAACAGGCGCCAGTACTACTCGATACTCGAGTTTGATAACTTGCAGTACAGGGGACACACCCTTCAAAAATAACAACCGTCAAGCTGAACTTCTGAGAGGAGATTAAAAAAGTTCTGACCGTCTACTCGACTGAAAGTAAATCCCAGTCGAGCACACGCTCGGGGGCTACTGACGAAGGCATGGATCCTGGACCCTGCAAGTAAGGACACCCCCTCTCAAGCCTTCTGGTCAAGGCCCGACAGGAAGCGCCCTTGGAGTACTCTAGAAGGCCCATGAGAAGCCCACCCGCGTCAACTTGCGGGTTAAGTTAGGGATTGTAACCGACTCAAGCTAGGGTTTGTATCCTCTCCGGGTTGGACTTGAGACCTGGCCATCTATATAAGGCCAGGAGAGCCCCCAAGGAGAGGACCAAGTATTACCGCACGACCACAAAAGCCTTGAAACTCGAGATCTACTCTCGATTCGAGCACCCTGTAATCGATCTAATCATCCAATACAGATTAGCAGAAGGCAGGAGTAAGGGTTTTACCTCTTCGAGGGCCCCGAACCTGGGTAAATCTCGCCCCCTGTCAAGCCGACGATTTCACCAGTGCCTATGACATCTCCTAGTCGAAACCCGATAGGGTCACCTGAGGGATTTGCGGAGCCAGAGCTTCGACATGGGTCATGCATTTTGACGGATCCAAGATGAAGGAAGGCGCTTGAGCTGGTGTAGTGCTCAAATCCCCAAAAGGTGACACTATGGAGTATGTATTGCAAATACACTTCAACGCCAGCAATAACGTGGCAGAATACGAAGCTTTGCTTCATGGCTTGCATATTGCAAAAGAAATAGGCGTCAAACGCATATTTTGCTATGGTGACTAGGATTTGGTACAACATCAGCTAAACCAAACATGGGACGCCAAAAGTCCCATCATGGACGAATATCGGAGAATGGTGGATGAATTCGCCACTTGCTTCCTGGGATTTGAAGTAGTTCATATCAAAGGGGAAGTGATGCAGCCCACCCTATTCCACCAAGCACCACATCGATACATGACAAGGTGAACTCACTCCTATCTCCGTATGTTTCCGGTGCCTTGGTGAACGGTGCGCTACCTCATGAAATACCCCTCTTCATGCCTAGGTTGGATCACACCATGGAGCCCAAGATGGTGCCCACGATGCTCAAGAACATGCCAAGACGATGGTCGAGAAGCTAGGAAGGAAGTGGGAGAAGATGGCATCGAGGAACGGAGAAGAAAGGAGGAAGAACAGGGAGAAACAGGGTCCCGGCCTCAACCCCCGGCCAGGCTGGCCTCCCCTGGCCTCAGGCCGGCCTCCTCTTCCCACCCTGGCCTCAATACGGCCACCCCTCGGAAGGACCCGGCCTCCCACCCTGGCCTCAGGCTGGCCTCCCTCGGAAGGACCCGGCCTCCACCCTGGCCTCAGGCTGGCCTCCTCTCCCACCCCGGCCTCAAAGGACGGCCAGGCCGGCCTCCCAGGCCGAACCCCCTGTAGAGTGCGAAAATTGAAGGATTTTGCCCTTTTTCACCCCACCTACCCCCTAGGCTATATAAGGGACCCCAATGGCTAGATCTAGGTTTGGAGATGAATTGAGAACTTCGGGATTTGCCCTTGTATCCCTCTTGTGAGGCTACTCCTATGGTTTGTACCTAGGACCGTATCAAGGCTACTCCTACGATATTTATCTAGGATCGTACCAAGGCTCATCCAACTACCTTTCCTCTCCCCTTGGGATTCAGTTAGGAGTTTCCAATCTCCCTGTCGTAAATCCTTGAGGTTCTATTGGCGTGGTGGACCGGCCACGGGTGTGAAGCAGATTCAATCAAGGTGAGTTCAGTTGGATCGATCGTCCCGTAGGCGGCCCTCGGGGTTTAGTTGGCGGGAGATTTGGGTTCCTTTGGTTCGTGCTATTTATCTCCCTTTGTGTTTCCCCGCGTTTGCCCACGATTCCCCCTTGATTCCCCCTCTCGCGGTCATCGTGTTCTTCGCGTTCTTCGTGTTCTTCATCGATTCATGAAAATCGGGCCAACCTAGAGGTCAACCCCTCATCATCTGGTATCTAGAGCTAGATTGACACGAATTCGACCCCCACCCCCTCCTTTTCTACCAATTTTTCTTCTATCCACCATAAATTCTAAAATTTGACCAAAAATAGACAAAAGGGATTTCGACCAATCTGTCGATTTGTTGAGTTTTTTCGTGGTTTTGATCCATAGATTTGTTGCCAAAGATCATTCCCCACCTTTCTATTCAGCCACCTTTCTCGAATTTGCCCTAAAAATTTCTTGATTTGAGAAGAATTTCGAATTTGAGCAAAAATCTCAGAAAAATCCTGCTCTTCGATTCTTGGACATATTTTGTATCTTGTTTTTCTTTGTCGTCGTTGCTCCGATTTGAGTGAGGGAAGTTCCTACGTGTTGCCATCGACATCTCCTACGCAACTACATCAACGGATCCACATGACATTGACATCCACCGGCCGCGAGTCCGTGATCATCCACCGCATAGGTATAACTTGCTTCCGCTTGAACTAACCCCATCCTTTGTGTAACTTGCCATTCGGACTAGCTCTTTTACATCGCTTGGCATCGCATTAGTGCCACTGAGAGTGCGAGTTTTGCGCTTGTGAGAGAATAGCTTCGAGTAGGCATTGGCATTTGGGAATCATCTCCGCATCATCATCATCATCATCAAAAAGCGAAAAAAGGAGAAAGAGCACAAGAAGCAAAAAGAGTCAAAAGACGAAAAAGATCGATGCCAATTGCTATCACTTGTAGGAACGCGTAGTTTAGCGTCGCAAACGAAAAGAGAGTGACCAGTTTCCACATTGCGAATCTAGTTTCCTCTTGTACATTGCGGTTTGAGCTAGCGTCCTCCTTTGTGTTGGTGTGGCATTGAGCTTAGTCTTTCGTTAGGTACATTTCGTCTCCGCTCGTCCATTGTCCGCACTAACCTCATTCATCCCTTGTGTGTGTGTGTGTGTGTGTGTGTGTGTGTGTGTTACCACCATATCATTTTCCTCCACTAGGATTGGTTTCCATGCTAACTTTTCTTTTCGGTTTTTTCTCCACGTTTTACAATACACTTTGTTCAGATTTGTTGTTTTTCCTCGCCACATTTCTAACCCATTTGCCTTCCACATCAAGCGTGTGTGTTGTCATTTGCGGTTTTCTTTCGATCTTTTTGGACTCACTTTTGACATACCGCCCTACACCTAGCCTCGTCCACTAGCCTCAACACGACCAAAAAAGGTAACGTTGGGTAAGTGTGACATCCATTTCATCATATCACCCTTGTGTGCTTGTTGAGATGGCTAGGGAAGGAGTATTCACAAGGCCGATCTCGGAAGATCAAGGATCCTCATTCTTCAACAACAACGCCTACCACAACTTCGTCAATCGCCATGAACACTTTCGGCTTTGCCAACTTGCTCGAGGTGGATTGGAGCGCTTGGACCATCAACTTCAAGCTCATCACACTTGGTTCAATGATCACATGGCGAGTATTGAAGGCAACGTGGCCATCCTCGCCAACTGCCATGGATCATCATCGACCTCCAAGTCACGATGCAAAGGCAAGTCTCCACAAGATCATCACCAAGCTCATCACCAAGATCGTCGCCATGATCAGCACCGACACATGGTAGAGAGTGGTAAACCGGTCTCTGATACCACCTCACCGCATACTACACCACAAGTTCCGCGAAGACATTGGTTCGAGCATTGCTCGCCATCACCACTTCCTCGCCATCGACAAGGCCGTGGTGACCCTCTTCAAGTTCACCCTCTACCACCGGATATTCTTCATCATCCACCTTCTCCAAGCTCGACTCATGACTATGGTCTACATGGCTTTGTGGATGGTGCTCTCCCACATTCAAGGCTCCCAAGGCAAAATGTGTGTCACCACCACAATTACCACCAAGACCAAGGCCATTATGAAGAAGGTTCCCATGACATTGCTTCTAGTGGATTCCTCGAAGCATGCCTCCAACAACAACTCCACCACAATAACCACCGGCGACATCCTCTCCATCATGACCGCCATCTCCAAGCCAATGAGGATGACCCACATGAGCTTCCACCGCCTATATTTGATGAAGACCCAAATGAGAGACCTCCTCAACGCCAAGCAAGTGAGAATGCTCCGTATGGCTTGTCTTTCCCCATCTTTGAGGAAGACCCCAATGAGCGTCCACTTCAACAACAACCAAGTGGGATTGCTCAACATGCTACTTCACTTCCCGTCTTTGATGAGGACCCCAATGAGCACCACCATCGACAACAACCAAGTGGGCATGCTACAAATGATATTTCACTTACTCTCTTTGATGAAGACCCTCATGAGTGCCCACATCGACCACAACTAAGCACAGATGCTACTCATGATCTCTCATTTCTCATGTTTGATGAGGAACCACATGAGCGACCACGTCAACAATAAGCAAGTGAAGATGCTCCAAGTGACCTCTCACTTCCTATTTTTTACGAGGACCCACATGAGAGACCTTGCCAACGACAATCAAATGGAGATGCTATCCATGATTCTTCTCCTCCCATATTGGATGAAGCACCGCATAATCAAGACCATGAAGCCAACAACTTGAGCTCCATTTGCCTAAATGTTACAAGGATCAAGGACCATGAGCGTCATCACCAACATGAGGAATGGGAGCCTCCACCTCATCATCACCAAGATTGTGCTTTCTTATCGCACCCCGCCTTCGACAAGGATCAAGAACATCCTCGCCATGGACACTATGATACCACTACTTCATCAAGGCAAGAGACGAGAGACACTTAACCACCAACACACAACCACAACATCCATGAGCGACATACTTTGAGGAAGGACTATGGACTCCGTGATCAAGCACATGAACAAGGTCTACATCGCCATATATGTCATGATGCTTGATACGCCATAAACGTATCCCTAATTTGTGATGCTCCATGATCATATTATGCCAATTGCTACATGTTTTCTCCCTTATTTATAGCATTTTCATACGTTTTCCGGGACTAACCTATTAACAAGATGCCCAGAGCCAGCTCCCTGATTTTAGTTTCAGAAAAGTTGTTCCAGAAATATTCTCGGAATTGGAAAATTCAAAGCCCGGAATTCCTATTTTCCCCGGAAGCATCCAGAAGACTGAAGAGGAGTCGAACAGGGGCAGCAGGGGGCCCACACCATGGGATGGTGCGGGTCCCCCTGGCCGCGCCAGCTAGGTTTGTGGGGCCCCTGGAGCTCCACCGCCTTTGCCCTTTCACCTATTTAAGCCGCCCGGATGGAAAACCCTAAGTACCTGATCAAAATCCCCGAAAAAGTTCTACATCCGCCATCACCGTCAACCCTAGATTAGGAGGGTTCTGGAGCTGTTTTCCGGCACCCTGCCGGAGAGGAAATCATCACTGGAGGCTTCTACATCACCATGCATGCCTCCGGAGTGATGCGTGAGTAGTTCATCCCTGGACTACGGGTCCATAACAGTTGCTAGATGGTTGTCTCCTCCTCATATGCCTCCATGTTTAGATCACTTCAGCTGCCTATTATGATCGTGATCGATGTTATGTAATTCTATATGCTATGTTTGCTGGGATCCGATGAATATTGAACTTATGCCAAGTTGATTATAGTCTTTATTGCATATGTTATTTGTGATCTTGCATTCTTTCCGTTGCTAGTGCTTTCTCTGGCCAAGTAGTTGCTAGTGACACCAAGAGGGAGTATTTATGCTTGATAGTGGGTTCATGCCTCCTTGTTGCCTTGCTCGAGTGACAGAAACGTGAACGGGGAGTATGTGTTGTTGCCATTAGGGAGAAAATAGCGGTGAGAGTACCCGCGTGTATGATCATTGCTTACATTACACACTTTGTTTAATGCAATTATATGTGCTTGCAACTTAATACCTAAGGGGGGTCGGATGATAACCTGAGGGTGGTCTATGTATCTTGTTGAATGCCCACACTAAATATCATAGTAATCATCATGTTATAATGTGCACTATGGTGCAACCTTCATTTGTCAATTTCCCATCTGTAATTTGTTCACCAATCATGCTATCTTTTATGGAGAGACACCACTAGTGAACCTATGAACCCCGGTCCATTTTCCACACTGTTAAACAAACCACAACAATTTCCTGCTCTATCTACTTTCTGCAAGGATTCAACTGTTTTCCACACTATACATCTATTCTTTGTTTTCAGCAAGACCGGTGAGATTGACAACCTCACTGTACCGTTGGGGCAAAGTATTTTGGTTGTGTTGTGTGCAGGTTCCACGTTGTTGCTGACACCGGTGAAACGCCAGCACCACCGTCAGTGGCATCAACCTTCCGAAGATCCTCTTTCTCCTACTGGATTGATAACCCTGGTCGGAAAACTCCTACCGTTGTTCTCATCACACCCTCCTCTTAGGGTTCCCAACAAAGCGCATCAAGGATTTTTCTGGCGCCGTTGTCGGGGAGAAGGAAGTCTTCTGGCAAGGGGAGTCTCTCACTCTCAACCTCTTTATTTTGTTTATTGTCTTGTTTTTATTCTCAATATTGAAAACACACAAAAATTAGTTTAATTTATAGATGTTGTTTATTTTCTTGATATTATTCTACTAAAATGAGTTTCTCTGAGAATACTAAGTTGTGTGATTTCACTAGGACAAACAACAATAATTTTATTTGCACACCTATTGCTCCACCTGCTCCTACTGCTGCTTTCTATGAGATTAAACTTGCTTTATTAAATCTTCTCATGAAAGAAGAATTTTATGGTATTAGTACTAATGATGCTGCTGCCCACCTTAATAATTTTGTTGGACTATGTGAGATGCAAAAATATAAAGATATAGATGGAGATATTATTAAACTGAAATTGTTTCCTTTCTCTTTGAGAGGAAGATCTAACGAATGGTTGCTATCTTTGCCTAGAAATAGTATTGATTCATGGACTAAGTATAAAGATGCTTTTTATTGGTAAATATTATCCTCCTTCTAAGATTATATCCCTAAGAAGTGACATAATGAATTTTAAACAATTTAATAATGAACATGTTGCTAAAGCTTGGGAAAGAATGAAAACTATGGTGAAGAATTTTCCCACTCATGGATTGACTACCTGGATGATTATACAAACTTTTTATGCAGGGCTGAGTTTTTCCTCAAGGAACCTATTGGATTCAGCTGCTGGAGGGACCTTTATGTCCATCACTTTGGGCAATGCAACAAAGCTTCTTGATGATATGATGATAAATTATTCAGAGTGGCACACTGAGAGAACTCCGCAAGGTAAGAAGGTAAATTCTGTTGAGGAAACCTCCTCTTTGAGTGAAAGTCTTGATGCTACTATGTCTATGCTTGTTAATGGTAAAGCTCAAGTTGATCCAAATAATGTTCCTTTAGCCTCTTTGGTTGCTCAAGAAGAGCCTTTTGATGTAAATTTTATTATAAATAATAATTTTAACAATACTTCTTATAGAAATAATTTTAGTGGAAACAATTATAAGCCATATCCTCCTAATGGTGGCAGTGGTTATTCTTATGGTAGAACCGTAATGCCTAGTGAGGAAAGGATTGTAGAAGTTGAAAAGGCAACTAAGAACTTTATGCAAATGCAATATGAACAAAATAAGTTGTTTACTAAATCCATGGAAGAACAATCTGCTATGTTGAGAAGTATTAGCCAACAAACTAGGAACTTAAATAGAGAAATCTCTAGTTTGCAAAGTAAAATTTCAACTGCTGAGGATTGTATTTCGGCCCTGTCAGAGGCACAATTTTCTTTGATCAATAAAATGGATGCTAAAACTGAAAGCATTGAAGACAATCCTTTCGCTGCAACCAATGCTATTCAAGTTCAAATAGACAATAATGTTAGATTGATGGCTGAATTACATGCTAGATGGGAAAAAGAAGATGAATTGGCTAGAAAGAATAATATTGCTAAAGTTTGTACTATCACAACCACAGTAAAACTAAAGTTTCAAGTGGTACTAAATCTCCTACTATCAATGGTAAAGTAGTTGGTGTTGATAAGGTCCATACTCCTTTGGTGAAACGTGCTAAATTGCCTCAAACTGCTGAAACTACTTCTAATAAAAGTGCTGAAATTTTTAGAGATGTAGGAGATAATAGTCCTATTACTTTTGATGATAATAATTTTTATTTTGATGATTGGAATATCTCTGAAGTTATTATGTTTCTACAAAATCTTGTTATAATTCCCAATTCTAGTGCCATGAATATGGCCTTTACTAAGACTAGTCACAATGGGGAGTATCATATACTAGTATCATGCATATGATACTAGTCTATGTTACCACTTCCACAATGCATAGTAACATATTTGTGGTATCATATTTATTAGCTTATAGACTCATCTTGTCTTGGAAAGCGTTATGTTATGGTATCTACCTATGATACCACTAACACATCTCTCCTCATTAAATGAGTGCCACGTCATATTTTTTGCCTACGTGGCACTTATGATACCACCTATGTTACTACCATTGTGGGTAGTCTAAACATATTACTAATGCTCTCATGAAAGTTAGGGAAGAAAAGTTGAAACTTGAGACATCTATCCCTAGAAAATTAGATGATGGTTGGGAGCCTATCATTAAGATAAAATTAAATGATTTTGATTGCAATGCTTTATGTGATCTTGGTGCTAGTATCTATGTTATGCCTCAAAAGCTCTATGATATTCTTGATTTACCACAACTAGAACACTGTTATTTGGATGTCCATCTTGCTGATAATGCTAAGAAAAAACCTCTTGTAGAATTGATGATGTTCTCATTATGGTTAATAATAACCTTGCCCCTATTGATTTTATTGTTATGAATATTGAATGCAATGCTTATTGTCCTATTGTTTTGGGAAGACCTTTTCTTAGAACTGTTGGTGCTTTTATTGACATGAAAGATGGGAGTATTAAATATCAACTTCCCCTCAAGAAAGGTATGGAACACTTTCCTAGAAAGAAGATTAAGCTACCCTTTTGATCTATTATTAGAGAAATAATATGATATGCTTCTTCACTTGAAAATACTTGAGTTTCCCTTTTATGCCTAGCTGAAAGGCGTTAAAGAAAAGCGCTACCGGGAGACAACCCGTTTTATTTCTCTGTTTTTATTTGTTTTCTTGGGTGTGCTTTTCACCTGGGTGTTTTCTATTTCCTTAGCAAGCCCTCTGTATATTTTCTTTTGTGTTTTTGTTGAGCCAGGTAAAGCCTCTCGTGGAAAGTTGACACTATATTTCGGATTTCCGCGTAGAAAAAAGATTTGTGCTGTCCACTGTTAATTATGTTAAAACTCTCAGAAAATTCAAAATGAGCTGAGCTTTTTTGTGATCAATCCTGAGTTATATACGCAAATTTTCTTAGTTTACCACTTTTTTATTTGACCAAGAGAAGAGTTTTGAAAAAATCGATCACTTCCTGCTGTTCTGTTTTGGCAGATTTCTCCCATTTATCGCATTTGCATCTTAATCCCTTTCTTTTGGTGTTATTTTTAGAAAAATAGTTTTAAAAGAAGTTGTGACAGCATTTAATGTGTTTTTGATTGCTAGTCTTGTATTGAAACTGAACCGTGTGAGTTTATTATTTCGATTGCACTAACGTTGCTAATGAAGATTGTGAGAATTTTGATGTGAAGGAAGTTTTCAAGGGTCAAGAGAAGAGGATGATATGATGTGATCAAGAAGAGTGAAAAACCTAAGTTTGGGGATGCCCCGGTGGTACATCCTACCAAATTCCAAGAAGACTCAAGCTTCTAAGCTTGGGGATGCCCAAGGCATCCCCTTCTTCATCAACAAATTATTAGGTCACTTCTAGTGAAACTATATTTTTATTCGTTCGCATCTTATGTGCTTTACTTGGAGCGTCTTTTATTTTTGTTTTCAGTTTGCTTTTGATTTTGCTGTCAGTTTGTTTTTACTTTCATAATAATCTTGGTCGGACCCCAGCATTCTTTTATTGGAGAGTGACAGGCTCCGCTTTTTCATGAGAATACGGTGTATTCTTAGTCTCTGTTTGGCTGCTGCATTTATTTAGCTCCTGTTTTGCATGCATCTCTTATTAGAGTTGTTAGTTTTAGTAGTGTTATTTTAGCACTTTTATGTTTTCTTTATGTATCATAAATATTATTTTTGTCAAAACATGTTTTGTATGGTGCTTGTTGGGAGAAAGAAAACTGCTGCTTGAAGTAGGATTTATAACAGTACTAGTAGAAGCTTGTATAGACTGTGGCTAGAAATTTTTCATGCCATACTAAATGTTATGTTAGTTTTAAAGCCTTGTTGTTATTGAGTAGCATGATTAGCCTCAAAAATCTGAGAGTGTTTAATATGTATTGAAAGATTCATGAGCTATTCTTGTCATAGTAAAGCATCGATATATGGTATTCTCTTTCGAATGATTTATTTGGTTGACTTGACACATGCTCACACCATGTTTATGAATACAAACCAGTCACGAATAGCCTACATGACCACTTAGTTTTTGAACTTGTGATATTTCTTATGTTTTAATTAATGATGCTTATGTCTCTATGCATGATTAGGGCTCTTATGCTCTCTTGATTTGTCGCTCCCAGTCTTTTGCTAGCCTCCACCTGTACTGAGTATGAGCTCTATTCGTGCATCCAAACTCCCTTAAACCAAAGTTTTTTCCCATTGTGTCCACCATACCTACCTACATGTGGTATTTAACTGCCATTCCAAAGTAAATTGCTCATGTGTTACCTTTAAAACCTTCAAAATTATTCCTGCTTTGTGTTCTTGTTTTTGCTCATCAGGGCGTCAATAGAGAATCTTTATCTCACTTGTTGATTGGATTTCACACCATGGACTAGTGGCTTCATACGCTTATCCAAATGATAGAAGAGCTGGAAGCGGGGTGCCCAACCCCAAATTAATACAAACAAATTCTCTTCACTATTTTTGCCCCTGATCATATCAGTCAAAGCATAATTGTGTAAACAAAAGAGAAAAAGGGATGACCTTCTACACGAGTTGCGTACTTCACCATCGGAGCCGCTCTTGTGAATCCAGTTGGCCTGTGACGTACTGTATTGTCTGTTTACCATTCGTTGACACTATCATACACCTCTCCTAAAATATAGACATTCCTCCACAAATGTCAAACTTTTAATACCTCTGTTTAATAAAATAAAAAGCTCTAGCACATGAGTGATCCCTGCTTCCATCTGCGAAGGGGCTTTCTTTTACTTTTATGTTGGGTCTCCATCTTCTAACTTTATGCACAAATGAGAGAGCATTTTTTGCCATTCTGAGTTTTATGTGCATTTGTCCCATAAACATCAATAATTACTTCATGATGTGCTATCATTGTTCTTAAATTATTTGTTCTAGTCTTCCTCTTGAACTTTGAAAGTGTCCTCGCATTTATGTTTTGTCTCACTCTTAAGGACTAGCGAAATACCACTTTGTCATGCTTCCTATATACCTGAAACAAACATTTACCTTTCTTTGCATTATTATTCATGATCCTTTATTTGAGTTACTCTTCGTGATACAAAGTAATTGTTATGATTTATTATTAAAGTTTTATTTTTTATGCTTGTGTTTAAAGTTTTATGATCTCAGCGTGCATGTGCTTTTACATTAGATTGATCAAGTTTATGTTAGTATCATGTCACCTCAGAAACTATTATTTCATCGTTTACCTACTCGAGGACGAGTAGGAACTAAGCTTGGGGATGCTTGATACGTCATAATCGTATCCCTAATTTCTGATGCCCCATGATCATATTATGCCAATTGCTACATGTTTTCTTCCTTATTTATAGCATTTTCATACGTTTTCCGGGACTAACCTATTAATAAGATGCCTAGAGCCAGTTCTCTGTTTTCTTCTGTTTTTAGTTTCAGAAAAGTTGTTCTGGAAATATTCTCGGAATTAGAAAATTCAAAGCTCGGAAGTGCTATTTTCCCCGGAAGCATCCAGAAGACCGAAGAGGAGTCGAAGAGGGGCAGCAGGGGGGCCACACCATGGGTTGTCGCGGGTCCCCCTAGTCGCGCCAGCTAGGGGTGTGGGCCCCTGGAGCTCCACTGCCTTTGCCCTTTAGCCTATTTAAGCCCCCCGGATGGAAAACCCTAAGTACCTGATCAAAATCCCCGAAAAAGTTCCGCAGCCGCCATCACCGTCAACTCTAGATCAGGAGGGTTCTGGAGCTGTTACCCGGCACCCTGCCGGAGAGGAAATCATCACCGGAGGCTTCGACATCACCATGCCTGCCTCCGGAGTGATGCGTGAGTAGTTCATCCCTGGACTACGGGTCCATAGAAGTAGCTAGATGGTTGTCTCCTCCTCATATGCCTCCATGTTTAGATCTCGTGAGCTGCCTATCATGATCGAGATCGATTTATGTAACTATATGTTGTGTTTGCTGGGATCCGATGAATATTGAACTTATGCCAAGTTGATTATAGTATTTATTGCATATATTATTTTTCATCTTGCATGCTTTCTGTTGGTAGTGGTTACTCTGGCCAAGTAGTTGCTAGTGACTCCAAGAGGGAGTATTTATGCTTGATAGTGGGTTCATGCCTCCTTGTGGCCTTGCTCGAGTGACAGAAACGTGAAGGGGAGGATGTGATGTTGCCATTAGGGAGAAAACAGCGGTGAGAGTATCCGCGTGTATAATCATTGCTTACATTACACACTTTGTTTAATGCAATTATCTGTTGCTTGCAACTTAATACCTAAGGGGGTTCGGATGATAACCTGAGGGTGGATTATTAGTCATAGATGCAGATGGATGTAGGTCTATGTATGTTGTTATAATGCCCACACTAAATATTAGTAATCATCATGTTATAATGTGCACTACGGTGCAACCTTTATGTGTCAATTTCCCAGCTGTAATTTGTTCACCCAGCATGCTATCTTTTATGGAGAGACACCACTAGTGAACCTATGAACCCCAGTCCATTTTCCACACTGTTAAACAAACCACAACGATGTCCTGCTCTCTCTACTTTGTACAAGCATTCAAATGTTTTCCACACTATACGTCTAATCTTTGTTTTCAGCAAGACCGGTGAGATTGACAACCTCACTGTACCGTTGGGGCAAAGTATTTTGGTTGTGTTGTGTGCAGGTTCCACGTTGTTGCTGACACCGGTGAAGCGCCAGCACCACCATCAGTGGCTTCAACCGTCCGAAGATCCTCTTTCTCCTGCTGGATTGATAACCCTGGTTCTTAACTAAGGGGAAAACTCCTACCGATGTGCTCATCACACCCTCCTCTTGGGGTTCCCAACAAAGCGCATCAATCCTCCTCGTTCTTCAAGACACAAGGCGAGATTCACTTCACCACCGACATCGTTACTCATCACCCACGTGCGATATTCCACGAGGAAGAACTATGACCTTCATGATAAAGAGCATGAGCTTCCCTCCTTGCCACAAGCGCAACAACAACATCACGAGTGCGACCTTATTCCTCCATTGCCACAAGATCGACATCTCCATGCGCATGAGGATACCACTCTACCAATCTATGATGAATACGTTGATGCATGTGACATTGTGAACGAGGCTTATCCCTTGCCAAATTCTCCAAGGAATTCTTCTTCTTCGTCTCCAATGACACAAGGAACAACTCTGAATACCAACACCATGAGCCCCTCTAGAGCTTCCAATGCTATCAACAACGCTACAAAACCATTCAAGGAACAAGTGTCTCCTACCACCACCTCTCATGATCCTAAACTTAAAAAGAGCACAAGTAATTGCTTCACATGTGGTGGGAATGGACACAAGTCTTTCGAGTACTCCAACAAATTGCTCATGAGTGCCAACCAAGATAGAGAACGCAACTCCATGAGTGAAGGCAAATACTATGCCTTGCACCAACTTTCTCTTAATACCTTGGACATGCCAACCAATGGTGACGAAAGAGCCTATTGCAATGAGGACGAGAATTCATCATGAGTGTTGACACAAGTTCTTCAAACCTATTCTCAAGATAATGACCAAAGATACAACCTCTCTAGAGCCGGCATCAATGGCACATATATCATTGATGGAGGAAGCGACGGATTTGGTGACGCACTCCACTTGACTTCCACGCCACTCATTCCGAACTACACAAGGCCACGCTAAAGCCACCATTCTAGCCAAGGATATCATCATCATCATCATCATCATCATTGACCACTTGAGGATGCTACAAGGCATAGCTTATTTCACAACATCACGGAGATGATGGATCCTTCTTCGACACAAGCCATGACCCTACCTCCTCCTCCAAGCAAGCCCAACATTCCACACTTGGAGATCAACCCAAGAGACAAGATGATTGAGCTTTCCTCGCCACATGCCATGACACTACCGACTCCAAGCAATGCAACGACTTCGACAAACCCACACACATCAAGTGCCAAGACTTTGGAGCCTTCTAGTGTCCCCTCTCAAGATTCTAGTGAGATGAGTGGTGAGAGAGAGATCCACCATTCCGTGAGTGAGATCCACAAGCCTATCATTAGTACATTCCGCTCGTCATGATCCACATGGAGTTTGACAAGCGCATCCACGACAATGCATTCTCCATCCACATTCCTCAAGTCAAGATCTACACGGCGCTTCCCACGCACTTCAACGACAACGCCTTCTACGCCTACATCCCACATGTCTCGATGTGCATGGAGTTTGAGAAGCGCATCCACGACAACGACTTCTACGCCTACTTCCATCATGTCAAGATGTACTTGGAGTTCCACAAGAGCATCCACGACCACGACTTCTCTGTCTACATCCCCTATGTCAAGATGTACTTGGAGTTCGACAAGCGCGTCAACGATAATGACTTCCAAGACTACATACCAATCGTCAAGATGCACTTGGAGTTTGACAAGCGCGTCAACGACAATGACCACCACGACGACATACCATCCGCCAAGATGTACATGGACTTCGACAAGAGAATCAACGACAACGCAACCAATGGAGTGGCCTGCAACCAATACGTCAAATTCATCTACACTCTACCGCTCCCGCAAGCAATGGAGTAACCACCTCTTGAGCTCTTCGACGACGACTACATCTCCTTTCAAACTCATCCTCACCCATCCAATGAGGACCATGTCAAGATCGTCATTGCCTTTGGACTACACCTACCACGAGCCTACCGTGGCATGAACTTCGACAAGCGGCTCAACTTCAACGACATCTTCGTCGTCAACATTCCTTCTCCCGCTCATGAATGGATGGAGTAAGAGTCGAGGGAGACTCTTTTCCAAGGGGGGGGGGAGATGATGCAGCCCACCCTATTCCACCAAGCACCACATAGATACACGACAAGGTGAACTCACTCCTATCTCCGTATGTTTCCGGTGAATTGGTGAACAGTGCGCTACCTCATGAAATACCCCTCTTCATGCCTAGGTTGGATCACAGCCCAAGACGGTGCCCATGATGCTCAAGAACATACCCAAGCTGATGGTCGAGAAGCTAGGAAGGAAGTGGGAGAAGACGACGTCGAGAACGGAGAAGAGAGGAGGACGGACGGGGAGAAACAGGGGTCCCCGCCTCAACCCTCGGCCAGGCCGACCTCCTCTTCCCACCCTGGCCTCCCCTGGCCTCAGGCCGGCCACCCCTCGGAAGGAGCTGGCCTCCCACCTTGGCCTTAGGACGACCTCCCCTAGCCTCAGGACGGACCCCCTCGGAAGGACCCGGCCTCCACCCTGACCTCAGGCCGGCCTCCTCTCCCACCCCGGCCGGCCTCCGGGGCCGGGCCCCCTGCAGAGTGCAAGAATTGGAGGATTTCCCCCCTTTTTCACCCCCACCTACCTCTAGGCTTTATAAGGGACCTCGATGGCTAGATCTAGGTTTGGAGATGAATTGAGAACTTCGGTATTTTCCCTTGTATCCCTCTTGTGAGGCTACTCCTATGGTTTGTACCGAGGAACGTATCAAGGCTACTCCTACGATATTCATCTAGGATCGTATCAAGGCTCGTACAACTACCTATCCTCTCCCCATGGGATTCAGTTAGGAGTTGCCAATCTCCCTCTTGTAAATCCTTGAGGTACTATTGGCGTGGTGGACCGGCCACGGGTGTGAAGCGGATATAATCAAAGTGAGTTCAGTTGGATCGATCGTCCCATAGGCGGCCCTCGGGGTTTAGTTGACGAGATTTGGGGTCCTTCAGTTCGCGCTATTTATCTCCCTTTGTGTTTCCCCGCGTTTGGCCATGATTCCCCCTCTCGTCTTCATCGTGTTCTTCGCGTTCTTCGTGCGTTCTGCGTCGATTCGTGAAGACCGGGCCAACCTAGAGGAAAACACCTCATCAAGAAGGAAACTGGAACGCGGATGCATTAGCCCGCACGGGCTCGAAAAGAGTGAAAACCCTACCACTGGGTGTGTTTGTCCAACATTTGCATGAACCATCGATCAAAGGTGGAGATGTTGATTATCCTCTCGTTTCCGAGTCAATCGAAGTCCTGCTCGTTAAGCTGGATTGGAAAATTCCATATTTAAACTTCTTAGTTGATCATAAGTTCCCGGATGGAGCAGACTAGGTCTTGCAAAGACAGATACAACGTCGATGCAAAGGATACACGGTAATTAATGGTTGCCTGTATAAACGCAACACTGTCGGAATTTTTCAGCGATGTATTTCGCCAGAAGAAGGTCGAGAAATTCTGCAAGAAATCCACGCAGGAGATCACGGACATCATGCTCAATCAAAAATCATAGTCAAAAAAGCATTCCGGGCAGGGTTTTCTGGCTAACAGTCAAGACAGACGCCGAACATATAGTAAACACATGTGCCGGATGTCAGTACTGCACCAAGCAGACGAATATGCCAGCCCAAGCACTCAAAACTATCCCCATTACATGGTCATTTGCGGTATGGGGGCTAGATATGATGGGACCATTCAAAACTGCCAAAGGTGTACTTACACATCTACTTGTTGCCGTAGATAAGTATACCAAGTGGGTGTAAGCGAAACCCATCAAAAAACTTGACGGCGTGACTGCCAGAAATTTCATCATTGACGTAGTCATGAGATACGGCGTTCCATACAGCACAATCACGGACAACGGGACAAATTTCTCCTTTGGAGAATTGGCAAAATATTGACAAAAAACGGGAATACGCCTAGATCTTGCATCTATGGTACACCCACAATCCAATAGGCAGGTTGAAAGAATGAATAGATCAATCCTGCAGGGAATACGCCCAAGACTCGAATCTCCTCTTCATAGAGCAGCTGGAGCATGGGTAGACGAATTAACTTCCATGCTTTGGAGTATTTGAACAACGCCAAATAGATCAACAGGGCAAACCCCATTTTTCCTGGTTTATGGCGCAGAAGCAGTGCTTCCAACGGACATGCTCCATGATAGCCCAATAGTGCAGCTTACATGACTCGGATGCCAAAAATGCATGAAAGGATGCCGTCGATCTTTTAGAAGAAGAAAGAAAGCTTGTGCTTCAAATATCCGCCATTTATCAGCAAGGATTGCGATGCTACCATAGTCGGAAAATCAGACACCGTTTTTTCAAAAAAGGTGACCTAGTGCTAAGACTGGTGCAGGAAAGGAAGCACAAATTAGCCCCAGTTTGGGAGGGACCATTTGTTATTAGCAAGGCTATAAAAAATGGATCTTACTACCTTGAAGATATTCGGGATACGGAGGATGATACCAGAAGACCGAATCGCAAAAGAAAGAGAAAGATAGATGTCGAACTAGGAGAGACAAAGAGACCCTGGAGCATCCAGCAGTTACTTCCCTTCTACACTTAGTTCAATTTCTATGTAAACATCTTTGAGATCATGAAATAAAGTTGTCGGAATTCATGCACTTATGTTTTATCTGTTTATTTTTATACAAAGCATAAGTCCGTCTTATCTATTTCCCAATGATCTTTCAAAATACTCAATGTTAACCCGAATTGTGCCTGCGTGCTCGGAGTTATAAAATTGAATGCTTTGCAGTCTAAGGAGGCTTAAGGAAACCCAGATTGTGCCTGCATGCCTGAGTTTCATACAATTTCAAAATTTCTTACTTTTTCCTAAGTATTATCAGATTGTTTCTATGTTGGGTCACTCAAATTAGTAAGTTATAATGGCTTAGTACAATCCATGTTTTCGAGTTTCGACTCATCGGTTAAACTCAGTCACTTGGCGTGAAGATTAAGTACTATTGAGCCATTTCATACACTAAGGACAGTTAAAACATATAAACAAGAGAACTTAGAAGGCAAAGGAATTAAAACCCGGAAAAAACTTGCAAAGACATATAATTTAACTGCAAAAGAGGGATACTTGTTTATACAAATTATAGATAGCATTACAATGAATATTACATCGCGAGAATAGTAATGCTTCTATTTTCCTGCTAACTACCCAAGAATCAGGTGGCCTCCTCAAAATCCGACTCCTCCTCTTCGCTGCTGGGATCTTCATGAGTTGTCGGAATTTCTTCTTCTGGGTGGAAGGTGGAGATCGACACCATCTGTGCTATCTTGGTAGCATGCCCTTTGATGGAGTCAAAGATGCCGGCCCGCTGCGCGTCCGTGTACCCTTGCGGGATACCAGTCGCCACGCGCGAAGATTTGGCGGTGGGGTAGTGCATACGCATAATCCCAAGGGCCATGCGCGCACCACCTCGAGCTCCAGAGCCGAACCAGGAATCCTTCTAGTTCGCCACCTCCTCGATCGCAAACTTCTGAAAATTCTCCTCCCTTGTCAGGAATGTACTTGTTAACAAGTAACATCCCCGCGGCCTTGAGCGCGGTGAAGATCTTCTCGAAAGCCCGGATTCTTTCGATCCGGGTAAGCGACGGGCTACCTTCTGTTTAAATCAACAAAGGATAGTTAGAAAAACAGAGGAGAAAAAAATGAAAAATTCCGGCAAAAGTATTACAAACTTACCGAGAATCCTATCCATCTCAATGCCTTCTTCAAGGCGTTGACTTAGAGTGTTCTCCAAGTCCAGGATGGTGGCCTTGTCCTTCTCGGCCTGGCTCGAAGCCTTGGACTCGGCAATCCCGATAGCTAGCTGGTTGGCGTCCAAGTATTTTTGGAGCTTCACATTAATTTTGTGAAGTTCTATGTTCTCCTTTCGGAGGTTCTCGACATTTCCGGCATCTTCATCTATTTTCTTGGCTTTCGCCAAAGAAGCTAAAAAGCAAGGAAAATGAAGAGTTAAAACTCAAAAAATGACTTAAAACATTTTTTTAACAAAATCAACGGTAAATCTAATTCTTCTAGATTATGCTGAACGGAGGCCAGCTTCGAGTCTTTCTCTTCAAGAATGTTAAGGAGAGTTTTCACCTCCTTATTCTCGATGGTAAGTTTGCTGAAAACTTCCACGTTAATGTTTTCGGTAGTTTGCTGAAACATGGAAAAGAGACACATCGCTTAAGTCAAAAAACAAGCAAGGTCAATGATACAAGCATTAAGTAAAAAAAGAATACATTTGGCTAATGCTTGGGGGCTGGAGATATTATCTGGCTCATTTTTTGAAGACCTGCCAAATTTTCGGTAAACTCTTTTGCATAGTCAGCAAA
Source organism: Alopecurus myosuroides (assembly GCA_028641055.1). NCBI lineage: Eukaryota > Viridiplantae > Streptophyta > Magnoliopsida > Poales > Poaceae > Alopecurus > Alopecurus myosuroides. The sequence continues at coordinate 153,969,788 of CM054059.1, forward strand.
GAGAATTCCGACATGGTAAAGGCCGTCTTGGATGACCTGCCGAGGCAAGAACACGAAATTATTCCTAATAATAAGTCCGCCTTGCGGCCGAGGATGGATTAAGGGAGCTGGAGCAAAGTACTTTGTCACCCACGGATAAATATATCCATGTTCGTCAAAGTGATCGTCTTGTTTTACATTAAATTCCGAGTCAAAGTTGGGCATAGGTTCCTCCTTCGGGATGTTAGAAGGAACTCCAACTTCTGGCTCCACTGTTTCCGCCCTTTTCCTCGCGTCCGTCTCCGGAGCAAAAGGCTGGCTGGACTGCAAGAGATATTCCTCTTCCCTTGCAGCCAAGTTTTCTTCTTCAGCTGCAGCCGGAGTCTCAGGTGCAGCAGCAGGAGAGGGCCGTGTTCCTCTCCAAGCAACATACTTGTGTTTCTTCTGGCTCTTTGGTTTAAAAGTTGTAGGAGCCAAGCTAGAAAGAAAAATCTAAGAAGTAAGAATTCCGAGAAAAGAAAATAAAAAAGTTCATGCAACAAAAAGCATAGAAAGTAAAATAAAACCCGGGTTGTTTACCTGAAAGTTGGGAAGGGAACTCCGTCAAGATCAATCACTTCCTGAGTGGCGGAAGGCTTCTTGCGCTTCCGTCCACCGGCAAAGTTGGAGCGCAGTGTGTCCAACTCGGCATCAGAGACGAGATCAGCCTCAGGAAGAGTCAGAAGCTATCAAAAAGGACAAAGTCCGGGTTAGAAAAATCAGAGAAAGGGAAACTCAGAAGAAATGCCCAAAATGAAAAAATCATACCTTTGGAGCTGGGTTTTCTGCCGTATACATCGGTCGGCTTTCCTCGTATTTCTCACGAGTTGCGACCAACTGGTTGACGCGTTTCTTCAAGTCTTTTTTCGACAAAGACTTGTCCGTCGCTCTCGTTGCGTCCTTAGGGCCCGTGTATTCGCACATCAGCCGGAGTCCGCGGTGAGCCAGAGGCTGGATCCGCCTTTCAAGCCAGCATAGAACCGTGTCCATGCTAGTGAGAGGAGTGGCCGCTTGATCCTCATCAGATAAGGTGGCAGGGTCTGGACCGTGTCACTACCCAATTGTCTTGGGGAGTGGCCGCGGAATTGCCAAAAGGCGGGATTCCCGTTTCCTTTCCAGGAAACGGGACGTCCTCATGATAAAAGAAGGAACCCGTCCAAAATTTCACGGATTCCGAGGTTTTTATTTCCGGGAACCAATCTTCCCTAAACCTACGTAAGGTAAAGGAGATGGTTCCACAAGTGGGGAGGCGCCCTCAGATGGGTTGCGCTTTACTCCAAAACAGTACTGCCAGAAATCTAGCCTAGGCTCTATTCCTAAGTACCCTTCGAATAAAGCCTGAAATCCGGCAATGTAAAGAATGTAGTTTGGAGGGAGGTTGTGTGGCTGAATTTGGTAGTGGTCTAAGACCTGGAGAAAGAAGGAAGAAGGCTGAATTCTGATACCCCTGTTAATATGAGATACAAGGAGGACTCTTTCGTCGTCTTTCGCCGACGGCTCAGCCTCGTACTGGACGTACCGCCATTTCTTCTCCCGGATGAACCCTTCCTTCTCCATTGCCAGAAGGAAGGAGGAAACCACATTACAGTGGATCCAGTTCCCGAGTTCTCATCTGTGTCTTCTTCGTCTCCGGCGGCGCCGGAGGCAGAGACCTCCTCGCTGCCGAGATTGGAGGTTTCCTCCGCGGGATCGGTGATGAAAGGTGGAGGAGGAGGAGCTGACGATGACGGAATGTCCGCGGCCGCGGGAGGCTGAGCCTCGCGGAACGCGTCGCCGGCGTTTCCCTTCGGCGCGCTTGCGGTGGCGCAAGAGGGGGAGTCCAACTGCGGGTCGAGGTCGTTGATAATCGTCTCGATGTCCAGGGCGGCGCTCGCGTCCGCGGAGCGGGGAGATTCTCCGTCAACCATTCTTGGGCGGCGCGCCCGTGAGCCGGATCCTCCTATGGTTTTTCCGGGGAAGGTGAAAGAACTTGTTCTCTGCTCACTTGCTCGAGCTCTGGTTCTGGCTATGGTGATGGAAGGCTCGAAGAAGAAGAGGAAGCAGAAGAAGGACCAGCGACCCTGAGGCGGCTATTTATAGCCGGAAGCGCGTTGAGATTTGTTACAACGACTATTTTAGTCGTTGGATCCTTGACGGGTTTCGCGCCCGAAATTTCCGAGAAACGAGGGGACGGGGTGATAATGGCTATCTCCTCGTTTCCCGCGAGAATTTGTCAGAAGATACGTTACAGGGTTTTGACTGAACCCAAACGTCCATGATGTCAGCACGATTTCATCGCTGACATCATGAAGTTTCCTCTCCACGAAGGCTCGTGGAAGAAAAAGACGGATTCTGATAAAATCCGAGTTTTGTGTTATAAAGTTTTGGGGAAAAGAAGAATCGTGACGAAGCGCCAGCATTTCTCGGAAAAGAATGCAAATTGTCGAAAGGTGGCAGAATAAAGTCTCAATCCTTCTTGGGGGCTACTGTCAGATATATACCTATTAGGGGTATATCTGCCATTGTACTAAAGAGCCGGATTACCAGGGTGCCCTGTTGGTAATGGACCACAGTCCATTAGGCGGCCCAGTAAGCTCTCGCTCAGAAGCCGGATTCTAGAAGAACCCGGACCATGGCCCAAAGTGGTACGGGTTAGAGTAGAAGACGGATTCCTTACTTTCCAAGTTAGATATTTTCCGTAGTATTCTAGGTTTCCTTTCTGTAAGCCGTAGCCAGACTATCTATATAAAGCCGGACGGGAGAGAAGAAAGACAACATACAATTACCTAGAAGCCAACTCGCCGAGAAGCTGATCCTTGTCGAGTTAGCGAAACCCTACTCACGTTGTACTTTGTATACTTCAGGCTTCAGCCCTGATTTAGTGAGATTGCAGGAGTAGTAACGCCACCTAGTTGTGACGTACCGAACCTGGGTAAATTTGGTGTTCCTGGTTGTCGTACTACGTCGTCCCCCACGTCTGTACCAGTAGTCTCATGGCACCACCGTCTATGAACTCTACTATGATGTCTTGACAATTCTATTAAGATATCTAGTAATAAAGAAATTATCATCCTTTTAATTATCATAACAATGTTGAAATATAGCAAGACTCGTAGTTTCACAAGGAGCATCATAATAATTTTCAAGCAAAGACATAATTTCATAGGCACCCTTAAAAGCAACAAATTCCTCAATCTATTCCACATTATAAAAGTCATAACTTCCCATAACATAAGAAGCTAAGATTTTATCATCATTACAAGCACATTGTAAAGAAAGGGGATTAACATTCATAAAGCAAGAATATTTATCAAAGCAATAAAATACATCATATACATAACACAAGTTTCTAGCATAGTTGTTTAGTTTATTTATTTGTATCCATAAGTGTTTACTTTTTTTTGCGAAAAGACAAACCAATCTATTAATCATCAACAACGGTACAAAGAATCCTAAAAGTAATAAAAATTACAAATAGGTCTTTAGACCACCTAGCGATGACTACAAACACTAAAGCGAGCCGAAGGCGCGCCGCCGTCCTCACCAATCCCTCACTAGAGTCGGGTAAAGCTTGTCGTAGTATAGCTTGTTGTAGTAGACAGACGGGAAGTCGTCGTGCTAAGGCCCCAAAAAACCAGCGCAACAGAGCGGTAACCATTGCCAATGATGACAACCATAGACCGGAAAATCCAGACCTGTAACCACACGAACGAACACGAAAACGGACTGGATCCCGGGAGATCCGCCGGACAAACACCTCCACGCACCCTCCGTCGGCACTATGCACACCATCGGTGCGAGGATAGGACGGGAAGGACCTTATTCTAACTTCAAAATGTAGCCGCCGCCTCACCATCTTGAAGAAGACACTGGACAAAAAACTAAACAAAGAATGAAAACCTCCCGCCGGCGAGAGGCCGTGATCCTCCACGCCTCCAAGGCCTAAGGCCACCGGAGGCGGGGCGGAGCAGCAGCGTCGCTGGCGAGTGGTACGGAACCCTAGATGGGTTTGTAGAGCCGCCTCACGATCACCTCATTTTAGACAAGCGGTGTTACTTATAATATTTTTGTTTATCTTTCGTGAATCCACCTTACCAATGAGATCTAGTTTCAAAGAAATTAACCATTGATACGAAGACCCATAAAGCAAGTAAAAACAAGAGTGTACTTCCCAAGTGAACTTATAGATATGGCTACACTCCCGGCAATGGCGCCAATAGTCTTGATGACCTACAAGTGTAGAGGATTGCAACAGTGTTTGAGGGTAAAAGTAACCAATTTATTGATTCGACACAAGAGGAGGCAAAGAGTACCTATAAGTCTTAACAACTGAGTTGTCAATTCAGTCGCAGACAAGCAGGCTAGGATGGAACAAGTGAGGAATTCCGGATTCTTTAAATGGATCGCGCGCGTTGAACCGTCGTTTTACCTCGCGCGGATTCGGACGCGAATGGACCAAATGGGTGTTGGTAATTCACGAGTGGAAGATGGCTACCGGGAGAATCCATTGAAAATTATCTTGACCGGAAGAAAGAAGTTGCCACGAGGGGAAAATCAGGCGCGTGGGAAAGAACGTGTTTAACTCGCGAGCTTCGAGTTTTAATTCCAGCCCTACGTGTGATTGAAACATTGGATGAACAAGCTGTAAAAGATGGGAGCCATTTTCTACTCTATACTATACATGGGAAGTTATGCAAAACTAAATGGCGCAAATTCAATGCCCTTTAATATAGGATTGTATTGTATATTCTCTGTGAATAAGGTGAATGCTCTTTTTGAGATGAATCTTGGACTAAATATCTAGATTACATTTGATATTGTTGGACCCGTACTGAAAACTCTTTCTAATGATGCCAATTTTGTGTCAATAATCTTCAAACACTCGGAACAATATTCTGACCCCTTGTTCATGGGAAGAGAGGTCTTGAGAAAGCAAGCTATAATTACTTCGTTCAACCCCAATGTTCCAGAATTTTGGAAATCTATTGGCCACTAGTTCTATAGGATAAACCGTCTCGTGACAGAAAGCAGATGAGTTACTGTCTTGTCCTTCTGAATCCCCATCCATCAGAGACACTGAAAACGCATTTACAGGCTAAGATCAACCCAAAACTACCAGTCAACAGGGGAAAGGGTACATCTCACTCCAATGATGTTTGTTCACATTTCACACATCGAGGATGACCATGGCCACACATTTAAGCTACTACTAGTAGGTTCCTTGCGTGAATGGAAGGAAGGAAAAGCAGAAACAGAGGTGGACACCACAACCACAATCCAGCTGCAGGGATCTACTGGTATGTAGTATCTGTGGTCACTGCCTCAGTGCGCTTCGTGATCCTTCTTGGACCCGACGAATGAGAGGAACTTGCTCTTGGCGTTCTCCTTCTCCTTGGGGGACGGCGAGGGCGACTTCTGCTCCTTGCCGCCGTCGTCCTTCTTGCTGCTGCCGGGGTGGGTGGTGAGGCCGTGCTTCCTGAGCTGGTCCCTGACGAACCTGTCGTAGATGAAGGCTGCTCCCCTGAAGTTGGGCAGCGCCAGCCACGCCAGGAACAGCAGCTTCAGCTCGTACCAGATCGGTATCCTGGTTAAGAGAAACGGACCTCTCCGTCAGTAAAACCACCGGAGGAATCAAGAGCGACGCCGTGGACGGACGAACTAGCTCGCTCGCTTACCAGTAGATGAGGGACTCGAGGACCATCTCCACGAGGGTGACGAAGGAGTAGAGGATCCAGTAGGCGAGCCACTGCTCGTCATCCAGCTTCGACGGGCTCTCCATCGCCTGCACCGACGCATACCTGCAAACACACACAGACACAACATGGTCTGAGCCCCCCATGGTTTCTCTCCAAGTCGAAGCAAAACAAAGTCCAAAATTAACATAACCAGACGAGGAAAGAAAAAATCCTTGGGAAGGGACTTACAAGGGGTACAAGAGCATCACGCCAGGCCTGCAACAAAAGCAACGAACAGAAACAAATGGTTGCACAAGGATTAGTCGAGCCCAATCAAGCAAGAACTGCAGCAAGAACCGAGGATGAACAACTGATTGATTTGGGCATACCCTGCCAGAGTGTGGAGATGAGTCAGTATCGTCCAGAGCTTGCTCATCTTCGACGAACTCCTCTCCCTCTTCCGGGTTGTCTGATTTGGGTGTCTCGAGCGGAAGTGGTGCACAAATCACTGGACCAGCTACTGATGTTTTGGATTTGGATGTTTTTTCTTCTGCGAAAGGGGTACGCCGAGGACTTAATATAAGCAGCAGCAGTGTGGCTAGGGTGCGGGACACTTGGCGCGGCGCCATTGGAAATGGGATCTTTTTGTCTACGGTTTGATAGGGGCAGAAGGAGACCTGCACGCGTGGCGACGTGGTGCAGCACCGACCAGGTCGGCAGGCGCTTTCCTGCATCGAAATCTTCTCCGAGGTTCTATGGAAGACCTGGGAGATGGCAATTGGGTCAAAAGTGCTGTCTTTTTATTGGGTGGGTAATAAATAGCTAAATTTGGGTTGTTTAATCCGAACACGTATTCTGATTGAATGGGCACTACGGAGTACTTGTGAGGTCACGACTCACAAATACTTAGAGGCGACTTGTGAGGTCACGACTCACAAATACTCGTATATATGGAGATGATTTTAGTTGTCCTTTCTAGCACCGTATTGAAAGGACTTTTTCGTCGACTAAAGAATTGCTAGCTACGCGATCATCACCCGAAACAGAGCCATCACCTCGACCACACTTTAGTGGGCACAAAGCGTGATGGTGGGGCCCAAGAGAAACGGAGCCACGCGCTATGCCCGGACTTGCGGCGTGCTTGGAGCATTGTCACGCCTCGGGCCATGAGAGACGGACATAAAGAAGGCGTCAGGTCGGCGCGGGTGGCCGATCAGCACACGTCCCGTCGCGGCCGGTGGCTGCAATGCACGCGGTGATCGACAGAAGGCCATATGGGAAGATACCTTTTCAGGAGTTTTTTTCTTTGGTCTCCAAAGGGTAAAATGGCGTAATGTACTTCTCCTCCAACGCGCAGCACACTAAATTGCTAGTATAAAGTAGAGGTAATAGCATGACGCATGTACAACTAGTTGCAGGTTGTGTTTAAATAGGTAAAAAACTAAACATGCGGTGCAAACACCAAGAGAACAGGTGAAAATTAACAAAAATGACCCTGGGATAAACTTGAGCACAAAATGGACTCAAAGCCAAACTAATTCCGAATCTGACCCTTTCGGGTAGCGCACAACACCACGGCGCGGTGCTAGGAAGGGCAGCGCCCCCTGGTCCGGCACGGTGCACCCTGCCACGTAGGCCAGGGCGGGCCCAGGTGCGGTAAGGTAGCGCCGCGCGACGAGGCGCGGTGCGTTTGAAGGTAGCGCCGCGTAGCGTGGCGCGGTGCTCCCAGGATGTTTTTGCCACGCTCTAACAGAGAGCAACCAGAGGGGTGCTACCCCCCGCGTGGCCAAAATGGCTAAGTGAGGGAGGGTAGCGCCCCGTGGGAAGGCGCGGTGGGTTTACTAGGTAACTCCGTGGCACGCGGCGCGGTGGCTGTGCAGCGCCGTGTAACTCGGCGCGGTGCTTGTGAGTTCAGCGCCGCGCGCCGCGGCGCGGTGGTCTGTACTTTGTTGCTGCCAATTGGATATTTCACAGAACATCAGTTCAACAAATTTGAAACACAATTTAACAGTTTAGCAGTGCACAATTAAATGAAAACAACTAGAAACAGGCCACAAATACTCTCAAATGCTCCACAAACATCATCAAGGTTCAGAACATCCACAAACATCAATAGTCCACAAATACTCTCCAAACCATAATTCTTCTACACAAATCCATAACGACGACGACATAAAAGTCCACAACGGCACCAAGTCCGCAAATAGTCCCTAAGTCCTTCCCTTGCAGCGCCGAGTCAACTTCCTCGCCGGCGAGGATGGCGCGTCGGCATTCTTCCTCCTGCATGATAGCTTCTTCCTCCTCTGGGGCGGAGGGACCTCAATCTCCTCCTCCTCCTCAGCCTGAACATCCTCCTCCTCAGCCTCAGCTTCTTCTTCCTCCTCCTCGATCTCATTCTCATTTTCCTCGACAACCATTTTGGCCTTATTCTTGGACCGTAATCCAAAAGAACGTACATATGCACCCAAGTTCTCTTCCAATTCATCGTCAACCTGAAACAAAAAGAAACCAAGCATATGAGCCAATTATCTAGTGTACTCGAGAGCCCATGCTTTCTTTGAATTTTACTACCTCAACATCTGGTGGATTGGAGGAGGAAGCACCGCCAAAGAAAGGGGCCTCATGTCCTCGAGAACCCGACGAATCATTGCTCGGCTCCGCGGCGTCGTTGGTACGACAACCAAGCATATGAGCCAATCCTCGTAACCGAGCGGCGCTACGCTGTGAGATTAAGAAGAAACATCTTAGTGATTCTGCAAAGAAATCATAAGTGGTCTCGAGAAGATTTAGAACTTACTTTCACATAAGCTCTAAGGGCGCTGTCACCCTTCTTAGTACGAGGGAAAGCGGCTGCTTCCTCGGCTTCCGCGGCTTGGTTCTCTATCGCATTGCGCTGTGAAAATAAGAAATTTAGATCTCCGAATCTAATAATTATGAACACGGAAAAAATGGTTCAAATTACCATATAGTTGATCATAGGTGCAAACTCGGTCCCGCGGCCCTCTCTCACTGCAATGTTATAGTTGAACTGAGGCGCGACAGCTGGAAGTTCAGCATCATCAAAGACTATATCCTCGAAAGCCGGAGGACATAGGGCCAGACGAGTCCGTGGATGAAACCAAGCGAGATAGGCATTGAATGCAGCTAACTCGAACTGGTCGTGATGACGTAGAAATTTCTTGTCCTTCCTAGCCCTTGCCACCTTAACCTTCCACTTGGAGACGTAATCACTATGGTGCTGATCCCATGTCGTCACCTTCTTCTGCCTTTTACGGTCCAACCTTCATATAAGAAGATATTAAGCATTAGTGCTATGAAATGCATGCTTTAGAATGGAAGAGAGGAAATGTTATATTCTTACTCGTGTAAGGCAAACTTTGTGTCCTTCCATTGCGGCGGTGTAGTTTGGAGTAAACCAAATTGCGTCATGACTCGATGTGACAAATGGAGCTCTCACAACCTACACATCTAATTAGCTCTCACAACCTACACAAATTAGCTCTCACAACCTACACATCTCACACATCTAACATACACATCTCACACATCTAACATACACATCTAACATCTCATCTAACATACACATCTAACATACACAACTCACACATCCTACATCCACAAATTTCGAAATAAATCATGAACTAGGGTTTCACCTAGGGTTGGAAAATTTGGGCAAATAAGAGAGATTTATTGGACAAATTTGAGGGAATCGGAGGAGAATACCTTGAGGAAGGATGGGGGAGAGAAATCTACGGAGAAATCCACCAATCTAGTCGGATTCGAGGGAGATTTAGGAGGGGGAGAGAGTGGAGCCGCCGGCCTTCTGTTCTTCAGTTCGTTGACTTGGTTGTGGAGTATGGCGTGAAGAAGAGGGGCACCGCGCCGAGGGCCTTTTTCCCTGCCTGGGGGCACCGCGCCTCAGCGGGAGGCGCTACCGTTTGGAGCACCGCGCCGTCGCACCCGGCGCTACATATTCGTACCTGGCTGACGTGGCAGGGTGCACCGCGCCCGGTGCTGGGGCGCTACCCTTCAGACCACCGCACCGCGGTGTTGGCCGCTATGCTCTTGGGTCAAACTCGAAAATAGTTTGCCAGAAGGTCTATTTTCTGCTCAAGTTTATTCCTAGGGTTATTTTTGTTAATTTTCACAAGAGAACAGTCTGAATCGATCAGCTGTATGCCACGGTGGAGCGGGTGGACGAGGTAGTTTAGCAAAATAATCCTGGGAAGGATTTTGTTTCACGGATAGGTCCTCCAAAACTAGAGTAGAAAAAAAAACTACTGTACCTGTTCGCCTGTTTGTCTCCCAAACTCCCGTACCTGCTGGCATGTTCGTCTCCCAAACCCCCGCTCCTATGTTCTTCTCTCCCGCAGAACTCGACGCTGCAGAGACGACACGACGATTTGGTCGCTATGCCCCCAGATCCTCATCTTCGTCCGTTTGAGGAGGAGAACCCACCGTTCTACGGTATGTGTTCTTCTATGCTCGAAAGATCAAGTATTTTCTTCCCGCTGGGATTGGGTTTAGGTCGACTGACGATCTCAACTGCAGCTTAAAGTTTCAGCAGTTGATTTGATGGTGTTTTGCTTCCGTATGTTAGGGAGTCTATTCTAGGCCGAATTATTTGATGATTTGATGGCCTTTTCTAACCCTTGTTTCTATCCAATAGTAAAGGGCGAATTTTGCATGAAAATTTGACATTTTAGATTTATTAGGTGAATTTTTACAGTTAGAACACTGATTAGGTTTATTTAGAATGAATGCAGCTAGAAAGTAGTGAACTTGTTTCATTAAATTTATGGAATGGTTGATGCAGTGGTTTATGTATACTCAGTATAGCAGATTCAATCATTTAGTGTATTTTCAATTCAGAGAATTGAACAGCATGTTATTAATCCTTTATACTATAATGCAGATGATGAGAACATCTTTACTGTTGGAATTGAGCAAAATGGGATTTTTTTTGTGGTTCTGGAGTGAATATAGAGTACATCAAACCAACCGCTCCTTTTGTGGATTACTGAAATACAGAAACCTGGTCGCTATTATGGGTTGAAGAAATGTTGGAGCAGCTGGGGTATGAGAAGAAGGATACAGCAGCTTGGCAAGTCTATTACTGATGGTCTTGTGTGCATACAGTCAGATGCAGATATTGTGGAGATGATCAAAGCGGTTAAATATCACAAGACCCTTTGCATCACCGTTGATCATACCAATCACATCATGAGATTCTCCACTTGCGACATGTACCTGAACATGTACATTCTGACCAAGAAGAAGATGTCACTGATCCAGAATTTGTTGATAGTGATTATGAACCCGTAGTGATGATGACTTGTACGCAGATAATATTGATAAAGAGGTGAATGACCACAATGAGCAGGAAATTGTTGAAGATTTGGAAGATGATGTTGTCCTTAAGGATGAGGATTTGAGTCTTGGTGAAAAAGAACAAGAGAAGCTGTTGAAAAAATTCAAAACATTTAATTCAATCGTTGACATGAAAAATCCAGAGTTTAAAGTGGGGATGGTATTTGCTGATGTGAAAGAATTGAGGGCTGCTTTGACAGCATACATCATTAGCAATAGAGTTCCAGTGGACAAGAAAAGGAATGAGACCAGTAGGATAAATGTACAATGCAAGCCTAGATGCAGCTGGAGTTTGAAAGCTTCAAAAGACATCAGAAGTAGGGGCTTCATAATTAGGTCATACCAAGGAAAGCATAGTTGTGAGAAAGATTGGGAGGTGAACGCACTGACTGCAAACTTTTTGGCCAAGGAATTCATAGATGAATTTAGAGACAACCAGAAATTGAATTTCAAGGGCTTTAAAGAAAAAATTCGAAGAAAATTCAATATGTGTCCTAACAGATTTAAACTTGGGAGGGCAAGGAAAGAAGCTTTAAACCAAATTCATGGGGATGAAGCCAAGCAATTCAGTCATTTGTGGGACTATACGCAAGAACTAAGGAGAGCAAATCCTGGGTCCACTTTTTTCTTATCGACCAATCAAGCAAAAGATAATGCAGAAGTGAATCCAAAACAACACTTGGCCACCTTGTATTGGTCATATGATGCACTAAATAGGGGATTTATGAAAGGATGTAGGCCTTTGATTAGGCCAAGTTCAAATGTGTGTTGCTAACTGCGGTTGGAATAGATCCAAACGACTGCATTTATCCAATTGCTATGGGCCTAGTAGAAGTTGAATGCACAAGTTCCTGGGAGTGGTTCTTGACAACCCTAAGAGATGATCTAGGTATCACCAACACATCTCCATTTTCCATTATGAGTGATAATCAAAAGGCAAACCCTTTTTCGTCATTTGTAGCATTTTAAACCATCTTGGAGCTTTTTTTAGCATTATGAGTGATCATCGGCTTTTAATTTTCACCGACAATGAATCAGATTCATCGACAGTTAATATGCATCGCCTTTACTGATGTCTTGTGTTATATAACTGACATTTGAACTTTACAAATCTTTAGGGTCTCATAAATGTCGTGCAAAAAATATTTCCAGATGCCGAACATTGATTTTGCATTAGGCACTTGCTCCAGAACTACCAAAAGGCAGGGCACAAGGGTGAAATCTTGAAGGATGATCTATGGGCCATAGCAAGATCTACTTGCATTCCTATGTGGAGGCAACATATGGATAAACTTCAGTCTGACAGTGATCCTGCATATGACTGGGTTGAGGAACTTCCACCCAATACTTGGATCAAATCCTTCTCGAGAGAATTTCCCAAGTGTGACATGATCCTAAATAATCATTCTGAGGTTTTCAACAGGTATTTATCTTGCATGCTAATTACTATAATCCAACCATGTAGACAACTTTGATGCTAGCCATGTTAATTGTTGTAATGCTAACAATGATATGTTTCCAATTTCAGCTATATTTTGGATTCAAGAGAAATGCCCATCATGTCAATGTTGGAGATTGTGTTCTACAAATTATTACAGAGAATTGTTGCAAAAAATAAGGAGGCGGACACTTGGACATGTCCCATTTGTCCAAAAATCCAAAAGAATCTTCATAAAATGATTGAGTGGAGCAAGAATTACTTTTTCATTTCTACTGGTGAAGGAGCATACAAAGTGACATCTGGAGATGTGGAGAATGGTTACACTGTTAACTTGAAAATGAAACATGTGACTGTAGGAGGTGGAAATTGTCAGGCATACCGTGCCATCATCTTTTGGCTTGTTGTAGAGAGGATAGGATACAACCTAAATCACTTGTCCATAGTTGTTATAGTGATGTAACATTCAGAGAAACTTATTCCTTCAATTTGAGACCACTGAGAGGAAGAGAATTCTGGGAAAAATGAATGGTGTGGAAGTCCATCCACCTTTGTTCACTAAAATCATGGGCATGCCTAAAAATAACCGAAAAAGGCTCCAGAAGAGAAGACTAAGAATGGTGTATCCACTATTACTAGAGTTGGACTTACTATGCATTGCTCAGTTTGTGGCAAATCAGATCATAATAGCAGAACTCATGAAAATTATATACAAAGTCAGCAAGTTGATGTAGAAGAAGGTAATCTAGAAGAAGATGATCCTAGTATTCTTGAGGTAATTCTTGCTCACAAAAACTTGCAGGCAACTCCCATGTCCACTTTAATTCGGCTTACACTCCTATCTCCCCATGTGCAGCATATGTTTAGGGAAATCCCTCACCCTCAACAGGATCCAACTAACCAAGCTGACAACATAATATATAGGATGGTACAACAGGTGATTATTACACACATGAATTTTCCTGCATATATATATGAACATTCCATGATTATGACAGAATTTACATAATGTATGTGCACCCATATGATTTTTGTAGGAGAGAACTCATGCACCCACAATAGGACACAAAAACCTCTGCTAGAAAGTGCTTTTGTAGCTACTGCTAGAGATGAAATTCCTGCAGCAAGAACGAGAGTGACAACAAGAAGTGCTAGGGGAAATTTGAAGAGTGCACATTCTAGAGGAAGAGGGAGAGGAAGGAGAAATTCTAGTGCAACAGCTCAAACTAGCATATGCAGTGATCCTGGTACTGGAAAAGGCAGTGGGAGAGGAAGGAGCAATTCTAGTCCATCAGCTCAAACTGGCTAAGGCAATGATCCTGGTACTGGCAGATGCAGTGGGAGAGGAAGGAGCAATTCTAGTGCAGCAGCTCAAACTGGCAGGGAGAGGAGGAGGAATATCAAGCAAAATGACTACAGAAGCAAGCACATCTAGAACTGAACATGTGCCAAACAATGGTAGAGCCAATACAAGAAGGACCACATACAAAACTGGACCTAGAAGTGCTCATTACCTACTTTTTGGTGATGAACAAGCAAGGCATGAAGAAAATCCACTTCCTGACGTCAATGCTTCATTTATACCTGATCTAAATGAATAAATTCATGTATCCCACAATGCACATGCAGAGTAGGCTATCTAGTAGTTTTTATACCTATTTTGTTGAGAGGAAGGCCAAACTTATGTAATATGAGTGATACCCGAATCTACTTTTGAATTATGTTTGACACCATGAGGTTATGTGTTGAATTATGTGGCCTCATTGTCAGGTCTGTGTTGAAGATTTTATTGCACAGAGCATTTCGTTGTAAACACAAAACTGCACATGTCCATTCAAACAGATTTTAAATCCTACAAATCCCATGACAAGAAATGCACACACTAGATAAATAAGTGCAACTTTTGTGTGTGGACAAAACCTTCACTTTGTTAACTCGTCACACAAGCATTACAATCAGTTCTACGACTATTTTCAAGAACAATTGGGCTCAAGTCAGGCAATTGCTCCTACGAGCAAACAAAACAAACGAATACTGAAAGCCTAGACTTAAGACGCAATAGCTCCATTATTCATGTGCGGTTCCTCCTCTTCCTTGATTTTCTTCACCAAAGATTGAAGCTCCATAAGTTGATTTGCCTAGTCACATTTGCATTGCTTCTCTTCTCCCCGAACATTGGTGTCACATTGCTTCTCCTGAACATGTGCATTGCTACACACAAGCATCAGATTCAGGAGTCAATTTCCTCAACAAAAAGAAAGATTCAGCACTCAATCGGCAAATCAAGTTACAATAAGGAGAAAAGTTGTGAAATTCCTCACCTTAATGCCCCAATGCACCACCGCCGTCTCCTTTGCCGATAGCTCTCCTACGCCGTCGACCATCGCTCCATCGCCGCCGTCGCGCCTAGCGCCTCCCCGCCGCGCCACGCCCAGTACCTCCCAGCCGCGCAGCGCCCAACGCCGCCCTACCGCCTCCGCGCTTGCCGCACCCAGCGCCTCCCCATTGCCCAACGCCCGTATTCATGTCTTCCGTTGCCGCCCGCCGCACCCAGCGCCTCCATACAATTTGGGAATGTTGTTCTAATTGAACATATAGACGAATCTGTGATGATTTTCTCGATACAGGTTTTTTCTCTCATAAAACTACGTATGCCTTGACAGCATGTCACGCAATGTGTCCTCACCATAGGACTTTTGTATCAAAATGAACCCGCATGTTTAGTTTCTGTACCTGTTAAACACAACCTGCAACTAGCTGTATGAAATTGCACATCCTTGTATACTTCTTGTATGCGCCATGCTATTACCTTTATAAAGTATACTAATACTAGTATTGGACATCTCAATTGTCTTCCACCGCTTTTAAGTGTCCATTTACGCTCCAAATCCCTCTTCTTTTGCGTCCATAGCATTAGAAATCCCAATCTCTCATGGTGTTTCTACTCTTTCTTTATATAATACATGATTTCTGATTGGTATTGCAAAATCATACATATTACCGTCTAGGAGCATCTCTATCTTTTGCTCGAAATTGTTAAATAACAGCCACTTTACGGTTCTGGTGAAAAAATTCATCCCGCACAGTTCCCTTATATCGATCCGGCACTTAATTTTTAAAGTGAATCTAAAATAGATTGTGGAAATCTTCATATGTACACGTTTGGCCTCCGTTTTGTATATTTTTTCTATACACATAATAGTCTGGTGGGAGGAACATTTCAGCGCCGCCGCCGATCTCCTCACCTCCGCCGCCTCTCCTCCCGGACCATTCCATGAAATTACGAAGCGTCGACCCGTCACTTCCGAGGTCACGACGCCCAATTGGTGTCTCACTAGGCACATCGCTCCATCGAATCCGGCCGCCGTGTTCCCTCCGTGCCGCTACCTCCATCTCCCATGCCCGGTGTTGCGATTCCCACACATGAACGGAACCAGCTCGGTTCCCATATTATGCAGGGTGCCGATAGCCTAGCAGCAGGGCACCCTACCATGTGATCGGTGCTAGTGGTCTTAATGTTGTTTCCGCCTCGGGGCCGTTCAAAAGAGGCAGTAACCGCCCGAAGAAGAGAAAAAGATGTGGAATCAGGACAACCACTTGTTGTCCCCACTCTATCATACGTAGAGCCTACGGACCGCCGGCGAAGGAGGAGAGCACTATTTGTTCGACAATACGCCGGATAGGTATAAAGTTTATCCCCCGTTCTGATTACCATCCTCGATCATAGGCTAATTGTGCTTATTAGATATTCCATTGCGTACTTTTAATTTGCATACGGTTCCTACATCCTATGTTGATATGTTGGAGGAGAGTGTGGTACATGTTTATTGTGTACCACTTTCGGCATTTGATACCGGGCATGGAAGGGGGTGATGAAGGGGAACGTTGCATACAAAACAAAAAAATTCCTACGCGCGATAAACCCGAATGGCCAAGATCTAATCTATGAGATGAAAGGCAACGGGGAGAAAGAGAGTCTTGAGATAACATACCCTCGAAGACTCAAAGTGGTACGAGATAAATTCTCGTGGTTGGCGTAGTCGTACTCACGCCGATCCCGAGCGAGAAGAAGTGCACCGCAATCCGGCGGTGCCTCCGTAATCGGTCACACGTTCAGTTCGACGAAGAATTCCGTTCCCTCGATCCAGCGGGTAGCGGAAATAGAAGATCCCCGCGGAACTCCAACAACACGACGGCGTGGTGGTGGTGAAGAATCCCACGGTTAGGGCTTCGCCAAGCCGAAGACCATGGAATGGAGCAGCGGGTGGAGGGAAAAGGGAGTGGGCAAGTGTGTGAAGAAGAGAGAGCCCTCACCCTCCTTTTATAGGGGAGGGGGAGGCAGCCCAAGGGGGTGGGGGGGTGTGGCCATCCATGGGTTCCCCCACCCCTTCCTCTCTTCATGTGAGTGGAAGCCCCACTCACAACCACTCAAAATTCCTTAATTTCCCACTTAGAAAATCCAAAGGTTTTTCTTTAATAAATAAATAAAACATTTTTATTTCTTTATTTATATTTGTTAATTCCATTAACAAACATTTGCATGCAGCACCTCGACCCATTTGTTAATTCTATTAACAACCGTTCAACGAAAAATCCCTTGAACTATTTCAATTTTCCCCGAAACAATTTTGGAGCTGCCCAAAATATTCTTCGGTGTTCCGTATCCTCTCTAACGCTTCATAGAACCTTAAGTGTGTCACCCTATGGCTCGTGAATAATATAGACATGATCGAGACTCCTCTCCGATCAATAATTAACAGCGGGATCTGGAGATCCGTGATGACTCCCAGATATTCAACGATGACTCTCGTGATCGTTTGAACCTTTCAACGTCGTAACGATTTCCCTTTGTCTCGCGATATTTTACTTGCCCGAGATCCGATCATCGGTATCCACCATACCTTGTTTGATCTCGTTATCCGACAAGTAGTCTTTTCTCGTTCCCGTGATATAACATCCTTGTGATCATATCATTTGCTTGCAAGCGGTGTCGATGTGATATCACCGAGAGGGCCCTGAGTATGTCTCTCTGTCATATTGGATGGACAAATCCCATTCTTGATCCATGAGCTTCAACTAACACTTTCGAATACCTAATGCCACCTTTATAGTCACCCTGTTACGGTGTGACGTTTGATGTTATCATAGTATTCTTTCGGTATTAGTGATTAACATGATCTCATGGTCTAAGGAACAATGTTACTCCGAATGTAAGACATAACAACAAAACTAAATGACTTGATCGTATTGTTCTACTTAGTTAGGATCTAAGTTCATCATGTCTTTCTCCTAATGACATGATCCCGTTATTAACAACATTTAATGTCTATGGTCAGGAAACCTTGATCATCTGTTAATCAACGAGCTAGTTAAAAGAGAGGCTTCACTAGGAACGTCGGTTTGTTTATTAATCACACATGTATCAACGTTTCCGGTTAATACAATTCTAGCATGAGAAATAAACATCTATCATAAACAAGGAACAACATAATAAACACTTTATTATTGCCTCTCGGGCATATTCCCTCAGTCTCCCACTTGCACTAGGGGCAATAATCTATATTACATAGTGATGAATCTAACACCCATTGAGTTCTGGTGTTGATCATGTTTTGCCCTTGAGAGAGTTTTCGTCAACGGATCTGCCACATTCACATCCGTATGTACTTTGCAAATCTTCACATCCTCATCCGCGACATGCTCACGGATGGAGTGAAAACGGCGCTTGATATGCTTGGAATTATTGTGAGACCTTGGTTCCTAAGCATTGGCTATGGCACCATTGTTGTCACAATAGATAACCATTGGATCCAATGCACTCGGAACCACACCTAGTTTGGATATGAACTCCTTCATCCAAACTGCTTCATGTGTTGCCTCCGAGGTAGCAACATATTCCGCTTCTGTTGATGATCCCGCCACCACGGATTGCTTGGAACTCCTCCAGGTTACAGCTCCTCCATTCATAACAAATACGTACCCGGACTGAGACTTAGAGTCATCCGGATCAGTGTTGAAGCTAGCATCGACGTAACATCTTGCGACGAGCTCTTCTTCACCGCCATATACGAGAAACATATCCTTAGTTCTTCTCAAGTACTTAAAGATATTCTTGACCGCTGTCCAGTGTTCCAAACCTGGATTGGATTGGTACCTACTAGTCAAACTAATAGCATGTGCCACATCCGGTCTTGTACATAGCATAGTATACATGATAGAACCTATGGCTGAAGCATAGGGAATCAAATTCATTCTCTATCTATCTTCTGCTGTAGCTGGACATTGAGTCTTACTCAACATTTTGCCTTGCAACATTGGTAAGAAACCCTTCTTACTCTCTTCCATTCTAAACTTCTTCAGAATCTTGTCAAGGTATGTACTTTGCGAAAGTCCAATTAAGCGCCTTGATCTATCCCTGTAGATTTTGATGCCTAATATATAAGCTGCTTCACCAAGGTCTTTCATCGAAAAACTACTGTTCAAATAACCTTTTACGCTTTTCAAAAGTTCTATATCATTTCCCATCAACAATATGTCATCCACATATAGTACTAGAAATGCTACAGACCTCCCACTCACTTTCTTGTAAATACAAGCTTCTCCGTATGTTTGGACAAATCCAAACCCTTTGATCACCTTATCAAAACGTAGGTTCCAACTCCGGGATGCTTGCTTCAGTCCATAAATGGAACGTTGAAGTTTGCACACCTTGTCAGCATCCTTAGGATCAAAAAAACTTTTGGATTGCATCATATACAACTCTTCCTCAATGTCACCATTAAGAAACGCCGTTTTGACATCCATCTGCCAGATTTCATAATCAAAAAATGCAGCAACTGCTAACATAATCCTAACTGACTTAAGCATCGCTACTGGTGAGAAAGTCTCATCATAGTCAACTCCTTGAATTTGTCGGAAACCTTTTGCGACAAGTCGAGCTTTATAGATGGTCACATTACCATTGATGGCTCCCAAGTGCAGGAGATCAATTGTAGTACTTTTCAAATTAGAAAGGTTGTCGAACCCACGAGGAGCAGAAGGAACTGGTAAGTAGAATAGCAAAGGAATAATAAAAGCAACAGGTGTTTTTGTGTTTTAATTGTGTAGTGCAAGTAAAGTAAAATGCGGAAAGTAAATTGCAGCAAGTAGTAGGTCTCAATGAGAGACAAAGCCCAATCCTCTAATGCGCAAGAGGACAAGCTCAAGTGTGTGTTTGTGTCTTATATGTGGAAAACGTTCCCGAGGGCTGCACGGATTTAGCTGGCATAGTGATTCATTGCATAACATGTTTGTATATCTTTTCTAGTTTTAATCTTCTTCGGACGGAGCCACAAATAGGAATAGCTAAATAAATAAACTATCACCCCTTATGATGGATCACGTGGCCAATTAAATGACAACACGAGAATTATTAAGACATGATGTCCCACCATAGCCTTATGCTCTAATGTCCCCGATACAAGTACCCTCATAATGCAATTCAATGACTCTGTCTCAAGTTCCTGTCACCTAAAGACATCATCACGTCACTACACTACGGTGTTCTCCTATGAGCCCATGTAGGTGAAGTGTTGTATAGTCGACGTTCGTACAACACCATCATAGAATCACATAAAAGATAAATACTAGACCAAATAACAACTCATCTCATGTAACAAATCATTGCCAATTCATCCTATGCCCTCAGGAACATGCGGGAACTACTCACAACGTCCAAACATGATCATGTATGGTGACATATGTGGTACAACACAATCTGAAACAATGGATCCACCACCAAATAATGAAAAGTACTCAATCCCAAACATGCAACGGAGTACAATAACACGTATCTAGGGTGTAGCAATGATCAAACTATGAGGGGAACGGAGTGGATCACGGTGATGGTGATGGTGGAGATGCAGGTGATGGTGATAATGGTGATGGAGATGCCTCCTCCCACGCCAAGGAGGAGATGGGGATGAAGATGGGGATGATTTCCCCCTTCTCCGGAGCTCCGGAGCAGCAGGATCTGTCTCCCCCGCGGAGAGTTTCGGCCCCCTGGCGGCTCCGTCTCGTCTCGGGAAAATTAGGGTGTTCGTTTTCGGGGAAGACAGAGTCGTCAGCAAAAATACCTCGGGGAGGAGGTGTTGTGGGCCCATTTGGGGACCCCACACGCGGCCAGATCCCTGGCCGCGTGGGCTACCCCCTTTTGGGCCTCCTGGCCCTCCTCCTTTGTGTCTTGTGCCCACGGCCTTTCTCCCGAAGAAAAACTGACATGGTTTCTTTCCTTTCGCAATTTGGATACATGTAGCTCCCGAAACATCAAAAACATGAAAACAGGTGTTTTCTGACACCCAGAAATTAAATACCAAAAATAGGGACTTTGTAGGAAAGTCCCATAAAATCATCTAAAACATGCAAAACAATGACATAACATTGATAAAACATCCCAATAATTCCTATATGGAGGGTATAAATGATGATATAAAATGCACGTATCAACTCCCCCAAGCTTAAACCTTTGGTCGTCCTCGAGTAAATAAGGACATAGATCATTACATGCATCAATGGACTTATGGTTGATAAATAAATACGGGCATTGTATCATCATCATGTTCAGTTATAATGCAAGATGAATGAATAGAACTCATACACATAAGGATAACATATTCGAAGCTCTAGCAAACACCCCATACTTTTGAAAGCAAATAACCATTGTATGTTGGACAATCGAATTATACTCTTTAATTTGGAGAAAGATAAATGAGTAGAGGTAAAACATGATCAAGTCTCATTTAGTTTCCAAACTATTCAGCTTAAATTACTAATTGTAATGTGTCATCCATTGGGCTAAGACTCTCATTGCCCCTTTATCATTAGCATCTTAATTTATGAATGTTGAAGTAATGTGGTTGACAAGGTGTTGGTTGAATGTCTCATGCCCCATGAGTGTGAAAACCTACTCCATGATTACTCAACTTAAGATCCCTAATAAGCTTTGTACAATCATAATAAGTATTGATGACATCATAGAGAATTGCAAAGAGGTACCTCTTGCCCGATGACATAGAAACCAGCCCATGTCACAATAACAAGATGAACAAACGGAGTAGACTCATCATCCGTTTTTATTTCATTCACTATATGCATAGCTTCTTATTTTATTGTAGGATGTGTTTGTAGAGTCCACTCTAGCTGTAAGTAAATTTCCACCATGATCAAGCATGGCTTGGGTTAGCGGCCCAATGCAATTTCTCTAGTCATATATACTTACTCATCAAAACTTACCATTCCTCTATTTCATTTCGGCATGGCAGGAGTCCAAAAACAAAATCACATGACATCAACTAAATATAAAATTTCTTTGTGCAATGTTGAAAGCTTTTCACGTGATGCACGTGTTAGACAACTCCCAACCAAAATCCTTGTCAAGCACAAAACTTTTAGCTCCCATTAATGGGTCATGTTTGTTAAGTGCAATAGAAATAAATGTGTGCATTCAAAAGTTCGTGAGAGTCTTATCCCAAATTCAGCCCATGCCAATTAATAACATAATCATCTTAATTTAGAGCATAAATGAAACTATAACATGGTGAACATGCTCAGAATAGCCATTAAGCTAATAGATAGATAGTGGATTTATGTCATATTGAGATAATTCTACAATTGTCCAACACACTCAAGTTAATTAATTTCAAGGAAAGATGTGATTGAAACCTCTAAATATGCCATGCTCATTTGCATGAGTGTTACCCATAAATCCCCAAAATAAGGGAATCATGGATGACACCATACTTTATTATTCATTGATAAACCATAAGACGGGGATGCATGATAATGCTCAATGAGCTCACTCAAGCCTAAACGAAAACGATAACTAGATAATAAAAGCAAGACACACCAAAACTAGATAGACATGATAAAGCTGATAAAAGACGGGGGATAGGTGAAACTCCCCCAAGCTTAGATGGTTGCGGTAATTTCTTCATTCTCCCTTCTTCTCATTCTCAGCCCACCACTCTTTCTTCTTCTTGTCGTAATCTTCCTTCCACTCTTCCTGCTTCCATGGAAAAGGCCTTCCAGTATGGAAGGACATGGGTGGATCATTGTACCTGAGAGTGGCAGCTTCTGCAATCTTCTTGAAACATTCTTCATACTCACAGTTCTGGTTCTCCATGTCCCACATCAGAGCTTGGTACCTATCCATCTCTGATATGACACGCAGATACCTAGTCCCCAGGTCCTTGATCCTCTCCTCGTACTCCTCTATGTTCTTCTCCAGATCCAGATTCATGAAGTGGTGGGCATCAAGGCTGCGTTCAACGATAGAGTTATACCTGAAAACTATTTGTTCCAGAGCCTCCAGCCTCTCCTCCAGCGTGCCTTCGGTCTTGGGAGCCTTCACCTCCTCCATGAGCAACACACCATCCTTCAAGGTCAGGGTTTTCATGGGGGTCATCACGGAGTTGAGGTAATGGTTCACAATGCCTCCCTTGGGTGAATCTTCCCCCCTAGGTTGGATCCGGAGCTTGACATGGCTAAACCCTGGCAGACAGAAACAACAGAAACAAAGATCGCACGAGAACTCTCGGTGCGGGATTAGATCGACAAAAGGGGGTATATATTGACGGGTTTTAGGGTAAGACGAAGTGTCGGAGTCGAAAACGAGACGGAACGGGACTCCGAGGTGGAAAAGGGGTACCTCCACGCGGCCAAGGAATCTGGCCGCATGTGGGGTCCTCTTTTCCCCCTCGAGGTCCAATTCCTTCTAATTTTCTTGTCCCACACGTTAATTTCCATAAAAAATGAGTTCCGTAAGTTTTCACGCAATTCCGAGAAACTTCCAAACACAATAATTGTAAATTATTGAATTTGGGTTTCTGAAACTGCAGGATCCCTTACAATTACCTCCTCCGGTGGCATTAACTTTATCTCCTCGATGGTTCCTATGAAGCTCTTTCCTGCAATATAATGTTTTAGGCGTTGTCCATTGACCACATGAGGTTTACCTTTCATATCACCGTGAAGACGGATGGCCCCCGAACGGTATACCTACTTTACTACCAATGGACCCTGCCATTTTGAAGCTAATTTCCCTGCAGAAAACTTAAAACGAGAGTTGTACAATAGGACTTGATCACCTACTTTAAATTCCTTTCTTTTAATTTTCTTGTCATGCCGAATTTTAACTTTCTCTTTAAACAATTTTGCACTTTCATATGCTTCATTCCTCCATTCATCTAATAGATTTAGGTCAAGCAATCTCTTCTCCCCCGCTGTTTTTAAATCAAAATTTAATTTCTTAATAGCCCATCTAGCTTTATGTTCTAATTCAACGGGTAAATGACATGCTTTTCCATAAACTATTTTATAAGGAGACATACCCATAGGATTTTTATAAGCAGTTCTATAAGCCCACAATGCATCATTAATTTTAAGTGGCCAATCAGATCTAGCTCTGTTTACTGTTTTCTCTAAAATAAGTTTAATTTCCCTATTACTTAATTCAACTTGTCCACTAGTTTGAGGATGATAGGGTGATGCAATTCTATGATTAACATTATATTTTGCCAATGTTTTTCTAAGAACACCATGCATAAAATGAGATCCACCATCAGTAATTAAAAATCTAGGAACACCAAATCTAGGGAAAATAATTTCTTTAAGCATTTGCATGGCTGTGGCATGGTCTGCACTCTTAGTAGGAATTGCTTCTACCCATTTTGTAACATAATCATCAGCAACCAAAATGTGAGTATGTTTTGTACTAGATGCAGGAAATGGTCCCATAAAGTCAAAACCCCACACATCAAATGGTTCAAGTGGTAATGTATAGTTCATAGGCATTTCATTCCTTCTACCAATTTTTCCTACTCTTTGACATTTATCACAAGTTTTAACATATTCAGCACAATCCTTGAATAGAGTAGGCCAATAAAAACAACATTGTAATACCTTTGCTGCAGTACGATCTCCTGCATGATGTCCTCCATAGGGACTGTCATGACAATCTCTTATAATAGCCTGCTGTTCATGCTCAGGTACACAACGTCTAATAATGCCATCAACACTTTTCTTATACAAGAATGGATCATCCCAAAAATAATGTCTAAGGTCATAAAAGAATTTCTTTCTTTGCTGGTAAGTAAATTGTGGTGGCATAACTTTCCCAACAATAAAATTTGCATAATTAGCAAACCAAGGAGATGCAACTTTAGCACTAGAAACACTAACAAGGGAAAGTTGTTCATTAGCAAAACTATCATTAATAGGAATAGGATCATCGGGTATATTTTCCATTCTAGAAAGATGATCAGTTACGGGATTATCTTCTCCTTTCCTATCTACTATGTGTAAATCAAATTCTTGCAACAAAAGTACCCATCTTATTAGCCTAGGCTTAGCATCTTTCTTATTCATCAAATATTTAATAGCAGAATGATCAGAGTGCATAGTGACTTTTGAATCAATTATGTAAGATCTAAATTTATCACATGCAAATATTACCGCTAAAAATTCTTTTTCAGTTGTAGCATAATTTCTTTGAGCACCAACTAGTGTTTTACTAGCATAGTAAATAACATTCAATTTCTTATCAACCCTTTGTGATGAGGACATCCCTAGTACTTTTGTTATTCCTCCTCTTGATGATGATTTTGCTGTTCAAGAGAAGCATGATGAAGTTAGGATTGGTCCTATGACTAGATCAAGAACCAAACTATTAGAACAGCAGGTGAACTCACTCCTTTTAAATTATGATGTTTGTTCTTATGAGAATTTTATACTACCTAAATCCCTGCATTTATGTATGATTCAGGTTATTGATAACACAAACATTATTGGAGGCAAGGAGCATGGAGTCATGGAGCAAAGCATGGGAGCACATATGGAGGAAGATGATCATGCAAGCCCAAGGGAGAAGGAGGAGGCAGAATAAAGAGAAGAGGGAATTGAGACCACCAAGGACATGTCCTTGCTTGGTTCAGGCCGAATTATGTTGTGCTGCGTTTTAGTCTTATGGGAGCACCAAGGACATGTCCTAGGTACTCCCATACGAGTCCAATAAAGCCCTGTGTGGCTGTTGGCCGCACCCCACCTCTTGGGGTCGATTTGTACCCCTTAATCCGAGTCCAGACCCAAGTGGGCTCGAGTCCTAGTCAGGTTAGGGAATTGGTGCTTGCGCAACCAGGTTGTGGCCGCACCCCCTCCCTCTCTTATACCCTTTCACCTGCGTGTGAATAGGTTAGACTACCTTTATTCATAAACCCTAGAACTCCATTGTTGATTGCTTGAAGCATTCATCAGGAATTGATATTGCAAGTTTTGCGTGTTATCTGCTATTCCACTAGGAATTAGTTGATACATGACCACTAGTAGTCAGTGGCTACTCGTGCAAGTGTGTGGATTTACGAATATCCAAGGGATTGGTTGCTGCTGCAATTGGCATCAGGAATTAGCCGGAGAGTTCGTGGAGAGACACAAGTTATCAGATCCTTGTTATCGTGTGAGTTCATCGAGAAGATCGGGCAACCCCTTATCATCTTGGTATCAGAGCCAGGGTAACTCGGTGAGCTATCGTGATCTTGTATATTAGTTCTTGTTTTCATTACCTACCCACCGAAAAAGCCACAAAAAAATAGGTTTAGTTCGAGCCATAGCCTTAGATCATCACTTTTATCAAGTTTTAGTTGTTGTTTTGTGGTTGATTTTTGTGTTCCCTTTCTAACTTTGAGTCTTGTGTTTTCGGTCTAGGTTTAGGGTTCTAAGTGTTCTTCGTGTTATCCCAAGTTTGTCCACAAAATTTCGCTCAAAAAGCCCTATCCGATCCAAAGTTATACCCAATTGGAGTTGGGCTCAGTTTCCTGCCGCGGCACAGAAACGAGCAAAACCCTGCCGCGGCCGTACCCTACCCGGAGTCGGAATCCGCTCGTCGCGCGCTTACCAATCGCCCCGCGGCGCCGTAACGCGCTTACCTTTTGGCGCCCCGCGCGCTGCCGCGGTACGAAACCACTGCGTTTCTCTGCCGCGGTGCAGATTTCCTGCCGTGAGGAATAGTTAGCTCTAGTTTTCTTTTCGGTTTATTTTTCTTCTTCTACATTTTCTTTAGGATTTCTTTTCCTATCTTTGTGAGCCATAGCTACTTCCTGTCTACAGCAATTATTAGGTACCTTTCCCAAAAGAATAGCTACTTGTTGCTCTTTCCAGGCTGCTCCTTATCATATATATATATTGTGTCACATTGATAATTGTGTGCTTATTTTTGCTCATAGCTAGTTTGTCCAGTTATAAAAGTATAAAAAAAAAGAGAAAAACGGAAAATAGAAAAAGAGAAAAACAGAATTGTGAAAGAGAAAAAGGCCTTGTGATCTATTGCTATATTGTTCTTGGAGTTGTTTTCACACTACTATATTGACACTTTCCATTGAGCAATCTTGTGCCTGTGATATTTTGGAGCATAGCTATTGTCTTTCAAGAGCATTGCAATATTTCCATACATATAATTGCATTGCCACATTTGTCTCCACTTTGGTGTGTGTTTCCTAGGTGCTATTTTTCAGTCATCACAAACAGCAAATAGGACTTGTTATTGGTGTTGTTAGGTATCCATACCAAGCCCCACTATATATCCTGCTTTGCCTTGTGTTAGCTAAAATCCCTGGGTATTCTTTTATTCACACCAAGTCATAGTACTACTGTTTACTTGTGGTAAGTATTGCTATTCACTTTGGAACAGTAAGTTAACCTCATTGCTTTGCTGTTTTGAGTGAGTTGTGAGAGAACACCACATCCCATATTTTTGTTTTCACTAACACATTAATCTATGGAGTCTTCTTTGGATAGTAATGTGCAGGTGGATAAAAATGGTGGGAAAACTGCTGAGGCTACTTCTAAGAAGACTTTTGATGATCCTCTCACTTGGGGAGATCTCTCCAAATTTAGAGATATGATCAGCTCAAGAATTGATAAAAACTTGATGAATATGATGAAGTGGTAGCCACCCGAATGGACAAGAAGCTTGATGCTTATGATGAGAGTTTGAGGAGGGATTTACAGCAAATGGATATTAAAATTGAGAAAGCTGCTTCTCAAGAATCTGTTGATATTATGCAAGAATCTCTCACAAATTTGACTAGGCAAATTACACACTTGTCTACTCAATTAGAGCAAAGAGATCATGATGATGATTTGGAACCAGGCCGAGCCCAAGCTTATAATGGCCGTGGTGGTTTTCAAGCTAGAAGAGTACACGCTCAAGATAATCATAGAGAAGATGATGGTTTGGGCAAGCCAAAATTTTCTATTCCTCCTTTCTCTTTTGATTCTGATGATGTAGAGGAATATTTGATGTGGGAGCTTAAAATTGAGAAGCTATGGAGATTGCATGAGTACACTGAAGATAGTAAGATTAAATTGGCTTCTTCTAGTTTTGATGGTTATGCTCTATTGTGGTGGGATAATGTTACACAAATGAGGGCAGAAAATGGTGATCCTGAAGTGATTACTTGGGCTACTATGAAGCAACTCATGAGAAGCAGATTTGTGCCAAAGAATTATGTGAGAACATTATATGATAAATTGCAGCAATTGACGCAATGTACATTATCTGTTGATGCTTATTATAGAGAGATGGAGTTGATTATTCAGAGGGCCAAAGTGAGAGAAGAACCAGAACATACTATGCAACATTTTCTCTCAGGTTTGCAATTTAAAATCAGAAGCATTGTGAGGCACCTCCAATATAGTGATATGAATGAATTGCTACATCATGCAAGGGAGGCAGAATCACAGCTAGCCGAGGAGGCAAAATTGAGTGCTAGAAGGCTGTTTTCACCTCGAAATAGTAACTTTTCTTCTCCATCATCACAGCCAGCACCTAGCCGTGGGGTATCTACACCCAAGGCCGAGAGCACACCCTCCACTTCTAGGAGGCAAGTGCAACCAACAGCAAGTGCTAGTGGATCCACATCTTCCACAGCCCGAAACAGAGACATGTCATGACACACATGTGGTGGAAAAGGCCACTTTAAGAGGGAATGCCCAAATAAAAAGATCATGCTTGTTAATGAAGAAAATGAGTATGAAACTGGAGATGATGCTGCTCCTAATGAGGAGGATGATTGTGATGAGCAAGGAGGTCCACTTGATGCTTATGCTACACATTACCCCACTATTGTTTGCTCACAAAAAGCTACTGCTTTGAGTGTTATTCCTTCTCCAGAAAATCAGAGGTGCAATCTTTTCCAAACCAAGGCAATTGTGGGTCCTAAAATGGCTTGCAAAGTTATTATTGATGGAGGGAGTTGCAGAAATAGTAAAGAGCTATGTGCAAAGATGAAATTAAAATATATTCAACACCGTCATCCTTATTATATACAGTGGCTGAGTGATAAAGGAGAGATGAGGGTGAGCTACATGGTGAGAGTGGAGTTCCAAATTGGCCCCTATACTGATACCATTGAGTGTGATGTTGTGCCCATGTCTGTTTGTCACATGTTGCTTGGAAGACCATGGCAGTTTGACAGGAATGTTACATATAATGGAAGAGCTAACACATACTAGTTGAATTGGCAAGGGAAGGATATTGTTTTGAGATCTATGACACCACATCAAATTGTAAATGAGTCTCGTCAAAAAACTGAAGTGAATATAGAGAAGGATAGTGAGAAATAAAAACAAGAGAGTAATCCTTCTATGAGTGAAAAAAATAAGATGAGTGGTAAAAATAAAAGTGAGGGAGTGAGCCTATTATGTATGCTAGCCACCAAAGAGGATTTGAGAGAGTTTAGTGAGGACCCTAGTATGCTTCCTATAGTGCTTATGCACAAGGGAGAAATTTTGGTTTCTTCTGACATGACCCCTCTTCCTCTTGGTGTCTCTCATGTTTTGCAGGATTTTGATGATCTTTTTCCAGAGGAGGTACCAGCAGGGTTGACACCATTGCGTGGCATTGAGCATCAGATTGATTTGATCCCTGGAGCAACATTACCAAACCGAGCCCCTTACAGGACTAATCCCCAAGAAACCAAGGAAATTCAGAAACAAGTGCAGGAGCTACTCGACAAAGGTTATATTCGCATTAGCTTATCTCCATGTGTTGTTCCTGTTATTTTAGTGCCTAAGAAAGATGGTACTTGGCGCATGTGTGTAGATTGTAGAGAAATTAACAACATCACTATTCGTTATCGTCATCCTATACCTCGTTTGGAGGACATGTTAGATTAATTAAGTGGTGCTGCTGTTTTCTCTAAAATTGATTTGCGTAGTGGTTACCATCAAATTAGAATGAAAGAAGTGGATGAATGGAACACTGCTTTCAAAACTAAATTTGGTTTATATGAATGGTTAGTGATGCCTTTTGGTTTAACTAATGCACCTAGTACTTTCATGAGACTTATGAACCATGTTTTGAGAGAGTTCATTGGGAAATTTGTGGTAGTTTATTTTGATGATATTCTCATATATAGGCACAATGAAACTGAGCATGTTGATCACATAAGACAAGTCTTGCATGTTTTAAGAGCAAATCAATTATATGGTAATCTTGCTAAATGTTCTTTTTGCAAAGACAAGGTCATTTTTCTGGGATATGTTGTATCTAAACATGCCATTGAAGTTGATGAATCTAAAATTGAAGCTATTAAAAATTGGCCTATTCCAACTAATGTTAGCCAAGTGAGAAGTTTTAATGGATTGGCTGGTTTCTATAGAAGATTTGTCAAGGATTTTAGTACTCTTGCTGCACCATTAAATGATTTAACTAAGAAGGGTGTTGATTTTACATGGGGGTAGAACAAGATATTGCTTTTGATGAGATTAAGAACAAGCTGATTTTGGCCCCATTGTTAATTTTGCCTAATTTCAACAAACAATGCGAAATTGAGTGTGATGCAAGTGGTATTGGTATTGGTGGTGTGCTCATGCAAGAAAACAAACATGTTGCTTATTTTTCTGAGAAATTGCATGGTGCCCAATTGAACTATTCTGTTTATGATAAAGAATTGTATGCACTTGTTAGAGTTCTTGAGGTTTGGAAACATTATTTGTGGCCAAAAGAATTTATCATACATTCTGATCATGAAGCATTGAGATTTTTAAAGAGCCAATCTAGCCTTAATAAAAGACATGCTAAGTGGGTTGAATTCATTGAATCATTCCCATACATAATTAAGAAAGGCAAAGATAATGTTGTTGCTGATGCTCTCTCTAGGAAAAGTATGCTTTTAACTCAATTGGATGTACAAGTTCCTGGTTTGGAGAGTGTAAAAGATTTGTATGCTCAAGACAATGATTTTACAAATGCATATGCGAATTGCACTACTGTGAAAGCATGGGATAAATTTCATTTGCATGATGGATATTTGTTTAGAGCTAACAAATTATGTGTGCCCGAGTCGTCCTTGCGTTTGTTACTGCTGCAGGAATCACACAGTGGTGGTTTAATGGGACACTTTGGGAGGGATAAAACATTGATGATGTTGGCTGATCACTTTTATTGGCCACGTATGAGAAGAGATGTGGAGAGGTTTGTGAGACGTTGCATCACTTGCAACAAGGCTAAGTCAAAACTGAAACCTCATGGTTTATATACTCCTCTTCCTGCACCTACTACACCTTGGCAAGATATTAGTATGGATTTTGTGTTAGGTTTGCCTAGGACTAAAAGAGGACATGATTCAATATTTGTGGTAGTTGATAGATTCTCTAAAATGTCACACTTTATTGCATGCCACAAGAGCGGCGATGCGTCGCATATTGCTAATCTGTTTTTCAGGGACATAGTGAGATTACATGGAGTACCCAAGACTATTGTTTCTGATCGTGATGTCAAGTTCATGAGCTATTTCTGGAAGACACTATGGGGGAAGCTGGGGACAAAGCTGCTGTTTTCTACTACTTGTCACCCCCAAACTGATGGACAAACGGAGGTGGTGAATCGCACATTATCCACATTGCTGCGAGCCATGATTAAAAAGAACCTGCGGGAGTGGGAGGAGTGTTTGCCTCATGTTGAGTTTGCATACAACAGGGTTGTACATTCTACCACTCAGCTATGCCCGTTTGAGGTGGTCTATGGTTTCAAACCCATAACACCACTTTATTTATTGCCACTTCCTATGCAAGAGAGAGTTAATATGGAGGCTTCAAAACGAGCTGATTATGTGAGGAAGATCCATGAGAAGACCAAGGAAGCAATTGAGAAGACATGTTGCTGAAAGGATAAACAAGAAGAGGAAGGAGGTACTTTTTCGGCCAGGAGATTTGGTGTGGGTACATTTTCGTAAGGACGGATTTCCCACATTGCGCAAGTCCAAGTTGATGCCACGTGGTGCTGGTCCATATAAAGTGCTTCACAAGATTAATGATAATGCATACAAGATTGATCTTCCTAGTGATGAGTTTGGTGTGAGTAATTCGTTCAATGTTGCTGATCTATCACCATACCATGGAGAGGACCTTGATGCGTCGAGGTCGACCCCTTTTCAAGGGGGGGGGGGGAGGATGATGAGGACATCCCTAGTACTTTTGTTATTCCTCCTCTTGATGATGATGTTGCTGTTCAAGAGAAGCATGATGAAGTTAGGATTGGTCCTATGACTAGATCAAGAATCAAACTATTAGAACAGCAGGTGAACTCACTCCTTTTAAATTATGATGTTTGTTCTTATGAGAATTTTATACTACCTAAATCCCTGCATTTATGTATGATTCAGGTTATTGATAACACAAACATTATTGGAGGCAAGGAGCATGGAGTCATGGAGCAAAGCATGGGAGCACATATGGAGGAAGATGATCATGCAAGCCCAAGGGAGAAGGAGGAGGCAGAATAAAGAGAAGAGGGAATTGAGACCACCAAGGACATGTCCTTGCTTGGTTCAGGCCGAATTATGTTGTGCTGCGTTTTAGTCTTATGGGAGCACCAAGGACATGTCCTAGGTACTCCCATACGAGTCCAATAAAGCCCTGTGTGGCTGTTGGCCGCACCCCACCTCTTGGGGTCGGTTTGTACCCCTTAGCCCGAGTCCAAACCCAAGTGGGTTCGAGTCCTAGTCAGGTTAGGGAATTGGTGCTTGCGCAGCCAGGTTGTGGCCGCACCCCCTCCCTCTCTTATATCCTTTCACCTGCGTGTGAATAGGTTAGACTACCTTTATTCATAAACCCTAGAACTCCATTGTTGATTGCTTGAAGCATTCATCAGGAATTGATATTGCAAGTTTTGCGTGTTATCTGCTATTCCACTAGGAATTAGTTGATACAGGACCACTAGTAGTCAGTGGCTACTCGTGCAAGTGTGTGGATTTACGAATATCCAAGGGATTGGTTGCTGCTGCGATTGACATCAGGAATTAGCCGGAGAGTTCGTGGAGAGACACAAGTTATCAGATCCTTGTTATCGTGTGAGGTCATCGAGAAGATCGGGCAACCCTTTATCACTTTGTCCTAAAACAGCTCCAACTGCATAATCACTAGCATCACACATAATTTCAAAGGGCAAGTTCCAATCAGGAGGTTGAATAATAGGTGCAGTTATTAAGGCTTTCTTTAAAACATTAAAGGATTCTATGCAATCATCATTAAAAGAAAACGGAACATCCTTTTGCAAAAGATTGGTTAGAGGCTTTGATATTTTAGAGAAATCTTTAATGAACCTACGCTAAAAACCTGCATGACCGAGAAAACTTCTTATACCTTTGATGTCTCTTGGATATGGTAATTTCTCAATAGCTTCAATTTTTGCTGGGTCAACTTATATTCCTCTTCCAGAAATACGATGCCCAAGAACAATTCCCTCTGTTACCATAAAGTGACACTTCTCCCAATTAAGAACAAGGTGTTGGTCTTCACAACGCTGTAAAACTTTGTTAAGGTTGAACAAGCAATTATTGAAAGAAGTACCATACACCGAAAAATCATCCATATAGAGTTCCACTATCTTTTCAATATAATCAGCAAATATAGCATTCATGCATCTCTGAAAAGTAGCAGGCGCATTACATAAACCAAAAGGCATTCTCCTATAAGCAAATGTACCATATGGGCAAGTAAAAGTGGTCTTTTCCTGATCATCACTATGAACTGGAATTTGAGAGAAGCCTGAATACCCATCTAAATAACAAAAGTGAGAATGTTTAGATAATCTCTCTAGCATTTGATCAATAAAGGGCAATGGATAATGGTCCTTACGAGTTGCTTTATTTAATTTTCTATAATCAATGCACATTCTATAACCAACAACAATACGTTGATCAACAAGTTCATCATGTTTATTAGGAACCACAGTAATTCCACCTTTCTTAGGAACACAATGAACATGACTAACCCATTTACTATCAGTTATAGGATAAATAATACCAGCCTCTATGAGTCGAATTACCTCCTTTCTTACCACTTCCTTCATTTTTGGATGTAGACGGCGTTGGAAATCAACAACAGGTTTAGCATCTTCTTACAAATTAATTTTATGCATACATAGAGCTGGACTTATGCCCTTAAGATCATCAAGAGAATAACCAATAGCCTTACGGTGAGCTTTAAGCACATCAAGTAATTTCTCTTCTTCCTCAGCTGAAAGGTTAGCACTAATAATAACAGGATATATATTTTTCTTATCCAAGTATGCATATTTCAGATTTTCAGGCAAAGGCTTTAATTCAAAACTAGGATCTCCTTTAGGAGGTGGGAGTACTCCTAGATTATCAGGTGGGATATGCAATTGTAATTGTGGAGGTTGTTGCCATAATATTTGTTCTAAAGCTTCTTTTTCTGCATCATTAAATGGCTCTTCCTGATTAAGCATATAACGTTCCACCACATCTGATGAAGGTACAGCTATATGAGCAAGAGTTTCAATTATATCTTTAGATTTTGGTTGTTTCTTAGCAGGTTTATCATCAAATTTAGAAAAATTAAATTCAAGTTTCTCTCCAGCACATTCAATAAACACCCTTTCTCTAGGCAAATCAATTTCAGCACCAACAGTATGTAATAAAGGTCTACCAAATATAATAGGACAGAAAGAATCTTGTGGACAACCAAGCACAATAAAATCAGTAGGATATTTTATTTTCCCTACCAATACTTCAACATCTCTAACAATTCCAAAGGGACTAATATAATCTTTATTAGCAAGCTGAATGGTCATACCTGTTTCTTCCATGGTGATAGTATCAATATCAGGCTTAATTTCTTGATAGAGAGAATATGGAATGACACTAATGCTTGCTCCAATATCACATAAACCATGATAACAAGAAGTCCCAATAGAGCATGATATAATTGGATTACCAACTTTGGATGAATTCCCTTTAATAACTTTGGTAGCATCTTCACATAAATAAACATCAATATGATCTTCTTCATTTAATTGCTTAATAATAGAGACTTGGTTATTGACTTCCACATGTTCTTTAGGTTGAGAACATCTCTTTCTACTTTTGTCAGCAACAGTAATAAGAAAATTCTCTTTAACTTTTTCAGGATAGGGAGGTGGTTCAATATATTCTTCTATTACTACAGATGACACTGGTGTTTATTTAATAAATTTAGGGACAACAATAGAAGATTTAACAGGTTCAACATAATAATCAAAGCCACTTTTAGGAATTCGAATGTGCTCAGCAAATTTCTTAGCTATTTCAATTGCAACATATGGATGAAGACCAAAATCTTTAATAACATTCTTGAACAAAATAGAACTGGAGAAACTTTCTACACATGAATATCCATAATCAAAATAAGCTTCATTACCTTTGTCTAGGTCCCAATATTCAGAGTTCTTCGAAATAATTTCCAATAAATTCCAAGCTTCTTGTGCAGTATTATTTGTAAAGCTTCCACCAGATGAACCATCCAAATATTGCTTTAGCCTATCAGGTAGTCTCACATAAAAGTTTATCAATATAAGTTTATTTGTGAGATCATGACAAGGATTCTTACGAAGGAGGTCCTTAGGCCTCCCCCAAGCTTGAGTAATACTCTCTCCAAGGTGTGGCAAAAAATTAAATATAAAGAAACGGTTCTCATAAGCCTCTTTAGGAGTAAAATATTTAAGAAAGAAAACCTTCATAAAAGTATCCCAATTATGTGTAATTTCTTCATCCAGGGACATATACCATTTTCGAGCATCTCCAGTTAAGGACTGGTACAATAACTTGCATTTTACCTCCTCCTCAGAAATAGCCTTGAGCCTAATTAGCCCACATATATCCACAATAGCCCGTATGTGATCACTTGCAGCCTTTGTTCCATCCCCTGCAAAATACTCATTCCTAACAGCTTTAACAAATTCAAGGGGAATAATATAACCATCATCATGAGGTGCTTTTTCAACAACTTTAGGTTTAATAGCATAAGCAATCTCATATAAAGCAAGTTTCAGCGAAGCATCTCTCATAAAAGCCATAATAATAACAGGATGCAACAGCAAGTAAAATTCAGCTTTCAAGTTTCCTTACCAAACTTCTTACCAATAGTGCTACGCTCCCCGACAACGGCGCCAGAAAAGTGTCTTGATGGCTCCCAAGTGCAGGAGATCAATTGTAGTACTTTTCGAATTAGAAAGGTTGTCGAACCCACAAGGAGCAGAAGGAACTGGTAAGTAGAATAGCAAAGGAATAATAAAAGCAACAGGTGTTTTTGTGTTTTAATTGTGTAGTGCAAGTAAAGTAAAATGCGGAAAGTAAATTGCAGCAAGTAGTAGGTCTCAATGAGAGACAAAGCCCAATCCTCTAATGCGCAAGAGGACAAGCTCAAGTGTGTGTTTGTGTCTTATATGTGGAAAACGTTCCCGAGGGCTGCACGGATTTAGCTGGCATAGTGATTCATTGCATAACATGTTTGTATATCTTGTCTAGTTTTAATCTTCTTCGGACGGAGTGTAACAGCCCTACTTTTTGTGTAATAAAGATAGGTGTTGTGTACATGGCATGCATGCATGAAAAATGAACCAAAATTTTGCTTTTAAAATTTAATTAGAGAATTACCAGAAAATCACTTAAACTGGTTTCAAACAAAGTTGTTCTACAAAGTTTTTCAAATGGAACCAACTATATGCTAAAAAGATGGCAAATTTGAAGAGCTTTCCAACGACTATTTTTGTGCAATTTTTGTCTCACAAAAAGGCCCTCAAATTTCTGTTTTGGGTTCAGTTTTAAAATTCTCAAGGACCTCTTCGCAATTTTCCCAGTCTTCTCAGGGGGTTATCCACGAAAACCCCTTTTTGACGTCTTCTTCCTTGTCGCCGGCCAGGGAGGCAGCCGCCGCCGCCCTCCACCTCCTGCTTGACCCCCTGACGACGTGGAGGCCCCGTGAGGCCTCAAGGAGACGTCCACATCGTGAATGCTCGCAGAGACCCCCCCACTCGGTGTCCCTCTCCCTCTGCTTCTCTCTCTCCCACCCGAAACCGGCCGTCGCCGTCGATCCGCCACCGCCGCCGCTTCGCTCTCTCCCCGGCCTCCCAAAAGAGTTCATTGGAACCGCACCGTCCCCCTCCCCCGCCTCGAGCAGGCACGGCTGCCGGGATGGCCTAACGGCCGCGAATCGAGCCGCCGTTCTCCTCTCCGGCCGCCGGCAATTTCTCCACCGCGCCGCCATCCCCGCCCACCTCCGGCCCCGCCGAGCTTCTCCTCGTGCTCCTGGTGAGCCTACCCATCTCCCTACCCCCTCCGTTGAGTCCCTCCCGCTCGGAATAGACGAAGCCGCCGGAGCCCGATAGCCCCGCCGCCGCTCACCGCCATTTCCCTCGTCGCCGGTGACCTTTTTGGGGCGGCGCCGCCTCCCTCACGTCCGACCCATCGAGGCGCTTCCAGGGAGCCCAACCTCGCATCCGGGGGCCGCCGGAATCGCCGCCGGCGAGGGCAACTTTCACCGGCCGGCCACCACAGTGAGGTCACGGTGATGTCACTGTGACATCACCTGCCCACGTGGCGTGCCAAGTGGCATCCCCTGTCCTTTTTGAACTGTGCGGTGGGCCCCGTAGAGAAAAATAGAAAAAACAGAAATAAATACAATCTTGGAAATTCAATAACTTTTATTTCATAACTCCTAAAATTGTGAAAAAAATATGTATGTGTTCAGAAAAATGAGAGCTATTTATGTATGCCACTTTCATACATGTTTGGTAAGATTTAAAATGAGGCCACTTTTATAGCATACATTTAATTCAATTAAATATTGAAAATAAAGTTTTTATTCAATAAAAATAGAAAATTAAGTGTAATATACCATTTTGATCAGTGAAACAAATGCAATCCAACTATGAGGTTCACAAGGTCATTTGAGCATCTTAGCTTGGTCACATCCCCAGTTTAGGGTTTTCTTCCCCTCCGGTGTTCGTCGTTCACGGCGCGAAACCCTAGCTTCCTGTTCTATTCCTTAAGCTTCTTTTCAATTGCATTGTTTTACTCATGCATACATATTGTGCATTGCACTGTCATCAAGTATTGATTGTTTGCCTTCTTTCCGGTGTTGCTCGCTATCGGTAGACCGAGATCCGGAGGTCGACCCGGCGTTCTATGACAACCCAAGCTCTACTTTCGACGAGCAAGGCAAGCACCACCTCATGGCTACCCCATGTTTTGAGTCTTTCAACCTCTTAATCATGCATTCGATTCAACTTGGTTTTGAGTCTGTTAGAGTTAACCTATCCACTGCATGACCCTCCCCCTCACATGTCACTTTCATACCTGTTTACCCTCCTAGTATGACTAGGGTTGTTTGAGTATCGTAGAGCCTTGTGTGTTATGCTTAGCCATGCTTAGTGTTCTGATCTACTTCATCCGGTTGATGATTTGGATCACTTCGATAACCTTGTATGTTGTTATATTTGTGAATACTGAGCATATGAAACTGACTAAGGCTAGCACGGGAGGCCACTTGGGTAGTGGTTATTCGTTCCGTACTCGTCAACCCTACGATTTAAGGTCTCGCCGCGGAAGCCAAGACTGAGCGTGCAGCCACACGCGGGCCAATGAACCCAGCTCGGCTAACTAACTTGTTTGATCACTTCCATGGGTCACATAGTTTGAGTTTTCCATTTGCGGGTGTGTCATAAAAGGTTTTGGAGAAAACTAGGGCGTGACCGGGGCCAGTGATGGACGTACACGGATCTTGTCCCGACTCACAGAACAGGTGCCGTCAGGAGGTGGCCAACTCCCTGTTGACGGGGTGGCCCTGTTTGGGTTGACTCATGGAAAGGGTTAAGCAAGGTAAAGGCCGTGGTCGACCACACTCTGCCGCGCTCTTAGAGAGGAGCGTTACCGCGTGGCATTAAGAGTCGGTCGATACGTGTGGGTAAAGTGTACCACCCTGCAGGGATAAATCTTTCGGAAAGCCGTGTCCACGGTTATGGACAACTTGGTGAAAGTCACGGGGTCATAGATAACTCTAACGGAATGACTAAAACTTGCTGGCAATGAATGAAGGATGCCTCCTCGACTACGTCGAGAGGGGTGATTCTTGTAGCATAAGGTAGTCTGGGGTTGAGAAAGTACTTGGTGGACTAAAGAACATAATGATCTCAGTAGTTGAGTAGATTCCTCCTCTGTTTTAGAAATGCTCTATTACACGTGCCTTTCTTCCTCAACTTCGGAAAACAAAGTTGGCTTTATGCAAAGAACCTTAAAAGCCAAGTCTTGCTGAGTACCTTTTGTACTCAACCTTGCTTCGTTGTTGTTTTGTTTCAGACTTCGGCGATGCAGCTGAAGAGGGGTTCTACCTCGACGTCGACGAGTAGTTAGGAGTTCCCAGGCAGCAGTCTGGTATCTGTAGTATGGGTTTGGCTATGTTGCTTATGTTTCGGACTCTTAGTCCTTTTGCTCTTGTTGTATAGCAACATATTTGCTTTCGCTGCTTGTTGTAATGTTGGGTTGCTTGACCTATGTTGGTCATGTAACCTCTGCGTGTAAGCTACTCTAGTATGCCTTGTTTAATACAACTTTCATGTCTAGAGTACTGCTTTGATCGATTGTTGGTCTCGAGCCCGTTGTTATACAGTTTTGGCTATGCCTGCATAGTTGTCGCAGTCGAGGGGTTGTGGAGCCGATGATCCATGTCCGAGCCCGCCTGCCGGAGATATCCGGCCTGGGGCGAGGTAACCCCAGTAACCCTCGATTGTTGTTGCACTTTCTGGACACATAGCAGCTCTGTATAACTTTGGTCCCGTTCCTTCAGTTTCATCCGACTCGTGGACGCTTGGGTATACATATCTGGTTATGACTAGCATGGACACAAGGAGTAGTAGACCGGGGATCCGGACTACGTGCCGATGAATCCGGTGTGCCTGCCGTTGTTTGTTGCGGCCGGGGCTGGTAACCCTGATCCCTTGTGAGTCCACTGCTAGGAGCACATGACAGTTTGTATATCTCTGGGTCCGGGGTCCGACACGGAGCCACAAATAGGAATAGCTAAATAAATAAACTATCACCCCTTATGATGGATCACGTGGCCAATTAAATGACAGCACGAGAATTATTAAGACATGATGTCCCACCATAGCCTTATGTTCTAAGGTCCCCGATACAAGTACCCTCATAATGCAATTTAACGACTCTGTCTCAAGTTCCTGTCACCTAAAGACATCATCACGTCACTACACTACGGTGTTCTCCTATGAGCCCATGTAGGTGAAGTGTTGTACAGTCGAGGTTCGTACAACACCATCATAGAATCACATAAAAGATAAATACTAGACCAAATAACAACTCATCTCATGTAACAAATCATTGCCAATTGATCCTATGCCCTCAGGAACATGCGGGAACTACTCACAACATGCAAACATGATCATGTATGGTGACATATGTGGTACAACACAATCTGAAACAATGGATCCAGCACCAAATAATGACAAGTACTCAATACCAAACATGCAACGGAGTACAATAACACGTATCTAGGGTGTAGCAATGATCAAACTATGAGGGGAACGGAGTGGATCACGGTGATGGTGATGGTGGAGATGCAGGTGCTGGTGAGGATGGTGATGGAGATGCCTCCTCCCACGCCAAGGAGGAGATGGGGATGAAGATGGGGATGATTTCCCCCTTCTCCGGAGCTCCGGAGCAGCAGGATCTGTCTCCCCCGCGGAGATGGGCTACCCCCTTTTGGGCCTCCTGGCCCTCCTCCTTTGTGTCTTGTGCCCACGGCCTTTCTCCCGAAGAAAAAATGACAGGGTTTCTTTCCTTTCGCAATTTGGATACCTGTAGCTCCTGAAACATCAAAAACATGAAAACAGGTGTTTTCTGACACCCAGAAATTAAATACCAAAAATAGGGACTTTGTAGGAAAGTCCCATAAAATCATCTAAAACATGCAAAACAATGACATAACATTGATAAAACATCCCAATAATACCAAAAATAGGGACTTTGTTCTCAACGGCCTTGCGGTCATCGGGTAAGTCCACCAAAGTCCAAACTTTGTTTTCGTACATGGATCCTATTTTGGATTTCATGGCTTCAAGCCATTTGTTGGAATTTGGTCTCATCATCGTTTCCTCATATGTCGTAGGGTCATCACCTCCATCTACCATGAAGTTTAATACGGGTCTCCGTACAGTTCAAGAGCTGTACGTTCCCTAGTTGACCTGCGAGGTGCGGTAGTTTCCTCTACTGGAGTTTCATGATCTTGATCATTAGCTCTCTCTTCAACTGACGGGGTCGGCTCCGGAACAACTTCCGGCGCTGCGCTACTCGCCATTCCAAGAAGAGAAGGTTCAATAACCTCATCGAGTTCTACCTTCCTACTATTCACACCTTTCGAGAGAAACTCTTTCTCCAAAAAGGATCCATTCTTGGCAACAAAAATCTTTCCTTCGGATCTGTGATAGAAGGTGTACCCTATTGTTTCTTTAGGGTATCCTATGAAGACGCATTTTTCCGCTTTGGGTTCGAGTTTATTAGGTTGAAGCTTCTTCTCATAAACATCGCATCCCCAAACTTTTAGAAATGACAGATTAGGTTTGTTTCCAAACCATAATTCATACGGTGTCGTTTCAACGGATTTAGATGGTGCCCTATTTAAAGTGAATGTAGCGGTCTCTAGTGCATAACCCCAAAACGATAGTGGCAAATCTGTAAGAGACATCATCGATC
This sequence comes from Alopecurus myosuroides, assembly GCA_028641055.1. NCBI lineage: Eukaryota > Viridiplantae > Streptophyta > Magnoliopsida > Poales > Poaceae > Alopecurus > Alopecurus myosuroides. Next base: position 154,011,343 of record CM054059.1, read on the forward strand.
GAACCATATCCAATAAAGTACGATTACGACGTTCAGAAACACCATTACGCTGTGGTGTTCCGGCAGGTGTGAGTTGTGAAACTATTCCACATTGTTTCATATGCATGCCAAACTCGTAACTTAGATATTCTCCTCCACGATCAGATCGTAGAAATTTAATCTTTCTGTTACGATGATTTTCAACTTCACTCTGAAATTCTTTGAACTTTTCAAATGTCTCAAATTTGTGTTTCATTAAGTAAATATACCCATATCTACTCAAATCATCTATGAAAGTGACAAAATAACAATATCCATCGCGCGCCGATACACTCATTGGTCCACACACATCAGTATGTATGATTTTCAGTAAGTCTGTCGCCCGTTCCATGGTTCCAGAAAACGGGGTTCTAGTCATCTTGCCCATAAGGCATGGTTCACATGTTTCAAATGATTCATAATCAAGTGATTCTAAGAGTCCATCTGAATGAAGCTTCTTCATGCGTTTAACACCAATATGACCTAAGCGGCAATGCCACATGTAAGTAGCAATATCATCACTTAATTTAATTCTTTTGGCATTCACATTATGAATATGTGTATCAACACTATCAAGATTCAAAAGAAATAAACCATTCTTCTCAGGTGCATGACCATAAAAGATATTGTTCATATAAATCGAACAACCATTGTTCTCAGACTTAGAGGAATAACCATTCTGCATTAAGCAAGATCCAGAAACGATATTCATGATTAATGCAGGCACCAAATAATAATTATTGAGGTTTATAACTAATCCCGATGGTAGACGTAGAGGCAGCGTACCGACGGCGATCACATCAACTCTTGATCCATTGCCGACGCGCATCGTCACCTCATCCTTTGCTAGTGGTCGCTTATTCTGCAGCTCCTGTTTCGATTTACATATGTGAGCAACCGAACCAGTATCAAATACCCAGGTGCTACTGCGAGTACTAGTAAGGTACACATCAATAACAAGTATATCATATATACCTTTGTTCGCTTTGCCGGCCTTCTTATCTGCCAGATATTTGGGGCAATTGTGCTTCCAGTGGCTAGTACCCTTGCAATAATAGCACTCCGTCTCAGGCTTAGGGCCAAACTTGGTTTTCTTCTCAGGAGCAGCAACAGATTTGCCACCCTTCTTGAAGTTAACTCTTGGCTTGCCTTTCTTTCCTTTCTTGAAACTAGTGGTCTTATTGATCATCAACACTTGATGTTCTTTCTTGATCTCCACTTCAGCAGTTTTAAGCATCGAGAGAAGCTCAGGAAGAGACTTCTTCATGCCTTTCACATTATAGTTCATCACGAAGTTCTTGTAACTAGGTGGCAGAGATTGGAGAACACGATGTATCCCAAGCTCATTGGGAATCGTTATTCCCAAGGCTATGAGCTTATCAGCGTACGCAGACATCTTGAGTACGTGGTCACTAACGGAGCTGTTCTCTTCCATCATGCAGCTAAAGAACTTTTCTGAAGCGTCATAACTCTCAACTGCGGCATAGGTATCGAAAATCATTTTCAATTCTCCCATTGTGGCATACGCAGTGCTGTTCTCGAAACGTTTTCGCAGCTCTGGCTCTAATCCATAGAGGATGCCGCAATGAACTATATTGTGGTCTTCTTGCTGAGTAAGATAAACATTTTTATCTTCATCAGAAGCATCATCAGCGGGCTGGTCACCTAGAGGTGCATCAAGCACATAGAGCTTCTTGCAAGCGGTGAGGAGAATCCTCAGGTTAAGTGCCCAGTTGGTAAAGTTGCTCCCATTGTTCGCTAATTTCTCTCTCTCCATGAACATATTGAAATTGAAGGTAGGTGGTGCCATGATCTACAACATATTTGCAAAGACTATTTAGACTATGTTTATGATAAATTAAGTGCAACTTAATTATAAAATTATCCCATGAACTCCCACTCAAAAACAACATCCCTCTTAGTCGTCTTTAGTGATTACACGAACCAAATTCACTACACCGAAACCGATCATCACGTGAAACGGTGTAGTTGCAAAGGCGAACATCAACATGTTCATCATATAATCTATACGACTCATGCTTTACCTTTCGGTTACGTGTTCCGAGGCCATGTCTGTACATGCTAGGCTCGCCAAGTAGAACCGTAGTATTGCGTGTGTTTCAAGGCCATGTCTGTACATGCTAGGCTTGAAAACACCCGTTGTATGCGAACGTTGAGTCTATCACACCCGATCATCACGTGGTGTCACGAAACAAAGAACTTTCTTAACGGTGCATACTTAAGGAAGAACACATTATTATCTTGATATTAAGTGAGAGTGATCATCTTATAATGCTACTGTTGCGATCTAAGCAAAATAAGATGCATAAAAGGATAAACATCACATGCATGGATAATGTGATATGATATGGTCCTTATTGAACTTGATCTCCATCTTGTGCATCATGGTATGATCTCCATCATTCCACCGGCGTGGCACCAAGGTCTGTGGCACCTCCATCTTGATTGTCCATTACAACATATCACATGTATATGATATACAGCACGCATGCCATAAAATAAGACAACCATATGGCTCCAGCCGGTATGTCAATAATTTACAAAAGATATCATCTCATACATAACATTTGTAACATTGACCATATCACATCACATTCCCTGCAAAAACAAGTTAGACGCCTCTAATTTATTTTTGCATATTTTACGTGGCTTTGGGCTTACGAGGATAGAACCGTTCATACCTACGTACAAGAACCACAACGTTGATGAAACATATTTTAACAACCCTTTGTAGATTAGATCCTAACTATAGTAGGAGAAACAGACACTCCCTCAGTCACAAGTGAGACAATTCTCGCGTACATGATACACGTAAACTTACTCCGGGGCAGCTTCATCTTACTATGCCACTAAGATCATAAAATACTCAAAGAGGCAAAAACATGACCATCAAAGCCCACATACTCCTATGTGTTCTACCTTTACAAATCATCTACGCATAGATCCGGCTCTGATACCACTGAAGGGGAACGTTGCATAGAAAACAAAAAATTTCCTACGCGCGATAAACCCGAATGGCCAAGATCTAATCTATGAGATGAAAGGCAACAGGGAGAAAGAGAGTTTTGAGATAACATACCCTTGAAGACTCAAAGTGGTACGAGATAAAATCTCGTGGTTGGCGTAGTCGTACTCACGCCGATCCCGAGCGAGAAGAAGTGCACCGCAATCCGGCGGTGCCTCCGTATCGGTCACACGTTCAGCTCGATGAAGACTTCTGTTCCCTCGATCCAGCGGGTAGCAGAAGTAGAGGATCCCCGCGGAACTCCAACAACACGACGGCGTGGTGGTGCTGAAGAATCCCACAGTCAGGGCTTCGCCAAGCCGGAGACCATGGAATGGAGCAGCAGGGTGGAGGGAAAAGGGAGTGGGCAAGTGTGTGAAGAAGAGAGAGCCCTCACCCTCCTTTTATAGGGGAGGGGGAGGCAGCCCAAGGGGGGGTGTGGCCATACATAGGTGCCCCCACCCCTTCCTCTCTTCATGTGAGTGGAAGCCCCAATCACACCCACTCAAAATTCCTTAATTTTCCACTTAGAAAATCCAAAGGGTTTTCTTTAATAAATAAATAAAACATTTTTATTTCTTTATTTATATTTGTTAATTCCATTAACAAACATTTGCATGCAGCACCTCGAACCATTTGTTAATTCTATTAATAACCGTTCGACGAAAAACCCCTTGAACCATTTCAATTTTCCCCGAAACAATTTCGGAGCTGCCCAAAATCGGTGTTCCGTATCCTCTCTAACGCTTCATCGAACCTTAAGTGTGTCACCCTATGGTTCGTGAATAATATAGACATGATCGAGACTCCTCTCCGATCAATAATCAAAAGCGGGATCTGGATATCCGTGATGACTCCCATATATTCAACAATGACTCTCGTGATTGTGTGAACCTTTCAACGTCGTAACGATTTCCCTTTGTCTCGCGATATTTTACTTGCCCGAGATCTGATCATCGGTATCCACCATACCTTGTTTGATCTCGTTATCCGACAAGTACTCTTTTCTCGTTCCCGTGATATAACATCCTTGTGATCATATCACTTGCTTCCAAGCGGTGTCGATGTGATATCACCGAGAGGGCCCTGAGTATATCTCTCTGTCATATTGGATGGACAAATCCCATTCTTGATCCATGAGCTTCAACTAACACTTTCCGAATACCTAATGCCACCTTTATAGTCACCATGTTACGGTGTGACGTTTGATGTTATCAAAGTATTCTTTCGGTATTAGTGATTAACATGATCTCATGGTCTAAGGAACAATGTTACTCCGAATGTAAGACATAACAACAAAACTAAATGACTTGATCGTATTGTTATACTTAGTTAGGGTCTAAGTTCATCATGTCATTCTCCTAATGACATGATCCCGTTATTAACAACATCCAGTGTCTATGATCAGGAAACCTTGATCATCTGTTAATCAGCGAGCTAGTTAAAAGAGAGGCTTCACTAGGAACGTCGGTTTGTTTATTAATCACACATGTATCAACGTTTCTGGTTAATACAATTCTAGCATGAGAAATAAACATCTATCATAAACAAGGAACAACATAATAAACACTTTATTATTGCCTCTCGGGCATATTCCCTTCAGGTGATGATGGAGAGGAGTAGATGTTTGATGCTTCTTAATCGACGCAACACATCATTGAATTACACCAAACTTGACGATGTAACAAATGGAGTACAAGTATACGATCTTCTCATGCTGGAGGGAAGGACATCTCCTCATTTGTTGAGATCACTCCATGGTAGGTATGATGTGATCAAGCAAAGTTTTAGCTGTTGGAGTGGTTGCTTCGAGCAAGTGAGGAATGCTCCCAGGTGGTTGCACTATTGATGATTATGTGAGTTTCTTGTGTTTGTCAATTTTATTGTGTGCTTCTTTGCTATGAATGTGCTCATATTGTTTGCATTTCGGATGTAGGATCACATGTGCTTGAAAGGTACAAGCAAATCCCGACATCCAAAGGTAATACATTCTCCTCCAACATAGTTGGAAATTTCTTTGAGCACAACGATAAATGGAGCCAAAGAAGGTTTCTTCATTCCTAAGATGATGACGAAGATAGTGATGAACCAAAGGGGGGAGAAACAAGGGAAAGCCCGAAGGAAGAAGAAGGCGAGGGAGAAGAAGGTAGCCAAGGCTGCAAGCTTGAAAGCAAAAAAATCAGGAGATGGTGAAAAACATGGAACTGTTCACGACTGTCGAAAGGAAGCAACAAGAGAAGGAGGCAAGGTGGATCTATATCTGGGAATATGATAAGGTCAAGGTCTCCTTCGAGGAGTAAAGACTTAAACTTGGGGAAGAAAATGTAAAGGTGGAGATCATTACCAACCAGCCCAAGGCTGCTTTTGCAGTTTGCCATTATATGGATCTCCTCGAGATGTTCTAATGAATAAAGTGTTTGAGAGGTGGAAGAAAATGGCCATCTACCTCACTGGGCCCCATTGGCCGTGGAAATACAGAGGAGGAGTCAGTACTTTTTCTTTGTTTTCCGAGGACAATGGATGTACTTGTTCGTCCAATAAAATGTACACCCTTGGTACAGTTTACAAATACATGTAATTTAAGAAAAAATTAGCAGTAATTTTGGTCACAAAAATTATAAATCATAGGTCATTATATTATTTTGAGTAATTGTTTAATTTTAAAGACCTATAATATTTTTTTAACCAAATTAATGGATAATATTTTATTAAACGAGGTGTGTGTCCCGTAAACTAAGAGTGTGGAGAGTTTGAGATGAAGCAAGTTGATTTTTTTATTTTTATTGAGATAAACCAAGTTTTAGGAAACAGACAAAAAGTTAAAACTATTTTTTACCTTTCACAAATTAAAAGTAGAGCCAAAGAACGGTGCAATGGCTCGTTTGCTATCAAACAATGCTCTAGTACTTATATACCAGTCACACAAAAAATTGGCAGCTTAACTTATGTACCACTAGTTATGTCTAATGTTATCCAAGTGTCGTAAGAGCCCAAAATGACTATTTTTTCCCAAATGAAAACTGAGCAACAAATGAAACATATGTATAGAAAAAATTGATAGCATTTCAGAAAAACAACAGTAACAACATATAATAATTTCAGCATACTAGTCATCTGACCCCATGCACAACCACGGGCTAGCGAATTTAATATCTTTAATACATGCATAAACTTATAGACATCGGAAACACATGAAAAAGTTAGGCTAGCCATATTGGTGGTACGAAAATGTGTCTATGTCACCCCTTTCGTTGCCGTCGATCCATGGTTATGATTCGGACCCACATCTTTTGTGCTAAGTTAGTATAAATTTTATACTAAGTGAACGATTTTTTTTAGATTGAAGGGAGTATCGATTATTGATTAGTCTTCTCGTCTATAAATCACCTGCCACACAGACTCGACATTGTAGTGAGAAGCCTCCTGCCACACTACATGAGGTCATACAAGTCAAACCAGATGTGTTACATCTTCTACCCATTTGGAACTCATAATCGTGCCAATGGTCTTAAATGGAGCAGCAACATGGAAGCGTTGGTGCATGAGGATCTTTACTGTTAAATGGAAGCTGGAAGTAGGTTGGTACATCCAGTTCCCATCGTCCGCTCTCCCACGGATCACTCCTTCGCCGGACGATTCCATATCCCTCCATCGATCGATCCTTGGCCCAACATACTAAGGGCATGTACAATGGTAGATAAGACACGTCTTCTCTTAGCTATCCATGTCATCTAGAGAAGACAAAAGATATAACTTATACAATGAATTATCTCTTATTGTCATCCCTAGAAATTAATGATAACTAATTATTTTTTGGTACGAAATTGTGTGTCCAAGAGAAGACATATAGTACAATGGACAAAATAGGCTTCTCTTATTTTCTAAGAGATCATCCCTTAGCTAAGGGAAGACAGTATGCCTTCTCTTCATTCTCTTTCCTCCAACTAAGCAAAAATCCGACGTGGCAAGTCTAAGGGAATGCTCACATCGCCCCATTGTACATGCCCTAATAAGGCAGGCTATACAACCAAGTAAATGCAATCTCTTAAAAATCCGGTAGAGGATTTCATATCCCTCTATCGATCAATCCTTGTCCCAACATACAAATAAGGCAGACTATAAAATCAAATAAATACAATCCCTTCAAAAGAATCAAACAAATGAAATCACATCTTACCTGCCAAATCTGTTTCTCTTCCCCTATATCCAACATTAAGAGCCACGTACGCAGTCAAATCGATAAAAACATGCCCACTCCATTACATCTCAGGCGGCCTTATGCGAAACCAACATCAAGCTGCTCCTGCGTGAACCCTGCATCACGATTTGCCTCTCGGCAGCGGCCGGCTACTCATCACCATCGTCAAGCAGTATGGACTGCGTCTCCTGCGACCGATTGCTCGTCGCCGATCACCATCACCAATGCTCTGCATCCTACAGCATGACTTGCCTACCCAGTGGCCAGCTGCTCGTCCTCATCACCATCAAGCCGCTTCTGCCCAACTGGCTACTCCAACAATCATCTGCCTGCTCGGCTGCCGAAGTCTCCTCAATCACGGGCTAGCATCTATAGAGCGACAAGCATCAACGGATGTACACATTGGACAATCGTTCAAACTATTTTAAATTCTGGTCTTCTAGGCGCATTTTAACAACTACATTTGATGTGTGAATAACACCACACATCACTAAAATCACATGGAAAATAATGCAGTGTAACAAGTTCCTTTGATGTGTGAAGAGAAAATCCATCACCGAAATCATATGGAGTATAAATTTAAAGATTTGGGAGTATCTTAAAAGATATATTGCAGGTGTGTCGCTAAAGCATGGAATGATTCAGCAATGAAGTAAAAAACTAACATATGTATTTCTTGCAAAATTACTTTTATTCATAATCCCATTTTTCGAATAACATTCCAACCACAATCAACAACTTGCATTTTCAGAGTCTCTGTCTTCTCAAGCATTGCCATGGTTCTGCTACCATCGCAAATAATTGTAAATAAAAGAGGTGTAAAAATGAAGTGACAGTAAAACAAAGGAAAGATCATAGTTGCATTCGATATATACTATACTAATGAGTGAAACGTGAATATCAAGTTGCATCCTGAAGTTCACTATAACGAAATGAGAGGAACAGAACACTCAACTGTTTTCATGTTGAGCGGTACGACACAAAAGTACGAAGATATTAAAGGAGCATCACCATGGAAAAGTTTACTGGTTGGTGCACAGACAAGTTGGATGCAGGATACCATTGATTTCACAATTGAGTTCACAAGTGCATTAGAAGATGTTATTCGTATAATTCAAAGTACTAGCATTATTTTCAATCAAGTAATTTGTCGCCGCAGATGATATAACCTGAGACTAAAGCAAGAGGTTGTTATTTATTTTTACTGAGTCAGGTGGATCTCTCTTGATAAAAGACTTGAATTAACCGATTTCCCTCCGAGAGGAACAACTTCCAGAATCTGCATATTGAATTACTGACCAAGGTTTCATGTTATTGTGACCATCAGGTCAAAGAGCATATATTATTCAACATATAATGTATTAATATACAATGTTATTAGTCTACCCAAATGATATACCTTGTTATAAGTTTCACTTGTCAACAAACTAATGCTATTCTACAAATCTGTTGCGCCAACCAAGGAAAGTAGCACAAAGCCACACATGGAAGCAATAAAAACCAATGGCAAATGACAAGGAAAATAAGAAGGTTAATGGATTGCCCTCAGGGGCCTCCATGTACTCAGTTTTTCCCCTAGGTGCGAAACATTCTCGGGTTTCCCCCTAGCCTGTGCGCAACAACTCGTTCCGTGAAGAATGCCTTCTCCGTCAGGTCAACGTATTTGACTCGGCCCTACCAGGTGGGACCAGGCGGATGGCAGAGACGCTCTACTCGATCAGACCATTGTTGGCTGCCGCTTGTGGGACCCAGTAGAAAACTGTTGCTTGTGGGACCCAGCAGTGAACCGTTGCTGGCCACACGTGTGCGATGAAATCAGCGGCGGAACACGCCCCGGAGCTCACAGCGGTCAGCAGTGCAAAGCCGATCGAGTACAGGGTTGGAGGCAGACACACGTAGAGGTGGGCGGTGACCCCTGTTGGCAGCTAGGATCCGGGCGAGCGCGACCGAGAGTGCGGCGTCGAGATCCCCTGCATCTCCGGGTGGTGGGCACGAATCTCGACTGAGAGGGCGGCAGAGGGCGCGGCCGTGCGTGGAGGCATTGAGATCCCCTTTGGCTCCGGGCGGTCCCGAATCAAGCATGTCTTCTTCTAACTCGCGTGCCACCTCATGGATCGATATTCTAGTGCGCATGGAGATGCCGATCTTCCTCTGTCTGTGTTGTCGGACGGAGGATGATCGGAGGGTTTCGCGCACACCAAAGAACAGTAATCGTCCGTTCTACGTGTGCAACGATAAGGGGGTAAGAATCAGTGCAATTTCACCTCTGATTCGTTGTTTATATGTTTGATCCTTGTGCAGGTGAAGTGTTTCTTCCTTTGGGTCGACGTCCTGACCCATACACTGATGAATGAACTGCTACAAGAGGATGAAGAATGGTTGCCCATCCTACCATGAATAGTAGCGGCCACAACATGAGCTCCGGAAGATGTCGAGGAGGGTGGATCATGCATTGACAGAGAGGTAACTGTTGAGCTTAGGAGGTTGAACCCGAAGATTAGGAAGCTACATGATCAAGCACAAAAACCCATTTGCAATTACATTCGGGTATTTGTAGGCATGGCAACCAAACTAGTTGAAATGTTGAAATTGTATGAAAATGCATGAATTTGGGAGGAATTTGTAAGCTTTAACTTGTATGAAAAAGGGAAATGAGATTCTGAAACGTTGATCAATGAAATGCAAGTCTCAACTCTGCCTTTTCCGTAAAAAAAACTTTTCGCTGTGGGCTAATGAAATTCAGAGCCAAGAGGCTAGTGTGAGCTAGACTAATGGGCCAAGTCTATCCAATTAGGCCCATTACGGGTGGACAAATGAGAAGGGTGGATTATCTCCAAAAAAAAATGAGACGGGTGGAAAATGAACAAAAAAGGTGCGGCTAGGACTCGAACCCAAGACTTCATGGATTTGTGGGGTTTCTGGCTATGCTAGTAACCGGTGGAGTGGATGCAAAGACTTTGAAATGGAAAGGGAATAGAGCTATACATAGTTATTTTTTTTACTTTGTTCCTAGAGTTTTTTAAACGCATGTTTGTACTGAAGTTTTGGACACGCGTGAGAGTTGTTTTTCATTGTTTTGTACTGAAGTTTTGGACCCGCGTAAGAGTTGTTTTCCGTTGTTTTGTACTGATTTTTTTACCACGCATGTTTGCACTATGACATGATTCCGGTTAGAGTGATTTTCGATTGTTTTGTTGATATAGCACTTGGTTTAGGGTTTAAAGGGGAGAACTTTGCGTGTTAGTTCATGAGTGAACTTTTGGGCATGACTTGTGCAGTTTTTGGGTATGTTTGTTTAAAAGACACGTGTTTATACTGCATTTTGGCACGTTGCATGTGTAGTTTGAAATTTTGGCACGTTCCTTTGCATGCGTACATAGTTTGAATTTTTCGCACGGTGCATGTTTATCCAAACCCATTAAAACACTTTGACTTATGTAGTTTGATGGTTGGGCATACATATCCATTGTTCTTTGGGCACAAACATTTTTAGCACACATACTTTGATAAATAACAAGATAAAACAACAGAACATGAATAACTTATATAATTAAGTCCAGGGAAAGGACACGGTACGACATACATAGGAAAATACGGGAAATAAAAGGGGTACTCAAATAAAATAAATAAAAAACTACAAAACATGATAAACTCCGGGCTAACTTCGTGACCATCTTAATCTTGAACTTTCTTCCACCTTCTCCGCGTGATTCACCACCGGCCTTCGTCAACTTCACTCTTCGTCCTCCTGGTAGGGGAGCCACTGCGTGTGGTCACGGGTGGGGAAGATGCAGTCGAACCTCGTGTAGATGTTGTAGGTGGTGAAGAAGATCGACTCGCAGCCTCACCAAAAGACTTGGCCAAGGAGCATGTACGTGTCAAATTGGTTGGTGAAGACGACTGTGAGAAAATTGGGTGTGACTCCGTCATAGGACTCGGTGAGCCGAAACATCACTGGCGAGCCCCGATGAAGGTGGGAAAAGAGGGCGGTGAGGAAGGCATGGGTGAGGCTGATGGCGCCCTTCCACCTAGATTGCGCCCACAAGTGGAGCATGCTCTCCACGAGGACGCCCGACGGGTATCGCATCTCTGGCACGGTACGCAAACGACCGAAGGTGGGTCTATTGTATCACATCTTCGCTTGGGGTTATCAGAGAGGATGGAGAGATAGATCGCTTGGCTTCTCTCGGAGACAATGGATCTGACTGTGGTGAGTGGGAGAGGAAGAGAGGCGTATAAATATGTGTGTGTGCGGGAGAGGAAGAGAGAAGGGTTGGAACCCTCCAACGAATGGAGCATGGGCACATGTGTATCCGTTCTGATTTCACACTGCAAGATGGTGGCCGCGTGTGTATCTGTTAAGAAAAAAACGATGATCGAGAAGCTCGTGGTTATCTGTTACAAAAACCCCGCATGTATATCCGGGCACGTGTGCATTCCCACGTATGAATCACTGCGAAGCCTCTGAATCACTTCTCACATCTGAGCCGAGCGTGCGAAACGAGTCAATGGTGCACGGCCACGTCGTTGGCCTTCCGTGCATGCATGAATGCCTCCACGTCCAGGCTATTACGTCCATGCATGCAGGCCTCCACGACTAGGCTACCACGTTGTCGCATTGCACAACGGATAGCACACCGGACCACGAGACGGCCTAACGGTCCACCTTGCGCGCCCACTACATGTGTCAAGAAAAAAACGTTCAGCCAATCAGATCGCATGAATTAGTTTCTCGCGGATTGCGTAGCGCCTCCGAGCAGATTCCTTTTACAAGGGTTAGATCGACGGTCGTTGTTCAATGCTAGGGTTAGATCTACGGTCACTATTCGGCTAGGTTTGGACTCAGTCAAAGAAAGGTTTGACCATATTTGAAATGAGCATAATAAATTAAAAAATTAAAAAATGGGAAAACTGCGCACATAGTCTTCTATGTCACATACTAACGATTTAATTTTATAAACAAGATCTACACACATTCAAATGGAAAATCAATGATTCGCATGTGATATCTTAAACTAAACTATATGAAGTGAAGAGAAGTGGTTTAGGGTTTCGAACATGAATTTTGTAAAAAACCCCACAAAGCTTCATTTTGGAGTAACAAAGAAGGATCCAAGATTAGTTTTTCATTTTCATGTTTTTTAGCTTGTTTAAATTTTGGTCAAAGTTAGGTTTGAGCAGAATTCAAATAATCATAATAAATTAAAAAAAATGAAAAACCGCAACACATAGTCTCCTTATGTCACATACTAACGACTGAAGTTGATAAACAAGGTCTACATAGAATCAAATGAAAAATCCATGATTTCATGTATCTCATATGATATCATAAACTAAGTTATATGAACTGAAGAAAAGTGATTTGGAGTTTGGAACATGAAATTTTCAAAAACTTCACTAAAATCTCATTTTGGAGTGACTAAAAAGGATCGAATTAGTTTTTTATTTCATGTTTTAAACTTGTTTAAATGTTGGTCGAAGTTAGGTCTGACCAGAATTCAAATAATCATAAAAAATTCAAAATTAATAGAAAAATAAAAAAACGCCGCACATAGTCTTCTTATGTCACATACTAATAAATGAAGTTTATAAACAAGATCTACATACAATCAACTAAAATATCCATGATTTCATGTATCTCATGTGATAATAAATGGGTACCCATAATAACTTCATAAAAAATCATGAAAAGTAGAAAATCTGCGCAAATAATCTGGATATATAGAATAGATGTGTAAGAAAGTTATTTAGCTGATTTAGACAATGTCGAAAAAACCGTGCTTAGAAATGAGGCCGTTTACCCTACCTTTGGAGCTCTTTTTAGCACATTTTTCATAAATGTGAGTTTACTTTGGTAAAATGCTAGGATTGATGACCAAGTTAGAACAAACAAGTTCCCATAGTTTTGAAATAATTGCAACATCCAAATAGCATGTCAAATTTGAAGTTTGGTTCAAATTTGATTTTTTGGGTTCAGTTTTAACTATTTTTTACATGACTTGCAAACATAGTTCTACCACCATCATTATTCCAACATCATTCAAACATAGTTGCAACATAGGTCCAACATCATTCAACACAAATACAACATCATAATGGTTCATAAATTTTCATAAATAGCGTCGGGGCTTCTTTTTCATCCTTGAGCTTCTTTCCACCACTTTTCTCCTGGTGATCCTTGAGCTTATTTCCAACACATTTCTCCTTGTGATCCTTGTGAGTCTTGTGATCATTTCTTCTTCTCTTCTCCTCTTGGTTGTTTGTACCTTAAGAGTCTTCTTCGAACCTACCACAGAGCTGTACAAAACATAAAGGGTAAGATCATGTCAAGTGGCCTAAATGTATAGTAGTAAGCATTGGCAAAATTTACATACCTAGCCTCACTTGGATCACCATTTGGAGCCTCACATGGATCATCACCATTTGGAGCCTCACTTGGATCATGATCATTTGGAGCCTCAGTTGGGCCAACATTTGGAGGATCATTTGGAGCCTTAGCTGGATCATCAGCATGCGGCTGTTGACCATGATCACGTAAAACCTCGTCAAAATCCTCATATGTTGCAACCGACTGTTGGCCATCATCATTTGGAACCTCGTCGGAATCCTCGTCTATTGCAACCGGCTGCGGACCAAGATTTTCATCAAATCCTTCATCAAAACACTCTCCGAACGCTGGATCTACTGAGTTATCACAATATTTACCAAAATGACCAGACCCACCACACCTTGTTCACTTACTCCTCCTCGCTCCAAGTCCATCTCCTATGATGCAAGGTCTGAATCAACTCTTCCTTGGTCTACCTGCCGCTCTCTTCAAAACTGGAGCGCAAAGCTTGAATCCAGGATCCACTATGTCCCATTGTTGTTTTCCCTCAAAAGCAGGTAAGGCATATGCATATGTGGCTTTGGACCTTGCAATAGATTAGTATTCATGCACATATTGTTGTATGTTCCCTGCTGAACCCGGGATAGAAGTGATGAACAACAAGGCATGAATGCATGGCAACCCAGTTATCTGCCATTGCCTACAACTGCAAGTTCTAGCTTCTAAATCCATGGATATCTCCATTCCCTCTTATCTTTATCAAGAAATGATACCTCTACAGTGGTAGCCGAGCCCAGAGTCATGTTCATTCCCAAGCCTGTTGTTTTCTGCTTCGGTTCATTTAGCACGGTAATGATGGTAATGTGGCCCATGAATTTTGCATCGGCTATCCCTGCACGAAATGAAACTTCTACATGTATTATATCTTTATCTTGTCAAGCAAATCCAGCAAATAAAGACCCTTCAGTTTCCGGATGGTTGAGTTGAAGACTCTTCAAGGTTATTGTGCACATAGTCAACTTTGCTCACTTCATTGAATTGGCTTCTGGCCCATAACTTGGAGTGGTGTGTTTCCAACTAATCCTTCACTTGGGCATTCATATATAACTTCCTCAAGTGGTAGTTGTGCTTTCTCACACTGCAAGTCAAAGACGCTGGCCATAAATTGTCGGTATACACCTTTCCTCTGAATTTCTTCACAAAATTTGCAGCAAGGTAACACATGCATTCTCTATGATCTACTCCAGGGAACACATTCTCCACGACCACTTCTAAACCTTTACAGGCATATGTATGAATTACCAAACCACTAGGATGTGCAATAGCCCGGCGTAGATTCTGCAAAAACCAAGTCCCGCTCTCCTCAGACTCTAACTCCAGCACACCGCACACAACTGGAAACATGAAATTATGAGCATCAACTACACATGCAGGCCACTAACTGTCCTTTAAACCTCTCTGTGTGAAAAGTAGCATCAATAGCCAAATAGGGCCTGCATCCTGCCAAAAACCCCGGCGACAAGCCTCAAAGCAGACAAAACCCCTCCTTAAGCATTCCTTGGTCTTTGTCACTCCTTGAATGTGTACTCCATGGTGTGGTGGTCAATATCTACAATACTACCTGGGCTGTTCCTCTCCACTTCAGCTTTGAATGAATACAACAACTGGAAACTTTCCTGCCAGTTACCATAAATAGAATCCATTGCATGTTGTTTACCATTGAACACAATAATGTGTGGTAAGTCTATCTTGAACTTGTCTTTGATGTTCTTCAGCAATTCCTTTGCACCCACTTGATGGTTTTATGTGACCAGTTTCTTTACTTCTTCTTCCACCAATCTTGACTTGGCTCTAATGAATGTTTCCTTCCTAAGCGTTGATTCCTAGCTTGTGTGACTAAAAGGGTTCACTTTGACCTGAACATTCATGCTATTTCGCATTTTAGATTCGAGCATCCTCGATGGACAACCCTCAGGCTGAATAGTGCACTCTGTAACGTACTTGATCACACTTGTCAACTAAAACATTACGTTCTGCCTTGATGCAGTATTCACAGGTGCATTTCTACACTCACTCATGGATGCAAAAATGGAACCTTCTTCCATATGAGGGTTCTCAAGGTCCCATTCCACAACTGCAATGTCTTCCTCCTCAACCACCTCGTTATCCTCCACATGGAAGTCATTGTCAGACTCATCTTGGTTTTCAGCCCGAGACGGCCCTCGCAAATTCTGAACAACATCAAAATATAGCCTCTCCTCATCATCCCCAACATTGCAGGCAAAAAAATCTACTTCAAGGGGGACCCTTCTGCTTGTTGAGCCACCACGATGACGTGCCCTAACTGAAGGGCCCCTAATTGAACTGCTATGGCTAGAGATCGCATTACGATGAGATGGTTCTTCTCGAGAAGCTACCACAACCACCCTAGGTTCATCTGTCGGCACAACCACATCATTTTGAAACCTCACATGAAAATTATCTCTCTCCTTATGCCTAACAAATATGGTAGCGAGCTCTGCATCATTACTAACTTTCACCCATCTATTCCCCCCATCATAGTATTTGAACTCCACTTCATCATGCAAACTCCAAGGATATGGGACACAAATTGCCTCCCCAAATTGTCTGCAACTCCAATTACAGTAAATTGGCATTGGATAATCGAAACCTCCTTGGAATTTCTTCGTATTATTTGCATTTATGATGTACCGGTACCTTCTAATGTGCAACAGAAAGCAAACCGCAATTCCGCCATAGCCCACGAAAAATAGAGGAACGCAATGATCACACCAATAGAAAAATCAACATCAAACTAACTCGAATAGACTGTAGAAATGCACGAGCAAGCTCAATTAGAACAAGCTTTACTCCTCGAGAGCCTAGTCGTGGATGTGGCGTGTCTCCGGCCCGATGCATGCTCCGCTAACTACTCTGTGGTCACCGCCGTTTGATACGTCTCAAACATATCCATAATTTCTGATGTTCCATGTTGTTTTCATGCCATATGCTACATGTTTCTTATACACTTTATGTCATTTTATGGGTTTTCTAGGACTAACCTATTGACAAGATGCCACAGAGCTAGTTCATGTTTTCTGCTATTTTTAGTTTCAGAAAAGTTGTTCTGGAAATATTCTCGGAATTGGACGAAACAAAACCCCAAAGTATTAGAAAGTCGTCACGTACATGGAGTCCGGAGGAGACCTGGAGGGGGGTCTTAGGGGCCCCACACCATGAGGCGGCGCGCCCAGGGGTGATGTGGCCCCCCTGGCTGCCGACCGCCATCGCCCTTTCGCCTATGAAGCCCCCCGAGGCATAAACCCTAAAGATACCGGACTCCATCCACGAAAAGTTATGTAGCTCCGGCACCGACAAGTTTCGGGGGACAGAAATCTCTGTTCCGGCACCCTGCCGGGACGGAGAAGTGCCCCCGGAACCATCTCCATATACTACACCGTCATCTTCATCACCGTTTCTGTCTCCTATGATGAGTAGGGATTAGTTCTCCCCAGGGGCTAAGGGTTCTACTGGTAGCTATGTGTTTCATCTCTCTCCGATGGTGTGATCTTTATGTGATCATGAGTTTTGCAATCTAGTTGAATAAGTAGATGTTATTCTTCATCTGTTATGCTAATCAAGTGGTTTTGTTATGATATCTCCGTGGACACTTTGATCACGGTGTAAATGTGAGAGTGTGTGCACCGTGTGGTTTAGCATGTGTTTATATTTTGTGTTGGATGACCCTATGAAATTGTGGTGTTTGTATGGAACCATCTAGGTCTCATGGTGATAGCGTGGGGGTTACCTAGATGGGGAAATGCAAACTCTAAGGAGTGCTTTAAGCATCCCTACGCAATGATTGGAGTTTGTTATCCGACCGAAGATAGGTTCGGAGTAGCATAGTGACGAGATGATATTTATGCATTCAATTATGTTATTATTGTTGAGAGTGTCCACTAGTGAAAGTATGATCCCTAGGCCTTATTTCTAAGCATTGAAACAACGTTTACAACCAGTTCTGCTACATGTTTACTTGCTGCCATTTTTATTTCAGATTGCTATTATCACTTATAATCATCCATATTACTTGTATTTCACTCTCTCTTCACCAAACTAGTGCACCTACACAACTGACAATCGTATTAGGTGTGTTGTGGACACAAGCGACTTCTTGTATCGTAATTGCAGGGTTGCCTGGGAGGGATATCTTTGACCTCTTCCTCCCCGAGTTCGATAAACCTTGGGTGATCCACTTAATGGAAACTTGCTGCTGTTCTACAAACTTCTGCACTTGGAGGCCCAACACTGTCTACAAGAATAGAAGTGTGCGTAGACATCAAGCTCTTTTCTGGCCCCGTTACCGGGGAAGTAAGGTAAAGGGTACTCACATCCTCGGGTGTGAGTGCTGGAAGTAATTTCCTTTGGATTCTGCAATTATATCCTTTTGTTTCTTGTTTTTATTTTCACTATTTAGGCTTAATGGAAAACAACAACAATACGACAGAGCTTTATGATATTTATCTCGAGTTAGGACATGAAGTGTTTGAAGAGAAAATTAAAAAACCTATGAAACTTTATTTGCATGCTAGTAGCAATGTTATTAGTATGAATTCTTTGAACACCATTATTGCTAATGCTATGGAAAAATCTAAGTTTGGGGGAGCTAGTTTTGATGAATATGATATTTTTAGTCCCCCAAGTTTTGAGGGGGGAAATTTCTTTGATGATACTTATACTCCAATATATGATGGTTATAATGATTGTGGTATTCTAGTTCCACCTGCTATTGAGGATAAATTTTATTGTGATTATGATATGCCTTCTATATATGATGTTTACAATGATGAATACCATATTTTCAGTCCACCTACTATTGAGGAGAAAATTATTTATGATTACAATATGCCTCCTATATTTGGTGATTATGGTGATGACAATAGTAATGATAGCTATTTTTTTGAATTTGCTCCCACTACTACTAATGAGAATGACTATGCTTATGTGGAGAGTACTAATTATTTATGCATGTGGCTCATGATAAGAATGTTTTATGTGATAGTTATATTGTTAATTTTATTCATGATGCGACTGAAAGTTATTATGAGAGAGGGAAACCTAGTCTTATGCATCTCAACAATATTAAGTCTCCACTCTTTATATTAAAAAAATTGAAGTTGCACTTATTTTGTCTTCCTATGCTAGCCACTTTGTGCTTCATTGACTTGTTTTTCTACAAGATTCTTTTTCATAGGAAGTGGGTTAGACTTAAATTTGTTTTATGTATGCTTCATGATGCTCTATTTTTGTTCTTCAATTATTATTCTTAAGTGAGCATCTTTTAAAATCATTATGCTTATCTTAATGGCTATAAAGAAAGAGCTTTTCAGAGACAACCCTTATATTTTTTCTTTCAGTTTCCTTTTGTTTTATTTGAGTCTTGGAAGTTGTTGCCTTTGTAGCAAACTCTCCTTATACTTTTTATTTAGTTTTGTGCCAAGAGTAGCCTCTAATAGGGAGAAAGTAAGATTTTGGGAAGTTGTTGTCCTGAAACAGATTCTATGTTGCCACCTAAAAAAATTAATTCTCTCAGCCATAACGTCAAATTGATTTGAAATTTTTTATGCACATGCCCCAGGTTATTATTTAACTTTCATTATTCTTGTATATTTTTATTTGAGCAACAGAAGATTTCAGAAAAAAAACGATCTTTACCAGCTGTTCTGTTTTCACAGATTTCTGCCAATATTCGCATTTGCCTCTTAATCTTTTTCTTTTGGTGTTCTTTTGAGGGGAAGAGCTTTAAAAGAAGTTGTGACAATAGCTAATGTTTTAATGGGGGTTATACTTGTGTTGAAGCTGAACCAAAGTGGATTTATTATTTTTATTACACTAATGTTGCTAATGAAAATTATGAGAAGTTTTGTATGGAGGAAGTTTTCAAGTGTAGGGAGAGAAGAATGATATGATGAGATGAAAGATGGACAAAATCTCAAGCTTGGGTATGCCCATGTCACCCCAAGAAATATCCAAGAAGTTCAAGCGTCAAATTTTGGTGATGCTTAAGGCATCCCCTTCTTTATCAACAACAGTATCAGGTCCTCTTTCAAAACACTATATTTTTTTTGCTTCATATATTATGTATTAATCTTGGAGCGTCAGTTATTTTTGCTTTCAGTTTGTTTAGTTTTCTTTGCTGCAGTATATGGTTGGATCCTATCATACTTTTTTTGGAGAGAGACACACTCTGTTTTCATTGCTTAGAACACTCTAGTTTTCACTCTTATTGTTGTGTGAGTGTTCAATTTTTGCTAGTACTGGTTTAGCCCTCGTTTTCCACTCATATTTCGTTTAGAGCTCGTTGGTTTGCTTCAACCTTGGGTGATCCACTTAAGGGAAACTTGTTGTTGTTCTACAAACCTCTACATTTGGAGGCCGAACAGTGTCTACAAGAATAGAAGTGTGCGTAGACATCACCGCTGACCATTTCGCCCAGGGGTTCACCCTCCTAGCCTCCAACTATCAGCGCTCCAGCCGGGTGCATGGATAGAGTTGCCGCCGCGGGTCGAACATGTGGCGGGCTCAGTGAGATAGGGTGTCGGGCGCATGGAAGGAGCCACCCGTGGCGTCGCATAACGGTGGACGGAAAGAAGATAGAGGCGGATCAGGTGGCGGTGGAACATGGCGTCCGTGGCGGCGCAGTGGCGGCGGCGTGCGCACGGGAAGCTTCTCGTCGTGCCGCTCAGGGAAGGGGTGGCGACCAGATGCGCACGGACATAAACGTGTCGGGTGGGCTCGGTTCGGACAAAGGGTTTTTCTTCGTTACACGGTCCCACATGTAAGATCTGGTGGCAGTAGATGGAACTGCCTCAAAACTGGCTATTTGGCCTCTTCATAGTAGTAGCGCCGGTAGTAAGGAAAAAATTGAGGACGATTCGCAGCTAGGGGCAAAACTGAGCTCATGAAAACCTCTAAGGGCAATCCATTAATTAACCCAAATAAAAATAAAAACAACTTTCATTATAACTATTGGCTACCAACACTATGAAATATTTGGAACATGGCTACAATGGACCTACGGACGAGCACTTATGACCAATTCAACCAAGGTACAGTGAGCAGTACTACATCCTAGACATTAAAGGTAGCATCCAGTTTCAGCACCGATTATAACAACCCCAAAGAGGATGTTATGTTATCAGTCCTAGACATCAAAGCTAGCGTCCTAGCACTGTGAGCATTGTATTACTTCCAAAGATATCAACTTAATTGTAATGTTGGTTTGGATCAAAATATCTTGCATGTACTGAGCTAACTACATAATGAACCAATACCTTGTGAAAATCCTCTTCTCGAGGTAGAAGATTCTAAGAAAAAAAATTATATTCTACACATGTAAAAGATAATTTTATTAGTACAAATGCTTGCAATTCCAGTGTGGCTTCTAATTGTTCAATCCGTACAGTGTCCTAGAATCTCACTGGAGCAACCGTTCGTGGCTTCTAATTGTTCAATCCGTATAGTGTCTGATGGAGTGTGGACACACGTTTGTTGGGAGACCCCAAGATGAAGGTATGAAGAGTAGAGCAGCAAGATTTTCAATAAAAAAGAAACCACGGTTTAATTGGACTAGTAGGAGAAAAAATTACTTCTGAAGGTTGTTGACAGCTGATGTTGGTAGGACGCACTACCAGGCTCAGCAGCAACGTGTAATCTGCACGCAACACAACCAAGATACTTTGTCCCGACGAAACAGTGAGGTTGTCAATATCACCGGTCTTGCTGAAAACAAAGGATTAGAAGTATAGTGTGGAAAATGATGTTTGTTTGTAGTAAATGAAATGAGAATAGTGTTCGTAGTGAAAGAAAACATGTTTGGCAGTAGGTTAATTATCAGTGTAAAAGAATGGACCGGGGTCCACAGTTAATTAGTGGTGTCTCTCCATAACAGATGGATAACATGGTGGGTGAACAAATTACAGCTAGGCAATTGAGAGAAATAGAGGCTGCACCATAATGCATATACATGACATGACGATTACTATGAGATTTATTTGGGCATTACAACATGATACATAGACCATCATCCAACTGCATCTATGACTAATAAGTAACCCACCCTCAGGACGTCATCAGAGCAAACTTTGGGTATTAAGTTGCAAGCAACAGATTATTGCATTAAGTAAAATGCGTAATGTAAACAATAGAATTATCCTTAGACAAAGCATTGTTGTTTTATCCCTAGTGGCACCAACACATCCACAATCTTAGAAGTTATTGTCACTCTCCCAGATTACTGGAGGCATAAACCCACTATCTAGCATAAATACCCCCTCTTGGAGTTACAAGCATCAACTTGACAAAAAAAAACATCTACTAGTAATGGAGAGCATGCAAGATCACAAATAACATATAAAAGATAGGTCTATAATCAACTTGACATAGCATTCAATATTCAACGGGTCACAACAAAGACAACATGTAGCATTACAAATAAATGATCTTGATCATGTTAGGCAGCTCACAAGATCTAAACATGATGGCATAAAGAGGAGAAGACAACCATCTAGCTACTGCTATGGAACCGTAGTCCAAGGATGAACTACTCACACATCACTCCGGAGGTAGGCAAGGTGATGAAGAGCCCTACGGTGATGATTTCCCCTCCCGGCAGGGTGCCGGGGAGAGCTTCAGAACCCTCCCGAACTAGGGTTGACGATGGCGGCGACTACATAACTTTTCGTGGATGGAGGCTCGGGTGTTTAGGGTTTTACCGAGGAATAATATTTACACCACGTGGTGGCGCGGCCAAGGGAGAGTGGGCGCCGCCCTATGGTGTTGCCACCTCGGTGCCCTTTCGAGGTCTCTTCGGACTCCTTGTACGTGATAGAAAAATAGGACCCTAGGATTTTGTTTCGTCCAATTCCAAGAATATTTCTCGAACAACTTTTCTGAAATAAAAAACAGCAGAAAACAGGAACTAGCATTGTGTCATCTTATCAGTACGTTAGTCCCTGGAAATTCATAAAAATGCTATGAAGTGTATAGAAAACATGTAGCAATTGACATAATATCAACATGGAACATCAGAAATTATAGATACGTTGGACACGTATCAAGAAACCCCAATCTTAGTTCTACTCGTCCTCGAGTAGGTAAAGCAATAAAAACAAATAATTTCTGAGGTGACATGCTACCAACTCAATCTTGATCTTCATGATTTGTAAAAGCATTGCAAGCTAAGATCAAAGTACTCTAAACATCAACATGATAGATATAATTTCAACAATGTAACTTAGCAACTATGTTGCAACATGAAAAGTAACACAAACAAGAGATCATGAATAATAATGCACTGAAAGGTATACGCTTGTTTTGAGCATAGAAAACATAACAGAGTGGTATTCCACTTGTGCTTAAAAGGATAGCAGAACATAAATGTCAGGACACCTTCAAAGTTCAAGTGGTGACTAGATACAAGTCATTTGAGAACAAGTAATAACATAATCATGAATCAATCAATTATAAAGTTTGGGACTGATGCACATTATACTCAGAATGACTACTATGCTCTCTTATTTGGTGCATAAAGTCAGGAGATGAAGAATCAGGATAAAAGTAAAATAAAGGCCCTTCGCAGAGGGAAGCAGGGATTAACTCATGTGCCAGAGCTTTTTATTTGATAAATAGAGGTAATGAAAACAGTTTTGAGAGAGGTGTATGTCCATGTCAACGAATCAACAAACATACAGTACATTAAGTCACAAGTTTACAAGAGCGGCTCCCATGAAGGACGTCCTTTCTACTGGGGTCAGTAGATCATCCCTCTTATATTTTGTTTACACACTTATGAACTTTGCTTAACTGATAAATCAGGGGGAAAAAGAAGGAAGATAATTTTGTAATAACCAAATTTGGGGATGGGCACACCATTGCCAGCTCTTCTAGCGAATTGGATAAGCGGATATGACACTAATCCAGGTGTGTAAAGTCTAATCAACAAGCAAAATAAAGATCATCTACCCCTGTCCTCATGAGCTAAAACAGAGCATAAAACAAGTATAGTTTTGATGGTTTTAAAGATAGCACACGAGCAATTTACTTGGAGTGGTGGTTAAATACCACATATAGATAGGTATGGTGGACACATTTGGCAAAATTTTGGTTTTTGGGAGCTGGATGCACGAGTAGAGGTCATACTCAGTACAGGTGAAGGCTATCAAGAAACTGTGAGCGACAAACTAAGAAAGCAATAATGGCCACAATCATGCATAGCAACAAAACATTATTAATCAAAGCATAAATGATACTACAAGTCAAAAATTAAATTATCTAGAGGCTAGAGGTGACTGATTTGTAGTCATAACATGCTGTGAGCATGAGCCAAGTCAAACAAAATAAAGCATTCGAAGGAGAACACCTCAATATTTTCCTTTGATACGGTAAAAACAAATCATGATTTCTTTCAATGGCACATTAAGGACTCTCAGATATTTGAGACAAGTCATGCTACATCAATAACTACTAAGCATTAAAATAATATCCAACATGACATGTTAAAGTCTAAGCCACAGTCTAAACAAACTTCTTTTTTGCACCAATATAAGCATGCAATATTTTATTGTTTTCCAACATCCATCACTTTATTTCCAAAAATAACTCTCCAGATAATTTATCAATGAAACAAGAGAGTACTACTCTACAAGAACTAACAGTTCCGAATAAGAGATGCATGAAAAACATGAGCTAAATGAATTGCAACAGCCAGACAATAAATGAAGAATACGAGTATTCATATGAAAAAGCGGAGCGTGTCTCTCTCCCACACAAGAATTCTAGGATCCAACCAAGTTTATTACAGCAAATAAATGAAAACAAAAGCAAACAGACGCTCCAAGTAAAATACATATGATGTGCCGAATAAAACTATAGTTTCACTAGAAGTGACCTGATAAGTTGTTAATGAAGAAGGGGATGCCTTAGTCATCCCCAAGCTTAGACACTTGAGACTTCTTGAAATTTATGGGATGATCCACGGGGGCATCCCCAAGCTTAGGATTTTCACTCTTCTTGATCACATTATATCGTCCTCTTCTCTTGACCCTTGAAAACTTCCTTCACACCAAACTCGAAGTAATTCTTATTAGAGGGTTAGTGAAAAATCAAAATCTCACATGTTTTGCATGGACACAAGCATTATAAATACCATTTAAACATTAGCTACGGCCACTGATAGTTTTTGGAGCAAAGAAATCCACTCAACATAGTAAAGAGAGAATACAAAGCAAAAAGGCAGAATCTGGCAAAACCAAAATAGTGTGTAAAGAAGAATTTTTTAGAGGCACTTACGTTGCTCAAATCAGAACTAGAAAAAGTTATGTCAGTATATAAGAATCATGCACAAAATTTTCAGGATGTTTCAATTTTTCTGGAAATTATTACGAATTAAACATTGGACATCTAAATTTGTTCCTGCGGAGAAATCCAAATCTAGCATCAACTTTTAATAAAGAGACTTTACTTGGAACAACAATTCAAAAAAGTAAACATACAAAAGAGTTATTACAGAAGTAAACAACACCTTGACTCAATGAAAACAAAAGAAAAATTGCAGAAATAAAACATGGGTTATCTCCCAAGAGTGTTTTTCTTTAACGCCTTTCAACTAGGCACAAAAAGAAAGAATCAAGTATTTTCAAGTGAAGAAGCATCCAAATCATAATTTTTTTATAATGATAGAATCAAAAGGTATCTTCATTCTCCTTCTGGGAAAGTGTTCCATACCTTTCTTTAGTGGTTATAGATATTTAATATTCCCCTCTTTCATATCTATAACAACACCAATAGTTTTAAGAAAAGGTCTTCCCAAAACAATAGGACAAGACGACTTGCATTAAATATTCATAACAACAAAATCCACAGGGATAAGGTTATTTTTAAACATAATAAGAACATCATCAACTCTCCCCAAAGGTTTCTTCCTATAATTATCAGCAAGATGAACATACAAATAAAGTGTTCCAAAGGTGGTAAATCGGGCATATCATAAAGTTTTTTAGGCATAACAGAGACACTAGCACCAAGATCACATAAAGTATTACAATCAAAACCATTCACCTTCATTTTAATGATGGGATCCCAACCATCTTCTAGCTTCCTAGGGATATAGGCTTCACATTTTAACTTTTCTTCTATAACTTTCATGAGAGCATTTGTAATATGTTTTGTAAAAGCCATATTAATAGCACTAGCATTAGGACTTCTAGCTAGCTTTTGTAGGAACATAATTTCTTCATAAATATTGCAACCATCGAAATCAAAATCATTATTATCAAAGGTAATAGGATCATTGTCTCCTATATTTCAAAAAGTTTCAGTACTTTTATCAGGAATAGTTTCAGTGGTTTTAGGCAATCTTAAACGTTTACCAGAAGAAGTCGAGACATTCCCAACACCAATTACTTTACCTGTTAATAGTAGGAGGTTTACTTGTATTTGAAACTTCAACATTACTAGTGGTGGTAATTGTACGAACTCTAGCTATATTATTGTTTCTAGCACTTTCATCTTCTCTTTCCCACCTACCATGCAATTCAGCCAACATCCTAACATTGTCATCAATTCTAACCTGAACGGCATTCAAAGTTTTCCTTTGTTTAAAATCATGAGGCATAACCTTTATTTTCATAAGATCAACATCAAGAGCAAGGTTATCAACTTTAGAAGCAAGAACATCAATTTTACCGAACTTTTCCTCAACAGATTTTAAAAAAATAGTTTGTGTACTAATAAAGTCCTTAAGCACGTTTTCAAGATCATAGGGTACACTTCTATTGTTGTTGTAGGAATTACCATAGGAATTGACATAACCATTACCACTATTATAAGGATAGGGCCTATAATTGTTGCTACCAAAATTATTCCTATAAGCCTTTTTGTTGAAGTTCACATCAACATGCTCTTCTTGAGACACCAAAGAGGCTAAAGGAACATTATTTGGATAAACATGATTTTTACCATTCACAATCATAGACATAATATCATCTGTCGTGGTGTGGAGAAGACATATGCCATGGGAAGGATCGCGCGCCGGATAGGCGCGCTCAGGAACACTGCAAACACCACAATCTACCCAGGTTTGGGGCCCTCGTGTGGAGGTAACACCCCTACTCCTGCCTATCTCTTTGTATAATGCTCGACCGAGTATAGAAGTTACAATCTCTCAGCTACTCACTCCCTGCCGAGTATCCAGGACTCAGCTCTCTCTCTACTGTTCTCTTTGTGAGTTTCTATGCCTCGCAATAAATGAGCTCAGGTCCAACTCTCTCGCGCAGGAGGGGGCTAGCCACCTTATATACTGGTGGCCAGCGAGTATTTTACAGATAAAAGTACGGATGTGACAACTCCACTGTGGGAACGGTGCATGCCTCCGTGTTCCCGCTGACGCGTCCGTGCCGTGCGGCTGACAGGTCTTGTCCACCCTGTCAGCCCCTTAGGGTAGGTCACTGACATGTCCTATCCCCCCTGTCAGTGACAGGACAAGACATCTACCCACCCGTACTGTTCCCACGTCTTAGTGCGGATAACCAGGCGCCTAGTATGTTGAACCGCACGCTGGTACGGCCCCTGGATACGTGGGATCTTCCACAACGGCTCCATTGACTTTGTGCCCGAGTAGGATAACTTCCCGTCTACTCGGATCACCCGAGCTCTACCCGGTTGATCCAGGACGAGGCTTGTTACCTCTTCTTGGCCTTCAATACCTCCTACCGAATAGCACCCACCGGATACCAGATTCCGGGTAGCCGCCTACTCGGCATAACCGTACCTTGAACACTGTTTATCACCAATCTTACCCCTACTCGGGGGAATCCCCCCGATATTAGTCCCCGAATCTGGTAGAGTCCGGCGAACTTGGTCGTTGGGCCCTGCCAGCTTTAATCAAATTGCCTCCATGATGAAGTATTGTTGAGTTGCTCCTCAACTCGGACGCCTATAATCTAAACTCGGACCCTCCTTATTGTGGCCCTTGGAGTTTTCATCCTTGCGTCGAGTAGACCAAGCAATACTGAGTTCCACCGAGAACCCAACACTTAACCAGATTTCCAAAACTCTTGCCGCTCAGAGCGGTTCTATCTTTGCGTGCCCAGGCCGAGCACGTGTCACGCGACCGTTCCCACGATGCCTCGGTTCTGGCGTGACAGCACAACATGCGCTCACCACTGCACATAGGTCCCACAGGCCGTCATGTCGCTTCACACAGGTACTCGATAGCCCACGATCTGCCTCGTGGGATTAACTGCGCCCGTTACGCGCGAGTTATTCGCTATGTGTGTTTCTAACGGGCGTGTTAATTCCCGCGCCCCATGATCTCTCCCACGATCAATCATAAGTGATAACTGCACTCGAGGCGGCCTAAATACCCCTGGACTGCCCTTCGTCCAATCTTCCTCGCCCTTTCCCCCTTGCGTCGCTCTCTTTTCGCCTTCCCAGCCACAGCGAGCTTGCAGCACCACCGCGAGCTCGCAGCACGCCGCCTCCCTGCGCACAGAGAGAGAGTGACCTCAGCCCCGCGCGCTGCCATCCACCGGAGAGAGCTTGACCGGTCTTTCGCCGCGCGGTATCGTCTTCCTCGACCCTGCGTCTCCGTCTCCTTCTTCGACCTCAACACCCTCTCACCGGAGGAGGACTGATGGCGCTCGAGCCCATCGCCGCAGATCTGCAGCAGGAGGAGCCTCCGTCGATGCGCGCCGCCTAGGAGGGCTCTGACGTCAAGGTGTCAGACTGCCAGTGGCTCGTGAATACCCGTCGGGTCCCTCCCGGCGTCATATGTCGTCCACCTTGTAAGGAACTCGTGCCTACTCCCGACCCCCGGTGAGTACGTAGTGTTTCTTAGCCACTTCAAGCATGGATTTGGCCTCCCAATCTCCAAGTTTATGCAGGACTTCCTGCGCCATTTTCGGCCTCCAACCACACCATCTCCCCGCCAACACTATCGCCATGCTCTCCACCCACGCCGCCTGCTGCGAAGCCTTTCTCGGTGTCTACCCCACGGTAGACACCTGGGCAACGTATTTCTTTCTCTGTCAGCAAGTCCATCCAAACACCTCCAATCTGCTTGCCCCCGAAAGAGATGACTCGGACGGGTGGCGCCATGATGCTTCAACGTCCCACGGGTACTTGGACTTGATACCTGCCGGAAATGGCAGATGGGGTTCTCTACGTCAAGAACCCAACTCCCGCAGAGGGCGAGGAGGCGGTTGACCTCATCAAGCTGCCACCATTCCAGGATGTGCCCCCCACCGAGATGAGGAACTGGGGCTACCATCCCAAGAAGACAGTGAACGATGTCAACCGAATAGACGATCGCTTGCGCGAGTTGGTGAAGCAGGGACTCCACAAAGATGACCTGATTGCCTGCTGGGTGGAGCGTCGGGTTCTCCCTCTCCAGGAGCGAGTGCACAAGATGTGCTACATGGGCGGTGCCCGGGACTGTACTCGGACCACAACTTTCGAGCTCACCAAAGAGCAAGTAGCCATCTGGGCCAAGTCCATCCTCAGGGCGACGCTCTCGGATACCTGGTTCTACGGCTTCGTGCCGTATAGCCGCAGCAAACCAATCCCCCAAGTAAGTACCCTTCTCGCACACTTAGTTGATTTCACTTCATACCGAGTAGAACAAGCCTTAGACTCTTTGTGTTTGCACTTTGTAGCGAATAGAATTCCTCTGCTAGGGCTTTAGCTTATTGTGCTTTGTGCTCGCACGCTAGGCCGAGTAGAACTTCACTTGTTTAGCCTATTATGCTTAGTGTTTGCACGCTATTCAGAGTAGAGACCCTACTCGTTTCCCTTTCCATTATTTAGCTCTATATGCCTCATGTTTGCATGTTATTCCGAGTAGAGCTCCTCTGTTAGGTCTTAGCTTATCGTTCTTTGTGTTTGCACGCTAGGCCGGGTAGGGCTCCTTTGTTAGGACTTAGCCTCATATGCTTTGTGTCTGCACGCTAAACCAAGTAGTATCTTCATTTTGTACCTTTGAGTATAGTTTATTCCTTACTCTCTGCACTTGTATCTTCATCATATCCCTCGCCAGAAAAGGGAGGACGATGCTATCTTCGAGAATAATTGGAAGCCGGATAGGACTGAGGATGATGCTACGACGTTTGACGTCCAGGATACACTCTGCATCCCTCGTGCTGGCCAGGACGGTAAGTCCCAAAATTATACCTCTTTTCGGGACTGGTCTGATGATGAAGAAGGTGATCGAGTTCACCTGCGTGAACCTCACTTCATATTTTGACCTTTCTCATCTCTTACTCTTGTATTTGCTCTTTTCGGTCATAGATGAGGTGGAAGAGGAGGAGGAGGCACTTGACGTTCCACCCGTGTCGATAGCCGCCCCCACCGGAGCCAAAAGATCGGGTAGCGGAGCATTGGAGCCCCCTGCCAAGAGACCCAAGAAGACTGCCGCCAAGAAGAAGACCACTGGGCGCAAGAGGCGCCCTACCGTAGACGGGTAAGCGCCTCTGAGTTGCCCTTTGTTCTTCCATCTCACAATCTTCTCTGTTTCCTCTTTTCCTCTTTTTTCTCTCCTCACATCTGACTTTCCTTCTTCGCTTATTATCTTTTTTCACTGATGCACTCGATGCTGAGGCCACCAATCAGCCCCCCAAGACAAGTGCGCCCCGGGAAGTTGTCAACCTTTCCGAAGATGACGGGGACAACTAGCCAGAGGGCAGGACGCGGATGTCCTCCCCTCCTAGGGAAGAGCACTATCTCGGTGCCGAGAATACCGGCGCCGGGATGGAAACCAACCAAGCTCTAGAGTCGCCGCAGCCCAACTCCCAACAGGTTGCACAGGAGCCCGCTGCCGAGAGAAAGCCATCACCACTTGCGGCATCCGCCGAGGACCCCAGAGAGACCCCTGCCGAGCAGCGGCAAGACGATTCCTCCATGGAGCACCACGACTCCGCTGCCGAGCAACCAGAAGAGAACCATGCCGAGCAGCAACAAGGGAGCCCAACCGCGCAGGACCGGGTTGCGGAGCTGCCATCACCCCATGGCCAAGTCAGGCCTGACGCTGCACCGGCTAGACAGCCACAGGCGCCGCCATGGAAAACGCCGCCACCGGAAGCAAGGCAACCCAGTCAGCAGCAACCCATAGGGCCTCCGCCAGCTTCACATGTGCTGCCCTCAAGGCCAAGAACTACTGCTGCTGCTCCTGGCGCCGGCAAGCCACCAACTGCTCCACGATCCAAGCCTTCAGACTCGGCACCCGCAGCCGAGAAGACCGCACCCAAGACTAGGAAGATCATCAAGTCCAACGGCAAAAAAGGTCAAGACCAGACCTACCGGGTACCGGCCACCACTGTCCGGAACACCCCTACTCCTCTAGCATCGAGCGGCGCGCTGGTGCCCGCCAAGACCGGTCCGGTTACTCGGAGCACTAAGCTCATCCAGACCGCCATCAAGTTCGGCCCTTCGGAGCAACAAACTCCTGGAGCTGGCGCTAGCGGCACCGCCAAGAATGCGATCTTCCCAGATCACTGGCGCGAGCTGCAAGAGTACAACTAGCAGAGGCAGGAGCAAGAAGCCGCACGGAAGGTGGAGATGAAGGAAAGGAGGAAGGTGGCACGCTCCGGAACCAAAGGAAAAACTCCTTCCCTCTGTATTGAGGATATGCCACCCCCTCGGAGTACGAGCTCCAAGAAGACACCGAAACAATCGTCGACCGGATAGGATTTGTCGAGCGGTTCTGGGATAGCAAGAGGTACGGTAGCCCCGAATGGGATGGCGTGCACCTGAAGAATCTCGACACTTACCGGCAATCCTGGAACAAGGCTGATGCCGGTCCTGTCACGATGGCCATGTCCTCCTCCAGCAGCACCTTGGCGCACAAATTGTACTGTCTGCGCAAGGCTGCTGAGGACGCCGAGAACACCAACCAGGTAAGTGCTTTTTCCTTTCTATCCGGATTTCTGAGCTGCCGTTTCTCTCTACTTTACTCTTTTGCTTCTATCCACTACCCAGTCCCCGAGATTCGGGATTTCTTCATACTCTTGTAGTTCATTGAGTTTCTTCTTGTTGCTGTGGAGTCTAAGTCCTTCCTTCAATTTCTTCAATGATATTCCTCATAGCTCTTCATGTTGCCACCAAGTTGATATTGAAGTTTTATTCTTGTGCTTGAGTCTTGATCTCCATTTTGCTGACTTGGTGAATTCTTGAAGCAAGAATGGGGGAGTGGAGAAGATAGAAAACTAAAGTTCACTACTTGGTACTATATGTGATTGGCACATTCTAAGGACATGGCTTGGCTCCAAATGGACATAACATCAAATAATAGCAGTTGAAAACAATTCCTAAGTCATGGTGAAAATGGATGTATCACTATGTTGGGTTTTTAGTCAGATAATCATGGCCATGGTCCAAGGGTGTCCAAAATGGTTGGGAAATGATGTCTCTGGTTCAAGGCTACCAAAAGGATCAACTTTGCCTAAGAAAACATTTTATAATTATTTATAGAAATAATTCTATGTCAAAATACTCAAATAGACAACTTAATTTTAAATTCAATTTTAATTTGTTCAAAAATTATTTTGGGACAGAGGGTATGAAAGTACACATCCTAAGGTTTCAAAATATATTTTATTTACAATTTTTGGATTTGTAGAATTTGAATTATGCCAAATTTCATAAAACAAGCATATTTGAATTTGAACAAATTTAAATTTGGCCAGTGCCAAAAGTTTCTAGATGTCAAGGGCTTTTCAAAAAGTCCAAGATTGCTAAATTTGGCTAAGTGGTTGAAAAGATATGATGATTTTAAGTTGCAGGGGCTTTTCTGCAAAATGCCAATTATTTCTATTCGGGAAAAAAAACAGGAAAATAGAGGGGCTGACGTGGGTGCTGACGGGGCTGTGACTGGGCGCTGACTGGGCACACACGTGGCTAATTCCTATTTGACAATACCGGTTTGTCAAGTCATTTAACTAGGGCCGTTAGATCTAAATCCCACGGAGGTGAAGCTAGGGTTACCTCGGGCCGCCGGAGTGGTGGCCGGAAATGGGGATGCGGTGGACGGTGATGCAGATCTTGGACGGAGACAGCGCTACGGGGGTCCTCGGGGATAGAGGAGGACACCACGATGACCAGCGCGTCTCGGTGAACTCGATGGTGACGGTTGCGTCCACCGACGTTTCCTGGAACGGCGTATCGGAGCGGACGGAGACTCGACGACGACGGCGACCTTCGGAAGCTCACGGCGCGGTCGATTCTGCGCACCAAAAAGATCGGCTAGGGGTCAGGAGAGAGAGTGGGACACAGGGGAAGAAAAGGGGAGCCGAAATGGACGGAGGGAACCTGCAGTGTCGCCGGAATCGAGAGTTTGCGGCGGCGGGTGTGAGGCTCTCCGGCGAGCGATTTCTTCCTCCTCGGGAGGTCTCGGGCTGGGTGTCCAAGGGGGAAATGAAGAGGGTGCAGAGGGGATTTAAGGGGTGCAAACGGATCTATGATTGATGGCTTGTAACGCCTGGAAATCAAGAGGATTAGTCATCCATTATTCGGTTGAAACTGATGGAGGGAGGTTGATGACGATGATGACGTCATCATGACGTCATCTTTTTTTTTTCTTTTAATTCCTGTTTTTAATATCTTTAGTTTTAACAATCCAATTGACCTCAACTTAATTTCTAAAAATTTGTAAAAATAATATCTTTCTGTTTATAACATTTTTATAAACATTTCAACACATTTCACTTTTTATATTTTTGGAAATATAAATAAATCATTAAAAGTGATAAATGTACATTTTAAATTATAAAAAATAATAATATGAGTTTTTGATTAAATAAAATTTCAGAGACATTAAACATGTCAAATACCATTTTTGAAAGTCATTTCACATCACTTTTATATTTTATAAATTTAAGATTTCAGGGATTTACTAATAGTAACTTTATTCCGTTTAAAATTTAGAAAATAATAAATTGATGTTATTGTCTAAATAAAATCTCAGAGACATTTTACAAGTCATATATTATTTTTGGAAAGCCATTTTTAAACCACTTTCACATTTTATAATTTTAGGAGTTGAAGGATCTACTAATAGTAACTTAATGCTATTTAATTAGTTCATATCAATTAATTATTATTGTTGATCAATAAAATTTAGAATAAAACCACAAGTCATAATATTGTTTTCAAAACCTTTTGTTATGTTATTTTCAAAGCAATGCATTTCATTTTCACCCCTTCATGTTTAAAACTTGGAATAACAACTAAAAGTTATTATTAAAACATTTTATTCTCATCAAATACCTTTGGGGCTTAGAACTTTATTAAGGGTTATAAATCTTTGATTTTTGTTGCCCTAAAATATCTTCAAAGTAATATTGGAGTTGTAAATATTTTGGGTAAAGGTTTGTTGATAAAAACATATTCCCTTTATATAAAGAAATTTATTTTTGAATGGGATTTTAGGGTTTATGGAATAGAGGTATAATTGGATTGGTAAAATTCAATTTCATTGAATATGTATTATTTCCTTTTTTTTTGCTTCTCATTTGGTTTTTGGTGACTTGCATAACATGAAAACAAAAAGTTTCAAATTTTTGTGATTTTTGAGTTTTCCAAAAATCAGGGATGTTACAGACTACCACCCTTAAAAGAAATCTCGTCCCGAGATTTGGGAAGGATAGAAAGAAAGATTAGGTTTGGGTAACTGGGTTCCAAGACTACTGGGTAGGCTACCTCCCTTAAAAGAAGCTTTTGTGGGTAGTCTATTTTCATTAGATTGGAGTGTAGATTGATTTGAGATTGGCTTGAATAGAACTTTCCTTCGTGGTAGAGCTGTAGACCAACATAGATCTGTTGAACTACCTTTGACACTGAGGGGTTACTCTTTGGGTCAATCAAAAGATCAAGTTGAGAGGATTTCACAACATCATCTCATTATAATGGGAACACATTTCTCAGACATTCATTGTGGTTTATTACACTGGAAGAACTTCTAGGGAAAATAAATTTATTTTCAACATAAAACTTTGCCTAAGATTCCTTCTTTCAGAAAGTCATGTTTCCTTCCTTCTCCCTTTGAGGGCATCCATTTGCATAGTGTCCTTTATCTCTGCATTTGAAGCATGTCACTTGGCTGATGTCTCTATAGATAGGATTGGGGTTCTTCTGAAGTTTCTTCTTCTTCCTTGGTGGAGTTAAATTGGCCATCATATCTTCATACTGCTGCCCAGTATACTCAACTATGTTGGTTGAAGGTCTGGGTTTCTTGTTGGGACAATTTCTGGATAGAATGACCAGCGCGTCTTGGCTCAAGTATCCATCTTGACATGGTCCACCTGAATAGTATCCAGCTTGCGTTTTCCCTTCACATCTGGTTTTCCTAAGTTCTCTTGGATTGCACTAAGCATTTCCATTTTGGCTTGTTGTCCAACTTGTTATACCATGGGGTAAAGTGGACATTGTGTTGGAACATGTGTTGTTCCTTCACACAGAAAACAAGTAACTTGAGTGAAGTATCCTTCAGTTGAGTTGTTTGCATCACCATGGGGCCACTCATCAGGCAATCTTTGGAATAGTGTCCTATCTCTCCACAAGATTTGCAGGCTTTGAGTGTTGAAAACATTTCTTCTTCTGTCTCCTGGTTATCTCTAGTTACCAAGGGTTGATTGTTTTCACCATTGGCCAAGTTTTGGGACATCATGGGCACTATCTGGGATTGGGTATCTAACACTTGTTGCATTCCTGGTGTTAACTCCATATTGGGGTTGCTTGCTTAGTTCTGGGTCATTAGTTGTATCAACTGAGTTTGAGCTTCTAGTAGCATCTGCATTGCTATTGAGTTCTCCGGGTTGTTGGCATTCTGGCTAGGCATCTGTTTTGAGGTTTTAAGGAAGATGAGTAGAGTTTAGAAAGGATCTAAGAAGGTTCCTATCCAAACACAGCAGATCAAGGAAACTCATCTTACAAACAACACATAACAAACAATCTTCACACCAAACAACAAGGTTTTATAAAACAACTAATATTGTCATAACACACTCATTGCTATGATCAATATACTAACACGTTAACGTTGTTTAACAAAGGAACTAGATTGGTGGTCTCATCTATATCTTCTTGAGTTTTCTTCAAACTCTTCTCTCCATGTCTTGAGGTGTTCTTGATTGTTGGGAAGTCTATGTTTTTCTTCAAGTTCTTCAATAATGTTGAGTGTAGGTCCTCATGTGGCGAAAATACTTCTTGCACTTCTTGGTAAAATCAACATTCCTGTCTTGATGGTATTGAAGAGGTAGGTCATCTAGAAAATTTTGAAGGTGAATAATAGATGAGAGGATATGAGAAAAATTAAGATGATTGTGTTGTTTCTAGAAAGTTTGAACATAGAAAGTTTTCAATCCTAGGGTGATCAATGGGTTATTTACAACTTGTTGCAAATTGGATATTCACTATAGTGAGAGATACTGGCACCTGCTAGCCAATCAGGGAACGGTCTCGTGTCCGTGGACACGTAAAGTTGTCCAGGCCGCTTCATCTCATTATGCCGCTAGGATCCAAAATACTCTAAGGAGATAATAACATGACCAAAAATGGCTTCCAAACCTAAGGGTCTCGAATTCTACAGGCAACACAATGCTCTGATACCATTTTGTAGCATCCCAACTTTTAATAAAGATGGAATACCTGTGTTATTGTGCTAGTCCCTGGATCAATTGCTAGCACCACAGTACAAAATGAAATATCATGCAAATGCATCAAAATTCTATTACATCGCATGATCCAGTCTTTACAAAATAGGATTACAACTTGCATAGTCTTAGAAGACTAGCAGAAAACTAAGATATACAGCGGAAAACATAGTACAACATTGAGCCCATCTTCTTCATGTGCCACGGGCAAAACATGTTGGCGATAGTCTCGAGATCCTAAACGAAATCCTCACTCGTCTTCAGAAATATCTGCAATATGGAATATGCAGCCACAAGGGAGTCAATACAATTTAATGTATTGGCAAGTAACACTATGGTGGATATAAATGGCAAGACTAATACTACATGCTTATTTGGCTGAGTGGAGTTTTGGCTAAGTTTGCATAAAGCCAGTTTTCTCCTATCACTTTTGTAAAACAAACTTTTCTTCTTAAAAGGGTGGCAACATTGGATTTAGATCCAAGCACCACAATATTATTCACTTGGTCAAAATTTTACTTATTGAAATTGATGATGAGATTGTTCCGTCGATCCTTGTCCAGCTGCTCATAATTGTCC
Organism: Alopecurus myosuroides; assembly: GCA_028641055.1. NCBI lineage: Eukaryota > Viridiplantae > Streptophyta > Magnoliopsida > Poales > Poaceae > Alopecurus > Alopecurus myosuroides. The sequence goes on from CM054059.1 coordinate 154,048,191, forward strand.
ATAACCGGGGACACGGCTAAGATATTAGTTTGTTGACTCTGCAGAGTTTGTGCACTTTCACCCTTTGTCTTCAATTAGCCCAAACATCCTATACACCCGGAGTGCATCATGGAAAGGAGAGAATTGAGACGAGATCTTTCAGAAGAAGAAGTCCAAACCCACCGGCAAGACCGTTCCACCTATAATTTTGCTACATCTGCTAGTCAAGCCTGGGCTGAACTCTCACAACTTAGTTGATCAAGACAGAGCCCATATGTCAAAAGGCTGCACGGGAAGCTACTAAACTTAGAAGGACATAGTAATCTCTTTGTTCCTGGGTGGCCATCCGCAAGTGACAACCTCAAGTGGAATAACCCTTAGATAAGGGCCCTGAGGAAACACTCAACATAACCCAGTCTTACCACTTCCACCCAGGTGGTTCATTCATTAGTTATACTTAGGATTTTTCCTCAACATCTAGTAAAACAATTTTTGTAGCATGGCAAAGCATCTAAATAAGTACCAAGGCATCAAAATAACAAGGTATAAGGATGGCTACACACTACTAGGATATAGCACAGCATAATATAACTTATTAAAATTTCCTATCATGCATACTACTCAAAATCAACTAATGCATATCGAAAATAATGGGTAGTTGATGATGTGTTACTTGCCTTGTTGAAGTTGGTGAAGCTATCACACTCTCTTCACAAAAGATCGTTGCTCTCCGTACAATCTATTCATTGAAAACACAATAACAAAATAAACAAGCATCCTAGCAAACAAACATACAAGTGTAGAAAAGCAACTTACATATCAAAAGGGGCTTAACCAAGTTGGTTAGGACAAGGTTTGGGTTCGAAAGATTCATTCTCTAATGGTCTCATACTTGTTAAGGAAATTCCAATGGTTTACTTGGGAAGGGCTAGGTTGAGCTTGATGTTATCTAACTTTATTATAACCATACTTGTCGAGGAAGTTCCAAGAGTTCACTAAGAATAAACATATTTCTTCTTCAACTAAAGTAATACATGCAAACACTTGGTCATATTCACCTTCAAAAATATTTGAGTGACTATGTTAGTATTTTCCATTGTGGTTAGGGTAGGTCTACTAACTTCATCATTCAAGGGAAAATATTACTAAGTCTTGGGTTTTCCATTTGGGTCATTGGTTGGACAAAAATAACTTGTTATTCTTCAACTTGTATGGATTGCTTCTAGACCTCATGTGATTGCCTTCTTGAAGATCATCTTCATGCTTCTATTGTAGTCTTGTTCCTTGGATGGATTATTCTCTTGGTCTTGATAGATTCTTCATGGCTTTCATTCACTAATTGGTTTGGGTATGGGATGGGCACAAATACCACTAAGTCAATTTGAGTTTCTTCTTGTTGCTGTGGAGTCTAAGTCCTTCCTTCAATTTCTTCAATGATATTCCTCATAGCTCTTCATGTTGCCACCAAGTTGATATTGAAGTTTTATTCTTGTGCTTGAGTCTTGATCTCCATTTTGCTGACTTGGTGAATTCTTGAAGCAAGAATGGGGGAGTGGAGAAGATAGAAAACTAAAGTTCACCACTTGGTACTATATGTGATTGGCACATTCTAAGGACATGGCTTGGCTCCAAATGAACATAACATCAAATAATAACAGTTGAAAACAATTCCTAAGTCATGGTGAAAATGGATGTATCACTATGTTGGGTTTTTGGTCAGATAATCATGGCCATGGTCCAAGGGTGTCCAAAATGGTTGGGAAATGATGTCTCTGGTTCAAGGCTACCAAAAGGATCAACTTTGCCTAAGAAAACATTTTCTAATTATTTATAGAAATAATTCTATGTCAAAATACTCAAATAGACAACTTAATTTTAAATTCAATTTTAATTTGTTCAAAAATTATTTTGGGACAGAGGGTATGAAAGTACACATCCTAAGGTTTCCAAATATATTTTATTTACAATTTTTGGATTTGTAGAATTTGAATTATGCCAAATTTCATCAAACAAGCATATTTGAATTTGAACAAATTTAAATTTGTCAAATTTGCATTTGGCCAGTGCCAAAAGTTTCTAGATGTCAAGGGCTTTTCAAAAAGTCCAAGATTGCTAAATTTGGCTAAGTGGTTGAAAAGATATGATGATTTGAAGTTGCAGGGGCTTTTCTGCAAAAATGCCAATTATTTCTATTCGGGAAAAAAAAACAGGAAAATAGAGGGGCTGACGTGGGTGCTGACGGGGCTGTGACTGGTCGCTGACTGGGCACACACGTGGCTAATTCCTATTTGACAATACCGGTTCGTCAAGTCATTTAACTAGGGCTGTTAGATCTAAATCCCACGGAGGGGAAGCTAGGGTTACCTCGGGCCGCCGGAGTGGTGGCCGGAAATGGGGATGCGGTGGCCGGTGATGCAGATCTTGGACGGAGACAGCGCTACAGGGGTCCTCGGGGATAGAGGAGGATACCACGATGACCAGCGCGTCTCGGTGAACTCGATGGTGACGGTTGCGTCCACCGACGTTTCCTGGAACGGCGTATCGGAGCGGACGGAGACTCGACGACGACGGCGACCTTCGGAAGCTCACGGCGCGGTCGATTCTGCGCACCAAAAAGATCGGCCAGGGGTCAGGAGAGAGAGAGTGGGACACAGGGGAAGAAAAGGGGAGCCGAAATGGACGGAGGGAACCTGCAGTGTCGCCGGAATCGAGAGTTTACGGCGGCGGGTGTGAGGCTCTCCAGCGAGAGATTTCTTCCTCCTCGGGAGGTCTCGGGCTGGGTGTCCAAGGGGGAAATGAAGAGGGTGCAGAGGGGATTTAAGGGGTGTAAACGGATCTACGATTGATGGCTTGTAACGCCTGGAAATCAAGAGGATTAATCATCCATTATTCGGTTGAAACTGATCGAGGGAGGTTGATGACGATGATGATATCATCATGACGTTGTAACATCCCAAGTATGAAAATCATCCTCTTAGAATGTATGTTGCATGTTTATTTAAGTATTGCATCATGTCATCATTTTGTTTCCATGTTGTTTGCATTTGTTTCTAAATTGTTACAATTGTTTTCCACTGTTTTCACAACTCAATTTCAAACCTTATTCAAACAATGGTTTCATACTTGCTCTGTTACAACATTTTGAATAAAAATCACAAATAATAACAACCATTTTGGTTCCATGTTTTCCTTAGGGATCACTTGTGAAAATGATCATTTTAAATCAATTATTTATTTTCCAAACACAATTTAAAATTCAAATCCAAGCACCCAAACAGAACCATTTTTGAAATTATGTTGTTACCCAAAACAAACCAACTCAATTTGCTTATATTACATAGGGGTTACCCTATTTGAATAATGGTTTTTATTAATGTTTATTAATATTAACAAATGCACCCAAATTTGGTTCAAATTTCAAAAAGCAATCAAACATTTAAATTTTTGCAAATAAAAGTTACAAACTGTTAGTAGATGGCCTAAGGAGTTTCCCTAACTTTTCCTCAAATTTTTCACTACCCAAAACCTATCTTTTCTTCCCAATTCACTTTCAGCAAAAAAAAACAGAGAGCAAAAAAAAAATAAAGCAAAACCTTGCGCGCGCGCAGCAGATAACGAACCCAACCCACCTAATCTACCGCGCGCGCCAGCCCAGCCCAACTAAACCCTCGCGTAACGCTTTGAGAAGCGTGCGCTGCTTCTGTCTCCTGTACGGCGCCATCCGAACGGTGCCACGGCGGCCGTACGGCGACACCGACGGCGATCCAAGCTATCCGCGCCCTATAAAACATGCCCTAGGGCTCCCGCACCTAACCCTAGCCCCCTAGGTCCTATCCCCTCTCCGCCGCCGTCGTTTGCTCTCTTCCCCGACGAGATTCCTCCTCTGCTCCACCCACCGGCGACAGGAGCTCTGAAAATCCCGATGGCGCCACCTCCTTAGCCACCCTCTCCACTCGCTGATCACGGGAATCAAAAGGCCACTGCTCCCTCTACGGTTTGGACACGCGAGCTCAACCGGGGAGCATCTACTTCATCGACGCCGTCCACGACACCGCCGCCTGTCACGCCGTCGTCATCTCTCTGCAACCCGACAGCTCCCGGTGAGCCGCCGTTCTTCTTCCCCTCTCGTCCCCTCTGTTGCACCACCACTGCATCGTGCACGTTCGTCACACGTCCACGCACACACCCCCCCTCGCAGCGAGCACGGCCACGATCAGTTCCCGCCGGCGAGCACTGAACCTTTGTTCTGTCAGTCGAGGATGCGATCACTCGTCAGTTAAATTTCAGTTAACAGGCGAATGGAATGTTAACCTGTATGCGTCTGTGTTACTGTCAAACGACTGAAGCAGCGCAGCTGGTAGACACACTCTGAATTTCGCGGCAGGTCTCGGGTTCGAGCCCGCAGCGCCACCTTTTTTTGGTGGATTTTCTTCCACAGCGAGCAGGCCCACCTGGCATAGACCCCCACTGCCACGCACGCATTGCTTCGCGCCACGCTGTCTAGGCCCACAGGGCAGTGACAGTGGGTAGATAGCAGTGCGGTGAAAAAGGGTTTCTGCGAATTCCTAAAATCCCTAAATCATTTTAATTAGCAGAATTAAAACAAAACTTCAAAATTTAATAACTTTCATTCTGTAATTCCAATAAATGCAAGTTTTATATGTTTTCTGATCCAAATTTCATAACCTTTCCAAATATTCAATTTGTGTACTGTTTTGGAAACTTCAAATGTATTTAAAATTCAAACTTAAATAATTCAAATGCTAATTTATAAATTCAATAACTAATTCATTAATAATCCAATAATTGCAAATAAAATATGTTTTCCATACCATTTCATCTCACCTTTTCAAATATAATTTTTGTTTTCTGTTTTGAATAATTAAAATTGCCTAAAAAATTTAAATCTTGTTTAATTCAATTAAAACTTGTTTAATATTGTTTAATTCATAATTAAATAATCCAAATTCCAAGTTCAATATTTGAAACATGTAATCCAACTAAAATTTGATGTTATTTTCAAATATCAACTTTGTTATTTTTTTTGAACATTTTAAATGGTTGAAAACAACAAATACTTGTTTGTCACCTTTAAGGCACCCAAAAATTCCCTAAGTTAATAATAAAATTCTAAATTGCTACACCCTATTTTAATTTGGTTCTAATGTTGTTATTTTGCTGTTTTCCTTTTGCATGCATCATACTAAACCACTAGCACCTGTTGTTTAGTTGGAAAACAAATAATCTAACAATAATCCATGGGCTTTTCATATGCAACTCAAAGTTGCATATGTGTCCATTTAAATTGTGTTATCATATCAATTGGTTTATTTTGATGCATCTATTAACTTGACATGCATCATATTTGATTGTGCACTATGCCATGACAATGATTGTTTATATTTCTGCCTTGTTTGTTTGCTTCTTCTCGGATAGACGACGACGTTGATACCGACGACCTTTACGACACCCCTTCTGAGGATCTAGCTCAGTACCCGGCTACTGGGTTTGCAGGCAAGTTATCACTCACATGAACCACTGTGTTCCTTTCAACATTGGTTACCGATACTTTCCGTTGATTCTTTTCTGCTAGCCTTAGTGGTAGTTGTTTCTGTTACGAACCTATCACATGATACCCTAAACCCTGATATTGCCACACCTCCAGTCCTAAAACCCCTTTGCTTGGGCCCGTGTCTTACTAGCAAGCTTAGGTGTCGAGACATCGTAGTAGTTTTCATAGACTGGGGTGCCATGAGACTACGGTAGAGACGTGGGGTAACGGGATAGCGTAGTAACACAGAACACGGGATTTTACCCAGGTTCGGTACGTCGCGACAGTACGGCGTACCTACTCCTGCACTTCTCACTAATTGGGACTAAAGCCCGTATAACAAGGTTACAATGTGAGGGAATAGATCTAGCTACTCGACGAGGATGAACTTCTCGGCGAGTTGCGTAAGGCTTGAACTTGTGTCTAACTTAACTTATGTAATCTATCTCCCGTCCGGCTTTATATAATAGCCGGATTAGGGCTGACAGAACAAGAAACCTAGAAGACTACGTTTAACTTGTAACTTGGAAAGTAAGGAATCCGTCTTCTCCTCCAAGCCAGATCACGCGGGCCGTGATCCGGGTTCTTCTAGAATCCGGCTTCTGCGCGTCGGACTACTGGGCCGCCCAATGGACCTAAGCCCATTACCATGTAGGCCACCCTGGTAGTCCGGCTCTTTTGTCTACCATCTTCTATACCCCTATTCAGTATATATCCGACAGTAGCCCCCAGGAAGGATCAAAACTCTGAAACTCCGCCTTTCGTCAAATACATTTTGTCCAGGAAAACTTGATTTAGCAGTCTTGATTCTTTCTTCTTTCCTTTTGAAGGAGATGGTAACATAAAACTCGGAACTATGAAAATCCGGCTTTTCTTCTCGCGATCCTTCGCGGAAAAGGAACTTATGACATCAGCGCCTTAATCACGCTGACGCAAGCGCCGCTTGGTTTCACGCGGGAAACCCTGCAACGTATCTCTGACAGATTCTCACGGGAAACGAGGAGATAACCATCATTCCTCTGTCGTTCCGTTTCCCGGATTTTCCGGCGAGCGACACGCGTCGAACATCCAACGGTCAAAAGAGCCGTTGGCACGTATCTAGAGGTTTTCAGGCTATAAATAGCCGTCCTCGTCGTCATCGGAAATCTTTCCTCACTCCCTCACTGCCCACGCCATTGACGCAACCGCGAGATCGAGAGCAAGACCTTGCCCCGACGAACCCTTCGCACGCCGGAGCGCTCCAAAACGCACCACCAAAGGATGGCATCTCCGTCGTCCTCACCGGCTCGCGCCTCCATCGACGAACTTTTGGGCGACCTAGATCCACAGCTGGGGTCGCCCAAGCATGCCGGCGGCGAGCCGGAAAAGGCCACGGCATCCGTGGCGGGCGGAGGAAACGCTTCCGCCGCCGCGGACATCGCGGGCCCAAGCGCCACAACAACTCCGCCGTTTGCTTCAGAACCGGCGAGGGTCAAGATTCACTCCCGTGGCACTGAGCGCTTCTCCACCGGAGCTGATGAAGAAGCAGAATTTGTCGGAATTTGGAATCAGAGTAATACTTCACTCGTCCTCCTTCTTCGGATGTCAAGGGATAGATTAATAGTTAAAGGCAAATGGCGGATCTCGAAGGATGAGCCAGAGCCCAAGCCAAAGGAAGGAGAACGCGTCCTCCTTACCTCTCATATCACGAGAGGTATGGGTTTTCCCCCTTCCGCCTTTTTCCTAGACGTCCTCAACTTTTATGGTGTTCAACCACATAATATCTCTCCAAATTCCATCCTTCAATTAGCTAGTTTCCAAGCTCTTTTCGAAGGGTATCTTGGAATAACTCCCAATTTAGACTTCTGGCATTATTGTTTCGAGGTAAAACATGACATCACAAACGGTGTTTCGCCCATCTGCGGTACCATATCTTTTATCCTCAGAAACTTTAGGGAAGAATGGTATCCAAAGATACGAATGCCGAAACCTGACCAATCTTGGCTAGGTTCTTTCTTTTATCACCAAGACATTCCGTCCCCAGGCAGAGAAACCGGGGTTCCTCCCTTTGTTAATTCTGCCGCTACTCCTCACGAGAATTGGACATTAGCAGTAACAGAGGATTTGCCTGAAAACCTGATGAAAATAAAGCGGCGCATTGCCAAACTTTCTTCTTCTCAACCACCTTTGGTTTGGAAGGATATCGTTTTATGCTGGTTTGGACGTCGCGTACAACCTTTATCCCTTCGTTCCCGACTTCTTTGCGAGTACACGGGACCGGAAGATAGCATGAGAGGAACAGATAGGTCCTTTAGCAAGAAGGATTTTATAGAACGCCTTCATCAGATAGTTGCCGCCGATAGCCAGATTGAGGAAAGTCTAGCCATTTATCATGCGGAAAATCTGGTTCCTAAGGTACTTTCCTTCCCTTGTTTCTGAGTTTCCTCAGATTATCTTCTCTCTTCATTTTTTAACATACTGTTAATTCTTTCCTAGTTTGACGAACTTGGAGAAAATGATCTTGCTTCTGATGCTGAAATCAGCAAATTACATGCCGAGTTTTACAACAATCAAAAGCGCAAGAGGCAAACTACTATCAAAGAAGAATTTCCTTCTGCGGCTACGGGTAAAAGGGGGAGAACGAATACGCCAATGGGCGGAAATTTTCGATCACCTGCTGGAAACGAATCCATTCCTACTCCGGATGATATCCGGGTGAAAGAAGACCCTTTCGAAGACCTCGGATATATTCGTCCGGAAGCTAAGAAATTTTTTGCTCCTGCGCCTCTTGTTCGCCCCTGGCCACAAAATGGATTAGTTATCCGCAATAATATCGCATTCTCGCCCCGTCAGGTCATACACGATGGCCTTCACCATGTTGGAATTCTTTTCATGGAATATGCCAGGGAATTCAAGGAGACCTTGGCTGACTTGCGGGAAATGAGCCAGGTAATACCTCTAGCCCCCAAGCATTAAGTTGAAACCCTAAATTCTTCTTAATGCTTCTTTGTATGCTTGTTCAAACTTAAGCATCTGGCTTTCATTTCCATGTTTCAGCATTCCGCAGATGCCATAAACTTGGAAGTTTTGAAAAAACTTAGCCTCAAAAGCAGAGAAGTAAAAACACTTCAATCTGTTATTGAGTCAAAAAGCAACGAACTGGCGTCGTCTCAAAGGCAATTATCAAAAGCCACCGGTATTTTACTTCGTGTTTATTGATTTTTGCTGGAACATCATTGCTAGATCTTGCCGTAATGTCGGATTATTTTGTCCCTGCTTTTCAGCTGCTTTAACCAAAGCCAAGAAGCACACAGCAAACACTGCTTATTTTTCTCAACTTCGTGAAGAAAACTCCAACCTTCAAAGAGAACTTTCAAAAGTTCGAGAAGAACTGGAAGCCAGTAATCTAGCCCTTGGGATTGCGCAATCCAAGGCTTCTTTGCAGGCAGCAGAGGATAGATCTATTATCAATGATTTAGAAAGTATACTATTCCCTCGTATGAAAGAGGGCGATGAAATTGACGCGGTTCTTGGTAAGTTGACTTCTTTTACCAATACTCTCATGTCATATTTCTTGTATTCTCTAATCTTTGCTTTTGTCGAAAAAGCAGGTAATTTTCCAGGAATTTCTCGGACTGAAAAGATCCGGGCCTTTGGGAAGATATGGAATTCAATCAGAAATGCAGGAATGCATTTAATTAATAAATTCCTGCCCACAAGTAGTATACAATCTTCAGAAGTTTACCGACTTCCGGATGGCATCATGGAGGTAGCAAATTCGAAGGAATCTTTCCTTCGCTCTGCTGCACGGGGTGGTGCGCGAATGGCACTTGGCCTCATGCGCTTACACTACCCTGATGCAAAATCCTGGCGTGTAGCATCCGGTATTCCTCAAGAATGTACAGAAGCACAAATAAATGCGATCTTTAATGAAGTTGAAGGCCACGCCACTCAGATTGCCTCCATGGTGAATATCTCCATTACTTATCCGGAAGAAGAAGTGCCCGCAGCCCCCGAGAATGATAGCAGTGATGAAGACTCAGAAGTTTAAGGGGGCGCACTTGACCTGGATGATGGATGTGTATAGTAGCTCTTTTACAATGTAATTCATATTGTAATGCTTCTATGTCATTTGTCGGAACAAGAACTCCGCCTTTTGCAATTTCAAGCTTCTTGCAAAGTTTTTCCGGGTTTGGCTGTTCCTTTATCTTCTAAGTAATCTGGCATCTGTGTTTTAACTGCTCTAGTGTTTAAAAATGGCTCAATTAGCAATATGTATCGTCATGTTGAGTAACTGGGGACGAACCAAACAGTTTTAAAAACTCAGAAACATGGATTATGCTAGAAGCATTTTTACTGACTAGTTTCAGTAACCCAACACATACACAATCAGATAAAACTTAGAGAAAACTAGGAACTGTTCTGAAACTTGGGCACGCAGGCACAATCCGAGTTTCCTTTAACCTTTAACAGGCCGAATCATTCAGCTTTTAAACACCGAGCACGCAGGCACAATTCGGGTCAACATTGAGTATTTGTAAGATCATTGGGAAATAGATAAAGCGGAAATATTTTGTACTTATAATGAATATGAATTCCGACAACTTTATTTCATGATCTCAAAGATGTTTACATAGAAATTGAACTAAGTATAGAAGGGACGTAATTGCTGGATACTCCAAGGCCTATTTGTCTCTCCTAGTTCATCATCTATTTTTCTCTTTCTTTTGCGATTCGGCTTCTCGGGGTCGTCCTCCGTATCTCGAATGTCAACAAGATAGTATGATCCATTCTTCATGGCTTTACTGATGACAAATGGTCCTTCCCATACTGGGGCTAATTTGTGCTTCCTTTTCTGCACCAATCTCAGCACTAAGTCACCTTCTTTAAAAGAACGATGCCTGATTTTCCGACTGTGATAACGTCGTAAACCTTGCTGGTAGATGGCGGATCTTTGAAGTACAAGTTCTCGTTCCTCTTCTAAGAGATCGACGGCATCCTGTCGTGCTTCCTCGGCATCCGAGTCGTCAAAATTCTGCACTCTCGGGCTATCATGGATCATATCCGTTGGAAGAATAGCTTCCGCACCATAAACCAGGAAAAACGGGGTTTGCTCGGTTGACCTATTTGGCGTCGTTCGAATACTCCACAACACGGAAGGTAGCTCTTCTACCCATGCTCCAGCTGCTCTATGGAGAGGAGTTTCGAGTCTTGGGCGTATTCCTTGCAGGATTGAACTGTTCATTCTTTCAACCTGTCCATTAGATTGCGGGTGTGCCACAGATGCAAGATCTAAGCGAATTCCCGTTTGTTGGCAGTATTTTGCCAACTCTCCAATGGAGAAATTTGTCCCGTTATCAGTTATTATGCTGTGTGGAACGCCATACCTCATTACTAAATCAATAATGAAATTTCTGGCAGTTGCGCCGTCCAGCTTTTTGATGGGTTTAGCCTCCACCCATTTTGTGTACTTATCTACCGCTACGAGTAGATGTGTAAGTCCACCTCTTGCAGTTTTGAACGGTCCCATCATATCTAGCCCCCAGACCGCAAACGGCCATGTGATAGGGATAGTCTTAAGTGCTTGGGCCGGCAAATTGGTCTGCTTGGCGTAATATTGGCATCCTTCGCACGTATTCACTATGCGTTCGGCGTCTGTCTTGGCTGTTAGCCAGAAAAACCCCGCCCGGAATGCTTTTTTGACTATGCTTTTTGATTGAGCATGATGTCCGCAATCGCCGGCATGGATTTCTTCCAGTATTTCTCTTCCTTCTTCTGGTGAAATACACCGTTGAAAAATTCCGGAAGTACTGCGTTTATACAAGTGGTCGTTGATCACCACGTATCCTTTGCATCGACGCTGTATTTGCCTTTGCAAGACCTCGTCTGCTCCTTCCGGGTACTTCTGATTGACTAAGAAGTTTAAGTACGGGATTGTCCAATCCGGTTTAACGAGCATGACTTCAATTGTTTCAGATGCTAGAGGGTAATCAACGTCTCCACCTTTTATGGACGGTTCATGCAAATGCTGGACGAATACCCCTGGTGGTAAAGTTTTTACTCTCTCTGATCCCATGCGGGCTAACGCATCCGCGTTCCAATTTTCCTCCCTTTTTATGTGAAGGACTTCGAACCCGAAGAAGCAGATGGCAAACTCATCCACCGTTCTCCGATATTCGGCCATTATAGGGCTTTTCGCGTCCCAGGTTTGGTTGAGCTGATGCTGTACCAAATCCGAGTCTCCATAGCACAAGATGCGTTTTACCCCTATTTCTTTTGCAATATGCAAGCCATGAAGCAAAGCTTCGTATTCTGCCACATTATTACTGGCGTTGAAGTGTATTTGTAATACATACTCCATTGTGTCTCCCTTGGGAGATTTTAGAACTACGCCGGCTCCAGCTCCTTCCTTCATCTTGGATCCATCAAAGTGCATGACCCAGTACTCGGATTCTGGCATCGGTGTATTTTCCATTGCTTCTGTCCAGTCGGCGACGAAATCTGCCAAAACCTGGGATTTTATTGCCGTCCTTGGCTGGTACTTAATGTCGAAAGCTGCCAGCTCGATGCCCCATTTAGCTACTCGGCCGGTTGCCTCCGCATTGTTTATAATATCCCCTAGTGGTGCTTTACATACCACTGTTATGGAATGTCCTTGGAAGTAATGGCGCAGCTTTCTGGATGCAAAAAATACGCCATATGCCAGTTTCTGATAGTGCGGGTATCTTTGTTTGGATTCGGAGAAAACTTCTCTTATGTAGTATACCGGATGTTGATCTGGTATGATTTGCTCTTCTTTTGTCCGTTCCACAACGATTACCGCGCTAATAACCCGATTAGTAGCCGTAAGGTATAGTAACATGGGTTCTTCGTCTTTGGGTGATGCCAAGATGGGAGCGTTCATCAAGGTTTCTTTTAACTGGGCCAACGCTGCATCGGCCTCTTCTGTCCATTCGAACTTGTCGGATTTCTTCAACAGTTTGTAGAGTGGTAAGGCTTTATCCCCCAGCCGACTAATAAATCTGCTGACGGCTGCAGCGGAACCCGTCAATCTTTGGACATCTTTTACGCACGTAGGTTTTGAGATATTCAAGATTGCCTTGATCTTTTCCGGGTTGACTTCTATTCCTCTGTGAGAAACGATGAAACCCAGAAGTTTTCCTGAGGGAACCCCGAATACGCACTTAGATGGATTCAACTTCATCTTGTAAGTGCGCAAGTTTTCGAAGGTTTCTCGCAAATCCTCAAGGAGTGTATCTTTTTCCTTGGTTACGACAGCGATATCGTCCACGTAAACATGGACATTTTTTCCAATCTGACTATGCAAACAATGTTGCATGCAACGCTGGTAGGTTGCACCTGCGTTCTTCAGGCCAAAAGGCATGGTTACGTAGTAATACGTCCCGTACGGGGTTATAAAAGAAGTCTTGATTTGATCTTCCTTTTTCATGCGTATTTGGTGGTACCCGGAGTATGCATCCAAAAAGCATAAAAGCTCGGAGCCTGCAGTGGCATCTATTATTTGATCGATTCGCGGTAACGCAAACCTATCTTTCGGACATAACTTGTTCAATCCTGTGTAATCTATACACATTCTGAGGGCAGTTGTGTCTTTCTTCGGTACTAATACCGGATTTGCGGACCAATCAGTATGGATTACTTCCTTGATAAAATCCGCTGCTAAAAGCCGGATAATTTCCTTGCCAATAGCCTTCCGTCTTCTTCCGTCAAATCAACGGAGACCTTGTTTGACGGGTTTTGATCCAGGAATAACCTTGAGTTGGTGCTCAGCAAGCTCCCTGGGTACGCCTGGCATGTCAGCTGGACACCAGGCGAAAATATCCCAGTTCTCACGGAGGAACTTGATGAGCTCGCCTTCCTATTTGTCGGTCATGCCAGTCCCTACTACGACAAATTTTGTCGGATCTTTGGGATCTAGGATTACCTGTCTTGTATTCTCGGACGCCTTGAAGCTATCTGTTGGCTTCCGAGTTTCTTTTCCTGCCGGCATTTCTTTCGGCGATACCTCCTTGGCTAACTCCTTCAGTTCTTCCTGAGCTATAACTCTTTGAGCGCAAAGGGCGTTTTGCTTCTCCAACTCGTTTGCCAGTTTGAAATCACCGGCAATGGTGATTACTCCTCCTTTGGGTCCTGGCATCTTCAGCTTGTTGTAGATATAGCAAGATCTTGCCATAAATTTGGCGAAAGCCGGACGTCCGAGTATTGCGTGATACACGCTTTCGAACGGCACTACTTCGGAGGATACTTTTTCCTGCCGGAAGTGATCTTTATCTCCGAAGGTGACATCTAGGGAAATTTCTCCTAGGGATCGTGCTTGCCTGCCAGGAACAATGCCATGTAAGCGTATATTGCTGTAGTTGAGCTGGGACTCGGATATCTTCAAGTGCTTCAGTGTATCCAGGTACATTATGTTAATGTTGGATCCTCCGTCCATCAGCACTCTTCTTAGCCTAGTGTTTTGAACAATAGGGCTTACAACAAGAGCTTGTGTGCCGGGTTCAGGGATATTTCCGGGATGATCTGACTGATCCCAGATTATCGGTGTGTTGGAATACTTCAAGAATTTTGGGGTTGCAGGAACAACCGCGTTTATTTCTCGAAGTGTCCTTTTGGCCACCTTTGCTGACGGGGTTGCTAGGAAAGTTAACATTGCTTCTCCGTCAACTCTCGGAAATTTGGGTTCACCTTTTCGCTGTTGTTCCTGGATTTTGTCATCAGTGTCCGATTCACTGTCTTCTTTTTCAGCTTCTGGCTTTTGTTTGGCAGGTTTCCTCTTGGAACCCTTCCCTTTATTTCCGGATCCTGCATTGCCTTTCATATGCTTGTTTAGCCGGCATTGCACGTTTGTGTGGGTTGGTTTCCCAAACTGAGAGTGGTGGACGCAGGGTTCCGACTTAATTCTCTCCCATTCTTCGGGAGTGTAATTGATTGGATCTGGACTGCGGCCTTTCCACTTGTTCACCTTTTCTCCTCCAAAGGCTATGTTAACCTCCTTGGGCTTTGTTGTTGACTCCGGAGTTCCTTTTTTATCAGAACGAGGTGTTTTCTTGGCCAGTATCAGTGACTCAATATTGCCTCCTCTTGCTCCGATATCGTCTTCGGCTGCAGCATGCTCATTAGCGGTTGTAAGCATAGATCCGAGATCTTTGTGCTTTTTAGAACCAACCATGAACGGTACAAGTCCGGGTTTTAGGCCATTGACGAAAGCATGCATTGCTTGTATGTCAGTTACTCCAGAGCAACTATTCTTCATTGCAGTCCATCTGGAGATGAAATCCACGTATGGTTCGTCTTCAAATTGGGTGCAACGGTTCAGCTGGTTGATGCTATTTGGGCGTTTGTATGTTCCTCGAAAATGCTGAGTAAATACTCTCGCCATATCATCCCAACTGTCGACAGTTCTTGATGGTAAACCATTGATCCAATCTCTGGCTCCGTCTAGCAACATTAGGGGAAGAAACTTGACAGCTTCCAGGTCTGTCCCGTTGTTGATTTGGACGGCTGTGTAATAATCTGAAAGCCAGGTATCCGGGTTTGTACTGCCGGTATACTTTTGGTAGGTTGGACCAACTTTGGCGAAGCCAGAATGCAGGGTTATCCTTCGGATCCTGTCAGTAAAACACTTAGGACCAAAGTATAGATCATCCTTTTCTGCTCTATCAATATGTGCAGAATATCTCCCGGCTGAATGGACAGAAGGGGATCTGCTCCTTTCTTTTCCATTGTTGCGCGGACGCGCTTTTCCGGGGTTATCTCTATCTCTTCCGTTGTCACGCCCCCTGGGATTAGGTGGAGTCCTGCTCCTGTACCTTTCCTTATCTTTAGGCGGTGTCCGAGATCTTTCACGTCTGTGAGGTGTATCGTATCTTCCGGCTTTTTCAGCTGGGTTTCTCGGAGGTGGCATTATTTTGCCGTCATTCCGGTGTTTGTCTTCCCGATCGTGTGGTTTATATCCATCTTTCGGGAGATGAGGTCCGGTTCTAGACGCTGCGTCCCGGTTGTCGGGGTTTTTCTTGTCTTTTCTCGGATCCTATTTTTTATCCGAATCTCCGGGTTCTTCCGGTCCATCTGCTCCAGCAGCGCAAGTAACCGTTTTGCAGAGGGTGGAATTATCATGCAGCCTCCCTGATCGCTCTTGGCCTCGCTGTTTCTGCTGTAATGCTTTTCCTAGGAAAGCATACACCCCTTGGAGTTTTTCCCCGTTGGAATACAGATCGTTATTGAGGATGGCGAACGCTGCTTCCGCGTTTTCCGCTGCAGTTTTGTATATTGGTTCGCCCTTGGCATCTTTGCCGTTTAACTGCTTTTGCCAAGATGGGTTATAAAACCTTTCTTTCGGCGGCAGTTCTTCCGGTTTTGCGATTCCGGGTAACCTAGTAGGTTTTAAGGCAGATCTATGCTTTCTCTCGTACTCCTCTATTTCTTCCTTCATGATTTTGATGTCATTATGGGTTTGTTGGAGATGTTGCCGAGATCTAAGCAGATGTTGTTGTTGCCGTTGGAAAGCTTGTCTCCTGGCTTCCAGCATCTCAGGGGGTTCATTGGGTCCCACTGGAGTTTGTAATAGCTCTTGCTCTTCCAGTTCTGTCATTGGCGGAGCGGTGATTTCCTTAGATTTCTTTTCCGTAGGCTTTGTGCCACTAATATCTCCAACTTCCAGGTTTTCATCAGCGAGATCAGCTGACTTTTTCTTCCGGAGTTTGTACTGGAGTTTTTTAGAAGCACGGTGCTTTTTCTTGGAAGAAGGAGGTTTTTTGACAGGTTCATCTTCTGTCATCTCCTTGACATTAGGGAATATCGGAGAAGTTTCTCCGTCTTCTCTCTCTTCCACTGGCGGAGGAGTTTTAGGGCTTTCCTGGCTGTCGGCACCTGTTGTATCAGCTGGTTTTGCCATTAGCACTTCATGGAATCCCTCTTGAAAGGACTTAACTTTTCTTACGAAGGCATCATCATCTTCGTCTTCGGAGTCGAAATTGTCCGATCCGGTTTCCGACTCCAATCTCGCCTCTATGGCGGCAAGCACGGACTCTGTTTCCGAGTTCATTGTCTGGTTGACGGATGTCGGATCTTCCGTCTCTGTGACGGGTATTGGTTCTTCCGTCTCTATGACGGGTAGGTTGTTATCTGCCTCTTGCACGGGATTTCCGTCATCCGTGTTTTCAGCGATTTCGGATTGCACCATGCCGATAAAGTGCGTATCACTGTTTTGTCGGCGATCTGAGCAAAATCCGGCATCATAGTCGTCTTCGACTGGGTATAGGGCGGGTGGGAAATACTTGCTTCCACCGCAAAACCCCATTGCCTCCGCGGTTAATCCGATAAAGATGTTAGCAGATCCGATCGGTAAAACGCAGGCACTTACCAGGTGGTTTTGCGCCGGTATGTAGGATCCATTGTCGAGGAAGCGCCCGACGTCGTCGTCGAATTCCAAGCTTCCGACAGTGATTGATCTTCCAATTCCGCCTAGTATCCCAGATCGGAACTTCACGCCTGACGTCGTTTGCCCCACGGTGGGCGCCAACTGTCGAGACATCGTAGTAGTTTTCATAGACTGGGGTGCCATGAGACTACGGTAGAGACGTGGGGTAACGGGATAGCGTAGTAACACAAAACACGGGATTTTACCCAGGTTCGGTACGTCGCGACAGTACGGCGTACCTACTCCTGCACTTCTCACTAATTGGGACTAAAGCCCGTATAACAAGGTTACAATGTGAGGGAATAGATCTAGCTACTCGACGAGGATGAACTTCTCGGCGAGTTGCGTAAGGCTTGAACTTGTGTCTAACTTAACTTATGTAATCTATCTCCCGTCCGGCTTTATATAATAGCCGGATTAGGGCTTACAGAACAAGAAACCTAGAAGACTACGTTTAACTTGTAACTTGGAAAGTAAGGAATCCGTCTTCTCCTCCAAGCCAGATCACGCGGGCCGTGATCCGGGTTCTTCTAGAATCCGGCTTCTGCGCGTCGGACTACTGGGCCGCCCAATGGACCTAAGCCCATTACCATGTAGGCCACCCTGGTAGTCCGGCTCTTTTGTCTACCATCTTCTATACCCCTATTCAGTATATATCCGACATTAGGGTTGTTTTGCTCGAGTCTGTTATCAGTTACTTTCTGTTATTATATTCTGTTATATTCTGGGGCTCGATGTTAAACAACACCTGTTAATTTGAGGTAATAATAATTTGCTGATAAGGCACCGGCAGGAGGCCCGGCGTGGTTTTGAGGCCTGCTAGTGTCGACCCTAATAGGAAAAGGGTCTTGTCTACTGATCCATGATGAGCGCACTATCCGCATGTGGGAAGCGTGTATGGGCGCCCCCCTCAATTTGACTCGATTCGCATCTCGTCCAAATCGCCACACTTAGTTCGGGCTTTCCATTTGCTGCACGCATATGCAGGTACGAACCCGAGGCCAGGGTGGAACTTTTGTAGTCGGCATTTAGGGCGGCGTGGTCTTCCAGTGCTATGAGGGTCCTCCTTTTCTTCGGGGGGCTCTATTAGCCGCGCACGCACAGCACGTGGTGCTTTGGGCTTGATGCGAAGAAAGGTTGAGTTGTGTTGAGTGCCCCGCTTGGTGGGAAAGGCCTTCCCATCTGGCGGGATATTCTTACGTGTACGGCCAAATTGGTGCACCCCTGCAGGGATAAATCTTCTCGAGAAGCCGTGTTTTCCGCGGTTATGGTTGACTTGGTGAAAGTACTGGCTAACAAGTACTCAGAACAACTTACACCTAACTAATGATAACTTGACTAGTAATAGGCTTATTGACACAACAATTTGATCCATCATTAATCCAACTGTGTGAGTTATTCCTCGGATTGCTTCTTTGGATAAGGGGCGAGATCCAGGATGGGTTTGTTTGGTGGTTAGCTATAGTTGGTTACGATACGCTATCTTACCTTTTCTGTTACACCGGAAGTTGTAGTATGTTCTGTAGTTGGTTAGCGCAGCCAGTTGCAGCATCTTTTATACCCCTCTCTTCCGTTGATCCCAAGGCATCTGTACTTGGTGTTGACGGGCTACACTTTGGTGAACTGTGAGTCTTGCTTGCCAGTACGTTGTTGTACTGACCCCTTTGGGGCTGTGGTTTACGCAGACTACGACTACGGCTACGATGACCACCAGGATGGCTACTTCGTGGAGTTTGACGAGACTGCAGACGAGTAGATGGCTGGACCAGGGTTGGATCCAGGACCTACGTGGATGGGCTTCGTCTTCTTTATTTTCCCGGCTTCTTAAGCCTGTTGGATTTGTATGTACCCAGACACCTTTGATTGCTTCCGCTGATGTAATGAATGTTATGTTGGGACATGTGTCCTCTGGATGATTGTATTTGCTATTTCTGCCTTAGTGAAGGCCATTTGCAACCTTATTTCAATCTTTTGTGTCTTAGAGGCATGTTGTGTTATCCTTTTGTTCAAAACCGTTGACGTACCATGTGTGTATGGTATGAAGTACGTCAACGGAAGTGCCTATGACTTCTAGTGGATAGTTTACATCGACGGTGCAATAGCAGGGCTTGTGTTGTCGCGCATAAGCGCAGGCCTACCAGGAAGCTGGGACGTGGGAGCAGTTATGCCCCATAATCCAAGCATCTGCTATCCAGTTTGTACGATGAGTATCCCTTAGAAGCCAGGGTGCGACAAATGGTATCAGAGCCTGTCTGCCTGTAGGATCCCTTTTACTGGTCGCAGTTGAGTCTAGAAACTATTTTGTAGCTATATAGGAAAAATGAAACGTGAGAGTAGGAATTCTGCCATTTTTCTTCTTTCCCCACCCACCCACCCTTTTCTGGTAAGGAAGTGCAACGTTGTTTTCTGTTCTCACCTAAACTTTCAAGTTAGGATTTCACGTGTTTTGGGTTCTCCGTAGTACCTCAGGACTTTTGGTCTCGTTTTCCCGATGTTGCCTCGATATCCTGTTCTTCTAAAGAACCTTTCGTCCGTTGAAACCTTGCTGTTGTTTTCCACTTCATTTCTTCTACCGGAGTCTAATCAAAACCTCCCAAATAAACTGCAGATGGATCTCAGGTTCTACCCGCAGGTGGTTCGGATGACTCGCTGTGAGAGCACCGCCGGTTATCCGGAGATGCTGAGAGACATGGTGACTTATCTGGGGTTCCATTGGGCACCAGAGTACCAGGTGTACGAGCAGCAGCGAGAGTTTGACCAGACCTGCTACCGGGCTATCGTCTACATTCTGTCGGATGATGGCAGGAGCGTTGTCCACCGCTACGAGGCAGTAGGTTCCACAGTGGATATGGCCGTGCAGCAGGCAGCGTACGTGAGTCTCACCGTCCTCCGTGCTGACTACTAGGGGTTTGATGATTCCATCTATCGTCACATCCCCCGTGGTTACATCACGGCAGCGGGAGTTCACTTCACTCTCCACAACAACCTGGATACCTACAAGTCTGATAGCTCCAGGCTGTACACCACTGCTCAGTTCGTGAGGCACAGTGACGTAGCTGTTTCCGCACTTTCGCAGGAGTTAGCCTCAGTCAGGGAGCAGCTCCACCTTGCTCTCACTCGTCTGGCGACGTACACCACAGACTTTGTTGGAGACGAGCGCTTTGCACGTATCGTTCAGCCAGCTGGTCTTCCGTTGCCAGATGCTGGAGGTTACGAGCCGATCAAAGGTCCACTTCTCGACCTTGGTCCGGGCTACACTGGGATTCCACTCTTTGGAGCACAGGGAGACGACGCTTTCTACTTCACCACTCCGAGGATCCCTCTCAGAGCAGTTCCTATCTACAGGGATCGTCGTGATACCTACTTCTGTGGGATTCCTCCTCACCGTATCTCTCGTCGTACTACTCGCCGCTGTCCTGCATGATGAGCATGGGAGTACCGATGTATCCGTTCCTAGCTATGTTTAGTTATCCTGTGGCATTCGAACCATGTATTGGTCTGTTGGATATTCTGATGTATTTGAACTCATGATGTACCTGTTGGTTATCTATTCATGCGTCGGAATAGTCTATCTTTCGGTTACCAAGTCTATCCTTTTCTATTGTTGTGCTAAAATGCATTTCTGTTCAGGATGCCTGCAACCAGGAACAACCCGCCTCCGCCACCACCAATGGGGGAACTATTAGCTCAGATGACTCAGGTGGTGACACAGATGGCCCAGATCCAGGCTAACCAGCACAACAACCAGAATGCTCCGCGCGTCAGCATTAAGGAGTTTCTGAGTCTGGGGCCGAGAGCTTTCGTGGCAACACGTGAGCCTCTGGATGCTGATGACTGGATCAGGGAGATGAACAGGGCTCTGGAGATTGCTCATGTTGCTGAGGAAGATAAGGTCAAGTACGCCACCTACCTACTGAAGGGTCAGGCAGCTACCTGGTGGGAGAACTACCAGACCATGAGAGCTGGCTATCCTATCACCTGGGGTTGTTTCAAGGATGCCTTCCTGAAGCACCACATCCCAGATGGTCTCATGGAAAGGATGCGTGAGGAATTCTGCTCTCTCAAACAGGGCAAGCTGGACGTCCTCGGCTACCAGAACGAGTTCAATCGTCTCGCTCGATACGCCGGTGACGAGGTGTCCACTGAAGCCAAGAAGATGGCAAGGTTCCGCCGAGGTTTTAACCCGGAACTGAAGTACGCTCTCACCAACATCAAGTGCAAGGACTTCGTGGAGCTCGTGAACACCGCGCTCAATGAGGAGAATGGGCGCAAGGCGTTCGAAGAGTCGCGCAAGCACTCGCGTGAGGGTGGTTCCTCCTCCAACATGACCACCCCTCCGCAGAAGCGCCGCATCTGGGTGCCAAACAGTGCTGTCACTAGGGCTCCAAATGCCCAAGCTTCTCCAGGCTTTGGTCCCCGCCCACCCAACCCATCTCAGATGCAGGGTCAGAGGTTTCCAATGGGGCAGCCAAGGCCAGGACCTCCTCGTGTCGTCACTTGCTTCAAGTGCAAGGAGACTGGACACTACGCTGATAAGTGCACTCAGAGGCAGCTACCTCCACCACCTCCTCACCCCAACACCAACCAGGCAATGGTTCGTGCTCCCCCGGCTAAAGCCTTCAACTCCAACAACAGGCCTGTCGGGAGGACCGCGAGGGTGAATCATATCAAGGCCGACAAAGCTGAGGAAGCTGCTGACGTCGTTCTCGGTACATTCCCCGTAAACTCTAACCCAGCTAAAGTGTTGTTTGATACCGGGGCATCGCATTCGTTCGTGTCAAAGATCTTTGCGACAGCAGTTAAACTACCTTTTGTTGGTTTGGGTTCCCCGCTAGTAGTAAACTCCCCTGGAGCAACTATGCAAACTTCCAAGATCAGTCACGAGAATCAGATCTTGATTGGAGGTCACATATTCCTTGCTTCCCTCATTCTGCTTGGCAATTCTGACATTGATGTCATCCTTGGCATGGATTGGTTGAAGGCCAATAAAGCTACGATTGACTGTGCTAAGAAGTCAATAACTCTGTTCCACCCTTCCGGCCAGATAGTCTATTCTCCAAGTGAATCAAGTTCTGTTCAGCTGTACACCCTGGATGCTAAACCTCTACCTCTGCTTGAAAATGTTCCGGTGGTTTGTGAATTCCCTGACGTCTTTCCAGAAGAGTTGCCAGGGATGCCTCCGGACAGAGCAGTGGAGTTCGTGATCGAGCTTGAACCAGGTACTGCACCAATCTCTAAGCATCCATACAAGATAGCTCCTCCTGAACTGAAATTGTTAAAGGAGCAAATCGATATGTACATGGAGAAAGGTTACATTCAGCCTAGTTCATCCGCTTGGGGTTGCCCAACTCTGTTTGTTGCCAAGAAGGATCAAACAAAAAGACTCGTGGTTGACTATCGTCCTCTCAACGAGAAAACTATCAAGAACAAGTATCCAATTCCTCGTATCGATGATCTTTTTGATCAACTTGCTGGAGCCTCAATATTCTCAAAGTTGGACTTGAGGATGGGGTACCATCAGATAAAGATCAGAAAGGAAGATATTCCAAAAACAGCTTTCACCACTCGGTACGGTCTATATGAATACACCGTCATGTCCTTTGGTCTCACCAATGCACCGGCAACCTTCTCAAGACTCATGAATTCTGTCTTCCATGAATACCTCGACAAGTTCGTTGTGGTATATCTCGATGATATTCTAGTCTACTCAAAATCCGAGGAAGAACATGGAGAACACCTTCGTCTCACTCTCATGAAACTTCGCGAGCATCGTCTGTATGCCAAGTTCTCCAAATGTGAGTTCTGGATTCCAGAAGTTGCATATCTTGGTCATGTCATCTCTGCCAAGGGCATAGCCATTGACCCGGAAAAGGTTAAGGCAATTGTTGATTGGAAACCCCCTAAGACGGTGAAGCAAGTCAGAAGTTTTCTTGGCTTGGCTAGCTATTGCCGTCGTTTCGTCCAAAACTTTTCCAAGATTGCAAAACCTCTCACTGATCTCACCAAGAAGGACAAGAAGTTCGTTTGGACTCCACAGTGTGATGAGAGTTTCAATCTCCTCAAGACTAAACTCACTTCCACCCCAGTTCTGGTTGGCCCAGATACTACCAAACCTTTCCAGATATTCTGTGATGCATCTCTCCAAGGCGTAGGAGCAGTTCTTATGCAAGAACGTCAAGTTGTGGCTTATGCTTCACGTCAGTTGAACCCACATGAGCAAAACTATCCCACACATGATCTTGAACTTGCAGCAGTTGTGTTTGCCCTCAAGAAATGGAGACAATACTTGTTGGGTAACAAAACTGAAATCTTTTCCGATCACAAGAGTCTGAAATACATCTTCACTCAACCAGATCTAAACCTCAGGCAAAGGAGATGGATTGAGAAGATTAAGGACTTTGATCTCACCATTTCTTACACTCCAGGCAAGGCTAATGTTATGGCCGATGCTCTCAGTCGCAAGTCATATTGCAATAATCTCATGATCATGGAAAGCCAACCTCCACTTCATGAAGAATTCCAGAAGCTGAACCTTGGTCTTGTTCCTCAAGGCTACCTTGCTAGCTTGACAGCCAGTCCAACTCTCGAGGACAAGATTCGTTCTGAACAGCTACGTGATGCTGAAATCAAGAAGATGGTTGAGCACATCAAGGAAGGCAAGGAGAAATTCAAGTCCTTCTCAGTTGATGATAAAGGAACTGTGTTCTTTGAAGGACGCATTGCAGTTCCTCAAGTTCAAAGTCTAAAAGATATCATTCTCAAGGAGGCTCATGAAACTCCTCTTTCCATTCACCCTGGAAGTACAAAGATGTACCAGGATCTCAAGACTCTGTATTGGTGGCCTGGCATGAAACGTGAAATTGCTCAATACGTTTCTGAATGCGACGTTTGTCAACGTGTTAAGGCAGTCCATCAGAAAACAGCCGGTCTACTACAACCTCTGAAAATTCCTGAGTGGAAGTGGGACATGATTGAAATGGACTTCGTTACTGGGTTTCCAAAGTCCAAGAAGGGCAACGATGCAATCTTCGTTGTTATTGATCGTCTCACTAAAGTAGCTCATTTCTTCGCTGTCAAGGAAACTATCTCAGCTAGCCAGTTAGCAGAGCTCTACACAGCAAAGATTGTTCCTCTTCATGGTGTTCCATTGGAAATAAGCTCAGACCGTGGAAGCATATTCACTTCTCATTTCTGGAAAAGCTTTCAAGAAGCATTGGGCACTAAACTTCTGTTCAGCACAGCTTATCACCCTCCGTCTCAAGGGCAAGTCGAAAGAGTAAATCAGATTCTCGAGGATATGCTCAGAGCATGTGGTCTCTCTTTTGGCATGAAATGGGAGGATTGCCTTCCATATGCTGAATTATCCTACAACAACAGCTACCAGGCAAGCTTAGGCATGGCACCATTTGAGGCACTGTATGGTCGCAGATGCAGGAGCCCAATCAATTGGTCTGGAGCTGGTGAACGTTCACTCTTAGGCCCTGACATTGTTAAGGAAGCCGAGGAGAAAGTTCGTATCATTCGTGACAATCTCAGGATTGCTCAGTCTCGTCAGAAGAGCTATTATGATAGCAAGCACAGGGATATGATCTATGCACCTGGTGATAAGGCATATCTCCGTGTAACTCCCCTCAGAGGCACTCATCGTTTCGGTGTGAAAGGAAAGCTTGCACCAAGATACATTGGTCCTTTCAACATTCTCTCAAGGCGTGCAGAAAATGCTTATCGTCTTGAACTTCCAGAAAAACTATCCAAAGTGCATGATGTGTTCCACGTGTCACAGCTCAAGAAGTGTTTCAAAGATCCAGATCGTGCAGTTGATCATGATTCCATCGAACTGCAAGATGATCTATCTTATGAGGAGCACCCTATTCGTATTCTCGATGAGACCGAGCGTAAGACTCGCAACAAGAGCACCAAGTTCTTGAAAGTGCAATGGTCGCATCATTCCGATAAAGAGGCAACGTGGGAGACCGAAGAGGATCTTCGCAAGAAGTATCCGGACCTTTTCATTTATCAGTAGGAATCTCGGGGCGCGATTCCTTCAAGGGGGGGGGGCGTTTTGTAACATCCCAAGTATGAAAATCATCCTCTTAGAATGTTTGTTGCATGTTTATTTAAGTATTGCATCATGTCATCATTTTGTTTCCATGTTGTTTGCATTTGTTTCTAAATTGTTACAATTGTTTTCCACTGTTTTCACAACTCAATTTCAAACCTTATTCAAACAATGGTTTCATACTTGCTCTGTTACAACATTTTGAATAAAAATCACAAATAATAACAACCATTTTGGTTCCATGTTTTCCTTAGGGATCACTTGTGAAAATGATCATTTTAAATCAATTATTTATTTTCCAAACACAATTTAAAATTCAAATCCAAGCACCCAAACAGAACCATTTTTGAAATTATGTTGTTACCCAAAACAAACCAACTCAATTTGCTTATATTACATAGGGGTTACCCTATTTGAATAATGGTTTTTATTAATGTTTATTAATATTAACAAATGCACCCAAATTTGGTTCAAATTTCAAAAAGCAATCAAACATTTAAATTTTTGCAAATAAAAGTTACAAACTGTTAGTAGATGGCCTAAGGAGTTTCCCTAACTTTTCCTCAAATTTTTCACTACCCAAAACCTATCTTTTCTTCCCAATTCACTTTCAGCAAAAAAAAAAACAGAGAGCAAAAAAAAAATAAAGCAAAACCTTGCGCGCGCGCAGCAGATAACGAACCCAACCCACCTAATCTACCGCGCGCGCCAGCCCAGCCCAACTAAACCCTCGCGTAACGCTTTGAGAAGCGTGCGCTGCTTCTGTCTCCTGTACGGCGCCATCCGAACGGTGCCACGGTGGCCGTACGGCGACACCGACGGCGATCCAAGCTATCCGCGCCCTATAAAACATGCCCTAGGGCTCCCGCACCTAACCCTAGCCCCCTAGGTCCTATCCCCTCTCCGCCGCCGTCGTTTGCTCTCTTCCCCGACGAGATTCCTCCTCTGCTCCACCCACCGGCGACAGGAGCTCTGAAAATCCCGATGGCGCCACCTCCTTAGCCACCCTCTCCACTCGCTGATCACGGGAATCAAAAGGCCACTGCTCCCTCTACGGTTTGGACACGCGAGCTCAACCGGGGAGCATCTACTTCCTCGACGCCGTCCACGACACCGCCGCCTGTCACGCCGTCGTCATCTCTCTGCAACCCGACAGCTCCCGGTGAGCCGCCGTTCTTCTTCCCCTCTCGTCCCCTCTGTTGCACCACCACTGCATCGTGCACGTTCGTCACACGTCCACGCACACACCCCCCCTCGCAGCGAGCACGGCCACGATCAGTTCCCGCCGGCGAGCACTGAACCTTTGTTCTGTCAGTCGAGGGTGCGATCACTCGTCAGTTAAATTTCAGTTAACAGGCGAATGGAATGTTAACCTGTATGCGTCTGTGTTACTGTCAAACGACTGAAGCAGCGCAGCTGGTAGACACACTCTGAATTTCGCGGCAGGTCTCGGGTTCGAGCCCGCAGCGCCACCTTTTTTTGGTGGATTTTCTTCCACAGCGAGCAGGCCCACCTGGCATAGACCCCCACTGCCACGCACGCATTGCTTCGCGCCACGCTGTCTAGGCCCACGGGGCAGTGACAGTGGGTAGATAGCAGTGCGGTGAAAAAGGGTTTCTGCGAATTCCTAAAATCCCTAAATCATTTTAATTAGCAGAATTAAAACAAAACTTCAAAATTTAATAACTTTCATTCTGTAATTCCAATAAATGCAAGTTTTATATGTTTTCTGATCCAAATTTCATAACCTTTCCAAATATTCAATTTGTGTACTGTTTTGGAAACTTCAAATGTATTTAAAATTCAAACTTAAATAATTCAAATGCTAATTTATAAATTCAATAACTAATTCATTAATAATCCAATAATTGCAAATAAAATATGTTTTCCATACCATTTCATCTCACCTTTTCAAATATAATTTTTGTTTTCTGTTTTGAATAATTAAAATTGCCTAAACAATTTAAATCTTGTTTAATTCAATTAAAACTTGTTTAATATTGTTTAATTCATAATTAAATAATCCAAATTCCAAGTTCAATATTTGAAACATGTAATCCAACTAAAATTTGATGTTATTTTCAAATATCAACTTTGTTATTTGTTTTGAACATTTTAAATGGTTGAAAACAACAAATACTTGTTTGTCACCTTTAAGGCACCCAAAAATTCCCTAAGTTAATAATAAAATTCTAAATTGCTACACCCTATTTTAATTTGGTTCTAATGTTGTTATTTTGCTGTTTTCCTTTTGCATGCATCATACTAAACCACTAGCACCTGTTGTTTAGTTGGAAAACAAATAATCTAACCAAAATCCATGGGCTTTTCATATGCAACTCAAAGTTGCATATGTGTCCATTTAAATTGTGTTATCATATCAATTGGTTTATTTTGATGCATCTATTAACTTGACATGCATCATATTTGATTGTGCACTATGCCATGACAATGATTGTTTATATTTCTGCCTTGTTTGTTTGCTTCTTCTCGGATAGACGACGACATTGATACCGACGACCTTTACGACACCCCTTCTGAGGATCTAGCTCAGTACCCGGCTACTGGGTTTGCAGGCAAGTTATCACTCACATGAACCACTGTGTTCCTTTCAACATTGGTTACCGATACTTTCCGTTGATTCTTTTCTGCTAGCCTTAGTGGTAGTTGTTTCTGTTACGAACCTATCACATGATACCCTAAACCCTGATATTGCCACACCTCCAGTCCTAAAACCCCTTTGCTTGGGCCCGTGTCTTACTAGCAAGCTTAGGGTTGTTTTGCTCGAGTCTATTATCAGTTACTTTCTGTTATTATATTCTGTTATATTCTGGGGCTCGATGTTAAACAACACCTGTTAATTTGAGGTAATAATAATTTGCTGATAAGGCACCGGCAGGAGGCCCGGTGTGGTTTTGAGGCCTGCTAGTGTCGACCCTAATAGGAAAAGGGTCTTGTCTACTGATCCATGATGAGCGCACTATCCGCATGTGGGAAGCGTGTATGGGCGCCCCCCTCAATTTGACTCGATTCGCATCTCGTCCAAATCGCCACACTTAGTTCGGGCTTTCCATTTGCTGCACGCATATGCAGGTACGAACCCGAGGCCAGGGTGGAACTTTTGTAGTCGGCATTTAGGGCGGCGTGGTCTTCCAGTGCTATGAGGGTCCTCCTTTTCTTCGGGGGGCTCGATTAGCCGCGCACGCACAGCACGTGGTGCTTTGGGCTTGATGCGAAGAAAGGTTGAGTTGTGTTGAGTGCCCCGCTTGGTGGGAAAGGCCTTCCCATCTGGCGGGATATTCTTACGTGTACGGCCAAATTGGTGCACCCCTGTAGGGATAAATCTTCTCGAGAAGCCGTGTTTTCCGCGGTTATGGTTGACTTGGTGAAAGTACTGGCTAACAAGTACTCAGAACAACTTACACCTAACTAATGATAACTTGACTAGTAATAGGCTTATTGACACAACAATTTGATCCATCATTAATCCAACTGTGTGAGTTATTCCTCGGATTGCTTCTTTGGATAAGGGGCGAGATCCAGGATGGGTTTGTTTGGTGGTTAGCTATAGTTGGTTACGATACGCTATCTTACCTTTTCTGTTACACCGGAAGTTGTAGTATGTTCTGTAGTTGGTTAGCGCAGCCAGTTGCAGCATCTTTTATACCCCTCTCTTCCGTTGATCCCAAGGCATCTGTACTTGGTGTTGACGGGCTACACTTTGGTGAACTGTGAGTCTTGCTTGCCAGTACGTTGTTGTACTGACCCCTTTGGGGCTGTGGTTTACGCAGACTACGACTACGGCTACGATGACCACCAGGATGGCTACTTCGTGGAGTTTGACGAGACTGCAGACGAGTAGATGGCTGGACCAGGGTTGGATCCAGGACCTACGTGGATGGGCTTCGTCTTCTTTATTTTCCCGGCTTCTTAAGCCTGTTGGATTTGTATGTACCCAGACACCTTTGATTGCTTCCGCTGATGTAATGAATGCTATGTTGGGACATGTGTCCTCTGGATGATTGTATTTGCTATTTCTGCCTTAGTGAAGGCCATTTGCAACCTTATTTCAATCTTTTGTGTCTTAGAGGCATGTTGTGTTATCCTTTTTTTCAAAACCGTTGACGTACCATGTGTGTATGGTATGAAGTACGTCAACGGTAGTGCCTATGACTTCTAGTGGATAGTTTACATCGACGGTGGAATAGCAGGGCTTGTGTTGTCGCGCATAAGCGCAGGCCTACCAGGAAGCTGGGACGTGGGAGCAGTTATGCCCCATAATCCAAGCATCTGCTATCCAGTTCGTACGATGAGTATCCCTTAGAAGCCAGGGTGCGACAGACGTCATCACATTTTTTTTCTTTTAATTCCTGTTTTTAATATCTTTAGTTTTAACAATCCAATTGACCTCAAATTAATTTCTAAAAATTTGTAAAAATAATATCTTTCTGTTTATAACATTTTTATAAACATTTCAAAACATTTCACTTTTTTATATTTTTGGAAATATAAATAAAGCATTAAAAGTGATAAATGTACATTTTAAATTATAAAAAATAATAATATGAGTTTTTGATTAAATAAAATTTCAGAGACATTAAACATGTCAAATACTATTTTTGGAAAGCCATTTTTAAACCACTTTCACATTTTATAATTTTAGGAGTTGGAGGATCTACTAATAGTAACTTAATGCTATTTAATTAGTTCATATCAATTAATTATTATTATTGATCAATAAAATTTAGAATAAAACCACAAGTCATAATATTGTTTTCAAAACCTTTTGTTATGTTATTTTCAAAGCAATGCATTTCATTTTCACCCCTTCATGTTTAAAACTTGGAATAACAACTAAAAGTTATTATTAAAACATTTTATTCTCATCAAATACCTTTGGGGCTTAGAACTTTATTAAGGGTTATAAATCTTTGATTTTTGTTGCCCTAAAATATCTTCAAAGTAATATTGGAGTTGTAAATATTTTGGGTAAAGGTTTGTTGATAAAAACATATTCCCTTTATATAAAGAAATTTATTTTGAACGGGATTTTAGGGTTTATGGAATAGAGGTATAATTGGATTGGTAAAATTCAATTTCATTGAATATGTATTGTTTCCTCTTTTTTTGCTTCTCATTTGGTTTTTGGTGACTTGCATAACATGAAAACAAAAAGTTTCAAATTTTTGTGATTTTTGAGTTTTCCAAAAATCAGGGATGTTACAACCAAGTAGTATCTTCATTTTGTACCTTTGATTATAGTTTATTCCTTACTCTCCGCACTTGTATCTTCATCATATCCCTCGCCAGAAAAGGGAGGACGATGCTATCTTCGAGAATAATTGGAAGCCGGATAGGACTGAGGATGATGCTACGACGTTTGACGTCCAGGATACACTCTGCATCCCTCGTGCTGGCCAGGACGGTAAGTCCCAAAATTATACCTCTTTTCGGCACTGGTCTGATGATGAAGAAGGTGATCGAGTTCACCTGCGTGAACCTCACTTCATATTTTGATCTTTCTCATCTCTTACTCTTGTATTTGCTCTTTTCGGTCATAGATGAGGTGGAAGAGGAGGAGGAGGCACTTGACGTTCCACCCGTGTCGATAGCCACCCCCACCGGAGCCAAAAGATCGGGTAGCGGAGCATTGGAGCCCCCTGCCAAGAGACCCAAGAAGACTGCCGCCAAGAAGAAGACCACTGGGCGCAAGAGGCGCCCTACCGTAGACGGGTAAGCGCCTCTGAGTTGCCCTTTGTTCTTCCATCTCACAATCTTCTCTGTTTCCTCTTTTCCTCTTTTTTTTCTCCTCACATCTGACTTTCCTTCTTCGCATATTATCTTTTTTCACTGATGCACTCGATGCTGAGGCCACCAATCAGCCCCCCAAGACAAGTGCGCCCCGGGAAGTTGTCAACCTTTCCGAAGATGACGGGGAAAACTAGCCAGAGGGCAGGACGCGGATGTCCTCCCCTCCTAGGGAAGAGCACTATCTCGGTGCCGAGAATACCAGCGCTGGGATGGAAACCAACCAAGCTCTAGAGTCGCCGCAGCCCAACTCCCAACAGGTTGCACAGGAGCCCGCTGCCGAGAGACAGCCATCACCACTTGCGGCATCCGCCGAGGACCCCAGAGAGACCCCTGCCGAGCAGCGGCAAGACGATTCCTCCATGGAGCAACACGACTCCGCTGCCGAGCAACCAGAAGAGAACCATGCCGAGCAGAAACAAGGGAGCCCACCCGCGCAGGACCAGGTTGCGGAGCAGCCATCACCCCAGGGCCAAGTCAGGCCTGACGCTGCACCGGCTAGACAGCCACAGGCGCCGCCCAAGAAAACGCCGCCACCGGAAGCGAGGCAACCCAGTCAGCAGCAACCCATAGGGCCTCCGCCAGCTTCACATGTGCCGCCCTCAAGGCCAAGAACTACTGCTGCTGCTCCTGGCGCCGGCAAGCCACCAACTGCTCCACGATCCAAGCCTTCAGACTCGGCACCCGCAGCCGAGAAGACCGCACCCAAGACTAGGAAGATCATCAAGTCCAGCGGCAAAAAAGGTCAATACCAGACCTACCGGGTACCGGCCGCCACTGTCGGGGACACCCCTACTCCTCCAGCATCGAGCGGCGCGCTGGTGCCCGCCAAGACCGGTCCGGTTACTCGGAGCACTAAGCTCATCCAGACCGCCATCAAGTTCGTCCCTTCGGAGCAACAAACTCCTGGAGCTGGCGCTAGCGGCACCGCCAAGAATGCGATCTTCCCAGATCACTGGCGCGAGCTGCAAGAGTACAACTAGCAGAGGCAGTAGCAAGAAGCCGCACGGAAGGCGGAGATGAAGGAAAGGAGGAAGGTGGCACGCTCTGGAACCAAAGGAAAAACTCCTTCCCTCTGTATTGAGGATATGCCACCCCCTCGGAGTACGAGCTCCAAGAAGACACCGAAACAATCATCGGCCGGATAGGATTTGTCGAGCGGTTCTGGGATAGCAAGAGGTACGGTAGCCCCGAATGGGATGGCGTGCACCTGAAGAATCTCGACACTTACCGGCAATCCTGGAACAAGGCTGATGCCGGTCCTGTCACGATGGCCATGTCCTCCTCCAGCAGCACCTTGGCGCATAAATTGTACTGTCTGTGCAAGGCTGCTGAGGACGCCGAGAACACCAACCAGGTAAGTGCTTTTTCCTTTCTATCCGGATTTCTGAGCTGCCGTTTCTCTCTACTTTACTCTTTTGCTTCTATCCACTACCCAGCCCCCGAGATTCGGGCCCCCGAGATTCGGGCCGAGTAGGTAAAGCTCAACCGAGTTGCAATCTACTCGGGCCAAATCTTTCAATTTATAACATTTCCTTCTTCTCTGCAGGAGAGCACTGAGACTCAGACCAACATCTTCCGCCAACTTCTGTGGTCCCATCGGGCCATCAGGGATAAGAACCGGGCGCTGGAGGACGAGAAGGGCGACAGGGCGATCCTGGAGAAGAGTGTCACGGACACTATCACCAAGGTGTCCTTTATGGAAAGTAAGTACCTAGCATTTTGGTTTGTGCGTTTTATGTTCACGCCAATTTTTTGCTTTTGTTCAATTTTTTTCTTCCCTGTAGATGAGCTCAAGGCGCTTGCTGATGCGCACCAAGACTGCGAGGTCATGGCTGCATCAGCGCAGAGTAAAATTATCTCCTTGGATGGTGAGTTAGTCCTTCTTTTACCTTCACTTAGTTTCTGTTGCTTCTTCACGCTGCTAAATGGGTTGCTCTTCCCTCATAAGAGTACAAAGCCTTCCATGAGAAGCATCAAGGGTGCCTCACCTCGGCCGAGGCGCAGCAACAAGTGCAAGCCCGTGAGGCCCAGCTAGAGAAGGACTTGGACACCGAGAAGGCTGAAGTCCATAAGCTCAAACTCGAGCTAGCTAATGCCCTCAAGACCGCACTGCAGTCCGAGAACGAGAAGACTGCGGCATTAAACCAGGCTGCCGCAGAGAAGCTGGAGCTTGAGAGGGAGAT
Source organism: Alopecurus myosuroides (assembly GCA_028641055.1). Taxonomy (NCBI): domain Eukaryota; kingdom Viridiplantae; phylum Streptophyta; class Magnoliopsida; order Poales; family Poaceae; genus Alopecurus; species Alopecurus myosuroides. The sequence goes on from CM054059.1 coordinate 154,081,193, forward strand.
TGGGTCTCTGAGAGAGAGAAACCAATATCTCGAGGTCATGGTGAGTGACTCGCGCCGTCTCCAAGATAGGCATCCCCGGCTAGTTGAAGACTGGAAAACCCGACTGGGAGCCCTTTTCCTTGAACTGAGCTGTGAGTTACCGCTATTCTCTACTCTACTCGGTTTCTATCCTTCCAATTTCTTCTATTCGGTTTTCCTTATTCTCTGTTCTTTCTTCTAACTCAACCCAGCATGCCCCTCGCCCGATACCTTCCCGGACTTCAACTCTGCTGTTAACACTGTCGTGGAGAAGGCTAGGAGGGCGAGAGCAGCTTTCGGCCTCAACATAGATGATTCTGCCACCATAGATGATCATATCGAGAATATCAAGACCCGGATAATCTCCCTTAAGGGTATGGGCTCCTCCATGGTTTCCACTGCTATGAATCTGCATAAACTATTCTGGCCAGAGAAGCAGATCCCGGATACTATCAACGAGATGGTTGCTGATCTGAACCATGTCAAGGAGGAGCTGAAGAAGTGGCGCGCCTCCAGATCCCGGGCTGGTGCGGACGAGGCCCTTCATTTTGTGCTTTCATGGTACGAGAACCTTATTCTTGAAAGGATCAGCACCCTCTGAAATGATTCCAAGTGGACCAACCGGGATGAATGCATCTTGCGCCGAAAGGAGGTTGCCTACGCGCTTGCCTCTTATGCAGAAAAACAGCTATACATCGACGGCCTCCCGGAGCCGGATAGCGATGTTGAAGATGAAGTTGAGGACGACGGTGCTGATGCCGGAGAAGATGGCAGCCTAGGTGATGAAGAGGAGGAGCAGGAAGACGCTGGAGAAGAGGAGTCCGAGCAACGCAACGCTGCGGAGGAGTCCGCGATGGAGGTGGACCCGGAAGTGATCAAGCCAGGAGCTGGCTCTGATGAAGTCCGAGAAGAGTCGCAGCCCGCTGCCCAGGATGGAGGTGTCACCACCGAGTTGGTGATCGACACTCCAGCTCCCGAGTTGGGCGCAACTGGGGCTGCAACCGAGAACACGGCCTCCGAGCCTGCTCCTCCACCTGGTGACTCCGCTGCCCAGGCCACCAATGCCACATCCGAGCCTGTAGCCGCTACTCCAACCTCTGAGTCCGCAGATCCATCCAACACTGAGACCAACTCCACCACCTCCACTGTGGCCTAGGCCCCTGCACTTTTTATCCTTAAACACTTATCAGATCCCCGGTATGTCGGGTGCAAATGTATTGGATACTTTATCGTTCCTTTAAGCTACTCAGATTTACTCTGTTTATTAGCAAGACTGGCTCAATGCCGGATTGCGTTAAATGCAAGTCCCTGAGTTGCTTTTCTTGTCCACTCAGTTTTTTCGTCTTTGCTATTACCTGCCACTTGTGGCTTTTTGGTTGTTGAGTCACAAGATTTCCGAAACTAAGCTTCCAATACTTAACCACTTTGAGGATTGAAATTAACATCGCCCCACACTTAGCCGAAAAGAAAACGGAGAAGGAAAAACACCCTACTCGATTGTTGTACTCTTCTTTCCTTAGCAGTTTTTTCATGTGTTCATTGACCTTTGGCTTGTTCTCTTGCTTGCCATGAAGCCGGGTTGCGGACAGCAGCAGAGTCGAAGAGTTGGCCCTTAGGTTTAAACACACTACTAAACGTACGCGTGAAATTTTGAGTAGAAGAACCGAGTAGGCAAAAGAAAAAAGTAAATGACATAGAGGAAGTTTGGCACATGCAGTCCCCGAGTTCTAACTCGGAGTGCCGACTTGAATTTTAACTCGGTTGAGGAGATACATACAATGTTTGCTCATGAATGAAAACGGCAGAGTAGAGCTATGTTCCAGGGGAATTTGGATTCCTCTCCGGATTTACCCGCCCTGTTCTTCTGTGGTGCCTGTGCATCGATGAGATAATAGGCATCATTGTGTAGAGCCTTGCTCACAATGAAAGGCCCTTCCCGCGGAGGGGATAGCTTGTGCATCCCGGCTGTGCACTGCACAAGCCTAAGGACCATGTCTCCTTCTCGGAAAACCCTTGGGCTTACTTTTCGGCTATGATAGCGCCTCAGACTTTTGCTGATATATAGCTGAACGTGACCGAGTTAACTCTCTTGCTTCTTCGAGCAGGTCAACGTCATTTTCTCGGGCTTCTCTTGCCTCTTTCTAAGTATAGAGTGTTACTCTGGGTGAGTCATGCTCAAGGTTAGTGGACAACACGACCTCTGCTCCATATACCAGGAAGAATGGTGTGTATCCGGTTGATCAGTTAGGGATAGTCCTTAGACTCCACAACACCGCCGGAAACTCGTCCAACCAACAACCAGGGGTTCGCTGTAGTGGCTCAATTAGCCTGGGCTTTATTCCGGATAGGACCGTGCCATTAGCTCTTTTTCAACTTGTCCATTTGAGGTCGGATGCGCGACTGACGCAACGTCTAGCCGGATCCGCTTCTCTTTGCAAAATCTAGCAAAGGCTCCCTCAGCAAAGTTTGTTCCATTATCCGTGATGATGCCATGCGGGTACCCGTATCTCAGAATGATGTCCTTCAGAAAACTCACAGCCGTGTTCCCATCACACTTCCGGATAGGCTTTACCTCAATCTACTTGGTGAACTTATCGATCATGACTAAGATGTGAGTCATGTTTCCTCTATCCGGCTTGAAAGGTCCCACCATATCCAAGCACCATACGGCAAATGGCCAAGTAATAGAGATGGTCTTCAACTCGGATGCTGGTGTGTGTATCTGGCTTGAATACCTCTGGCAGCCATTGCACTTTCTCACTAGATCTTCTGCTTGACACAAGGTAGTGAGCCAAAAGAATCCATGCCGGAAAGCCTTGTTGACTAGAGCTCGAGAAGAGGCATGGTTCCCGCATTCTCCTTGGTGTATTTCTCTGAGGATTTCTTCTCCTTCTTCTGGCTCAACACAGCGCTTAAGTACGCCAGTAGGACTTCTTTTGTTTAGCTCCTTGTTGATGATGGTGTAGGCCTTGGATCTTCTCTGTATCTTCCTGACGGTGACCTCGTCACTTGGCAAGGTGCCATCCATCCATCAAGAAGGACAATATGGGCAGAGCCCAGCTCGGCGTGGGTCGGACAGGGAATATAGGTTCATCCACCTCCATTGGATCAGCCAACATTACTTGCTCCGAGTTGGAGACGAGTCCCCGAGTACTGAGAAATGATCCCCTCAATGAAGGCAACAGTTCCCGAGTTGGGAGGGGCAGTCCCCGGGTTAGAGACGGCAGTCCCCGGGTCCTCCTTTGCATTCTCCCAGTCAATTTCCATGGGAAAAGCCTCTGAACCTAGCAGAGATGGAATGTGTATAGATTCCAAGTTGGGTGATGGCTTGATAGATGTCTTTCTCAAATGCCCCAAGGCAATCCCAGGTGGGATGAACTGCCGAGAAGATCCCAACTTGGACAGAGTATCAGCCGCATCATTTTCAGCTCGGTGGATGTGATGGAATTCACACCCCTCGAAGAATCCAGTCATGTTCTGCACTAGAAACCTGTAAGACGCCATGTTGGCATCCAAGGCGTCCCAATTCCCCAAAACTTGCTGAACCACCAAGTCCGAGTCGCCATAGCATACAATCCGCCGGACTCCAATCTCCTTGGACACTCTCAGGCCATGCACCAGTGCCTCGTACTCGGCTACATTATTGGACGCCGAGTAGTGAATCTGCAACACATATTTGAGCTGATACCGCTTGGGCGAGGTGAGCACCACGCCGGCACCGAGTCCTCTTTCACCTTAGAGCCATCAAAATGCATCCTCCAGAAATTGGTTTCCGACATAGGAGGCTCATACTGCATCTCGGCCCAATGAACCAAGAAATCCGCCAGGGTCTGAGACTTGATTGCTTCTCTTCTCGCGTACAGCAGAGTGTACGCGGCTAGCTCAATCACTCATTTGGCTACCCGGCCGCTTGCATCCTTGTTGCCCATAATCTCCAAGATGGGAGCGGTGCTCACCACTGTGATGGGACGCTCCTGGAAATAGTGCTTGAGATTCTTGGCACCCAGGTATACGCCATAAGTCATCTTGTGGTAGTGTGGGTAGTTTTGCTTGGAGCTGGATAACACCTCGCTGAGATAATACACCGGCCGCTGCACGGTTTTTCCTTCCTCTTCTCGTTCCACTACCACCACCACACTTACTACCCGGTTGGTAGCTGCAATGTAAAGCAGCATTGGCTCCTTGGGTAGAGGGCTTGCCAGAATGGGAGCGCTACCCGGCATGGTCTTTAGTTCTTTGAAGGCCACATCAGCTTGTGGTGTCCAGACAAACTTGTCACTTTTCTTCATGAGCTGATAGAGAGGCAAGGCCTTCTCACCCATTCTTCCCAGGAAGCGGTTAAGGGACGCCAGGCACCCGGTAAACTTCTGCACATCCTCTAGTGATCTCGGCAAAGACATGCACTCTATAGCTTTTATCTTTGAAGGATTTTCCTCGATGCCCCGACTGGATACCAAGAAGCCGAGTAGCTTGCCAGTCGGGATGCCAAATGCGCACTTGGTTGGATTCAGCTTCATCCGGTATTTGCGCAAGCTGGCAAATGTTTCTTCAATATCGCTCAGCAGAGTGTGTTTTTCTTAAGTTTTTGTGATAATGTCATCTACATACACTTGCACATTCTTGCCTATCTGTTCATGCAAGCATTTCTGCATGCACCTCTGATATATAGCCCCAGCATTTCTCAACCCAAAACACATGACAAGATAGCAATAAGCCTTGTACGGATTAATAAAAGAGTATTTATTTGATCAGCCGGGTTAAGAGAAATCTGGTGAAAACCAGAGTAGGCATCAATGAAAGACAAAATCTCGCACCCGGCAGTGGAATCAATCCCCTGATCTATCCGGGGTAGCGGGAACGGGTCCTTGGAGCTGGCCTTGTTCAATTTGGTGTAGTATACGCACATGCGCCATGCCACAACAGCCTTGGGATCCTCCTTCTTCTTCTCCACCATGACCGGATTGGCCAGCAAATCCGGATGCAGCACCTCCATGATAAATTCACTTGTCAGTAACTTTGTGATCTCGTCACCAATAGCTTTTCTTCTCTCAGCCGCAAAGAGGCGCATCGCCTGCTTAACCGGCTTGGCGTCAGGGCGCACATGCAACGAGTGCTCAACCAACTCCCTCGGGACACCCGGCAGGTCCTGGTTGGACTATGCAAAGACATCCCGATTCTCACGGAGGAAGTGGATGAGCTCGCTTTCCTATTTCTGTTGGAACGCGTAGAGATAAACGAAAACTTTTTTACGCGGTACTTCCAAGATCTAGCCGAGGTAGAAGGCCACGAGGATTACCACTAGACGCTCAGGTGTGGATTATCGATGCAGCGTGTCGATGCAGTGTAGTCCCACGATCCGATCCAGCCGATCCAATCCCGCGAACGTACAACACCTCTGCCGGTATCCACACGTACGAGGAGGAGCTCCGGCGGCGGACTGCTAGGTCTGGTGTGACGGCTGGACTGAGTGGGGCTAGGGTTCCCAACGCATGAGAGTGGAGTCACATGCCCGCTGGGCAACCTGCGCCCCTCTTTATATAGCGAGTGGTAGTGGGCTTCACAACGCTTGTGGCCCATTCCCTCTGTGAGTCCGACTTACAAACTCAGTCCATTTCCGGTTCGGGTCCAACCCGACCAATACATTTGCTCCCGCTCTTAAGTGTGCGACCCTGCAGGCTCATGGCGACTTGGACACGATTGGAGTCCGACTCCTAATCGATCAATTGGTAGCGGCTCCTAGCAGAATGTCGCACCCGGACTTCTAGAGGATACTCACCGTACGAACATAACAGTATTCTGATGGGATTACGGGGCTTACCGGCGCCCGCGTCCTCTTACGAGTAGGCCAACACTTATGTGTGACAACCCATCGCTACTGTTCACCGTCGATGTAAACTATCCCGTAGAAATCAGGACACTACCATTGACGTACTTCATACCATACACACATGGTACGTCAACGGTTTGTAACAAAATGATAGCACAACATATCTCTAAGACACAAAAGATTGAAATAAGTTGCAACTGGCCCTCACTAGGGCAGAGATAGCAGATACAATCATCCAGAGGACACATGTCCCAACATAACATCATTACATCTCAGCGGAAGCATTCAAAGGGGTCTGAGTACAGACAAATCCAAATAGGCTTAAGAAGCCGGGAAACTGAAATAAAGACGGAGCCCATCCACGATGTCTCGGATCCTGCCCGGGTCCGCTAACTACTCGTCAGCAGCCTCGTCAAACTCCACGTAGTAGCCGTCACCTGGATCCTCGTAAGCGTAGTCTGCGGAAACCACAGCCCCAAAGGGGTCAGTACATAGACGTACTGGCAAGCAAGACTCACAGTTCACCAAAGTGTAGCCCGTCAACACCAAGCACAGATGCCTTGGGTTCAACGGAGGAAAGGGGTATAAAAGATGCTGCAACTGGCTGCACTAACCAACTACAGAGATTCTACCACTTCAGACTAACAGAAAGGAGATAAGATCGAGTATTGTAACCAACTGAAAGATAACTTCAAACAAACCCATCCTGGATCTCGCCCCTTATCCAAAGAAGCAATCCGAGGATAACTCACACAGTTGGCTTAAAGATGAATCAAGTTATTGTGACAATAATCCTATTACTAGTCAAGTTGTTAATCATGGGGTGTGAGATTGTGAATCATTAGGTTTAAGTTGTCCTGAGTACTTGTTAGCCAGTACTTTCACCAAGTTAACCATAACCGCGGAAAACACGGCTTCTCGAGAAGATTATCCCTGCAGGGTTGCACCAATTTGGCCGTACACGTAAGAATACCCCGCCAGATGGGATGCCTCCCACCAAGCGTGGCACTCAACACAACTCAACTCTTCTTCGCATCAAGCCCAAAGCACCTTGGGCGCACGGCTAATCGAGCCCAGAAGAAAATGGACCCTCATAGCACTCTAAGAACGTGTCCCCCTATATGCCGACTACAAAAGTTCCACCCTGCGCTGGGCTCGCAAAAACATGCATGCGGCAAATGGAAAACACGAACTAAATGAGATGATTTGGACGAGATGCGAATCGAATCAAATTGAGGGGGGCGCCCATCCTCGCTTCCCACATGCGGGTAGTGCGCTCATCATGGATCAGTAGACAAGACCCTTTTCCTATTAGGGTCGACACTAGCAGGCCTCAAAACCACACAGGGCCTCCTGTCGGTGCATTATCATCAAATTATTATTTAACCATAACATTAGCATGATTGATTGATTAAACATCGAGCCCCAGAACATAATAAAATATGGTAACTGAAAGTAACGGGTAACATACTCGAGCAAAACAACCTAAGCATGCTAGTAAGACACTGGCTCAATCAATAGGGTTGTAGGAGGGGTGGTGAGGCAATATCAGGGTTAAAGGATTCATGTGATAGGTTCGTAACAGAAACAACTACCACTAAGGCTAGCAGAAATAGACAACGGAAAGTATCGGTAACCAAGGTTGCAAGGAACACAGTGGTTCATGTGAGTGATAACTTGCCTGCAAACTCAGCAGCCGGGTACTGAGCTAGATCCTCAGAAGGGGTGCTGTAAAGATCGTCTGTCTCAACGTCGTCGTCTATCCGAGAAGAAGCAAACAAACAAGACAGAAATATAAACAATCATTATCATGGCATAGTGCACAATCATGGGATGATGCATGTCAATTTAATAGATTCATCAAAATAAACTAAGTGACATGGTAACACAATTTAAAGGGTTCCATATGCAATTGGATTGCATATGGAAAAGATCCATGACTTAAGTGGAAACAAATGATCTACAATTTATTACCATGTGAAAGTTGTTAGCATGATGCATGCATGATGATAATAACAAAATAACAACAATAGATGCAAGTGGAAAAAGAATTTTAACAAGTTTGGAAATCATTTATTAAGTTTGCAAATGTTTGGTTACTTAAACATGTCACACAAACAATTGTTGTTTTCATCAAATTAAAGGGTGCAAAACAATTAACAAATTTATATTTGAAAAGAGCATCAAATTTTAGTTGGATTACATGTTTCAAATTTTGAAATATGAGTTAGGATGAATTTATTATGAATTAAACAATATTAAACAAGTCTTAAATGAATTTAAAACAAGTTTGAATATTATTTGAATTTTATTTATTCAAAACATAAATTCAAACTCATATTTGAAAAGTTCATATTTTTCTAGTTTGAAAACATATTTTGCATGTTCAAAAATAATTTATTGGGAGCAAGTTATGATTTTATCAAATTTAAAGGAATTAAATAAGGATTAAATTATTTAGGCAATTTAAATTACTCAAACCATGACACAAAATTTATATTTGAATAGGTTATTCAAAATGGTATGGAAAACATATTTTATTTGCATTTATTGGATTAATAATGAATTAGTTATTGAATTTAGCAAATTGCATTTGAATTATTTGAATTCAAATTTGAATTGCATTTTGAAAATTCAAAACAGGAAACAAATGGTACCAATAGGTAGACAATTAAATTTAGATTAGTGTGCATATTTTATTTTCATTTATTGGAGTTATAAAACTAAATTTATTGCCAAAATACTTTCAGGGACCAAACTGCTAAAATAAAAGGACTGGATTTAAATACAGGAATGTTTCAAAACGTTTTATACGCACAGAAAAACTACCCAGACACTGCCAGGGGGGCCCAAGGGACCGTGCGCTTGCGTGGCACATGAGTGACTGACAGGGGGCCCTCCCTGTTAGCACTTTGTCGAAAAAAAGGTGGGATTTATCCCAGGGGAGCCAGGGACTCGAACCCTGGACCTCGCCCTCGCGCGCACGGACTGCTACCGCTGCGCTGCTCTCGTTTGTTGTCAGCTAACAGAGACGCGCGGAGGATATCGTTCAGATCTGCGTTACTGAACTTGCTGACGCGTGCGTGACTGAACCATTGCCGACAGAAACAAGATCGCCGGCGGGGAACCGTGGTTGTGCTGCGTGCTGCTGTGTCGTGGTGTTGGAAGTTTGCACGTGCGCGATGCGGAGCTGACAGAGAGGAAGGAGGAGATGGACAGCCGCGTGCTCACCGGGAGGTTGGCCGCGGATGAGCTCGACGACAGGGGCGACTGCTGCGGCGGTGACGAGGACGGCGGCGTGGCTCCCGTGCTCCTCCCAGCTAGCTCCGGTGTCGAAACTGTAGAGGGTGAAGTGGTGGCTCGGTTCCAGAGCTTAGCGAGGGGAATTGGTGGCTACGGCGGTGGTATCCATCGGAGATTCAGAGGGCTTATCGCCGGCGAGAATTCAGAGAACGGAGAGAGGAACGGCAGAGGGCAAACGACGGCGGATCTCGAGGGGAACAGGAACCCTAGTGTCTAGGGCAGAGCTGCGGGGGCCGTGGGGATCTTATAGGGGGCTAGAAGGTCTCCTGGCCGTCGGAGCGGCGCCACTGCCGCCGTGGCAGCTCTGGATGAGCTGCCGTACCGCGGGGCGACGGTGGCGGCTGTTTTAATCGAACCGGTACGCGCGTTAGCGGGCTAGGCCGCGCTAGGAGAGGGTTAGGCGGGCTGGGTAGGCTGCTAGTTGCCGCGCGCGCGTCCGTTTGCCTTTTTTTTTTGCTTTCTGTTTTTTTTGTAGCAAATAGCAAATGGAAGCATTTGATAGGGTTTTTAGTTTTAAAAATTTAGAGAAAAAATCATGGGGAATTGTTATCTCAAAATCTATCAGTTGGCAATTTAGGTTTTGAAATTTCAAATTTTTACTTGCTGTTTGGAAAATAAACCAAATTAGATGATTTTGAATATTTAAAATGATTATTAAAACCAACACTTTAATAAAGTGACCCAAAATGATTTAATTGGAAACAAAAGAGTATAAAATGTTTTGGTTATTATTTTTATAATTTCAAATTGGGTTCTGTTTGAATGTTTTGGTTTGAATTTGAGTAATTTGTTATTTAATGAATTAATATTGAAAACAAGGTTTTTTATTAGGGTGACCCCTATTATTAAGTGGATCAAAACATTAGAATGGTTTGTTAGTTTTCATGACTTGGAATTTGGTGCTGTTTGAATTTGAATTTGGGTGTGAAAGCAATTTGGGAATTATTTATATGAAATAAAAGCACCATTTTATTAATTGATAACTATGGAATAATATGACAACAAATGGGTTGTTTTTATTTGAAATTTTTATTCCAAATGTTGTAACAGAGCAAGTATGAAATAACCATTTGAATTTGTTTGAGTTTCATTATGAAAACAAGATAAAACAGATGCAAAACAAATAGTAAACAAATGCAAACAAATAATTAAACATGATGACATGATGCAATACTTGAATTAAAACAAGAAACAAAACATTCTAGGGGATATTTTCATACTTGGGATGTTACAAAACGCCCCCCCTTGAAGGAATCGCGCCCCGAGATTCCTTACTGAGAAACGAAAAGGTCCGGATACTTCTTGCGAAGATCCTCTTTGGTCTCCCACGTTGCCTCTTTATCGGAATGATGCGACCACTGCACTTTCAAGAACTTGGTGCTCTTGTTGCGAGTCTTACGCTCGGTCTCATCGAGAATACGAACAGGGTGCTCCTCATAAGATAGATCATCTTGCAGTTCAATGGAATCATGATCAACTGCACGATCTGGATCTTTGAAACACTTCTTGAGCTGTGACACGTGGAACACATCGTGCACCTTGGATAGTTTTTCTGGAAGTTCAAGACGATAAGCATTTTCTGCCCGCCTTGAAAGAATATTGAAAGGACCAATGTATCTTGGTGCCAGCTTTCCTTTCACACCAAAACGATGAGTGCCTCTGAGGGGAGTTACACAGAGATATGCCTTGTCACCAGGTGCATAGATCATATCCCTGTGCTTGCTATCATAATAGCTCTTCTGACGAGACTGAGCAATTCTGAGATTGTCACGAATGATACGAACTTTCTCCTCGGCTTCCTTAACAATGTCAGGGCCTAAGAGTGAATGTTCACCAGCTCCAGACCAATTGATTGGACTCCTGCATCTGCGGCCATACAGTGCCTCAAATGGTGCCATGCCTAGGCTTGCCTGGTAGCTGTTGTTGTAGGAGAATTCAGCATATGGAAGGCAATCCTCCCAGACCACATGCTCTGAGCATATCCTCGAGAATCTGATTGACTCTTTCGACTTGCCCCTGAGACTGAGGGTGATAAGCTGTGCTGAACATAAGTTTGGTGCCCAATGCTTCTTGAAAGCTCTTCCAGAAATGAGAAGTGAAGATACTTCCACGGTCTGAGCTTATTTCCAATGGAAGACCATGAAGAGGAACGATCCTTGCTGTGTAGAGCTCTGCTAACTGGCTAGCTGAGATAGTTTCCTTGACAGCAAAGAAGTGAGCTACCTTAGTGAGACGATCAATTACAACGAAGATTGCATCGTTGCCCTTTTTGGACTTTGGAAACCCAGTAACGAAGTCCATTTCAATCATGTCCCACTTCCACTCAGGAATTTTCAGAGGTTGGAGTAGACCGGCTGTTTTCTGATGGACTGCCTTAACACGTTGACAAACGTCGCATTCAGAAACGTATTGAGCAATTTCACGTTTCATGCCAGGCCACCAATACAGAGTCTTAAGATCCTGGTACATCTTTGTACTTCCAGGGTGGATGGATAGAGGAGTTTCATGAGCCTCCTTGAGAATGACATCTTTGAGACTTTGAATCTGAGGAACTGCAATGCGTCCTTCGAAGAACACAGTTCCTTTGTCATCAATTGAGAAGGACTTGAATTTATCATTGCCTTGTTTGATGTGCTCTACAATCTTCTTAATTTCAGTATCACGAAGTTGTTCAGAACGAATCTTGTCCTCGAGAGTTGGACTGGCTGTCAAGCTAGCAAGGTAACCTTGAGGAACAAGACCAAGGTTCAGCTTCTGGAATTCTTCATGAAGTGGAGGTTGGCTTTCCATGATCATGAGATTATTGCAATAGGATTTGCGACTGAGAGCGTCGGCCATAACATTAGCCTTGCCTGGAGTGTAAGAAATGGTGAGATCAAAGTCTTTAATCTTTTCAATCCATCTCCTTTGCCTGAGGTTTAGATCTGGTTCAGTGAAGATGTATTTCAGACTCTTATGATCGGAAAAGATTTCAGTTTTGTTACCCAACAAGTATTGTCTCCATTTCTTGAGGGCAAACACAACTGCTGCAAGTTCAAGATCATGAGTGGGATAGTTTTGCTCATGTGCATTCAACTGACGTGAAGCATAAGCCACAACTTGACGTTCTTGCATAAGAACTGCACCTAGACCTTGGAGAGATGGATCGCAGAATATCTGGAAAGGTTTGGTAGTATCTGGGCCCACCAGAACTGGGGTGGAAGTGAGTTTAGCCTTCAGGAGATTGAAACTTTCATCACACTGTGGAGTCCAAATGAACTTCTTGTCCTTCTTTGTGAGATCAGTGAGAGGTTTGGCAATCTTGGAAAAGTTTTGGACGAAACGACGGCAATAGCTAGCCAAGCCTAGAAAACTTCTGACTTGCTTCACCGTCTTAGGGGGTTTCCAATCAACAATTGCCTTAACCTTTTCTGGGTCAATGGCTATGCCTTTGGCGGAGATGATATGACCAAGGTAAGCAACTTCTGGAATCCAGAACTCACATTTGGAGAACTTGGCATATAGACGATGCTCGCGAAGTTTCATGAGAGTGAGACGAAGGTGTTCTCCATGCTCTTCCTCGGATTTTGAGTAGACTAGAATATCATCGAGGTATACCACAACGAACTTGTCGAGGTATTCATGGAAGACAGAATTCATGAGTCTTGAGAAGGTCGCCGGTGCATTGGTGAGACCAAAGGACATGACGGTGTATTCATATAGACCGTACCGAGTGGTGAAAGCTGTCTTAGGAATATCTTCCTTTCTGATCTTTATTTGATGGTAACCCATCCTCAAGTCCAACTTTGAGAATATTGAGGCTCCAGCAAGTTGATCAAAAAGATCATCGATACGAGGAATTGGATACTTGTTTTTGATGGTTTTCTCGTTGAGAGGACGATAGTCAACCACGAGTCTTTTTATTTGATCCTTCTTGGCAACAAACAGAGTTGGGCAACCCCAAGCGGAGGAACTAGGCTGAATGTAACCTTTCTCCATGTACATATCGATTTGCTCCTTCAACAATTTCAGTTCAGGAGGAGCTATCTTATATGGATGCTTAGAGATTGGAGCAGTACCTGGCTCAAGCTCGATCACGAACTCAACTGCTCTGTCCGGAGGCATCCCTGGCAACTCTTCTGGAAAGACGTCAGGGAATTCACAAACCACCGAAACATTTTCAATTGCAGGAAGGGGTTTTGCATCTAGGTTGAACAGCTGAACAGAAGTTGATCCATATGGAGAATAGACTATCTGGCCTGAAGGGTGTGAGAGAGTTATTGACTTTTGAGCACAGTCAATTTTTGCTTTGTGGGTCTTCAACCAATCCATACCCAGAATGACATCAATGTCAGAATTTCCCAGCAACATGAGTGAAGCAAGGAATATGCGACCTCCAATTAGGATCTGATTGTCCATACTTATCTTGGAAGTCAACATTTGCGGTCCCGGAGAGTGAACAGTCATTTGATTGCTTAGCGGAACCAGAACTAGGTTGTATGCTTTTGCAAAAATCTTTGACACAAAAGAATGCGATGCTCCGGTATCAAACAACACTTTAGCTGGAATAGAGTTTACGGGTAATATACCGAGAACGACGTCAGCAGCTTCCTCAGCTTTGTCGGCCTTGATATGATTCACCCTCGCGGTCCTCCCGACAGGCCTGTTGTTGGAGTTGAAGGCTTTAGCCGGGGGAGCACGAACCATTTCCTGGTTGGTGTTGGGGCGAGGAGGTGGAGGTAGCTGCCTCTGAGTGCACTTATCAGCATAGTGTCCAGTATCCTTGCACTTGTAGCAAGTGACGACACGAGAAGGACCTGGCCTTGGCTGCCCCATTGGAACCCTCTGACCCTGCATCTGAGATGGTTTGGGTGGGCGGGGAGCAAAGCCTGGAGAAGCTTGGGCATATGGAGCCCTAGTGACAGCAGCATTTGGCACCCAGATGCGGCGCTTCTGCGGAGGGGTGGTCATGTTGGAGGAGGAACCACCCTCACGCGAGTGCTTTCGGGACTCCTCGAACGCCTTGCGCCCATTCTCCTCATTGAGCGCGGTGTTCACGAGCTCCTCGAAGTCCTTGCACTTGATGTTGGTGAGAGCGTACTTCAGTTCCGGGTTAAAACCTCGGCAGAACCTTGCCATCTTCTTGGCCTCAGTGGACACCTCATCACCAGCGTATCGAGCGAGACGATTGAACTCGTTCTGGTAGCCAATGAAGTCCAGCTTGCCCTGTTTGAGAGAGCAAACTTCCTCACGCATCCTTTCCATGAGACCATCTGGGATGTGGTGCTTCAGGAAGGCATCCTTGAAACATCCCCAGGTGATAGGATAGCCATCTCTCATGGTCTGGTAGTTCTCCCACCAGGTAGCTGCCTGACCCTTCAGTAGGTAGGTGGCATACTTGACTTTATCCTCCTCAGCAACGTGAGCAATGTCCAGAGCCCTGGCCATCTCCCTGATCCAGTCATCAGCATCCAGAGGCTCACGTGTTGCCACGAAAGCTCTCGGACCCATACTCAGAAACTCCTTGATGCTGACTCGCGGAGCATTCTGGTTGTTGTGCTGGTTAGCCTGGATCTGGGCCATCTGAGCCACGACCTGAGTCATCTGAGTCAACAGCTCCGTGAGCGGAGGTGGTTCAGGCGGGTTGCTCCTTGTTGGCGGCATCCTGAATAGACATGCATTTTAGCACAACAACAGAAAAGGATAGACTTGGTAACCGAAAGATAGATTATTCCGACGCATGAATAGATAACCAACAGGTACATCATCACATGTTCAAATACATCAGAATATCCAACACACCAATACATGGTTCGAAAGACAAAGGATAACTAAACATAGCTAGGAATGGATACATCGATACTCCCATGCTCATCACGCAGGACGGCGGTGAGTAGTACGACGAGAGATACGGTGAGGAGGAATCCCACGGAAGTAGGTAGAACGACGATCCACGTAGATCGGGACTGCCCTGAGAGCAACTCTCGGTGTGGTGAAGTAGAAAGCGTCGTCTCCCTGTGCTCCAAAGCGTGGAATCCCAGTGTAACCAGCTCCGAGGTTGAGGAGTGGACCTTGATCGGCTCGTAACCTCCAGCATCTGGCAAACTACGTCCAACTGTCTGATGGAAACGGGCAAAGCGCTCATCTCCAACAAAGTCTGTGGTGTACGTAGCCAGACGAGTCAAGGCCAGGTAGAGCTGCTCCCTGACTGAGGCCAACTCCTGAGAAAGTGTGGTGGCAACAGCGTCACTGTGCCTCACAAACTGAGCGGTGGTGTGCAGCCTGGTGTTATCATGCTCGTAGACATCCAGGTGTCGTAGAGGGTGAAGTGAGCTCCCGCTGAAGTGATGTAACCACGGGGGATGTGGCGATAGATAGAATCGTCAAACCCCCAGTAGTCAGCATGGAGGACGGTGAGACTCACATAAGCTGCCTGCTGCACGGCCATATCCACTGTGGAACCTACTGCCTCGTAGCGGTGGAAAACGCTCATGCCATCATCTGACAGAATGTAGACGATAGCCTGGTAGTAGGTCTGGTCAAACTCTCGCTGCTGCTCGTAGACCTGGTACTCTGGTGCCCAATGGAACCCCAGACAGGTGACCATGTCTCTCAGCATCTCCGGATAACCGGCGGTGCTCTCGCAACGAGTCATCCGAACCACCTGCGGGTAGAACCTGAGATCCATCTGCAGATGATTTGGGAGGTTTTGATTAGACGCTGGTAGAGAACTGAAGTGGAAAGCAACAACAAGGTTCAACGGACGATAAGGATGTTGAAAAGAACAGGATATTGAAGCAACATCGGGAAACACGAGACCAAAAACTCCTGAGGTACTACGGAGAACCCAAAACACGTGAAATCCTAACTTGAAAGTTTAGGTGAGAAGAGAAAACAACGTTGCACTTCCTTACCAGAAAAGGGAGGGTGGGTGGGGAAAGAAGAAAAATGGCAGAATTCCTACTCTCACGTTTCATTTTTCCTATATAGCTACAAAATAGTTTCTAGACTCAACTCCGACCAGTAAAAAGGGATCCTACAGGCAGACAGGCTATGATACCATTTGTCGCACCCGGACTTCTAGAGGATACTCACCGTACGAACTGAACAGTATTCTGATGGGATTACGGGGCTTACCGGCACCCGCGTCCTCTTACGAGTAGGCCAACACTTATGTGTGACAACCCATCGCTACTGTTCACCGTCGATGTAAACTATCCCGTAGAAATCAGGACACTACCATTGACGTACTTCATACCATACACACATGGTACGTCAACGGTTTGTAACAAAATGATAGCACAACATGTCTCTAAGACACAAAAGATTGAAATAAGTTGCAACTGGCCCTCACTAGGGCAGAGATAGCAGATACAATCATCCAGAGGACACATGTCCCAACATAACATCATTACATCTCAGCGGAAGCATTCAAAGGGGTCTGAGTACAGACAAATCCAAATAGGCTTAAGAAGCCGGGAAACTGAAATAAAGACGGAGCCCATCCACGATGTCTCGGATCCTGCCCGGGTCCGCTAACTACTCGTCAGCAGCCTCGTCAAACTCCACGTAGTAGCCGTCACCTGGATCCTCGTAAGCGTAGTCTGCGGAAACCACAGCCCCAAAGGGGTCAGTACATAGACGTACTGGCAAGCAAGACTCACAGTTCACCAAAGTGTAGCCCGTCAACACCAAGCACATATGCCTTGGGTTCAACGGAGGAAAGGGGTATAAAAGATGCTGCAACTGGCTGCACTAACCAACTACAGAGATTCTACCACTTCAGACTAACAGAAAGGAGATAAGATCGAGTATTGTAACCAACTGAAAGATAACTTCAAACAAACCCATCCTGGATCTCGCCCCTTATCCAAAGAAGCAATCCGAGGATAACTCACACAGTTGGCTTAAAGATGAATCAAGTTATTGTGACAATAATCCTATTACTAGTCAAGTTGTTAATCATGGGGTGTGAGATTGTGAATCATTAGGTTTAAGTTGTCCTGAGTACTTGTTAGCCAGTACTTTCACCAAGTTAACCATAACCGCGGAAAACACGGCTTCTCGAGAAGATTATCCCTGCAGGGTTGCACCAATTTGGCCGTACACGTAAGAATACCCCGCCAGATGGGATGCCTCCCACCAAGCGTGGCACTCAACACAACTCAACTCTTCTTCGCATCAAGCCCAAAGCACCTTGGGCGCACGGCTAATCGAGCCCAAAAGAAAATGGACCCTCATAGCACTCTAAGAACGTGTCGCCCTATATGCCGACTACAAAAGTTCCACCCTGCGCTGGGCTCGCAAAAACATGCATGCGGCAAATGGAAAACACGAACTAAATGAGATGATTTGGACGAGATGCGAATCGAATCAAATTGAGGGGGGGCCCCCATACTCGCTTCCCACATGCGGGTAGTGCGCTCATCATGGATCAGTAGACAAGACCCTTTTCCTATTAGGGTCGACACTAGCAGGCCTCAAAACCACACAGGGCCTCCTGCCGGTGCCTTATCATCAAATTATTATTTAACCATAACATTAGCATGATTGATTGATTAAACATCGAGCCCCAGAACATAATAAAATATGGTAACTGAAAGTAACGGGTAACAGACTCGAGCAAAACAACCTAAGCATGCTAGTAAGACACTGGCTCAATCAATAGGGTTGTAGGAGGGGTGGTGAGGCAATATCAGGGTTAAAGGATTCATGTGATAGGTTCGTAACAGAAACAACTACCACTAAGGCTAGCAGAAATAGACAACGGAAAGTATCGGTAACCAAGGTTGAAAGGAACACAGTGGTTCATGTGAGTGATAACTTGCCTGCAAACTCAGCAGCCGGGTACTGAGCTAGATCCTCAGAAGGGGTGCTGTAAAGATCGCCTGTCTCAACGTCGTCGTCTATCCGAGAAGAAGCAAACAAACAAGACAGAAATATAAACTATCATTATCATGGCATAGTGCACAATCATGGGATGATGGATGTAAATTTAATAGATGCATCAAAATAAACTAAGTGACATGGTAACACAATTTAAAGGGTTCCATATGCAATTGGATTGCATATGGGAAAGATCCATGACTTAAGTGGAAACAAATGATCTACAATTTATTACCATGTGAAAGTTGTTAGCATGATGCATGCATGATGATAATAACAAAATAACAACAATAGATGCAAGTGGAAAAAGAATTTTAACAAGTTTGGAAATCATTTATTAAGTTTGCAAATGTTTGGTTACTTAAACATGTCACACAAACAATTGTTGTTTTCATCAAATTAAAGTGTGCAAAACAATTAACAAATTTATATTTGAAAAGAGCATCAAATTTTAGTTGGATTACAGGTTTCAAATTTTGAAATATGAGTTAGGATGAATTTATTATGAATTAAACAATATTAAACAAGTCTTAAATGAATTTAAAACAAGTTTGAATATTATTTGAATTTTATTTATTCAAAACATAAATTCAAACTCATATTTGAAAAGTTCATATTTTTCTAGTTTGAAAACATATTTTGCATGTTCAAAAATAATTTATTGGGAGCAAGTTATGATTTTATCAAATTTAAAGGAATTAAATAAGGATTAAATTATTTAGGCAATTTAAATTACTCAAACCATGACACAAAATTTATATTTGAATAGGTTATTCAAAATGGTATGGAAAACATATTTTATTTGCATTTATTGGATTAATAATGAATTAGTTATTGAATTTAGCAAATTGCATTTGAATTATTTGAATTCAAATTTGAATTGCATTTTGAAAATTCAAAACAGGAAACAAATGGTACCAATAGGTAGACAATTAAATTTAGATTAGTGTGCATATTTTATTTTCATTTATTGGAGTTATAAAACTAAATTTATTGCCAAAATACTTTCAGGGACCAAACTGCTAAAATAAAAGGACTGGATTTAAATACAGGAATGTTTCAAAACGTTTTATACGCACAGAAAAACTACCCAGACACTGCCAGGGGGTGCCCAAGGGACCGTGCGCTTGCGTGGCACATGAGTGACTGACATGGGGCCCTCCCTGTCAGCACTCAGTCGAAAAAAAGGTGGGATTTATCCCAGGGGAGCCAGGGACTCGAACCCTGGACCTCGCCCTCGCGCGCACGGACTGCTACCGTTGCGCTGCTCTCGTTTGTTGTCAGCTAACAGAGACGCGCGAAGGATATCGTTCAGATCTGTGTTACTGAACTTGCTGACGCGTGCGTGACTGAACCATTGCCGACAGAAACAAGATCGCCGGCGGGGAACCGTGGTTGTGCCGCGTGCTGCTGTGTCGTGGTGTTGGAAGTTTGCACGTGCGCGATGCGGAGCTGACAGAGAGGAAGGAGGAGATGGACAGCCGCGTGCTCACCGGGAGGTTGGCCACGGATGAGCTCGACGACGGGGGCGACTGCTGCGGCGGTGACGAGGACGGCGGCGTGGCTCCCATGCTCCTCCCAGCTAGCTCCGGTGTCGAAACTGTAGAGGGTGAAGTGGTGGCTCGGTTCCAGAGCTTAGCGAGGGGAATTGGTGGCTACGGCGGTGGTATCCATCGGAGATTCAGAGGGCTTATCGCCGGCGAGAATTCAGAGAGGGGAGAGAGGAACGGCAGAGGGCAAACGACGGCGGATCTCGAGGGGAACAGGAACCCTAGTGTCTAGGGCAGAGCTGCGGGGGCCGTGGGGATCTTATAGGGGGCTAGAAGGTCTCCTGGCCGTCGGAGCGGCGCCACTGCCGCCGTGGCATCTCTAGATGAGCTGCCGTACCGTGGGGCGACGGTGGCGGCTGTTTTAATCGAACCGGTACGCGCGTTAGCGGGCTGGGCCGCGCTAGGAGAGGGTTAGGCGGGCTGGGTAGGCTGCTAGTTGCCGCACGCGCGTCCGTTTGCCTTTTTTTTTTGCTTTCTGTTTTTTTTTGTAGCAAATGGAAGCATTTGATAGGGTTTTTAGTTTTAAAAATTTAGAGAAAAAATCATGGGGAATTGTTATCTCAAAATCTATCAGTTGGCAATTTAGGTTTTGAAATTTCAAATTTTTACTTGCTGTTTGGAAAATAAACCAAATTAGATGATTTTTAATATTTAAAATGATTATTAAAACCAACACTTTAATAAAGTGACCCAAAATGATTTAATTGGAAACAAAAGAGTATAAAATGTTTTGGTTATTATTTTTATAATTTCAAATTGGGTTCTGTTTGAATGTTTTGGTTTGAATTTGAGTAATTTGTTATTTAATGAATTAATATTGAAAACAAGGTTTTTTATTAGGGTGACCCCTATTAGTAAGTGGATCAAAACATTAGAATGGTTTGTTAGTTTTCATGACTTGGAATTTGGTGCTGTTTGAATTTGAATTTGGGTGTGAAAGCAATTTGGGAATTATTTATTTGAAATAAAAGCACCATTTTATTAATTGATAACTATGGAATAATATGACAACAAATGGGTTGTTTTTATTTGAAATTTTTATTCCAAATGTTGTAACAGAGCAAGTATGAAATAACCATTTGAATTTGTTTGAGTTTCATTATGAAAACAAGATAAAACAGATGCAAAACAAATAGTAAACAAATGCAAACAAATAATTAAACATGATGACATGATGCAATACTTGAATTAAAACAAGAAACAAAACATTCTAGGGGATATTTTCATACTTGGGATGTTACACAGAACGTGCCGACTCCCAAGTCCCATTGAGTCATGACGACATACCTTCCAATGTGACTTTCATCTTAGTCCCTTTTGCCTCACGATATACCTTGTCGGACTATAGGCGATTTATCGTCATCCCTTAATAGCTCAACTCTCTTCTCGGTCCGTGAAATATGATTCATCTGACTAACTCTTAGTCAACAGACTCAGTTAACACTTAACCAAGTTGTACATGGCCATGCTTCCGGAATCATATCACTCGAGAGGGCCCAGAGAATATCTCTCCATTCGGAGGGGCAAAATCCCATCTTGATTATCCATATCACACAGCTTGCTTCTCATTCGACCCGAACTCTGCCTTTATAACTGCCTTGTCACGGAACATCGTTTGACAGAACCTAAGTCGATGATCGACAACTCGGATTTTGCGACAATCTTAGGTCTAAGGATTACATTGATTGAGACATGCAAATGACGACTTGCTCATTGCATCTCAATATGGGTCATTCCGACTTGCTAAACTCTTTAGCCAAGTCTGTGAACATGTAGCATCCCAACTTTTAATAAAGATGGAATACCTGTGTTATTGTGCTAGTCCCTGGATCAATTGCTAGCACCACAGTACAAAATGAAATATCATGCAAATGCATCAAATTCTATTACATCGCATGATCCAGTCTTTACAAAATAGGATTACAACTTGCATAGTCTTAGAAGACTAGCAGAAAAACAAAGATATACAACGGAAAACATAGTACAACATTGAGCCCATCTTCGTCATGTGCCACATGCAAAACATGTTGGCGATAGTCTCGGGATCCTAAACGAAATCCTCACTCGTCTTCAGAAACATCTGCAATATGGAATATGCAGCCACAAGGGAGTCAATACAATTTAATGTATTGGCAAGTAACACTATGGTGGATATAAATGGCAAGACTAATACTACATGCTCTGAGTTTGCATAAAGCCAGTTTTCTCCTATCACTTTTGTAAAACAAAGTTTTCTTTTTAAAAGGGGTGGCATCATTGGATTTACATCCAAGCACCACAATATTGTTCACTTGGTCAAAATTTTACTTATTGAAATTGATGATGAGATTCTTCCGTCATTCCTTGTCCAGCTGCTCATAGTTGTCCATAACCGGGGACACGGCTAAGATCTTAGTTTGTTGACTCTGCAGAGGTTGTGCACTTTCACCCTTTGTCTTCAATTAGCCCAAACATCCTATACACCCGGAGTGCATCATGGAAAGGAGAGAATTGAGACGGGATCTTTCAGAAGAAGAAATTCAACCCACCGGCAAGACCCGTTCCACCTATTATTATGCTACATCTGCTTGTCAAGCCTGGGCTGAACCCTCACAACTTAATTGATCAAGACAGAGCCCATATTGTCAAAAGGCTGCACGGGAAGCTACTAGATTTAGAGGGACATAGTAATCTTTTTGTTCCTGGGTGGCCATCCGCAAGTGACAACCTCAAGTGGAATAACCCTTAGACAAGGGCCCTGAGGAAACACTCAACATAAACCAATCACATCCAAAATCCACCCAGGTGTTTCATTGAATGTTATACTTAGAATTTTTCCTCAACATCTAATAAAACAATTTATAACATTGCATAGCATCTACTAAGTTCAAAGGCTATCAAAATAACAAGGTATAAGGGATGGCTACACACTAATAGAATAATTCATAGCATAGTATAACTTGGTAAAATTTCCTATCATGCATACTACTCAAGATCAACTAATGCATATATAAAATAATGGGTAGTTGATGGTGTGTTACTTGCCTTGTTGAAGTTGGTGAAGATATTCACACTCTCTTCACAAAAGATCGTTGCTCTCCGTACAATCTATTCATTGAAAACACAATAACAAAATAAACAAGCATCTTAGAAATCAAACACATAAGTGGAGAAAGCAAACAGAGCAAATAACATAACAAAGGAGTTGGACCAAGTTGTCTAGGACAAGTTCAATGTTTGAGTTTGAAAGATTCATTCCCTAATTGTTCAACACTTGTCAAGGGGTTTCCAAGAGTTAACTAAGGATGTCTAGGTTGAGTTTGTAGTGATCAAACTTTATTGAAAACATATTTATCTAAGTAGTTCCAACAGTTCACCAAGGTGATCTCACTATTTTAACTAAAGTATCACAATACAAAGTGTAAGACTTAGTTGTTTTCATCAAAACATTTGAGTGATCTAAGTTAGTCCTTCCATTTTGGTTTAGGCTAGGTCTAGGTTCAACTAACTTCATAACAAAGGATATAGCAAGTTAAAGTCTTGGTATTTTCCATTTGGGTCAAGGGCTGGATAAAAACAACTTGTTAATTCTTCAACTTGTGTGGATGGCTCCAAGTCTTCACAAGCTTGTCTTCTTGAAGATTATCTTCATGCTTCTATCGTAGTCTTTTCCTTGTATGGATTCTTCTCTTGATCTTGATAGATTTGTTCATGGCTTTCACTTCACTAATTTGGTTTGGGTATGGGATGGGCACAAAATACCACTAAGTCAAGAGAAAGAAAATAGGAAGAAAGATAGAAAGAGAGAGGGAGATGTTTTCTTCTGGATTTCTTCACACTTGTACTTCCTTGAGTTGCTTCTAGTGGTGGAGTCTTTTCTTCAAAATTTCTTCATTGATCCTCCTTGTAGCTCTTCATGTTTCCACCAACTTGAAAGTGAAGAGTCTTCTATTGCTTGATTCTTGTTTTCCATTTGCTAACTTGATGGATTCTTGAAGCAAGAATAGGGGGATGGAGGAGTAGATAGAAAACTATAGTACTAGTGTTTGAGGATCACTACTTGGTCTCTTATATTGTTTACATACTAGGTACTTGGTCTTGGATTCAAAATGGCCACAACAAACAATGGTAGAAAGAATAGAAACAAAATCTAAGGCATGATCAACTAGTGGTTCACTAAGATGAAGTTTTGGTCCAACTTACAAGGAAATGGTTCAAGGTTGTCCAAAAGGTTTAGGTACTGATGTCTCTGGTTTAAGGTTACCAAAAGGAGCAATTTTGCTTAAGGGAACATATTCCAATTATTTATAGAATTAATTCTATGCCAAACATACTTAAATATACTACTTAATTCTAATTTCTAAACTAACTTGTTCAATAATTATTTTGGAACGTAGTATATGAAAGTACACATCCTAAGGTTTCCAAATATATTTTATTTGCAATTATTCGATTTGTAGAATTTGAATTATGCCAAAATTCATCAAACATGCATATTCAAATTTGAACCAACTTAACTTTGTAAATTTTGAATTTGAAGAGTAATAAAATATTCTACAAATTCTGGGGATTTAAAAAAGTCCAAGTTTGCTAAATTTGGCCAAGTGGTTAAAAAGTTATGATGGTTGCAAGTTACAGGGACTATTCTGCAAAACTGGCAAAATTATTCTATTCGAGAAAAACAGGAAAACAGAGTGGATAAGGCTAGCTACATGGCAGCGCCTGATTGGATGTGTTTTCCAACTGGGAGCTGACTGGACAAGCTGATGCGGCTGCTGACTGGGTTAAGTGAAACAATCAGAGACGTTGGATCCAGATCCAACGGGGCTTATTCCTTCGGCTCAAGTCTAATCGTGTCCATCCAGATCAGATCTAACAGCATAGGGGGTTAGGTATACCTCACCGGCGGATGGTGGCCGGAAATGGGGATGCGGCGGCGCTGCTGCACGGGATCTTCACGATGGCAGCGTTCGGGTGACTCCCCGGGAAAGGAGACGCGACGACGACGCTCGGTGAAGCACGGCCAAGACGATGGAGATGATTGTGATGGCTCGGGGACTCCCTCCTGTGATGGCTACGTACAGACGGAGACGATGCACTTCCGGCGATCCTCAGCCTTGCATGGCGGGGCCGTTCTACGGCGCAAAAGGAAAAGAGAGAAGCATTAGAGAGTGCGCGCGGATGACGGGAGACGAATGTGAGTAGTCTCGGGAGCAGAAGGGGTCTCACCGTGCCGGAGGAGACGGAATACGGCGGCGGCCGAGAGTAACTCCGGCGACAAAATTCTTCCGTCTGGGGGCACCATCCGATATGAAATAAGAGGTTAAATGGAGAGGAGGGACAAACGATTTAAGGGGAGGAAACGGTAGGGATTAATTCTCTTTTAATCGCCGGTAATAAATCGCGAAAATTTCGGCTAAAACAAACGTGTTTCGGTTTCCAGTGTTGAAGACAACGTGACGTCGGCGCAGAGGTGAGCGCTGGGTGCCTGGGTTCCACCTGTCAGTCACTCGAACGAAGAGAGGGATGGCCGCTGCTGGGCTGCGGGTGGGCTTCTGGCGGGTTCTTCCCTGCGCGTGAGTTGGGCTAGCCGGGTGGGCTGCCTGCGCTGTTATGTGCCGCGCGTGAGCGAGAGAGAGACGGATGGGGAGGGGGTTTGGGTTGGGCTAGGCTGCTGGCGAGATTCCTTCCACTTTTATTTTTCTTTACTTTTTTTTAATTCTGTTTTCTAAAAACACATTATTTTTGTTTTAGAATTCCAATTTGCCTCAAACTAATTTCTATGGTTTTGTATTAGAAATGTGTATCAACTAATAACATTTTTGGTCAACTTTGAACACATTTCAACTTTTATTATTTTGTAATTATAAAAGATATACTAATAGTACTTAATTCTTATTTTTAAATAGAAAATGTATATAAATGGAAATTGGGTTTTATAAAATGTCAGATGCATTATTTAGGTCAATTATTATTTCTCAAAGAAATTTCAACCCATTAACATTTTTTTATATTTTTAACATATTAGTAAATCAGTTAATAAAACCTTTATGACATTTTTAAATATAGATAATAACTAGATAGGAGAGTGGATAAATAATTATCAGGGGATTATTATATTTGTTTTCCCTAATTATTTCATGTTATTTTTATAAACAAAACATTTATGGAAAACGTTCTATGGTGTAATACTTGCTATAATATTTGAATAGCAACATAAATAATTTTATTCATATGAAATATTTTTGGAGACATGAAGAAAATATTAGAGATAGTAATTATCTAGTTTTTAAATATCATAAACATTTTCAAGATGGTAATTGAGTTGAAAACATTGTTTGTTAGGAGGTTTGCTCAGAAGAAATATTTTTCTTTATGGTAAAATATCTATTTTGAAAGGGGCTTTAGGGTTTATGGAATTAAGGCAATTTGGATTCTATATTCCAATTACATTGAAATATGTATTGTTTCCTTTTGTTTCTTGCATCTTATTTGCTTTTTGGTGACTTGCATAACATGAAAACAAAAAGTTTCAATTTTTAGTGATTTTTGGACTTCCCAAAAATGGGGATGTTACAGAACGTTGGAATGGCATCGCCATGCCCATGACAAGTGGAACCGAGTCATTAGCCAACACTCACATTAGTCTAGGGTGTCTGTCCAGCACAACCTTGATGACCAAGGACAATTTAGTATGAACAACATGAATACATAGTTCCACAATCGAATCACATATTCAATCACATATATCAGATGTTCAAAACAAGGACGACTTAATAACTTTATGAATACATTGGGAATACATCATACATGATTACCTCTAGGGCATATTCCCAACAAATTCTCCTCCAACCCGGCGACAATGATGGCAACACGCTCCGGGAACTCCGGGTCAATCTGCACCTTTTTCGTTTCTTGGGAGGCCTGGAAGGTAGCTCCGTACTGAGAGCTTGGCATGCCGGGCATACTGACTTGAGCCGCCTGGGCCATGGCCACCACCTCATGTATCTTCTTCTTCTCGGCAGCAATGACCAAGGACTCGGCTAGCCGAGATCCAGTAGATGCGCAGTCCAGAGAGCGCTTGTAATCACCCGAGATGGTGATGATGCTGTTGGGACCGGGAAGCTTCATCTTCAGATAGGCCGCATGGGTTGAGGCCATGAACTTGGTGAGAGCGGGCATGCCGAGTAGAGCATGGTAGGGGCTCTGAAGATCAACTACTTCAAACTGCAGGCACTCGGTCCGGCAGTTCTCCCTGGTGCCGAAAAGCACATCAATCTAGTTGCGGCCGATAGGAGCACAAGACACTCCCGGCACAATGCCGTGAAAGGTGCTCCGGCTGGGTAGCAGCATGTTCTCGGCAAGGCCGAGCTTCTCCATGGTATCTCGGTACATGATGTTGATGCTGCTTCCGTTGTCAATCATCACCTTGCTGAACTTCACATTCTTCTTGGTCCCCAGGAAAGTAGGGTCCACCACCAGAGCATATGTACCCGGATTGGGTATCACCTTGGGAAGATCAGCTCTAGACCAGATGCTGTCTTGGTCGCCCCAATGCATGTAATCCGTCACCGCCGGCATCACTGCATTCACCTCCATCGCGCGCATGTGCTGGAACTGCTTGTCATCTGGCTCGGTGGTGAACACCATGTAGCTCTCATGATGTTCTTGGTACTGGTTCCGGTCTCCACCACCATAATTGCCGTTGTTGTTGTTTCCATTGTTGTTGTTGTTGTTGTTGTTGTTGTTGTTGTTGTTGTTCCGGTTGTTGTTGCGGGTGTAGTAGTTGCGGTTGTTGTAGTTGCGGTTGGCTCCCTGAGCCACTTGATTCACATTCTCCCTCCTCGGGTTCTCGGCCGGCCTGGGAGGAGCTGCCCGGATAGGCTGCACGTTGGAACCCGCAAGCGGAAGAGGAGGAGGAGGAGGGGGCAGTTGGCCAAAGCCTTCACTCTTGATGCGATCCCACCAGCTGCATCGCCGAGTTGTGTGGTTTGCTGGCCTACTCGGATGCCGAGTATAGAAGCTGCAAGGCCCATCCTTCATGTTCTCAAAGATAAATCTCTGAGAAGCATCTCCGGCTTCCTGGGCAGCATTGCCCTGCTGGGGAGCATTGTACTGCTTCTTGAAGTTCTGTCCCTGATTCTGGTTTTGCCCGTACTGGGCTCCAACAGTTTTTTGCCTTTGGCTGCTCCCGGCAGCCGCAGTATCCTTGTTCCCAACATTCACTTGCTCCGAGCCATAGCGAGTACCAGGGCGATCATCTCGGGCTTGTTGCGGAAGTCTTGGCGGTCATTTCGCCGGGTACCGTATTGATTTCTTCTTCTCGGGTCGAAGGAATCGAGCAGAGGCTGAGTAGGGTCGCCGAGCGCATACATATCGGCGATCTTGATCGTTTAGGCGAGCGTACTCGGCATCTCTCTCTGCAGCTTCTGCCACAACATGCTGCCATGCCTGCAGCCTTGAGCGAACCAGGCAATCGCCTGGGACTCGTTCACACCTTCACAGGTGTTCCTCAGAGTGCTCCACCGAGTAAGGTACTCGCGTTCAGTTTCCTCTTCTCTTTGCTTGCATGTCGAAAGCTGTTGCGGCCTATTCGGCCTCTTGTAGGTGCTGGTGAAGTTGCTGATGAAGGCCTCCGAGAAGTCAAGCCAACAGTTGATACTTTCCCTTGGCAAGTTGTTGAGCCAAATCCGGGCAGGGCCCTCCACCATCTGGGGCACGTATCTCACCGCCCATCTTCTGTTACCTCCATCGATGTGCACGGCGGGGACGTAATCGTTCAGCCAGTCATCCGGCTTGGTGCTCCCATCATAAGTCTTGGTCCCCCTGGCCAACTGGAACTTGGATACAGCGGGTTCTCCCATGATCTTGAGGCCAAAACAGCTTGGTCCTAGTGGGCCTCTTACTTCTATCTGTTCAGACCAGTGAATTCGGTCCAGCTTGTATCTTGCGTCGCTGGGCTCCAGCACTCTTCCACCCAACCGAGTAGCAACATCTCTTGGGTCGGCGTACCCGGGTTGCTGCATTGCCGAGTACTCGTCGTTGTAGCGGTCCTGGTGCACTGGGCCGGGTTGGCCGCTGCCACAACTGCTTGCGGCTGCACCGTCTCCTGAACCGAGTTGGCAGCCTGACGCCGAGATGGACCATCTCGGTTTCCTCCTTTCCCCTCTTGGCAAGCTCAGGTGGCTTGATAGCCAGTACCTACAGCGTTGTGTTTTTGGCCGGGCTGCCGCTCTACATCGTGCTGTTTTCCGGCGACAGCCGGGTCGTACACCAGCAACTGTTTATTCCTCCCAGAGTTCACACTCTGGGCCCTCTCACCGCCGGTAAGTGGCGATGAGGCCTGGTCTACGGATCTTGCCCCGTGCGAGTGAACAACATGGGACGCACCGGCTCCCGGGTTGGCCTGCCGGAAAGCCTCATTCTGCCTGACAGCTTCCAGAACCAACTCATTAAGCCGGTCCTGCTACCTAGCGCGAGCCTCGCCAGTGAGATTCGGAAACTCGGCCGCGACCACCTCAGCAGCCCTAAGTGTCTTGGCAGGAGAGCTGTATTTCGGCCTACCGACAGTGTTTAAACTAGCCGATCTGCTAGCATCCCTACGATCTCTAGCTACCTCCGCACCCAGGTTGCGGCGAATAACTCCTATCTTCCTAGGATTTCTAGAAATAGGAGTAAAACCATGCGCTCTATTGTACTCGTTCTGGTCTAGGTTAAGCTCAAGTATAACCTTCTCCAGCTCCTAGGCCTCCAAGAGCAAAGCCTGGCGCTGCTGCTCGAGCTGCGCCCTCACCACGGCCAGATCCGCGTCCGCGGCGAGAGGCATGCCAGCTGCTCGGCGGTGCCAGCACGAGCAGCCGGTACCGCAGTTGACGTGGAAGGGTCCATGTAGCCCGGTTGGTTCTACGACATGTCGTAAGGCTTGTGGCCCCTGCGAGCAGCCGACTCCTCGACGACCTCAGGCGCAGTGGGCGCACCTTTCCCGGCAATCGATAACCGGGCCCGTCAACATCACCTCCACGCTTCCCACAGAGCAGCCGGCCAGCTTTCCGCGGACAGCGAGAACACCGGGACGGTCCTCAGCGACGAGTACCTCCTCCGGGTACTCGCGGATGATGGTGGTGGCTACGTACACCAGATGCGCGCCGAAGGAGAGGACGGAGCCGCCTGCAGGCACGGGCCTGCCGCCGAAATCGTCGGCGTTGTCGGTGACGAAGTCGAAGGAGCCGAATCTGTGGACAAGACCACAAACCATGCGCTCCCCTGACGGAGAAACGAGTCTCACTCGAATATGAACCCTAGCCAGCGCCGCTGCTGGCCCCACGGTGGGCGCCAACTGTCGTGGTGTGGAGAAGACAGATTCCAAGGGATGGCTAAAGTTGGGGCCGATGGATGCTATAGGTATTCGGGAAGGGATCGCACGCCGGATAGGCGCGCTCAGGAACACTGCAAACACCACAATCTACCCAGGTTCGGGGCCCTCGTGTGGAGGTAACACCCCTACTCCTGCCTATCTCTATGTATAATGCTCGACCATGTATAGAAGTTACAATCTCTCAGCTACTCGCTCCCTGCCGAGTAGCCAGCACTCAACTCTCTCTCTCTACTGTTCTCTCTGTGAGTTGCTATGCCTCGCAATAAATGAGCTCAGGTCCAACGTCTCTCACGCATGAGGGGGCTAGCCACCTTTTATACTGGTGGCCAGCGAGTATTTTACAGATAAAAGTATGGATGTGACAACTCCACTATGGGAACGGTGCACGCCTCCGTGTTCCCGCTGACGCTGTCGCTGAAAGTCTCCGCGCCGTGCGGCTGACAGGTCTTGTCCACCCTGTCAGCCCCTTAGGGTAGGTCACTGACATGTCCTGCCCCCCTTGTCAGTGACAGGACAAGAAAGCTACCCACCCGTACTGTTCCCACGTCTTAGTGCGGATAACCAGGCGCCTAGTAAGGGACACTTCTTTTAAGTTTCTGCTTATGCAGAAGCTAGTTTCTGGGTTGTGGTGGATAGAAACTGTTGTGGGGAGAAACTCCAGAAATTCCTCGAAAGACTTCTTTCGCTTCTACGGATTTTGCTTATTTGTTAGGTTGGGTTGTGATATGTCTATAACACCCTTGAATTTTATATACACACTAAATATATCTAATTATGCAAGTTTATATTAAAAATGATCTAGAAATAAAACAAAGATACAAAATTAGCATAATATCCAGTACACAATCTAAAAGAACTGTTCCATCAAATGAATAGTAAATTCATCGTATCCAGTACCAAAAAAGAAAGAACAAAATTGAGTTTCTCTCAACACAGTGCACACCAACGGAGGTCTAGGAGGGAGCGGAGAGCCGGTCGGGCTGGAGAGGCAGATCGGCGACCTCCACGGGGCAGGCTCGGAGAGGCAGGGCAGCTGCCGAAGACCGGAGCTCGACTGGAGATGCAGGGCGGCGCCTCTGTGGTAGCTGGTGGAGGCGGACAATGGAGGTATGGGAGGGATCCGGTCGGGGACCGAGGCCAGAGCATCAGGGGCGGGGCCGGACGAGCTAGCCGGCGCCCTGCTGACAACGAGAAGCTCGAGCCGCGGAGCTCAAGGGCGGCGGCCGGTGCACGTGAGGAACCGGCGCTAGATGGCAAGGAATCGGGGCAGGGCGGCAAGGAATCGGGGCGGGACGGCGCGGATTTGGGGCGGTTTGGGATGAGGCAGGGCGGGACAGGGCTGGATCCGGTCGGGGCAGGGCGGGGAAGGGCGGAGCAGGGTGGGATCCGGCCGAGGCGATGCGGGGCGGAGCAGGGCGGGTCGCTGCCTCGCTGCTAGGGACGGAGGTCGAGGGAAATGAGTGGTTGACTTGCTACAGTAGGTGCGGTGGCAATCAGTGGTAATTTCGCGCTACGATATGTCCATTTTCCATACCCTTTCGCTAGCCGCTGTGAGAAACTCGGGAAACTGCTCCCGGGCAGTTTCTCCTTCTGTGTACAAAACTGGCTTCCACGGTGGGTAGAAGCTGGTAGAATCTAGACACTTCTTTCCGGTTTCTGCATATTTGGACCTAAAAGCAGCCAGAATCTGCAAAAGAAGTGTGCCTAAGTTGAACCACATGCCGGTGCGGCCCCTGAATACGCGGGATCTTCCACAACGGCTCCATTGACTTTATGCCCGAGTAGGATAGCTTCCCATCTACTCGGATCACGTGAGATCTACCCGGTTGATCCAGGACGAGGCTTGTTATCTCTTCTTGGCCTTCAATACCTCCTACCGAATAGCGCCCACCAGATACCGGATTCCGGGTAGCCGCCTACTCGACATAACCGTACCTTGAACAATGTTAATCACCAGCCTTACCCCTACTCGGGGGTAGCCCCTCGACAGCATCAAGCCTATCACTCAAGGAAGAGGTTTCTTCAACCGAATTTACCTTCTTACCTTGTGGAGCTCTCTCAGTGTGCCATTCAGAATAATTTATCATCATATCATCAAGAACCTTTGTTGCAACACCCAAAGTGATGGACATAAAGGTTTCTCCAGTAGCTGAATCCAGAAGGTTTCTTGAGGAAAAATTCAGGCATGCATAGAAGGTTTGGATGATCATCTAAGTAGTCAGTCCATGAGTGGGACAATTCTTTACCAAATATTTCATTCTTTCCCAAGCTTGAGCAACATGCTCATTATCAAATTGTTGAAAATTCATAATTCTACTTCTTATAGATATAATCTTAGCAGGAGGATAATATAATCCAATGAAAGCATCTTTACATTTAGTCCAAGAATCAATACTATTTCTAGGAAAATATAGCAACCATTATTTAGCTCTTCCTCTCAAAGAGAAAGGAAACACTTTTAGTTTAATAATATCTCAATCTATATCCTTATACTTTTGCATCTCACAAAGTTCAACAAAATTATTAAGGTGAGCAGAAATATCATCAGTACTAATAACAAAAAATTGCTCTCACATAACAAGATTTAACATGGCAGGCTTAATTTCATAAAAATCAACATTAGGAGCAGGTGGAGTAATAGGTGTAGAAATAAAATCATTCTTGTTTGCGCTAGTAAAGTCACACAACTTAGTGTTATCAGGGTTGCTCATTTTAGCAATATTAAAAAAGGATAAAAAAAATAACAACTATAATAATTTTATGTGTGTTTTTGATATAAAGAAGCAAACAAGACAAAATAAAATAAACTAAGCAAAACAATAAGAAAGTAAAAAGATCGGAGGTGAGAGAATCCCTTGCAAAAATCTTCTTCCTCCCCTGCAACGGCGCCACAAAAATTGCTTGATGGCGTGTGGACACACGTTCGAAGGGAGACCCCAAGAGGAAGGTATGAAGAGTACAACAACAAGATTTTCCGTCAGAAAGAAACCAAGGTTTAATCGGACCAGTAGGAGAAACAAATCACTTCTGAAGGTTGTTAACAGCTGATGTTGGCAGGGCACACTACCAGGCTCAACAACAACATGGATTCTGCACACAACACAACCAAGATATTTTGCCCCAACGAAACAGTGATGTTGTCAATCTCACCGATCTTGCTGAAAACAAAGGATTAGA
Organism: Alopecurus myosuroides; assembly: GCA_028641055.1. Lineage (NCBI taxonomy): Eukaryota > Viridiplantae > Streptophyta > Magnoliopsida > Poales > Poaceae > Alopecurus > Alopecurus myosuroides. The sequence goes on from CM054059.1 coordinate 154,114,287, forward strand.
CGAGTGTGGAAACTGATGTTTGTTTGCAGTGAATGAAATGAGAACAGTGTTTGTAGTGAAAGAAAATAGTGTTTTAGTAGGTTGTATTATCAGTGTATAAGAATGGACCGGGGTCCACAGTTCACTAGTGGTGTCTCTCCATAACAGATAAATAACATGTTGGGTAAACAAATTATAGCTGGGCAATTGAAAAAATAGAAGTTGCACCGTAGTGCATATACAGGACACGATGATTACTATGAGATCTATTTGAGCATTACAACATGATACATAGACCGTCATCCAACTGTATCTATGACTAATAATCCACCCTCAGGACGTCATCCAAGCAAACTTTGGGTATTATGTTGCAAGCAACAGATTATTGCATTAAGTAAAGTGGGTAAAGTAAACAATAGAATTATCCTTAGAAAAATCATTGTTGTTTTATCCCTAGTGGTAACAGCACATCCACAATCTTAAAGGTTATTGTCACTCTCCCAGATTACTGGAGGCATGAACCCACTATCTAGCATAAATACCCCTCTTGGAGTTACAAGCATCAACTTGGGCAAATCATCTACTAGTAACTAAGAGCATGCAAGATCACAAATAACATATAAAAGATAGATCTATAATCAATTTGACATAGCATTCAGTATTAATCGCATCCCAGCAAATACAACATGTAGCACTACAAATAGATGATCTTGATCATGTTAGGCAGCTCACAAGATCTAAACATGGTGGCATAAAGAGGAGAAGATAACCATCTAGCTACTGCTACGGACCCATAGTCCAAGGATGAACTACTCACGGATCACTCTGGAGGCAGGCATGGTGATGAAGAGCCCTCCGGTGATGATTTCCCCTCCCGGCATGGTGCCGAGGAGAGCTTCAGAACCCTCCCGAACTAGGGTTGACGATGGCGGCGGCTACAAAACTTTTCGTGGATGGAGGCTCGGGTGTTTAGGGTTTTCCCGAGGAAGACTATTTATATGCGAAAGGGCGATGTCGGTGGGTGGCCAGGGGGTCCACACCACGTGGTGGCGCGACCAAGGGGGGAGGGGCCGTGCCGCCCTATGGTGTTGCCACCTTGGTGCCGCCCTCCGGGGGTCCTCCGGACTCCGTGTACATGATAGAAATATAGGACCCTAGGATTTTGTTTCGTCCAATTTCGAGAATATTTTCAGAACAACTTTTCTTAAACCAAAAATAGCAGAAATCAGGAACTGGCACTATGACATCTTGTCAATAGGTTAGTCCTAGGAAAAGCATAAAAATGCTATGAAGTGTATAGAAAACATGTACCAATTGGCACACTATCAACATGGAACATCAGAAATTATAGATACGTTGGAGACGTATCAGTGTCCTAGAATCTCACTGGAGCATCCGTTCTTTGGAAGAGGAGTCTGGACGTCAATGCTGAACCACACTCGTGGACATTGCTGACATATACATCAGATGGTCAAGGAATCAGGATCGAGAGGGGATGTAAGCTTACACGGATGAATACCCAGCTCTGCAATGTCAACTTACCCGCCTCACCTGTCGCTAGTTTCTTCTCCCATGCCCTACCATCACTACAAGCCAAGCTAAATAGCGTGTGGTCCACTGCGGTCGCTAGCTACTTGAATGTAACCCAAGCCGGAGGCGGACGTCTTGATCTACACGGGCATATGTGGACAAGATCTGGGACGTAACGGCGGCATCGCCAATCTAAGAACATGGAAGAGTGGGTTCGAGAGAAGGTGTACGAGCACAGAACTCCTTCGGGACGAGGTGGCTGGGCTAGGCCGTGGGAGGGCTGTGCAGGTTGTGGCTGTAGTGGGAGAAACTTTTTTTTTGGCAATGCTGTGAGGAGAAGATGATTGGAATGAGCAACCAGAGTTTTTTTTTTGGGAAACACTGGGAACCCCCGGGGGATGAACCTCTAGGTTGACCCGCAAGCACGCGCACATGTGCCTTAGGCAGTTACGCGTCCACGAAAAAATGGCAGGGACCACGCGTTGGACCCCACCTCTTTGCCTTTTCCCTTCATGAGTCGTTCTCCACCACATGAACACGCGCGTGTGCCGGGAAAGGCGACAATGTTGTTGCAAAGCGTCGGACGCCATGGCTGTTTCAAGGCGGCGCCGGGATGCTACCAGGGGAGATTGGCGCCGTCGCTGCAGCAGAAGCTCTTCGGCTCATGCCGTTCTCTGGCCCGAGCTCTTCCACAACTCGAGATCCTCTAAGGCCGTCCTTTTTGCATCACCACGGTCGGACGCACAAGCTTCAACCGGCGGCTCCTGCTCCGGCCCGACCTTTCCTTCGCCGACCCACCACCGGCGAACCTTCCCGTTGGGTCGCTATAGGATTGTGAGGCCGTGGGCTGCCTCCTGTCTCGGTCTGGTGCGGTGCTCCCATGGGAGGTCGTTGGCACTATCGAAGGAAGACGACGAGTCTCCCATGGAGAAGAAGGTGATGCTCCAAGCGGGGGCAGCGGTTGAAAGTTCATGGTGCCCCACGTGTGGTTTTGGTAATTTATGACTATCCTTATGGACTAATAGTTTCATTGAGATATCCTTGTAGGTTTGTCCATTGGCGCCACTTGAACTCCATGTGTTGGATTCAAGGTTGGATGCCATCAAGATCATTTCTTATAATAAATATATTTGATATGATCAAGAAGAAGAATTTCCATGATAGTATTGATCATATTTCAATTATATATTGAAGGAGATTGTATGAACATTCATGTTTTACCTTCAAGACATCATCATCATGAATAAAGAAAAGTTAGTTAGTTGATCAAGTTGAAGTGCAAGTTCAAGATGAGCATCAAGAAGAGTTCAAATGCTTGATGCTTGCCACCCATATGGAGATTATTGTCAAGTGAAGATGGACATGTGAGAAGCTCTCCCATATATCTTATGGGGGAGGAATTTACAAGTCTTCACAAAGCGAAGCGCAATCAAGAAAGATGCTCCAACTTGAGGAGATTAAGATCGTCATCATCTATCTCAATTGGAATGTGCAAGACAAAGGTGACATTGATAGTTTGTCTATTTTACCGGTCTCATGATGTTAGTAGGGAGACCAGGATAAATGATAGATAACCGTTCTATCAAGAGGGGCCCTCGAATGAGTTGCTTGATCGTATCGTTCGTAGAGAGCTCAAACCTTTGCATCCTGGGCATCATATTTCTTGGTTGTTATTTGGGGTTTCTCCATTTTGGCTTTAGATCTTGTCTTGTTCTTCATGTCAAGCTCAAGTTCCTCAAAACGGATTTTTTTTAATAGAAAACTTATTGCATTTTTGTTATTGGAGGTTTCGCCGGTTCGTATCTTATAGACAGGTCTAGACTTTCCCCATTTAGTTTTATTCTTCCTTCTTGTACTATGATGTTTCTCTGCATATTCTTTTTGTTCTCGTCTATGCGATTTCAACGAGCCCAAGAACGTCAAAAACGGAGTCCGGATCCAAAAGATATGACCGTTTTCGTATCAATGTTTCACCGTTTCCAGGGGGCGGAAATTCCAGTCTAAGGCCAGAAATTTCCGGGGAAATTATCCGGCCCGGTAGTAGAGAGTGGGCACTTGCGCTCCAGGGGGTCTTGGGTCGTCAGGAAATTCCCGGGGTTGAAATTTCCGCCCTAGGGGCCGGATATTTCCGCGGTAAGTGAAAATTTTCCAGTCCGGGTGGCCCTAACGGCCATATTTCGTGGGAAACTATAAATAGCCTTCTTTTCCCTCAAGAGGAGGCTGCCCAACTCATTTCCTCTCCTCTCCATTGTTGACCTTCAAGAGTTTGGGTTTCTCCCAATCCCTCCAATGATTCTTGCCCCTTTTTAGGGAAAGGAGAGAGGAGATCTAGATCTACTATTTCACCAATAAATATCTCCTCTTAGTGAGGGGAATCCATAGGATCTAGATATTGAGATTCATTTTTTGTTTTCCTTGTTCTTCCTCCTTCCTCCCTGCATTACATTAGTTTCTTTGGTAGGATTTAGGAGAGAAAGACTTCATCACTTTGTGTTCTTGCCATTGCATTAAGTGCATCGGTTTGAGTTCCCCACGGGATTCATGAAAGAGATGTTCGTGAGCTTGTTACTCTTGGATGCTTGGTCACCGGAGAGATTGTTCCTCTTGGGTGTATTGAGCACCCTAGACGGTTAGTGCTTGGGGCTTCCACCTTGTTGCAAGAAGCTTCGTTGAGAACCTCCAACTTACTTGTGGAGATAGCCTCAACCTCGTGTAAGGTTTGGTCACCGCCTTCAAGACGACCTCATAGTGGAAACGAGAATCTCCCTCACAAGAGAAGCTCAAGGAGAATAAGGTGTGCACATCCGTGCTATTGAGGAGCGCCTAGGTGGCTCCCCACCTCTCCAACAAAGACGTACTTCCCTTGGGAAGGAACTTCGGTAATCACATCGGTATCTCTTTGTGCTTCAGTTATTTATATACTGTAGCTCGTTACTTATTCATTTACCTTTGTGATAGCCATTGTGCTTGAATTCATATTTATTTCTATCACATAGTTGTATATCTTTCTTAGCATAAGTTGTTGGTGCACGTAAGTAAACTTAGCTTGTATAGGTTTTGTGCTTGATAAATTAAACGCTAGTTTTATTCCGCTTTCATTCAATCCTAAACCATAATTATTTTAAAGTGCCTATTCACCCCCCCCTATAGGAGGCATCCTTGTACTTTGAATTGGTATCAGAGCAATAGCTCTCATTGTTAGGCTTCCCCTCCTTGAGAGTAATGATGTCGCTTAGTGAATTAGTGCATGATCCCACATTTCATTTCGATGGCACAAACTATGATGTTTGGAAATTTTGTATGCTCATTTTTTTTCGGGTCATGGACCCACATATGGAGCAAATTTTAGAGATGGGTTTTTATCCTACAAAGGATCCTCAAAATCCAAGTTTAGAGGAAGAGAAAAACTTATCTCTCGATGCTCTTGCTATTAATGCGTTTTTTCCTTCTTGTGAGCCTTGTAGTTATTAAGCCACTCTTTCCTATCCGGAATGCTCATGAGGTATGGACAAGGCTTCAAGATAAATATGGAGTGTCCAATATTGTTGAGGATGATTGTTCTCCCGCCATCTCCGGTCGTAATGAGTTATCAACATATTCTACTTCACCAACATGTGGTAAGCCACAAACTAATGATACGGTGAGTAGTGATAGGCTTTGAAATAATGATAGTGAGCTTATTATTGATGATCATTCACCTCTATCTTATTGCCATGGCTCATCTTTGGACTTAAACACAACTAGAACCAAATACGTTTTACATGCTTGTGTTGATACTCCTTGCATATCATGTCAATGTTGTGTGGCTAAATCTCATGATGATATGCTTGCTTTATCTTGTTCCCATGATAAAAATGATTGTGTTTCCTCTAGTCTTTGTTCGGCTAACAATGTACAGGAAACCTAACTCTCCATGGAACAAGATGTGGACTTGAGTCGTGCCTCAAGTAATATTCCATCATCATCTACCACATTTTTCCTCATGGCCAAGGATTCAAAGGTACCTTCTACTTTGAACCCCAATATATCTCATGTTCATAGAGATGAGTGGATAGCTAGCCTTGATGGCGAGACCAAGGAAAATGTGAATGCTCTTGTAGTACAGCTTGATGAGGCTAACTCTCTTATAGATGAAAAGGAGGATATCATCGTGACTTTGGAAAGTCATAATGATGTACATTCTATCAAGGAAAAAGAACTTGAAAATACTTTTGAGAAAGAGCGTTCCCTTACATCTTATCTTGAAGAGAAACTATCTAGTCTAGAAGAAACCTATGCTCTTAAAGTTTCTAAGCTTAGAAGGGAGAATGAATTATCTCTTGCTCTTGCTAATGACCTCAAAGCTAAAAAATGATGATGCTTGTGCTACTAACTCTATTTCTTGTGAAACATCTATATTAAAGGAGAATGTTGATTTACGGGCTCGACTTGAGTTGCTAACTAGTAATTATGGAAATTAGAAGAAACTCAGGAAAAGATCTGAAGATCTCATGAAGATCTTCGAGTCTCCCGTGAGAGGCTAAAATTATCTCATGAGGCTATTTTAACTAAGGTAACATATTGTGAGCCTCATGTGGACAAAGGCACAACCTCTACTCAAATGCTATATTTACTTCTGGTAGTCCTAGTAACTCATCCTCTAATAATGTTTCCACATCTTGTGATGAATTGCTTTCCTTGCCTCGTTGCTCTAAAAATGATGCATCTACTTCCTCTATCTCTTGTGTTGATACTAACCTTGTAGAGGGAATCAATGAGCTCAAGGACCAAGTCACTTCTTTGAAGAAAGACTTGGAGAAGTGTCATAAAGGGAAGTCCACACTTGACAATATGTTGAGTGTCCAAAAATCCCCCAATGACAAGAGAGCACTTTGATTCATTTCCAATCACAAGAACAAGTCCAAGGTATTCAATAAGAAGGGTCATGAACAAGTCAAGAATCTGTCCAAGATTGTTTGCTTTAAGTGCAAGGTTGAAGGTCATCATGTTAGATCATGCCCTTTGAAGAAGAAGCAACTTAGTGAGAAGCAACAAGGGAAGCTGCCACAAGTCCAACCTCAACCTCAATTTCAAGTTGAAGAAAGGCCTCTTCCCATGAATACTCAAACTAATATTTCTCAAGTTGAGAAATCAACTAAGAAGAATTGAAGGAGCCGTTCTTGCTATTTATGCCGCGAAAAGGGCCATATTGCTTCTTCATGAACTAATGGTACATTATCCAACCCTATCATAATTGATGATGTGTATTCCATTTGTAAGGATAATGCGGGCAATGTGTTTGCCAAATATGTTGGTAATCAAAGTGGTATCAAGTGAAAAACCATTTGGGTTCCAAGCTTATTGTGACTAACCTCTTAGGACCCAACTTGGTTGGGGACCAACAAGCTCAAACTTGATCAATAGGTGTTATTGGAGGGCATTGGAGACTTGGATATGTCATGAATAATTAAGGTATATTCATCACTTGTATTTTCCTCAAGCCAAGTCATTTGGATTATCATGTATCTATCTCTTATTCCATGCTCCTTCTTGCGGTAACTTGTATTTACATTTTATATATACATTCAAAGTTTCTTGCCCCTTTGCATGTGTTGGTTTTGTAACTTTCTTGTATTTTGTATATATTGTGCTTACTACTTACTTATCCTTGAGTAATCTAGTATGTGGTTGTCAGTTCGCACACCATGTATGTGTGAGTTTGCTTTGAGCCTTGTTGTATCTTTCTTGTATCTTATTTGGCTCTTTTGAGTGATTAATGGACTTTCCTATTTTGAATGATATGACTTGGCACTTCACAATCCTAAAATGTATGAGCAATACCATTTAGTGTTGATATTTTAATATTGTCCAGCCTTTATGTGGTATGTCATGCTCATGATAAATTCAATTCTATAATGCCTATTAATTATCTCTAGTTGTTCTTTATTTGCCTCTTGTTAAGAAGATAAGGATTATCACATTATGGGGGAGTAATATCCTTTTTGCATATTAAAAACCTAAAGAATGCGAACATTTGAGGTTTTGCCACCTAGAACTGATATTGTGAATTATATTGTTCCTATGTGGCATGTGTGCTCAAACAAGTTTCAATTTCCTTAAATGCTTTTATATGCTCATATTTTGGATCTTGTTTGTGAGAGGGTTTCTTGGTTCCTCAAATGTGCACTAGTATGTATTATCTCGGAAACCGGTTGCTTCATGTTGTATTAATCATTGATTTGCATGATCATTCGACTATTGAAGCCACCAAGAATATCTATTTAAGCATGGTTTTTAATTCATATCCTTTTCATATGCTTTTATTTTGTGAATATGATCATGAATATCTATGAAACATACCACAGAGAAATAACTCCATACTCCTTGTCCTTGACAAGTGATAATATTATTTGTGGTATAATTTATTGATCATATTTACTTGGGCTATTGCTTTTATTTTTCATATTTATTGCGAAGCAATTGCTTTGTGCTCACTCCCATTGTCTTCCTTGCCTATTGAGAATCCCTTTGTTTTACTCGTATTTGTTTGGTGTTCTAATTGCTAAAGCTAAAGGAAGGATCCCATTTGTGTGCATATTGTATTACAATTCAAAATTATGAATAATGCACAAATCATGGGGGAGCTTTAGTATATTATTTAGAACACTATTTTTCTTCTTTTGTCTTTAGATCTTTCTAAATTGGTATTTAATCCCGATGAAGTGTATTTAGTGAAGACAAACATTTTCGTCATGTTACTTTGTGCCATCATGAAAAGTGTAGAGGGTTTGGTTTAGTTGTTGTAACCTTGCTCTTTCTGGGAGTTGGTTATCTTACTCATTGCTTTATTTTCAAATTGATCTATTTTGGATATTGTACTTCTATTCGTTAATGAATCTTTCTTTTGATATCTCTTTTGGGAGTTCAATATCTAATTTCTTGTTGTAACTTTTAATTGGTTTCTTTGAAGTGCCAATTGGTTCTTTGTGATATTGTTTTCACTTGTCTTTTGGTTCTTGAAAATCTTTGCACGCATATTTACTAAAGTATTTTTATGGCACTCTTACTTTATTTGATGTAATATATAGGGTAAACTCCACCGAATCCTAAATCGGCTAAGATGTGCATGAAATTCAATTTCATATCTATATGCACATATTTATGTGGAGCTTATCCTATGTATTGTAGTTTGTCTAACTACTTTGGACCCAATGTGTTTGGGGACCATTTTGTGCTTAAATGTGTTTTAGGTACATTTGAGATGCATTGGATGCTTGCCTCATTCTCAAGGAAGGTGTTTTCACCATGATCTTATCGGAGTCAAGCTAGGATGATGGATTAACTCTTATCCACAACAACATCACCAATGCAGTCTTGGTAACAAGTATCTCTCATGCATGCTATTCTTGTATTCAACCTTGTGTAGGTTGCATCTTGGCATGAAAATTCTTTATTTGTAAAATTATTCTCCCTTTGTGATACTTGATTCTTCCAAAACATTGCAACTATCTATTTTCCCTTATTGGTATTTATGATGTATTTGGTGTGTTTGTCTGGGAAATTCATTTATCCCCATTTAACATAAATTTGAGCTATGTGTTATGCTTTCAATAAAAAAAAACTGTATTGGTGTATTTATGACTTTCTCTTGGATATCATGGTCTTCACTTTCGTAACTATTTTGTGTGTAAATGCTTCTTTGTGGATACATATTATCATGATTTGTGCCCACTTAGAAACTAATACACATGAGATGGATCACATCTCTTTTTGGTATCATATTCCTTTGGAGTCCACCCTTCTTATACCCTTTTCATTTTTGGTGACTCTGGAAAATATTTTCCTTATGAGTGCTTGTCTTATATTATTTCATCTTGTGCACTCATTTCTTTTTGAGTTTTTTTTTCTTGTCTCTCATGATTACCTTGGTGGACATGTTGGTTTCCTTATGTATGGTTGAGCCTTGTCTCATGGTTTTCCGTTCATTTGGTATCTTTTTGCTCAATCATTCATTTATTTTGTTCAAGTGATATGCCTAGCTTGCTTTTTATGCTCTCTTGCACTTGTTTTGTGTTTTAAAGGATATTGGAGGGGGGAGTGATGATCGCATATTTGTGTACTTTGTATTCAAATGCAAAAACTCTAAGTAGTGCATGAACATTGGAGAGGTTCATAATTTTCTTTGGAACACTATTTTGCTAAAATCATAAAATATTTGGTTCCATTGGTTTTTCGGATCCGTTGTTTGTGCTCCTCCTATTGGAAGAAGTGTTAAAGGAATATAATCTTATTTGCAATCTTTGGATCCTCAATATAGTTTGATCTCTCCATCTATTCGTCATTGAATATGCATTTGTCTTCACTCATATAATGAGAAATGCAAAAATTGTAGGGGAGCTCTTACTATATTGTCCTTCTACATTTCCCCGCCCATTTCAGCAATGGATGCCAATGGGGGAGAAGTTTATAGGGTTTAAGGGAATTTGGTTTAATGCTTTGGTTTTGTTATTAAGCATTTTTGCTTTCCATTTTCATGCATCCATGTGTATTGCTTTGCATGTTTGCTTGATTCATTATATAAACCATCGTAAATGGGATTGTCATCAATTACCAAAATGGGGGAGATTGAAAGTGCATGGTGCCCCACATGTGGTTTTGGTAATTAATGACAATCCTTATGGACTAGTAGTTTCATTGAGATATCGTTGTAGGTTTGTCCATTAGCACCACTTTAACTTCATGTGTTGGATTCAAGGTTGGATGCCATCAAGATCATTGATTATAATGAATATATTTGATATGATCAAGAAGAAGAATTGCCATGATATTATTGATCATATTTCAAGTATGTATTGAAGAAGGAGATTGTGTGAACATTCATGTATACCTTCAAGACATCATCATCATGAATACAGAGAAGTTACTTAGTTGATCAAGTTGAAGTGCAAGTTCAAGATGAGCATCAAGAAGAGTTCAAATGCTTGATTCTTGCCACTCATATGGAGATTATTGTCAAGTGAAGATGGACATGTGAGAAGCTCTCCCATATATCTTATGGTGGAGGAATTTACAAGTCTTCACAAAGCTAAGCGCAATCAAGAAAGGTGCTCCAACTTGAAGTGATTAAGATCGTCATCATCTATCTCAATTGGAATGCGCAAGAAAAGGTGACATCGATAGGTTTTCTTTTTTACGGTCTCGTGATGTTAGTATGGAGACCGGGTTATAGGATAGATAACCGTTCTATCAAGAGGGGCTCTCGAATGAGTTGCTTGATCGTATCGTTCGTAGAGAGCTCAAATCTTTGCATCCTTGACATCATATTTTTCTTGGTTCTTATTTGGGTTTTCTCCATGTTTGGTTTTAGAGCTTGTCTTGTTCACCATGTCAAGCTCAAGTTCATCAAAAACGGATTTCGTATAGAAAACTTATTACGTTTTTGTTATTGAAGGTTTTGCAGGTTCCTATCTTATAGAGAGGTCTAGAATTTTCTCATTTGGTTTCATTCTCCCTTGTTGTACTATTATCTTTATCTGCATATTCTTTTATTGCTCGTCGCTGCGATTTCAACGAGCCCAAGAACATCGAAAACGGAGTCCGGATTCAGGGGGTGGAAATTCCGGTCTAAGGCTGGAAATTTCCGACCAGGCCGGAATATTCCGGGGCAAATATCCGGCCCGGCACCAGAGAGCGGGCACTCGCGCTCCAGGGGGTCTTGGGTCGTCCGGAAATTTCCGAGGTAAGTGAAAAATTTCCAGCCCGGACGGCCCTACCGGCCATATTTCGTGGGAAGCTATAAACAACCTTCTTCTTTCTCAAGAGGAGGTTGTCCGGCCCATTTCCTCTCTCCTCCATCTTCTTTCTCAAGAGGAGGTTGTCCGGCCCATTTCCTCTCTCCTCCATTGTTGACCTTCAAGAGTTTGGGTTTCTCTAAATCCCTCCAATGATTCTTGCCTCTTTTTAGGAAAAAGAGAGAGGAGATCTAGATCTACTATTCCACTAATCAATATCTCCTCTTAGTGAGGGGAATCCATTGGATCTAGATCTTGAGATTCATTTTTTGTTTTCCTTGTTCTTCCTCCTTCCTCCCTCCATATCATTAGTTGTTTTAGTAGGATTTGGGAGAGAATGAATTGATCACTTTGTGTGTTCTTGCCATTGCATTAGGTACATCGGTTTGAGTTCCCCACATGATTCGTGAAAGAGAAGTTAGTGAGCTTGTTACTCCTGGGTGCTTGGTCACCGGAGATATTGTTTCTCTTGGGTGTATTGAGCACCCTATACGGTTAGTGTTTGGAACTTCCACCTTGTTGCAAGAAGTTTCATTGAGAGCGTCCAACTTACTTGTGGAGATAGCCTCAACCTCGTGTAAGGTTTGGTCACCGCCTTCAAGACGACCTCATAGTGGAAACGAGAATTTCCCTCACCGGAGAAGCTCAAGGAGAATAAGGTGTGCACATCCGTGCTATCGAGGAGCGCCTACGTGACTCCTCACCTCTCCAACGAAGACGTACTTCCCATGGTAAGAAACTTAGGTAATCACATCGGTGTCTCTTTGTGCTTCGGTTATTTCTATACTCTAGCTCGTTACTTATTCATTTAACTTTGTGATAGTCATCGTGATTGAAGTCATCTTTCTTGCTATCACATAGTTGTATATCTTGCTTAGCATAACTTATTGGTGCACGTAAGTAAACTTAGCTTGTATAGCTTTTGTGCTTGATAAATTAAACGCTAATTTTATTCTGCATTTATTCAAGACTAAACCGTAATTATTTTAAAGCCCCTATTCAGCCCCCCCCCTCTAAGCGGCATCCTTGTACTTTCAGCGGCGCTCTCAGAGAAAATTTTGCTACATTCTCGTATTTGTTTTGCTACTTTTTGAAAAGAAGTTGCTACGAGAACTCCGGCGAGATCAAAATTTTGCTATAATAGATTTTTTTTGCTATAGTAATTCTATATTTTTGCTACAGTAGTACAAATTATTTGCTATGAGATTGTCCGGCGAGTTCTCCGGCGAGAGTCTCCCGGCGATGTCCCCGACGAAGTTGATTTTTGCTACAGTAGCACAACTTTTTTGATATAGTAACTCCGGCGAGGTCTGCGACGAAGTCTCCAGTGAGGTCTGTCCTTTTTTCTGTTTTCTGAGGCGAACCCCCCTTTTTTTAGAACGGAAGCAAAAACGGGTTTTTAGCCAAAAATTGGACACATGTCAGCAAGGGAATCAGCGGGCTGGGAATTTTCGTGCCCCCGGGGAACGCCCAGCACGACCTTTTTTTAGGGGGTGGTGAGTAGCCTGAGATGGGAATTGAGAAGACGTGGGGAAGAAGTGAGTGCTACAGTGTAGAAACGAGTGTCCACGTAGGCCTGGCAGCCACTGCAGCCCGTAGACCCAACGACTATATGTGTTTTTCTGAATTTCCCTACAAAAATGTATTTTTAAAATAAGTTGTGTAGTTTATATGTGAACCTCCTGCTCAAGAAAATGTGTATAATATTACTATAGTGACGACGAGAGGGAGCGCACAATTCTTTCCCCACCCCCCTCCCCACCCCCGTTTCCCCACCCCTCGTTTGAGAGTCGCCTGTGGCGAGGGTGGCCGGGCCCGACTCCGGACATGCTCCGGCGGCGCTGCTGCTTGGAGTAGAGATGGAGGAGGATCGCGGCGCGCCTCTGTGCATAGTAGCAGTAGGATTAGGTTAGTTTGGTTGCTTTCCTTCGTAGTGGAGATGTGGAGTAGGGTACTGGATCTCATCGGCCAGATCCGGTGCGAGTTCGAGCTGATCTTCTCCGTCGAGCAGCTCCGGTGGCAGGAGCGGTGGCGGATGGAGAGGTTCAGGCGAGCCATCTCGGCAAATAAGGCCGTCTTCCCCGCCCCTTCGAGTTTGCCTGCGTTCGAGTTTGGGAGTGGCTCAAGCAGGTGCTGTTGTGTCGTCTTCGGTAAGGTTCCATGGTGGAAAATGCTTGAAGATGGAGCAGGAGCAGCTCGTTTCCATAATCACTCTGTATGCCCCCTTCGTGGTTGCTTTTCGGTGGATCTGCAAGTTCCTTCCACTGGCCATGGTGGCATGGTAGGAAGGGGATTGTGGCGGCTGTTTGGCGACGATGGAGGAGGTCGGGAATCCTCTTATGCTGCCCTCCTTTGGAGCACATCCTCGGTGGCTCAAGATCGACCACCAACTGGCGATGCTGGCTGTCAGCAGCTCCAAGCCTTGGCGCCTCGTTTGCGTCAGGCCATCTTCAACCTCCATGCGAGGTTTCTTCAAGGTCTCTTTGCGGCGTCTTCTCTCCATCCTGCAGCAAGTGGTCGCGTCCCCGCTGCTGGCGTGGGGAGTCGCGAAGAGGCCTTCGTCTTCTTCGGCGACGGTGGAGTAGTTGGACTTGATTGCTTTTTTAAGTTTTCAGTCCAGGGTTTAGTTGCAAGTTTAGGACCTCCCTGTAATCTTTTTATCTTTTGGGGCCTCACTTGTAAAATGTACACCGCCTCTGAATATAAATGCAGCATCTAGGCCCTTCGGGGCCTTTCCCTTGTTCAAAAAAAAAAAATGTGTATATATATGAGCCCGATCGATGTGAGCTATTTTCATGTCAACCTTTTTTATGTATCGCTTGCTATCATGTGAGCTATTTTCACGTGTTGCCGAAAAATGACTATAGCAACGCACATGCATTCAACTAGTGATTCATAAATACGGCACATCTACATCCTGTCAATATATACAAATTTTTGAGTAATGTGGTTTTTATTTGAATGTTAACTTATGGGGTGATACTTCATATATGGGCATACTTGCACGGCAGGAACGGCCACTTGATAGCTTGATCGAGCCGCTGAACCAAATCTTATGAACACAACTTGTGTGCTCTGTTATTCGCCGCCGATTTTACCTGGCAAGGCTGAACACATGGGTACCACGTAAATACTATAGGTACGTACCATTTTTCATCTCTGAATTAGATTCTCACATGGTGATGCACGAGGCTATGTTGTACCTAGGCGAGCAGATGGCCGGAAGGAGTACTGAGATTTGCTTGCTGCAAGTACTCCCGTTGCGTCAGAGCCCCTCCCCCTCGTCTCTCTATATATCAGAATGTTCCCGAAATTCACTGTCCAGTGGTAATTAATCTCGGTTGAAGAGGTGTGGAGACACCGAAATTTTGTGGATCGTCAATGGGGATTGGCTCGATCCATTTTGTCGTGCTTATTATGAAGGGCCAACCAATTTTTACAAAGAGGTATATACACTCTTGGTACCACAAGTTGCATGGGATTAACATTTTAGTACCACAAGTTGTAAAATGGATACGGGCAGTACCACAAGTTGCAATGCGGACTGGTATAGGTGATCATTGGCTCGGTTGCCGACACGTGTTGCTTGTACTTTTATCCAGAAACCCTTTAGACTTATTAGTAATTACATATTGATCCTGTGAGAGGTCAAAGGAGAATCCCCAATTCTAACTGTAAGCTCCCAACGGTGACCGTGACGGTTGAGCACGTGCCACAGATGGAGACGGTCACCGTCGAGCTTGTCGACACGTAGGGGCGACGGTGACCATGGGGCCAAGGTCTGGGCGGATCGAATCCCAGGTCGCACCTCCACGGCGGAAAAAGCATCGGCGGACGGCGCTCCCATCGGTGATGGTGGCCGTTGAGGGCATGCAGCCGCCGGCGGAGACAGGTACAATCGAGTTCGTGGAGGCGTCGGGCGAGGTGACCAGTAAAAGTTTTGCTCCAAAGGTTCGTAGAGGCTCGAGCTGATGTTCAATTTCAGTGGATTGATTCTAGTTGGGGTCAAGCCTTCTTCTATCATTCATTTTTTAGCTCTTGAAGAAATTTATGCAGAAGTGAGCTACAGCAGCGCCTCATACTTGACCTTGTAGGTTGGTGCTCTCCCGATGGTTTGTAGGCTTGTGGTACAGTTCAATGTCCAAGGGTCGGACAAGAGCAGAGTTGGGCCAGACAGCATCGAGGACTTAGCTTTTAAATAATTGTCCGCATGAAGCTGCTGCTCTACCAAGGGGTATGTCATTCGTCTGAGGCTCTGAGCAACATACAACCTGTATGTCAAACTTTCCACTTGATATCTAATCTCCGACTCTCTGTAGCCTATTATTTCTATGTTCATTTGTTTGTTTTGTACAGGCTTACCTTGTAGTCCTCTAGCTATTCATGCTTTTGTTAAATGCTATGCTAGCCGATATACTTTTTTGGCACGAAAAATTTTGTAGATTTTCTCAACCGTTGTGTATGCACATTCTCCGTAGATACCATTTGTACCTATAACGGCTATAAGCTGTTAACTGATTACATCAATACCATTTCTTCGAGAACTAATTTAGCTCTGATCATTGTGCTTCCATAATCTGTGTTCATGCCGAATGCCACTGTTGATCATGACCATAGATTACCATAGATAATTAATCAATCTGTGTTTAAAGCCCATGGCTAAATCGCCGAGCATTATTTGTTTTTACTTGCTATTTCATTCATCTGTATTTTTACAGGATGGTAATAATGGCGGCCATTGGAAGCAGGCAGCTTTGTTCGTCCTTGCCAACTGTGCCACAACCATCATAGCTCTGATGAACAAACCGTCAAGCAGCAGCGAGCCCGAGTACCCCGTGGAAATCAGCAAATAGACAAATAGCATTACGTTTACATGAATCAGGTTAGCTAGATAGCTTGCAAATACCAAAGGTTTTGGTACTGGACATGCACCAAATCATATAACACAACCTGCGAGCTTTTGGTATCTAGCTACTGGACATGAACCAAACCAACTAGGCCAAATGGCAGTTTGTGCTAGCAACCCTGATCTGAAATAAAATGCCAAATTTGCGAGCTATCATTTGGGTAGTATAAGAATTAACTGAAATAGTCTCACATATGAACTGAATATAGTCTCACATATGAATTGAATTTAAAATAGGGACCGTTACACACGAACTGAATATAAAATCTGCAGCAATTTGGTTTGGCAGCTACATGTCATCTTCCATGAAAAATAGCAACTAAATTATGCAAGCTAGCTAAATAGCATCAGCTGTGGGTGCATTCTGAGTAAGAGGAATCTCTTGCGCCTCAAGATCTGGATTAAATGCATAATTTAGATCATGAATGTCCGTAGTTCGTCTCTGTTGTTCATCACCAAACAATCAGTAGTGAGCACTACCAGGACCTGTGTTATATGATCCTCTCCTTGATGTTCTAGATCTACAAGTGAAACTACACATGTTACTGATGCAGTACCTACTGGTAGAGCTTTTTTTTTTAATTTAAAAAAAAAAGCTCTACCAGTAGGTACTGCATCAGTAGCATGTGTACAGTGGCGAAGCCACATGCAAGCTGGGTAGTCAAATGACTACACAGCTTTTGCCCCGATCCCCAAAGAAATCATGCAAAAAATAAATAAATAATTATACAAATATACGTATTTTGACTACACAACTTCACTATGACTACACAGAGTCGATGCTCTGGCTTCGCCACTGCATGTGTAGTTTCACTTGTAGAAGCTTGTCCAGATATTTTTTTACTTTTCCTTCGGCCTATACTGTTGTTTCCTTGGTCTGCTCCTACAGTTGGAGAAATTCGCCAAATTCGAAATATGGGAAATGTACCTCGAGAATAGTTGGAATATCGATTTCTCCATCCTCCTCAACATTATGCATGTGCATTAGCTCTTGTTGCCTTTCAACATATTTGTCCTAACCCTTTTTGTACTGCTTCATAGAACATTGTACTGTAGAACTAAATCTACTTGGCTGACACTTTTTGGTGTGTCCGTTCTAGCAAGATGGGAGGTCTCGCCACATTGCTGCCCTCATTATTGCTGGAGTAGGAAAAAAGAAAAAGTCTTGCGGGCAAGGATGACTGCCGCTTAAGTTCAGTTTACTGTAACATGGATTTTGCCCTGAATATTCAGGCTTAAGCACGAGTTGCAATAGATGGAAAAAAAGAGGCCTAAATTGACCATGATTTACAGTATTTCAACGACTAAAACTTAGTATAGGTGCTAATAACACTAATTCCGAACCAATTCCCGGCTATAAATCATTGAATCAATGGCGATCTGATGCTCACTCAAACCTATTAAATCGCAGCGCAGACTACAGAAAAGCATGGAAAACACAAGCGCGAGAACTCATACCATAGGCCGGCGGATCATCATGGTGTTCGCGGTAGTGCATCTCCGACGGTGAACGACTGCTCCGCCGTCTCCTTCCGCGGCGGCACTGCTCAAGGTCGTTCAATCTACGCGGAACTGCTCGAGGTGGGCGAGAGAAATATGGTAACAGGAACAGAAAATAAGGAAACGATGCAATCACGTGATCTTTTGGACCGTTTTGTTAATTTTCCTTGCCTTCCTAACTGCCACATGCGGAAGGAGCAGTAGCGAAAATTCTTCTATCTTGTGGACTGAACTGCATAAAGAGCCATTGGCATACCTGGCAACATTTAATCCTAAAATCACAAGTTTAGGTACCAACAACGTCCAGTTTGCAACTTGTGGGACTAAATTCGTTCCGGGCGTGCAACTTGTGGTACCAATAATGTTAATAACTCTTTTACAAACATGGTTGGATCGATCTCCACTACCAAATTGGAGGCTCACAACTATTTCCCACATAAGCTCGCCACCATGGCCAAGTTCGGAGACACTCTTCTTCAGTCTAGGGCTCCAAAGAAACTAAGAGTAACAAGAGCCACGAAAGATAAAAACAGTGAAATAATTTTCTTTTTGGTAAGATTGCATGTCTAGATCTACTCTACCAATCCCAAAGGATCAAGCTGGAGATGACGGGGGGGCAAAATAGAAGTTTTCGGTGTAGAACCAAATGGGGAGAGAATGTGCAAGCCGGAGGCTTCCACCATGGACCGCTGGATGCCAGGATCGACCAACAACTCTGAATGTGAGTATCAATGTAGTACTACTCGGACCAGATTTGAATTTATCGTTTTTGTTTCTTAAGCTTTCAGTCGGTAGATGTGCATTGTGCGTATGTCCTACTTTTTTCCCAGAATTTTTCACCATGGTTAGATACATTTTTGTTAGGCCAAGAAGCAGTTGATCTGACAAGTTGATTGGGTTGAAACCGCTTTTGTTCAGATTTTAGCGTTTAACCCAATAAGTTAGCAGTGGAAGTTGAACAAGCGAATTGGCCGTACCAGTAATTATTAAAATCGATTGGTTTACCCCCAAAATAATGAACGGCAACATATCTACCCTTTATCCATAGATGCAACAATATGTATTGTTGCTAAGTTAATACGAAATAGCTTTTCAAACATTTTGAACTTGGACAGTACGGTAAACAGTCAACTCGCCCAGACACACCAGTGAAGTTTGATTCCTCCTACAACCACTTGATAAGGGACCATGTGACGGTGACCTCAATCTCACAGGAATCAACATTAAGTGTACCATAGAGTCTACCGCCTCTCTGCGGTTTAAAGAGTAGAGCGTCACGGAATTGTGGCCCGCCAGCAACACCATAAGCTCTGACAGAAACTTTCAGACGCTCTCCCTTGTTAATTTCAGCACAAACAACATGCCGTTGAAGCTTGATGGTGCCATCGTCAGCAAGAGGCAACTTATCACCAGTCTCAAGCAACGCAATTGTCATATTATTTATACTGGCAGTTTTTGCAGCAAAAGAACCATGAAAACCATCTGGCCATGACCCATGAATGACTTTCATACTGACTGAGGCCTCTACTGACCTGAGAATGTGGCCAAATGACAACTCCAGTGTGCTGATCTTGCCACTGTAGTCAGGCTTAAACAAGGAAGAATCAAGTGGCCGAGTATTCCTGAACGATGTGCCTAGGAAGATTAGATCTTGATCCTCAGATTCCTCAGTGCCTTTCACTCTCAGATCAACCTCAAAGCACACAGGATCAACCAACACAACAGCACGTGCAGGACCTGTCAGTGCTAGGTATGGAGACTGCATGCACAATTAATCAAGTAAATACGTGTTTCTTGAACTGTCAACAGGACTAAAGTGGAATTTAATAGCATCAATCAAATTGACATCTGTGGCTCTAAAAAGAGCAAAAGAAACTTTTGATTTAGCAGAATTCGGCAAGAGGATCTGGTTCAGCACTGAGAAATGAAGTTAACAAATAAGTAAAGAGAAGCCAAAGAAGATCATTGTTGAGCAGGATAATCACCACAAAAATGACCATGCACTACATAAGAAATGCATAGCATAATGATGTGAGAAAGCATGATTGAAATGTCTGGACAAATTATAATGCTTCCAAAAAAGGATATGTGTCGATTGTGCGCATATATATTCAAATGCAGTAAACCATGTCCATCTTAGAAACAAGGCCAAAACCTTTTGAAGCAAAATTTCACAAGAGGCACAACCGTCAAACAGAACAGAGTACGTCTCAGACAGGCCGAGGGATGCAATAGATAAGTCAAGAATCAGGCAACTAAGTTAAGAATGGAAACTATACCGAGATAAGAATTTCTAGAATGGAATACATAGACACAGATTCTGGAACCACAAACTTCAGGCAACTGAGAAACATAAGGTTGTCTGCATCTGATCTCCAGGTTGGTTGCTTATATGCCATAAATTTTTTAAATTTGGTAATCTCCACAAACCAAAATTATATGTCTTGCATGTAGTTCTCCAATTGAGATTTATCAATTTACATATTCATGTGGCTTTGATTCATTATTTGGTTACCAATTTTTTTAATTCCACGTGAATATTTACTAACCATATAAATGAAATTCTAGTTGGATGCACTTAACCATATAAATGAAATTCTAGTTGGATGCACTTAACCATACCCTCTACACCCTCTCACCTAACAGCACATGATGTAAGTTATTTCAGTTACACAGTTAATCAGCATAATCGCAAATTAATCTAATCCTGTAATGACTAAAATGCAGGTCTGCTATCAGTTGCATTTCGCCTAACTTCTAAATGTAAGGTCAAAGTGATTTAGTTATTTGAAATCCTGATGATGGCAGGTACGTATGATGTTCATAACTCAGATATGACAACATTGTTATTATTCATTCATGTCTCCATTTGCCGTGCAATTTTATTGTATACCTTAGTAAGACCTAAGATGTTCTTTGAACCAAGTCTAACTCAGAGACAGCATCAGGTTTATCACAGTTTTGTCAACAAAAAGAATACCACTCTACGCATTTAGTTTATATCATGCATCTTTGGAAAGTGTTTATGACAGTTTTGTTCTTAAAACTATCGTAACTAGTATTTTGCAGGTTAAAATCTCTAGGTTGCTAATATGGTTGGAGTGATAAAGGTATTTAAATCTCTAATCGACAACATACTACTAGTCAATTATGTAATGTTCAGCTGAACACGAACCAAATAGTAATCATGTAAGTATAGACAAGGGGCTAGCAGGCAAAAGACACGAACCGACTCATTGATGATCTGGCAGTTATCCCTTTCACGCTTGAAGATGATATTGCGCTTGTAATCCAACAAATCACGTGCAGCGATAAAACCATACACATGCAGTGGCCATATTAAATCCGAGGTCGGTTTGGGTGAGATTTTGGCTCCAAAGAACTGCAGGGTGCCGATGGGACTGATGGGTACCAGGGGGGAAACAACGTCGGTGAAACGCACACTAGAGATAGTCGCTGCATCAGATGTAGTTATTCATATAAGAATTCGATTAGCACGCGATGCACTAAATTTGGTATCTATCATAGTGTCTTGCTAGCTCCTCCATGGAGCGAGAATAAAATAAAATAAATTAATAGACGCAGATCCATCTAGTAAGAAGAAAATTAAGAAACCCAACTACTAGTAGGGTACTTACTTTCTTGATCCATGGAAGTGATCTCATCGCCCCATAATCGCAACCACCGTTTGTGGAACGCTTCACGATCTTCATCGACAGGAATTGTCAATTTGTATAGTGGCGGCGGGAGACGCGTTTCCTTCACCGTGCTGTCCCACTTCATCACACGCGGTACCTCTGCCTTCTTTCCCTTCGCCGGTACGTTTTTCTTCCTCTTGCGCTCTTGCCGTGTTCCCCCCTTCCCGGCCGCCGTATCCTTGCTTGTCGCCCCCGCATCCATCTGCATCTCGGATATCCCCTCCTTCGAATCCATGTCAACCTTACTATGGTACGTATCCTTGCTTTCGTAACCCTCGCCGCCGCTCTTTTCCGCGAGGAAACCCTTGCTCGGCGTGGCCAGTTTTATTTTTTCGAGGGTTTCTCGGCGTGGCCAGCTTTGTCTTTTTTTTGTTTTTTTCTTTTGAGAAGAAGAGGAGATCTCGGCGTGGCCAGCTGGGCAGGCAGGCGAAATCTATCGGGGTTGGGCTCATGCTCGGCCCAGCCGCGCTTCGGACAAGGAAAGGTTTTCAGGCCGGGCCCAAGTAGAGCAAAAGAATAAGGAAAGGCACGCATTTGTTGGAAAGGTCCCCTCTCCGGTGTGAGCCAATTAACACACAATTGAAACGGGGGCGCAAGTAGAGCGGGTGATGTGTCTCACGCGTCGCGTGCCCGTGGCGATAGGTGACTCGCAGGGCGATTGGGCGCGCCCCTCCTCGCCGCTGCTGTTTGGAATCAAGGCTGGCTGGCGCAAGGGACGCCGGAGCCAGAAGACGTCAGAGGTGCTGAAGGCCGGGGGGCTCGACGGCGGGGTGCTGTCGGGACCCTCCTCGGAAGACGAAGACTCGACGGGCGCTGTGGGCTCTGCTGGCACTCCCCGCATGGTGCTAACCCTCGGGAACTTCTTGGAAGCAGCGTTGGGGGCGCCGGTGCTTCCGGGAGGTGCGGGGAGGTCTCTTCCCTCCATGGCTCCGTCGCCGGTCGCGGAATCACAAGGGGTGACGCCGTGCTCTGGCCCGCCGCTGCGGGAGGCGTTTCCTCCTCTACGGGCGACTGCGTTAGGCTCTCCTTCTGCCCCTCTCGGCGGAGATGGTTGCATGGTGATTCAGACCGGTGCGCTGGAGGTCCCGGTGGTGGCGGCGCCATGGTGTTCGCTGTCTCCATCCGGCTGGCAGCGGGTGTCCGCTCCACGTCTAGGGTTTGTGTCTGAGGAAGACAGCGGGCGCTTGGGCCATGTTGGGCCGACTAGGCCGAGGGGTCTCGGGCGCTCTGGTGCCCCAGCGAGTGGGCCCACTGCTGTGTCCAATGCGTCCAGGGGGAGTTAGTTGGGCCCTCGCGTTCTCCGCACGCAGTTGTGGCCTGCTAGGGACAATCGGTGACCCACCCCACGGAGTATATATGGGAGTGGCGTCCGGTGGGTGCGCCCCTGACTCTTTAGGGTTTCCTGCATCGCTCGAAGATATTCGCCGCATCTGCCCCTTCCGCAGTTCCACGCTCCCCTCTCTCCCCACCTTCCCCTCTCGTCTCCATGGTCGGGTGTCCCGACGTCGCCGGCAGATGGACCGCGACCGCGGGGATCGTGACCGTCGTGGCAAGCTCCTCTTTGAGGAGGTGGGGCGCTGGGAGCGGGCCTCCAGCGGGGATCTCCGAGTCCAGCTGGACCGTGACCGCGAGCGCGATGCGGCGCGTCGTCTGCAACGTGAGCGTGAGGAGGCCGCGAGGAAGATCGAAGGGAGGAGGCACGCCTCCGCGCTTAGATCCAGATCCTGCCTAACTCACGGGGGCGTGAGCAAGGGCGGGGTGGTGGGAGACCTGCTGCTAGGACCTAATGAGCCAACTCTATGCCGGTGGAGGGCCCCTCCGGCGCCGGCCGATACCTCGAAGATAATCTGCTTTAAGTGCAGCCAACAAGGCCATTACCAAGCCACCTGCACTGAAGAGCCGTTTTGTGTCAGCTGTGAGACCAAAGGCAATCTCTCGGTCATGTGCCTGGGGGGGGGGGGGAGAAGCCGATTTGGGAGGGCTTTGGTGTCGAGGGGTGTGGGTTCTTCCACTTCTCCATTCCTTAGGACAAGCTGCCCAAGCCCGCGGCAAATGCGGCAACCGCGGTGATAGACAAGGGCAACTTCTGCGTCGATGAGGTTGAAATGGAATTCAAGGACATGGTTGATGAGCAGTGGAATTGCAGGTGCGCCAAATCAGTCCTACGGAGTTCTCGCTTGTTTTCCCCTCCAAAGAGCTGCTGCGCATGGCTGCCCGTGGGGGGCGAGTTGGTCCTTCCCATGTCCGAGTTTCGTGCGGTGGTGTCCGCGGGTGTGGGGGGCCCTCGATCCTCGGAATCTCTCGAAGTCATGTGGGTGAGGCTACTGGAGGTGCCGGTCCCTCTCCGGGATGAAAAGTATCTTCTGGGCGCTACCTTAGATCTTGGTGTGCCTCTGGAAGTGGATGTCTCCACCCTTCCCGGTGACTCAGATCCAATACGTATGAAATTCGGTTGCAGGGTGCCAGTGGTCCTCAAACCTTTCCTCACCCTATTCGTCAATCTCCAAGGCTACAAGATCGTGGTGGAGCGGGAGCTGGATCACCTTCCCAAGGTCCCCTCTCCTCCTCCTTCGCCACGACACAGCAATGACGAAGATCCTGAAGACCTCCCTAGTTCTGATGACGACAGCGACGACTGGGATAGCCGTAAGTCGCGGGAGCGGGAGAAGGCCCGTGCCAAGTCCCTGACAGGGAAGAGCGCTGATGTCGAGCCGCAAGATGGACTCGCCCCTTCCGCTCCCCTAGGCACTTCCCTGGTCGAGAATGTTCCATCGCCCGCTCTGGTGGCCGGGGGTGCCACAAAGGCTTTTGTGTCGCTAGCATCGAGCCTCACACTCGCAAGCTCCGCATTTTCCCAATATGGTTTGAAACTGACCAAGGATGGCCACATCTTCAAGACCCTGGGCGCCATTGTCTTGGCGGCGAAGGTGGGGGTCTCTTACGAGGCCCCTTCCCGCTCACCACTATCGGAGTCGATCTTCCAGTCTCCAACTCCCACTCTGGACCCGTCCTCCTTCCATAATCAGAAAGTTGGACCATTTTCCTGTTGTGCATGGGGAGGTTTGGGGAGACAAGTCGGTTGTCCCCGCAGCCATTGACAAGGAGCGCCGCAATAAGATGAACCAGGACAGGCTGGCGTGGGTGCGGGCCCAGATGGAGGTCGTCGAGCCGGTGGCGGACTCCACTGCTGCTGCTGCCCACACGCTACCCCCATCGGTTGTGCTTGGTACCTTCCTATCAGCGCCGGTGGTGTCGGCCCTCACCGCGCCGGTGGCCTCGGGGGAGTCTACCAAGAAGAGTGTCAGGGAGCCGGGCGCCGCGGTGTTTCGGATGCTGGACCGCACCGTCCTGCTGACGGCTGAAAATAAGGCCCCCTCCTCCAAGAAATCCTCCTCAGGTACGGACCAAGACCCCATCTTCTCCATTCTGAAAGATTTACCGGATGCCCACCTTCTGTCGGTGGCCTCGGACTATTGTATTTCCTTTCTATCGGCGACGGGACCCCCGGAAGAGACTCTGTCAATCTTGTAGGCAAACGAAAAAACCCAAGAGGCTATTTCTCTTGCGCGTGAGAAGATAGAGCAAGATCTAGCGCGCGAGAAGGAGGCCACGACTAAAGCCTCCCAAGTTACCCAGCCTTCCGATGCTGCTGGTCCGCCCAACTCAGAAGGGGTGAGGTTGGGGGACCTGGCTATTCCGATCGTCGACGAGGGGCTGTTAGGGGAAACCCCTCCCACAAATTTGCTTCAACCTTTTCCTGCCCCCCACGGTGCAGACAGGGGTGCCCCTCTGCCCAGCCCCGTTTCTCACTCGCCCCGCCCAGCTGTGACATCCCTACTATGCCGGCGTCACCCCCTTCACGACATGTATATTCCACGCGTCGGACTCGAGCCAAATCGGTGGCTCCCTGCTTAGGTGTTTTTCCACCACCGGTGTCTTCCACAATGTCGGATGCTTCTTCTTCTCGTCGGACACGAGCCAAATCTGTGGCGCCGCAGGGGCCGCGCCGAGTAACCCGCCAAGCACGGGCTAACGAAGTGTTTATTTAATGCGTATCTTATTCTGGAATATAGGGGGTTCGGGCGCAAGGGGCGCCAAACCCTTATTAGAGAGATGTTGCGGAAGCACGGCATTGACATCATTGTCCTCCAGGAGACGTTTAGGCAAGATTTTACGGACGCGGAACTCCAAAGCCTGTAGGTGGGCAACAATTTTTTTGGTGTTGGCTTCCTGCGTCAAGACGTTCGGGTGGTATGCTGGTGGGGCTCAAGGACAGTGCCTTCGACGTCGAGTGCTTTGAGCAGGGACAATACTTTCTCAGTGTGAACTGCCTCCTTCGAGCCAGAACCAAACCTTGACCCTTATTGGTATCTACGGCCCGGCCAATCACGCCTACTCTAAGAACTTCCTAGCCAAATTTTCTGCCAAGGTGGCTGCTTGTAGACACCCCGTCCCCATGGGAGGGTACTTTAACTTACTTCGGAGGGCCAAAGATAAGAGCAACGACATAATCAACTGGCCTTGAGTTGAGATGTTTAACAATAAGATAGCCAAGTGGGATCTCACGGAAATACCTCGCTCGGGGGCGAGATATACTTGGTCAAAAAAAAACTCGGTCTGTTGCGTGCTTGACCAGGTCTTGGTTGACCCTATGCTCGACGGACTGTTCCCGCTGGCAACACTGACAGCCGAAACCAGCTTGGGCTCTGACCATGCTCCGCTGGTGTTCAACGTAGATGGCCAAACCCCTACTCGCAGCAATATGTTTTTCCTTGAGGTGGGGTGGTTTGAGCTGGACTCCTTTCCTCCACTGCTTCAGTCCCAGTGGTACAGACTCATGGCGGCCGCCAGAGGGCGTGATATCGTGGACTGGTGGAAACATATGGCGTGCGGGCTGCGCCAATATCTCTCAGGCTGGAGTTGAAACATGGGCCGAGATGCTAGAACTCGTAAAACTCTGTTGATTTCCCAGATCTCTGAGCTTTATGCTAAAGTGGACGTCGAGTGGTTGGAGGAGGAAGAGTGGGTCTTCCGATATCACCTCGAGGACCAATTGCTCAATATCTACCAGTTGGAGGAGGAGTACTAGAGACAGCGGGGTAGGGTTTGTTGGGCACTTCAAGGGGATGCCAACATCGCCTACTTTCACGTTGTGGCTAATGGCCGTCGCAGAAAGTGTCTTATCTCCTCGCTTCAATCGCCTGACGGCCCGATCTCTGACCCTCTTCACATCCAGGACCACATTTATGGGTTTTACCGTGGGTTGCTTGCGTCCGAGGCACCGCGACACTTGGGACTGGCGCGTGATACTTGGGCCGGGGGCGCGCAGGTCTCGGAGGCGGAAACGACCGTTTGATGCGTACCTTCTCTAAGGCCTTGTTCGGTTATACAGGGGTAGATCCCCTAGTGGGTCTAATCCATGCGAGGATTGGGTGAACCCCAATTGTCACCCCGATCCCACTAATACCTTCCCTCAATTCCCTGTTCAACTCTGCTGATTGCTGCTCGTTCGGTTAATCCAGCCCATCTACCTACAGCAACGATCGGTGCATGCTACCACAACCTGTATAGCAATAGTACAAGCTTCCTCTCAAATAGTAGCATTAAACCCAACATTATAAACTTCCTCCCAGCACTACAAGTAGTACAAACAGAAAAAATAGCAAATTTGAATCCAAATGATAATCATGCAGCTACCACAACCTGTATAGCAGTGACCTTATTATTCACTAAAAGCAACAAACGCCGACATCATATACACTCCAATTCCAGCGGCATACGTCGACATAGGATAACTCAGATGCAAAAACAAAATGGAGCAAAACTGTCGCACCCGGACTTCTAGAGGATACTCACCGTACGAACTGAACAGTATTTTGGTTGGATTACGGGGCTTAACGGCTCCCGCGTCCCCTTACGGGTAGGCCAGCACTTATGTGCGACAACCAACCGTTACTGTTCACCGTCGATGTAAACTATCCTATAGAAATCAGGATACTACCATTGACGTACTTCATACCATACACACATGGTACGTCAACGGTTTTGAACAAAAGGATAACACAACATGCCTCTAAGACACAAACGATTGAAATAAAGTTGCAACTGGCCTTCACTACGGCAGAAATAGCAAATACAATCATCCAGAGGACACATGTCCCAACATAGCATTCATTACATCAGCGGAAGCAATCAAAGGTGTCTGGGTACAGACAAATCCAACAGGCTTAAGAAGCCGGAGAAAATAAAGAAGACGAAGCCCATCCACGTAGGTCCTGGATCCAGCCCTGGTCCAGCTAACTACTCGTCTGCAGTCTCGTCAAACTCCACGAAGTAGCCATCCTGGTGGTCATCGTAACCGTAGTCGTAGTCTGCGTAAACCACAGCCCCAAAGGGGTCAGTACAACAACGTACTGGCAAGCAAGACTCACAGTTCACCAAGGTGTAACCCGTCAACACCAAGCACAGATGCCTTGGGATCAACGGAAGAAAAGGTATGAAAGATGCTGCAACTGGCTGCACTAACCAACTACAGAACATACTACAACTTTACGGTGTATCAGAAAGGGATAAGATAGCGTATCGTAACCAACTATAGCTAACCACCAAACAAACCCATCCTGGATCTCGCCCCTTATCCAAAGAAGCAATCCGAGGATAACTCACACAGTTGGATTAGTGATGGATCAAGTTGTTGTGTCAATAAGCCTATTACTAGTCAAGTTATCATTAGTTAGGTGTAAGTTGTTCTGGGTACTTGTTAGCCAGTACTTTCACCAAGTCAACCATAACCGCGGAAAACACGGCTTCTCGAGAAGATTTAACCCTGCAGGGGTGCACCAATTTGGCCGTACACGTAAGAATATCCCGCCAGATGGGAAGGCCTTTCCCACCAAGTGGGGCACTCAACACAATTCAACCTTTCCTCGCATCAAGCCCAAAGCACCACGTGCTGTGCGTGCGCGGCTAATCGATCCCCCTGAAGAAAAGGAGGACCCTCATAGCACTGGAAGACCACGCCGCCCTAAATGCCGACTACAAAAATTCCACCCTGGCCTCGGGTTCGTACCTGCATATGCGTGCATCAAATGGAAAGCCCGAACTAAGTGTGGTGATTTGGACGAGATGCGGATCGAGTCAAATTGAGGGGGGCGCCCATACACGCTTCCCACATGCGGATAGTGCGCTCATCATGCCTCAGTAGACAAGACCCTTTTCCTATTAGGGTCGACACTAGCAGGCCTCAAAACCACGCCGGGCCTCCTGCCGGTGCCTTATCAGCAAATTATTATTACCTCAAATTAACAGGTGTTGTTTAACATCGAGCCCCAGAATATAACAGAATATAATAACAGAAAGTAACTGATAGCAGACTCGAGCAAAACAACCCTAAGCATGCTAGTAAGACACGGGCCCAAGCAACGGGGTTTTAGGACTGGAGGTGATGGCAATATCAGGGTTTAGGGATCATGTGATAGGTTCGTAACAGAAACAACTACCACTATGGCTAGCAGATAAGAACAACGGAAAGTATCGGTAACCAATGTTGAAAGGAACACGATGGTTCATGTGAGTGATAACTTGCCTGCAAACCCAGTAGCCGGGTACTGAGCTAGATCCTCAGAAGGGGTGTCGTAAAGGTCGTCGGTATCAACGTCGTCGTCTATCCGAGAAGAAGCAAACAAACAAGGCAGAAATATAAACAATCATCATCATGGCATAGTGCACAATCCAATATGATGCATGACAAGTTAAATAGATGCATCAAAATAAACTAATTGATATGATAACACAATTTAAATGGACACATATGCAATTTTGAGTTGCATATGAAAAGCCCATGGATTTTGGTTAGGTTATTTGTTTTCCAACTAAACAACAGGTGCTAGTGGTTTAGTATGATGCATGCAAAAGGAAAACAACAAAATAACAACATTAGAACCAAATTAGAATAGGGTGTAGCAATGTAGAATTTTATTATTAACTTAGGGAATTTTGGGTGCCTTAAAGGTGACACACAAATGCTTGTTGTTTTCAACCATTTAAATTATTCAAAACAACTAACAAAGTTCATATTTGAAAAGAGCATCAAATTTTAGTTGGATTACATGTTTCACATTTTGAAATTGGACTTAGGATTATTTAATTATGAATTAAACAATATTGAACAATTTTTAATTGCATTAAACAAGATTTAAATGGTTTAGGCAATTTTAATTATTCAAAACAGAAAACAAAAATTATATTTGAATAGGTTGGGTGAAAAGGTATGGAAAACATATTTTATTTGCATTTATTGGATTAATAAATAATTAGTTATGGAATTTACAAATTAACATTTGAAATAGTCAAGTTTGAATTTTAAATGCATTTGAAGTTTCCAAAACAGTACACAAATTGGATATTTGGAAAGATTAGGAAATTTGGATCAGAATTCATATAAAACTTTTAGTTATTGGAATTACAGAATAAAAGTTATTAAATTTTAAAGTTTTGTTTTAATTCTGCCAATTAAAATGAATTTGGAATTTTGGAAATGCGCAGAAACACTTTGTTACTCAGCTTCACCCTACACACTGCCACTGCGCAGTGGACCCCCTAGCCAGCGTGGCGCGCGCATGCACGCGTGGCAGAGGAAGGCAATGACAGTGGGCCTGCGCTGCTGTGGAAGAAAATCCACAAAAAAGTTGGGGCTTGCGGGGCTCGAACCCGCGCCCTGTGCAAAGTTCAGAGAGAGCGCAACCAGTGCGCTGCGCTGCGGTATTTGACAGATAGGGGGACGCATTCAGGTTATCGTTCAGATCCGCTCAAGACTGAAATTTTAACTGACGAACTGATGCTTGCTCGACTGACAGAGGAAGCAGCAGACTCACCGGCGTTGAGGTGATCGTGGACGTGCACGAGTGGATGCTGGGCTGGTGCAGATGCACTGATGCGTGGCGAATGCAGGAGGGAAAGATTGGAGGAGGACGGGGCTCACCACCGGAGTAATCGAAGCAGAGGGCTGACGGTGACGTTCTGCTGACGACGGTGGCCGCGGCGAGGTCGAGGACGGCGTCGAGGAAGCAGCGGCGCTCCGGGCTCCTGCAGGTGTTCAACGAGTCGAGGACGACGCGACGATGCGATTCCAGGAAACGAACGGTGACGAGGAGCCCTGCAACGTCGACGAGCACGTCGGATTCAGTCAAGGGCGCACGGTGGCCGGAGAGGGAAGAGATCGCGGCGTCGATCTGAGGCTCACCGGTGTTGTTTCTGGTGTCCAAGGGGGAGAGGAAGGAGCGGTGAAGCGATTGCAGCAGGTGGGTGGCTAAGTGGGAGCGATACGCGGCGGCGCCATGGCGTTCTTCAGAGTCTCTGTCGCCGGTGAGGTGGAGCAGGGAAGAAATCCGTCGGGGAGGAGGCGATCGACGGCGGGCGAGAGGGGAAAGCAGGACCTAGGGCTAGGGTTTTTGACGGCGCAGCCCTAGGGTGCTACTTATAGGCGCGGCAGGGCGTCGCTGGCCGCCGGAGTCGCGCGGGGGTGCGGTGGCGCCTCCGATGCGCTGCCGTACCGGGTGACGAAGACGATTAGAAGCCCCGCACGAATCTCCAAGCGTTACGCGCGGTTTAGTTGGGTTGGGCTGGCGCGCGCGTTAGGTTAGTGGGCTGGGTAGGGTTAGCTGTCGCGCGCGCTGTAGTTTTGTTCGTTTTTTATTTTTCCTTTCTGTTTTTTTTTTGTAGCTTTGCTTTTGGAATAAAAACATGGGTTTTTGTTTATATAAAAATTTGGAAAAATTAGGATAAGTTCCTTAGTTGAAATGCAACCAATTGGTAGTTTCTGTTTTCAAAATGTTAAATGTTTGCTTGCTGTTTATAAATTAAACCAAATTAATTGAAATTTCCAATATTAATATAAGAAAAACAAGGCATTTTCCATAGGGTTTCCCCTAGAGTTTAGAATGTTTTAAGGAATTCCAATTAGTGGTGAACTTCATAGATTCAAAAAATTAATGATTTTGAGAAATGGTTTGAGTTTGGAAAAGATTTGAAATTAATTGATTAATTGATTGATTGATTTAAGCAACAATTTAATAGGTGAAATATAATGGATTGTTTGGAAACAAATGAGGTTTTTAATTTGCAATTCTTTATTTGAAAAATTGTAACAGACAAGTGTGAAAACAGAAGTTGATTGAGTTTGACTTTTATTATGAAAACAATGCAAACAGAAATAAAAATGAGGATGATGACATGATGCATTGCTTAAATAAAACAAGAAGTAAAACAACTAGGGTGTTTTCATACTTGGAAGTTACAAAACGCCCCCCCCCCTTGAAGGAATCGCGCCCCGAGATTCCTACGGAGAAGTGAAAAGGTCCGGATACTTCTTGCGAAGATCCTCTTCGGTCTCCCATGTTGCTTCTTTATCGGAATGATGCGACCATTGCACTTTCAAGAACTTGGTGCTCTTGTTGCGAGTCTTACGCTCGGTCTCATCGAGAATACGAATAGGGTGCTCCTCATAAGATAGATCATCTTGCAGTTCGATGGAATCATGATCAACTGCACGATCTGGATCTTTGAAACACTTCTTGAGCTGTGACACGTGGAACACATCGTGCACCTTGGATAGCTTTTCTGGAAGTTCAAGACGATAAGCATTTTCTGCACGCCTTGAGAGGATGTTGAAAGGACCAATGTATCTTGGTGCCAGCTTTCCTTTCACACCAAAACGATGAGTGCCTCTGAGGGGAGTTACACGGAGATATGCCTTATCACCAGGTGCATAGATCATATCCCTGTGATTGCTATCATAATAGCTCTTCTGACGAGACTGAGCAATCCTGAGATTGTCACGAATGATACGAACTTTCTCCTCGGCTTCCTTAACAATGTCAGGGCCTAAGAGTGAACGTTCACCAGCTCCAGACCAATTGATTGGACTCCTGCATCTGCGACCATACAGTGCCTCAAATGGTGCCATGCCTAGGCTTGCCTGGTAGCTGTTGTTGTAGGAGAATTCAGCATATGGAAGGCAATCCTCCCATTTCATGCCAAAGGAGATACCACATGCTCTGAGCATATCCTCGAGAATCTGATTGACTCTTTCGACTTGCCCCTGAGACTGAGGGTGATAAGCTGTGCTGAACAGAAGTTTAGTGCCCAATGCTTCTTGAAAACTCTTCCAGAAATGAGAAGTGAAGATACTTCCACGGTCTGAGCTTATTTCCAATGGAACACCATGAAGGGGAACAATCTTTGCTGTATAGAGCTCTGCTAACTGGCTAGCTGAGATAGTTTCCTTGACAGCGAAGAAATGAGCTACTTTAGTGAGACGATCAATAACAACGAAGATTGCATCGTTGCCCTTTTTGGACTTTGGAAACCCAGTAACGAAGTCCATTTCAATCATGTCCCACTTCCACTCAGGAATTTTCAGAGGTTGGAGTAGACCTGCTGTTTTCTGATGGACTGCCTTAACACGTTGACAAACGTCGCATTCAGAAACGTATTGAGCAATTTCACGTTTCATGCCAGGCCACCAATACAGTGTCTTAAGATCCTGGTACATCTTTGTACTTCCAGGGTGGATGGAGAGAGGAGTTTCATGAGCCTCCTTGAGAATGATATCCTTGAGACTTTGAACCCGAGGAACTGCAACGCGTCCTTCAAAGAACACAGTTCCTTTATCATCAACTGAGAAGGACTTGAATTTCTCCTTGCCTTCCTTGATGTGCTCAACCATCTTCTTGATTTCAATATCACGAAGTTGTTCAGAACGAATCTTGTCCTCGAGAGTTGGACTGGCTGTCAAGCTAGCAAGGTATCCTTCAGGGACAAGACCAAGGTTCAGCTTCTGGAATTCTTGATGAAGTGGAGGTTGGCTTTCCATGATCATGAGATTATTGCAATAGGATTTGCGACTGAGAGCATCGGCCATAACATTATCCTTGCCTGGAGTGTAAGAAATGGTGAGATCAAAGTCTTTAATCTTCTCAATCCATCTCCTTTGCCTGAGGTTCAGATCTGGCTGAGTGAAGATGTATTTCAGACTCTTATGATCGGAAAAGATTTCAGTTTTGTTACCCAACAAGTACTGTCTCCATTTCTTGAGGGCAAACACAACTGCTGCAAGTTCAAGATCATGAGTGGGATAGTTTTGCTCATGTGGGTTCAACTGACGTGAAGCATAAGCCACAACTTGACGTTCTTGCATAAGAACTGCTCCTAAGCCTTGGAGAGATGCATCACAGAATATCTGGAAAGGCTTGGTAGTATCTGGGCCAACCAGAACTGGGGTGGAAGTGAGTTTAGTCTTGAGGAGATTGAAACTCTCATCACACTGTGGAGTCCAAATGAACTTTTTGTCCTTCTTTGTGAGATCAGTGAGAGGTTTGGCAATCTTGGAAAAGTTTTGGACGAAACGACAGCAATAGCTAGCCAAGCCAAGAAAACTTCTGACTTGCTTCACCGTCTTAGGGGGTTTCCAATCAACAATTGCCTTAACCTTTTCCGGGTCAATGGCTATGCCTTTGGCAGAGATGATATGACCAAGATATGCAACTTCTGGAATCCAAAACTCACATTTGGAGAATTTGGCATATAGACGATGCTCGCGAAGTTTCATGAGAGTGAGACGAAGGTGTTCTCCATGCTCTTCCTCGGATTTTGAGTAGACTAGAATATCATCGAGATATACCACAACGAACTTGTCGAGGTATTCATGGAACACAGAATTCATGAGTCTTGAGAAGGTCGCCGGTGCATTGGTGAGACCAAAGGACATGACGGTGTATTCATATAAACCGTACCGAGTGGTGAAAGCTGTTTTTGGAATATCTTCCTTTCTGATCTTTATCTGATGGTAACCCATCCTCAAGTCCAACTTTGAGAATATTGAGGCTCCAGCAAGTTGATCAAAAAGATCATCGATACGAGGAATTGGATACTTGTTCTTGATGGTTTTCTCGTTGAGAGGACGATACTCAACCACGAGTCTTTTTGTTTGATCCTTCTTGGCAACAAAGAGAGTTGGGCAACCCCAAGCGGAGGAACTAGGCTGAATGTAACCTTTCTCCATGTACATATCGATTTGCTCCTTCAACAATTTCAGTTCAGGAGGAGCTATCTTGTATGGATGTTTAGAGATTGGAGCAGTACCTGGTTCTAGCTCGATCACGAACTCAACTGCTCTGTCCGGAGGCATCCCTGGCAACTCTTCTGGAAAGACGTCAGGGAATTCACACACCACCGGAACATTTTCAAGCAGAGGTAGTGGTTTAGCATCCAGGGTGTACAGCTGAACAGAACTTGATTCACTTGGAGAATAGACTATCTGGCCGGAAGGGTGGAACAGAGTTATTGACTTCTTAGCACAGTCAATCGTAGCTTTATTGGCCTTCAACCAATCCATGCCAAGGATGACATCAATGTCAGAATTGCCAAGCAGAATGAGGGAAGCAAGGAATATGTGACCTCCAATCAAGATCTGATTCTCATGACTGATCTTGGAAGTTTGCATAGTTGCTCCAGGGGAGTTTACTACTAGCGGGGAACCCAAACCAACAAAAGGTAGCTTAACTGCTGTAGCAAAGATCTTTGACACGAACGAATGCGATGCTCCGGTATCAAACAACACTTTAGCTGGGTTAGAGTTTACGGGGAATGTACCGAGAACGACGTCAGCAGCTTCCTCAGCTTTGTCGGCCTTGATATGATTCACCCTCGCGGTCCTCCCGACAGGCCTGTTGTTGGAGTTGAAGGCTTTAGCCGGGGGAGCACGAACCATAGCCTGGTTGGTGTTGGGGCGAGGAGGTGGTGGAGGTAGCTGCTTCTGAGTGCACTTATCAGCGTAGTGCCCAGTCTCCTTGCACTTGAAGCAAGTGACGACACGAGGAGGACCTGGCCTTGGCTGCCCCATTGGAAACCTCTGACCCTGCATCTGAGACGGGTTGGGTGGGCGGGGACCAAAGCCTGGAGAAGCTTGGGCATTTGGAGCCCTAGTGACAGCACTGTTTGGCACCCAGATGCGGCGCTTCTGCGGAGGGGTGGTCATGTTGGAGGAGGAACCACCCTCACGCGAGTGCTTGCGCGACTCTTCGAACGCCTTGCGCCCATTCTCCTCATTGAGCGCGGTGTTCACGAGCTCCACGAAGTCCTTGCACTTGATGTTGGTGAGAGCGTACTTCAGTTCCGGGTTAAAACCTCGGCGGAACCTTGCC
This sequence comes from Alopecurus myosuroides, assembly GCA_028641055.1. Classification (NCBI taxonomy): domain Eukaryota; kingdom Viridiplantae; phylum Streptophyta; class Magnoliopsida; order Poales; family Poaceae; genus Alopecurus; species Alopecurus myosuroides. The sequence continues at coordinate 154,149,871 of CM054059.1, forward strand.
ATCTTCTTGGCTTCAGTGGACACTTCGTCACCGGCGTATCGAGCGAGACGATTGAACTCGTTATGGTAGCCGAGGACGTCCAGCTTGCCCTGTTTGAGAGAGCAGAATTCCTCACGCGTCCTTTCCATGAGACCATCCGGGATGTGGTGCTTCAGGAAGGCATCCTTGAAACAACCCCAGGTGATAGGATAGCCAGCTCTCATGGTCTAGTAGTTCTCCCACCAGGTAGCTGCCTGACCCTTCAGTAGGTAGGTGGCATACTTGACCTTATCTTCCTCAGCAACATGAGCAATCTCCAGAGCCCTGTTCATCTCCCTGATCCAGTCATCAGCATCCAGAGGCTCACGTGTTGCCACGAAAGCTCTCGGCCCCAGACTCAGAAACTCCTTAATGCTGACTCGCGGAGCATTCTGGTTGTTGTTCTGGTTAGCCTGGATCTGGGCCATCTGAGCCACGACCTGAGTCATCTGAGTCAACAGCTCCGTGAGCGGAGGTGGTTCAGGCATGGTGTTCCTGGTTGGAGGCATCCTGAACAGAAATGCATTTTAGCACAATAACAGCAAAGGATAGACTTGGTAACCGAAAGAGAGATTATTCCGACGCATGAATAGATAACCAACAGGTACATCATCACATGTTCAAATACATCAGAATATCGAACACACCAATACATGGTTCGAATGCCACATGATAACTAAACATAGCTAGGAACGGATACATCGGTACTCCCATGCTCATCACGCAGGACGGCGGCGAGTAGTACGACGAGAGATACGGTGAGGAGGAATCCCACGGAAGTAGGTATGACGACGATCCCTGTAGATAGGAACTGCTCTGAGAGAAACTCTCGGGGTGGTGAAGTAGAAAGCATCGTCTCCCTGTGCTCCATAGCGGGGAATCCCTGTGTAACCAGCTCCGAGGTCGAGAAGTGGGCCTCTGATCGGCTCGTAACCTCCAGCATCTGGCAACGGAAGACCAGCTGGCTGAGTGATACGTGCAAAGCGCTCGTCTCGAACGAAGTCTGTGGTGTACGTCGCCAAACGAGTGAGAGCAAGGTGGAGCTGCTCCCTGACTGAGGCTAACTCCTGAGAAAGTGTGGAAGCAACTGCGTCACTGTGCCTCACGAACTGGGCAGTGGTGTGCAGCCTGGAGCTATCAGACTCGTAGGTATCCAGGTTGCTGTGAAGAGTGAAGTGAACTCCCGCCGACGTGATGTAACCACGGGGGATATGACGATAGATGGAATCATCAAACCCCCAGTAGTCAGCACGGAGGACGGTGAGCCTCACGTAAGCGGCCTGCTGCACAGCCATATCCACTGTGGAACCTACTGCCTCGTAGCGGTGGACAACGCTCCTGCCATCATCCGACAGAATGTAGACGATAGCCCGGTAGCAGGTCTGGTCAAACTCTCGCTGCTGCTCGTAGACCTGGTACTCTGGTGCCCAACGGAACCCCAGATAGGTAACCATGTCTCTCAGCATCTCCGGATAACCGGCGGTGCTCTCACAGCGAGTCATCCGAACCACCTGCGGGTAGAACCTGAGATCCATCTGCAGATGATTTGGGAGGTTTTGATTAGACTCCGGTAGAAGAAAAAGGAAGTGGAAAACAACATCAAGGTTTCAACGGACGAAAGGTTCTTTAGAAGAACAGGATATCGAAGCAACATCGGGAAAACGAGACCAAAAGTCCTGAGGTACTAAGGAGAACCACAAACACGTGAAATCCTAACTTGAAAGTTTAGGTGAGAACAGAAAACAACGTTGCACTTCCTTACCAGAAAAGGGTGGGTGGGTGGGGAAAGAAGAAAAATGGCAGAATTCCTACTCTCACGTTTCATTTTTCCTATATAGCTACAAAATAGTTTCTAGACTCAACTGCGACCAGTAAAAAGGGATCCTACAGGCAGACAGGCTCTGATACCATTTGTCGCACCCGGACTTCTAGAGGATACTCACCGTACGAACTGAACAATATTTTGGTTGGATTACGGGGCTTAACGGCTCCCGCGTCCCCTTACGGGTAGGCCAACACTTATGTGCGACAACCAACCGTTACTGTTCACCGTCGATGTAAACTATCCTATAGAAATCAGGATACTACCATTGACGTACTTCATACCATACACACATGGTACGTCAACGGTTTTGAACAAAAGGATAACACAACATGCCTCTAAGACACAAACGATTGAAATAAAGTTGCAACTGGCCTTCACTACGGCAGAAATAGCAAATACAATCATCCAGAGGACACATGTCCCAACATAGCATTCATTACATCAGCGGAAGCAATCAAAGGTGTCTGGGTACAGACAAATCCAACAGGCTTAAGAAGCCAGAGAAAATAAAGAAGACGAAGCCCATCCACGTAGGTCCTGGATCCAGCCCTGGTCCAGCTAACTACTCGTCTACAGTCTCGTCAAACTCCACGAAGTAGCCATCCTGGTGGTCATCGTAACCGTAGTCGTAGTCTGCGTAAACCACAGCCCCAAAGGGGTCAGTACAACAACGTACTGGCAAGCAAGACTCACAGTTCACCAAGGTGTAACCCGTCAACACCAAGCACAGATGCCTTGGGATCAACGGAAGAAAAGGTATGAAAGATGCTGCAACTGGCTGCACTAACCAACTACAGAACATACTACAACTTTACGGTGTATCAGAAAGGGATAAGATAGCGTATCGTAACCAACTATAGCTAACCACCAAACAAACCCATCCTGGATCTCGCCCCTTATCCAAAGAAGCAATCCGAGGATAACTCACACAGTTGGATTAGTGATGGATCAAGTTGTTGTGTCAGTAAGCCTATTACTAGTCAAGTTATCATTAGTTAGGTGTAAGTTGTTCTGGGTACTTGTTAGCCAGTACTTTCACCAAGTCAACCATAACCGCGGAAAACACGGCTTCTCGAGAAGATTTAACCCTGCAGGGGTGCACCAATTTGGCCGTACACGTAAGAATATCCCGCCAGATGGGAAGGCCTTTCCCACCAAGCGGGGCACTCAACACAATTCAACCTTTCCTCGCATCAAGCCCAAAGCACCACGTGCTGTGCGTGCGCGGCTAATCGAGCCCCCCGAAGAAAAGGAGGACCCTCATAGCACTGGAAGACCACGCCGCCCTAAATGCCGACTACAAAAATTCCACCCTGGCCTCGGGTTCGTACCTGCATATGCGTGCATCAAATGGAAAGCCCGAACTAAGTGTGGTGATTTGGACGAGATGCGGATCGAGTCAAATTGAGGGGGGCGCCCATACACGCTTCCCACATGCGGATAGTGCGCTCATCATGCCTCAGTAGACAAGACCCTTTTCCTATTAGGGTCGACACTAGCAGGCCTCAAAACCACGCCGGGCCTCCTGCCGGTGCCTTATCAGCAAATTATTATTACCTCAAATTAACAGGTGTTGTTTAACATCGAGCCCCAGAATATAACAGAATATAATAACAGAAAGTAACTGATAGCAGACTCGAGCAAAACAACCCTAAGCATGCTAGTAAGACACGGGCCCAAGCAACGGGGTTTTAGGACTGGAGGTGATGGCAATATCAGGGTTTAGGGATCATGTGATAGGTTCGTAACAGAAACAACTACCACTATGGCTAGCAGATAAGAACAACGGAAAGTATCGGTAACCAATGTTGAAAGGAACACGATGGTTCATGTGAGTGATAACTTGCCTGCAAACCCAGTAGCCGGGTACTAAGCTAGATCCTCAGAAGGGGTGTCGTAAAGGTCGTCGGTATCAACGTCGTCGTCTATCCGAGAAGAAGCAAACAAACAAGGCAGAAATATAAACAATCATCATCATGGCATAGTGCACAATCCAATATGATGCATGACAAGTTAAATAGATGCATCAAAATAAACTAATTGATATGATAACACAATTTAAATGGACACATATGCAATTTTGAGTTGCATATGAAAAGCCCATGGATTTTGGTTAGGTTATTTGTTTTCCAACTAAACAACAGGTGCTAGTGGTTTAGTATGATGCATGCAAAAGGAAAACAACAAAATAACAACATTAGAACCAAATTAGAATAGGGTGTAGCAATGTAGAATTTTATTATTAACTTAGGGAATTTTGGGTGCCTTAAAGGTGACACACAAATGCTTGTTGTTTTCAACCATTTAAATTATTCAAAACAACTAACAAAGTTCATATTTGAAAAGAGCATCAAATTTTATTTGGATTACATGTTTCACATTTTGAAATTGGACTTAGGATTATTTAATTATGAATTAAACAATATTGAACAATTTTTAATTGCATTAAACAAGATTTAAATGGTTTAGGCAATTTTAATTATTCAAAACAGAAAACAAAAATTATATTTGAATAGGTTGGGTGAAAAGGTACGGAAAACATATTTTATTTGCATTTATTGGATTAATAAATAATTAGTTATGGAATTTACAAATTAACATTTGAAATAGTCAAGTTTGAATTTTAAATGCATTTGAAGTTTCCAAAACAGTACACAAATTGGATATTTGGAAAGATTAGGAAATTTGGATCAGAATTCATATAAAACTTTTAGTTATTGGAATTACAGAATAAAAGTTATTAAATTTTAAAGTTTTGTTTTAATTCTGCCAATTAAAATGAATTTGGAATTTTGGAAATGCGCAGAAACACTTTGTTACTCAGCTTCACCCTACACACTGCCACTGCGCAGTGGACCCCCTAGCCAGCGTGGCGCGCGCGCGCACGCGTGGCAGAGGAAGGCAATGACAGTGGGCCTGCGCTGCTGTGGAAGAAAATCCACAAAAAAGTTGGGGCTTGCGGGGCTCGAACCCGCGCCCTGTGCAAAGTTCAGAGAGAGCGCAACCAGTGCGCTGCGCTGCGGTATTTGACAGATAGGGGGACGCATTCAGGTTATCGTTCAGATCCGCTCAAGACTGAAATTTTAACTGACGAACTGATGCTTGCTCGACTGACAGAGGAAGCAGCAGACTCGCCGGCGTTGAGGTGATCGTGGACGTGCACGAGTGGATGCTGGGCTGGTGCAGATGCACTGATGCGTGGGGAATGCAGGAGGGAAAGATTGGAGGAGGACGGGGCTCACCACCGGAGTAATCGAAGCAGAGGGCTGACGGTGACGTTCTGCTGACGACGGTGGCCGCGGCGAGGTCGAGGACGGCGTCGAGGAAGCAGTGGCGCTCCGGGCTCCTGCAGGTGTTCAACGAGTCGAGGACGACGCGACGATGCGATTCCAGGAAACGAACGGTGACGAGGAGCCCTGCAACGTCGACGAGCACGTCGGATTCAGTCAAGGGCGCACGGTGGCCGGAGAGGGAAGAGATCGCGGCGTCGATCTGAGGCTCACCGGTGTTGTTTCTGGTGTCCAAGGGGGAGAGGAAGGAGCGGTGAAGCGATTGCAGCAGGTGGGTGGCTAAGTGGGAGCGATACGCGGCGGCGCCATGGCGTTCTTCAGAGTCTCTGTCGCCGGTGAGGTGGAGCAGGGAAGAAATCCGTCGGGGAGGAGGCGATCGACGGCGGGCGAGAGGGGAAAGCAGGACCTAGGGCTAGGGTTTTTGACGGCGCAGCCCTAGGGTGCTACTTATAGGCGCGGCAGGGCGTCGCTGGCCGCCGGAGTCGCGCGGGGGTGCGGGGGCGCCTCCGATGCGCTGCCGTACCGGGTGACGAAGACGATTAGAAGCCCCGCACGAATCTCCAAGCGTTACGCGCGGTTTAGTTGGGTTGGGATGGCGCGCGCGTTAGGTTAGTGGGCTGGGTAGGGTTAGCTGTCGCGCGCGCTGTAGTTTTGTTCGTTTTTTATTTTTCCTTTCTGTTTTTTTTTGTAGCTTTGCTTTTGGAATAAAAACATGGGTTTTTGTTTATATAAAAATTTGGAAAAATTAGGATAAGTTCCTTAGTTGAAATGCAACCAATTGGTAGTTTCTGTTTTCAAAATGTTAAATGTTTGCTTGCTGTTTATAAATTAAACCAAATTAATTGAAATTTCCAATATTAATTAATATAAGAAAAACAAGGCATTTTCCATAGGGTTTCCCCTAGTGTTTAGAATGTTTTAAGGAATTCCAATTAGTGGTGAACTTCATAGATTCAAAAAATTAATGATTTTGAGAAATGGTTTGAGTTTGGAAAAGATTTGAAATTAATTGATTAATTGATTGATTGATTTAAGCAACAATTTAATAGGTGAAATATAATGGATTGTTTGGAAACAAATGAGGTTTTTAATTTGCAATTCTTTATTTGAAAAATTGTAACAGACAAGTGTGAAAACAGAAGTTGATTGAGTTTGACTTTTATTATGAAAACAATGCAAACAGAAATAAAAATGAGGATGATGACATGATGCATTGCTTAAATAAAACAAGAAGTAAAACAACTAGGGTGTTTTCATACTTGGATGTTACAAAAACGAAGTTGAATGATTTTTAATGCGAAGACTTTCAACATACAACAACATCATACAGTCCATCTCGACAAGTCCAGCAGCGACATCATACACTCCATCTCGACAAATTGATCGTCGCGACACGCTTGTTTTTCTACTTCTGGAGCTTTCCCATGTAGAACTTTGGATTATACCTACAAATTAGAGAGACAAATATAAATAGGTGACAATAAGAAAGATTCTACTTCACAATTAACATACACCATCTACACAAATGAGAACATTTTGGAGCCCCTGATAAGACCTAGCCTATCTGAATACGAGTATAGTCTGACGAACACAATTTGGGAACAAAAACTGGAGATGAATTATAACGACTCGAAGGTCGGAACAAGGTATATATGTATTGCTACAGCTAGGTAATTTACTTCATAAATAAATAAGTATTGCTACAGCCACAAGCACAAGGTATATATGCTACTGCTATCAGCTAGTATTGCTACAGACACAAGCACAAGGTATGCCAAGTATAGATGTCAACAAGTTAATAAGTGAACTAGATAACTAGGAGGAACACAGTAGCACACATTCTTATCAAACCTTTAAGCCTACAATTATATGCACAAAATTATTTCAGATGCTTAGCATCATCTTTAGCCATCCGTTTAATAGAAACCGCTAAAAATTAAGTGTACTACTAGTTCCTTTTTAATTTCAAGCAGAGTAAGAAATAGTTTTTTCTATCCTAGCAATCTCATCCAACTTCCAAGCAACAACCACAGGCTCACAACCTAACATTCAGGAGCACTAGTCCCCCAAATCAGCACACATCGATTCAGAATCAGTAGCTAACTATGAAATTGTTGCATTTAATCTAGACAAGATAAAAATACCTAACCATTTGATCTCAGCTTATGCAAAGCACCCTTCGCACTACAGAATTATTAGCTACAACAAAATGCAGCAATTCTAGAGACCACACACAAGGAAGATGAGAAAATTTTACCTTTGCTACTCCATTTCCATGCGCAGCCACATCAGAGCGGTCTCCATGTCAGAGCAGATGAAGATCTCACGGTTCGCTGGAATTTTAAAGACCCCCAGGGCTTTCGCCTTCTCCACTTGTGAGACCTCCATTGTGTTCAGCCGAGCAATGCAGTTCTTAATTGAGTATTCATCCACATTCCCCGAATCAGGTTTCGCATCCTCAATCTGCTTGGTTTTCATTTCAATGTACTTCTCCATCATTGCAGCCACATCTCCATTCGTTCGGCGTTTCTTGGGTTCTTTATCGGTGCTTGTTGGTGGTGCAGGAGCCATAGTTTGGCGAGCCTCATCATGCACAACATTGTTTTCTTGCAGACTGGTCTGTTGCATCCCCCCTTGTGTATCATCATGAGCATCCACTAGGGTATCTCCTACATGTGAATGAGGATGTATGACCTCTACGGACATGATCTCAGGATCGATCTCCACTTGTGGAACTACTGATTGCTCGAACCGGTGTGTGGAAGTGAAGTTATAGGTCCCCTCAGCCAGTTGTCCATCATATAACTCTCCCAAGGCCTCGAAATGCGGGAAACCCTTTGTACGGAACGTCCCTATCTTAGGAAATGACTGCGGAACAGAAACAACAAACAGAGGCATATGAGTGATGCATACTATAACAAGGACATGACCAAAAGTGTGTAAGGAGCAATGGAACTATCTTACAATGATAAGGTTGTCCCATAGCGCTTCTTCGGCTTCAATCCTCCACCGCTTCTCATTCCAAGATACTCCCCTTTGTTGCCTCGCCTCCTTTAGCATCTTGTACTCTCTTTTTAGTTCTTTCTCCTTCTCTTGGATTTGCAACTTAGTGTACGACAGATACGGATGGTTTTCGTGGAATTTCTTGACGATTTTGTTCCAAGTGTTGGAGAACCATCCATTCTGACCCCTATATTCAGGAGTATTGTGATCAATGAGCAACTCAATAAGAGTATTTTCAAGATCAACACTCCAAGAGGCTCTACTAGCTGTTTGAGAAGATTCTTCTAGTTAGCTAAGACAATCATGTACAAGGAAACATGTATAATAATCTGTTTGTGTTTGACAAAATGAAGGCAATCACCTTTAGACAAAGCTCCACGTTTTTTTGTTGACATGCCTTCTGGTGAAAGCTTCTTCTGGGAAACTTTTGATTACACAGGATTAAGCCTTGGAGATCGCCTTGCAGTCATCGCCGTGGCCCTTAAAGATTAATCATGAGATTGCAAAATATTCATACAAGAAACAAAATAAGTTAATATGTACTACTTTATTACATCACATAAGAAGCAACAGATGTTCACATGTTACTAGTTTATTACATCACATAAGAAGAAAGAGAGGTTCACATGTTACTTCTTAATTACATCACATTTTACTTGCATTTTCACTAACTAATGACAGTAATCTGCCCACATTTGATTCGCAATCATGTCTCTAAGATTGTTGCCTTCATTGTTGACTTGATGATTTTGTGGAAGATCACCATCAGGAAGGTCCGTATAGTTTTCTGGAGGTATGTTGTGTGTTTGGTTATCTAACCAGCCCTCATCTCCTTTATGCAAACGAATTATGTTATGCAATATTGCAGCAGCCGCTGGCAACTTTACTTGATTCTCCAAGGTATGATGTGTTCCCACTTTGAGAATGGGGAAGCGTTTCTTCAAGACGCCCAATGCTCGTTCAATATGGTTCCGTAATATGGCATGGCGGAGATTAAATATCTCCTTGTAGTTTTGGGGTGCACGGCGACCATGCCCATACTCCTTCAAATAGTACCGAACACCACGATACAGTGCAAGAAAGAAAGGAGTATTTGCATAACCACCATCTACCAGATAGAACTTTCCCTCGGGCACCCTAAACCCCTTTTCAAGGGCTGACCTAAGAACCTTAGCGTCAGTCGCAGATCCCTCCCAGCCACAAGAGATGAAAGTAAAGTTTAGGTCAAAGTCACATGCGACCATAACATTCTGGCTGATTGTCTTCTTCCTATTCCTAAAGGGAGCAGCTTTGTCGCCTGTTATGGTCATGGCAATGTGAGTACCATCGATGGCTCCAATACAGTTCTGCAAAGAAAACCAACAACTTGTGATTTTGGTCTCTAAACAGAAAGACTTTGTCATGGGAATATGATTTAGATTCAAGTATTTGAGGAGAAACCTGGAAATAGGGGAAGAATCTCGGGTTCAATTGGATCTTTGGATGTACTTGAGAAGGGTTCGGAGGCTTCAGAAAATGCTTTGCTAGAGAAGGGATTATGTTGAAGAAAACCTTCATGTGCCGATGAAAAGTATCACCGCTGCGATTGAATTGGACTTGAAGGTCTTGGAAGGAGGAGTTGTGAGAAAGGCTGATAATTTCTCTTCCACGGTAAGTCGGCTGTCAAGTACCAACTTCTCCCGTCGAAGAAAACTAGCCAAAGATTTAAAGATATGAGGCTCCATCCTAAATGCTACTCGACACTTCTTCACGCGCCCTTCAAGCAACTCCCTTACAACCTCCTCGCCTGTTCGCATCAATGTATGTGGCGCTTCTTTTTCCCTTGGTTCACTTGCACCCAATAGATGTAGTGCGGGTAAAAGAAAAAGCATCATATCATCATTATCCTCGTCCTCCTCCTCTCTCTTCCTAATACGATCCCTCGTTCTCAAATCCATTTGAAACTATAAAGAAAATAGACTGCTAGTTATTACTACTACTACAATGCAATAAAGTGAAATAAACACCTGACAACTAATAGACAGAGAATAAGTTTTCAAGGACTACAAATTTGAAAAGATCACAAAAGAGAAGGTTTTTTCATGTGCAGTATAGATGTACCGAAATGGAGATGATGAACGAAATTCAGTTTTGACATTGTTTCCCTAAATTTAACCGCTAATAGTTGGAAGCGTGGAAAAACTAGAATTTCATTTTGAATAAATGATCGCAAAGCTTAAGACCCTTTGACCTTGCAAAATCAAACAGATTGAAGCATATTACAGCTTATGCATGACTGCACCACGGTCTGCATGTGTGTAGTAATCCTAACGCAAAGGTAACGCTATAATTAGCCTACAACCCGGTCGGATGACAGACCTAAACCTCAGAAGTCAGAGCACAAATTTTAAAAACTCTTGCCACACTGAGTACCTTGATCAGCTCACTGAGTACTTCTCTGTTTTTCTGCCTTGATTTTGACTCTGGGTTAATGGATACCTACAGCCAAGTAAACACGAAGCAAAGATAAGTAAACTTTCAGCCAAACCAGAACTGCACATTTAGACATTGTTTTGTATGCAAACACAAGCTAATCTTTGTTCTAGATTCAGCGTAAGAAAGAGCCAAATGAAAGCCTGTTTCGAGTAAAGGAAAGAGCCAATTAGCACACACAAATACCAATTCATAATAGATAACTAAAGCTACTCAGATATTTCAAATATTCATGCTATAATCCATTCAAATCAGTAGAAAATTGGGAATTAAAGTGACATTCCATAGCATCAGACCAAAATATTAGAATTTCATAATCAGAGAGACATTCTCCTAGCCAGGACACACTCTTGCCACACGGCCAACACCAGAGTTAGATGAGCCGCCTAGCCAGGGCATGCAACATGACCTCAGACTACTCGGCTCCAAGGTATCAATTAGGTGAAACTTTTCCTAAGACCTCAGACCTTATCATATATATAGAAACGCAAACAGGGGAATTCTTTTTTCAACTCACGGCATCAAGTGAAAAAAAAACACAACGTTGCCTTAATTCATCCTCCGACAAGCACATCATTATCATATATATATATATATAGAACCAGAACTACATGATAAAAGACACAAGCTTAGGGTTGGTCAGCTAAATCATCATGCTTGCCTAGCAAGTAGACAATAGCGAACATCTTAATATTAGTGTCATCATGTGACAAACACAAAATCCATGACTCTGAGCATGTTAAAATCAGAGAAAAGAGATTCACTTGAGCTGAGTGATTAAGGATGCTTTGCAAACACATCACAACACTTGGCTTAGGATGGATGGGCAGAAACATATATACATGATGTACTAAAATTCTTGTTCATACTAGTTGATTGTTCGCTCAATGGAGAAATAAGATATTGATCACTTGGTGATGCCATATTTGCTAAAACATGAATACTCAACACATCCATGCTCGATGGTCCATAAAGATTAAATGATTCCATATTAATCTGCACATGTATTACCGGTCTAAGCAATGAATTGCCGAATTTATATGGTGGATGGATAATCAAATCTAAGCAATGAATTTAGTAGTTGCATCTGTTTCTGGTGATCAATAACAGCAAAATAATTAAAATAGGCCAAGGATTGTTTCTGCCAAGAGTATATATGCATGTAGTGCAGAAATACTGCAAACTGTAAACGAAAATAAATTGAAATCAAGACTCTTCGATCCTGGTATATATAGAGGCGCACCCCACCACGAACTGCCAAACACCGAACCGACCGATCGGTCGATCTCTCTCTTCTCAGCAGGAACAAACACAGAAACCAGAGCATGCGACTCAGCCGCACCAAATCTTGCTCGGGAAAAATGCAGAGGGAGCGGGAGGCTAGCTGTACCTGATGGGGTATGTCGACGAGGTCGTGAATGGCGTGGTGTGGAGGTCGCCGGCCTTGGGGAAGAGAGAGAGAGAGAGAGACAGAGAGCAGCTTGAGATCCGGCAACCCACACGGCGGGCACGGCGGAGGGGAAGGAGCCTAGGCGGTGATGCGGCGTGGAGGAGGATGTGGTTGCCGGATCGATCCGGGGTCGAGGCAGGGAGGCGATGCAGTGGAGCAGCTGTCTCCTACCATCTGGTTGCGCCGTCGAGATCCACGCCGCCCCGTCGCCCACCAGTCGCCGACCCTCTGCCGCCGCCGCCTCCGGCTGTGCCTCAAAATCGCAGGAGAGGTTTAGGTCGGGACGAGGGAGAGAGAGAAGACCACGTCTCGTGGATTAGTTCCACGGGATAAGAGGAGAGGTTTCTTTCCCCGTCAAAATCGGCGGGATTGGGGTGGAATATCCCGGGGTCAATTCCCTCCTAGGTTTAACTGAACGGTAAAAATAAGAACATCAGGATTTGACCCATGCAGGTGTGATCCCCGCCGAACCACGGGAATTTCGCCCCGGTCCCGTCCGGGTTGGGCGTAACCGAACATAGCCTAAAGAGGAATTGGAAGCTGTGGTCACAGAAAAAAAAATCTCACACTGCCCCTGGCCCGGATGGGTTTCCGGTTGCCTTTTTCGAAAACTGCTCGCCTATGTGTAAACCCGGCGTTCTTCACATCCTCAACGACTTCGTTCTGGGTAGGTGATTCTTGCGTTGGGATACCCCAAGAGGAGGGTGTGATGAGCACAGCGGTAGGAGTTTTCCCCTTAGTTAAGAACCAGGTATCAATCCAGTAGGAGAAAGAGGATCTTCGGAAGGTTGATGCCACTAACGGTGGTGCTGGCGCTTCACCGGTGTCAGCAACAACGTGGAACCTGCACACGACACAACCAAAATACTTTGCCCCAACGGTACAGTGAGGTTGTCAATCTCACCGTTCTTGCTGAAAAAAAAAATTAGACGTATAGTGTGGAAAATAGTGTATGCTTGTAGTAAGTAAAGAGAGCAGGAAATTGTTGTGGTTTGTTTAAAAGTGTGGAAAATGGACCGGGGTTCTTAGGTTCACTAGTGGTTTCTCTCCATAAAAGATAGCATGCTGGGTGAACAAATTACAACTAGGCAATTGACATATAAAGGTTGCACCATAGTGCACATTATAACATGATGATTACTATGATATTTAGTGCGGGCATTACAACAAGATACATAGACCGACATCCATCTGCATCTATGACTAATAATCCACCCTCTGGTTATCATCCGAACCCCCTTAGGTACTAAGTTGCAAGCAACAGATAATTGCATTAAACAAAATGTGTAATGTAAGCAATGATTATACATGCAGGTACTCTCACCGCTGTTTTCTCCCTAATGGCAACAGCACATCTCCCCCTTCATGTTTCTGTCACTCGAGCAAGGCAACAAGGAGGCATAAACCCACTATCAAGCATAAATACTCCCTCTCGGAGTCACTAGCAACTATTTGGCCAGAGCAACCATTAGAAACGGAAATCATGCAAGATCACAAATAACATATGCAATAAAGACTATAATCAACTTGGCAGAAGATCAATATTCATCGGATCCCAGCAAACACAACATATAGAATTACATAAGATCAATCTCTATCATGATAGACAGCTCACGAGATCTAAACATGGAGGCATATGAGGAGGAGACAACCATCTAGCTACTTCTATGGACCCGTAGTCCAGGGATGAACTACTCACGCATCACTCCGGAGGCAGCCATGGTGATGCAGAAGCCTCTGGTGATGATTTCCTCTCTGGCAGGTTGCCGGAAAACAGCTCCAGAACCCTCCTGATCTAGGGTTGACGGTGACGGCAACTTTGGAACTTTTTCGGAGATTTTGATTAGGTACTTAGGGTTTCCATCCGGGGGGCTTAAATAGGCAAAAGTGCAAATGCGGTGGAGCTCCAGGGGCCCCACACCCATAGGTGGCGCGGCCAGGGGGCCCGAGACAGCCCATGGTGTGGGCCCCCTATTGCCCCTCTTCGACTCCTCTTCGGTCTTCTGGATGCTTCCGGGGAAAATAGGACTTCCGGGCTTCGAATTTTCCAATTCCGAGAATATTTCAGAACAACTTTTTGAAACTAGAAACAGCAGAAAACAGGGAACTGGCTCTGGGCATCTTGTTAATAGGTTAGTCCCGCAAAACGTATGAAAATGCTATAAATAAGGGAGAAAACATGTAGAAATTGATATAATATCATCATGGAGCATCAGAAATTAGGGATACGTTTATGATGTATCAATCATCCCCAAGTTTAGTTCCTATTCGTCCTCGAGTAGGTAAACGATAAAATAATAATTTCTGAGATGGCATGTGATGGCTAGGTTGAGACTCCAAGTGCAGAGTGTGTAGCTAGTGGCAAGCCTTCTTCCCCATGAGGGTGACTCGAGGGTTTATATCGAACTCTTGGGGGCCCAGTATTTCAGCAGTTGTCTTCCAAGCTTCCTCCAGGATCCTGCAAACAAGTAGAGAATTTTGTGCCCTCAACCTCACCAAGTGGTTGTCAAGCACAAGGTGTGAGACTTCTAAATTGCAATGCAAAACTGAAAGTAAATGTTCAATAATTAAATCTACTACTAAATGCAAATGAGAAAATAAATATGCAATGGATTGTTTTTGTATTTTTGTGATGCAAGTGGTGATGGAGATAATGTAAATTCGAATTGGTGATGCAAGTAAAGTAAAGTAAAGTGCAAGTAAAGTAAATTGCAGCAAAGTAACTAGAGTGTTTTCTTATATTTAAAATAGGACCGGGGTTCATGATTTCACACTTGCATTCTCTCAAATAAAGTAGACGGTGGACATAAAGAATTACATGTGAGATTACAATAACATGTTTAACATTGAGTACTTTCATATGGGCATCACGTCCTAGCATAGAGATCTCTACGGTCATATTGATCCCTCTTATACTCCACCAAGATGCGAAATAAATCATAACACCTCGATAATTAAGGAAAAACCAGAGTATAGCTTTCAGCAATGTGACATGAAATTGAAGTAAGAACTTGCTAGATCTAGTCATGGAGATTGATTAGTGTCACTTCAAATCCCCGGTAACAAGGTACTCCTTTTTATCTCTAGTGAGGTAACTAAGAAAGGTTTAACAAAACCTAAGTGGATCGCTGAACTTCTGTCACTTTCACAGCACTAGCGACCCCCCGTTACTCCAACTAATGCACCCATCACCCCACACACGCTCTCAAGAACTAGATTGATCAAAGCTAGCAAATAAGAACGGGGTACATAAGATACATCTACTCAAATAACTCAAGAGAAACAATTGCAATCTCAGATTCAATAACTCATAGAAAAGATCCACCACATAGGAATTACAACGGTGCCTGTAATCATGTGAGGCAGCTCATACGGATCTAATTAGTGAAGCACATAGAGAGAGAGATACAAGTGCTACTTCCACAAACCCATAGCCCTGGGGTGGACTACTCCCTCTTCATGGAGATGTCGATGGAGATGACGTTGGAGGGGTAGGAGATCACACCGGCGGCGCCCCGCCGGAGTTTTCCCCCTCCAATCTGGAACTTCTGGTCTCTGTTTCGGTGTTTCGGTGGCGCTCCCCTCCGTAAGGGTACGGGGGACCCTTTTTATAGTCGGTTTTAGGTCAAGACGGAGTCGGTAAGTCGAAGATGGAAGGAATTGGGCCACAGGGGCCAAAAGGGGGCCTCTCACGCGGCCAAGGAATCTGGCCGCGTGGAGGGTCCTCTTTTGGGCCTCCTTGCCCAATTCTCGTGGATCCTTCGCCCGCAAGTCTTCTCCATCCAGGAAAATGACCCCCGCGGATTTTCAGGTGATTTCGCGGAAGTTTGCCCCCTGAAACGTCAAAAATATAGAAAACGGGGTTTCTGACAGGCAGGGTTAATTCCATAAAAGTTGGGGGACTTTGTAATTTAACCCCAAAATACTATAAAACATTGAATTATACCCTTATATGATGCAATATGCAATAGAAAACCATGTGAAAATATGCAAAATTCATCTATGCATTTTACATGCATCAGCATGCTACTAAAATAAACTTGATCAATCTAATATAAAAGCATATGCACGCTTAGATCATAAAACTTTAAACACAAGCATGAAAAATAGAACTTTAATAAAAAAATCATAGCAATTACTTTGCATCACGAAGAGTAACTCAAATAAAGGATCATGAATAATAATGCAAAGAAAGGTAAATTTTTGTTTCAGGTATAGAGGAAGCATGGCAAAATGGTATTTCGCTAGTCCTTAAGAGTGGGACAAAACATAAATGCCAGGACACTTTCAAAGTTGAAGAGGAAGACTAGAACAAACAATTTAAGAACAAATGATAGCACATCATGAAGTAATTATTGATGATTATGGGACAAATGCACATAAAACTCAGAATGGAAAATTTGCTCTCTCAAATGTACATAAAGTTAGAAGATGGAGACTCAACATAAAAGTAAAAGAAAGGCCCTTCGCAGAGGAAGCAGAGATCACTCATGTGCTAGAGCTTTTTATTTTATTAAACAGAGGTATTAAAAGTTTGACATTTGTGGAGGAATGTCTATATTTTAGGAGAGGTGTATGCTAGTGTCAACGAATAGTAAACATACAATACAGTACGTCAGAAGCCAACTGGATTCACAAGAGCTGCTCCCATGGTGAAGGACGCAACTGGTGTATAAGGTCATCCCTCTTTCTCTTTATTTTACACAATTATGCTTTGACTCATATGATTAGGGGCAAAAATAGTGAAGAGAATTTGTTTGTATTAATTGGGGCTGGGCACCCCGCTGCCAACTCTTCTATCATTTGGATAAGCGGATGAAGCCACTAGTCGAGGGTGTGAAATCCAATCAACAAGTAAGATAAAGATTCTCTACTGACGTCCTCATGACCAAAAACAAGAACAAAAAGCAGGAATAATTTTGAAGGTTTTAAAGGTAACACATGAGCAATTTACTTTGGAATGGCAGTTAAATACCACATGTAGGTAGGTATGGTGGAAACAATGGGAATTTTTTTGGTTTAAGGGAGTTTGGATGCACGAGTAGAGCTCATACTCAGTACAGGTGGAGGCTAGCAAAAGACTGGGAGCGACAAATCAAGAGAGCATAAGAGCCATAATCATGCATAACGACATAAGCATCATTAACTAAAACATAAGCAGTATCACAAGTTCAAAAACGAAGTGGTCATGGAGGCTATTCGTGACTGGTTTGTAGTGATAAACATGGTGTGAGCATGCGCCAAGTCAACCAAATAAAACATTCCAAAGATAATACCATATATTGATGATTTACTATGACAAGAACAACTCATGAATCTTTCAATACATATTAAAAACTCTCAGCTATTTGAGGCTAATAATGATACTCAATAACCACAAGGCTTTAAAACTAAAATAACATTTAGCATGGCATGAAAAAGCTCTAGCCATAGTCTATGCAAACTTCTACTAGTACTGTTATAGATTCTACTTCAAGCAACAGTTTTCTTTCTCCCAACAAGCACCATTCAAGACATGCTTTAACAAAAATACTCTTTATGATACAGAAAGAAAACATTAGAGTATTCAAATAACACTACTAAAACTAACAGCTCTGATAAGAGATGCATGCAAAATAGGAGCTAAATAAATGCAGCAGCTAGCCAGAGATAAAGAATACAACGTATTCTCATGAAAAAGTGGAGCATGCCACTCTCCAATAAAAGAATTATGGGGTCCAACCAAGCTTATTATTAAAGTAAAAAAAACTGAAATCAAAATCAAAATAAAAAGGAAAACAAAAATAAAAGGCGCTCCAAGTAAAGCACATAAAAAGCGAACGAATAAAAATATAGTTTCACTAGAAGTGACCTGATAATTTGTTGATGAAGAAGGGGATGCCGAAGGCATCCCCAAGACTAGACGCTTGAGTCTCCTTGGAATTTGCTGGGATGTACCACGGGGGCATCCCCAAGCTTAGGCTTTTCACTCTTCTTGGTCACATCAAATCATCCTCTTCTCTTGACCCTTGAAAACTTCCTTCACATCAAAATTCTCACAATCTTCATTAGCAACGTTAGTGCAATCGAAATAATAAACTCACATGGTTCAGTTTAAACACAATACTAGCAATCAAAAACACATTATCTGCTGTCACAAATTCTTTTAAAACTCCTTTTCTCAAAACAACACCAAAAGAAAGAGATTAAGATGGAAATGGGATAAATGGGAGAAATCTGTCAAAACAGAACAGCACGCAGAGATCGTTTTTTTTCAAAAATCTTCTGGTTCTCAAATAAAAAAGTTGTAAACTAAGAAAAGTTGCGTATATAACTCAGGGTTAAGCACAAAAAAGCTCAGGTAATTTTGAGTTTTCTGTGATTTTCAACGGAATTAACAGTGGACAGAATAAATTTGTTTTTTGCGCAGAAATCCGAAATATAGTGTCAACTTTCCACTAGAGCCTTTACTTGGCTCAACAAAAACACAAAAGAAAATATACAGAGGGGTTGCTATGGAAATAAAAAACACACAGGTGCAAAGCACACCAAAGAAAACAAAGAAAAACAGAATGAAAACAGAGAAATAAAACGGGTTGTCTCCCGGTAGCGCTTTTCTTTAACGCCTTTCTGCTAGGCATAAAAGATGAACTCAAGTATTTTCAAGTGAAAAATCATCAACAGTAAATTCCTATAAACCATTATTTGCAGCAATAGGTACTCCAGATGTTTCTGAAGATTCAACATGGGGGTTACTCTTAGTTTCATTAATTGTTTTAGCAATTTTCAGCACAAATTGAGATTTGGGTTTAGTTGTCTTGGGAACATACATGAATCTTTGATCCTTTCCCACAAAGGCTTTCTCCTTCTTGAAATTAAGGGATGAAAAAGTTGAGCTTAAGGTTCCCATAGCATATTCTAATTTACCAGTCCTAAGATTTTGATTTTCATGGGTGTTGCTAGCCTCTAAAGCAGTGATTCTTTTATCAATAGTAATTATGGATTCATTAATTTTGCTAGCATTATCCAAGAAAATTGGAATGTTCATTTCCAAAGAGTTTAGTTTATTAATAACATCCTCCAAAGTGATCTCGGTTTTTACAGTTGTAATGCGGGGTGATCCTACTAAACTTTCAATCAAATTGCAGGCTTCTACAGAAGAGTTCCTAGAAAATTACGACCTCTAAGAGTATCTAACACATACCTATACCAACCAGAAATACCAACATAAAAATTTCTCAGGAGTATCAGGGTAGAATATTTTTTTTGTACATTTAATATGAGCATCATTTATTCAATACCAAGCATCTTTTAAACTATCTCCCCCCTGTTGCTTAAAAGAACAAACCTCAACTTTAGGGATACTCATTCTAGTGAAATAAAAGCAAGAAAATAAATAACAACTATGAAGTAAACTAATTTTTGTGTGTTTTAAATATAGAGAATAAAAACAAGACAAAAATAAAAACAAGACAGTAAACAAAATAAGGAGGTTAAGAGTGAGAGACTCCCCTTGCCAGAAGACTTCGGCAACGGCGCTAGAAAAATCCTTGATGCTTGCGTTGGGATACCCCACGAGGAGGGTGTGATGAGCATAGCGGTAGGAGTTTTCCCCTTAGTTAAGAACCAGGGTTATTAATCCAGTAGGAGAAAGAGGATCTTCGGAAGGTTGATGCCTAGGGGCGGACCCATGTACACCTGAGTGGGGCCACTGCCCCCACTCAGTTTTTAAGAATGCAGTGTATTTTGTGCATATTTTAAGGAAAATCATCCACAAAATTTTGAATTTGTACTAAAATTGCCCCCACTCATCTTAGTTGCCCCCACTAAAGTTCTAGTCTGGGTCCGCCCCTGTTGATGCCACTGACGGTGGTGCTGGCGCTTCACCGGTCTCAGCAACAACATGGAACCTACACATAACACAACCAAAATACGTTGCCCCAACGGTACAGTGAGGTTGTCAATCTCACCGGTCTTGCTGAAAAACAAAGATTAAACGTATAGCGTGGAAAACAGTGTATGCTTGCAGTAAGTAAAGAGAGCAGGAAATTGTTGTGGTTTGTTTAAAAGTGTGGAAAATGGACCGGGGTTCATAGGTTCACTAGTGGTGTCTCTCCATAAAAGATAGCATGTTGGGTGAACAAATTACAGCTGGGCAATTGACAAATAAAGGTTGCCCGTAGTGCACATTATAACATGATGATTACTATGATATTTAGTGCGGGCATTACAACAAGATACATAGATCGACATCAATCTGCATCTATGACTAATAATCCACCCTCAGGTTATCATCCGAACCCCCTTAGGTATTAAATTGCAAGCAACAGATAATTGCATTAAACAATGTGTGTAATGTAAGCCATGATTATACACACGGGTACTCTCACCGTTGTTTTATCCCTAATGGCAACAACACATCCTCCCCCTTCATGTTTCCGTCACTCGAGCAAGGCAACAAGGAGGCATGAACCCACTATCAAGCATAAATACTCCCTCTTGGAGTCACTAGCAACTACTTGCCAGAGCAACCACTGGAAATGGAAAGCATGCAAGATCACAAATAACATATGCAATAAAGACTATAATCAACTTGGCATAAGTTCAATATTCATCGGATCGCAGCAAACACAGCGTAAAGAATTACATAAGATCGATCTCGATCATGATAAGCAGCTCACGAGATCTAAACATGGAGGCATGTGAGGAGGAGACAACCATCTAGCTACTGCTATGGACCCGTAGTCCAGGGATGAACTACTCAAGCATCACTCCGGAGGCAGGCATGGTGATGTAGAAGCCTCCGGTGATGATTTCCTCTGCGGCAGGGTGCCGGAAAACAGCTCCAGAACCATCCTGATCTAGGGTTGACGGTGACGGCGGCTGCAAAACTTTTTCAGGGATTTTGATCAGGTACTTTTGGTTCTCTATCCGGGGGGCTTAAATAGGCGAAAGGACAAAGGCGGTGGAGCTCCAGGGGCCCCAGACCCATAGCTGACACGGCCAGGGGGACCCGATATTGCCCCTCTTCGACTCGTCTTCGGTCTTCTGGATGCTTCCGAGGAAAATAGGACTTCCGGGCTTCGAATTTTCCAATTCCGAGAATAGTTCCAGAACAACTTTTCTGAAACTAAAAACAGCAGAAAACAGGAAACTCGCTCTGGGCATCTTGTTAATAGGTTAGTCCTGGAAAATGTATGAAAATGCTATAAATAAGGGAGAAAACATGTAGTAATTGGCATAATATCATCATGGAGCATCAGAAATTAGGGATACGTTTATGACGTATCAGCGGGGTTAACATTTCGCGACGAAACTTTGGTGTTATTTCTCTGATCCCGAAGGTCCACGGGACTGACCTGATCTCTCGGTTTAGACCCATTGCACTGATCAACGTTATATTCAAGATCATATCTAAATCCTACGCCTCCAGACTAGACCCTATTGCCAACAAGGTCATTAGCCCCAACCAGACAGCGTTCCTAAAAGGCAAATTCATTCTTGACGGTGCGCTTACTCTTCTAGAGGTTGTACATGAGCTTAGGGTTACGAACCTGGGGGGAAGGGTCCTCCCGAAGTTTTACTTTGGAAAAGCTTATGACGGAGTTAACTGGTCCTTTCTGCTTGAGGTCCTACGCCGAAACGGCTTCGATGCTGGGTATATTCACATAGTGGAGCAACTGATCTCGGGTGGTCATACGGCGATCTCAATCAATGGTGAGATCGGCCCATACATTAGAAACAAGCGAGGGGTGCGTCAAGGAAACCCTCCGATGCTTGCGCTGGGAACCCCAAGAGGAGGGTGTGATGAGCACAGCGGTAGGAATTTTCCACTTAGTTAATAACCAGGGTTATCAATCTAGTAGGAGAGAGAGGAACTTCGGAAGGTTGATGCCACTGACGGTGGTGCTTGCGCTTCACCGGTGTCAGCAACAACGTGGAACCTGCACACAACACAACCAAAATACTTTGCCCCAACGGTACAGTGAGGTTGCCAATCGCACCGGTCTTGGTGAAAACAAAGATTAGACGTATACTGTGAAAAAACAGTGTATGCTTGCAGTAAGTACAGAGAGCAGGAAATAGTTTTGGTTTGTTTAACAGTGTGGAAAATGGACCAGGGTTCATAGGTTCACTAGTGGTGTCTCTCCATAAAAAAAACATGCTGGGTGAACAAATTATAGCTGGGCAATTGACAAACACCGTAGTGCACATTATAACATGATGAATACTATGATAATTAGTGCGGGCATTACAACAAAATACATAGACCGAAATCCATCTGCATCTATGACTAATAATCCACCCTCAGGTTATCATCCGAACCCCCTTAGATATTAAGTTGCAAGCAATGTGTGTAATGTAAGCAATGATTATACAGGCGGGTACTATCATTGCTGTTTTCTCCCTAATGGCAACAACACATCCTCCCCCTTCACGTTTCTGTCACTCGAGCAAGGCAATGAGGAGGCATGAACTCGCTATCAAGCATAAATACTCCCTCTTGGAGTCACTAGAAACTACTTGGCCAGAGCAACCACTAGCAACGGAAAGCATGCAAGATCACAAATAACATATGCAATAAAGACTATAATAAACTTGGCATAAGGTCAATATTCATCAGATCCCAGCAAACACAACATATAAAATTACATAAGATCAATCTCGATCATGATAGGCAGCTCACGAGATCTAAACATGGAGGCATATGAGGAGGAGACAACCATCTAGCTACTACTATGGACCCATAGTCCAGGGATGAACTACTCACGCATCACTCCGGAGGCAGGCATGGTGATGTAGATGCCTCTGGTGATGATTTCCTCTCTGGCAGGGTGCCGGAAAACAGCTCCAGAATCCTCCTGATCTAGGGTTGACGACGACGACAGCTGCGGAACTTTTTCGGGATTTTTGATCAGGTGCCAAGGGTTTTCCATCCGGGGGTAATAAATAGGCGAAAGGGAAAAAACGGTGGAGGCCAGGGGGCCACACCCATAGCTGGCGCGGCCAGGGGGCCCGCGCCAGCCTAGGGTTACTGGCCCCCTGTTGCCCGTCTTCGACTTCTCTGTGGTGTTCTGGATGCTTCCGGGGAAAATAGGCACTTCAGGCTTTGTGGGGTCCAATTCCGAGAATGTTTCCAGAACAACTTTTCTGAAACAAAAACAGCAGAAAACAGGGAACTCGCACTTGGCATCTTGTTAATAGGTTAGTCCCGGAAAACATATAAAAATGTTATAAATAAGGGAGAAAACATGTAGTATTTGGCATAATATGGTCATGGATCATCAGAAATTAGGGATACGTTTATGACGTATCAAGCATCCCCAAGCTCAGTTCCTACTCGTACTCGAGTAGGTAAACAATAAAACAATAATTTCTGAGGGGACATGCTACTATCTGTTTGATGAATTTTTGTACCAAAATTCATTAAACTTGAAAATAAGCATAGTTTGTTTCCATGACATGTGGGTCTTGCGTCATAGAAAATATTTATGAAAATATTATATGATATATTGGTATCCTTTTATAGGGTTCGTCATGCACATCGCGATGGTGTGAACTGATGAAAATTCTGATCCACCATTTGAGAAATATGAGCTTAAGATGTTTCGAATCCTACATGTATAAGCTGGCGAGTTTCTAACGATTGGCTCAAGTGGAGTTGTACCATGCGATACGATGCATGCGCATGAACTCTTCTCAATGACGTGTGGGGCCCCCACCATACAAAATATTTATGAAAATGTCTATACATGATATTGGTCTCTTTTCGTAGAGTTCGTTATGCACACCGTGATGGTGCAAACGGATTAAAATTGTGATTCACCGTTTAAGAGAGATGATCGCCGGAAGTTTGAGTCACTTACACGTACAAAGAAGCTAGAGCTAGTGGCATGCAATTGATCGATCGGTTAGGGGCATGCGTGTAGTTTATTATTCCATGGTGTCTTGGAGTAGCAGGCCCACGATACATATACGATGACCCAGATCGTTTTATGGTCCTGGAAGCCTCGCGTGCACAACAAGAGTTCTGATCAAAACGGACTAGCTAATTAGGTGGACATAAAACGCGTAAACATAGAGATAAGCTGGGTTCCGTTTCAAAAAGGCTTGCCGGGTAAGCCAAGCTGATCGGCAGCACCCGCCTATATAAAGCGACCATATGGCCTCGGGGTAGAGGACAGAGGAGCACATACACGCATGCACACTGGGAGGCTGACGCAAAGCACGCGAAAAGCTCCTTGCCGAGAAGAAAGACAGGCACGCGCCGCGAGAGCAAGGCAAAAACATGCCTAACTTCTCGCCGCGAATTCAACCACGCACAGGCTGTCGTTTTGCATCTAAATCGCTGCAACACAAAGGGCGATCGCAGGACGACGGTCACACCGATCCATCTTGAGTTAATTCGCCACAAGCCAATACCTCAAGTAATATCAATCTAGTCCAACAAAATCTACGAAAATCCCCGCCACGGTGTTCTGATGGCGATCATCGCATGCTTCCCTACTGGTAAGAAGTCTAGCCAAATTTCGGTGGTTTCTTAAATCTCTCTTTATGGACGAATTATTCTATGGCATCATCATCGCCGATCGATACGATGGTGAAAGGCAATATTCAGCGATCATAAATTTCATCGTCGATGTGAGGCTTAAATCAAAGCTTCCCGATGAGACGGAATTAGCTACAAAAATTACCCGGCCACAGTACGTCTACTCCACCGAGGGTAGTCGACTGTGGTTTTGTGTAAATTACGAACGTACGCGGCTAAGACCAAGTACGAAGAAATAAAATCGCCATGATGATATTTCCCTTCACCATGAGGCATGATTTGGTCATATTTCCATCTACACCGCCCCTCAAAATGAGGCGAAGATCATAGAAACAATATTGATTTTGCTCCTACAAGGACGCGCGATTAAAATACTTGATAAGCATCATCCACCATGCATCCATGATATTTTCTACACCAATATCTTGGCCAAACATCGATTAAGATGAAGGTCATCTTCACATCATATTTTTTCTTACGTCTAGTGCCGACGAGGCTAGACGAAATCATGGCCAAGTGCCGACGAGGCCAGGTCACTACTTTATCTACATGTTCCAAACCTACGGGAACGGACACACCGTTGCTGGGCACCGACGAGGCGATAGCAACACACACATGTCCACGTCTGATGAAATCAGGGCGTTACATGACTGGGCACCGACGAGGCGAAAGTCACCCCTTTCATCGACATACCCTGTTAGTCACACCAACATGGCGATATTACACGTGACCGGGTATCGGCGAAACAAAGCCACCCGCACGACATATTCATAAATATCACAATGCATATGGATGAGCAATCCGAATATCATGATGACCACCAGCGCAGCTTAATCGGAGGTATTTCGTAGGCTCCACCCTACGGATGTAATTAACCGGATGCTTACAAAAAGCTCCGGGAATCAATGAACTACGCAATCTCCTGAGTCCGATACTCCATGAGCGCGACGCAGAAGGCGGAATAGATATAGTTAATGGGAATATGCACTTTGTATTTGTACAATCCAATGCTATGAATAAAAATGCAGTGTTCCCATATATTGTGTTTATTATTGTCTTTTGTTATTTTATTTGCTTGTTTTATTAACAAGATGGCACGCCCGTAATTTGTACTCTCATGTACACATCTAGGGAGAAACCCTAGAACCCCGGGAATAGTTTCCGCTAACCATTTTCTAGCGAAACAAAAATTGGCACGCCCGGTGGGACATTGTTCTCCTCCCATCTTTGCTGCGCTCCGAAGGTCGTCAAAATTATTATTTTCCTGCTCATTAAGAGTCATTGAGGTAGCGCATTCAAAAATGTAAGTCCTGCTCAAAGTGGTCGACTAGGCTTGTTTAAAAAAAATCCGTCACATATCGGTGGATATATTTCTCTTATAAGAACACAGTGCCCTGCTAAAAGCAAATGGACCGTGCATGTAAAAACAAAAAGCATCACACGTCGGGGGTATCTTGCTAGTGTAACTTGATACGTGTGATTAAAGATTTCAAGCTTTGTTACATGGCGATGAAATGATTGAAGGATTTATTGTGACGGGTGAGTCCTTTCATGATATCATTGGTGAGAAGTGCATGCCAAGGATTTTACATCTCTCTGCATACACCATTATGATCGCTTCCTCCTTCCAATTTTCGATCATGAAAAGAAGCTCTACAATTCTGCATCCACCCAACTTTACCGGGAAGGGGTGAATTATCCAACATGACTACCAATGACTATGATGTTGGTTCTTGCTCATAATAGCATACTCTACGTATGTTATAAGATGCTAACTCGGTCAATCTCAATGTTATCGACATGATGACGGCTATTATCCTATAAGCAACATGACCATGAGTCTGTAATGATGCATTTCCACGGTACCGTCAGACAACCAATAAGCACTCTGTGAAACAGAGTAACTGTGATGCTCTCATGGAGTTGCCTCCATGGACCACGATGCAACATGATGCATGTTGGGGCATCCATGCTAATTATATGGCTTAGGAACCATGCATGGACTATACATGTTTCGTTCTTATTTTTGTCCAATACACCATTCAAAGACTTCACCAGTATTACCTTCCCACTTGGAATTCTAAGGAACACACTTGTGTAGCCAAACAATGGTGTGGCATGGTTAAGCCTAATCGATGGGGGCACCGTCGGCTTTCCAGTGCCAACCCCTAAGTGTTTGAGGAGGACAACACCCAAGCCATATGATGAAAAAGCTATCTGTCCGAGCGACAATGTGCTGGCACTATAAAAATAATATTCAACGAGGGCTAATCAAGCCATTGACAACATGGTTTCCTATTAGTACCATTCACATATTCCCAACAAGGGCGACTATGTCCATACATTGGCATACTTCATGCCTTGCGTATGGGGGCAGTGTCCCGAAACTATAGATCGAAGTGGGGGCATCCAAGGATGTTCCCCCTTCTCCCAACAATACTTCATGCAGCTTTGTCATTCAGTATGATAAATCTAATATCTCTTCTTCCAATGATCATGTCACGAATGAGGAGATACATGCAATATATGCAGCCCCTCCCTCACTAGGGTCGCTTTCTAAAGATGTAAACATGAACCTTGGAGCATTTCATGCCTCGCAGTTGGAGGCAAATGTCTAGTTCTACGGGAGATAAGACGGAGGAAGATACTCCTCAACCTTTACCAAGCCAAGCTGCATGCAATGTCATGCTTGACTATTCTTCAGATACTAGCATCTCTTCTGAAGATGCAATAACACCACATGAAAGAGAGGCTCTACATGCAGAAAGTGCATCACACGAGTCTCAAGTTGAAGTGAATATGAACCTTCGAGGAGGAAAGGTTCTGCAAGAGCTTCATAAAATCCAACCCAAGAAGGTTGTGGGAGGAAAAATAGGTGACCCCAAGGAGGGTGTCGCCGAAAAGCATAATACGGAGGAAGAACCCGTAGAGGGTGATGGGACATCTCCAAACATAGACTACAACATAGTAGCACACCTGAAACGCATTCCCGCACTTCTAAGTGTGTATGATGCACTAATGTTGGTGCCTGAGCTCCGGCAAGCTCTTATTCAAGCTCTGGAAGACCCAAAACGCTATGAAGTAACAATGGCAAAGCATAATATACTGTGCAACTTCTTGAGCACAAATGAGATTACCTTCACATAGGAAGATAAAGTGATTGGAGATGATAATCATAATCGTCCACTTTATATAGAAGGCAACATTAGAAAGGCTCACTTGAGACGCATTCTCATTGACCCTGGTTCAGCCGTGAATATCTTGCCGGTTCGAAGTTTAACCCGTGCTGGCTTCATGTTGGATGACTTGGAGCCAACGGAAGTTGTCGTTTGTGGTTTCAATAATCAAGGAAGGTCAGCATTGGGCTCTATTGCTCTAAAAATTCAAATGTCCACCTTCAGTTTTAAGGTGCGGTTCTTTGTTATTGAAGCAAAGACCTCATATTCAGCACTGTTGGGTAGACCATGGATACACAAGTATCAAGTAGTCCCCTCTACACTACACCAATGCTTAAAATTTGTGGATGGAAGTGGTGAACAACACCGCATAGCCGGTAATCCAAACCCTTACACCATCCAAGAAGCACATCATGCTGATGCAAAATATTACTTCCCGAGCGAGGAGCCGCAAACCCAACAAGGAAGGGTGGCCTCTCCCGCAGATATACTTATCACGCCCAGCTCTACCCCTTCTTTGGGGACCGAGTCCTTAGGCAAGCACATTTCATCGATTAAATCCTCAAGTAGAGGTCGCGGGAGAGGACGAACCTCCATGACAATGCCTCGCTATGGTCGCTCTCATTTTGGCAATGAGGACTTCCTCATTGCTACACTACAAGCACCATCACCCTTTTCGAGTGTGGAAGCTTCCGCTACAGCTCCACTCGTATTGAGGAGTTCCTAAACTCCTTAATAGCGCGGGAAAAGCACCCTCCTCCATTGTGCTACAGTTGCCCACAACTGAAGGTTCCACGCCATCGGAAGGAACTGTAAAGAAAAGGGTTGAGGAGATAGAGAAATCAAGGGGAGCTATACTTAAACAGCCCCCTTCCATGTATGTATCAGTAACAATGCCATTGGAGATCCGTTTGGTCCCTGGACAACGCAGAGGTTCTGACCCTACCCTCTTTTATAAGGTTACCGTCACCACCCGCCATTTGCGAGGAGTGGTGGGAACAAGCCGATAAGCTTGTTAAGAGTAAGGAGAAGACACAACCGAAGTACGGCTTGGGCTATATCCACTCTGAATCTTGTGAAAACAAGGACGA
Organism: Alopecurus myosuroides; assembly: GCA_028641055.1. Classification (NCBI taxonomy): domain Eukaryota; kingdom Viridiplantae; phylum Streptophyta; class Magnoliopsida; order Poales; family Poaceae; genus Alopecurus; species Alopecurus myosuroides. The sequence goes on from CM054059.1 coordinate 154,178,725, forward strand.
AGAGTATGGCGTTATGCAACATTTTACATGCCATATGACTTATGTATATGATTCTCAAGATGATGGAAAGAAAAAACCGACATCTCACGTGGATGATGGTTCATAGAGCCATGCCAATTAATCAAGGAGAGGTTCTTGATGCCGCTCCCGCCCCTCTACAGCTTGAGGATGGTGGGCAATGCACTATTGATGAGCTCGTCGAGATTAATTTGGGTACTGAGGATGACCCACGCCCTACTTTCGTCAGTGCCTCTCTCACACTGCAAGAACGAGAAAGTTACCGAGAATTCTTGATAGAGTTTCGGGACTGCTTTGCATGGTCATATAAAGAAATGCCAGGGCTTGACCCCCAGGTCGCCACTCACAAGCTGGCGATTGATCCCCAGTTCAGGCCAGGTAAGCAGCAACCACGCCGCTTTCGCTCAGAACTACAAAATAGTATCATCGCCGAGGTGGACAAACTCATCACCGCCGGCTTCATAAAAGAGGTTATGGTGCCTTGTCCTTCATGGACGGATCATCCGGCTATAATAAAATTAAGATGGATGAGCACGATGCAATTGACACTGCCTTCCGAACGCCCAAGGGGAATTTCTATTATACTCTAATGCCTTTTGGACTAAAAAATGCAGGTGCAACATATCAACGCGCTATGACTTATGTTTTGGGAGACCTTATTCATGACTCCGTGGAACGTTACGTCGACGACATGGTTGTCAAAACCAGAGATCGCCTGCAGCATCAGGATGATCTAAGAGTCGTCTTTGATCGTCTAAGGAAACATCAACTCAAGATGAATCCTCTAAAATGTGCCTTTGCCGTACAATCCGGTCTATTCTTGGGTTTCATTGTGCATCACCGTGGCATCGAGATCTCACCAAAGAACATTAAAGCAATACGAGACATGCCGCCACCTAAGAACTTGAAAGAGTTAAAATCCTTACAAGGTCATTTGGCGTATATATGTCGTTTTATATCTAACCTCTCAGGGCGTACCCAACCCTTCACGAGACTGATGAGGAAAAGTGTCCCCTTTGAATGGGACGAGCAATGTCAAAACGCGTTTGAAAGTATTAAGCGATATCTATTAAACCCTCCTGTCCTAGCCGCTCCGACTAGAGGACGGCCACTTATTCTTTATATTGCTGCCCAGCTCTCCTCGGTTGGTGCACTACTGGCTCAACACAATGATGAAGGGAAAGAAGTAGCCTGCTACTATCTGAGTCGTACCATGGCTGGTGCTGAGCATAATTATTCGGCCATAGAAAAGTTGTGTTTAACGCTAATTTTTGCTCTAAAAAAGTTACGACATTACATGCTAGCCCACGAAATACAACTTGTAGCACGTGTTGATCCCTTAAAATATGTGCTAAATCAACCCGTGCTCATGGGCCGCCTCGGTAAATGGGCCGTGTCCATGATGGAATATGATATTACTTATGTTCCACAAAAGGCAATTAAAGGTCAAGCATTGGCTGATTTTCTTGCAGCACATCCACTGCCCGACGACTCTCCATTGATTGTTGAGTTGCCTGATGGGGAAGTATTTACCGTCGACATCGATTCCCAATGGGAACTTTATTTCGATGGTGCCGCTCGCACAGAGACGGATCCTGATGGAGAAGTTAAACGACGAGCCGACGCAGGCTTGGTTTTCAAGACCCCTCAAGGGGGCACCATACACCACTCTTTTTCCCTCCTCAAAGAGGAGTGCACCAATAATGAAGCCGAATATGAGGCTCTTCTTTTTGGCCTCCTTCCAGCACTCTCCATGGATGTGCGGAACATATTAGTATACGGAGATTCTTAGCTTATCATTCGCCAAGTAAACAATATATATGAAGTACGTAAACCAGAACTGGTACCATATCACATGGCAGCCCAAGTTCTCATGAGGAAATTCGAGCACGTACAATTATTTCATGTTCCAAGGAGTAAGAATGCCTCAGCAGACGCATTGGCTAAACTTGCAGCAGCGTTAGTGCTCCCCCAAGGGGGACCCGCTCAAGTACAAATAGAGGAAAGGTGGCTCCTCCCAGCCGTACTGGAACTAATCCCACCAGAATATGAAGTAAACCACGTGGTTTCCAATGTCAGTCATGATGACGATTGGCGCAAGCCATTTCTAGATTACTTTAACCATGGGACACTCCCGAGTGATAGAGTGGAAAGGTGCAGGTTGCAGCGATGCCTGCCTTCCTACGTAGTTAAAGCAAGAACTTTGTACCGGCACGCTTTTGGACAAGAGATGCTACTACGGTGTGTGTCTAGAAATGAAGCGGACCATGATTTGCAAGAGGTCCACCACGGTGTTTGTGGTGGGCATCAAAGTGGACCAAAAATGTATCATAGTATCAAACTAAGTGGCTACTATTGGCTCGGGGTCATGAAAGATTGCCTTAACATAGCGAGGTCATGCCACAGTTGTCAAATTCACGGTGTTATAAAACACCAACCACCAGTCCCTCTACACCCAACCGTACCCGCATGGCCTTTTGATGCATGGGGTATAGATGTTGTTGGTCCATTTGATCCTCCATCCTCTAAGGGGCACAAATTTATACTTGCTGCCACAGATTATTTCTCTAGGTGGGCGGAAGCAGTACCACTAAATGAGGTAAAAACTGACAATGTCATAAACTTTCTAGAGCGTAATATCATTTATCGCTTTGGAGTCCCACATCGCATTACCTCCGATAATGCCAAGGCTTTTAAGTCGCATAAAATGGTCCGGTTCATGACCAAGTATAAGGTTCAGTGGAATTACTCTACAGGGTACTATCCACAGGCCAATGGCTTAATTGAAGCATTTAATAAGACCCTTGGCCAAATCTTGAAAAAGACGGTACACAAATATCACCGTGACTGGCATGATCGTCTCTATGAAGCTCTTTGGGCATATCGTGTTACGGTTCGTACACCAACCCAAGCCACTCCATATGCTTTAGTCTATGGTAGTGAGGTTGTTCTCCCTCTAGAGGTGGAAATCCCATCTCTAAGAGTGGCCATACATGATGATATTACCCAAGACGAGCAAATTCGGCTACGATTTCAGCAGCTGGATTCCTTGGAAGAAGATCGACTCAACGCGCTCCAAGATTTAGAGCTATATCGCCGAAACATGGTACGCGCATATGATAAGCTCGTTAAACCACGAGTTTTCCGTAAGGGAGAACTAGTTCTTGTACTCCAGCGCCCCATTGTGGTAAAAGGTAAAGCGAAGGAAAAACTTTAGCCTAAATGGGAAGGGCCATTTGTCATTGAGCAAGTGTACGATGGAGGTGCTTACCAGCTGATCGATCAACATGGTGAACGCCCAATGCCACCTATTAATGGGAGGTATCTAAAGAAATATTACGCGTGATCATTTCCGCATACCGACATTTCTCTCTCTCATTTGTTTCCGTTTTTATCTCTTTGTTTTCTTTGCTTTAAAAAAAATGTTTTATTAAACCATGGACTATCATGTCCTACATTAAAATGGCTTTCCCCAATCACACAAAGCTCGTGACTGATGATTTGGCTGCCCTATGACTTGTCTAGAGGAAGCACGGTGTAAATCGTGGTAATTAAGTGGAGCGGCACCTATACCCACAACCCACAAGACACAACACCGTATATGTTCCGAGAGGCAACGGAGGAGACTACTTGGGACACTTCCGAGTAATGAGGTCCCATATCCCCATGCTTCTGGATGTGCCTTGGGTTCGTAGAGACACCTCGCCCCAGGGAAGATTCTAGGAAAAGATCAGGAAAGGGCTGCCTAATCCAACATAAGTTGGACTTGGTATGTAGCCACTTGGCAACCCTGGGGTGTGCCACCAAAAGCCCCACATAATATGCCTGAGGGTTTTTAGTCCACCAAGGTGGATGGCTACCTTCCAAGTTCGCAAGGTGGTTCCCCGGAGAAATGTCAATGATCTTCCAGCAAATTCGAGCAATCAAGCTAATGAAGCAAGTTCCAAGCAAGTTCAAAAAAAAATACATCATAAGAAAAAGGGTCATACAAGCAATCCTCGTAGAAATAAAGTCTCCATAAGTTCCAAGCAAGACCAGCGGTTCTGGGAAGTAAGGGGATCATTGGAAAGAAGGCGGTTCGTAGTCATTCACCACCCCTCATCAAAGGCATGATAAACTTTTACAAGCTGTTGTCCCAAAACCAGTTATCCTAACTCCTCCTCACCCATGTTTTCTGCGTTCTTGAAGCATGGAAGGAAGCGTGGTGGAGCTATGTGGTTACTCATTGCCCCGATGGGCTAGGGTACGATTCTTTGTTGCCTCTCGGGATCACCCCAAGCACATCACCCTCATACACACACATACACACATGAAATGAAAGGTTATTGAATCTTAACCGTCATGGTTCTTCGACGGTTCCCAATGACTGAGTCCTTCGGCAGCCTTTTCTGATGTCACACTCATAGCTAGTGTCTAGTGGAAAAGCCAAAATCTCTCATAAAACAAAAAAAAATGTTTTGCTTTTCATGGTTTTGTTTCTTCCGTGTGTTTCTTATTTATGCTCATGATCCATGACGTTTCTTCATGAGGCTTGTGCAACTACTTCTATACTAAAACAACATTGCTCGGCGCATGCAAGGCGTCGTTGTTGGTCGTCCAACAACTATAGGCTACACCAACGTATGTATCGCCGCTGGGGGCATTTTCCCTCCAATGATTATATCAACCACGCTGGGAGCATTTTCCCTCCACTGATCATATCAACCACTCTGGGGGCATTTTCCCTCCACTGATCATATCAACCAAGCTGGGGGCATTTTTCCCTCCACTGATCCTATCAACCATGCTGGGGGGCATTTTCCCTCTAATAACCATACCAATGACACTGGGGGATCATTATCGCCTAGTTCATCTACACCGTCGACGACGTTCCGACGCTTCAACTATTGGGAGCAGCAAGGTGCGCCAGTGCGGCCAGTGCTAAGCTGTGAAACCCCTCGAGTCTGATGGCTGGCATCGTTCATTTTTCTTACGATCGCATCAAATCCGGGAAACTATTTATGGGAGCAGTACGACACGCCAGTGCGGCCAGTGTCGACATGTGAAACCCTTCAAGTCTGATGCACCAATTATCATTTTATGGTCGCATCTAACTTGATAAATTAATTATTTTTTTCAAAATCTTACACCATCGGCTGGCACCATGTTGTATCTGGTCGCGATGGAAATGATTAAAAGCATTATCTCTATTTCAGCATATGGCATGGGTTACGCCATCAAACAAAATAAGTGTATGTTCACACATTTTACTTTGACATATATGGTATGGATGTTTCACCATATATTGTCACAATCGCCCTTGAGCAGGCCAAGATTTATTCGAATGCAATATGGTTGCGTTAATAAAGTCTCATGGGTCTCATCCTTCTAATTTCTTTTTCTTTCGCCAAGTCTAGTCCCCGCTGCTTCGCGCACGCACTATACTTGGCGGGGGGGTTTTGTTTGATGAATTTTTGTACCAAAAAATTCATTAAACTTGAAAATAAGCATAGTTTGTTTCCATGACATGTGGGTCTTGCGTCATAGAAAATATTTATGAAAATATTATATGATATATTGGTATCCTTTTATAGGGTTCGTCATGCACATCGCGATGGTGTGAACTGATGAAAATTCTGATCCACCATTTGAGAAATATGAGCTTAAGATGTTTCGAATCCTACATGTATAAGCTGACGATTGGCTCAAGTGGAGTTGTACCATGCGATACGATGCATGCGCATGAACTCTTCTCAATGACGTGTGGGGCCCCCACCATACAAAATATTTATGAAAATGTCTATACATGATATTGGTCTCTTTTCGTAGAGTTCGTTATGCACACCGTGATGGTGTAAACGGATTAAAATTATGATTCACCGTTTAAGAGAGATGATCGCCGGAAGTTTGAGTCACTTACACGTACAAAGAAGCTAGAGCTAGTGGCCTGCAATTGATCGATCGGTTTGGGGCATGCGTGTAGTTTATTATTCCATGGTGTCTTGGAGTAGCAGGCCCACGATACATATATCGTTTTATGGTCCTGGAAGCCTCGCGTGCACAACAAGAGTTCTGATCAAAACGGACTAGCTAATTAGGTGGACATAAAACGCGTAAACATAGAGATAAGCTGGGTTCCGTTTCAAAAAGGCTTGCCGGGTAAGCCAAGCTGATCGGCAGCACCCGCCTATATAAAGCGACCATATGGCCTCGGGGTAGAGGACAGAGGAGCACATACACGCACGCACACTGGGAGGCTGACGCAAAGCACGCGAAAAGCTCCTTGCCGAGAAGAAAGACACTTTTTTCTTACGTCTAGTGCCGACGAGGCTAGACGAAATCATGGCCAAGTGCCGACAAGGCCAGGTCACTACTTTATCTACATGTTCCAAACCTACGGGAACGGACACACCGTTGCTGGGCACCGACGAGACGATAGCAACACACACATGTCCACGTCTGATGAAATCAGGGCGTTACATGACTGGGCACCGACGAGGCGAAAGTCACCCCTTTCATCGACATACCCTGTTGGTCACACCAACATGGCGATATTACACGTGACCGGGTATCGGCGAAACAAAGCCACCCGCACGACATATTCATAAATATCACAATGCATATGGATGAGCAATCCGAATATCATGATGACCACCAGCGCAGCTTAATCGGAGGTATTTCGTAGGCTCCACCCTACGGATGTAATTAACCGGATGCTTACAAAAAGCTCCGGGAATCAATGAACTATGCAATCTCCTGAGTCCGATACTCCATGAGCGCGACGCAGAAGGCGGAATAGATATAGTTCATGGGAATATGCACTTTGTATTTGTACAATCCAATGCTATGAATAAAAATGCAGTGTTCCCATATATTGTGTTTATTATTGTCTTTTGTTATTTTATTTGCTTGTTTTATTAACAAGATGGCACGCCCGTAATTTGTACTCTCATGTACACATCTAGGGAGAAACCCTAGAACCCCGGGAATAGTTTCCGCTAACTATTTTCTAGCGAAACACTATCATAATCTTGATCATTAAAAATGGAAAAGCATATGTATGTTGAGATCATAAACTACAAACACAAACATGGTAAATAGAACTTTAATAATAAAGCATAGCAATCACTTTGCATCATGAAGAGTATCTTATATAAAGGATCATGGATAATAATGCAAAGAAAGATAAACGTTTGTTTCAAGTATAGAGAAAGCATGGCAAAGTGGTATTTCGCTAGTCCCTAAGAGTGGGACAAAACATAAATACCGGGACACTTTCAAAGTTCAAGAGGGAGACTAGAACAAATGATTTAAGAACAAATAATATCACATCATGAAGTAATTATTGATGTTTATGGGACAAATGCACATAGAACTTGATATAGGTGTTGACCTCTAGGTTGGCCCGATCTTCACGAATCGACAAGACGAACGAAGAACACACGAAGAACTCGAATAACACAATGAACTCACACACACAAAAAGGGAAGATAACTCGTGAAGCCTACGAGGGATCGCAAACCCAAGTCAACAACACGCTAATTAGAATCGATTCCTCTCACCGGCCGGTCCACCGATCCAACATAAGCCACAAGGGGAAGGTTGGCAAGAACTACTAGATTCACTAGGTGAAAGAGTAGCTCCTTGGAGAGATGTTGATAAAATCCGATAGATGAATCTATGGAGTAGCCATGGATCCCATGGGGGAGGTTCTCCACATGGGAGGAGGAGCACAAAGCTCAATTCTATCTCAAAGTCAACTCTAACCCTAGAACTAGCCACCGGTGTCCCTTATATAGCCTAGGGGGATAGGTGGGGTGAAAAGGTGCCAAAACAATGCATTTCCGCACAAAACAGGGGGCCCGGCCTGGGAGGGGATTGTATCAACATCTCTCAAAGGAGCTACTCTTTCACCTAGTGACTCTAGTAGTTCTTGCCAACCTTCCCCTTGTGGCTTCTGTTGGATCGGTGGACCAGCTGGTGAGAGGAATTGATTCTAATTAGCGTGTTGTTTACTTGGGTTTGCGATCCCTCGTAGGCTTCACGAGTTATCTTCCCTTTTTGTGTGTGTGAGTTCATCGTGTTCTTCGTGTGTTCTTCGTTTGTCTTGTGGATTCGTGAAGATCGGGCCAACCTAGACGTCAATACCTATATCCAGTTCTATGTGCATTTGTCCCATAAACATCAATAATTACTTCATGATGTGCATTTCCGCACAAAACAGGGGGACTGGCCTGTGAGGTCGGCCTGGCCGGCCTATGAGGCCGGGGTGGGAGCAGGCGCCCTGCCTGGGTGGCAGCCGGCCTGAGGCTAGGGTGGGGGCCGGCACCCTCGGCCTGGTGCCAGGCCTGAGGAAGAGCTGGGCCGGCTTGAGGCCGGGGTGGGGAAGAGGGAGGCCGGCCTGCTCGGGTTGGTGGCCGGCCTGAGGGGGAGGGAGGCCGGCTTGGCCGGGAGACCTTGTTTCCCTCCGTTCTTCCTCCTCAGAGCTCCGATCTTGATGCCGTCTTCACCCACTTCCTTCCTAGCTTCATGTGCACCTTCTTGGATGTGTTCTTGAGCATATTGGGCACCGTCTTGGGTTCCATGGTGTGATCCCACCTATGCATGTAGAGGGGTATTTCATGAGGTAGCGCACCGTTCACCAAGTCACCGGAAAGATAAGAATATAGGAGTGAGTTCACCTTGTTGTGTGTCGATGTTGTGCTTGGTGTAATACGGTGGGCTGCATCATCTCCCCCCCTTGAAGAAGATTCGTCCTCGACTCTCGTTCCATCCATTTGTGAGCGGGAGGAGGAATGTTGACAACGAAGATGTCGTTGAAGTTGAGCCGCTTGTCGAAGCTCATGTGACGGTAGGCTCATAGTGGGGTGGTCCAAAAGCGATGAAGATCATGAAATGTTCCTCCTTGGATGGTTGAGGAAGATCTTGCGAGGCGGTGTAGTGATGCATGTAAAATGCATACATGAACTTTGCATGTTATTACTTGTTTTTCCTACATATTAGCAACTTATATTCATGTTTTATAATGATTTGGGGGATTTTCTGAACAATCCCCCTTCTTTTGGTTCTAACCCTGTTTTTCCAGAAAACGTACTTTTTAGTGTTTCAGACTTTCCGGGAGCTTCGGGACTCCAAAAAGGGCAAGGCCAAAGAGCACGGTTCAGAATTTTTGAGATGAAGACCGTGGGCCAAAGTAGAGGGCCAAAAGGCCAACCAGGTGGAAAATAGGACCCTCCACGCGGCCAGATTCCTTGGCCGCGTGTGGGGCCCCCTTTTTGCCCCCGTGGCTCCGATGTCGTCGATCTTTCTTCTCCCGAGTGTCTTGTGACCTAAAAACGACTATATAAAGGGTCCCCTGGCTTTTTTGAGGAGGAGGCGGCGCCGAGAGACGAAACCACGAAATAGAGAGACAGAAGGCTGCCGCCGGAGAAGATCGGAGGGGGGAAACGCCGTCGGGATCACCCCCGGAGGGCTCCACCCCCCTCTGGCGTGTTCATCATCAACATCTACAGCAAGATCAGCTCCATCTCTCCACTGTAATCTCTTGGCAAACACGATGTATGATGCAATACTATATTCCATTGATGTATTGTGTCTCCCCGTCTATGTTTGAGTAGTGAATTGTTCTTGGCAATGGTGAAATAGTTCGTTGATTGGTTGCATACAAGTTTGTTATCTTCTATGATTGTCTTTATGTACAATATATGAGTGCACGCATATGTTGGGGAATGCATGTAAGGTGATCACCGGTAGCATAATGGAGTGGTGGTGACTTGGGAGTGACAGTAACCTGAGACCGAGCCACAAAGTTAAGTTATTGGGGGATATATATAGGGGACCTTAGAACGTAAGGCTTTGGTGGGACTTTATGTCTTAATCAATCTAGTGCAGTCATTTACTTGGCCACATGATCCATCATAAGGGGTTGTAGATCATTTACTTGACTATACCTATTCATGGCTCCTTTCTAGAAGAAACAACTAAGACTAAAACATGTGCTTCACTAATTGTGACAACCACACGAACGAAACACCTATTGCTAGAACACTTGCTCCCTTGAGTTACTTGAGATATTTGCTGCTTGCTACTTGTGAAACTTGCTTAGAAACTTGCTTTAGAAACTTGCTTTAGGATTACTTGCATTTTAAACTTGCTTCACTAGTTACTAGACAAACCACACTCCACATCACTTGCTTTTAATTAGTTAGTTCCTTTTAGTCAAACTTATTGCTTTGCATAAACAGCCATATAAGAGGGTTATAGGGCTTTAGAGAATAGATAGCTTACCTTCAGCTCCTCGTGGGTTCGACACTCAAATACTTATCGAAAGGTACTACAATTGATCTCCTGCACTTGGGAGTCATCAAGCACTTTTCTGGCGCCATTGCCGGGGAGCGTTGTGCTAAGCTTTTATTCTTGTTTGCATTGCATACTAACATATAAACCTAAAACACAAAAACAATTATAAAATGGAAAACAACCAAACAATTTTAGAACTGTATAATATCTACCTTGAATTAGGACATGAAGTGTTTGAGGAGAAATTGAAAAATTATTTGCACAACAATCATATTTGTGGTAGTACTAATTCTTTGAACACCTTTATTGCTAAGGAAAACCTTTACCTTGGGGAAGTTTGTCTTGATGAATATGATATTTTTAGTCCCCCTACTATTGAGGATAAAACTGATATACTTGCCGATTCTATGGAAAGTTTTAAGCTTGGGGAAGTTGGTTTTGATGAGCATGATATTTCTAGTTCCCCAAGCTTGGAGGAGAAAATTCACTTTGATGATACTATGCCTCCTATATATGATGATTGCAATGAAAATTATCAATGTTTAACTCCCACTATCACTAATGAGGATTTTACTTATGTGGAGAGTAGTGATTCTTTTATGCATGTGGCTCATGATAAGAATGTTTTATGTGATATTCATATTTTTGAATCTATTCATGATGCTACTGAAAATTATTATGAGAGAGCGAAACATGGTTACACATATTTCAACAATATTAAGTTTCCCCTCTTTATGATGAAAGTATTGAAGTTGCACTTGATCTACCTTTCTATGCTTGCTATTATGTGCTTCTTTTATTTGTTTCATTACAAAATTCCAATGCATAGGAAAGGGGTTAGACTTAAAAATAAACTGTTTAATATTTTTTGGTGTGTTCCTTATGCTTTAATTTCCTATTCGGTTTGAGCACACATTTATGTCTTTTCAACATGTAAAATACCTTTACCTACTGTTATATATCATTTAGTTTATGATTTTCATTTTATAAATTTTTTGGGAAAGTAAATGAGAAGGATGAGTAATGGAGAAGTTGGGGTCGACCTTGAACATGTGTTGTTCATGCCAATGAAACCATTGCAAAGTCTCTATCATTAAAAAAATTTCCAAAGCTAAAAACAATAAAAAATATTAGTTCAATACTGTAACATCACATTTTTGTCTTATTTCTCATCATAAATGGCAAGAATAATCTTATATGAGAGATAGGATTAAACAATAGTAATTAGCTGTCCAGAAAACAGATTCCTGAACTTCACTGTGAAAAATGTTTAAAATCACAGAAGTGGAATTTTGACCTGGTAATTTACGACAGCAATATTTATTTATCACTACATATTTCATTAGTTTTAAGTTTTCTGATTTGAGAAACTTAAGTGCCTCTAAAAATTCACTCTTTACGGGCTGTTCAGTTTTTGGCAGATTATGTCTTTATTTTGGATTGCTTTCATTACTTGTGTTTTGTGTGGTTCTTTTGATCAAGGAGCAATGCACAACTGTAGTAACACTAGCTAATATTTAGAATCAACTCATGATGTGTCTTTGCTGTACCTACGTGGATTTTATTTATGTAGGCACTAACCCCTCTAATCAAGTTTTATGTTGAGATTTGTGTAAGAAGATATTTTCAGGAGGAAGAGTTGAGTGAGATGAACAAAGATCAAGAGGTACAACTAGTCAAGATTGGGGATGTACCCCTGGGCTCATCCTACATGTATCAAATAAGTACAAGAATCCAAGCTTGGGGATGCCGAGCCACCTCACTCCAACCATCATGATGTTAAGTAAGTAAAGCCTAACTATATGGCTATAAAGAAAGCGCTTTACGGGAGGCAACCCGGTTATTTTTGTTTGGATTTTCCTAGTGTCCTCTTTCTGTCTCAAGAGATTAGTTATTTTTGTTTTAATTCTGGAGTTTTCAATAAAGATTCAAGTCAAACCCATTTGGACTTATAAGTTGCTATCCTAGTGCTTGGAATTTCTGTTTCAGCACGAGTCTGCTCACCGTATGATTTTACGTTTTTTATTGGTATGTCTGATTGAGCTAATTATTTAGTATGTTCTTCAACTTTTCTTCCTCTGTAAGCACAAAAAATGTCTTAATTTTTTGACGAGTCTAGCTTAGGGAAAAACGTTCGTTTTGCTGATGTTGCTTTTCTGGACAGATTCTGTCTTCTTTTGTTTTATGCACTCTTTGGGCTTGGGAATCGAATTTCCATGATTCTTTCAAGCAAGAGAGTGAACATACAACATAATGAAACTTATTTTCTATCTACTGGAGCATTTGATTTGGAATTTTGCACAGCAAGCATGTGATGTGTTTGTCCTTGCTAATCTCACCCTATAGAAAAAGAATGGGAGAAACATGTTTTGTGAAGCTTTTTCACAGGGAATAGAGGAGCTGCGCCTCAAGACATCCAAGAGTGGTGAAAACCACAAGCTTGGGGATGTGGTGAACACCCCCGTGGACCAACACTCTTTTGGTTAGCACACGTCTACTTTCTGTTTTTCTAAGCAAAGCATTTATCGCAGAAACTTGAAGCGTCTAGTTTTTTTTTAGTTTATTTGTGAGACCACCACCAAAATTATCTTTATGAGAATAAGATATTAGAATAATGGGTTGAATTAAGTTGTATGCTGTTATATTTATTGGAAAAGGGATGCTTTAGTTGATTATAAAAGCTACTTATAGTTGCATGATTTATATGCTGTTTTAGGTGTAGAAATTTGCAATAGTGTTGTCATGAGCTATCTCTTATTCATGTTTTTGATGTTAATTGTTAGTTTACTTAGTTTGTCATGAAATGAGTAGTTCTATGGACACTAATGCATGCATAGTAGGTGGTCAACTATCTCCCTCTTGCTAGCCAAAAAAGTAAAAATTCCAACAAGTATAAACTTGTTTCCAACACCCTTTAGCCAAGTATTTCCAGTGAGTCCACCATATCTACCTATTAGCTTCAGAGTTATTCCGAGTATGTTCACCATGTTATAGTGTTATTTATGTTCTAAATTAATATATTCACTTTATTAATTGTCATGAGCTGAATTTGGGATAGGACTCTCACGAACTTTTGAATCCACACATTTACTTTTCATTGCACTTAATAAACATGAACCAATAACGGGAGCTAAAAGTTTTGCGTTTGACAAGTGTTTGGTTGGGAGCTAGCTATAAACGTGTATCACTGGAAAGCTTTCAACATTGTACAAAAAATTACATTTGGTTGATATCATGTACTTTTGTTTTTGGACTCCTGCCATGCCGAAATGAAATAGAGGAATAGTAAGTTTTGATGAGTAAGTATATTTATGACTAGAGAAACGCATTGGGCCGCTAACCCAAGCCATGCTTGATCATGGTGGAAATTTACTTACAGCTAGAGTGGACTCTACAAACACATCCTACAATAAAATAATAAGCTATGCATATAGTGAATGAAATAAAAAAGGATGATGAGTCTACTCCGTTTGTTCATCTTGTCAGTGTGACATGGGCTGGTTTCCATGTCATGGGGCAATAGGTACCTCTTTGCGGTTCTCTATGATGTCATTAATACTTATTATGATTGTACAAAGCTTATTAGGAATATTAAGTTGAGTAATCATGGAGTATGTGTTCACACTCACGGGGCATGAGGCATTCAACCAACACCTTGTCAATCACATTACTTCAACATTCACAATTTAAGATGCTAGTGATAAAGGGGAAATGAGAGTCTTAGACCAATGGATGCCACATTTCAATTAGTAATTTTAGTTGAATAATTTAGAGGCTAAATAAGACTTGATCATGTTTTACCTCTACTCAATTTTCTCCAAAGTGTCCACCATATTTTCTATTTTCCATTATGCTATTCTTTGACCAATATAGGATTTTATTTTTCATTTTGTGTATGCATTTGGTCCATAGTGTTTTTATTTCATTATACACTTTGTGAACTTTCATGAAGCATCTTTGCTTGCATATTTGATATTTCTTATAACATGAATTGTATGTTGCTACTCATCTACATTATGAATCATTTTATTATATGTAGCATGAATAATCTTCTTTGATATTCCATGATTGTTTTAAAATGCAAAGTCCATGTTAGTTTTATCACCTTCATACACGAGGACGAGTATGGGTTAAGCTTGGGGATGTTGATGCATGTAAAATGCATACATGAAATTTGCATGTTATTACTTGTTTTTCCTACATATTAGCAACTTATATTCATGTTTTATAATGATTTGGGGGATTTTCTGAAAAATCCCCCTTCTTTTGGTTCTAACCCTGTTTTTCCAGAAAACGTACTTTTTAGTGTTTCACACTTTCCGGGAGCTTCGGGACTCCAAAAAAGGGCAAGGCCAAAGAGCACGGTTCAGAATTTTCGAGACAAAGACCATGGGCCAAAGTAGAGGGCCAAAAGGACAACCAGGTGGAAAATATGACCCTCCACGCTTCCAGATTCCTTGGCCGCGTGTGGGGCCCCCTTTTTGCCCCCGTGGCTCCGATGTCGTTGATCTTTCTTATCTTGAGTATCTCGTGACCTAAAAACGACTATATAAAGGGTCCCCTGGCTTTTTCGAGGAGGAGGCGGCGCTGAGAGACGAAACCACGAAACAGAGAGACAGAAGTCTGCCGCCGGAGAAGATCGGAGGGGGGAAACGCCGCCGGGATCACCCCCGGAGGGCTCCACCCCCCTCCGGCGTGTTCATAATCAACATCTACAGCAAGATCAGCTCCATCTCTCCACTGTAATCTCTTGGCAAACACGATGTATTATGCAATACTATATTCCCTTGATGTATTGTGTCTCCCCGTCTATGTTTGAGTAGTGAATTGTTCTTGGCAATGGTGAAATAGTTCGTTGATTGGTTGCATACAAGTTTGTTATCTTCTATGATTGTATTTATGTACAATATATGAGTGCACTCATATGTTGGGGAATGCATGTAAGATGATCACCGGTAGCATAATGGAGTGGTGGTGACTTGGGAGTGACAGTAGACCGAGCCACAAAGTTAAGTTATTGGGGGATATATATAGGGGACCTTAGAATGTAAGGCTATGGTGGGGCTTTATGTCTTAATCAATCTTGTGCAGTCATTTACTTGGCCACATGATCCATCATAAGGGTTTGTAGATCATTTACTTGACTATACCTATTCATGGCTCCTTTCTAGAAGAAACAACTAAGACTAAAACATGTGCTTCACTAATTGTGACAACCACAGGAACGAAATACCTATTGCTAGAACACTTGCTCCCTTGAGATACTTGACATATTTGCTGATTGCTACTTGTGAAACTTGCTTAGAAACTTGCTTTAGAAACTTGCTTTAGGATTACTTGCATTTTAAACTTGCTTCCCTAGTTACTAGACAAACCACACTCCACGTCACTTGCTTTTAATTAGTTAGTTCCTTTTAGTCAAACTTATTGCTTTGCATAAACAGCCATATAAGAGGGTTATAGGGCTTTAGAGAATATATAGCTTACCTTCAGCTCCTCGTGGGTTCGACACTCAAATACTTATCGAAAGGTACTACAATTGATCTCCTGCACTTGGGAGTCATCATGTAGTCGTTGAAGTTGAGCCTCTTATCGAAGATCGTGCCAAGGTATGCTCATGGAGGGTGTAGTCCAAAGGCGATGACGATCTTGACATGGTCCTCAATGGGTGGATGAGGATGAGCTTGAAAAGAGATGTAGGTGTCGTCGAAAAGCTCAAGAGGTGGTTGGTCCATAGCTTGCGGAAGCGGTAGTGTGTAGATGAACTTGACGCATTGGTTGCACGCCGCTCCATGGGTTGCGTTGTTGTGGATGCTCGTGTCGAAGTCCATGTACGTCTTGGCGGTTGATGTGTAGTCGTGGTGATCATTGTCGTTGACGCGCTTGTCGAACTCCAAGTGCATCTTGACGAAGGGGATGTAGATGGAGAAGTCGTTGTCGTGGATGCGCATGTGGAACTCCAAGTACATCTTGACATGAGGGATGTAGGCGTAGAAGTCGTTGTCGTGGATGCGCTTGTCGAACTCCATGCACATCGAAACATGTGGGATGTAGGCATAGAAGGCGTTGTTGTCAGAGTGCTTGTGATGCGCTGTGTAGATCTTGACTTGAGGATTGTGGATGGAGAATGCCTTGTCGTAGAAGCGCTTGTCAATCTCCATGTGGATCATGACGAGTGGAGTGTGCTCCTTCCAAATCTTTAAGTCGGTGTCGATGTTCATGCGATGTGGAGAGCCTTGTATGTGGAGAAGTCCATGAGGTCGAGGATGCTTGATAGGGTCACCAAATCTTTGCAAAATAGATAACAAAGATGGAGAGAAAGTTGGTAAGCCATTAGTGTCGATAAGCACACATGGGGTTTTGATCTCAACTCTCATTTCACTATTGGTGGCTATCATGGCGATGCCTCTAAGAACACTCATGCTTTTTCCACTCATGATGGGCTTGTGGCTCTCACTCACGTGATGGTGGATCTCTCTCTCACCGCTCATCTCACTAGAATCTTGAGGGGGGACACTAGAAGGCTCCAAAGTCTTTACACAAGAGGTGTGCGCACTTGTCGAAGTCGTTGCATTGCTTGGAGTCGGTAGTGTCATAGCATGTGGCGAGGAGGATTCGAGCATCTCATGTCTTTGGTTGATCTCCAAGTGTGGAAAGGGTGGCTTCCTTGGAGGAGGAGGTAGGGTCATGGCTTGTGTCGAAGAAGGCTCCATCATCTCCATGATGTGGTAGTGTAAGTCATGCCTTGTAGCATCCTCAAGTGGTTGATGATGATGATATCCTTGGCTAGCATGGTGGCTTGAGCGTGGCCTTGTGTAGTTCGGAATGAGTGGCGTGGAAGTCAAGGGGAGTGTGTCACCCAATTCGTCGTTACCTCCATCAATGATAGATGTGCCATTGACGCCGGCTCTAGAGAGGTTGCATATTTGGTCATTATCTTGAGGATAGGCTTGAAGAACTCGTGTGAACACTCGCGATGAATTTTTGGCCTCATTGCCATAGACGCTTTCGTCACCATTGGTTGGCATGTCCAAGGTTTTAAGAGCAAGTTGGTGCAAGGCATAGTATTGGCCTTCACTCATGTAGTCATGGTCACCATTTTGGTTGGCAAGCATGAACATCTCATTGGTAGCATTGGAAGCTCTCTTGTGGATGTTTGGAGTTGGCACTTGTGTCATTGGATACGAAGAAGAGGAATTCCTTAGAGATGATGGCAAGGGGTGAGCCTCTATCATAATGTCACATTCATCAACGTCTTCATCATAGAGTGGTGGAGTGGTCTCCTCATGCGCATGGTGATGTCGATCTTGTGTCATGGGAGGAATAGCTTCACACTCTTGATGTTGTTGTTGCGCTTTGCGATGAGGGAAGCTCGGGCTCTTGATCATGAAGGGCATTGTTCATCCTCATAGAATGTCGCTCAAGGAAGTTGTGGTTGGGTGCTGGTGGTGAAGTATCTCTAGAGCCGGCGAGGATGATCTTGATCCTTGTCAAAGGCGGGGTGCAAGAAGAAAGAACATTCTTGGAGAATATGAGGTGGAGGCTCCCATTCATCATGTTGGTGATGACGCTCATGGTCCGTGAACCTTGTAACATTGAGGCAAAGGGCTCTCAAGTTTTTGTCTTATGGCCTTGATGATGCGATGGAAATCCGTGGTCAAGGTGATGCGGTGCTTCATCCAATTTGGTAGGAGAAGAATCATGGATAGCAACTCCATTTTCTTGTTGTTGGCGAGGTCGCTCATGTGGGTCCTCATCAAAAATAGGAAGTGTGAGGTCACTTGGAGCAACTTCACTTGCTTGTTGTTGATGTGGTCGCTCAATAGGTTCCTCATCAAACATGGGAAATGAGAGATCATGGGTAGCATCCGCGCTTAGTTGTGGTCGAAGTGGGCGCTCATTGGGGTCTTCATCAAAGAGAGGAAATGAGATATAATTTGTAGCATGCCCACTTGGTTGTTGTTTATGGTGGTGCTCATAGGGGTCCTCATCAAAGATGGGAAGTGAAGTAGCAAATTGAGAAATCCCACTTGGTTGATGTCGAAGTGGACGCTCATTGGGGTCTTCCTCAAAGATGGGGAAAGACAAGTCATACAGAGCATTCGCACTTGCTTGGCGTTGCGGAAGTCTCTCATGTGGGTCTTCATCATAGATGGGTATAGGAAGCTCAATTGGGTCATCATCATTGGTTTGGCGATGGCTGTCATGATGGAGAGGATGGCGCCGGTGGTCATTGTGGTGGAGTTGTGGGAGGCATTCACTAGAGCCATGTCGAGGGCACCTTCTTGATAATGGCCTTGGTCTTGGTGGTCATTGTGGTGGTGACACACATTTTTCCTTGGAAGTCTTGAATGTGGGAGAGCACCATCCACGAAGCCATGTAGACCATAGTCATGATTCGAGCTTGGAGAAGGTGGGTGATGAAGAATATCCGGTCGTAGAGGGTGATCTTGAAGAGGGTCACCACAGCCTTGTCGGTGTCGAGGTCGAGGTAGTGGTGATGGCGAGCAATGCTCAAACCAATGTCGTCACGGAACTTGTGGTGGAGGATGCGGTGAGGTGGGTGTACCACTCTCTCCCATATGTCGATGATGATCATGGCGACGATCTTGGTGATGAGCTTGGTGATGATAGCTTTAAGTTTGTTGATGACGAAGCTTGCGGTGTTCCCGCACTTCATGTGTGGGATGACTCCGAAAGTCATTCGGATGCCTTGGCTTCTTGTCCTTCTCGCTTGATGGGGCCTCGATGATGTCTTTCTTGTGGCACCGACCAATCTTGACGTTGCCAACTTGTCGGATTTCTTGTCGTTGCACCCTCTTGAGGTGGAAGGAAGTTGTCTTGTGTTGGCCTTGGCATTCTCCTTGAAGTTCCTTGGTGTTGAGCATGAATCATAGGACATATGATGTCTTGGCAATCGAAGCTTGGAGAGGAAGTTCTTGTAAGTGAGCTCCTCCACGTCGGAGTCGAAGTAGGTGTAGAGGTCCATATTGTCCCTCATGCTTGTGGAGTCGTTGTCGGTGTCGTACTCCGTCATGTTTGTGGATGCGTTGTCGATGTAGCATGGCTCCATGTCGCCATCCAAGCTTGCGGTGTCATAGTTGTAGTAGTGGTTCATGTCATTGGAGCTCATGGAGTCGAAGTTGTCGTGGTTGGTGTGGTGCTCCTCCATGTCGATGATGCTTGGGGAGGAGTAGTCCGTGTAGAGCTCGACGTCGAGGTCGTAGTAGTGGTGGTGATCCACCATGTCATGCTCGTAGGAGTGGAGGTCCATGTCTAGCTCGTTGTAGTCGTAGTGGTCCATCATGGACTCGTCATGGTCATCATGGCCTCCATATGCTCCGCTCTCTCTACACATGGTTACTCACAAGCACAAGTGTATATATATGGAGTGTGAAGACCTAAGAGGTCAAACCTCAACTTTTAGCAAATATTGGAACTAGTGGACCTTGCCAAGAGAAACCGATAACCAAAAAGAATGAAGTGACTTGAGTTCTAAAGATCCAAAAACACGCTGCAAAACACACACGACTTATGGGTGGATGGCAATGGGTTAGAAATGTGGCGAGGAACACGACAAATCCAAAGAAAAAGTATGTTGTAAAACGTGGAGAAGAACCAAAGAAAAGTTAGCACGAAAACCAAACGTAGTGGAGGAAAGTGAAATGGTGGAAACTAAAATGAAACACACACACACAAGGGATAAATGGGGTTAGTGCGGCCAATGGACGAGCGGAGACAAAATGTACCTATCGAATACTAAGGTCAATGCCACACCAACGCAAGGAGGACTCTAGCTCAAACCGCAATTAATTAGAGGCAACGAGATTCGCAATGTGGCAACCGGTCACTCTCTTCTCTCTTGAAACACGAAGCTATGAGTTCCTACAAGTGATAGTAATTGGCATCGATCTTTTTCTTCTTTTGGCTCTTTTTGCTTCTTGCTCTTTTTTTTAATTTTTGCTTTTCGATGGATGATGATTCCCAAATGCCAATGCCTACTCGAACTATTCTCTCACAAGCGCAAAACTCACACTCTCGGTGCCACAAATGCGATGCCAAGCGATGTAAAAGAGCTAGCCCAAATGGGTAAGGTACACAAAGGAAGGGGTTAGTTCAAGCGGAAGCAAGTTATACCTATGCGGTGGATGATCTCGGACTTGCGGCGGGTGGATGTCGATGTCGTGGTGATCCGTTGATGTAGAAGCGTAGGCGATGTCGATGGCGACGAGTAGGAACTTGGCTCACTCAACTCGGAGCAACGACGACAAAGAAAAACAAGATGCAAAATCTGTCCAAGAATCGAAAAGCAGGAATTTTCTGTGATTTTGCTCAATTTCCAAATTCCTCTCAAATCAAGAAAAAATTTGGACAAATTCGAGGAAAGAGGCTGAATAGAAAGGTGGGGAATGGTCTTTGGCAACAAATCTATGAATCAAAACCACGAAAAACATAACAAATCGAGAGATCGGTCGAAATCCCTTTTGGCTATTTTTGGTCAAATTTTCGAATTTATGGTGGATAGAAGAAAAATTGGTGGATGGGGAGGGGTGTGGGTGTCGGATTCGTGTCAATCTAGATCTGGATACGAGATGATATAAGTGTTGACCTCTAGGTTGGCCCGATCTTCTCGAATCGACAATACGAACGAAGAACACACGAAGAACTTGAAGAACACGATGAACTCACACACACAAAAATGGAAGATAACTCGTGAAGCCTACGAGGGATCGCAAACCCAAGTCAACAGCACGCTAATTAGAACCGATTCCTCTCACCGGCCGGTCCACCGATCCAACAGAAGCCACAAGGGGAAGGTTGGCAAGAACTACTAGAGTCACTAGCTGAAAGAGTAGCTCCTTGGAGAGATCTTGATACAATCTGATAGATGAATCTATGGAGTAGCCATGGATCCCATGGGGGAGGTTCTCCACATGGGAGGAGGAGCACAAAGCTCAATTCTATCTGAAAGTCAACTCGAACCCTAGAACTAGCCACTGGTGTCCCTTATATAGCCTAGGGGCTTAGGTGGGGTGAAAAGGTGCCAAAACGGTGCATTTCCGCACAAAACAAGGGGGCGGCCTGTGAGGCCAGGGTGGGAGCAGGCGCCCTACCTGGGTGACAGCCGGCCTGGGAGGCCGGCCTGAGGCCGGGGTTGGGGCCGGCGCCCTCGGCCTGGTGCCCGGCCTGAGGCCGGGGTGGGGAAGAGGGATGCCGGCCACCTACCCGAGCAGGCTGGCCTGAGCGGGAGGGAGGCCGGCCTGGCCGGGGGGTGAGGCCGGGAGACCCCGTTTCCCTCCGTTCTTCCTCCTCGGAGCTCCGATCTTGACGCCGTCTTCACTCACTTCCTTCCTAGCTTCATGTGCACCTTCTTGGATGTGTTCTTGAGCATCTTGGGAACCGTCTTGGGTTCCATAGTGTGGTCCCACCTATGCATGTAGAGGGGTATTTCATGAGGTAGCGCACCGTTCACAAAGTTGCCGGAAACATACGGAGATAGGAGTGAGTTCACCTTGTTGTGTGTCGATGTGGTGCTTGGTTGAATACGGTGGGCTGCATCAGAACTCAGAATGGAAAAAATGCTCTCTCAATTGTGCATAAAGTTAGAAGATGGAGAATCAACATAAAAGTAAAAGAAAGTCCCTTCGCAGAGGGAAGCAGGAATCACTCATGTGCTAGAGCCTTTTATTTTATTAAACAAAGGTATTAAAAGTTTGACACCGTGGAGAAATGTCTATATTTTAGAGAGGTGTATGCTAATGTCAACGAATGGTAAACAGACAATACAGTACGTCACAAGCCAACTGGATTCACAAGAGCGACTCCCATGGTGAAGGACGCAACTGGTGTAGAAGGTCATCCCTCTTTCTCTTTTGTTTACACAGTTATGCTTTGACTGATATAATCAGGCGCAAAACTAGTGAAGAGAATTTTTTTGTATTAATTTGGGGCTGGGCACCCCGCTGCCAGCTCTTCTATCATTTGGATAAGCGGATGAGGCCACTAGTCCAGGTTGTGAAATCCAATTAACAAGTGAGATAAATATTCTCTATTGACGTCCTCATGAGCAAAAACAAAACCACAAAACAGGAATAATTTTGATGGTTTTAAAGGTAACACATGAGCAATTAAGTTGGAGTGGCAGTTAAATACCACATGTAGGCAGGTATGGTGTACACAATGGTAAAACCTTGGTTTAAGGAGTTTGGATGCACGAGTAGAATTCCATACTCAGTACAGGTGGAGGCTAGCAAAAGACTGGGAGCGAAAAATCAAGAGAGCATAAAAGCCATAATCATCCATATCGATATAAGCATCATTAATTAAAGCATAAGCGGTATCACAAGTTCAAAAACTAAGTGGTCATGGAGGCTATTTATGACTGGTTTGTAGTCATAAACATGGTGTGAGCATGCGCCAAGTCAACCAAATAAAACATTCGAAAGACAATACTATATATTGATGATTTACTATGACAAGAACAACTCATGAATCTTTCAAGACATATTAAACGTTCTCAGATATTTAAGTATATTCATGATACTCAATAACCACAAGGATTTAAAACTAAAATAACATTTAGAATAGCATGAAAAAGTTCTAGCCACAGTCTATACAAGCTTCTACTAGTACTGTTATAAATTCTACTTCAAGCAGCAGTTTTCTTTTCCCAACAAGCGCCATACAAGATATGTTTAAACAAAAATACTCTTTATGATACAGCAAGCAAACATGAGAGTACTGAAATAATACTACTAAAACTAACAGGTCTGATAAGAGATGCATGCAAAGCAGGAGCTAAATAAATGCAGCAGCCAAACAGGGACTAAGAATATAACGTATTCTCATGAAAAAGCAGAGCGTTTCACTCTCCAATAAAAGAATCCTGGGGTCCAACCAAGCTTATTATAAAAGTAAAAACAAACTGAAAACAAAAGGAAAATACGCTCCAAGTAAAGCACATAAGGTGTGACCGAATAAAAATATAGTTTCACTAGAAATGACCTGATAATTTGTTGATGAAGAAGGGGATGTCTTGGCCATCCCCAAGTTTAGACGCTTGAGTCTTGTTAGAATTTTCTGGGATGTACCACCGGGGCATCCCCAAGCTTAGGCTTTTCAATCTTCTTGATCACATCATATCATCCTCTTCTCTTGACCCTTGAAAACTTCCTTCACACCAAAATTCTCACAATCTTCATTAGCAACGTTAGTGCAATTGAAATAATAAACTCACATGGTTCAGTTTCAACACAAGACTAGAAATCAAAAACACATTATCTACTGTCACAACTTCTTTTAAAACTCTTTTTTCTCAAAAGAACACCAAAATAAAGAGATTAAGATGCAAATGCAATAATTGGCAGTAATATGTCAAAACAGAACATCATTCAGAGATCGATTTTTTCGAAAATCTTCTGTTGCCTAAATCACAAAGTAGTCAACTAAGAAAAGTTGCTTATATAGCCCAGGATTAAGCACAAAAAAGGTCAGGTCATTTTGGATTTTCTGTGATTTTATACGTAATTAACCGTGGACAACAGAAATCTGTTTCCTGAGCAGAAATCCGAAATATAGTGTCAACTTTCCACTAGAAGCTTTACTTGGATCAACAACACCCAAAAGAAAATATACAGAGGGGTTGCTAAGGAAATAGAAAACATCCAGGTGAAAAGCACACCAAATAACACAAAGGAAAGCAGAATGAAAACAGAGAAATAAAATGGGTTGTCTCATGGTAGCGCTTTTCTTTAACGCCTTTCAGCTAGGCCTAAAAGATCAACTCAAGTATTTTCGAGTGAAGAAGCATCAACATCATAACTTGCTTTAATAATAGAGTCAAAATTTAGCTTCATCCTCTTTCTAGGAAAATGTTCCATACCTTTCTTGAGGGGGAATTGATATTTAATACTCCCCTCTTTCATATCAATAACATCACCAACAGTTCTAAGAAAACGTCTTCCCAAAACAATAGAACAAGAAGCATTGCATTCAATGTTCATAAAAAAAATCAACATGGACAAGGTTATTGTTAACCATAATAATAACATCATCAATTCTACCAAGAGGTTTCTTCTTAGCATTATCGGCAAGATGAACATCCAAATAACAGTGTTCTAACGGTGGTAGATCAAGAATATCATAAAGCTTTTGAGGCATAACAGAGATACTAGCACCAAGATCACACAAAGAATTGCAATCAAAATCATTTACTTTTCTCTTAATTATAGGCTCCCAACCATCATCTAATTTCCTAGGGATATATGTTTCAAGTTTCAACTTTTCTTCCCTAACTTTCATGAGAGCATTGGTAATATGTTTAGTAAAGGCCATATTCATGGCACTAACATTGGGACTTCTAGAAATATTTTGTAGAAACATAATAACTTCAGAGATATTACAAACATCAAAATCAAAGTTATTATCATCAAAAGTAATGGGACCATTATCTCCTACATCTCTAAAAATTTCAGCACTTTTATTAGATGTAGTTTCAACAATTTGAGGCAATTTAGCACGTTTCACCAAAGGAGTAGGGACTTTATTAAAACCAACTACTTTACCATTGATAGTAGGAGGTTTACTAGCACTTGGAGCTTCTATTTCACTAGTGTTTGTGATAGTAGAAACTCTAGCAATATTAGTCTTTCTAGCCAATTCATCTTCTCTTTCCCACCTAGCATGTAATTCAGCCATCAACCTAACATTATTATCAATTTGAACTTCGATGGCATTCAAAGTTTAACTTTGTTTAACGTCTTGTGGCAAAACCTTCAGTTTTAGAAAATCAACATCAATAGCAAGGCTATCTACTTTAGAGGCAAGAACATCTATTTTACCAATCTTTTCCTCAATAGATTTATTAAAAGCAGTTTGTGTGCTAATAAATTCTCTAACCATGTTTTCAGGATCAGAGGTAGAGCTTTTATTATTGTAGGAGTTGCCATAAGAATTACCATAACCATTATTAGGAGGATATGGCTTATAATTGTTTCCACCAAGATTATTTCTATAAGCATTGTTGTTGAAATTATTATTTCTAATAAAGTTTACATCAACATGCTCTTCTTGAGAAACCAAAGAGGCTAAAGGAACATTATTTGGATCAACTTGCGCTTTACCATTAACAAGCATAGACATAATAGCATCAAGCCTTTCACTCAAAGAGGAGGTTTCCTCAACATAATTTACCTTCTTACCTTTTTGAGCTCTCTCAGTATGCCACTCTGAATAATTTATCATCAAGAAGCTTTGTTGCATTATCCAAACTGATGGACATAAAAGTACCTCCAGGAGCTGAATCCAATTGATTCCTTGAGGAGAAATTCATCCCTGCATAAAAAGTTTGTATAATCATCCAATTAGTCAGTCCATGAGTGGGACAATTCTTCACCATAGTTTTCATTCTTCCCCATGTTTTAGCAACATGTTCATTATCAATTTTTTTAAAATTCATTATGTCACTTCTCAGGGATATAATCTTAGCAGGAAGATAATATTTTCCAATGAAAGCATCTTAACACTTAGTCCATGAATCAGTACTATTTTTAGGCAAAGATAGCAACCATTCTTTAGCTCTTCCTCTCAAAGAGAAAGGAAATAATTTCAGTTTAATAATATCTCCATCCACATCTTTATATTTTTTGCATCTAACATAGTTCAATAAAATTATTAAGGTGGGCAGCAGCATCATCCGTACTAATACCAGAAAATTGCTCTTTCGTCACAAGATTTAATAAAGCAGGTTTAAGCTCATAGAAAGCAGCAGTAGGAGCAGGTGAAGCAATAGGTGTGCAAATAAAATCATTGTTGTTTGTGCTAGTGAAGTCACACAACTTAGTATTCTGAGATGAACTCAATTTAGCACAATAATAGCAAGCAAATAAATAATAGCTATAAAGTAAACTAATTTTTTTTTGTTCTTACTATAGAGAATAAAAGTAAGACAAAAATAAAAACAATACAATAAACAAAATAAAGA
The DNA here is from genome assembly GCA_028641055.1 of Alopecurus myosuroides. NCBI lineage: Eukaryota > Viridiplantae > Streptophyta > Magnoliopsida > Poales > Poaceae > Alopecurus > Alopecurus myosuroides. Next base: position 154,205,003 of record CM054059.1, read on the forward strand.
GGTTGAGAGTGAGAGACTCCCCTTGACAGAAGACTTCTTTCTCCCCGACAATGGGGCCAGAAAATATCCTGGTGCTAGAGTTGACGAGAGAGTGGTTGCTTCTAGATGACTTTGAGGTCCTCGTTTACGGCGCCAGAAAATATCCTTGATGCTTGCATTGGGAACCCCAATAGGAGGGTGTGATGAGCACAGCGGTAGGAATTTTCCCCTTAGTTAAGAACCAGGGTTATCAATCTAGTAGGAGAAAGAGAACCTTCAGAAGGTTGATGCCACTGGCGGTGGTGCAGGTGCTTCACCGGCCGGTGTCAGCAACAATGTGGAACCTGCACACAACAGAACCAAAATACTTTGCCCCAACGGTACAGTGAGGTTTTCAAACTCACCGGTCTTGATGAAAACAAAGATTAGATGTGTAGTGTGGAAAAATAGTGTATGCTTCCAGTAAGTAAAGAGAGCAAGAAATTGTTGTGGTTTGTTTAACAATGTGGAAAATGGACCGGGGTTCATAGGTTCACTAGTGGTGTCTCTCCGGGAAAATAACATGCTGGGTGAACAAATTACAGCTGGGCAATTGACAAATAAAGGTTGCACCGTAGTGCATATTATAACATGATGACTACTATGCTATTTAGTGCGGGCATTACAACAAAATGCATAGACCGAAATCCATCTGCATCTATGACTAATAATCCACCATCAGGTTATCATCCAAACCCCCTTTGGTATTAAGTTGCAAGCAACAGATAACCACGTTAAGCAACATGTGGAATGTAAGCAATGATTATACACGCGGGTACTCTCACCGATGTTTTCTCCCTAATGGCAACATCACATCCTCCTACTTCACGTTTATGTCACTCGAGCAAGGCAATGAGGAGACATGAACCAATTATCAAGCATAAATACTCCCTCTTGGAGTCACTAGCAACTACTTGGCGAGAGCAACCACTATAAACGGAAAGCATGCAAGATAACAAATAACATATGCAATTGAGACTATAATCAATTTGCCATAAGGTCAATATTCATCGGATCCCAGCAAACACAACATATAGAATTACATAAGATCAATCTCGATCATGATAGGCAGCTCACAAGATCTAAACATGGAGGCATATGAGGAGGAGACAACCATCTAGCTACTGCTATGGACCCGTAGTCCATGGATGAACTACTCACGCATCAATTCGGAGGCAGGCATGGAGATGTAGAAGCCTCTGGTGATGATTTCCTCTCCGGCAGGGTGCCGGAAAACAGCTCCAGAACCCTCCTGATATAGGGTTGACGACGACGGCGGCTGTAGAACTTTTTCGGGATTTTTGATCAGGTGCCTAGGGTTTTCCATCCCGGGGGAATAAATAGGCAAAAGGGCAAAGGCGGTGGAGGCCAGGGGGGACCACACCCATAGCTGGCACGACCAAGGGGACCCGCGCCAGCCTATGGTGTGGCGCCCCTGTTGCTCGTCTTCGACCCCTCTTCGGTGTTCTGGATGCTTACGGGGAAAATAGGCACTTCGGGCTTTGTGGGGTCCAATTCCGAGAATGTTTCCAGAACAACTTTTCTGAAACCAAAAACAACAGAAAACAGGGAACTGGCACTTGGCATCTTGTTAATAGGTTATTCCCGGAAAACGTATAAAAATGCTATAAATAAGGGAGAAAACATGTAGCAATTGGCATAATATGATCACGGAGCATCAGAAATTAGGGATACATTTATGACGTATCACCCTCTCTCTCCCATTCTGTTTAACTTTGTCGTCGAGGCGCTGTTGGCCATACTCTCGGTTGTGGCCGAGGCTGGCCATACCAAAGGAGTAGTTCACACTTAGTGCCGAGGGGCGTTACTCACTTACAATACACGGATGATACTTTGATCTTGATTAAGAACCAGGACTTGGACATTGCCAACTTAAAATTCTTACTAGTGTGCTTTGAGAACATGTCTGGGCTAAAGATAAACTTCCACAGAAGTGAGGCTTTTATGTTGGACAGACCTGCCCTGGAACAAAAGCGTGTGGCCAACACGCTCAACCGCAAGCTGGGGTCCTTCCCGTTCTTCTACCTTGGCCTCCCAATCTCTGATAGGAAGTTGACGGTGGAACAATGGAGCCACCTAGTCAATAAATTGTCCTAAAAAGTGGAGGTGTGGATGGGAAGGATGCTTTCTTCAGGGGGGATCATTCATCCTGTCCAATGCATGCCTAGACGCGTTAGCCACCTTTGCCATGGGGCTGTTCCTCCTGCAATATGGGGTACATGTGAAGTTTGACTCGGTCCGGGGCAGATTCTTTTGGGAAGGATCGGGCCCCAAAAGGAAGTTTCATATGGTTAACTGGCCGGCGGTTTGCCGCCCTAAGGATTGCGACGGCCTTGGCCTGACTAATACTAAGACCATGAACAAAACCCTCCTTCTAAAGTGGGTTTGGAAGCTCTTTCAAGATGATGGCTCCATTTGGCACAAAGTTCTCCGGTCCAAATACCCTGAAGCAGACAATATCTTTGCTTGTGAACCCCCCGGGGGGTCACAATCTTGGCTAGGGATGCACAAAATCAAACACTTGTTCAAGCTTGGGGCTAGGCACACGGTTAAAAATGGAGTTCGGACTTATTTTTGGACGAACTAGTGGGTGGGCGAGGGCCCTCTTAAAGGCTGGTACCCTCTAATGATGTTAAGATGCTTGTTAAACACTTTCATATGGTTCAAACTCAAATTGATGAACTTAGTAAAGTGCAAAAATATTAGCTATCTAATGCTTCTAGAGAAAAACATGTTTATGAAATAATTACTATAAGTGGTGTTTCTACTCACGATCCCTTGTATCCTGAAGGACATCCTAAAAGAATAGAACAAGATTCTCAACAACCTAAAACCAATAATACGTTTTCTAAGAAGAAGAAGAAGAAACATAAAATTATTGTAGAATCTCCTGAACCTGCTAAAGATCCTAATAGTATATCTATATCTGATTCTGAAACTTAAAGTAGTAATCATAAAAGTGACGCTTCTGATAAGGAAGAAACTGAAGTTGAACCTGAAAAGCAAACTAAAAATGCAAAGTATATTAAGGAGGATTTCATTGCTAATAAACATGGTAATGAAAGCGAACCTTGGGTACAAAAACTAATGCCTTTTCCTAATAAGAAACATAAATCAAAGGAATAAGACCATTATATCAAGTCTGTGAGTGGATAAAACCTTTGTTTTTGCAAATTCCTTTGAAATTGCCTCCTTATTCTAAATATATGAAAGACATTGTCTCTAACAAAAGGAAAATTCCTAATGAGGAAATTTCCACTATGCTTGCTAATTACTATTTTAATGGTAAGGTTCCAAAGAAGCTTGGAGATCCTAGTATACCCACTATTTGATGCTCCATTAAAAATAATCATTTTAGAATTGCTTTATGTGACCTGGGAGAAGGAGTTAGTGTTATGCCTTTTTCTCTCTATAAGAGAATCTATCTAGAAAACTTCATATCCACTGATATATGCTTGCAAATGGCTGATAAATCTACTGTTATTCCTATTGGTATATGTGAGAATATTCCTGCTCAGTTGGCTACTAGTTGTTTGACATTAACAGACTTTGTTGTGTTGGAAATGTCTGAAGATGATAATACATCTATTATTGTTGGGAGACCTTTTCTTAACACTGCAGGGGCTGTTATTGATTGCAACCAAAACGTAACTTTAAATGTCAATGATAAAGAGCACACCATTTATTTTCCCAAGAAGATTGATAGAAAATATGGTCTAAATTCAATTAAAAATATTCAGACCATCAAGATTGGAGAATTCTATTGTCCTATTCCAATGCCTCAAAAAGAATATGAAATTGTTATGATTGGAACTATGTCTATAAAAGTTGAGGTAAGATAATTACTTAGTAATATACAAAGTTTTGCTTCATAAAAATTATTTTGGTAACAAGATTTGATCACCCTTGTTAACAAAGTAATTTTAAATGAAGAAAAGAATGTTTTCACTATTTTTTCAGTTCCCTACTTTTGTTTTCACCATGCTTACTTTTGTTTTCACCATGCTTACATTTGTTTTCACCATGTTTACTTTTGTTTTCACCTTGTTACACATGTTTTCACCATCCATAATTTTGTTTTCACCACTTCCACCTTTGTTACCGCTGGTTATTTGCTTATTATAATGTCTTAGAACCTATGTAGATTTGCTTTTGGGTCTGTTTTCCATCATTCTATAATAGTTTCCAGGTTTATAATCATTTATTAAATTTGAAAAATACCTTGAAAATAAAGTTTCTCAAAAAACTCCAGAAAAAATATATTAATTTTTTACGTTAAAAATGAGGAAGAGAAGTACATTGGGCACTCCAAGGGGCACCATGCAGGCACACCACTAGGTGGCGCGGCCTGGACCCTGGTGGCATCAGCACATGGTGTGGGGCCCCTGGCCCTCCATTTGCTCTCCTTCCTGCCAAACAGTCCACTCTCTCACCCAAACTCGAAAACATCCCTGGAACCCGAGTCCTTTCTATTCGTCATTGTGATTTTTCTATTTTTTTGCTCAGCCCATCTTTTTTGGTGAAATTTGGAGCATTTGCACTCCTGTATGTGACTCCTCCGATTATCGAAGTAGAATTTTGTTTAGTGGATTATTTCTTGAGTACTTTGGTACCGTAGGTGACAGGTTATGTGAGTTTGCATGTTTGATTAAGGTTGAAATAAATTAGTTTTGATGCATGTATATCTATCCTACAAGTATCTATAGTAGTTTCTATCATATAGTTGCTTGAAAATAAATTTTTATGGTGCTTGTAAAAAATTTCAGAGATGGAGCATAATGTACACCAACTTAACCAAAATGAATTGGAGGTGCATGAGGTCATGCATATACACCAAGAAGAAAGAGTATTCCCATCCATTTATCCATGCCATCAATTTATGCATGCTGCAGGAATCTTGCAAGATTTCCGAACTCTTATATCTAATGCAGGATTGGAACATTTCATTGAGGGTGAACCCATGCAACACATTAAACTAACTATGTGTGTGGTGCAGGATTTTTGTTTCAGCTGGTCCTCGCCTAACCCCACGGTTCATTACAAAATTTATAATCAAGCTCTCAACTTGCCTTTCGATGATTTTTGTGCAGCTATTAGGGTGCCACAGTGGGGATAACGGGAGAAGATAAGAGGGCAGCCCAAACCACTGATGGATTTATATAAAGAAATTTTCCAAGAGAGAAGTTTCTCAGAAGAGATTGGTAAAATTCGAAACATTCAACTCCTATATATTCGATATTTTTCATATTTTATTGCCAAGTGTGTGCTTGCTATAAAAACTGCAAACAAGTTATCTGTTTATGATCTAGCTTTTATCTCAGCTGCGTTGAAGCATGATAGGTCTTATAGTTTTGGCGCTCTAATTGCTTTCTGTCTTGCTTCTAACCGCGAGAAGGGAGGAATTTGTGGAGGTCCCATTGCTTCCCGTTTACTAGCTTTGCATGGTGTGGAGCCACACCACTTAGAATTTCAGTTTCTCGTAGAGAGGCTTGATCTTAATTCCATGATACAACATAAATGTTTTTCCTGCTATGCTAACTACAATTTATCCAATGAAATAACTTTCTCCACGAAATCAAGGTGGAGGGCAACTAAATCTGATAGAGTAGTCAATTTGCCTGCGCCTCTTTTGTTTAACCTTAATGTTAGGGAAGGATGGTCACTCTCAGAGTGTGAATTTGATGCATACATGGAGGAGCATCAGCAACATGTAGAGGATGCTGGAGAGGGGGACGAAAGTGATTTCGTCCAGCCCTCCGACACTACGGGGTTTCCGTACCAACACCCTGGTTATGATTTTGCGCCTGCTGCTTCATCTTATTCTCGGGCGCCTGAGTACGACCATGCTAGGTACGACCCACCGGCGTGGGGATACTACATGCGTCGTGATTAATATCCACTTAAGACAAAACCTAAGCTTGGGGGGAGGTATGCCGACATCACACTCATCTACATATCATGTTTCTGTCGGTTCTTTGTATATCCATGTTTTTTTTTCTTTCGCTTGTTTTTGTTTTAATTGTTTTGTTCTTATTATCCAAAATGCAAAAAGACCAAAAATATTTTTGTTGTTTCTCTCTATTTATTTCTTTAGTTTCTTTCATTGGTTTGCTTTGTTTTCTATTTCAATTTGCTATTCAAAAATCCAACGAGATTTTGCTTTGTTTGCTTGTTTTCTTTCTATTCTTGTTCTAAATTCAAAAACCCAATAATATTTGTTCTTCTTCTTTGGTTTTGTAAAGTTCTCTGTAGAGTTCAACAGTCTTCCGTGTCTCCATTGGAGCTTGGTTATTATTTTATATCATTCGATATACACAAGTGAAGAGCAATAATGACGAATTACGACAATTTAAGTTCTGGTGAGAGGCTGGTATGAACTCTATTTGTTTTCATTTTTGTACATATACTCATCCATGTGGACATGCTTAGTTTGTTCGTGTAAGGTGTATGTTATTTAATGGATGCTTAGTAGTTCATGCTCTCTCATGATTAGTTCCAATTTACTAATATTGGATAGCATGTCGTATAAATGTTTGCTTGCATTGTTTTATTCATGGAAGGGTATGACATTGTGGTATCTCCCTCTAAATGTTTCGCTTGAATCGACTTGGCACATGCTCACACATGCATAAGACTGAAAACTAAAAGTCAATTAATACTCGATGATTTATTTTGCCTCAGAGTATTTTTTATCACTTTTATGCCTCTGTTAATTTTGTTCTGTCGCAAGCATGATTATGACAGTGGTTGCTCTCTTGATTGTCGCTCCCAGTCTATTGCTAGCCTTAACTTTTATTGAGTATGAGCTCTACTTGTGCATCCAATTCCCAAAAACCAAAGTTTTTGCAAATGCGTTCACCATACCTACCTATGTGTGGTATTTCACTGCCACTCCAAGTAAATTTTCATGTGCTACCTTTAAAATCTTCAAAATACTTCTTATTTTGTGACACTGTTTTACCTCATGAGGAAGTAGTGGTTGGGTTTATTATCTCCCATATTAATTAAGTACCTCGACTTGCATGCTTGATTTGCTCGTCACTAACTTTTCAAAGAGAAGAGTTGGTTAGATCATTATAACATCAAAAGCTAAATAAATAAATAGGCACTCCTCCATGGTATGAGATTGTTGGCAGACACCTGAGGATTCGGTTAGCCATGGTTTGCGAAAGCAAGGTGGGGAGGAATGTCATACTACATAAAGAGCATGCTATAAATGCTTAATATAATAAATCGGAACCGCTCTCAGCTTGTTTTGTATGGAAGATAAAAAGGACTCTATTACCATTCGTTGACATGAACAATCACCTCTCAAAATCATTTTACTTCTATTTTCAATAAAATTAAAAGCTCTAGCACATGTTAATCCCTGCTCCCCTTTGCGAAGGGCCTTTATTTTACTTTTATGTTGAGTCTTCACCTTCTCACTTTATGCACCTTCTTAAGAGCATAACTATCATTCTTAGTATAATGTGCTTGTCCCAGAACACGGTTGATTGTGGTATAACTTTGATGCTTTTATCTTTGATATATTTACTTCTAGTCTTCACTTGAACCTCAGAGGTGCCCTGGCATTTATGTTTTGCTCCACTTTTAAGGCAAGCGAGATACCACTTTATCATATCTTACTATGAACATTGCAATCATGCAGATTGATATATTTCATGTTGCTTGTTATTAGTGTGTTGGTATATTTTCATGGTTTTCATAACTATTAGGTGACCTTATTTTACATACTTCTTATTATGAATTGCCTAAGCACTTGATCATATAGTGAGAATATTTACATCATATGAAGAAAATATGTTCGTAAAAGTTCTTTTATCGCACTCAGTTGTTAACTGAATTTCTTGAGGACCAGAAATAAGCTAAGCTTGGGGGAGGTGATACGTCCAAAACGTATCTCCTTTTTCGAACACATTTGCTGTTGTTTTCTTATAAACTTGTGAGTTTTGGGTGCAACTAACACAGACTAACGTTGTTTTCAGCAGCATTACCTTGGTGTCTAGTTTTTTTGCAGAAAAAATAAACTTCCAGGAAATTGCCCGAAAAAGGTCTCGAAGTCCTTATTTTACTCGAAGATCCCCGGAGCCAGAAGAAGAGCCGTAGAGGGGAAAGGAGGGGCGCACACCATGGTTTGGCGCCCCCCTAGGCCACGCCGCCTGGTGGTGTGGCTGCCCCAGGCACACCCTCGGACTCCCCTTTCGACTACTTAACCCCCATGACCAAAAAACCAAGAGGGGGTTTCATATTCCCGAGAAACACACCAGAGCGTCGCCGCCACCTCGAAACCCAATCCGGGGATCATAAGTTCCTGTTCTGGAACCCTGCCGGGACGAGGATTCGGAGGAGATCGTCGCCACCACTTCTCCATCAACCATCCATGTGTCAGTAAACCCCGCTATAGGCTGAGAGGGATGGAAGGGATTGGATAAAATCGTTCATGTAATAATGCGAGATTGTTAGGGCGTGGTGCCTAGTATCCGTTGTTAGTGCTTTATATCGTTGTTGCAACTTGTCATGCTTAATGCTTGTCACTAGGGCCCGAGTGTCATGATCTCAGATATAAACGTGTTATTGTTGCATGAGTATAATTATGTTTCTTGAGCATATCTGCAAATTGTTTACACACATTGTTGACCGGAACCCGAGGCCCCAAAGTGACAATAATTGGGACAACCGGAGGGGATGGCTGTGATGTAAGGACCACATGTGTTCACGGAGTGTTAATGCTTTGATCTGGTGCTTTATTAAAAGGAGCAACTTAATTACTAGTAGTTTCCCTTTACGCCCCGCTGCAACGGGCTGGTAGGACAAAAGATGATGTGCAAGTTTCTCATTGCGAGCACGTACGACTAAATTGGAACACATGCCTATGGTTTGCTTAGAACTTGGATGCTTTATTATTATCTATCTGCAAAGCCCATGTTTTGATTATTATATGAACTATGTTATCCATGCAACGCTCGTTCATCCATCCCTATGTCTATAGTATTTTAATCCTGCTGTTTCACACAATTGCTACTGCTGTTACTATTTTACTCATGCTGTTATTTTACTATTGCCGATGTTATAAAACCGTTACCACTGATAAATTATTGCGAGCAAGGCTACTTTCAGGTCCAGCTGAACTGACAAGTCATATGTTAAGGCTTATAAATACTCTTTGGCTCCCCTTGGGTCGAATCAATACATTTGGGTTTTACTTCCCTCGAAGACTGTTGTGATCCCCTATACTTGTGCGTCATCAAGGCTCCGCTGCAAACGGACTGGTAGGACAAAAGATGTTGTGCAAGTTTCTCGTTGCGAGCACGTACGACTAAATACGGAACACGTTCCTATGGTTACTTAGTACTTGTATGCTTTATCATTATTTACCTACAATTTCCCATGTCTTGATTATTATATGAATTGTCTTATTCATGCAACGCTCTTTCATTCGTCTCTACGCCTACAGTATTTTAATCCTACTGTCTACTATAATTACTGTTCCTGTCTTTATTTCATTCCTACTATTATTTCACTATGCTACTGCTATAAAACTGTTGCTACTGATAAACTGTCGCGAGCAAGTCCATTTCGAGGTACAGCTGAACTGATAATTCATATGTTAAGGTTTATAAATATTCTTTGACTCCCCTTGTGTCAAATCAATAAATTTGAGTTTTATTTCACTCGAAAACTGTTGGGATCCCCTATACATGTGGGTCATCACGGTGCATGCTCACGCCCTCCGTGTCCACGACTAGTAGAAGCTTCCGCTTCATTATTCTCGACTCCACGACCACGGCCTCCGCGTCCATGCCCACGGCTGGTAGAAACTTTTGCTTCATTATTTAAAATTGGAATAGGTAAATAATTCAACAAAAATTTAATTGTACTTGGTAAATAATTCAGATTAAATTATACTTGGTAAATGACTTCTACACAAATAATTTCTAAAATATCAACCTAATACTAGTAATAAATTTAAAATTGACCGTACTACTACTATATCACCACCATAGACAATAATTTTCAAAATAGCAACCTAATACTAACAATAAATTTAAACTTGACCATAATACTACTACGGCATCACCACCATAGACAATAATTTCCAAAATATTAACCTAATACTAAAAATAAATTTAAAATAACTTCCACACAAATTATTTATTTTGAAAATTGAATCTACAAACCATCCACCAACCCCAACATCCACAACAGCTAAAACCGGAATATGGTTTGCGCTCAACTAGGGTTTCCAAAACAGAACTATTATTTCCAAAATTAAATCTACAATGCTACTACTAAAATTGAAAGATGAACAATTCACAACCCCCAACATGAACCATGGTTTGCACTAAACTAAGGTTTCCAATCTAGCAAAACTAGGCAAGATAACTTAGGGCATGTGCAGTGTGGTGAAAAAGTGGTGTCTAATAACACTTAGTCCTAGGTCTATACGGTGGAGCACGTGTTACTAAGAACAAGATTCCTGGTCATAGGACTAGTGCTAGACACAGGTGTCTAAGGAATTAAAAATTCCATCTTTCAATCTGTTTGGGCAAGTAGCACGGGAGGAGAGATAACAACCTAATACTAACAACATAAATAGCTAATAAACTAGATGAACTAGGGATCAGGAATAACTAGAGAATCAAATGTGAGGATTTCAACCAACCTTGGATGCTGTTTCTCTGCATGTACATGTACAGCAGCTCCGGGTGGAGGATCTGCACTCCACGGGTGAGGGGGGAGTGCGTCCCAGCCTCCCTTTACCTTCGCTGGTTTCCTCGCCGGCTGAGCACGTCGACGACCAGCTGCTCTCTCCAGGTGGGACGGAGGGGGTACCATGCGGTTATCCTAATGTCGCCACGGCGAGGGGCGCTGGTTCACCGCATGGGACTGTGGCTATCTCCCCTCGTCGCCTCGACTACGAGCTACTTGACGCGGCATCACATACCCCCAAGTCAGGCGGACTGGGGGGGGGGGGGCATGTGTCGGTGGCTGCGAGCGGTGGAGCGCAGTACTACTCACCTCAACCAGGCGGGTTGAGGTCGAGTGTAGTACCCGCACCCACTAGGAGACCTACGGAGGCAGAGGTGATGGCGTATGGGGGCATTTGCGCCGATGCATTGGAGGTGCGCTCCAGTGCACGTCTTCGCGCAAAACCTGATGCGGATCTTCCTCAACCTGAGAGGGCGATGGCCTTAGCTGAGCGGGAGGAGTTGGCCTTTGTGGCAGGTACGAGTTCGGCTTCTAAATTTTCGTTACTTTCGTTTTCTGCTTCTGAAATTAAGACTATAGCGGATAGGCTTGGTATCTCGTTAGGGAAAACGAAAGAGCAAACGGCGTCCTCTATAGCGGGTTTATATAAACAGGAGCAGGACAGAGGGGTCATTCTTCTTAACCAAAAGTTGTTCGCTGATGTTAATGATTCAGATTCTAGCTTAGCTATGAGAAGAGCATCTAATTTATGCGAGGATTTAAATGACATGGATGAGGTTTTAGAAGATCATGCGGATCTTCATAAACAATCTCTTACGGTTAAATGTAACCGAAAGAAGAATGTAGGTTGTCTTTCTAAGCCTCGTCGTAGCGCTAGACTTAAGAAATTTAAGAATTAAAAATGAAAGGAATGATCTGGAATAGCAATGGTTTTGGGGATCACGCTAAACATGTATCTGTTAATGAGTTTGTGAAGGAGCATAATTTAGATTTCGTGGCTTTGTTAGAAACGGGTAGATCTACGTTTTCTACTCATTTTCTAGGTTTCCTAGCTGGGGGTAGGGATTTCACTTGGTTTTGTTTACCTCCACATGGGCGTTCGGGGGGTATGCTTGTGGGGTTTAATAATGAGACTCTTTTGGCACAAACCGTTGTGTCAGGAGAATTTTGCGTTAAGTTTCATATTAAAACCAAAGTGGACGGTTTCTTATGGGCATTTGTTGTGGTTTACGGAGCTGCACAAGATGCAAAGAAACCGGCGTGTCTTGCCGAGATGGTTCGAATTTGCGAAAACGAACATCTCCCGCTGCTTATTGGGGGTGATTTTAATATAATTAGACGACAAGAAGAAAAGAATAATGACAATTTTAATGCTCGTTGGCCGTTTATATTCAATGCTATTGTTGAAAGTCTAGATCTAAAGGAGTTAAGAATGTCAAAGAGGCAATTTAATTGGGTTAGCTGGCATGACAATCCAACTTACGAAAAGTTAGATCGCTTTCTTGCTAGTATTGAGTGGGAGCAGAAGTATCCTCTCGTTTCGGTGCATGCGTTGACTCGATCGGGGTCAGATCACACACCATTGATTATAGATTCGGGAAATCAAGCCCATATTGGTAATAAGAGTCACTTCTCTTTCGAATTATCGTGGTTGCGTCACGAGAAATTTGAAGAGATAGTTCGCAGGGAATGGATGTCGATTCGTTCTAGAGGCTCACCGGTTGATGTTTGGCAGAACAAAATTAGACATCTATGCCAGTATTTACGTGGATGGGCGAAGAATTTGAGTGGCGAGTATAAAAAGTTAAAAGATAAACTTATCATGGATATTGACTTGCTAGATATCAAAGCAGAGACAAACCCTTTAAATGAGACTGAGCGAGTCCCTAAAAGGGAAGCAGAAGTGTGTCTTGCTAAATTAAAAAGAGACGAGGAAATTAAATGGGCGCAACGGGCTAAGGTAAAGCATATTCAAGAACGAGGAAGTAATACGAGATACTTTCACCTCATAGCAAATGGCAAACATAGAAAAAACCGTATTTTCCAGTTGGAACAAGACGAGGGCACGATTGTGGGGGATGCTAATTTACGGGTGTTTATGTCCGAATATTATAAAAAATTATTTGGGGAGCCTCCTCCGAGTTATGTCTCCATGATCGAAGATATGACGGTGGACTTGCCCCAGATATCGGAGGAGGAGAATGCCATCCTTACTGCCCCTTTTTCGGAGAAGGAAGTAAGGGAGGCGATTATGAATATGGAACACAATAAAGCTCCAGGGCCAGACGGGTTTCCTGCTGAGTTTTATCAACGTTTTTGGGTTATTATTAAGGAGGATTTAATGAATATGTTCTCTCAGTTGCACTCGGGGCACCTACCTCTGTTCAAACTAAATTTTGGGATCATTACGTTGTTACCCAAAAAATAGGACGCAAGTAGGATCGAGCAGTATCGGCCTATTTGTTTACTAAACGTTTGTTTCAAGATTTTTACCAAAGTGGGAACAAACAGAGTGACCTCCGTTGCGAGTAAGGTTATTCGGCCGACACAATCGGCGTTTCTCCCTGGTAGAAATATTCTGGAAGGTGTGGTGGTTTTGCATGAAACGATACATGAGTTAAAAACAAAACGTATGGATGGGGTTCTATTTAAAATAGACTTTAAAAAAGATTATGATAAAGTTAATTGGTCCTTTCTCCAACAAGTGTTGCGGATGAAGGGCTTTTCACCTATATGGTGTCATTGGATAGCAAGGTTTGTGCAGGGTGGTAGTGTTGGCATAAAAGTTAATGATGATATCGGTCATTATTTTTAGACTCTAAAAGGTTTAAGGCAGGGAGATCCATTATCGCCCATCCTTTTCAATTTAGTTGCGGATATGTTGGCTGTCTTGATTGAGCGTGCAAAGCAAGATGACCAAGTTGGGGGATTGATACCTCATCTAGTCGACGGTGGGGTCTCTATTCTTCAATATGCTGACGATACTATTTTATTTATGGAGCATGACCTTGAGAAGGCTCTGAATATGAAGCTCATTCTTGCGATGTTTGAGCAATTATCAGGCCTAAAAATTAACTTTCATAAGAGTGAATTATACTGTTTTGGTAAAGCAAAGGAGGCTCAAGAGGACTACCGCCGTATTTTTGGTTGTGAGGTGGGGGAGATGCCCTTTAAGTATCTTGGTATTCCAATTCATTATAGGAAACTTTTAAACAAAGAATGGAAACCAATTGAGGATCGTTTTGAGAAGAAGTTAAGTTCATGGGCAGGAAACATGCTATCATATGGGGATCGCCTCATTTTGATAAATTTTGTGCTCACTAGCTTACCGATGTTTCTTCTCTCTTTTTTTGAAATTCCGGTGGGGGTGCGGAAGAGATTAGATTTCTTTCGATCCAGATTCTTCTGGCAGAGTGATGTTAAGAAGAAAAAGTATCGACTTTCTAAGTGGAATATGGTCTGTCGCCCTAAAGACCAAGGGGGGCTGGGAATTGAGGTGTTACAAATTAAAATTTGTGTTTGTTGAGCAAGTGGTTATACAAGTTGCTGCATGAAGAGGGAGTGTGGCATGAATTGCTCACTAATAAGTACTTAGGGGATAAAACGTTATCCCAAGTACAAGCTAAACCATCAGATTCACCTTTTTGGAAAGGTATTATGAAGGTTAAACACGAATTTTTCTCACGTGGGGCTTTCTCTCTAGGGGATGGTCAGGCGGTGAGGTTTTGGGAGGATATTTGGTTAGGTGATGAACCATTGTCACAACAATATCCTGCTCTTTTTAATGTGGCTTCTCATAAGAATGTTACGGTAGCAAACGTGCTATCTCATAACCCTCTTAATGTACCCTTTCGTAGACCAATGGTTGGACACCGGAGAGATTTATGGCTGCATTTAGTTGAGAGGTTAATGGCTGTTTCGTTGAGCGACACGCCTGATGTTTTCTGATGGCGCCTTGCTACTGATGGCATGTTTTCAGTTAGATCTTTCTATGCTGATCTACTTCATGGTTCCACGGTTTTTTTACGTAAATACTTGTGGAAATTAAAGATACCTCTAAAGATTAAAATCTTTTTGTGGTTTCTAAATAGAAAAGTTATTCTTACGAAGGATAGTTTATTGAAACGTAAATGGATAGGATCTAAAAAATGTGTTTTCTGCGATACAGATGAGTCTGTCGAACACTTATTTATATCTTGTCCTTTTGCTCGTGATATTTGGCGCCTTATTCATTTTACGTTTAGCATTTATCCTCCCCATAGCATTGCGAATATGTTTGGTGGATGGCTAAATGGTATCGATAGGAAAACTAAGGCACGGATTCGATTTGGTGTCGCAGCCTTTATCTGGAGTATATGGAATTGTCGAAATGATATTGTTTTTAACAGACAAAACAATGTTCACTTTTTGCAGGTTGTAAACAAGGCGGTTTATTCTATTCAGATATGGTCCTATCTCCTCTCTGCCGACCAGCGAGGACTTATGGATACAGGCTGTGCCCGGCTGTTGGCGGTCGTGCGGGCTATTTACAGCCAGGCTAGGTGGCTTCATTCTAGACGGATTGATGTTTAGCCTAGTTATCTTTGGGTGGTTGATTTTTGTGGCCACTTTGTGCTACTTTTAAGGTGTAATCGGCAATACACTCGAATGATTTATTACTTTAATAAAAAACGGCTGTGTGCATCGTCCTGATGCAGAGGCCGGGGCGCATGCTCCCATTTCTAAAAAAAAGGGGGAAAAGAGAGGACATGGCTTAAGAACTCCAAGGGGAACCAAATCCCTAGCAATAGGGCTCCGATCTACGAATTTTGTGAGTGGACTGGAGAGGCAAGAGAGAGGCGGCGGGGTCGCCCCACGTTCTTCAAAGAAAGAGGCAAGAAAGAGTGATCGGTTTGAAATTGGGAGGGGTGCGAGACTGTCGGTTTCACTTGTTCACCCGCATAACACCCCCGTCCAGGGTGTTATGCGGCCAGGGGCTAAGGGCATAACCAACATTCATTCATAAAATGGTCCGCTTTTTGTCCTCTTTAGGGTGGTCTGTGGACCAAAATACATATGTACATTGGGTTTGGTTTGATCCATCCCAACGGCCAACCCCAAATAGGAGAGAGAAATGGTGGGAATGCTGCCCACATGGACTAGTGGGTATGTGGGAAACGAGATATGTGGCTGCAAATTGGCTAGTGGTCAGTAGGACCACGCGATGACCATTTTTTTTCGGGGACTGGACCAAATATAGACCAAACTTGGGGCAGCACAACTATGGTCTATATGTGGGGGGCGTTGAGATTGGGTTTTTGACCAAATCGCGGTCCACGAACCAAAACAGACTAAAATGTCCGATTTGGAGAGGGGGCTTGGGTTTGCTCTAATGCCCCAGACCAGAGTGTTACGGTGGCAAGTTGTGGGCCCCGTACTGACAGTGTCTGGTCAATAACGCCGTTGACCAGGCATTAGGTAAGATGGTATAACGTCGTATAGGAGGGCGTTATGAGAAACCATTGTTTTTTAAATTTTCTGGTGTCGGATTAGATTGTGAATTTGCTGGTCCAAAAGGTTATTTATGTAAAATTTCACCGGGCAAACAGAAACGCGATACAGGGAAACTTCACATTACACACGAGCGCGGTTTTTCCACACCCTCGTGGGGGTACCGGGCCTATCTTGGCCGTTCGTTCATTTCCGATCCGGAGAAAGCGCGCGCCCCGCGTCTGGCCGGTGCTAGGCTAACGACGAGAAAACTGCCAAAGTGTTTCGCTAATTTGTGGCTGCGCTCAACGGCGGTGGAGGGACCAGGTTTCTGTACTTCCCGTACAGGGCGCGCAGGCGGCGACAGTAGCGGCGGGACCGGCTCACTGTCCGCGTGCACGTCGCTCTGCACTGTCCGCGCACGTCGCCCGGCTCGCTGCACTGTAATTCAATTCCGTAGCTAATTATTAGGAAGACATTTACTTTGTAAGGAGTTTTTGGAACCATGTAATCATGTATGAAGCTGGTATGCATTCTGTTTCTTCTAGCGTCCCTTGCTCACATTGTGATTCTGGATAGATCTAGTCCTCAGCTGTTTGTCTGTACATTTTGATTTATGCCTGTTGGACACTATGTACCGAGCGGGATTTTAATCTAGGGTTATTTTTAGTCTAAAGTGAGTTTTTTTTTTTGCTATTTGTGCATCACTAAATGATATGTAACATCTTAGCCACATTTCTCAACGGCGGTACATTTTGGGCACTTCATTTTTTGCTGCTGTATTGTTCATGATGTTCATGGTTTATTCTGTTCAGACTTTATTGTCTTTCCATCATATAGGTTAGTTTGAGTGCCACCGCAGGATATTCCAGATAGAAATAATGCTAGAATGTTAGCTTGGTTCTGCCTGTTTAAATTCATGGCATGTTGTATACAACTTTAAGTGGAAGCATCAAAGAACACTATCCATCGTGCGCTGCCTAAAGGTATTTTCCAGCAGATGTTCTGTGCGGGAAGCAAGGAACTTAAAAGTGCGATAATTTCTTCAAGTATATGATGAGAACAAACACACCAAAATGTTTTGCCAACAACATTGTCGGCGATCGGCGAGGAGGAGACCGCAACCGCGGTGCTGGCGTCTCTAGCCAAGCGCGGTGGCGCGGAGGCGTTCGTCAAGCTCGACGGCGCCGTGGCAAGGCTCGTGGCCGAGATGCGGCGCGGGACAGAGTGGTCGAGGGAGTGCGTGGCGGCGGCATTGGTGCTACTTTGCCGGCGTGCAGGAGCCGCCGTGGTGACACAGGTGCTGGCGGTCTCTGGAGTGGATGGGCGATCTGGGAGCTCATGGGTTCGGGCTCCGAGCGCGCGCGGCGAAAGGCGGCGTCGCTCGGCGGGGCGTGCCAACGCTGGGCGGCCGCAAACGCGCAGCACACAGCGGATTGCCCCACCGCCACCTCCACCGCCTCGCCGTCGATCGTGGTGGTCTCGTGAACTCCATTGATCCGTTGGAACCGCTCAAAAAATCAGCATGGCCATGGTCGCGGTGTTCGCGATCACCGCAGACGCGATGGGGTCCAGCTTGTCGTACACGTAGGCGACCCACGGCGCGCGCACGTGGAGCGCGCTCGCCGGCCTGTTGACGAGCGACGCGAGGTACGACGTCCAGGCGCGCTCCACCGCGGCCGTGCTGATGACGCTCTCGAGGATGAGGTTCGCGGCGGCGACGAAGGCCGCAACGTCGCCGAGCTCGACGCGGAGGTACGTGACGGAGCCGCCGGCCACGGGGATCTCGACGGCGAACTCGGCGTAGCAGAGCACAGAGAGCATGGTGGAGACGTCGGCCACCACGTAGGAGAGCAACACGGCGGGGCCGGCGTGGTCGCAGGACTCCAGGCCGGTGAGCACAAAGATGCCGGCGCCGAGGTGGCAGCTGAAGCCGAGCCACGTGAGGTCCCACCAGGTGAGGCAGCGGCGCATCTCGTTCTCGCTCTGGCGCCGCATCGCGCCGAGCTACGCGGCGTCGGTGGATCGGCCGGCGAGGAGGTGGTCCCTGAGCCGAGCGGGCGTCGCGGCCAGCGCCCAGCCGTACGCGCCCCAGCTCACGAATGAAGGCTCCGGGAAGAAGTCCTCCTTGCTCCACCGCAAGTAGCTCCTTGCCGCAGCCGCTGGCTTCGGCGCATGGCCCTCTTCCACGGGCTCCATGGTCAGGAGCTCAAGCAGAGCACAGCCGTAGAGCCAAGCGGAGCCAGAACCTCCGCAACTGCTGCGGCGCGAAGAATCGCCCGACACGGCGAATGGGCTGGAATGGTGGGCCAATGAGGCGAGCAGCTCGGTGCAAATCAATGGAGGCAGGCGCTCGAGGGGAAAGAGGATAAGGACTAATGGCCTTCGATGCGTGCCTGAGAGTTTTAGGCAGAAAAGGTAGGGAGGCGAGCGAATGTGCCTGGTTGGCGGTTAACGGATAAGCAGCCAGATTCGCCGAGCGAGCGAAGACGCTGACTGCCAGGTCAAATTGCGAATCTTAAAGAAATGTGCGGTCAGGATAGGCCCGGTACCCCACGACGGTGTGGTTTGTCATTTTCGCATTACACACACGCTGCTCTGACGGCCGTCGATAGACAAAGCATGCACTGCTCACACCAGAGTTTATTTACGTCAGGACTCCGGACAGAAAAGCCAAACGGTGCATGCTCTCTCTCAGGCCGGACGGAGCGAACGAAAACAACAGGAAAGTAACCTGCTTGTACATCGCAAGCAAACATAAACGTGACACGTCACACTTCAAATATGATATCACACATGTGCGCTGCTCTGTATGGCCGCTGCTAGACCAAGCATGCACCGGTCGTTTCAGAGCTTTCATTACGTCCATCTTTCCTTCACTTTGTGATATGGCCAATGAACTTCTCCATGTCCGCCCACGACGAGCCACCTTCTGCCACGGCGGCACGAACCTCCTTGGCGAGCGCCCTGGCCGCGTTCCGCACCGCGATGCCCTCGTCGGAGTCCATGGCCCTCCTGATGACCTCCTCGATGTCCTTGGCCGGCAGCGTCTCCCGGTTCTTCTCCCACGGCCTCACGACGATGCCGGCCCTGAGGTGGCCGCACACGTACCCCGCGTTCCACGGCTGGTCGGAGTGCATGGGCCACCCGAGGATCGGTTTCCCGTGGCTCAGCCCTTCCAGCAGCGAGTTCCAGCCGCAGTGGCTTACGAACGCCGCCGTGGCGTCGTGAGCCAGGATCTCCAGCTGCGGCGCCCACCCTGTGATCACCAGCCCCTTCCCTTCGGTCTGTTTCCTGAACTCGGATAGCAGCTCCCCGTGCCGGCTCTTACCGCCGACCTCCGCGAATATGTCGGCGCGATCGGCGTCGCGCAGCACCCAGATGAACCTCTGCTCGCTGCCCTGCAGCGCGGCGGCCAGCTCCGCGATCTGCTTTCCAGGCAGCGACGTCATCGTGCCGAAGCACACGTACAGCACTGATGATGCCGGCTGCCTGTCGAGCCAGTCCAGGCACTCATGCCGCGGCTCCAGCTGCGAGGACGGTGCACGCATGGTCGCGTCGAGGTCGAGCAGTGGGTTTAACGGACCGATGGTGAACAGCTTCCTGCCGTCTTCGGAAAGGGTCTCGTGGAGCGCATCGACGAAGTCTCCCTCGAGCGCGCGGCACGTGTTGAGGAGCATCCCGGCGCCGGGCACGCCGAGGCCGCCCTGCCGCTGCACCAGGACCATGAACTCTTGGGTGAGGAAGGAGTCTGGCGGCGGGACGGGCAGGCCGAGTGCGCGCACGAGGCAGTGGCCGGGGTCCTTGAATCCCATGCCGAACGACTGCCCCACGCACTGGAGCGCGTACGCCTCGCAGTTGGGCAGCTTCGACGCTTCGGACGCGGGGAAGGACATGAGGTTGTCGTGCACCACGACGACGCGTCGGTGCGACGCGGCGAGCTCCTCGAGGAAGAGCCCGAGCGGGGCCGCGGAGTGGTCGCAGAACGCGTCGAAGAGCGGCTGCAGGTGGCTCGGGAACGCGATCGGGGTGTCGGGGTCGGGCGGCGGCGTCTCGTAGGGAGGGATGTCGAGGGTGGTGAAGCTGAGCGAGCGGACGGCGCGCGCGTCCCAGCCCTGCACTCGCGCGCGCGCCTGGCGGACGTGCGGGGCGGGCGCCGCGTAGTGCACGTCCAGGCCACGGGACGCCAGCAGGAGCGAGAGGTGCAGCATCTGGTTCAGGTGCCCCTGCGCCGGGAACGGCAGGGCCACGACGGCCACGGGCGCTTCTGGTGCAACCTCCATTGCTGCCGGAGACATGGTGCAGGGCTAGAGTGCTGTCCCGTCCCTCTCTGATCGTTTGCCTGCTAGTGTGCCTACAGCTGCATTTATAATATGCAGGGGCGTGTACCGCGCGAGGCCGCGGGTTAAAATTATGGGAGATCCGCTCTGGGCTTGTAGCTGGCGGGGGGGATACGTTGCATTGAAGACGGTAACATGATGCGATCATGCATTGAATCACTCATTAGTACTCCGCAGTAGTCGGTACAGCAACAAGTACTACTATGCTGCATCTGGTGTACGCCTGCGGGTTGATTGAGGTGAATTTCTAGTTTCCTACGGTGACAAACGCACTCACGCGCCAACTACACACTGACACACACTGCTACATTGGCCTCCTTCGCAGCTCCAGTCTTGACAGACACTAAATTCAGACATATTTTGTTTGCGAATCAATCAGGAACCTTCTCGATTGATTACCATACGTTTCCTTCTCAGTATGCGTCTTCACAGTCACTTCTTCGGGCATATTTCCTTTTCGAATCAACCAGGAGCCTTCTTCCCGGAATCTATCCACTAACTAATATACTAGTTAAGGCATCAGGAAAAGAATGGCGAAGATTTTAAGCCATATATTGTTAAGGGAAGAGAATAACAACCGTGGAGATTCTCAGGTTGCAAAGTGACTCTGGAGATTTAATCTTTTTTTTAAAACTTTAAACCACCCCATATATTAGGTCAGCAAGCTGACTCATTAAAAACCTTCCAGTCCCCTTAGGTACCCTGGTAAGCAAAAGAGTGCGTCTGAAACTTTCCGCCTTCAACCAACGTCAATCGTTACATCGTTAATCAAGCTGCCTACCAGAAAGTTAGGGTGGTCATCGTCCCAAATACACAGAATTTTATCAATAAAACACATCCTAGCTATTTCATGCGTCACTTTATTAGCTTTCCTTAGAATATGCTTGAACTCAACAGAATTGATGCTAACCCCGAGATCAACAATGTCGGCATAAATGGCAGCTGAGTCGTTCCACCAAGTTTCAGATCCTGTACAAGCATCAATAGTTTCAACAGAGTCAGATTCTGCTATGATAGAGTTGCACTCGGTCCTGTTGGCCAAAGCCAACCCATTCTTCATGGCGATTGCTTCCGCCATCACTGCTGATGAAACATGTGGGATAAATTGATAATTTGCTGCAATGAAGTGCCCTTGGTAGTCACACAGGACAGCACCAATAGGCCCTGAACATGTGTCGATATGGAATGAAGAGTCGACTTTCAGCTTCACATGTATAGGGTCAGGTTTTGACCACCTAGGCCCAGAAATGAAACCCACCGGTTTTGACCACTTAGTATAATTTGCCGCCAACAAAAGAATAGATAACTTACATCGATTCAAACGAGGAACAAATTCATCATGTGTATGACATCTCCTTAACCACCATAGATACCAGCATGTAATCAAAATTAATTTGTTTTGGTGTATATTTTCCATACCTTGCACTATATTATCTGCTTGGCGCAACAATACCTCCAAAACACCTGAGCCAGACATGTCTTGAATAAAGGCGTTTGTGATGATTTCATGTAGGCCAAGAGCATCCCATAAATCCAAAACAACCGGGCATTGGAAAAGCAGATGTTTCACATCGTTAGGACTGGTCTGACAAATTGGGCACTCACTAGTAGTACTGATATGCCTATTTGCCAAAATACATTTTAACGGAAGAATACCATGTAGCGCTCTCCACATGAAAATCTTAACTTTGCTTGGAATTTTAAGTTTTCAAAGATATTTCTAGACTGGGTTATGAACTGAACTTCCTGGAAGAGCGAACTGAGTGGCCGAGCTGCCAAATTGATGTTGCCATTTGTCGGGGGGTTACCCACGAGTAGGGTAAAGGCAAGTGCTAAGGGCGAGATCAGAAGGGATGTTTGGCCGAGTAGCTGGCTACCAGGTACTTGCTACCCGGTCGACTGCTATTCGGTCGTACACATTGATGGCCAGAAGGAAGAATCAAGGAAGTTATAATACTCCGGGTAGAGGAAGTGGTCCGAGTAGAAGTGGCGGTTTCCTACTCGGGCCAGAAGTCAAAGGAGCCGTTCTGACACAGGATCCCGCGTATCCTGGGTCCGTACTGCGGCACTGATTCATCTGCAGAGAGCGTGCCTGACCGCGCCAGGGTGTCAGCAGGGCGTCGCAGGTTAGGGGGGCCTACTCTGTGTTCGTGGCAGTGATAACATATCAGCTTCTTGGTTTTGCACAAAGACTTTCCACACAAGACAAATTAGGAAGCCAAAGCTGTCAGCGGGAAGCCGGAAGTACGCAGTGTGCACACTATGTCGACATCTGTTTGTACTTTTCCTTGTTGGCTGTATCCGGCTGGGCACCAGTATATAAGGTGCCCTGCCCCCTCCTGCGCGAGGGACGGTTGGGCTCACGATAGGAAACCCTAGATCTTCACTTAGAGAGGAGAGTGGCTACTCGGCTGAAGGCCAGACTTGTACTGTGGCTACTCGGTGAGACACTAATACACAGAGAGAAAGGCAGGAGTAGGGGTTTTACCTCCACACGAGGGCTCTGAACCTGGGTAGATCTTGTTGTTTGCAGAGCTAGGTTCATACCACACGCGTCTATTCGCTGCGTGATCCCTCCCCGAGCACCTCCAGCGTCCATCGTCCCCACATCTTTAGCCATCCTATGGCATCTGCCGTGACACCACCACGACAGTTGGCGCCCACCGTGGGGCAACCAGCGACGCTGGCTGGAGTTCACGTTCGAACGGGATCTACTTCTAGGGAGCGCGTGGTCTGTGGCCTTGTCCACAGATTCGGCTCCTTCGACTTCGTCATCGACAACGCCGGCGATTTCGGCGGCAGGGCCATGCCGGCAGGCGGCACGGTGCTCTCCTTCGGCTCGCATCTTGTCTACGTCGCCACCGCCGTCGTCCGCGAGTTCCCGGAGGAGGTGCTGGTCGCGGAGGATCCTCCTGCTGTGATTGCTGCCCGCGGAAGGCCTATGGGCCGTTCTGCGGACAGCGCGGAGGTGATGGTGGCCGGCCTGGCTGCGGATGCCGGAAAAGGCGCGGCTGTCGCAGCGGGCGTCATCGAGGATCTCGCTGGCTCGAGTGCTGGCGGGAAGACTCACAAGCCCTACGAGAAGGACTGCAACCTTCCCCTCTCCACTACTCCGACAATACTTGCGTCCGCTGCGCGGACAGGCATGCCGCCTCCCACCGATATCGAGCTCTTGACCATGAAGGCGCAGCTCGACCGGCAGTGCCAGGAGTTGCTCGCCGAGCAAGCTGAGTTGGAGAAGGTTAGGCTTGAGCTCAGTCTAGATCAGAACGAGTACAACAAGGCTCACGGTTTTACACCAGTTGCTAGGAAGGCTAGCAAAGTAGGTGCTACGCGTCGCAACTTACGCGCTGAGATGGCAACAGTTGTAGAGGCTCCTAGCCAATCTGCCACCGCAAACACCTCCACCAGGCCTAGGTACAGCACCCCCGCCAAAACACTTAGAGCCGCTGAGGCCGTAGCAGCTGAGTTGCCGCGTCTCGATGGCGACGCGCGCGCTAGGCAGCAGGAGAGGCTCAATGAGCTAGTGCTAGAGGCTGCTAGGCAGAACGAGGAGTTCCGGAAAGCCAATCCGGGTGCTGGAGCCTCGCAGGTGGTGCACTCGCATGCGGTCAGATCTAACGATCAGGCCTCATCACCGCATCCTAGTCGCGAGAGGGAGCGTAGTGGTTATTCTGGTAAAAACAGGCAAATGCAGGTGTACGACCCGACTGCCGCCGCGAAACAGCTCGTTGTGCCGCGACAGTCCGGTCAGAAACACAACTCTGCAGGAGCAGGCTTGCAAGCCCATAAAGCTCATAGCCAGACGCGAGGTGGAGATCGTCCGTGCCCTTCTCGGCAACAGGTTGCTCAGCCTACTCGGCGGAAGCCGCAGCAGGAAGCTACTGCTCAGCCGTGTGCGGCTGTCCGAGTAGCCAACTTGGTGGAGCAGCCTGTGGCCATGGAGGTGGACAGGTATGATGATGGCTACTCGGCTATGGGGCTGGCTGGTTATGACATCATGGATCGTGTGGGTGAGCGTCTGCCGGAGCCCAGTGATGTCCGGTACAAGCTAGACCGGATCAATCTATCCGCACGGCTCGAGAACACAGGACCTTCTGGCCCTGAGTGCTTTGGCCCACGCATCATGAACGAGCCGTCCGTGAAGAACTTCCAGCTTGCTAGAGGTACCAAGAGTTACAATGGCAGCACCAAGCCGGAAGATTGGCTCAATGACTATGTCACCGCGGTTCATATCGCGAACGGCAACCGGAGGTGGGCTGTGCGGCACTTGGCTCAACAACTTGCCCAAGAACAGCATCAATTGTTGGCTGGACTTCTCGGAGGCCTTCATCAGCAACTTCACCAGCACCTACAAGAGGCCGAATAGGCCGCAACAGTTGTCCGCTTGCAAGCAGCGGGAAGACGAGACAGATCGCGAGTATCTTACTCGGTGGAGCACATTGAGGAACACCTGTGAAGGCGTGAATGAGGCCCAAGCCATCACTTGGTTTGCGCAGGGTTGCCGACATGGCAGCATGTTGTGGCAAAGGTTGCAGAGGGAGATGCCGAACACTCTGGCGGAGACCATCAAGATTGCGGATCAGTACGCACTTGGTGATCCTACTCAGCCCCTGATGGACTCCTCCGAGCCGAGAAGAAACTTCAACAGCAACAAGCACAACGAGTTCCGCAATAAGCGCAGGGGTGACCAGATAGATACTCGGTATGACCCTGAGGAGGTGAATACAGTGGCTGTCGGAGCTGGGAGTGGCCAAAGGCAAAAACCTGCTGGAGCCCAGTACGGGCAGAACCAGAACCAGGGCCAAGGCAACAAGAAGCCATACCATGCTCCTCAGCCGGGTAGCGGCAACCCGGATCTGGCTAAGAAGTTTTTCTTCGACGACATGAGGGATGGCCCATGCAGCTTCCATACTCAGCATCCTTCGAGGCCTGCCAACCACACTACTCGGCAATGCGACTGGTGGGATTTGATCAGGAATGAAGGCTTGCCTCCTCCTCCTCCTCTGCCAGCTGCGAATGCCAATGAGCAGCCTGCTCGCGCACCCGCAGCTCGGCCTCCAGCATTCCCGAGAAGAGAAAACGTGAACCAGGTGGCTTTAGGAGCCAACCGCTACTTCAACAATGAGGTCTACCGCAACAACAACAACAACAACAACCGCAACCGCAACAACAACAGAGGCAACAACAACTACCAGGGCAACAACAATGGTAACAATGATGATGGAGGCCGCAACCAGTACCAGGAGCACCACGAGATCTATATGATCTTTACTTCTGAGCCCGTCGACAAGCAATCTCAGCACAAGCATGCCATGGAGGTCAATGATGTGATCCCTGCTGTCCCTCACTACATGCACTGGTGCAGCCAAGAGATCACATGGTCCAGAGCGGATCATCCTAAGGTAATGCCCAATCCGGGTAGCTACGCCTTGGTGCTGGACCCTACTTTCTTGGGTCCTGAGAAGAACGTGAAGTTCAGCAAGGTACTGATCGACAACGGCAGCAACATCAACATCGTGTACAAGGACACGCTTGAGAAGCTCGGTATTGCCGAGAACATGCTGCTACCCAGCAAGACCACCTTCCACGACATTGTGCCGGGAATTTCTTGTTCTCCAATAGGCCGAGTATGGATAGACGTTCTATTCGGTACCAAGGAGAACTGCCGCACGGAGAGGTTGCAGTTCGAGGTGGTTGATCATCAAAGCCCCTACCACGCCCTACTCGGCAGGCTTGCACTGAGCAATTTCATGGCCTCCACTCACACTGCATATCTGAAAATGAAGATCCCTGGTCCCAATGGCGTGATTACCATCTCTGGTGATTACAAGAAGTCCATGGAGTGTGCCTCTGCTGGTTCTCAGTTGGTGGAGTCGATGGTGATTGCTGCCGAGAAGAAGAAGATACATGAAGTGGTTGCTACGGCGCAGGCAACGCAAGGTGTTGCACCCGGGATGCCGAGCTCCCAGTACGGGACCGCGTTCCAGGCATCCCAGGAAACAAAGAAGATCCAGGTTGACCCTGAGTTCCTCGACCGTGTTGCCATCATTGGCTCCGGGTTGGCGGAGAAATAGGAAAGTGAGCTCATCCACTTCCTCCGTGAGAATCGGGACGTGTTCGCCTGGTCCAATGAAGATCTGCCAGGTGTCCCGAGGGAGTTGGTTGAGCACTCTCTACATGTGCGTCCTGACGCCAAACCAGTGAAGCAGGCTATGCGCCGATTCGGAGATGAGAGAAGGAAGGCTATAGGTGATCAGATCACCAAGCTGCTGATAAGCAATTTCATCATGGAGGTGCTGCATCCGGATTGGCTAGCCAACCCGGTCATGGTCGAGAAGAAGAAGGAGGATCCCAAGGCCGCTACCGCGTGGCGCATGTGCGTCGACTACACCGACTTGAACAAGGCCTGCCCCAAGGATCCTTTTCCGCTACCTCGCATCGATCAGGTTATCGATTCCACTGCTAGTTGTGAGATTTTGTCTTTCATAGATGCCTACTCTGGTTTTCATCAGATAGCTCTCAACCCTGCTGATCAAATAAAGACTGCTTTCATTACCCCGTACGGAGCTTATTGCTATCGTGTCATCTGTTTCGGGTTGCGAAATGCGGGTGCTACTTATCAGAGATGCATGCAGAAATGTTTGCACGATCAACTCGGCAAAAATGTGCAGGTGTACGTAGATGACATTGTCATCAAAACGAATAAAACACAAACTCTGCTTGCCGACCTTGAGGAAACTTTTGCCAATCTGCGCAAATATAAGATGAAGCTGAACCCGAGTAAATGCACTTTTGGCGTCCCGGCTGGCAAGCTACTCGGCTCTTGGTATCCAGTCGGGGCATTGAAGCCAATCCTTTAAAGATAAAAGCTATCGAGAGCATGTCTTTGCCGAGATCCCTGAAGGATGTGCAAAAATTCACTGGTTGCTTGGCATCTCTGAGTCGTATCTTGGGCAGAATGGGCGAGAAGGCCCTACCTTTGTATCAGTTGATGAAGAAAAGCGACAAGTTCGTCTGGACACCGTAAGAGGATGTGGCATTCAATGAGCTGAAGGCAATGTTGGGTAGCGCTCCCATCTTGGCTAGTCCGCTATCCAAAGAGCCAATGCTGCTGTACATTGCTGCTACCAACCGGGTAGTCAGCGTGGTAATTGTGGTGGAGAGAGAAGAGGAAGGCAAAAGTGTGTAGCGGCCAGTATATTATCTCAGTGAGGTGCTATCCAGCTCTAAGCAGAACTACCCGCATTACCAGAAGATGACTTACGTCGTGTACCTGGGCGCCAAGAAGCTGAAGCATTATTTCCAAGAGCATCCCATCACTGTCGTGAGCTCTGCTCCCATCTCGTATATCATGGGCAACAAGGAAGCGAGTGGCAGAGTAGCCAAGTGGGCAATCGAGCTGGCCGCATACGCTCCCGCGTACGCGAGAAGAGAAGCCATCAAGTCTCAGATTCTGGCGGAGTTTCTGGTGGATTGGGCTGAGGTGCAATACGAGCCCCCTTCTCCCGCAACCAATTACTGGAAGATGCACTTTGATGGCTCCAAAGTGAAAGAGGGCCTTGGTGTTGGCGTAGTGCTTACGTCACCCAAGCGAGACCAACTCAAGTACGTACTGCAAATCCATTTCAAGGCATCCAACAATGTTGCAGAGTACGAGGCCGTGGTACACGGCTTGCGAGTAGCCAAGGAGGTTGGCGTGCAGCGCATTATATGCTATGACGATTCAGATCTGGTTGTGCAGCAAGTGTCTGGCACTTGGGATGCTCTGGATGCCAACATGGCATCATATCGCTTCCTGGTGCAGTCTATGACTGGATTCTTCGAAGGCTGCAAGTTCCAACACATCCACCGAGCAGAGAATGAAGCAGCAGACGAGCTGTCCAAGTTGGGATCTTCTCGGTAGTCCATCCCGGCGGGAATTGCCTTGGAGCATTTGAGAAAGCCATCCATCAAGCCATCCCCCAACTCGGAATCCATATTTGTTCCTTCTCTAACGGATGAAGAAGTTGTTCCCATGGAGATTGACTGGGAGAATGCAACACAGGACCCAGGGACTGGCGCCTGCAACCTGGGGACTGCCCCTCTCTACTCGGAGAATGTCCTTCCTTACTCGGGGACTGCCCCTCTCGACCCGGGGACTGTCGCATTCATTGAGGAAGTTCTTGCCAATCGCTCAGGTCTTCAAAGAAGTGCTCCCAACTCTAAAGAGCAGACAGTGGTGCATGTTCCAATGGAAGTGGACGAACCAGTGTTTCTCACGCGGGAGACACCGAGTTGGGCTATGCCCATATTATCCTTTCTCAAATACGGCACCCTGTCAGAAGATGAGGTTACTGCAAGGCAGATTCAGAGAAGATCCAAGTGCTACACAATATTCCGAGAAGTGCTGCACAAGAGAAGTGCTACCGGTGTGCTGCAACGTTGTGTGGAACCGGAAGAAGGAGAAGATATTCTGGTGGAAATACATCAAGGAGAATGCGGGCACCATGCCTCTTCTCGGGCTTTAGTCAAGAAGGCTTTTCGGCATGGTTTCTTTTGGCTCACTGCCTTGAAGCAAGCTGAAGATATTGTGAGGAAGTGCAATGGCTACTAGAGATTTGCAAGTAAGATCCACTTGCCTGCTTCCGAGTTGAAAACCATTCCCATTACTTGGCCATTTGCTGTTTGGTGCTTGGATATGGTTGGTCCCTTCAAACCGGCTAGAGGCAACATGACTCACATCTTGGTCATGGTTGATAAGTTCACCAAGTGGATAGAAGTGAAGCCTATTCGGAAGTGTGATGGAGCCACAGCTGTGAGTTTCCTGAAGGATGTGATCCTGAGACACGGCTACCCGCACAGCATCATCACGGATAATGGCACCAACTTTGCTGAGGGTGCAATGGTGCGGTTCTTCAGAGATAAGCATATCTGGCTAGATGTTGCGTCTGTCGCGCATCCCGCCTCCAATGGGCAAGTTGAAAGAGCAAATGGCATGGTACTGGCAGGCATAAAGCCAAGGCTGATAGAGCCACTGCTGAAAACACCTGGGTGTTGGCTAGACGAGCTGCCAGCGGTGTTGTGGAGTCTAAGGACTACCCCTAACCGGTCAACCGGCTACACGCCATTCTTCTTGGTTTACGGGGCTGAAGCCGTGTTGCCAATAGACCTAGAGCATGACTCCCCCCGAGTAACCCTCTACACTGAGGTGGAGGCGAGAGAAGCTCGAGAAGATGACGTTGACCTGCTAGAAGAAGCAAGAGAGCTTACTCTGTCACGTTCAGCTATTTACCAGCAAAACTTGAGGCGTTATCATAGTCGAAAAGTGAGCCCAAGGGTTTTCCGAGAAGGAGACATGGTCCTTAGGCTTGTGCAACGCACAGCCGGGATGCACAAACTATCCCCTCCATGGGAAGGGCCTTTCATTGTGAGCAAGGATCTGCACAATGATGCCTATTACCTGGTAGACGTGCAGCCATCACAGAAGAACATGGCAGATAAAGCTGGAGAGGAATCTAAGCGCCCCTGGAATGTAGCTCTACTTCGTCGCTTTCATTCATGAGAAAAGATGTGTATGTACTCTCTTATCCGAGTTAAACTTCTGCTCTGCAATCTGAAATTGAACTCGGGGACTGCCCTCGTCCAAAATTGTTCTAAGTGTGTCTACTCTGCTGTACCTTTTCCTACTCGGTTGCTTTGCTTAGAATTTCAGAAGTACATTTAGTACTGTGTTTAAACCTAAATGCCAACTCTTCGACTCTGCTGTTGTCCGCAACCCGGCTTCATGGCAAGCAAGAGAACAAGCAAGTGGTCAATGAGCACAGGAAAAATGACTAAGGAAAAGAGAAGTGCAGGAACCGGGTAGAGCGTACTTCACTACTGATTTTTGTTAAAAAAATTCGGCTAAGTGATGGGTAGCGTTACTATGACTGTTTCCAAGTGGCTAAGTATTTGAAACTCCAACTTTGAACTCTTGTGACTCGAATACCAAAAAAGAAACAAGTTGCAGGTAAGAGCTGAGATAAAAAGGAAGAGTGAATGAGAAATGCAACTCGGGGACTTGCATGATAACGCAACCCGGCATCGAGCCAAGGCTGCTCAAATTACTAAGTATAAAATATCAAAAGGGAAAAAAAAACTGAGTAGCAACGGAAAGCATAATTGTTTCGATACATTTGCACCCGGCATCCCGGGGATCTGATAAGATTTTTCAAGCATAAGTGTTGCAGGACATAATCAAGTGGAGGTAGCAGCATTTTCTGTGTTGGCCTTGGCAGCATCAACTTCGGTGTTGCCCGCATCCGCTTCAGTATGGGTGGCAGCTTGATCAGAGGTGGCTGTGGCCACCGAGATGGGGTCCGTCGCCGAAGTGGAGGCAGCAGATTGGGTGCGGAGTAGCGCTGCATCGTTGAGGGCCGCGCCAGATGAAGAGCCAAACTCGAGGGCCGCAGTGTCGATAGTCATCTTCTGGCTTTCGGTCTCCTCGTCGCTATCCGCGACGACCGCGCCCTTCCCCTTCCCGGACTTGTCATCAGCGCCAAGGCCTTCAAAGAAACTCAAGCCGTCTGACTCAGTGGCCTCCTCGTCATCTTCCTCCTCCTCTTCACCTTCCCTTTCCGGCTCGGTGTCGGGCTCGGTGAGGCCATCGATGAAGCGAGCAGTATCCGCGTAGGAGGCGACCTCGTATGCGACTAACTGGTGGCGAGCCACGCAGTCGGGATCTGTCTCCCACTTCGAGTCCCGGCGCATCTCGAGAATAGTGTTGAGGTTAAGGTTTTCATACCAGCTGAAGATGAAGAGGAGCAGCATGTCAGCGCCTGCCCGAGCTCCGGATGCTCGCCACTTCTTCAGCTCGGCTTTAACACCATTCAGCTTCTCGGCGAGCGCGCGCACGGTCTTGGGCACAGGGTCTCAGGGCCAAAACAAAGCATGGAGCTTGAAGGCAGTGGACACCAAGTCGGTGCCCAATCCCCTAAGATGCTTGAGTTGGGTCTGCATGCTCGCGAGATTGTCTTCAATCGAAGACTTGGTGTCCGTGGGCAAACCCTTCTCAGTTCGGAGTTCTTGGGCCTTAGTGAGGCCTGGCTTGCAAGTCGAGCATAGATCGGGGAAAATTTATGAAAATGCTATCAGAGAAGATTAGAAACAAAGGCAGAGAAGAGGGGCAAACCGAGTAAACAAGAAGAAGAAGAGGGAGATAAACAAGTGCAACGATGCAGGAACTTACTGTTCAGCTCGCAGAGTAGCGATTCCAGCTTTTGCCTCCAAGACTCCTTGTCAGCAACATGCTTCTCTTCAAACTTCCGAAATTGTGCCAATTGGAGCATGAGATCCGAGTTGCTCTTCTTCAGCGTCTCGCTCTCCAATTCGAGGGCCATCTGCTTAGCTTTGTAAGATGCCTCCATCTTGTCCTTCTCGGCGGCTATATCTATAGCGTCCTGAAGAGCAGCCCTCAATTGGACCTGCAGCGGCTCAAGCTCGGTGACGTGTTTGTTCTTGAGCTCTACTGCTTGGCTTTCCAATTGCTGCTTTCACCTCGGCAGGTTTCAGGCAGTTGAGGTGCTCTTCAACGAACTTCTTGTGATCTTCTGCGGAGAGCAAAGCACGGTCAGCGGAGTAGCAAAGGCAAAAGAAGGAAGACAAGCCGAAAAGACGGCAACTCACTTTCCATCTTCTTAATCGTGGTTTCAGCGTTGGCAACAAAAACATGGCAGTGCTTGTGCTCCTCTGCCATTTCCTCAAACTTGCCTGCAGAGCAGAATCAGTTAGAGCAGAAAGCAAAAGCGGGCGTAAACACAAAACGCATGAACCGCGTAGCTAGAAGCTTACTCTCGATCTCAGAAAGTTTAAGAGTACGATCCAGAGCCTCCTTCTCCGTCACAGCATCACTTTTGCGTTCTGCTTCAAGGGCCTCAAGGCGCCTTTTTGCAACACTGTGATTCCAGAGCAGATGCCGGTACAGGATAGTTCTCTTCATGAGGCTATTCTCAGAAGCAGAAAGAAAAGGAGTTAGACAATATTTGAAGATTTGACCCGAGAAGACGGCAACTCGGTTGAGTACCCGTCTACTCGGCCCGAATCTTGGGGACTGGATAATGGATAAGGAGAAGAAGAAAAATAGAAGAGAAGAAAAGCGCAACTCGGAACAGGCAAACAAAACTTACCACATAGGTTTGCTCGAGGTCCTCTGCAGCTTTGCGGTGGACGAACAGCTTCGCGGCAAGCGTGCTAGTGGCGGACGAGATGGTCATGGGATTGTAGCCCATGTCCGCCTTATTCCAATCAATGCGCCAATGGTCCAGCTTGCCCAAGGCCAGGCCATGCCAGGGATCGTTGCCAAGGACCTCGCTATTCCACTCGGCTTCAATGAAGCCTACCCGGTCGAACATCTGCTCGAGCCCCTTGGACACCACTTCGGTCTCCTGGATCTCGCGCGAGAAGATTGAAAGGGCCTTGTCCTTGGTCGGCAACTTGGAATCCACAGCCGTGGCCTGTTTTCCCTTGGTAATAGCGAGCTGCTTCTCGGTCTTATTCAGCTTGATGCCATACTGTTTGCCCATCTGCACCATGTAGGGCGGGTAGACAGGCGGGTCTTGAGAGCTTGATCCTGCGGCTGCGCCAGCGGCGCTGCCGGAAGCACCAATGGAGAGCTGCCCGGTCTTCGCGGCAGGTTTTGCAGTTGGTTTAGGCGGCGGCATCGCAGCAGAATCTTGGGCAGCGCCGCGTGAGGGATTCATGCGGACGGGGGCGTCAGGCTGGGCAGCTTGCTTCTCGGCAGCCTTCTTCTCGGCAGCCTTCTTCTCGGCAGCATCCTTCTTGCCGGCAGCATCGGAAGCAGCTTTCTTGGTGTTCTGCTTGGCTGGAGGGCTTGCTGCGGTCTTGGTCTTCTCAGCGGGGGAGCTTGGAGCGGTGGGTGGAGCAGCCTGCTGGGTAGGCGGCACCAAGGGCTGGCTACCCGGCGCAGCGTCTGGCTGCGCTTGGCTCGGCGGGTTCTGCTCCACCGCAACTGTCTCAACCCGCTGCTCGGCAGCGGGATCTGATCGTGTTTCTTCTTGTCCTTCTACCCGCGGCTGGGCCGCGGGGTCATCTTGATCAGCAACCT
The DNA here is from genome assembly GCA_028641055.1 of Alopecurus myosuroides. Classification (NCBI taxonomy): domain Eukaryota; kingdom Viridiplantae; phylum Streptophyta; class Magnoliopsida; order Poales; family Poaceae; genus Alopecurus; species Alopecurus myosuroides. The sequence goes on from CM054059.1 coordinate 154,238,648, forward strand.
CAGTTTCCGGCTGCTCCTGGCTCTCTTCCTGCCGCTCAAGGGTGGCACGGTCTTGATGCTCGGTGTCTTGTTCTGTGTTCTCCCCAGCTGAGGCAGCTGGGGGAGAAGGGGGTCTCTCGTCGTGAGCAGCATCCTGCGCTTCTTGTTCCGCGCGGGCCTGCTGCTCCTGGTTGGCGTCTTGGGCACCAACGTTCATGTCCTGGACGTTGGCATCGTCTTCTTCCTTCATGTGTGGATACTACTCCTAAACGGAGTGAACCAAGCGACGGAACACCAACGAAACTAACGCATGGTACGCGAAGGGCTAATATAATCACACTAGTGGATGCACGAATCTCCAGTCCCTATCGTACGGCATGCAGGGCAGTGGCAGCTACCCCCAGTGTGAGGAAATCCACACCCCTGTATATATACATACCTGTTCTGTACCTGTACATTTGGATATATGTATTTTAGGTATACAAGGTATGTAGTTAACTTAAATACATATACACATGATATATATACCTCCTACATACCCAAGGTATGCATACCCGCGATATCCATGGTGTCTACATACCTAAAATATACAGCTGTTCATACAGGAGCATGGGCACCATGGAGCATCTGTTAATTTACCTATATATATATATATATCGAAAATAGTGGGGTACCACCCGTGGTAGCAACGCACCCTAATCCAACCATCCGATCGCCCTATAGAGCATTTTCCACCCTCAATGGGCCGTTAACGACGTTAACCCTTTTTTCCTTTCCACTGGAACCACCCCCACTTTCCACCGAAACCGAACAGGCCACCACACCACCCACACGGGCGCACCGACACCTCAATCCCCAATTCCCCACGCATCCCCGACCCCAATTTTTTCCCCGAGCTTCCAGCCCCGGTGACCACAAGCTGCTACAGGTCGCCGCCGCTCCGGTGCTCCTACTCGCCGTCCGGTTAGCCCCTACGAATCATGCGCCCGACCGCCGTCCAGTCTTGCTCCATCGCGACCCTAGGTTAATCGCCACCGCGTGAGATGCAGAACGCCGACGCCCCTGCTCCACATCACGCAATGGGGCAGAAAAACTCCACTGCACCGCCTCCTACAGCTCCGGGAACCAACTCCCGCTGCCCACCCTCTCACTAGCGGCTGACCACAGCCCCAACACTGCCTACTTCGCCTCTGTTCCCGAGATATCTCGATTACAACCACAGCGGCCCGCTCACCCGGCTTCAGCGTCCTATACCAGGACCACGTCGGACCAAAAATCGCTGCGCCGAGCCGGTGATCCTGCTCGGCCATGGAGGTCGGGGCAGTTGTGTTTCGTGCTCACGTCGTAGACATCAGCCTGGTTGGGAGGCACAGGGGAGGCACCTGTGACCTCCATCGGTAGGAAGGAGCAGGGGAGAGAGGCCCGCGGCGGACCTTTTTCCCCTCCATCGGTAGGAAGGAGAAGGGGAGGATGGGCCATGCCGGCATCAACATCTCCCGCAGAGAGGTGGAAAGTGGGGTCCTCCTGTGGTCAACCACCACCCCGCCACCACCAAGATGCCGGCGAGCCGTCCTCTACCACATCCCCTACACGGCCACCGCATCCAATGCCCGCCCCCGATGCCAGCCCGCCACCCCCTCCGTTCTGGCGCCCCGAGCCCTCTCTGACCTCCTCCTCGTGATGCGGGGTCGTCCGCCGTGCTGCTCGATCTGAGTCGCGATGGCCTCCCGTCCTCCATCCCGCGCGGCACCCCACTTGCCCGTCCTTTATTTTCAAGATGGAGCAGCGGCGTTAATGGAGGTTGATCTCAAGCTCAAATTTGCAACGGACGAGACGACGGGCGGAAGCGGAACCTCCGACGCCCTACACACCTCGCATCGACTGCCCCAACCCCCACGGACCCCCGTCCACGCATCGTGAGTAGGCGTCGTAGAAGAAGCGGCGAATGGCGAGGAGCTCCGGCGCGCCGGCGAGGTGGCACTCGCTTGCGACACGCTCCAGCAGGCGGCCGTGGCTGACCTCCCACTCCCACACGGCCTTCTCGGCGAGGAAGAGCAGCGCCTCGGCAGTTGGTCCGCGCGTCCACCGTGTCGCCGAAGTCCTGCCTCGGGAGCCTTATCGCGGACAGTGTCACGCAGGACGTGGCGGACGCGAGCTGTAGCCAGTAGAAGGCCTTCCCGGCGTGGCGCGTGAGGAAGCCCCAGCTCCTGAGCCTCCAGATCCATACAGAGGCGCGGGAGGTGTTGCTCTTCGGGGTGCCGGTGTCGAGGCCAAAGACGAAGCGGAAGGAGCGGGCGACGAGGCGGAAGCTGGAGCGGCCGGCGGCGGAGAGCGACCAGGTGGCCTGGTGCTGCCGCTCCAGCTCGTGGCTGCGGCTGAAGATGCACGCGCCCTCGATGAGGAGGATGACGGTGACGGACCAGAAGTCGTCCTGGCCGAGGGTGATGGCGAAGCCGTCGAGGAGGACGAAGGTGGCCCAGATGAAGCCCAACGCGCCCAACCCGCTGGCCGCCTTCTCCAGGATGGCGAGCCGCAGCGCCAGCAGCGTGAGCCTCCGCTCGGTCCCCGCCGCGGCCGCCCCGCCGGTCGTGCATCGTGAATCCCCACCGCTGCCAGCTGATTTGTGACGCCCTCCCCCAGCCATGGTTGACTCCGACGAGCCGCATCCACCCCGCCCCTCTTGGCCGTTGGACCACGCGCCGGAGTAGGTCGTGGCCGCACGCCGGAGGCCCCGCACCGTATTCTCTCCCCGCCACTGGCCGCCATGGACAAATCCCGGCCCCACGCTCAATTCCCGCCTCGCCGTCTCTACGCGTCATCCACGGCGGAATGGAGGCACTGGAATCGACGCGTCGTCCGATGTGGGCCCCTGCAATCCGCGGCAGGGCAGTCCACGCCGCCCCCATCTCCAGCCGCGGGGACACGGAAATTGGCCCGGGTGTGTGGGGGAATCAGTGGAGGTCCGGGCCAGCAATTGGTACGGGTTGGTGCGGGCCGATCTACATCCTCCCCTAAATCCTCTGCTTCCTTTTTTCTGCTCTGAGATGGAGGCTGGATGGAGGGCGGGATGGAGGCCGCATATTATGCTGGTCGCGTCACCGAGGACATGGCGTCGGGTGGCTCAGCTCCGGCTCAGGTAAGGAGGCAAAGCTCCTTTCCGCGCGCGGCCGTCGCCTAGCTTTCCGCTCCGCCATGAGGATCTCGGGAGGAGAGGAATTCCACTCCGGGCGAGCTAACCATCGCTTTGATCGACGACGACTTCGAGGAGCTTGCCGTAGTGACCGGGAGGTGCTGGATTGAACTGAATCGGGGCCGCAAACAGGTGCGGCGGAGGGTGAATCGGGGTGACGAGCGAGGTCCCGGTGACGGCAGCGCGTGTACGGCGAGTCTGGGACTTGCACATGAGCAAGGTCCCGGCGACGACAGCGCGTGTATGGCGGTTCAAGAACGACGACCGTGGATGGGTCCTTTTCCGTAGCCAACTGGGGCACTCGAGCCTTTCTTTTCGTTTTTTTTTTCTTTCTTAATGTTTTTTTGGTTAACGAGATCGGTGGCGAACCGGACACCCAGTGTCTTTTCTCCAGCAGATGCTAAACAGACCCGAATGGAAGCAAACGGTAGCACGAATCACTGCACCACATCCAATGGTTCTAAGTACGTGCGCCGCTAGCCCCTCGGGTAGCAAATCCGCGTTGATATATATATATATATATATATATATATATATATATATATATATATATAATGTAATAAATACAAGTTACCGCAAGAAGGAGCATGGAATATGAGATAGAGACATGATAATCCAAATGACTTGTCTTAAGGAAAATATACGTGATGAAGATCCCTTAATTCTTCATGATATAGCCAAGTCTCCAATGCCCTCCGATAACACCTATTGATCAAGTTTGAGCTTGTTGGTCCCCAACCAAGATGGGTCATAAGAGGTTAGTCACAATAGGCTTGGCAACCCAAATGGTTATTTTCTTGACACCACTTTAAGTACCAACATATTTGGCAAACACATTGCTCACATTATCCTTCCGAATGGAATACACATCATCAATTATGATAGGGTTGGATAATGTACCATTATTGCATGAAGAAGCAAGATGACCCTTTTCACGACATAAGTAGCAACAACGACTCCTTCCATTCTTCTTAGTTGATTTCTCAGCTTGAGAAGCATTAGCTTAAGTCTTCATGGGAAGATGCCTTTCTTCAACTTGAAGTTGAGATTGAGGTTGAACTTGTGGCCGCTTCCCTTGTTACTTCTCGCTAAGTTTCTTCTTCTTCAAAGGGCATGATCTAACATGATGCCCTTCAACCTTGCACTTGAAGCAAACAATCTTGGCCAAATTCTTGTCTTGTTCATGGCCCTTCATCTTGTCGACCTTGGACTTGTGATTGGAAATGAATCCAAGTCCTTTCTTGTCATTGGGGGAATTTTGTACACTTAACATATTGTCAAGTGTGGATTTCCCTTTATGACACTTCTTCAAGTCTTTCTTCAATGAAGTGACTTGAGCCTTGAGCTCTTTGATTCCCTCTACATGATTAGTATCAACACAAGAGCTAGAGGAAGTAGATGCATCATTATTAGCGAAACAAGGTAAGGAAAGCAATTCATCATAAGATGTGGGAACATTGTGAGAGGATGAATTACTAGGACTAGAACAAGGCAATATAGTATTTAAAGTAGATATTGTGCCTTTGTCCACATGAGGCTCACAAGATGTTACCTTAGTTAAAATAGCCTCATGAGCTAATTTTAGCCTCTCATGGGAGACTAGAAGATCCTCATTAGAGCTTGAGAGCTTTTTACGAGTTTCTTCCAATTTCCCATAATTACTAGTTAGCAACTCAAGTTGAGCACGTAGCTCAACATTCTCCTTTAATATGGATGCTTCACAAGAAATAGAGTTAGTATCACAAGCATCATCATTTTTAGCTTTGAGGTCATTATCAAGAGAAAGAGATAATTCATTGTCCCTTCTAAGTTTAGATACGCTAATAGCATATGTTTCTTCTAGACTATATAGTTTCTCTTCAAGAGAAGATCTAAGGGAACACTTTTTATCAAAAGCCTCTTCAAGCTCTTTGTCATTGCTAGAATGACCACCATTATGAGTTTCCAAAATCACGATGATATCCTCCTTTTCATCTACAAGAGAGTTAGCCTCATCAAGTTGTTCTAGGAGAGCATTCACATTTTCTTTGGTCTCACCGACAAGACTTGCGAACCATAAGCCTAATTTCTTAGACTCATCATCATCTTCCTTACCAACATCATCATCACTACTATCATCATAATATATATTGGGGTTCAAAGTGGAAGATACCTTTGAATCCTTGGCCATAAGGGAAAATGTGGTAGATGATGATGAATCATTACTTGAGGCACCACTCAAGTCCACATCTTGTTCCATATAGAGTTGATTTCCTTTAAATTGTTAGCCATACAAATACTAGAGGAAACACAATCATTTTTATCATGGGTACAAGATAAAGCAAGCATATCATCATGAGATTGAGTCAATCAATGACGACATGATATGCAAAGACTATCAACACAAGCATGTAAAACATTTTTGGTGCTAGTTGTGTTTAAGTCCAAAGATGAGACATTGCAATAAGATAGAGATGAAAGATCATCAATAATAACCTCACTATCATTATTGCAAAGCCTATCACTACTCACCATCTCATTAGTTTGTGGCTTACCACATGTTGGTGAAGTAGAAGAAGTTGAGAACTCATCACGTCCGGAGATGGATGGAGAGCAATCATCCTCAATAATATTGTACACTCCATATTTATCTTGAAGCTTTGTCCATAACTCATGAGCATTCCGAATAGGAAAAAGTGGCTTAATAACTACAAGGCTCACAAGACGGAAAAACGCATTAATAGCAAGAGCATCGAGAGATAGTTTTTCTCTTCCTCTAAAGTTGGATTTTGAGGATCCTTTGGAGGAGAAAAACCCATCTCTACAATTTGCTCCATGTGTGGGTCCATGACCCGGAAATAAATGAGCATGCGAAATTTCCAAAGATCATAGTTTGTGTCATCGAAATGAAATGTGGGATCATGCACTAATTCACTAATAGACATCATTACTCTCAAGGCGGTGAAGCCTAACAATGAGATCCCTGGCTCTGATACCAATTGAAAGTAGAAGGATGCCGCCTAGAGGGGGGGGGGGTGAATAGGCGCTTTAAAATAATTACGGTTTAGGCTTGATTAAATGCGGAATAAAACGAGCGTTTAATTTATCAAGCACAAAACCTGTGCAATCTAGGTTTACCTATGTGCACCAACAACTTATTCTAGGCATGATATACAACTATGAGATAGAAATATAGATTACTTCAAGCACGATGGCTATCACAAAGGTAAATGCATAAGTAACGAGCTAGAGTATAGAAATAACCGAAGCACAAGGAGACACCGGTATGATTATCGAAGTTCCTTCCCAAGGGAAGTACGTCTTCGTTGGAGAGGTGGGGAGCCACCTAGGCGCTCCTCAATAGCACGAATGTGCACACCTTATTCTCTTTGAGCTTCTCCGGTGAGGGAGATGCTCGTTTCCACTATGAGGTCGACTTGAAGGTGTTGACCAAACCTTACACGGGGTCGAGGCTATCTCGACAACTCAATTGGAGGCTCTCAACGAAGCTTCTTGCAACAAGGTGGAAGCCCCAAGCACTAACCGTCTAGGGTGCTCAATACACCCAATAGGAACAATCTCTCCGGTGACCAAGCACCCAAGAGTAACAAGCTCACGAACTTCTCTTTCACGAATCTCGTGGGGAACTCAAACCGATGCACCTAATGCAATGGCAAGAACACACAAAGTGGTAAAGAACTTATCTCCCAAATCCCACCAAAGCAACTAATTATATGGAGGGAGGAAGGAGGAAGAAAAAGGAAAACAACAAATGAATCCCTAGATCTAGATCCAATAGGTTCCCTTCACAAAGAGGAGTGATTGATTGGTGAAGTGGTAGATCTAGATCTCCTCTCTCTTTTCCCTCGATTAGAAGCAAGAATCATTGGAGGGATTGAGAGATAGAAAGCTTTTGGAGGTCAACAATGGAGGTCAAACTTTCCGAAAAGGTTAGGGAACCATTGGGGAAGAAGGCCCTTAAATAGGTCACCCAAATATCCAACCGTTGGAGGAAAAATCGCGCAGGGGCGGAACCTCCGGTGAAACCACCGGAACCTCCGCGCCTCGGATGAGTTAGAACACCTAGTGTTGATACATGTTGCAATGATTAAACTGTGCACTCGATCTTGATGAGATTATTAGCATTTACCTAGTGTTGAATGCAACCACATTGGTTATGCATCTTACTTGGTAAATGTTCGATAATCTCGTTGATTTTGTTTTGTGCTTATTAGTATGAGGATACTTTTCTTGTTTTCCATTGCTAAACATATGTGCTTGATACATGTGCCAATGATTAAACTGTGCACTCAATCTTGACGAGATCATTAGCATTTACCTAGTGTTGTGTACAACCATATTGGTTCTGCATCTTCTTTGTTAAATGTTTGATGATATCGTTGATTTTGTTTTGTGCTTATTAGTATGAGGATACTTTTCTTGTTTTCCATTTCTAAACATTTGTGCTTGATACATGTGCCAATGGTAAAACTGTTCACTCAATCTTGACGAGATCATTAGCATTTACCTAGTGTTGTGCACAACCATATTGGTTTTGCATCTTTCTTAGTAGATGTTCGATGATCTCATTAATTTTGTTTTGTACTTATTAGTATGAGGATACTTTTTTTGTTTTGCATTTCTAAACATTTGTGCTTGATACATGTGCCAATGGTTAAACTGTTCACTCAATCTTGATGAGATCATTAGCATTTACCTAGTGTTGTGCACAAACATATTGGTTTTGCATCTTTCTTGGTAGATGTTCGATGATCTCATTAATTTTGTTTTGTGCTTATTAGTATGAGGCTATTTTTCTTGTTTTCCATTGCTAAACATCTATGCTTGATAATGTGCCAATAATTAAACAGTCTCTGCTGATGATTAATATGCAGAAATGTGTCTAGTAGTTTGCCTACTATAGCAAATAGCATGCAGAACAAGTTCAGTTGTGCCTTATTTTACTCTAGTAGGTAAATCTGTCAGAATTATTGCGTGTCATTTGTATGCACCATGGTTGGAAATGAGGCTCACTATTACTGTTTATCTGGGTTTTTTTTTGCATGTGCCGATGATTAGACTGTGCCGATGGTTGGCCTTGTAGTTGATGATGTGCTAAACATGTATGATGCCTTTTTTTATAGGGTTTGCGATCCTGCGGTTGTGTCTTCGGAATGCATGGATCAATAGGAAAAGTGACGTGGAACATGTTGATGTGCCTTTAGAATAGATTGATGAATAGGAAAAGTGACGTGGAACATGTGGATGTGCGTTTGGAACGGATGGATTAGTAGGAAAAAGTGACGTGAACCGTATCGATGACATGGAATTATTTAGTTTATGATGTGTACCGCTGAGGTGCACATGTTGTGACGTGAACCCAATCAAAGACATGAAACTATTTAGTTTATGATGCGAGCCTGTTGTGATGATGGCGGGAAACCTTTGTGATGCTGGTGTGAATTGGTGTTAATTCTAGTTATTATAAATCTTCTCGATATCTCTCTTCTAAGTATGACCGTTAATCACTGATCGTGGTGACTTGTGATTTATTTCAGAAAAAAAGCTTGTTATTTTTGTGATGATTTGGAAGATTATGTGCATTCAAATATTTGGAGGAAGTGACATATTATTTAACAAAAAGGTCAGACTAGACTGACAGTTGGGCCCGTGCAAAAAATTTAGAGATAACCGTGAGAGAGCGCGGTCTTTTCCGGTCAAAGCAGTTAAACATGGCAGGTTGTGTGGTCCGATGAAAATTCGTAACATTTTACGTGACCAAGCCAGTTTTCTCGAAGGCAACTATGCTCTAAGTGGGCTACTGGACCAGAGACGAAAATCCGCGACGTAAAATTAGCAAAAAGTCGCGCAAAACCAGTCTGTGACGGACCAAACCAAAAGTCGAGAGCAAAGTCCACTTTCCAGGCATCCGCGACGGAAACAAGCGACATTATCGAAACGTTGCGCTCAAACCTTCCATGATCTCACAAAATTTGGCAGTGAACGTATATAGAACATGGAGTACATAATTTGAAAAAAAGTTTCTCGAAATCTATCAACATGGGATTTAGTTTTGATGATCTCGACTAAAATATGAAAACTGTTCGTAATTCCGAAAAAACGGTTCTTAAGATTCTGGCACTGTCACGCATGAAACCACGTGTGGGTCCGCGAGTAAGCAGAAGGCGATACTTGCCGCGAGGGAAGTGCACGAGAAGAAAAAACGAGACAAGTGGACAGCGCACAGAGTTGACATTTTGAAAGCGTTTCCCATTTTTTTTTGAATTTTTTGAAAGCGTTTCCCTTTTTCTCAGCATGAACCACCAATTTAATGATAGACTTCTCCTTCGGTCTTTAACATAATAACAAAATTAGAGACCTTGCCCATAAGAACAACTTAATAATAACAAACATAATTCTGATAGCGTGTTGTGGTGCACATCCAGTAAAAACACCAAAATATCTCTTGATGAGCATACAAAGTGAAAGTAAAAGTACAGTATAAGAGATGATCACGTGATGCTTACTTGGATATGATGTTTCTTCATTAAGTTGAGACTTGATGTGAAAGCTCGAATATCATTCTTGGCTTCCTCCAAAGCCTCCTGTTTGTTAAGGTCCACAACAGATAGTGACGGAATGCTAATTCCACAAAACATGTTCTCATATTAGAACACAGTATCATGGCAGGTTTCAGCAGATGCAGAAACAATTTTAGGGTACATGTATCTGTACCTCGGAATTGGGTAGGGTGCGGAAGAGGGATCCGCCAATGATGTGGTCGCTTCTTCCTCACCTGGACTTCTTTGCCGGCGGGACGTTCGTGCTCACCAAGCCGTTCGCGTCAGGGGTGACCATGGTCACAAGATCTGTGCGCCCTAGCCGTGGTTGCCCTTCCCGGGGTTCATCAATATACGTTAGATCAATAACATAACCTGGCGGCTGCGGATCTCCTAGGGGAATCGGCGCGACGGAGGCGGCGGTGCTCGGCGATGGGAGCGGGCTGCGGCGTAGCTCCACGAGGAAAGGGCGGCCAGATACTCAATGGGAGAAAGGGAGACTTGGTGCTCGATGGGCTAATGGTGGCAGGGGGTGCTCCGCGGAAAAGGCCGGCGGCGGGGCACCGCGGGGCGACGGATTTGGCCGGTGGTGAGATGGAGTCGGGGAGGAGGAACGTGATTCTATCGGCTGAATACTTTTTTTTTATGTACGCATCGTTTTTTTTTGTGTGTGCGTAGGGGCGCGTCGACGGATGGAACACGATGCGGTGGATGCTCGACGACAGGATGGCTTTTACGACGGTTGAAGGAACCAAATTCCTCTTTTAGATAGGAGAGATTCCGTGGTTCCGTGCGATAGGAGGGGATTTACACATTGGACAGGAATTTGAGGTAGGCTAGGCTATAGTTTTAATCTAGTAGTACTAACAAATCAATAATGCTACAGTTACGGACAATTTACTACGGAATCAGGTTTACGGACAGACGTGGAGCTCAGCCGATGAATTCAGGCCCTGAAATCACGCAAAGCAAAACTATACCTGGGCATGGGCAGCCCGGCCCGAAATTCCCAGGCCTAGGCCCGACGGGTTTTTCCATGGGCCAGACCTGGACCTCAATTTCTAGGCCCGATGCATGTCCGGGCCGGGCCTGGGTACTGATTTTTGCTGTTTTAACGAAGAAGCCCGGTCTGAGGCCCGAAAGCCCGACATATTCCCGCCCACAGGCCGGGCCTAGGCACGGAAACTAGGCCCGACTGTCGGGCTGGGCCGGGCCTGAACCTTGGGTTTGTGCTGCGGGCTTTTTAAGGCCCGGCCCGAGACATGGCCAGGTATAAGCAAAACGGTTTGCACCAACTGATTTCACACACATCATTCTGTAAGCTCATTCGTAAAAACATATCCGTAAGTCTAGCATTACTGCTAAGGGCATGTACAATGGTTCTCTCTTAGCGATGCCACGTAGGATAATTGCTTAGTTGGCGGAGAGAGAAACTGAAAAAAGACGTTTGCCTTCTCTTAGCTAAGAGATCACCTCTTAGCATAATTGTCTCATCACTTATTTAGGATATCTGGTTGTTAGTGATAGGACTAAAAAATAGCCCATTGTATAACATGTTTTTTTGTCATATCTATATAACATGACGGGGTTAAGATAAGACCGCCTTATCAACGATTGTACATGCCCTAACGAATAGGCGCCGCGACTTGCGCACGGCCCTGAATGCTCTTTCCTTGTCCGAAGCGCAGATGGGCTGAGCATAAGCCCAACCCGTTGGAGCTTGCCTGCCTGCCGGCCTGCCCAGGCTGTCTATCTATATCCGTATTTCCCATTAAAAAACAAAATCCGTATTCTATACTACAAACTGCCCACGCCGAGGAGGGGAGAGGGAGGCTAGGGTTTCCTCGCGGAAAAGAGCGGCGGCGAGGGTTACGAAAGCTATCAAAGGTGCGTGCCATAGTAAGATTGAGATGGATTCGAAGGAGGGGAGCTCCGAGATGCGGATGGATGCGGGGGCGACAATCAAGGACACGGCGGCCGGGCAGGGGGAAACAGGGCAAGAGGGCGAGACGAAGAAAAAGGTACCGGCGAAGAGAAAGAAGGCAGAGGAACCGAGTGTGAGGAAGAGGGACAGCACGGTGGAGGTAACGCGTCGCCCGGAGCCAATGTTCAAGGTTACAATTCCTGTCGGTGACGATACTCCCGACACGTTCAGCTATTTGTGGATGCGAAACTGGGGCCATGTGATCGATTCCATGGCGCAAGAAAGTAAGTACCATGCAAATTCCTTTCTTACAAGTAGATGAATATTTATCTGCTAATAAATTTAATTCTCCCTCCATGGATGGAGGAGCTAGCTAGATACACCATGATAGATATCTAAATTAGTGCATCGCATCCCAATCGAAATCTCATATGAATAACTACATGTGATGCAGCGACTATCGGCAGTGTGCGTTTCACGGATGATGTTAACCCTGTGGAACCCGTCTGCCCCATCTGCACTCTGCAGTTCTTTGAAGCCAAAATCGAATCCAAAGTGCCCTTTGGTTTAAAGTGGCCCCTGCATGTGTATGGTTTTATTGCCGCACGTGATACGGTGGATTACAAGCGCAATATCATTTTCCAGCGTAACAGGGATGACTGTCAGCTCGTCCGTGAGGAGGTTCGTGTGTTTTGCTTGTTATCCCCTTGTCTATACTTATATTTGGTCTGCTCTTGTGCCGAGTCTTACATAATTGATTAGTAGGATGTCATTGATTAGAGATTTAAAAGAAGTCCAGGAGAAAATAATTCTATCGTTAGGCTTTTTCAGTATCAAATATACGCTCCACAAAAGCTAAATGAGGAAACAGGTCCGTCTGAGGTTTTTGTCAATTTGAAATATGTTTACACCACTGGCGGATCTCCAGCCAGATTGTTGGGCGGGCCATCCTATAGAAGAGCCCAGTTTTTATCCTTCTGTGGGCCAATTTTTCTTCTATTCTTCATTGTTTTGGGCTGAACTGGGCGGGCGACGGCCCGGTTTGGCTTCAATGGAGCTCCACCACTGGTTTACACATCCTTGTATAGTCTGTTATGGGAATGGAGTTACTTCCGTTGCTTTAGCCATAGTAGCAAGTAGTAACCCATAATAGCAACCCAGACATAGCTTGCAAAATACAAGGTACACATTTAATGCCTATAACAGGGTTGTTCGAACAAAACTATGTGATAACACTTGCAAAGAATGTATGAACTAATGCATAGAGTAGGGTTAGCAAAACTTGTTATGAACCTTATACTACCTCTGAGCTTAGCTTGGTTCAATGAACATCTTAGCTTTCCTAATGTGTACAAGAAAATTGCATGGTAGGAATAACTTCGGCAAATGGAGACAGGAATGAATAATAATAGCTCTTGCATTTAGTAGTTCGGTAAAATAGAACTGATAATAAACCTGAATATTAGTCATTACGGGAGTAGATTAATTTTGGTTGGTTAAACTTAAATCTTGAGCTTTTAGATATAATAGGGGGTGTAGAGGGTTAGCATTAATTGCGTCCAATTAAAGTAGAATTTCAATTATGGTTTGCACATATACACGTGGAATGAAAATAAAAAATTGGTAGCCAAGTAATGAATCATAGCCACATGAATATACGTTGGTAATCTCAGTTGGAGAATTACCTGATACATAATTGGGATTTGTTGAAATTACAAGGTTCTAAAATTTTATGGCTTACGACATCTCAAAAAAAAAAAATGCTTATGGCATATAAGCAACCGTCCTGGAGATCAACCTTATGTTTCCGAATTCCCTTCTATAGTCTATGTCTACTTATTCTATCCTGGAAGTTCTTGTCTGCGCATAGTCTCCATTCTTCTTCATGTCAACGTAACTCCTTGATTCTTGACTCCTTATTCTCGACTCCTCTCTTGATAAGTCCAGACCCTTTACTCCGATAGTGCTTCTTAAGCTGACTGTTGAGTTCATTGCATTTGCATCCCTCGGTCTCTCTATGTCCTGCTCTGTTTTTTAATATTGACAGTCATGCCTCGTGTTTTAAAAGGTTTAAACCTTATTTGGATGGTATTGGTACTGTTCCAAAAAATGTTATAGATTAGACATGCTTTAGTGTGTTCGAGTATATTCACACCTTAACAAATATCCTTTTTTCTCAAGCATTATAGTTTCTCTTGTCATTTGTATTATGCTTTCTCACATCATATGGTGCTATGCATTCTGCATATAATACTTGGTCATTTTCTTTTTGATTATACTTCTCAATATATATCTTCCTTGGATTCTCTATACTTATTTATGAACTTTATTCCTCAGTGCTGAGCCAGATTGAATTTATTGCCTCTTGCCGAGTTCTGCTAATCTACTTACTTTTTCGCCCTCTTAAGCCATGTAGATTTCAGTTATTATTATTAAATTCCACTTGATGAATGGATAACATGTTCATGTACACTTTTTAACATGATTAATTTTGCATGCAGTTTCCATACCTACTACTGACAGGTCCTAAACGTGCTGTTGTGCTGACTGGTCCCGTGTACTTTGAGGTTGACCTGAAAGTTAAGGGTGCTGTGCCGTCTGAGGATAAAGATCTAATCTTCCTAGCTGAGCCATTTCATAATAATTCGCCGCTTGCTTCAACCCTGATTAAGTGTGTCTACAGTGGCGAGATCAGCAAGCTGGAGTTGACACTCGGCCACCTTCTTAGGTCAGTTGAGGCTGCAATCAGCATGAAAGTCATCCGTGGGTCATGGCCAGATGGTCTCCTTGGCTTTTTTGGTGCAAAAACTGCCAGTATAAATAGCATGGAAATTCCGTTGCTCACAACCTGGTATGGTGATAAGTTGCCTCTTGCTGATGATGGCACGATCAAGCTTAAACGCCATGTTGTTTGTGCTGAATTGAGGAAGCGAGAGAATCTGGAAGTTTATGTCAATGCTGAAGATGTGGATAGGAATCGATTGAGTGATGCTCTTATTTTTAAACCTCAGGATCGCAGTTACCTATGTGGTACCCTTGAAATTGGTTCCTGTGAGATTGAGGTCACTGTCACCTGGTCTCTTATCAGTTGGTGAGGAATCTGACTTCAGTTGTTTGTTTTGCTTCTCAAATTGGTTTGTCTGGACGAGTTAACTGTTTACCCTCCTGTCCAAATTCAATATGTTAAGTGTTATTTTGTACTACTAATGATGATACATATGGTTGCATTAATAGACAAAAGTTAGATGTGCTGTCGTTCATTCTTCATGGTAACCGATCGATTTTAATAGTTACTGATATAGTCGGTTTGCTCTTTCAGCTTTTGCTGCCAAACTTGCTGGGCTGAAATATGGATCAATGTGTTTCACCAGCAACTACTTATTTTAGTTCATCTGCTTTGGTTTTATTAATAGCCAGCCCTCTCTGATCCAATAAGTCCTATGAAGAATTGTGAAATAATCTTGAAGGGAAGTATGGTGTCCACAAAATGTTCATCTACCATGTGTCATTGTGCATTCAAATTCAACAAAAATCAGTCTAAAAATAGCACTCAGCTCATTAGCCTTAAACGTAAAGTTCCTTATAAAAATAAGAATGTAAAATTCAAGATTGGCCTGGTTTGTTCCTGTGAGCGCTCGCTAGCTGGTGAATTTTATCCCAAAGCTCGTCAAAGTAAGGTGCTGAAAATTAAGTTTGGCGCGTTATGTACTTGCGAGCACACAAGATGCTTAAGAAATTGCTGGCTCCCTACACCCTTCTTTCCATGCTATAAGTTTTACTAGCTGAATGCCCGTGCGTTGCCACGGAATAACATGACACGTAAAATCAATAATATAAATGCTACTCGTATATTTCTTCCACTTCGACCGTCTATCGTTTCTCCTAGTATTTCAATCGCCACCGTGTCTTCACAGCATTACATGAATGGTTTACAAACTAAAATAAGGAACATGAAATTCATAATTCTCTAAGGTCACATGCAATAAAAGGTTAGGTATGTGGTCGGCAGCACATAGATTTCTTTGCTATACAGAGGAACATGAGCACACTAGTCTTTGTATATTTATGTGCAAAATTTATAAATGATGAAGAGAATGTTTAAGCACATCAGATAAAGAGAGTGAATATTGCCCCTCCACCATCTCCTAATGTACTCCCTTATGCACCGACTCGACCTGCATGGAAGCCAAACAATCAGAAGGTCTTTGGCAATGTTTGATGTAAATACTAAATGTAAGACGATTCTTCCAATTTAGTTAGGACATTTCAACACAATTCACATCCAATGCACATCTAGATTGAGGTGTAGATCCTAAATAAGAAACTAAAAGTTCTACTTCTATATGTTTCCTCTTTTTTTTCAACAACATAACTGAAAAGATATCCACATTTACTATAGGTCTTAACATCTTCACAGCAAGCCATATAACTACTTATTTCTTTGGATAGAAAACAAGCAATAACTAAAACATAATCATCATATTTAGGACCAAGCAACAAGTCTACATGACTGAATACTAATTTTTAATAACATTCAAGATAGAACTATTGTTTCCATATTACAAGGTAAAGGATCATATAAGCTATTGTCCGTGTTAGACATATATGTACTATATATGGCATTAAATATTGCCAACCTGATTCTTAAAATTTATCTGACTTCAATAACCCATGCATGAATAGGTCTTTCAACAAGTCAGGGGCAGGACACTGACCCCTGGACGAGCTCATGCGAAGCGGTACGGGGGGCTCCTGCGTCGGGGACGGCGACTCCCTGGGCGATTTTCGCCCGCCGCGCCGCCACTCCTCCCGTGCTGCTCGGCACGTCGCCGGCACTAGTAGAGAAATGCCATTCTATGGAATGGCATCTGTGGCGCATCAAGATGGCGTGCGCCATAGAAATAAAATTTTGTGGCGCATGACCACAGGTGCGCCACAGAAATTTCCAATTCTGTGGCGCATGGACCAGATGTGCGCCACAAAAACAATGCGGGCCCCACCCCAACAGTGGACTGGGTGTCACAAGCCTCATTTTTATGGCGTACGCTACCTGGTGCGCCACAGAATAGGCCACTTCTGTGGCGCACTGCTGTGCTGCGCCACAGAAATGCTATATTCTGTGGCACATTTTATTCCAAGTGGATGTTGCTCACTCGCCTCCCCCTTCTCTCCACTCCAATTTTACACATTTAATTCTCCTTTTTTGCTAGGTGAACCTATTTTTTCGATGTATAATTGTTGGTGAAGTTTCTTGTTGTTGGGGAGGGGGGGGGGGGCCTAATTACCTCCATCTATACTCCGGTCCCTCCCTCTCCTCGCTCTTTTCGCGTCTCGGTATCGAATCTACTAGGTGAGTATAGTTGGAGGTGCATGTCTCGTGTGGCCATCGATCGATGTGTATGGGTGCTTGTCATGCATGTGCAGGTGGACCGATCGATTGTCGCGCGCGTGTGGGAGGTCATGGTGCATGGATGTTTGCCGAAATGTTGATTCACTTCCGTTTCGGCAAACTTTTGCACCCCATATGTCCTACTTATAGGAGAGGTCATGCCGAATTTTTCCGGCGACTATGCATGTTGTGGTTCTAATTTTCTGCTCTCTATGTGTCTGTGCAGGCAACCATGGTACTAGAAATGAGCTCTGCTCGAATCGCTAGATACAAGAAAGACGCGAAGGCGGACATGATTCGGTGCAAATGACGGCAGATAAGATGTCCGTGTCGATCATGCAAACTCGTGCGCTGGATTGACCCTGATTCCGGACAATTGGAGGAGCACCTTCTCAGACGCGGTTTCTTTGACGACCGCAACCACGTGGCACCGCCGGCAGCAAAATTTGTGCACGAAGAAGAGGGCGAGCGAGGTGACGAAGGAAATGACGGCGAAAAAGATCATCATGAAGAAGGATATGTCGGCGGAGAAGATCGACATGACGGTGAAGGCGTGAACACGGAGACCCCGCTAATTTCGGCCTTGCGGGACTCTCATGTTCAGGATCTGCTGCTTAAGGAGACGAGCAACGACATAGCTGCAGCTAGGGAGAAAGCCAAGCTGGCGCAAATGGAGATAGACGGGGTGACTCCGTTGTTTCCTGGGTGCCGCCCCGAGGATACGCGGTTGCATGTAACGCTTGCTGCTCTGAAGATGAAGACGCAAAACAAATGGACCGACTCGAGCTTCAGCAAGAACTTGAAATTCTGGCACGATCGCCTTCCCGAGGGGAACACATTGCCAAGAAGTATCAATGTCGGATATATACTGAATAGGGGTATAGAAGATGGTAGACAAAAGAGCCGGACTACCAGGGTGGCCTACATGGTAATGGGCTTAGGTCCATTGGGCGGCCCAGTAGTCCGACGCGCAGGAGCCGGATTCTAGAAGAACCCGGATCACGGCCCACGTGATCTAGCTTGGAGGAGAAGACGGATTCCTTACTTTCCAAGTTACAAGTTAAACGTAGTCTTCTAGGTTTCTTGTTCTGTAAGCCCTAATCCGGCTATTATATAAAGCCGGACGGGAGATAGATTAGATAGGTTCAAGTTTCACAAGCTAAAGCTCTACGCAACTCGCCGAGAAGTTCATCCTCGACGAGTAGCTAGATCTATTCCCTCACACTGTAACCCTGTTATACGGGCTTTAGTCCCAATTAGTGAGAAGTGCAGGAGTAGGTACGCCGTACTGTCGCGACGTACCGAACCTGGGTAAATCCCGTGTTTTGTGTTACTACGCTATCCCGTTACCCCACGTCTCTACCGTAGTCTCATGGCACCCCAGTCTATGAAAACTACTACGATGTCTCGACAGTTGGCGCCCACCGTGGGGCAAACGACGTCAGGCGTGAAATTCCGATCTGGGATACTCGGCGGAATTAGAAGATCGATCACTGTCGGAAGCTTGGAATTCGACGACGACGTCGGGCGCTTCCTCGACAACGGATCCTACATACCGGCAAAAAACCACCTGGTAAGTGCCTGCGTGTTACCGATTGGATCTGCTAACATCTTTATCGGACTAACTGCAGAGGACATGGGGTTTTGCGGTGGAAGCAAATTTATCCCACCCGCCCTATACCCAGTCGAAGACGACTATGATGCCGGATTCTGCTCAGATCGCCGACAAAACAGGGATACGCACTTTATCGGCATGGTGCAATCCGAAATCGCTGAAAACACGGATGACGGAAATCCCGTGCAAGAGGCAGATAACAACCTACCCGTCATAGAGACGGAAGAACCAATACCTGTCACAGAGACGGAAGATCCGACATCCGTCAACCAGACGATGAACTCGGAAGCAGAGTCCGTGCTTGCCGCCATTGAGGCGAGATTGGAGTTGGAAACCGGATCGGATAACTTCGACTCCGAGGACGAAGATGAGGATGCCTTCGTAAGGAAAGTTAAGTCCTTTCAAGAGGGATTCCATGAAGTGCTAATGGCAAAACCAGCTGATACAACGGGTGCCGACAGCCAGGAAAGCCCTAAAACCCCTCCGCCAGTGGAAGAGAGAGAAGACGGAGAAACTTCTCCGATATTCCCTAATGTCAAGGAGATGACAGAAGATGAACCTGTCAAAAAACCTCCTTCTTCCAAGAAAAAGCACCGTGCTTCTAAAAAACTCCAGTACAAACTCCGGAAGAAAAAGTCAGCTGATCTCGCTGATGAAAACCTGGAAGTTGGAGATATTAGTGGCACAAAGCCCGCGGAAAAGAAATCTAAGGAAATCACTGCTCCGCCAATGACAGAACTGGAAGAGCAAGAACTATTAAAAACACCAGTGGGACCAGATGAACCCCCTGAGATGCTGGAAGCAAGGAGACAAGCTTTCCAACGGCAACGGCAACATCTCCAACAAACCCATAATGACATCAAAGTCATGAAGGAAGAAATAGAGGAGTACGAGAGAAAGCATAGATCTGCCTTAAAACCTACTAGGTTACCCGGAATCGCAAAACCGGAAGAACTGCCGCCAAAAGAAAGGTTTTATAACCCATCTTGGCAAAAGCAGTTAAACGGCAAAGATGCCAAGGGCGAACCAATATATAAAACCGCAGCGGAAAACGCGGAAGCAGCGTTCGCCATCCTAAACAACGATCTGTATTCCAACGGGGAAAAACTCCAAGGGGTGTATGCTTTCCTAGGAAAAGCATTACAGCAGCAGCAGCGAGGCCAAGAGCGATCAGGGAGGCTGCATGATAATTCCGCCCTCTGCAAAACAGTTACTTGCGCTGCTGGAGCACCTGGACCGGAAGAACCCGGAGATTCGGATAAAAAAGAGGATCCGAGAAAAGACAAGAAAAACCCCGACAACCGGGACGCAGCGTCTAGAACCGGACCTCATCTCCCGAAAGATGGATATAAACCACACGATCGGGAAGACAAACACCGGAATGACGGCAAAATAATGCCACCTCCGAGAAACCCAGCTGAAAAAGCTGGAAGATACGATACACCTCACAGACGTGAAAGATCTCGGACACCGCCTAAAGATAAGGAAAGGTACAGGAGCAGGACTCCACCTAATCCCAGGGGGCGTGACAACAGAAGAGATAGAGATAACCTCGGAAAAGCGCGTCCGCGCAACAATGGAAAAGAAAGGAGCAGATCCCCTTCTGTCCATTCAGCCGGGAGATATTCTGCACATATTGATAGAGAAGAAAAGGATGATCTATACTTTGGTCCTAAGTGTTTTACTGACAGGATCCGAAGGATAACCCTGCATTCTGGCTTCGCCAAAGTTGGTCCAACCTACCAAAAGTATACCGGCAGTACAAACCCGGATACCTGGCTCTCAGATTATTACACAGCCGTCCAAATCAACAACGGGACAGACCTGGAAGCTGTTAAGTTTCTTCCCCTAATGTTGTTAGACGGAGCCAGAGATTGGATCAATGGTTTACCATCAAGAACTGTCGATAGTTGGGATGATATGGCGAGAGTATTTACTCAGCATTTTTGGGGAACATACAAACGCCCAAATAGCATCAACCAGCTGAACCGTTGCACCCAATTTGAAGACGAACCATACGTGGATTTCATCTCCAGATGGACTGCAATGAAGAATAGTTGCTCTGGAGTAACTGACGTACAAGCAATGCATGCTTTCGTCAATGGCCTAAAACCCGGACTTGTACCGTTCATGGTCGGTTCTAAAAAGCACAAAGATCTCGGATCTATGCTTACAACCGCTAACGAGCATGCTGCAGCCGAAGATGATATCAGAGCAAGAGGAGGCAATATTGAGTCACTGATACTGGCCAAGAAAACCCCTCGTTCTGATAAAAAAGGAACTCCGGAGTCAACAACAAAGCCCAAGGAGTTCAACATAGCCTTTGGAGGAGAAAAGGTGAACAAGTGGAAAGGTCGCAGTCCAGATCCAATCAACTACACCCCCGAAGAATGGGAGAGAATTAAGTCGGAACCCTGCGTCCACCACTCTCAGTTTGGGAAACCAACCCACACAAACGCGCAATGCCGGCTAAACAAGCATATGAAAGGCAATGCAGGATCCGGAAATAAAGGGAAGGGTTCCAAGAGGAAACCTGCAAAACAAAAGCCAGAAGCTGAAAAAGAAGACAGTGAATCGGACACTGATGACAAAATCCAGGAACAACAGCGAAAAGGCGAACCCAAATTTCCGAGAGTTGACGGAGAAGCAATGTTAACTTTCCTAGCAACCCCGTCAGCAAAGGTGGCCAAAAGAACACTTCGAGAAATAAACGCGGTTGTTCCTGCGACCCCGAAATTTTTGAAGTACTCCAACACACCGATAATCTGGGATCAGTCAGATCATCCCGGAAATATCCCTGAACCCGGCACACAAGCTCTTGTTGTAAGCCCTATTGTTCAAAACACTAGGCTAAGAAGAGTGCTGATGGACGGAGGATCCAGCATCAATATAATGTACCTGGATACACTGAAGCACTTGAAGATCTCCGAGTCCCAGCTCAACTACAGCAATATACGCTTCCACGGCATTGTTCCTGGCAGGCAAGCACGATCCCTAGGAGAAATTTCCCTAGATGTCACCTTCGGAGATAAAGATCACTTCCGGCAGGAAAAAGTATCCTTCGAAGTAGTGCCGTTCGAAAGCGTGTATCACGCAATACTCGGACGTCCGGCTTTCGCCAAATTTATGGCAAGATCTTGCTATATCTACAACAAGCTGAAGATGCCAGGACCCAAAGGAGGAGTAATCACCATTGCCGGTGATTTCAAGCTGGCAAACGAGTTGGAGAAAGAAAACGCCCTTTGCGCTCAGAGAGTTATAGCAAAGGAGGAACTGAAGGAATTAGCCAAGGAGGTATCGCCGAAAGAAATGCCGGCAGAAAAAGAAACTCGGAAGCCAACAGATAGCTTCAAGGAGTCCGAGAATACAAGACAGGTAATCCTAGATCCCAAAGATCCGACAAAATTTGTCGTCGTAGGGACTGGGATGACCGACAAATAGGAAGGCGAGCTCATCAAGTTCCTCCGTGAGAACTGGGATATTTTTGCCTGGTGTCCAGCTGACATGCCAGGCGTACCCAGGGAACTTGCTGAGCACCAACTCAAGGTTATTCCCGGATCAAAACCCGTCAAACAAGGTCTCCGTCGATTTGACGGAAGAAGACGGAAGGCTATTGGCAAGGAAATTATCCGGCTTTTAGCAGCGGATTTCATCAAGGAAGTAATCCATACTGATTGGTCCGCAAATCCGGTATTAGTGCCGAAGAAAGACACCACTGCTCTTAGAATGTGTATAGATTACACAGGATTGAACTAGTTGTGTCCGAAAGATAGGTTTGCGTTACCGCGAATCGATCAAATAATAGATGCCACTGCAGGCTCTGAGCTTTTATGCTTTTTGGATGCATACTCCGGGTACCACCAAATACGCATGAAAAAGGAAGATCAAATCAAGACTTCTTTTATAACCCCCTATGGGACGTACTATTACGTAACCATGCCTTTTGGCCTGAAGAACGCAGGTGCAACCTACCAGCGTTGCATGCAACGCTGTTTGCATAGTCAAATTGGCAGAAACGTCCATGTTTACATGGACGATATTGCCGTCGTAACCAAGGAAAAAGATACACTCCTTGAGGATTTGCGAGAAACCTTCGAAAACTTGCGCACTTACAAGATGAAGTTGAATCCATCTAAGTGCGTATTCGGGGTTCCCTCAGGAAAACTTCTGGGTTTCATTGTTTCTCACAGAGGAATAGAAGTTAACCCGGAAAAGATCAAGGCAATCTTGAATATCTCAAAGCCTACATGTGTAAAAGATGTCCAACGGGTTCCGCTGCAGCCGTCAGCAGATTTATTAGTCGGCTGGGAGATAAAGCCTTACCACTCTACAAACTGTTGAAGAAATCCGACAAGTTCGAATGGACAGAAGAAGCCGATGAAGCGTTGGCTCAGTTGAAGGAAACCTTGATGAACGCTCCCATCTTGGCATCTCCAAAAGACGAAGAACCCATGTTACTATACCTTACGGCTACAAATCGGGTTATTAGTGCGGTAATCGTTGTGGAACGGACAAAGGAAGAGCAAAGCATACCAGATCAACATCCGGTATATTACATAAGTGAAGTTTTCTCCGAATCCAAACAAAGATACCCGCACTACCAGAAACTGGCATATGGCGTATTTTTTGCATCCAGAAAACTGCGCCATTACTTCCAAGGGCATTCCATAACAGTGGTATGTAAAGCGCCACTAGGGGATATTATAAACAATGCGGAGGCAACCGGCCGAGTAGCCAAATGGGGCATCGAGTTGGCAGCCTTCGACATTAAGTACCAGCCAAGGACGGCAATAAAATCCCAGGTTTTGGCAGATTTCGTCGCCGACTGGACAGAGGCAATGGAAAATACACCGATGCCAGAATCCGAGTACTGGATCATGCACTTTGACGGATCCAAGATGAAGGAAGGAGCTGGGGCCGGCGTAGTTCTAAAATCTCCCAAGGGAGACACAATGGAGTATGTATTACAAATACACTTCAACGCCAGTAATAATGTGGCAGAATACGAAGCTCTGCTTCATGGCTTGCATATTGCAAAAGAAATAGGGGTAAAACGCATCTTGTGCTATGGAGACTCGGATTTGGTACAGCATCAGCTCAACCAAACCTGGGACGCGAAAAGCCCTACAATGGCCGAATATCGGAGGACGGTGGATGAGTTCGCCATCTGTTTCTTCGGGTTCGAAGTCCTTCACATAAAAAGGGAGGAAAATTGGAACGCGGATGCGTTAGCCCGCATGGGATCAGAGAGAATAAAAACTTTACCACCAGGAGTATTCGTCCAGCATTTGCATGAACCATCCATAAAGGGTGGAGACGTTGATTACCCTCTGGCATCTGAAACAATTGAGGTCATGCTCGTTAAACCGGATTGGACAATTCCATACTTAAACTTCTTAGTCAATCAGAAGTACCCGGAAGGAGCAGACGAAGTACTGCAAAGGCAAATACAGCGTCGGTGCAAAGGATACGTGGTAATCAATGACCACTTGTATAAACGCAGTACTTCCGGAATATTTCAACGGTGTATTTCACCAGAAGAAGGAAGAGAAATACTGGAAGAAATCCATGCCGGCGATTGCGGACATCATGCTCAATCAAAAAGCATAGTCAAAAAAGCATTCCGGGCGGGGTTTTTCTGGCTAACAGCCAAGACAGACGCCGAGCGCATAGTGAATACGTGCGAAGGATGTCAATATTACGCCAAGCAGACCAATTTGCCGGCCCAAGCACTTAAAACTATCCCTATCACATGGCCATTTGCGGTCTGGGGGCTAGATATGATGGGACCGTTCAAAACTGCAAGAGGTGGACTTACGCATCTACTCGTAGCGGTAGATAAGTACACAAAATGGGTGGAGGCTAAACCCATCAAAAAGCTGGATGGCGCAACTGCCAGAAATTTCATTATTGATTTAGTAATGAGGTATGGCGTCCCACACAGCATAATAACTGATAACGGGACAAATTTCTCCATTGGAGAGTTGGCAAAATACTGCCAACAAACGGGAATCCGCTTAGATCTTGCATCTGTGGCGCACCCGCAATCTAATGGACAGGTTGAAAGAATGAACAGTTCAATCCTGCAAGGAATACGCCCAAGACTCGAATCTCCTCTCCATAGAGCAGCTGGAGCATGGGTAGAAGAGCTACCTTCCGTGTTGTGGAGTATTCGAACGACGCCAAATAGGTCAACCGAACAAACCCCGTTTTTCCTGGTTTATGGTGCGGAAGCTATTCTTCCAACGGACATGATCCATGATAGCCCGAGAGTGCAGAATTTTGACGACTCGGATGCCGAGGAAGCACGACAAGACGCCGTCGATCTCCTAGAAGAGGAACGAGAACTTGTGCTTCAAAGATCCGCCATCTACCAGCAAGGTTTACGACGTTATCACAGTCGGAAAATCAGGCATCGTTCTTTTAAAGAAGGTGACTTAGTGCTGAGGTTGGTGCAGCAAAGGAAGCACAAATTGGCCCCCGTATGGGAAGGACCATTTGTCATCAGTAAAGCCATGAAGAATGGATCATACTATCTTGTTGACATTCGAGATACGGAAGACGATCCCGAGAAGCCGAATCGCAAAAGAAAGAGAAAAATAGATGATGAACTAGGAGAGACAAAGAGGCCTTGGAGTATCCAGCAATTACGTCCCTTCTATACTTAGTTCAATTTCTATGTAAACATCTTTGAGATCATGAAATAAAGTTCTCAGAATTCATATTCATTATAAGTACAAAATATTTCCGCCTTATCTATTTCCCAATGATCTTACAAATACTCAATGTTGACCCGAATTGTGCCTGCATGCTCGGTGTTTAAAAGCTGAATGATTCGGCCTGTTAAAGGTTAAAGGAAACTCGGATTGTGCCTGCGTGCCCAAGTTTCAGAGCAGTTCCTTGTTTTCTCTAAATTTTATCTGATTGTGTATGTGTTGGGTTACTGAAACTAGTCAGTAAAAATGCTTCTAGCATAATCCATGTTTCTGAGTTATAAAAACTGTTTGATTCGTCCACAGTTACTCGACATGATGATACATATTGCTAATTGAGCCATTTTTAAACACTAGAGCAGTTAAAACACAGATGCCAGATTACTTAGAAGATAAAGGAACAGTCAAACCCGGAAAAACTTTGCAAGAAGCTTGAAATTGCAAAAGGCGGAGTTCTTGTTCCGACAAATGACATAGAAGCATTACAATATGAATTACATTGTAAAAAAGCTCCTATACACATCCATCATTCGGGTTAAGTGTATTCCCTCAAGCATCCGAGTCTTCATCACTGCTATCATTCTCGGGGGCTGCGGGCACTTCTTCTTCCGGATAAGTAATGGAAATATTAACCATAGAGGCAATCTTGGAAGCATGCCCTTTAACTTCGTCAAAAATTGCATTGCATTGCGCTTCTGTATATCCTTGAGGGATACCGGATGCTACGCGCCAAGATCTAGCATTAGGGTAATGTAGACGCATAAGGCCAAGTGCCATGCGTGCACCACCTCGTGCGGCAGAACGAAGGATATATTCTCTCGACTCTGCTACCTCTATGATGGCACCCGGAAGCCGGTAGACTTCCGAAAATTGTACAGTACTTGTGGGAAGGAATTTACTAATCAGCTGCATTCCTGCTTGAATTCCACACTTCCCCAAAGGCCCGGATCTTTTCAGTCCGAGAAATTCCTGGAAAATTTCCTGCTTTTTTGACAAAAGCAAAGGTTACATGAAAAAATATAAGAGATAAGACAGGAAGACGTTGGTAAAAATAAATTAACTTACCAAGAACCTTGTCAATTTCGTCGCTTTCTTTCATGCGAGGGAGTAGCATACTTTCCAAATCATTGATAACAGATTTATCTTCCGCTGTTTGTAAAGAAGCCTTGGATTGAGCAATCCCAAGGGCCAGATTACTGGCTTCCAGGTCTTCCTGAACTTTCAGAAGTTCCTTTCGGAGATTCGAGTTTTCCTCACGAAGCCGAGAAACATGGACATTGTTTTCTGCTAATTTGTTGGCTTTGTTTAAAGCAGCTGGAGGGCAATAATTAATTTGAGTTTACAAAACAATTCAGCAAGCATTCTCCAGAAAAAACAAATGGTACAAAACAAAATACCGGTGGCTTTTGATAGTTGCCGTTGAGTTGACGCTAGTTCGTTGCTTTTCGTCTCAATAACAGATTGAAGGGTTTTTACTTCTTTGCTCTTGAGACTAAGCTTCTTCAAAACTTCTAAGTTTATGGCGTCTGCGGAATGCTATAACATGGAAATGAAAGCCAGAAGTTTAAGTTTGAACAGGCATTTGAAGAAACATTAAGAAGAATTCATATTTCAACTTAATGCTTGGGGGCTAGAAGTATTACCTGGCTCATTTCCCGCAAGTCGGTCAAAACCTCGTGGAATTCTTTGGCATATTCCGCAAAGAGAATCCCAACGTGATGAAGGCCATCGTGTATAACTTGACGAGGTGAAAAAGCAATGTCATTGCGAATAACTAACCCATTTTGTGGCCAAGGGCGAATTAGAGGCGCAGGAGCAAAGAATTTCTTTGCTTCTGGACGAATATATCCGAGTTCGTCGAATGGTTCTTCTTTTATCCGGGTATCGTCCAGGTTGGGAATAGATTCCTCTTTAATAGCTGATTGCCTTTTGCGCTTCCGATTGTTGAGAAACTCGGCATGCAATTTGTTGAGCTCAGCATCGGAAGCAAGATCATTTTCTCCAAGTTCATCAAACTAGGAAGGAGTTAATAGTATGTTAAAAAGCAGAGAGAGAAGATAATCTGAGGAAAAACTCGGAAACAAGGAAAGATAAATACCTTAGGGACCGGGTTTTCCACATGATAGATCGCCAGATTTTCCTCAACCTGACTACTGGCGGCAACCAGTTGGTGAAGTCGTCCTATAAAATCCTTTTTGGTAAAGGCCTTATCTGTTCCTCTCATGCTATCTTCTGGCCCTTGGTATTCACAAAGGAGTCGGGAACGAAAAGAGAGAGGTTGGATGCAGCGTCCGAACCAGCACATAACGGTATCCTTCCCAATCAAAGAAGGTTGAGAGGAAGAAAGTTTGGCGATGCGCCGCTTTATCTTCATCAGGTTTTCTGGCAAATTTTCTACTGCTGTGGTTGTCCAACTCTCGCGAGGAATAGCAGCAGAGTTAACAAAGGGAGGAAACCCGGTTGTCCTTCCTGGGAATGGAATATCCTGATGATAAAAGAAAGAACCTAGCCAAGATTGGTCTGGTTCCGGCATTTCTATTTTTGGATACCATTCCTCCCTAAATTTTCTAAGGGTAAAAGATATAGTCCCGCAAATAGGCGATATGCTATGTGTGATATTATGCTTTACCTCAAAACAATACTGCCAGAAACCTAGGTCAGGTGTCATCCCGAGATATCCTTCGAAAAGGGCTTGGAAACTGGCTAAGTAGAGGATGGAATTCGGAGAAATATTGTGTGGTTGGACGCCATATAAGTTAAGGATGTCTAGAAAAAAGGCGGAAGGGGGAAAACCCATACCTCTCGTGATGTGAGAAGTAAGGATGACGCATTCTCCGACTTTTGGCTTGGGCTCGGGTTCATCTTTCGAGATCCGCCATTTGCCTTTAACTATGTAACCTTCCTTTGTCATCCGACGGAGAAGAACGAGAGAAGTATTACTCGGATTCCAATTGCCGACAAATTCTGTTCTGCTGTTGGCTCCGGTAGCGAAGCGCTCATCGTCACGGGAAGGGATCTTAACCCTCGCCGTCGTTGGTGCAAACGGTGGGGTTGTCGCGGCGCTTGATGATGCTATGTCCGCGGCGGCGGAAGTGTTTTCTCCGCCCGCCGCGGAAGCCGTGGTCTTCTCCGGCTCACCGCCGGTGGGCTTTTGCGCTCCCGATTGCGGATCTAGGTCGTTGACGAGCTCGTCGATGGCGGCGCGGGTCGGTGAAGGCGGCGAGGATGCCATCCTTTGGTGGCGCGTTTTGGTGCGTTCTGCGTGCTTGGAAGCTAAGTGCGCTTGGGGCAGGAAACTTGCTCTCGAGCTCGCGTCAATGGCGTGGGCAGTGTGGGAGTGAGGAAAGTTTCGGAGGAGGACGACGATGGCTATTTATAGCCAGATATCCGTCTAGATACGTGCCAACGGCTCTTTTGACCGTTGGATGTTCGACGCGTGTCGCTCGCCGGTAAATCCGGGAAACGAAACGACAGGGGAATGATGGCTATCTCCTCGTTTCTCGTGAGAATCTGTCAGAGATACGTTGCAGGGTTTCCCGCGTGAAACCAAGCGGCGCTTGCGTCAGCATGATTAAAGCGCTGATGTCATAAGTTCCTTTTCCGCGAAGGATCGCGAGAAGAAAAGCCGGATTTTCATAGTTCCGAGTTATATGTTACCATCTCCTTCAAAAGGAAAGAAGAAAGAATCAAGACTGCTGAATCAAGTTTTCCCGGACAAAATATATTTGACGAAAGATGGAGAATCAGAGTTTTGATCCTTCCTGGGGGCTACTGTCGGATATATACTGAATAGGGGTATAGAAGATGGTAGACAAAAGAGCCGGACTACCAGGGTGGCCTACATGGTAATGGGCTTAGATCCATTGGGCGGCCCAGTAGTCCGACGCGCAGGAGCCGGATTCTAGAAGAACCCGGATCACGGCCCACGTGATCTAGCTTGGAGGAGAAGACGGATTCCTTACTTTCCAAGTTACAAGTTAAACGTAGTCTTCTAGGTTTCTTGTTCTGTAAGCCCTAATCCGGCTATTATATAAAGCCGGACGGGAGATAGATTAGATAGGTTCAAGTTTCACAAGCTAAAGCTCTACGCAACTCGCCGAGAAGTTCATCCTCGACGAGTAGCTAGATCTATTCCCTCACACTGTAACCCTGTTATACGGGCTTTAGTCCCAATTAGTGAGAAGTGCAGGAGTAGGTACGTCGTACTGTCGCGACGTACCGAACCTGGGTAAATCCCGTGTTTTGTGTTACTACGCTATCCCGTTACCCCACGTCTCTACCGTAGTCTCATGGCACCCCAGTCTATGAAAACTACTACGATGTCTCGATAATCAACGAGGCTAAGAAAGTCGTGTTCCCTCTTGACCTATCTCACGAAAAATTTCACGCCTGCATCAATGATTGTGTAATTTATCGGGGGGAGTACAAGGACACAACCACATGTCCGAAGTGCGGCCACGGACGATACAAGTGTGGAACCAATAACAGGAAAATTCCTCGAAAAGTGGTATGGTACTTTCCTATCACTCCCCGTCTTCAACGGTACTACGTGGACCCTAAGGAAGCAAAGCTCATGCAATGGCACGTGAAAAGGGAGAAGCCGGAAGAAGATCCGGAGAAGGGCTATATCATGATACATCCTGCAGACGATGCCCAGTGGGAAGCATTGGACATAGCTTTCCCGAGTTTTGGGGGCGACGCGAGGAACGTCAGGCTGGGTATGAGCACCGATGGACTCAATTCGTTCGGCAACCAGAGTAGCACACATAGCAGTTGGCCCATGCTTGTATGGCCTTACAACCTACCCCCGTGGCTGTGCACCAAGCAAAAGTACATACACTTGAGTATTCTCATCCAGGGGCCAAAACAATCAGGTGTCGACATGCATTTGTATCTCGAGCTGCTGAAAGACGAGTTAGACACGTTGTGGAAGACGCCACCCCGTACGTGGGACGCGTACACTAGAGATTATTTCCATATGAGAGCCGTTGCTCACGACGGCCACAGACTATCCTGGTTACGCGTATGTATCTGCCCATGTCGGCCACGGATTCTGCGGCTGCGTGAAGTGCATGGACGGGACCCCGCATCTCCAGCTACCAAGGGATCCTGGGTCTTCGAAAACCGTGTACCCAGGGGCTCGAAGGTGGCTTCGCCTGGATCACCCGTGGAGAAAACGCGGTGAGTTGTTCAATGGTAAAGACGAGCCCGATGGAGCCCCGCGCACGAGGAGCGGTGAAGAAATCGACGAGCTTCAGAAAAATTGGGACGAGTGCCCTTCGCCGGGAAAGAAGCGACCCAAGCCAGAGCCGCTGCTGGGTGTATGGAAAGCGAGGTCTGTTTTCCACGACTTGGAGTACTGGCCGGTCCTCCACGCGCCTCATAGCCTTGATGTGATGCACATTACGAAGAACGTTACGTAGAGTCTTCTTGGCACTATTTGCAATTCGGAGAAGTCCAAGGATGGGCCGAAAGCAAGATACGATCTAAAACATTTTGGCATTAGGAAAAATCTACAGGTCCCCGCCGATAGTGATGATGATGATGACGATGAGGATAAGACGGAAGGGACTCAACGTCCTCCCCGCAAAAAGGCTAAGAAGAACACCGTGGTGCTTCCCGCTGCCTGCTTCACATTGAGTCCGCTGGAGCTTGAGCAGTTTTTCAGGTGCCTCCTAGAAGTCAAAGTTCCTCACGGATACTCAGGGAGTATAAGAAGATATCTGGACTTAGCGAAGAAGAGGTTCACTGGGATGAAGTCTCACGATTGTCATGTGCTCATGACGCAGATACTTCCTGTTGCGATCCGAGGGATAATGGACGAGCATGTCCGTGATACGTTGTTTGGCCTTTGCAACTTTTTCGACGTTATCACCCGGAAATCGATCGGCGTGAGGCAGCTCAAGATGCTACAGGATGAGATCGTGGTGATACTATGCGAGCTCGAGATTTACTTCCCGCCGGCATTCTGTGATATATGTGTACATCTCCTTCTCCATGTCGTTGATGACATCAGACATCTCGGCCCGACGTTTCTGCACTACATGATGCCGATGGAAAGGCAGAATGGTGTCCTGAAAGGATATGTTCGCAATAGGGCCCGTCCAGACGCAAGCATGGCCAAAGGATTTCTAACCAACGAGTGCATCTCTTTCTGCGACAATTACCTAAGCACCGAAGACGATCAGGATGTCGGTTTGTCCACCAGGACGCACCTTGGCAGGCTCAACGGAGTCGGTCACCGCGAGGGCTGCCGCGACGTCCATGTCGGCATTCAAAAACGACGCGACGACTTTGAAAGGGCTCACCGGGTCGCGCTACAACACTTAAAATTGATCGAGCTTTTCGTGGAAGAGCACAAAAGCTTAATCAATCAGAATTACATTAAAATGGGTGGGCCGAGGAAGATGGGAGACGTAACCAAAGAGCACAACTCCGGCTTCACGCGTTGGTTCAAGCAAAGTCAACTGATTGAAGCATGGAGAAAAATGCCTTCTACGGAAGATGAAAAACTCATATACATCTTATCACAGGGCCCCGGGCAGAACGTAAGGACCTATCAGGGGTACGACATCTCCGGTTACAGATTCTCCACCGAGGACAAGGACATGAGTAGCGAAAATCAAAATTCAGGAGTAACTATGCTATCATATGGCAATGCCGAGACTAATAGGGAAGAAAGATACTTCGGAAAGATCGAGGAGATATGGGAGCTCAACTATTGCGGAGAGACGGTGGTGCCAATGTTCCGTGTGAGATGGTCCAAGAACTTCAAGAAAGAAGGACGGTATTTCACCATAATGGTTATACCCGATGCCAAATCGAAAAACGCATCCGCGAAAAATGAGCCATGGGTACTCGCTAGCCAAGTTGACCAATGCTTCTTCATCACCGACCCGTCAAGGCCTAGCCGTGTTGTCGTGAGGAGGGGCAAGAGGAGCATCATCGGAATGGAAGGAGACGCCAACGAGGAAGACTTGGACAAGAACAGTGATCCGAAGATCGAGGAGGAGTTCGACAAGCACTTCGACATGCCTACTACTGGTAAAGTAAGAAGGAAGACATCCCTATCTACCCACGGTTGTCCGTTCACGCGAAGAAATCTCAAGGTGTCCGACATAAAGTATTCAATCGCCAACAAAAAGGGCAAGAGACGCTAATTAAGCTAGCTAGATCGGAATCGAGACGAAAAAGACTTTATTATATATATATGCGCATGTGTATGTTAGACAATCATATGTGTGTGTCAGACGTTATATAAAAATATATTCTAATATTAAATGTGTGTTTTATTTTTGTAATTGTAATTTCCTGTTTTCTTTCTTTCTTTAATTATAACTAATTAAATAAAATATTAAAAAAATGTGGGGCAACACCAGGATTCGAACCCATGAGTCCAGGGTTATTTACCTCACAGCCAAACCAATAGGCTATTAACACACATTTGTCAACGTACAGAGTGTTATCGTTTTACTTTATTTTTACACACAATTCTATGGCGCACGGTCGTGCACGGTGCGCCATAGAACTCTCTAAATTTTGTGGTGTATCTCCACGGTGATGCGCCATAGAAATTCCTTCATGTCTATGACATGTGGCCCCGCAAATCTGCCCACACAACACAATTCTATGGCGCATCCCTCTGTTGGTGCGCCACAAAATTCTTTTCCTGTCTATGACATGTGGACCCGCGCACTTATCGTCCAACACTTAGCAAAAATTCGATCCCCTTCGTGTTCGTGCTCGTGCTCGCCGCGATCGAAGAACCCTAGCTAGCCCTCTCCGCCTTCGTGCTCGTGCCGCCGTGGAGCAGCCATCGAGAGAGAGGAGACTCCGTCTTGCTCGCGCTCGCGCCGCCTTGGAGCAGCCATCGAGGGAGAGGAGATCCGTGTGGAGGAGATCGTGCCCCGGCCGTCCTCGAGTCCCTGTCCACGCGCCCCGGCCGTCTTCGAGTCCGTCCACGCCCCGGCCATCCTCGAGCACCAGAGCTCTCTCTCCCTCTCTCTCTCTCTCTCCCTCTCTCTCTCTCTCTCTCTCTCTCTCTCTCTCTGGTCCTTGTCCATTGGAAGGAGGATGATGCAGAGGAGTACCATTGCTGATCTTGTCTCTCTCTCTCTGGTCCTAGCCATCCTCGAGCACCAGAGGAGTACCATTGCTGTGTATACATGTTTCTGTTCTTGTTTAACCTGGCCGTGCTGTAGAAATTAAGGAGGATGCAGGGAAGCATGCTCAATTCGGTTCTGTTCTTGTTTCTGTTCTTGTTGAAATTATACCTCAATGCAGTGATGTTTCTGTTGAAATTATACCTCAATGCAGTGATGTTTCTGTTCTTGTTTAACCTAGCCATCCTACCAAACGCGCCGTGTCTCTGTTGTTCCATGTCCTATTTTTTCCACCGAGTTTGCGTTGTTATTATGATATAATGTTGATTTGTTCCTTCTCTGTTGTTGTCAACAAAAATATAATTAGGGTTGATATACTTCCACATACAGTTAACGTGTAGTAGGAATAAACCGAGTATTACAGAGCTTCTGTGTTCCCTTGCAACGAACGCTGGTCCATATTTGCACAAAGGTAAAAAAAATCCATGATTATAGGCCTCACACGGTTTTGTGCATACGCACCATGTGCAGCCTGAGCTCACATAATGTGTAGTAGGAGCAGCGTGTTGTAGTGGCTGAGGTGAAAGAAGAACAAGTATGGCAATGTTGTGCAGGTTTATTGTTGTGCAGGTTTTTCTTTTTGAGATGCCAAAGTTTCGCGAGGAAGTTGATTCATTTCCTTCCGAGCGAATTTCTGGCACTCTTAGACATAGGAAAATTAGCAAAGGTCATGCCCAAATTTTTTATGAATTTTTTTATACTTAGTAGTTTCATTTCTAGTTTCCTGGTGGTCAATAGCTCAGTTCAACTGTATGGTTGCTTAGCATAGTTGTGTTAGACTTGACATAAATACGATACTCTGTATTCTAAAATGCTAATTGCTTGGTACTTATTAGGAGGAATTCAAGGAATGTGCTTAGGATTGTCTAGTACTGAAGGCCCACTGGATGCTAACTGCCTCCTTCTGACGGCACATGGGAATTTCTTAGTTTGTTATGCAAATATGTTGCGAGTTGCAACCTCCATAAGACCCGTATCATGCAAATATACTACTGAACTGAACTTATTCCTAGCAGACTAAAGAACTGGTTTGATTTGGTAAGTTTTGGATAGTTGTAGAAAGGTCAGAGATGCCCGCTTTGGGCTTATTGTGAATGATTGAGCAGGCGTTTGTTACTTTCTAGTCAATAGTGATTAAAGAAAGATTTGCTTCTTGTTTAATTGAGTATGACAGCTTGCTTTGTACAGTTCACCCTAGTATTAATATCACTGACGTGTGCATAGGCTTAACTGAATCTGTTGACCGTGTGACTGACAAACTCAAATTGCAAACTAAATAAGCCAGCTGGTTAATGATTACATGATGAAAGCTTGAGAATTACAGTCCATATATAGTATTTCATTTCACACTAGTAGTAACCTGTTATTTTCTACTAATCCCTAGGCAAGTGCCTGCATTTTGGCAGAAAGTTCACATCATAGAAACTTCTACTGAGGTGCAGTCACCTTCTTAACTTGCACATCGATCCTGACAAATTGCACTGAAGGTTAACCTCAACTTGAGATTTAGTATGTTCTGCTAGACAGACAAAGTACAGAAGTTATATATAAAATTCATGTACAATGTTCCCCTCACTGTCATGCTCACTTGAATATTTCTCACCGCAATAAAAAAGAGGGAAAAAAGGAAAAGCAAAATGGTTCAGGGAATCCATCCAGATTTGTCTCCACTGGCCATAGAAGTAAGACAAACAAACGTCAAGGTGTAGTGTAGTGGTAGCTTAGCTTCAAATGAACTTAACTGATCATGCATGATCTGAATTAATCAATTGCTTACCTCGTGGTAAATACAAGTAGTATTTACCACTTACTACTGGTATGAATTTACTAATTAAATGTGCAAACAACTTAATTATGATGTAGTGAGTGTAGCTTAATTATGAATCAGCTAAGTGTGAAAACAGCTATCACTTGCTTAGTTTCTTTGTGCACTACTAGTAGTAGTAAGCATTGCTGTGTGAGTGTGAGCAAAAAAGCATGTCATTGTGCGGTCTGAACTGAATAAATCAGGATTACTTACAGTGGATTTGATTGATTGGACATAAGGTCAAACAGAGGATCCATGGAGTGTAACATGATCTTTTGACATTTCATTCTCTGACCCCTACAGGTGCAGCATCACACTTGACCGACCAGGGCCTGCACTATAAAATGTCATATGCCATGTGGAATGCAGTCTTTCTTCAAAACATACAGATTTGAACATTAAAGCTTTCTTTGTCTTACAATTTGTTTCTCTGTCAGGTATTTTATTGAGCAAATACATGTCTATTGCTACGCTCTACTAGTTATGCCTAAATCAGTGAAGTATAGATACCAAAATCAGTGAAGTATATGCACCAAAATCAGTGAAGTATAGACACCAAACATAGAGTTAATTCAGTTATAATTTGAAATCCAACTCAAAAACTCAAATTTGAAATCCAACTCAAAAACTCATACATGAATGATAACGAAGTAGTTTATATTGAATAATTTGAAATCCAACTCAAAAACTCAAATTTTAATGTTATTACAGAAACATGTCTGGCTATTCCAAGCACGGGTCCGTGCCCGAAGCCGGTGCCGAGGAAGAGGGCTGGGATGCCCACGCTGCAACCAGAATTGAGGAAGAGGACCGGGAGGACGGTGGTGATATTGATTGGGGGTACTTGGAGGAAGAGGACCAGGATGACAGCACCGATGGTGGCGGCACTGACCGCACGGCGGCTGGTGGTAGCGGCGACGCCGCCCCGACGACCGATAAGAAGAATAAGAAGCCTCGGGCCCCAAGGAAGGATCGTACGCCGCAAGTGCTCGCGAACGTCACAGATACAATCACCGAGGTCTCGCCGAGTGGCCTACCATTGGCGCCTCGAGCGGTTGTCTCAGGGTACGGCATGCAGCTAGGGTGCATCGTGCGGGAAAGCATGTCGATCAACACGACGGACCTTAGAAGCATCGACAACAAGGCTTTGGTCGAAATCCTCCTGAGGAAGGTTCACCAGCGATACACGTTCCCGGAGCCGTTCAACAAAAGGGTGGACTCTTTAGCCATCACGAAGATGAGCACCGCGTTGAGCAGCTAGAAATCCCAGGTGAAGAAGAAGATTGCGAAAGGTAAAAGCTGGGAGGAGATCAGTCGCAAAGACCCGACGCTCGTGAAAGAAGATTTCGACATACTGAAGGCGTACATGAACACCGAGGAGTGTAAAAAATGGACAAAATGGGGGCAGGATATGCAGGAACAAAACATAGGGGTCCAACATTGCGGAAGCGGTGGTTACCGAGGAAAACAGGCTGTTTGGGAGAAGGAGGACCGCGAGATGGAACGTCTCGGAAAAGATAACCCCTGGCACAAAATCACGGATATACAAGTTAGGAACTTTGTCCGATCCCGGTACTTCTTAGACTGGAAGACGGGGGAATTCGTGACGAAAGACCAGGACGTGAAGGAATTCGAGAAACATTTGGTAAGGACACATATATCTCAAGTACATGTATATTGCATTGATCTAATAATTAGATAATGGGCTCACCTTAATTTCCTTTTGTCCGAAGGAGAGGGAGTTGCCGAAATCTGACCACTCGTCCGAAGGGTCGACGGGTCGGTGGGACACGCCTTTCAACAGGGCGACGAACGCATACAAGAATAGGCCGTTGGATGCCCCGCCGACGTCAGCTGGCCGTATCTCCGGCTTTGGGCTAAACATGAAGGTAGCCGAGTACTATGCATCAGATGCCAAGTCGTCCAGAAAGAAGAGGAAGACGACATCGACTAAGGATGATGAGGAGGTCGCGGAGCTGAAGAAGAAGTTGCGGCTCTAGAGAAGAAACTTGAGAGCAGAGAGGTGGAACCCGACACGCTCAATAGATTAGTGGATGAGAGGCTCAAGGAAGTCATCCCCCTGGGCTGATGGAGGGGATAGCTTCTTGGAATGCGGGGGGTCAAATTGGACTGATCCATCTGCCCACCTTCGTCGGCAGCAACTCAATCATGAACCAGCAAGTGCCGCCGCAACAGGTGACCCCCCAGACGCCGGCGCCGCTCCTTCTGGTCATATCGGTGCCCCCTTCCGCAGCAATGCCGAAGAATGATGGGCCGGCCGCCGGCACCGTCGCCCTTGTCTCGACACCCGCCGAGCTCGACGCCATCACCAAGGTAACTAATTAGTTAGTCGTGATCTAACTACGCCTTCTCAAGATGATTGTCATCTCATGATGCCTGGTATGTTGCCCAACAGGACGAACCTTGCGTACTCCTGCATCGTGTGGTGCCCGGCGGAGAATTGGTGGATGTTGCTACCGGCACTATTATACAACCCATGGAACGCACTATGCACCACTCTCGAATGGACGAGAACGTGATGAAGGTGAAGTTGGCCAATGTACTGCCGGAGTATCGCGACGTCCTCCCCCCCTTTCAACCTCCAGGCTGCGAAGAGGAGACAACTTGGTACTTGGAGACTGCACGACTTGGGTGATGAAATGGCCGAAGAGCCAGATTCGTCTTGGGGTGGGGGGGGGGGGGTCTTGTGATCAAGCGAAACACCGGCGCCACATCCCCTATGGCCCCGCTCAATAAGATCGTCTAGCCCACGAAGCAAAGAGCCCTCCAGACAACACCCAAGGCCGTCGCCCTTCAGAAGGAAACGGTAGTCGTCGCCACCACCACCCAGAAGGAACCGGCGGTTGTTGCCACCACCACAAGGCACAAAGTGTTGTTGGGAAATATGCCGCAACGACCGACCAAAAGATCATCAAATGCAGTTGTGCCTCAACCGCCGGCATCACAGCCGCCGTCACCACCAAAGGACGTGGACAACCCGTTTGCTGGAGCCAGTGTCGATGACTATCATTACGATGACAATGTCGACATCAATGCCTACCTCAACACGGGCTACAGCCAAGATAGGTACATGCCTGATATGGATCGTGACGATGAAGCCTTCCACAGTCACGACGATCAACCTAGGCGTACTGAAGTCACGCAGCGCCTGACCTACCCGGAGGGTACAATATTCAGCCCTGGCACACTTCATAAGACAGTCGTAGGGTCGTCCCGAGCACCCCCACCTCCCGCACCCCCAGCTCCCGCAGCAGATCAGACCACCGTCAGCAAGAAGATTAGGAAGAGACTTGCTAAAAAGGTCCAACATACTAAGATCTTGGCCGACGCCGTGGTACGACCCCGTAAGGATGGCTTGACCCGCTTGCACGAAGCTGGGAAACCGATACTGGGTCCGGACGAGATACACGGGGCAACTGGACCAATGCTCACATTGCAGAACATTATCGTGATGCTAGAGGGCCTCCTTCTTAAAGACAAGTGTCCAAATTACCCTGCGTTCGTGGTCAAGGTGCCAGAGGGCCCGGACTTCGTCCATGAAGACCCCGCAGGACTGTTCTTCATAGCGTACGAGGATATCTTCAATCTGTTTCACTCGAGACGGTTGGACTATAACTTGGTCCGCCTATACGCGCTCAATGCTTAGCTGCAGATCCAACGAGAGTTACCCCCGCACGTTATGGTAGCGGATCCCTACTACATGCGTGATAGCCAGCTGGAGGAAGGATCAAGTACACGGACCAAGGCAGTGAACTACCTGGAGAGCTTCATGTTGAGAAACAATGAGAACAAGAGGGACATTCTTTTGACTGTCTTTCCCGAGTAAGTCTCGCGACCGTCGTAGCTAATTCTTTTTTTTCTAGATTTCATCCATTGCTTATCCTGGATTCAATTGCATGTGTTGAGCGGGGACACATACTACACACTCATCGTGCTTTGCCCAAAGTGGTCACTTGCCCAGTACTTTGACTCGTCGAATAAGACGAAGAGGAAAGACTACACCAGAATAAGGGGTGTTCTCGATGAGGCTATCAATGGCTACGCCCAAAATGGAGGCACATTCGAAAAGAAACAAGAATGTATCAGGCCGGCTACTGGCAAATACGGGTTCAGGCACGTGACCGAGCTCCCCTGCATCAAGCCGTCTTGGAGCACGAAA
Organism: Alopecurus myosuroides; assembly: GCA_028641055.1. NCBI lineage: Eukaryota > Viridiplantae > Streptophyta > Magnoliopsida > Poales > Poaceae > Alopecurus > Alopecurus myosuroides. Next base: position 154,278,146 of record CM054059.1, read on the forward strand.
GAGGCCTTCTATGCCCTCCATCACCTCAAAGGGATTGTCCGCGATGCAAACAATATGAATCATCCTTCTAAACTCCGAGACTGGTCCAACAAAATGGCGGGGGAAATCTCACAGGAAGATCTTATGCAAGATTTTCATCGCATCAAAGTCAAGTTGTCGGAGATAATCATTGAAGATGTCACCAAAAAGGGAGGGTCCTTGCACCAACCCATAGGGTTATGCCAGAGGGATATCCAGGAACGCCTAGAGCGGCAGGCTGATCGTAGGACGTGGATGACGAAAGACCTATATAAGCCGTTTTCGGCGCCGCTCCAGTTGAGGTATCGTTGATCGAGGTGTGCGTAGCTAGCTACTATTAGTTTGTTTAACAAAATTTGCTTAACTTATATAAGCCTAGCTACTATATTAGTTTATCTCTAAACTTAGGCCTAGCTAGCTACTATTAGTTTGCTCTAAATTTAGTCCTAGCTAGCTACTATTAGTTAGCTCTAAACTTAATTAGGCCTAGCTAGCTACTATTAGTTAGCTCTAAACTTAGGCCTAGCTTTATGTTGTATATCTTTGATGCTTATTTTTGTTTCCTTAGTTGTTTTTGGTGAACATATATGCCTTAGTTGTTTTTTGCATTATACTTACTAATATGCTTTGTGTCTATCTATATAGATGACGTACTACGTGGTGTTCGAGGGTCGGGTTCCAGGAGTCTATGACGAGTGGAAGGACTGTAAAGCACAAGTGGACAAGTTCAGCGGCAACTGCTATAAAGGATACGAGACTAGACACGAGGCGGTTGCGAAGTGGAGGGACCACCAGTCGAAACAGAAGAACAAGATGAAGACCTCCATCAAGCTACCGTTCTTGCTCACCATCGTCGCCGTGCTTGTAGTCTATTTCATCTTAGCTTAGGCCTTATCGAGTAACTATGTGGTGGCATGTTCGATGAACTATGTGGTGGCATGTTCGATGATGTTTGACTATCTCACATGATTTGCACAAAATTCGATACTTTTGCACTATGTATCACTATTGTACATTATGTTATCATCGAGTAATGTGTAACTTATATCTTTGTCAAATATCACTTCGATGTTTATATATTTGTCAAATATCACTGTCTGTATTCAAACTGTATAAATACTGTTATATACCTGGTATTTATATCAGAAACAAATTAAATTTCGAAATACTGCAGTATTTATGTGGCGCACCTGTGGAAAATTCTGTGGCGCATATATTTTTGTGGCGCACCAGGAGGGGATGCGCCACAGAATCGACTATTTCTGTGGCGCAGGGAGGTGGTGCGCCACAGAATCAACTATTTCTGTGGCGCAGGGCAGTGGTGCGCCACAGAAATTATTTTTATGGCGTGTGTTCTGTGGCCCCGGGGTGCGCCACAGAAAGGCTTTTTTGGTGCGCCACATATGAGGCGATCTGTACTAGTGCGGTGAAGAGGAGTCCCCTAGGGTGGGGTCGCACAACCTCTTCGAAGCCCTCGCGGCGCTTGGAGACGACGATGGCTCCTCCGTTGGCAGCGAGGACGCATCTTCCCCGAGGGGGGGGGGGGGGAGGGGGGGGGGGCTGGCTCACCGCGTTTTGGGTGATTTCCTTCCGGCCGTGCATGTCGCGCCAGGGGGCAAGCCTTCTGCGCACGCTCCGGTTCTTGCCACTGTGCTGGCGTTGTCTCCCGCCGGTGTGCCGCCGCTGGGTTCGTGGCAAGACTTCCCGCCGCTCGCCTCCGTATCGCCGGGGCTGCAACGAGAGGGTGAGCTGCTCGCGCCGGTCCGGGTGGTACCTGGGGAGGTGCTGTCCCCGACGGTGGTGCGCATCGGGGCACTGGAGGTCTAGCTGCTGCCGGCGAGCTCCCCAGATCCAGATCTGGGGGTGACGACGGGTGCGGCTGCGGGTGGGCCGCAGGGGCTGTCGCGTGGGCCGGGGGGCCCAAGGCAGGCTAGGTTGCCTGTTTCGCCTTGTGTCTACTTGGACGAATCGCTCAAGTCCACTGACGGGCCGTGTACCGGCTTGGCTCGGCCCAAGAACAACAGTCCAGCCTGGGGAGTGGCTGAGGACTACTTATGGTGCTGGATCCCCAAGGGTGCCCGTGACCTAACCCTAGCCTTTCCAGCACACCCAGACGACGTCCGCCGCCACCGCTCTAGATCCAAGCACATCCGTCGCTCCTCCCCTTCCTCTCCCCTCCGCCTGCTCCCCATGGACCACCGGGAGGATCAGCGCCGCGGGAAGCGGAACTTCGACGATTTTGCGGGGGACGGGAGCTCAATCTCCGCCTCGCGCGGGAGCAAGAGGAGAATAGGAGGCAGCAGCGCGACCGTGACCGGCGCGAGGAAGACCGTACCCGCTCCCTTCAAGCCCACCCTCAGGCCCCGTATCCACGAGGGCGTGAACACGGCCGGGGTGGCGCCAGGAACATCAACCGCCCACCTCCGCCTCCGCCTCGCCTTTCTTCGGGTTCTACCGGCTCCGGTCCGGCCTCGGGGGTGGAGACTGGGGTCTTGCCGCCACCGCCGGACCTTTTGAAGGTCACGTATTATAACTGCGGGCGCCAAGGCCACCTTCAGGCGGTATGCGAGGAGGAACTGTACTGCGTGAAGTGCAACTCTACGGGACACCTATCGGCCATGTGTGTGGTCGGCGCTGTCCGCAGCGAGGTGTTCTGGGCTGGGTTCGGAAGTGATGGAGTGGGCTTCATGTGCCTCGAAGTCCCGGCGTCGGAGATGGCTCAACCCCCCTAACTCTGCTACCTTGTTCATCGATGGGGCGGAGCTCTCGGCCACTCAAGTGGAAGACGAATTCAAAGATCTCGTGGAAGATAATTGGAACTGGCAGGTGAAGATGCTGTCGGAGTCGGATTTCTCGTTGGTTTTCCCCTCTAAGGAGAGTTTGCGCATGGCCATCCGGGGGGTGGTCTGCGGCTACCAATTTCCACAGCTCACGCCCTTGTCATGGAAGGGTCCATTGACGAGAATGCCTCCGAGGTTTTATCTGAAGTATGGGTTAAGTTGCATGATGTTCCCCCTCCCTTCCGTTCGGTGCCACGGATGATGGTTGGGGCACGGCCTGTCGGGTGGCCGATGGAGGTGGACGCCGACTCGCTTTCGAATGCTGAGCTTCCGATCCGTATGAAGGTCGAGGTCTGGGGGGGGGGGACGCCCAGTGCTAGCACACTTCCTGCTCACTGTCAATGGTCAGGGTTTCAAGATCCGGGTCGAGGTGGAAAAGGACCCCAATGCACGCTCTAGCTCCCCTCCCCCTCCTCCGCCCAACAACCACAACAACGACCCCAAGGACAAGGACCGCAAGGAAGAGGACAACCACGGAGACGTCTCCTCTGAGGATGACACCGATAACGACAAGAATTGGCACCGCGGGAGCTCGGAGAAAAGGAAGAAGAACCCCACTCCCAAGGGAGGGAAAGGGGGAGGGATCCAAGAGGCCCACCAAAGGCGTGGCGGCCTCCCCGCCGAGAGTGAAAGCGGCCTCGGCTCTCCCTCTGGATCAGTACGGATCCTTCCTATCTCGGAAGATCCCTTCGCAGCCTTTCTTGGGGCTTGGAACCCAATCGCCCCCCGCCCGCTCGACGGTGGCTCTCTGGTATCGGTGGACGGCCACCCTCCCTCCTCCCCGTCTCTCACGCTGGACACCGGCTTCAAGGCCACTTCTGACAAGACCCTGGTGCCCACTCCCTCCTCCAAATCCGTGGCTAGTGAGGCGGATCGTGTGAATGCTCGCGAAAGGGAACGACGCAGCAAGTCAAACACGGACAGGCCGGCTAGGGTGCTGGCCGCCTTGCTGTCTCCCTTCCCTCAGCCAGACTTCTCCGCGGACTCGATGGCGTCGCCTGTGTCCGGGGTTGGCCCTGCCCTCCAAGCTGCGGTGGCGCGAGCGCCGCGCAGCGTGGCCTTGCCGGTGCTCTCGGTGCGCAAGAGCGCACACGGCGAGGGGTCGACGGAGGGCCCTATGCTGGACAGGGCCAGGCTCTGAAGGCTAAGGGGGTGGCGGACACCCCGAGCGCGACTCCGTCTTCCAAGGGCAAATCGGGCGGCCCCCCTGCTAAGACTCCTACTGGTACGTCTCTTATCACCGCCTTTATAGTTTTGGACTCTCTTTCCGATGATCATTTGCTTGCAGTAGCTAGGGATAGTTGTGTTGTCTTTCTCCCAGAGGCTGGTCCGCCAGCGCAAATTCTATCAACTCTCCGTGCGGGCCGAGGTGGCCCAGGCTGAACTTGCCCTCGCAAGAGACAAATTATCCAGGGAAGCGGCTGCCTTTGCGCCCCCCTCTACTTCCGGGCCTGGGGAACCTGCCGGGGTGGCAGGTGCGACCCCCTTGCCCGCGACGATGCAGACTCCCACGCCGGCCTGTTCTGGTCCTATTACGCGACGCAGGGGCGCCCGGGCACATGCTCTAAACAAGGGTTCCACGGTCCCAAACAAACCTTACACCCGCCAACCACGGGCGAAATCGGTGGTATCTTAATGCGATGTCAGTTTCTGAATATCCGTGGGTTCGCTGTCCGGGGGCGGCGAACCATGCTCAAAGAATTCCTCCGGATCCATCGCTTAGACGCTGTGTGTTTCCTTGAGACGATTAAGGGCGAGTTTTCTGACCTCGAGCTCCGCGGCCTGGAGAGTGGCGAGAAGTTCTTCTGGAAGTGGCTTCCACCCAACGGGCGCTCCGGAGGGATCCTTGTTGGGGTCAAGGATAGCCTCTTGGACGTCGGGGCGTTTGATGAGGGAGAGTTTTTTGTTAGCCTGTCTCTGTTCCATAGACCCTCTGGCCGCAAGTTTGAACTAGTTGGTGTTTATGGCCTGGTTGACCACGCCCGATCTGCACTCTTCTTAGACGAAATATCAGCTAAGGTGGCGAGATGCTCCCTCCCTATTATCATGGGAGGCGATTTTAATCTGATTCGTAATCGTAGGGCGGATGAGAAGAACAACGACAATGTCTCCTGGCCTTGTATTAACCTTTTCAACTCCCACATTGCGAACTGGGATATGAGGGAAATTCCCTGTGCCGGGGCACGGTACACCTGGACCAATAAAAGGCTGAACCCGGTGCGGTGTGTGTTAGATAGAGTTTTATGTCACTCTCTTTGGACGCGGAGATCCCGCTCACTACGGTTGTAGCTGAGACCAGTCTGGGCTCGGATCATACTCCGATCATCTTGGATACGGGTGAGGGGTCACCTATCCGTAGTAATAGGTTCTTCTTCGAGTCTGGTTGGTTCGAACTTCCTGAATTCCCGGCTCTAGTTCAACTTAAATGGGAGGAGCTTGCTAGCATTGTTCGTCGCCAGGATATAGTGGACTGGTGGTAGTTCATGAGTGGAGGCCTTCGGCAGAAGCTCGGTGGGTGGAGCCGAAACATTGGTAGGGAGGCGAGGTTGAAGAAGGAGGGGCTGCTTGCGCAGATCCAACAGTTGGATCTCCAGGCGGCCTCGTCTGGTCTGGACGATGAAGAATGGGCGTTTTGTTATCATTTAGAAGACCAAATCCTGAATATTTATAAGATGGAGGAAGAGTATTGGCGACAGCAGGGTTGCATTAGGTGGGCGCTCCAGGGGACGCGAACACCGCATATTTCCATGCGGTGGCTAACGGGAAGCGCCATAGATGTAACATCTACTCACTCCAAGCTGAGACGGGAGTTATCTCGGGAAAACAGGCGCTTCAGGAGCACATTTACGGATTCTACCGCGAGCTGATGGGGACCTCGGCTACGCGAAGCTGCGGTCTGGCCCGTCATACATGACGGTATCCAGGTCAGGTCTCGGAAGAGGAAAACACGACGTTGGCGCTTACCTTTTCCGAGAAAGAACTAGAATAGTTAGTGATGAGTATGAAGTCAGACACGGCCCCTGGCCCGGACGGCTTCTCGGTCCCTTTCTTTAAGAGATGTTGGCCCTTGGTGAAACACAGTATCCTACACATACTTAGCGACTTCATCCTTGGGAGGATTGATATTTGCGCCTTAACTTTCGGGTGCTGTCGCTCATCCCTAAAGTCCCGAGTGCGGATAAGATTTCTCAGTTTCGCCCGACTGCGCTGATTAATGTCGTCTTCAAGATCATCTCCAAGGCGTTCGCCTCGCGCTTGGATCCGATTGCTAACCGTGTCATCAGCCCTAATCAAACCGCTTTTATCAAGGGGCGCTCCATTCTGGATGGGGCCCTCACCCTCCATGAGATTGTTTATGAGATTAAAAGTAAGAAGCTGGGGGGCATTCTACTTAAACTCGATTTCGAAAAAGCGTACGACAGAGTCAATTGGGACTTCCTCCTTGAAGTGCTTCGTAGGAAAGGCTTCAAAGCAGGTTTTGTGCACCGGATTTCCCAGCTGGTTGCTGGGGGCCAGACAGCTATCTCCATCAATGGGGAGATGGGCCCTTTCTTTAGAAACGAGAGGAGAGTGCGGCAAGGGGACCCGTTCTCCCCACTACTCTTTAACTTTGTTGCCGAGGGCCTCTCTGCCATCCTTTCGTCTGCTTGCCAGGAGGGACATATCAGTGGCGTGGTGCCTCACCTTGTGCCAGGGGCGTCTCGCATCTCCAATACGCCAACGATACCATCGTTTTGATTCAGAACACAGAGATGGGGATCGCTAACCCTAAATTTCTGCTCATGTGTTTCGAGAACATGTCTCGGTTGAAAATCAACTTCCATAAGAGCGAGGTGTTCGTGTTCGAGCAGCCGCGGGAAGTTCAAGAGGAGATTGCTAGACGGCTGAACTGCAAGCTAGGGTCCCTACCTTTCTTCTATCTCGGCTTACCGATTGCGGACAGAAAACTGACCATTGAGCAGTGGGCCTTCCTTGTGCAGAAGTTGGCTGATCGAGTCGAACCCTGGATTGGTCGGTTCCTCTCCTCGGGGGGAAGACTCATCCTATCCAACTCTTGCCTAGCTAACCTCCCCTCCTACGCGATGGGTCTCTTCCTCCTACTGGAAGGCGTACATGTTCAATTAGACTCTCACAGGGCCAAGTTCTTCTGGGAAGGAGCTGGTCCTAAGCGCAAGTACCACATGGTTAATTGGCCCTCAGTCTGCCGCCCTAGGGAGTGCGGTGGACTTGGCATTACAAACTCTAGACACATGAACTCGGCGCTGATGTTGAAGTGGATCTGGAAACTTTACTCCATAGACGGCTCCATTTAGGCGTCCATCATCAGGGCTAAGTACACGCCCGAGGGGGAAATTTTCTCCTCGTCGGCCAGGGGAGGCTCATAGTTCTGGAAGAGCCTCCATAAGATTAAGTTCCTTTTCAAGTTGGGTGCGAAACACGTCCCGGGGAACGGGAGACATACCCAGTTCTGGTTGGACTGGTGGCATGAGGAGGGGCCCCTCAAAGACAGGCTCCCACTCCTCTTTAGTATCTGCGAGGATGCCCATATCTCTCTAGCTACGGCTGTGTCGGAAGGCTGCAGATTTAGACGGACGCTTGATGCCGAGGGGGCACTTCAATGGTCGCGTCTCGACGAGATTCTGGCAGCGATCCATTTGACGGACTCCCAGGATGCTATCTCCTAGGCTCTTGAGCCTTCGGGCTCTTACTCTGTTAATTCGATGTATAAAGCACTGTCGGCAGGAGCGTCTGTCCCGTTCTTTAGGGATATATGGAAGGCTGAGGTCCCGCTAAAAATTAAAGTCTTCTCGTGGCAGCTGATTCTGGATCGTCTCCCCTCGGGTGCACAATTGGCTACGAGGCAGGGGCCCTCGGATGGCTCTTGTGCACTGTGTGGTCAGACGGAGGATGCATCCCACATGTTCTTTTCTTGCTCTGTCGCGGTGTTTGCTTGGGCGGTGTTTAGGCAAATTCTTGGGAGGGACTGGAACCCCTCTTCCTTTCCGCAGTTCTTTGCCTTGCTCTCGTCAACCCACGGGAGGGCCCGGCGGTTGATTTGGATCCTGTTTTTAGCCCAGTCTTGGGCGCTTTGGAATGCGCGCAATAAACTTTCTATTGAGAAGTAATGCATTAATCACCATGCTGATATCACCTTCAAAACTTTGATTTTCCTCCAGGCGTGGCTACCGCTTCTGCGACCGTTGGACAGGGAGGGCGCTAGATGCATCATCGACAAGCTGTTGGCGGAGCACTCGGCCAGCCGGCCTCCTCCCCGCCAAGCCTGATGCTGTTTTAGTCTCCTGTGTGCTGTCCTCCTCGTGGCTTTTATCTGTACTTTTATTTGTGTTGGCTAAGCTGTAGGCCCAGCATGTTTGTACTCTTTGGCGAACTTTGTGGGTTTGTTAACTCAAAGTCGGGTAATAAAATTTACCTTTCATCTAAAAAAATAGGTCTTTCATTATAGTACTCAATAAAAAATTGTACCATTAATTGACAATAGAACATTCTTCACTCTGAATCTAAAGAAGCACCATATGAAGTTACATTGACTCTGTTGTCAGATTAGATTTCTAATACTATAAAAGACCAATTCTTCCTCAAACGCCTTTGTCCGTCGTATACAGACTGATTGATGCGTGTCCGTTGGCATCCGGTTGGATTGCGATAATTTACGTAAACCTGACATGAAATTATCTCCTTTAACTTATCTGTCCAACTGAGAAAAACATAATATGAATTAATGAACCAAAAGAGGGGCTGCCACAGGAAGAAAGAAGTTAAATGATATTGGCATCAATTGAGTCAGATACAAAGGGAAGCATGGACCTCCGGCCTTCCGGCGATGTTGCTAAACTCGTGATGAACATATAAAGGAAGTTTGTGTCGGTGGCAACTCCACACATGATGGGACGGTACAAGGGGAGGCGGCAAGCTGCTAGTGCAGGTTTGGGCGGCGAGATTCTTGGGCTGGTTGCTGATGCCTTTAGCAGTGGGTCCTAGGCGAGTTCTTGGTATGGCAACGGGTTGATGCAGAACGAGATGACGTCTTGTCAAGCGGTCGCCGAGAAAAGAGAATCGGCGGCGAGGTGACATGCTTGCCGCAGTGAGGCATAGGAGAGAAGGGGCACAAGACCAATAGCCAGAGGCGAACTGGGCATCCCGCGACACAGTTGTACAAGGTGGTGGCCGGAAGTAACAAGAGGCGTGCAGACTTGTGCACGATGGCGGCTCTGCGCGGAACTATCGGCGCTGGGACGGCATGGAGGGCGGTTCAGAACTTCAGATCGGCGGCGCTGCGCAGGACGGAGGTGGGATAGGGAGTGCGAGCGGACGAATCGTGAGGAGCGGTTTTCTCCAGGTCGTGCGCGTCTAGATTTTTCGGGCATTTTCTTTTTGAAAGTAAAGCACTCGACCATACCCGCCACCATTTTTTGTTACCTCTGCCTCCCAGAACCTCCGGCCGATGCGCACTGCTGCTAGCATCAGTCCCTGCTGCATTCGCTCTGCTTTCCATAAAGAGCTTATATGCATTTCTCACTGAATGCATCCCACGTGGATCAAAGTGCCAAGCAATGAAGTCGACAACTCTGTCACGAAGGGGCATATTTAGGATTAAGCGAGCCTCCTTGGGAGAAAAAGTATCAACAACAAGCTGTTGATCCCATTGTCCTGTAGCTGGACTGATAAGATCAGATACTTTGGTAAGGATATTATCCCCTCGGTCTGTTTCAATTTTCCGTGACCAAGCCCTGGGGATCCACAGATCTTGCCATATGTTAACATCCTACCCATTACCAATCCTCCAGATAACCCCTTTCTTTGCTAGCTCCGCACCATGTAGGATGCTTCTCCGGGTGTATGACATCACATGGTTTGGCCTCCAGAATGTTGCAATAGGGATAGTACTTAGCCTTCAGTATTGTCGCGCATAGGCTGTCTGGATTTTGGACGAAACGCCACGCTTGCGGGGAAAGCATGGACATATTGAACCCATGTAAATCCCTAAACCCCAGCCCACCTTGCCCTTTCGGCTTGATCAGTTTCTGCCAACTAAGCCAGTGTATCTTATTTTCCTTCTCTTGTTGGCTCCACCAGTACTTCCCAATCATAGCACTCAATTCATCGCAGAATTCCTTAGTCAAGTAAAAGCAAGACATAAGAAAAGTAGGGATGGCTTGTGCGATTGCTTTAATTAATATCTCTTTTCCAGCTCTAGATAACAATTTCTGCTTCCAGCCTTGAATAACCTTCCAGATCTTATCTTTAATATAAGAAAGAACTTTCTTTCTTGACCTACCCACATGTACTGGCATGCCCAAGTATTTATCATTCCAGTTCTCACTCCGTATGCTCAATGCATCTTTAACCATGGCTTTAACATGTTGTTTTGTGTTCGTACTGAACATCAATGAGGACTTCTCAGAATTGATGCACTTCCCCGAACAATTCTCATATAATTGCAGTATCTCCTTTAACACATTAGCTTCCTCATGTCCCGCTTTCATCAACATGACCGAGTCATCGGCAAAGAAGAGGTGAGTGAGGCTCGGAGCTCCTGTACAGATTTTCACTCCACTAAATCTGCCATGTCTCTCTGCTTCCTTCAATAGTGCTGATAGTCCTTCCGCACAGATGACAAAGAGATATGGTGATAGTGGATCACCTTGGCGTAGTCCTCTTGTAGGTGTAATTTTTTCCGTGGTGTGCCCATTGACCTTAATTCGATAAGTTACTGTTGTCACGCAGCGCATCACCACATCCACCCACGCTTGGCTAAACCCCATCTTTAACATCATCTGCCGCAAGAAGTTCCACTCAACGCGGTCGTAGGCTTTACTCATATCAGCCTTCACTGCAACATATGCATCTCCCCCCTTCTCTTGTTTTTCAGGAAGTGTGTCGCCTCATACGCCAACAAGATATTGTCGGAGATTAACCTTCCTGGTAAAAACGCACTTTGGTTATCAGAAATCACCTCCGGAAGGATAAGCTTCAGTCTGTTCGTGAGCACATTCGAGACCAATTTGTAAAGTACATTACACAGACTAATTGGCCTCAAATCTTTAATTCTATCAGGCTCCTTCACCTTTGGTATCAGGACAACATATGTGTCGTTCCACCCTTCTAGCATCCCCCCTCCTTTCAGAACATGCAACACTTCCTTCACAATAGTATCTCCCATAATATGCCAATATTTTTTATAGAACATCGAAGGCATCCCGTCCGAACCTGGTGCCTTCAGATCGCCTATATTGTCGAGTGCAACTTTAACCTCCATAGCCGTAAACTCGGTTGTTAGATGATCGTTCATGGCTTGGTTAACACATGGCTGCACCACTTCAAGCACTTCGTCAATTCGATCTCCCTCTAGAGATGAGAACAGTTCCTGAAAGTAAGATAGAATATAATCAGTTAGTCCTCTCCCCTCCTCCACCACCAATCCATCCCCCTTCTTAGCGCCTTAATTCTGTTGTTCTTCTTTCGGGCTGAAGCAAAGGAGTGGAAGTAACGTGTATTACGATCGCCATCCTTCAACCACCACGCATGTTCCCGTTGTCTCCATTTTGTGTTTTTTAGCTCCTCCAAATGTTCGAGATGGCACCGGTGTCTAGTCTCCTCCTCCACTTTCACCCGAGAGACGGGCGCACGCATGCATGTCTCCAGCTCGCCTCGTGCTTTCTTAATACGCTTCTCTAGATCTCCCACAACATCCCTATTCCATGAAGTGAGGTCACAAGCAACTGATTTTAAAACTTGCGCCACTTTTGTATCACCTTCCTGCCAGCCCCTTTTCCACGCTTCTTCTATTATCTCGTCACATCCTTCTTCATGAACCCACCTTGCCTCAAACCTGAATCCTGCATGTTCCCCATGTTGATCCACTTCATAACCCTCTGTGTCCACAAGAATTGGCGTGTGATCTGAATGCCTCGGGTTTCCATTGGTAATTTAGAGGCCCATTCACTATTTCCTGCCGCTCGATCCAGCAGCTCACATATATATCCGTCCACATCACGACAATGATTCCGCCACGTAAATTTGTCCCCATAGTACCCAAGGTCATTAAGCCCACAGCTCTCCAATGCATCCCGAAATTGGTCCATGCAGCTTTGGGGCCGAGCCGCCCCTCCACACTTCTCATATCCTGTTAGGATCTCATTGAAGTCACCTAGACACAGCCATGGTCTGCCATTTTGATGTTGTTGTCCTAATGTTCTCAGCATTTTCCACGTTTCCTTATTCATGTCCCCTTGTGACTCTCCGTACACACCAGTCAGTCTCCAAACATCGCCATTTGGTTCTGTAACATCAAAATCAATGTGCCTTCTTCCGGAGGAACGGAGAGAAATGACTAGCTCTCGTCTCCAGAAGGCAACAATCCCCCTACTCTCCCCATCTGGTTTTACCACCCACATGCTAGCAAGCCCTAGCATCCATCTGTACTTCTCCAATTCATGAGCATCTAGTTTCATTTCAAACAAGAACAAAACATTGGGATCCTCCCTCCTCTTGAGATCCAAGAGACCGTTAACTGCCGGGCCATTCCCGAGTCCCCGGCAGTTATGTCCACAGATTTTCATTGATCCCGGCGGGGCTGATTCTACAGCCCGGCCGATGAAGTTTCAGTGATTGGGGATGAGACACTCTCCCCCTTTCTCTTCTTCACTTCTCTGTCCTCCTCCTTCTCCTCCTCATCCGTACCACCCCTTTTTGTGCCAGAGAGTCCAACACCACTCCCTCCCTGTTGGGTACCCTCCTGCCTACCCTTATCGAGCCTCCGAAATTTCTTGCCAACTTCCGCCTTAGCCCCTGATGGGGGAATGATAACCCGGTAGGCTCATGCCAAGGTGAAACCTGGCCCGAAGGGAATCACACAAGACCCGGCCCAAGGTGGAGGAGTTTCTAGAAGGCCCAAGAGGGAACGTAGGCCTTGTAACCCGTGCCTTAGGGGTCACGATTAGGAAACTTAGGGTTGTGTGCGGTTTCCGGGTAGGATTCCGAGTATGCCTTGTATAGGAAAACAGGGAGCCAGGTAATATATAAACCGGTTCCTAGGGTCAGAAAAGGAGATTTTACCAGATATTCGAGTATCCTTGTAATAACGAGAGCTGATAGTTGTAACCCTAGATCGGAGACTCGACGACATTACAGCCAGAGCTACCAGATCTCTTGATAGCATGATTTCCCCTGAGCTAAACCCTCTCCCAAACACGAGAGTCGATTTGCCCCAAAGTAAGTTACCCATGGTAACGTCTGCCGTGATTATCCCACAACAGTTGGCGCCCACCGTGGGGCTCACGTCCAAGGGTGTTTACATCACGGGAGAAGCTCGGGAAAGCATGAAGAACCTCATCATCGGCGAGATCATCACCAACCCCGAAGGAGAGAAGATGGTGGACGACTTTGGTTGGGGACCAGGGTCGAATCTACTGGAAACCGGATCTATTGTCACGATCGGCCGGGTCAACGTCTTCGTCGGTATGGTAGGTACGCCCGGTTCTGTTCCTGAAGATATTGAGTATGATTCTGTGTCAGGAGAAGTGACCTGCGTTCAGTCGGACGGAGAAGAGTCGGTCGGAACAGCCGATCCGATAGAAGATCCCACCATGAAGAGGGAACAGCCAGAGGAGCCGGCATGGACCCCGCGTGGCCGGGTCATGAGAGAAGATGATACCGAGTCTATCCTGCACCTGCTGGAAGATCGGTACGAGGAAGATAGCTGTGACGAGGAAGAATACGAATCTTCGCCAGGCATCACGCGCCGGGTCGCGGTCTACACAGCCCCTGCAACCAATCTTAATCAGGGAGATGTGTCGATGGCCGTGGTCGGAGCGGCGCGAGCGGTGAACCAACAGAAAGCACCGGTTGATGGAAACCTGGTTATAGCCCGGGTCAATGGAGAGTCGGCCTATGTCACCAGTCATACCGGAGAAAGCGAGCGGCAGAGAAACATGTTTGGATTCATAGCGAACAGAACACCAGGAGCGGGACCCTCGAATCCTCGAAATCCGGCTGTGTTCAACAATAACCTAATCTTAGATACCACGGTGTTAGCAACGGTGATAACCCCAGAAAACGCGGTAGCATGTGCCCGAGATCGGGATGTGGCTCGCCGTGCGTTGGATCAGCAGAGGAGAGATGTCGAAGCTGAGAAACAAGGGATGGCCGTGCGCCAGCGCGAATTGGAAGAACTGGAGAATCGTCTTCAAGTTCAGTCAACTAGGATTTACAATCAGAGGCACCAGACGAGATTACCGGCAACTGGTGGAAATTTACAGCCAGCCACATTGTTTGTTACCCCTCACGATCAACCAATCCCGGTTGTGAATAAGGAAACCGGATATCAAGCTGCAACCCTGGGAGGACAGCCGGCAAACGTGCAAGCCGGGTTACCCACGTTGCAAACTGGAATCGCTGTTGGCAATACCGCACCACCACCACCGCGATTTCATACTCCACCAGGTCACTTCAATAATCCCATGGATAACGTATATGCAACAACATTGGCACTTGATCGCATCCCCGTAGGAGAGTCACCCCATGCAGTGGAGACCCGGCGGGCGATAGACCTGTTGCGCACAGCAGTAGCTCAACAGGCCAATTACCCGGATAACAGGAGTGGCATGCACGGAACACCATACGTTAGTCGGCAGAACAGGAATACCGGCTATATTCAGTCAAGCTCGGCACGGCGGAGGGCAGAGCAGCAGCAAATGCCGCCTCCTCCCCGTAGACCGGCAACGCCTGCAGCATCAGCAACGCAAGCCATTGTGGACAGTTCTCGAGCAAGGCATGCAGCAGCCGGGTCTGCGGTACGAGGGCCGGTAGCAGTTGCACCCCCCGCCGTACCCGCTGCGGGATCGCACGTTTCCCGAGTGAGGCCAGTACCGGCAAACCTCGCCGGACCTAAGTGCTTGTCGGATGCCATCAGGGCTGAGCCTTCCCCGGATAAATTCAAGGAACCGGGTAAAGTGGTTAATTATGAGCCGACCATGGACCTAGAGACCTAGTTGAGCAGTTAAGAGATGGCTATGTCGATTAGCAACGCATCTGAGAATCTCCAAGCCAAGTTTATGTACCTAATGATGTCCGAGGGAGCAGCAAAGTTATGGTTCAATAACCTACCTGAAAGATCCGTCAATTCATGGACTGAGCTGAAAACTGCCTTCATCAAGCACTTTCATGGGACGTGCATGAAGTTATTCACGATTGATGATTTAGAGCGATGTGTCCAAAAGAAGGAAGATTCGGCGCGCAGCTAGGTGCGCCGGGTTATGGAAATTCTCCACTCGTCCACTGATATCTAACCAAAGGATGCATTACAAGCTATGGCAAAAACGTGCAAATACACACCGTTAGTGCAAAAGCTGACACGCATGAAGTCTAGTCGGCACGCTTCAGAGGTTACAATGGGAGAGTTGATGGACGCGTGCAACAAGCACGCCACCACAGATACTACAAAGGAGGATGTCGATGACAAAAAAGCGAAAGCCAACGCAAATAACAATGGAAGACCCGGCAATGGGACTGCACCGGGCAATAACGGAGGAAGTAATGGAAATAACCAGCACAAGCGCCCATATGAAGGAAATTCCGAGTTTGTTGCTAATACAGAAGCCGGGTTTGCGAGACCTAGGGCAGAGGGAAATTTGAACGGAGGAAACTTCAATGGAGGAAATTACCAAGGACCACCAAGGCCGGCTAACCATATAGAGGCATTCAGGATGCCCTGTCCGCGTCATAGCAGGAACGGCAGGCCGGCTAATCATTCATTAGAGCAGTGCGTGGACTTACAGAGATGGAAGAACGAGGAAATACATAAGGCCATGCGAGGTGCAGGCCGGGGAGGAGGATCGGCTCCGGGTGGAAACCCGGGCAACGGGCCACCCCCAGTTGGCAACGCAGGAGGTGGCAATCCGGGTAATAATCAAGGAGGTGCTGGAGGTTTCCAAGCCAACCCAAAGCAGTTAGGACAGTACCACGTTCATGCCACAGGGACTTCCAATAAAGATAGAAAGATACTTAAAAGGGCCGTAAACGCGATTTCCTCAAGTGTTCCGAGATATTTGAGATGGTCAGACCAAGAGGTAACATGGAGCAGAAGGGATCACCCGGAAACAATAGAACATCCGGGTGTGTTAGCTTTGGTAGTTGCACCACAGGTCAATGGTTATGAGCTGAAAAAGGTTTTGATGGATGGTGGAAGTAGCATCAATATCTTATATTGGGAAACCTTCGTACGCATGGGGCTCAAGGAGTCTCAGCTGCAGAAAAGTTCCACAGTTTTTCATGGAATTGTGCCGGGTCACTCGGCATGCCCTGAAGGAAAGAGAACATTAGAAGTTTCTTTTGGAGAATCCAAGGACAATTTCTAAGTGGAATGGCTCACATTTGAGGTGGTAAAATTGCGCAGTCCTTATCACGCGTTGTTCGGAAGGCCGGCTTACGCCCAGTTCATGGCCAGACCGTGTTACATATACATGCAGCTAAAAATCCCGGGTCGCAAGCAAACCATTACTATACACGGGAACCGGGTTGTGGCAGCAGAGTGTGACGAAGGAGACGCGGCAATGGTAGAACGGGCTTGCAGGAAGGAAGAGCTCAAGTATTACCGGTCTCAGGTAGACCCGGAATATAGAACGGCCTTGAAAAGACCGAATACGGAGGATGAGAGAGCAAAGTTCAAAGCAGCCCAGGACACCAAGATGGTGGCTTTTGTCGAGGGTGATCCCTCCAAGCAATTTGCTATAAGATCTAACCTAGACAACAAGCAGGAAGAAGCACTCATAGAGTTTATTCGTGAGAATCAAGATGTTTTCGCTTGGACGCCTAGCGACATGCCGGGTATCCCGACCGAATTAGCTGAGCACAGTTTGCACGTCGATCCCAAGTCTCGGCCTGTGAAGCAGGGCCTGAGAAAAATGAATGAGGAAAGAAGAAAGGCTATAGGAGCGGAGATAGCTCGGCTCCTTGCAGCCGGCTTTATCATGGAGGTTTTTCACCCGGATTGGCTGGGAAATCCGGTTCTAGTGATGAAAAAGAGCAACGAGTGGAGGATGTGCATAGATTACACGAGTCTCAACAAGCATTTCCCAAAGGATTCGTTTTCCCTCCCAAGAATAGATCAGATTATAGATGCAGTGGCAGGAAGTGACCTATTGTGTTTCCTGGATGCTTATTCCGGGTATCACCAGATTAATCTCAAAAAGGAGGATTCGGAGAAAACATCGTTCATAACCCCCTTTGGAGCTTTCGGTTACAAAACTATGACCTTTGGGCTAAAGAACGCTGGCGCAACGTACCAACGGTGCATTCAGAAGTGTTTTGAGGATCATATTGGACGCAACGTCCATGCTTATGTTGATGATGTGGTGATTAAAACAAGGAAAGCAGAAACATGAATTGATGACCTAAAGGACACTTTCAGGAATTTGAGAAAATATCAGATGAAGCTTAACCCCACAAAGTGCGTATTTGGAGTCCCAGCAGGAAAGTTACTCGGTTTTATTGTTTCCGAGAGAGGGATTGAGGCAAACCCAGAAAAGATCAAGGCCATCCAGAGTTTGAAAAGGCCGGAAGGCCTGAAGCACGTCCAGAAGCTCACAGGATGTGTAGCAGCGTTAAGCCGGTTTATATCCAGGCTTGGAGAAAAAGCAATACCCCTATACCGAATCTTGAGAAAAACCGACAAATTTGTATGGGACCAAGAGGCGGACGAGGCATTTGAAGCTCTGAAAAAGCAGTTATCCGAGGCACCAATTCTGGTAGCGCCGGGTCCCAAAGAGCCCATGCCGTTATACGTTGCGGCCGGGCCCTGGGCAGTTAGCGCAGTGGTTGTAGTTGAGCGCAAGGAGGATGGAAAGAATCACCCGGTACAAAGGCCGGTTTATTATGTGAGTGAAGTCCTATCGGAAGCA
Source organism: Alopecurus myosuroides (assembly GCA_028641055.1). Classification (NCBI taxonomy): domain Eukaryota; kingdom Viridiplantae; phylum Streptophyta; class Magnoliopsida; order Poales; family Poaceae; genus Alopecurus; species Alopecurus myosuroides. The sequence continues at coordinate 154,295,922 of CM054059.1, forward strand.
AAGCAGCGTTACTCACATTGGCAAAAGTTAGTTTTCGGGGTCTTCATGGCCAGCCGGAAATTGAAACCATACTTTCAGGAACACCCCATAACAGTGGTTAGCTCCATACCAATGGCAGATATTATCAGAAATTCAGACGCGACAGGTAGAATAGCCAAGTTGGCATTGAATTGGGAGATTATCACATCAACTACGAGCCCAGGTCTGCAATCAAATCCCAGGCTTTAGCTGATTTTATCAATGATTGGACTCACACAAGCATGCCCACAATGATGCCAAGTTCCGAGTCTTGGGTGATGCACTTTGATGGTTCCAAGCAATATGAGGGATCATGAGCTGGGGTGGTAATTACATCACCCAAAGGAGACAAATTGAGTTACGTGCTGCAAATTCACTTCGATTGCTCCAACAATGTGGCCGAGTATGAGGCATTATTACACGGATTGAGAGTAGCAAAGGAGATGAACATCAGGCGAATATGGTGCTATGGAGACTCGGATCTTGTGGTACAACAGGTCTCAGGGACCTGGGATAGAAAGTATGCAACAATGACAGCATATCGCAGAGAGGTAGACAGGGTGGCCGGGTCTTTTTCCGGGTATGAGGTGGAACATATTGACAGGCGAAAGAACGAGGCAGTAGATGCGCTCGCAAGACTCGGCTCGCGCCGGGAGCCGGTTCCACCTAATGTTTTTCTGGACGAGTTATGGCGACCTTCTATCAAAACCGAATCTGAAGAAGAGGTGGCTAACCAAGACCCGGACTTGGAGCTTGTGGCCGCTGTACGTGCTATTCCCGAGTGGACGGAGCCGTTTTTGGCCTACCTATCACAGGGCGAGTTACCACCACAGGAAATTTTAGCTAGGCAAATCCTGAGACGAGCAAATGGCTAATCTATCATCAATGGGGAGTTGTATAAAATAAGTGCTGCAGGAGTCTTTTTGCGTTGTGTAGCACCAGAAGAAGGCCGACGGATTTTGAAGGAGATTCACGAAGGTGATTGTGGGCATCATGCCTCCACAAGATCCCTTGTGGCTAAAGCATATCGGCACGGTTTCTTCTGGCTAATGGCTTTAGCGGACGCAGAGCGCTTGGTGGCAAGGTGCGATGGGTGTCAAAGGTATGCTCGCCAAACCCATGTGCCGGCTATGGAGTTGCGAACAATCCCGTTAACCTGGCCATTTGCAGTTTGGGGTATGGATATGGTGGGCCCCTTTCACATGTCGCCTTGCAAAAAGACTCACCTTTTGGTGGCTATTGACAAGTTTACTAAGTGGGTTGAAGTTATGCCAGTCACCAATTGTGAAGAAGTCACAACAGTCAAGTTCCTGAAAAAGATTATCTATCGGTTTGGATATCCCCACAGCATAATAACAGACAATGGAACCAACATGTCCTTAGGTGAGATGGAGAAATTCTGTGGAAACAATGGCATCCGCCTTGACATAGCCTCGGTAGCCCATTCACAAGCTAATGGACAGGTGGAGAGGGCAAACCAGGAGTTACTTCGTGGGTTGAAACCACGGCTGAGAGTCCCGTGCCTCAGAGCTGCTGGGGCATGGGTCGAGGAGTTACCATCGGTGATTTGGGGAATTAACACTACACCTAACAGATCTACTCAGATGACTCCGTTTTTTATGGTTTATAGTGCAGAAGCAGTTCTGCCGAGCGACATTATTCATGATTCACCCCGAGTGGCGGCTTATGTTGAGGTGGAGAACGAGAAGACCCGGCAGGACGCCGTGGATATGTTAGAAGAGCACAAGGAGCAAGCTTTGGAGAGATCAGCCATATATCAGCAGGATTTGAGGCGATACCACAGCCGGCGAGTCAAAAGCCGGGTCTTCCAGGAAGGAGACCTAGTGTTACTCCTAGTACAATCAAAGGAAGGAAAGCACAAGCTATCTCCACCATGGGAAGGCCCGTTCATCATAAGCCGGAATTTGCACAACGGATCATATTACTTAATAGATGCAAGGGAAGAGTCGAATACTGTCAATGACACAACTCACACCACTTCATCTATGCAAGAGAGGGAAAGACCATGGAACGCGGCTCAGCTACGTCCCTACTACACTTAGCATAGGCTAGGTTTACAAGTTGAATTACACGATGTAACAGGCAGCAGGTTTCAGACGCACTCTTTTCCTATCCAGGGTACCTAAGTGGACTGGAGGGTTTTAATGAGGCGGCTTGCTGACCTAACTTTTCTCATATCAATAAAGAGATGGTTAAACTATGATATTGTTTCTTTCTTATTTGTTTCTGTTAAATTTGTTTTTAATTTTTCTGTTTTTTACCTTCTGTTTTTTCCTTATCAGGTAAGTATTAATTGTTTGGTTATAGTACACTAGGTTAAATATTTTGTAGATTGCATATATAGGTCTTGGGGGCTGATTGCTTGAATAGCACAACTATAATCTCAGACCCGGCCACGATGCCATTAAGTTATAAGGACCGATTACTTGCAATAAGTACGGTTATAATCTTATAACCGGACAATAGAGCCAAATGTTCTTGATTTCTCTTGTTTAAGCTTGATGTGACTCGCAATAAGGTGGCGTGCTTTGCTAACGTATAATCACAATCAGTCATGATGGCCACTGGGACTTGCCTGACCCTGTTTTATAAAGTTACAACAGCACTAAATATCCACGCGAAAGCCGGCTTACAACAAAGAGGATCAAAAGGGTCATCCAAACCACAAGTTATGCGGAGTAAAAGACTAACAGCCGGAAACTCACAATGTATTAAGCATAACTTCAAAACTTACATGAGTAGCTCTATGTTTTGGGCCTTAGCAAAAATAAGTAGCTTTGTGAGAACTACAAATCCCTAGACTCGGAAATTCGGGTCTTAGGGACTTGGGAATTTGAGAAAAGCAACAAATTATTTAGCTATCAAGCTTAAAACCCAAAAATCCGAGTCTTGGGGACTTGGGGACTTAAGAAGCAAAGTTCACCCGGTCAAAAAATCCTGAGATCCGGAAACCGAGTCTCATAGATATGGAAAAAGAAGAAAGATCAGAAAAGCAGCAAAAAAGTTTAAGACAGAAAAAAGCATGTCGAGGTGGATGGCCAAAAGGGCCAGCAAAGCTATTAAAGTTTAAGCGTATTACAAACTAGGGAAATAGTATCAAAAGTGCACATGCGCACTACTAAAAGATTAATTGTATGATGCATCTTATATTTACTAATTGGAGGCATCATTAAAGCCTCCACGTTAATCCACATCATCAAAATTAATTAAGCCGTTGGATCTTAGTTTTGTGGCTACTATAATCCGGGAAAACAATGTAACGTGACACGTTACAAGTAATCTGGCACGTAATCTGACATCAAATTGTACGTGTGGAAAATAAAACAACAATGAAACAGTTACAATCTAAATTCTTAATTTTGTGTGCAATTAAAATAGATTGGCCGTTTCGATCTAATGGGTTGACTTGCCGTGACCTAAAGGTAAAGAAACGACAAGCCATGGTCTAGATAGATACGCCGCCGTTTACTCTCCCAGGCTGATCAAGCATCCGGCCTCCTCCAACACGCGAGAAGTTGATTCCCTATTTGTTACAAGGATGACATCATGTAAAAAAGAGGATTTAACGTAGGCTTTTCTTCCTGCCGCCATAGTGCGTGACTAGCACATGGATCCATGCAATGGTGTTCATCGCCAAATAGAAAGTTTGCTATGGTGACTAGCAGATCGATCCATGGCGTTCATGACCGGATATAAAGTTTCGCCCAAAGCTTCCTCGCCTTTGCCGCCACGGCCGGTCATCAGCGGGTAGCCGTATCTTGGAATCCCTGCCGAGTGCTGCTTTTCCTCCTCATCCGCCGGCTATGCTTCCTCTCACTACTAGAATTTGCAGAGAGCCCTAGAGATCTCCTGCGCTCTCAAAAGGAGTCTCCCATATACGCTGGAATCTATTAAAAAGGTATACGATCATGTCCAGACTCTCAGACTTGCACTAATATTCTTTCTCTACAAATTCTCTCGAGCCTTCCAAGTTGTGTATGGCTCCCTAGATGTTTGATGTCTGTATGCAGCATGGAATTGAAGATGCCTTTGTAGTTTGAATAAATCAAGACGCAGCAGTTTGTTAGACTGCTGAGCGATGGAATCATGGAAGTAATCACAACTGCTTAACTTTCCGTCCTCAATCTCGAGTTAGCTTGCTGAATTCCGTCGCCTTTCACTGTGCCCTAGCAGCCAGCGCAATTGTTGATTTGTGAGTTTGTACCAGCAATCCAGCATACACGCACAAAATTAACACGCACCATGTGTGCATGCATGGATGTCTACCACATCCAGGCATGTATGTGCGACACACAGTTCGCATAGGAAGAGTTGCGGTATGGAGAAAAAGGCTGGCGGGCAGGCACATCGAGAGCTCCATGCAAGGGTATGACGGGCGACCACGGCGTGCTCTTTGCTCTTCCTGTCTACAACTACACAAGCAAGGGTATATGCGAGGAGTGCAAGCCTCCAAGGAAGGGGGTGTTGCTACTGCCTCCTTTCTTTATCTGATTTTTTAATCATGTAGTTTGTATTACTTGGAGTCAATATAGCTTCTTCTTACGGCCTAGATGATTCTGACAACGATTATATCAATAAGTTATTTTTCACCTCGGTAATGCAATTGGCTGACTCCTTATATTAGGTAAGAGAAAAATTCATGCAAGCTACAGGTCCTACTGTCACGTAGGAGTACATAATCAGATGGTTCATACTCAGATGGTTCTCCATGTTATTTTCATAAGAATTGTGTCAGGCAACAACACTCCTTTCTTATACTGAACTGTATAGCTACCCTCGATTGCTAATCCATGTTCCCCTCTTCAGTTTTGGGAGTCTTCTGAGTGCACCAGTTGATTAGGATGTTTGTGCTGTCCAATCTATGATTTATTATTTTTGAGTATGGTTTATAGGCCAGGTTCTAAATTAAATGCCGATAGTTCTATGTCATCATTTTTTTCAAATTAGGGCTCGCTTGGATGGCTGTTTTTCTGATCAAAACGCCTGAATACCACCGGAAAAAATCCGGACTTCTGTGGTCCGTACAATGTACAGGCCAACGTCCGTGAAAAAATACCGGGGTGGGAATTTCCATGCTTCCAAGCGGGGCCTTAAGGTGGAGGGAACGGGAATATGGGCATGAAAACCATCATGGTCGTCAGTTTCTACTTTCTGCCCCAAACTCCAGCTATGATAAATTCCTATGATAATTTTTTTCGGGAGATAACATGTGACATTAAAATGTAACCTGACTTAATGATCAAGTCTGGTAAATCACAAAACTATGTGGAATGTTTTGCCCAACATGCAGCAATAGAGTGGTACTGAACAATTTGTGCTCCTCCAATTAGTTCTTAATTTGTAATTCTGGTTTTCATGTACGATGAGAATTCAGAGGAGCCAAATTGATTGTGTTCTGTCTGCATGGTTATAGGTTACTTTTTAATTACGTTTTCTTAGCAAGGCTGGGAATTTTACTCCATGTGGCCTCTCCCTGAACTGCAGGCTTCGGTACCTCCTTTTCGCGAAAACGCAAAAGCTTTGCGTTTCGATTCATTGATAGAAAAGAAGATTTTTACATGCTCAAGAAAGAGCAGACCATCCATACAACACAACCCAGTAGAGTAAAACGACTACACCACGCTGCGAACAGTGAGCGTAGCACGCACTCCACACTCGGCTAGCCCGAGGACAACCACCAACGATATCAAAACTACGGAGCAAGAGAACCTATCCTAAACTGAGTAACATCGCCGCTTCTCGACCAACATCGGTGGCCCCCGAAGACAGACACCTCCAAGTCAACCTTCTTTGTCTACGCACCATCCACCTGGAGTACCTCCTTACTCCAGGTTCTGTGTTTTCTCCGCTCTTCTTAATTTCTTCACTAGCTTCAGGTCTGTACTACTAATTGTTATATGTATTTTAATTCAATATTGAGTATAATATATGCTGCAGGAGAGGAAAATTTATTCAATAGGACCTATATTCAATATTCTGAACGTTAAATCATTCAGGACCCATGTGCACCTGGACCGTTTATTCAATAAGACCTGTAGCCAATTATGGGTAATTAACCTGGAACATTTTCAACTCCTGACGGCCAAGTATTCCCAAGTTAATTTAACCTTTAATTTGTTTCTGGGGTTAGTTGTAGTTCATTACAATATTTTGGACACATTTGGTCTTAATTTTCTCTCTAATGTGTGTAATTAACAACCAGAACCAACCAAGCTTTTCCATACTTCACAGAATAATCTATAGTTCATCTACGCTCAGGTAGATATAATATTTTTAGTCTGGGTTTAGCTGATGCTATCCAAACTTTGTTCCAACTATACTTAATTGTCAAATAGAATGATTCAGTAGCTTTTGAGGTTTAACAAATCATACGGATATGTATATCACTACTAGACATGCTATTGTAGAAGCCTTATGTAGGAGAATGAGAATACGAGTATTGTACAATTCTGCGTTTCAAATGTCTTGATGATAAGCATGTATTTCAAGCATCCTGACAAATAGTACAAACCTACTGTGGAATAATCTGCCTTTGAGAAAGCAACTGAAATAAGTCAAGGAAAATATGTACTAAGCATTAGTCAAATATAGGACAATGCACATGGTTAAGTTACTTTTTTAATAATATTTTTGTTCTAAATCTATCTAGATTAAAAAACAGTTGTATAATATGTCACAATTTATATTACCATTCTGCTACACAAAACAAGAATTTCTACGGTTCATTCACAAAATGATCTTAATTTAAATATTTGTATATGACTTCAGATTTATAAAAATTCTTATTTATCCGTATTCGGTAGATTTAATCCCATGTTACCTATATCAGCATTGCATTCTTTAAAATGGATAGTATGGTTTGAATTTGATTATTACTTTTAGACCCAGTCTGCAACAATACATCGAGTGACATTATTCATTAAGGAAACATAAGTCCAAATATCTTGAATTAAGAAAATAAACATATTAACAATATCTAAAGCAACCTATCCCGTGCGGATGCACGGGTTGATGACTAGTATTACATAATGCCTATTCGCCGAATAAATGTTTTATGGCGAGAAACAGTAAAACTTCACTCGGCATCCATAGCCGAGTCATCAGCAGTGTCCTTGGCGGTCTGGTCTTCAGCATGCTCTTCTGTGGTCTTCCCTGCTCCCATATCCGGACCAGTCACGGTATCAGCACGAGCTGGAGGAGGAACAACCGGAGTAGATGAGGATGGCGCAGTATCGGCCTCGACTTTCTTCCTGGCAACTTCCTCCTTCCACCGGGACAGCATGTCGAAGGGAACAGGGAGATCAGATGGAACCGGCTTGTCTTCAGCATTGTATGGCGGGGTGAGTTTCCTCACATCCAGATTATCGGCTATCAGGCTTGCCGAGTGACGTACCTGGGCATGCATAGACTTGTAGTCCTTACCCGTGAACCTTGAGCCGTCGTTGTTAAACTCGGGGAACCCATTCACGAGCGTTGCCGGCTCAAGCCTAGGAAAATAGGCTTTGACCAAGGCAAGGCCGCGGCTCACCCCAATCCGGCATGCTGAGCGCTTCCAGTGATCGATCCAATCAGGGACCGTGGAGCACGCATCAAGTATCTGGGACACACCACCATAACCGCCAGGCCACTTCACAGCTTCCAAGGTCCACTTGGTACCAATAGAGAATTGCCGGATCACGGCCTTCAGTGTCTTCAGCTTTTCAATATCATCTTCATCCACAGCTTCTTCACCCGGACCTGCAGAGTAACAGGAAAAGTAAAGCGGTGAGACTCGGGTTATAAACCCTACAGAACGAGGAATCCGGGTTATAGTCAGCAAGTTAGGATTTTTTACCAAGCAGGGAGCGGTAAGTGTCGGCAATAGAGGCTGAGATTTTCTTCGGCACACCCTCAACATTTTGGGACAGTTTCTTGTACTTCTTGCAGTCCTTGGCAAGGTCCTTCACCTCGGCTTCCAGCTCTTCCCGCAGCTTGGTCTCAGCCTGGAGGAGTTCGTTGGTTTTCGCCAACATCTCCTCCGACCGGGTCACGCAAGCCTGCAGAAATAGACAAGGAAAAAACAGTCGGAAGAAGGGTAAAGCCGGGTATGATAGGTTACACAGTTATGGAAGTACCGAGCAAACTTTATATAGTTAACTCCGAACTTAGGGATTAGATGAATATATAAGCAATATTGATTAAGTTACCTGGTGCTCAGCTGCTAGGGACTCAAGGATATCCCTTTCATTGGTCTTCAGGGAGTAGAGCTCATCTAGCATCCCTTCAAAATCAAGGTGGCCGAGATTCGGCCTGGAGGAGCTGGGGTTCTGGTTACCCGGAGGCGGGGTCCTTTCCTGTTTTAGAGGGCTCATCCAGGTTGCCTGGGTGTTAGGAGTGGGGTCACCCCTCCGTGATCCCAGAAACTCGACATCCTCATCTTCCGGTTTATGCGTTGGTAGGGGAAACTCGACCTCTTGGTCAACTGGGTCCTTCAGCTGTTCTTCTTCTTCTTCTGCACCGCCAGACGCGGGCTTCACAACATCCTCCGGGTCTTCCATAGCCGGGTTATCGACGTTCATATCCTGAGGGTTAGTAAGTGTGACCTTGACCCTGATAAAGAAAGAGAAACAATTAGTAGATAATAAACAAAATACGTAGAAAATACTAGTGTATTGACTAACAAGGAAAGCGAATTACCCGTATTCACGACGAAATCCGGTGGGAGATCGTTGCTGGACCCGGAAGACGCTGAAAAAGAATCGGAAAGTGAGACCCTAAGTTGTCCGGCTAATGGATGATTCAGAGAAGGATATCTTTGAAGAATATGGGATGGATGAGTTTGGGAAGTACCGGCTCGGCGAGCGGGTGACAAAGGGATACCCGGGTGAAGAGGATCGTCACCCGGAGAATTCTGGGTTACCCTACGTTTGGTCGGGGCAGGTTCCTTCAAGTATGATGAATTGGTTAGACGCTGGTTAAGTTCGCACATATTGGCATATGAGTATGGCTTGGAGGTCATGGAGGAATAGGGCACGTTGAAAACGACACTCCGGGTCTTCCTCTTCGCCCCAATCTCCGCTTCCGGCTCAGCCTCACTCTCTTCCGACTGGGTGTATTCGTTGTCCTCTAGCCCTGGTGAAAAAGGAGTATTGTCGGAAAAGGGAAATTTGGTCTAACAAGTTTATGAAGTAAGTATAAAAAGAAGACCCGGACTTACCTTCATCACTGTCAGCCGGCTCCTCGTCTTCCTCCGAGTTTTCGGAAGGGGGAGGAGTGACTATCTTCCAGAACGCATCATCTTCCTGAGTAAGAAATATAGTGACAAAGGTTAGTATGTGTGCATGAGAAATATCAGTCGGAGAAAGGGTGATAACCGGTTCTTACTGGAGGAGCCGGGTTAGCGCGCGTGAAGGGACTAAGTACGGATATGCTCCGGATGACGTCGAGTTTTTCAGCCAAGAAGTTCTTCATGGCTTTGTTTACGTCCGCAGCCGGGTAATTTTTCTCCGAGTACCGGAGAGAGTCGGTGATGTGCCCAGAATAATCGCACATGAGCTTGGGCCGGATGGTGTTAGGCTGGATCCGGCAGCTTACCCAGGTCTTTATCAGATTAAGCCCAAGGAGACATTGGGCAGAAAGCACAACGAGCATATGAAGAAGAGGCTGGATAGATTGCCTATCGGCCTCGGATGCGAAGGAGTTCAGATTATCGGACAAGGAAAGAGTGTCATCAGAGAAACCCGGCAATGGCTTCTCGCCGGGTAAAGAGGTGTCTTGGCAGTAGAAATAGGTTTTCTGCCAGTGTTTTACATGTGTGTGGAGGCTAAGAGTCGGCATCAGAGAGTTTTTACGTCTCTGAACTGAGACTCCTCCACAAACTAGGAGGGCCTCGTCACTGCTCTCCCGACAGGGTTTGCATTGAAAGAGTTCAAGAAATAAGGCTAGGTTGGGAGGAATGCATAAATAAGCTTCACAGAGGACTATGTAGTGGCAGATGTTAAGCATAGAGTTTGGGCCGATATCGAATACCCGGAGTTTGTAGTGATCCAGGAGTTCCCGGAAGAAAGGGTGACCCGGGGGGCGGAAACCCCGGATCACGTGCTCGACGAAGACCACCACTTCATCCATTCCTGGTGAAGGCCGGGTCTCTTCGCCGGGTATCCTCCAGTGGATCTCTGACCGGGTGGGCAGGACACCCGACTCGGCCAGCTCTTCAAGCTTGGCCTTCGTGACAGTCGATTTCGCCCAATTGGCGGAAATCGACTGACCCGGCTTTTGCTTGCCGGCTTGGTTTTTGCCCTTTGACTTGGCGCTAGCCTTAGGAGCCATGGAGTGTAGATCTAAAAGGAGGTAAAATGCAAGTGTGTGAATATCGAGAAACTTGGAGAGCGCAGCTATTCGATATAATAAGAAGAGGAAAAAACAAAAGCAACTAAGTACTTGCAAGATTTGGCAAATGGATCTAGTCAAGAACACATGGTGGAAAAATATGAGATTGCAAATAGCAAAAGTGTGCTAAGGGGCATAGAAATGGATTTAGCTAAGTGCAAGCCGTGGAAAAAAGTGAGATTAGGGATTACAAAGGTATGCCTAGCTAATGGAGAAAAAATGGATAACGAGTGGGTGAGATTCGATCCAAAGTATTCGCGTGAATTTGAAAAAGAGGAATCTAGATCTAAGAGACGGAGGGACTTACTGGATGGATTAATGGAGGAGATGCACGGAGGCGGCGATTAGCTCGACGGCGGCGGCGTCTCAAGATCTCCGGCGGCTCGAATGGAGGCTTGCTCGCGGCCTAGCGGGCGGCGACACAACTCCGGTGGCGCAGCTCCGGTGGCGCGAGCTCGATTTGGGGCTCGTGGGCGCGGAGGTGGAGTGAATGGAAGAGAAAGAAAGGGGAAATGGACGCTGAGATCTAGGGTTAACCCCTGGGCTCTATTTATAGGCGCGGGGAGAAAATCCCTAGGTTTGGGCGGTAAGTGAAAAAAATTGGGAGAAAAAGATCCGGCCCGGATATTTGGGGATAAGTACCAGAATATTCGTTGCGAGATATCCGGATGGAGATTGTGGTTGATTGCGAGCGTATTATTCAGATTAATTGGTAGCGATGCAGATGCCGAGTCTTGTCACATTTCCTTGGAGTGTTGACCCGGGAGATGATGCCCTGACTCGGAAAATGCCGGGTTATTATATGGACCGCCCAAAGAGCAGGCCTAGCTATTATCAAAGCATTCTAATCCGGTATATTATGAATTTGAATGTTTATTGTTTTGCAGGGAATAGCGTGCGCTTCATGGTTGATCCCGAGAAGCCCAAGCTATTCTGGGGACTACTGATGGGGGGATGATAACCCGGTAGGCTCATGCCAAGGTGAAACCCGGCCCGAAGGGAATCGCACAAGACCCGGCCCAAGGTGGAGGAGTTTCTAGAAGGCCCAAGAGGGAACATAAGCCTTGTAACCCGTGCCTTAGGGGTCACGATTAGGAAACTTAGGGTTGTGTGCGGTTTCCGGGTAGGATAGTGAGTATGCCTTGTATAGGAAACCAGGGAGACGGGTAATATATAAACCGGTTCCTAGGGTCAGAAAAGAAGAGCTTTTACCAGATATTCGAGTATCCTTGTAATACGAGAGCTGATAGTTGTAACCCTAGATCGGAGACTCGGCGACATTACAGCAGAGCTACCAGATCGCTTGATAGCATGATTTCCCCTGAGCTAGACCCTCTCCCAAACACCAGAGTCGATTTGCCCCAAAGTAAGTTACCCCTGGTAACGTCTGCCGTGATTATCCCACGACAGCCCCCTTTCTCTTCATCTCCTCAGCTGACCCATCTTTCTGCAAGTCTACATTCATAGCTCCCGTCCCCTCTTCAATGATAGCCATCGCATCATCAATTTTATCATGTTTCGCCTCCGGCTCAACTACCTTCTCCTTGCCTTCCTTCCCCTCTCTCCCTATAGACACAACATTGGAGCCACCACTTCCCACACCATCCCTGGTCGTCACGTTGAACTCAAGCTTTTTCATAGTGTCCTGCTTCGTCAACTCCTTACCCCTGTTTTTCCTTCTGTACACTTGCAGATGTCGTCAACTTAAGCGGACTCTGAACCTCCTCCTCATCCTCCCCCTTACTACTATTTTCTTTTATTTTCAAATCTTGTTTCCTCCATGTTGATCTGTCACTCCCTCCCCGACTACTCCACTTGCTAAAGCCAAAGCTCCTTCCTCCACCCGAGCTTCTACTCCCACTTCCACTACTTCTGTTACGATCTTCCATCCTCCTTCCTTCTATCTCAGCTTTCAGCCATCTCCCGAACTGGGCCTTCTCATCCTTCTTTAACTTGGTGTTACACTCTCGATCCATGTGGCCAATAATACCACAGATGTAACAAAAGTCTGGCAAATACTCATAAGAAAATGGGCACCAACTCTCCCTTCCAGTATCATCAATCTGCACCATGCTCCCTCTCATCAGAGGCTCAGTAATATTCAGTTTAACCTTTACCCGTAGATATTTACCTACAGCTTTGCCATTTTCATTTGTTTGCACTTCCTTCACCTCTCCAATTGCTCCTCCAACATCCTCCCCGGTCGCACGATCCATCATCCCAAGCGGGAGCCTAGAGATTTGGACCCAGATAGGCATCCTGTTAAACTCGTACTCCTCAATTAGCTTTGTCGGATCAAACTCTTCCATAACAATAAGCTCCTTCCCATACCACCATGGCCCTTCCTCTACCGCCCTCCTCTTTCCCGACTCCTGCCCAAACGTGAACAGAAATACGTTGTTTCCCAGATCATTGCACACCACTCCTTTCATCGGGCACCAGCAGTTTCCCAGCGTGCTCTCCGGCACATTAGCCATGGCAGGTTTCTCGGAAATCACCTTCCCAATCGCCTGCACTTCCCTTCTCTCCATAGTACCCGTGACCCTCCTCGCGATCCGTACGCACTGCAACTCGGCCTCCGAGAGACGCAGGCTCTTCAGCAGCCCTGCCACATCCTCCATCAGCCAAGGCGCCAACCGACCTCGGGCCAATCTAGGTTAAGTGTTTTACGATCACACTCCTAGAACGTACGAAAGGCTTATGGTGGAAACCTAGCAGGGAGGGTGATTGATCAAGACCAAGGCTAGAATGAACGAGATCGATCACTAATCAAGAACTCCGGAGAGGAGCCGATGAGATCTTGCCAGAAGAAAACTGATCGCCTCCGTAATCACCGGAGGGACTGAACCGTCACCAGAGGGACGGACCCGCATCACAAGTCTAATTCCTTATAGTAAAGTTAGTAGGCATTGGTGCATACCAGGAGGCCTAGGTGCATCACAACTCTATTCTGTCCAAAAAAAAATCGCGGGACGAAGGGGACGACGTACGGACACGGACACCACCAACTTTTCTTTAATAGTAAAGATTTACCGAGCTAGTTTAGCTTGCTAAAAAGAATTAGAAGTTTCTTTAGCGAGCTAGTTTATAGCTTGCTAAAAAGAATTAGATTGTCGAACGGATGTAGTACGTGGAAGAGTACGAAATACATACCCCCTTTGTTCCTTCTGATTTATTTTTTCATTTTCACAAAAAAACCCAACATTAAGGGATCCAAGGAACCAGAACCACAACGTAATCTTGAGTTTTGGCCTTCGATACTTTCACCATCTATATTTGCTAGTCTTTTCGGCTATGTGTATTGCCTTTTCTCGCACATAGAGTTGGTGAATACATCGTCAGCGCATCCAAACCTCGTGGGAGGATTTGTTTTTTCTCCTACAAACAAGTCAATATCCATTCTCAAAACAAATACCATACCTAGCTAACATGACATTTTCATAACCGTTCTAAAATATATGTCATGCAACTTTCATCTTACATTACATGACATGATGCCATTCTTCATATTTACATTGCTCTGTGTGATCATATCTAGCGGACATTATGGTTTACTCAAGTTTGCCCGCCGTTCGGTTATTCCATGTTAGGCTATCTCGTCGCACATCCCGATACACTGCTAGAGGTACTCATTTGTATTCATCATGTATTGGGTATTATTGAGTTTTGAGTATTATAAATGTGATGGTTTTCTAGATTGTTGCCCCAACATGTGAGGATATAATAAAAAATAGAAGAAACAAAATAAATAAATAAATGAGAAAACATCTAAAAGAGCCACAAAGGTCAAATAAAGAGAGAAATAGGGTATCACTACTCTCTTTGATTCCACGGTTGTGCTTTGTTTTAGCACATGTTGTTCACCGATAGAGTTTTCATTTGTTACTTGCATATCTAGTGGAGATCTTTATATTATGGACATTGGCTTCTATGTCAACAATGAGCTTTCTCAAATGCTCTATGTTTCATGAGCAAGAAAGTTGGACGCACTCCGAGAGCATCATTTTGTCTCCCGGTCTGCATGTAGCTCTTTAATTTGAACTTTCAAGAAACGTACAATATTATTTTTAAATATTATAAAAATATGTATATATAGGTAATGATTAATAACCGAGGCGGAAACGATGCCTGTTAGAGCCATCGTGTTACGTGTTATATAGGTAGGTTAAAGCCCCCTAATTTGGCTTACAAGGAATATATTGTATAGAGTGGTATACTATACCATAACCATACGGTAACACGTATTACGTTTAACAACCTCCCTTAATCTAAACTTCGCAGAAGATTTAGATTACGCCTAAATTCAAGAAGATTCCTAACAGGAAGTGCTTTTGTAAACCCATCAACAACTTGCTATTTGCTAGAAATAAACTTAATATCTAATTGTTTATTAACTACTCTTTCTCTAAAAAATTGAAAATCAATCTCTATGTGTTTTGTACGTGCATGAAACACAGGATTTGCAGATAAATAGGTAGCTCCTAAATTATCACACCATAGACAAAGCCTTTCTTGTAACTTGACTCCAAGCTCACCAAGAAGTGTTTCAGCCCATATTAATTCAGCTATGGTATTTGCTAAAGACTTGTATTCAGCTTCAATACTTGAACGTGACACTGTAGCTTGCTTCTTTGCATTCCATGACACAAGGTTAGGACCAACAAATATAGCAAACCCTCCTGTAGAACGTGAGTCATCTGTACATCCAGCCCAATCTGCATCTGAAAAAGCACTTAAAAGTGTAGACTGTGATTGCTGGGAAGTTATACCAAGATTTCTAGTGTCCTTAACATATCTCATAATTCTCTTGACATTTGTCCAGTGTGTGGTTGTCGGTGCATGGAGATATTGACAAACCTTATTAACAGAACATGATAAGTCTGGACGTGTGAATGTGAGATATTGTAAAGCACCAACAATGCTGCGATATTGTGTACAATCTTCTGGTCCTAGTGGCACTCAATAAGCAAGAGATAATTGGTCAGTGGATGATAGGGTTGTAGGAGCAGGCTTACAATGTTGCATACTAGCCTTTTGAAGCAAATAAGACACATACTTTTCTTGTGTCAATATAAGACCATCTGGAATTTTCTTCACCTCAATGCCTAAGAAGAAATGCAAGTCTCCTAGATCCTTGAGAGCAAAATCATCATTAAGATCTCGGAGCAATGCAGAAGTAGCTTGATCGGATGAGCTTGAAACTATAATGTCACCAACATATATCAAGGCATAAATGGTTATACCAAACTTGTGATATAGAAATAGTGAAGTATCAGCTTTGGAGGGTGTAAAACCAAGATCATGTAACTTAGTACTCAAACGAGAGAACCATGCTCGAGGGGCTTGTTTGAGACCATACCAAGCTTTGTCCAGTTTGCAAACATGATGAGGAGCATTGGGCTCCTCGAAACCTGGAGGTTGTTTCATATAGACTTCCTCTTCCAGAACACCATGAAGAAACGCGTTCTTGACGTCTAGCTGCCGCAAACTCCAACCTCTGGAATCTGAGATGGATAAAACAGTTCTAATGGTGGCTGCTTTAACAACTGGACTAAAAGTATCTTCATAATAAATACCAAATCTTTGCTTGAACCCTTTAGCAACAAGGCAAGCTTTGTCAATGGTGCCATCAGCATTTTTCTTGATTCTCTATACCCATTTACAATCAATAATATTTTTGGTAGAATTGTGAGGAACCAAATTCCATGTGTTGTTCTTGATAAGGGCATCATATTCTTCCTGCATTGCCTTGCACCAACGTGGATCATCAAGAGCATCAGCAAGATTATGGGGTTCTCCTGTACATGCAAGAAAACCGTAGCAACCATAGTGAATAGTTCCATTAGTAATAATTTTGGGATTTTTATACTTTTCATTAATTTGGTTTGTTTCCCGGCACAGAAGTTGTTGTCCGCCCCGTCGGCACAGAGGATCCCGAGGGAGCAGCACATCTACCACGCGAAGGAGCAGCGGCTCTTCCACGCGAACGCGACACCCAAGGACGATGTGTGTACACACGCCATTGGTGCGGGGAAGGCTCAGGGTCATCATTGGCGCAGGAGATGCTGTCGCTGTCGGGACAATGGGTGTCGGCGCTGTCGGACGCGCGTGTACGGGCAGCACTGCCCCCGGGGCGGGCAGACGCGCTTGGCGAAGAAGAATCAACGCGATGCTCCTCGGGATCGGAGCGCTTCTGGTCCGAGGTGGCAGGAGGATCTTCGTCGGAGTCAGTGCTCATATTGGCATTTTCTGCATGCACATCCAGGTCGTCATCTTCTTCATTTGAGCTCGTTTCAGAAGAATTTTCAACGCCGTTTTCTCCACCTGAGCCATAAGTTGATGTCCCATTTGCTGCATCATCAGTTTCTTCATGTGCCTGAGTATTATTAGTAACAACATGAACAATGGGCAAAGGCGTATAGTCATCAAATTGTGCATCCAAACTAGTGTTAGATAGATGATTTATGGGTAAGAGAAATATATCTTGACGAAGGCGTGTGCCAGCATTGGGGTTCATGGCAGCAAAGGGAAAGATATTTTCATCAAATACTACATCTCGAGAAATATACACTCGGCCAATTTTGGGATGAAGACATTTTACTCCCTTGTGAAGAGCATTATATCCAAGGAAGACACAACGTGTGGATCTAAAGGTAAGTTTCCTTTTATTGTATGGACCAAATTGGGACAAAAAGCACATCCAAAAGTACGAAGAGACTCACAATTTGGCTTAGTGTGGAGAATATGTTCAACAAGTGTATCAAAATTAATCACTTTTCTTGGGAGGAGATTGATGAGAAAAGTGGCTGTGAGGAAAGCCTCATCCCAAAATTTGAGAGGCATAGAGGCATTTGCAAGCAATGAGAGACCCACCTCAACTATGTACCTATACTTGCGTTCTGCGGAGCCATTTTGTTGGTGAGCATGTGGACATGAAACATGGTGTGATATACCAACTTTTTGGAAGAAGCTATTGAGTTTTTCATACTCACCCCCTCAATCAGTTTGCATAGTTTTAATTTGTGTGCCAAATTTTCGTTAATTTGTTTTTAAAAATTGAGAAAGACTTATACACCTCAGAACGATTTTTGAGCAGATATATCCATGTGAACTTACTAAAATCATCAATAAAGCTTACATAATAGCAATGTTTGCCAACAGACATAGGTGCGGGGCCCCACACATCAGAAAAGACTTTCTCCAAAGGAACAATAGACACACATGTTGAAATGGGGTATGGCAACTGATGGCTTTTGGCTAACTGGCATGAATCACAAAATATAAGGATTTATTTCAGGAGTATATGGAATCTTATTTTTCTTAAGGATCTGTTGTACCACAAAGGAGGAAGGATGCCCTAAACGACGATGACATGTGGAAGATGATGGCTTTATTGTAATGAAAGCTTGCTTGGAGAACTTGGTGAAGGAGGGCACTAGTGATATATACCTCCTTGGCATGGACCTTTATGAAGAGTTCGTCTGGTGTCCTGATCCTTAATCAAAAAGAAGTTTGGGTGAAATTCTAGAAAAATATGATTGTCATGTGTAAGCTTGTGTACGGATAAAAGATTCTTAGATGCACTAGGAATATGGAGTATGTTGTTAAGATGAAAGGAATTAGTAGGAGTGCACAAAGTGGAATGACCAATATGTTCAATTTGCATACCATTGCCTTCAGCAGTATAGACCTTGTCACGTCTGTGGCACTTCTCACGTACCGAGAGCTTGCTCACCTCGCTAGTAACGTGATCAGTCACACCCGAGTCAGGGTACTTATGGCGTGTATACACCCTCGTTGGTAAACCCCAAGAGAAAGGTTGTGAAGAGTGCGGCAACAAGTTTTCCCTCAGAAAAGAAACCGAGGTTGAATTGACCAGTAGGAGGACAAGCAATCTCTGAAGGTTGAAGCAGCTGAGGTGGCAGGGCGCACTACCGGTTCAGCAGCAATGTGGAACCTACACAACACAATAAAATCAATTTGTCCCAAGAAGCAGTGAGGTTGTCAATCTCACCGGTTTTGCTAAACACAAAGAGGTTAAACGTGTGGTGTGGAAAACAGTAGGAACAGTATGAGAGCAGTATGAAAGCAGTAGGTGTTTTATCAGTATGAGGAAAAAGAACCGGGGTCCACAGTTCACTAGTATCTCTCCGTGAAAGATAAATAACATGTGTGGTGAACAAATTACAACTAGGCAATTGACAGAAATGAACGCTGCACCGTTGTAACACCCGGGGGTTTTCCCTCAAATAGAATTGCTTGTTTTATTTTTTTTGCATGACATTGCATCATGCATCATTTGCATTGCACTTTGCTTCAAACCATTTTGGATAATTCAAGCAAATTCATTTAATTTTCAAACAACAACGAATATTTAAAATTTTGAAAAACAAAAGTTGGTGCAACTGGGTATTTTCCATAAGGAACTCATACAAGTTATCACCATAATTTTAGGGTCCCAAAAACCCCTTCTATTTTCTTTCTTATTCCTTTTCTACAAAAAAAAAGAGAGGAAAGAAAAAGAATTAAATAAAAACGGCTGGGGGAGGCAGGCCCAAAGGCCCACCTACAACTCCGAGCGCCCCAGCCCATCTAGCCCCAGGAGAAGCGCATCTCCTCTTCCTCCTGTACGGCAGCACATCGACCGTGCCCACGTCGACACTGCGCTCGATTTGACGGTCGCTGCTCCTAGCTCCCATCCTTAAAACCTCTACTCTGTCTGCCTCCTGCAACCCTAGCTATCCCCTCTATCTCTCCTCGCGCCGCCGCCGTACTCCTCTACTCCATCCTCTGTTCTCTGTTTCTTCTCACGAGAACAGAATAGCCACAAGCTACCGCAACCACCTCATCGCTGCGCCACCACCTCGCTTGCAGCCCAACTTTTCCAATGTTACCAACAGATGCACCTCGTCGTTATCTTCCTCCCCTGCGAAGGAATCAAGCCGGGAGCATCCTGGTCGCCGCCGACGTCCGCTTTTTCATCTCCGGCCCGCCACTTTCTCCGACGGAATTCGTCGCCGTCGGTCATCTCCGAGCCGGATCAACTACCCCGAGCCCCTCCCGGTGAGGTCCCCGTCCGATTCCCGACATTTACCTCCCCTTTTGCATCCGCTAGGCGCCGTCCCCATGTGCTAGACCTTTGGCAGCCATGGACGGGACCTCAAATAGGAGCTCTTACTCCAACGAGCGCCCTGTCGTGTGTGCACATACACGCACACCTGCACCCACGAGCACGCCTGTAGCGTCGTCGATTCTGGTCGCTCGGCGCCACCTCTGTCCGTCGTCGCACCTGCTTACGAATATTGAAGCGTTCGATTGTGTTTTCTTCAGTTAAACACCATTTCTAGCTCCTCTGCAGACCACACCTCGTGTACGTGCTCATACCTTCACACCCATGTACCCAGTTACCCCTGCACCATCAAGCTCGCATACGCGATGAGGATCAGCAGCGCCTGCTGCTGCAGTTCGTCCCCGTCCTTGCTCTGGTTTATGAATTCCGAAGCCTGTCAAAATTCAGTTTCGTCACTTAACAAGCGTCGGTTTTCCTCTTAAAGTTTCAGATCTGTATACGTACAGAAACAGGCACACAGCCCAGTGGCTAGCGCCCGATCCGCACCCCTGGGAGACCCGGGTTCGAATCTCCTCCGAGGCACCAAAGCCTCCACTTTTGCTTCTTTTCTACCGCGCGCCACGGGGCCCACCAGTCAGTGACTGCTGAGGCCATGTTGGATTCCATCCATCCCAATCAGCGCTGCGTGGCAGCGAGCCCCGCCTGTCAGCCTCTATGGCTGCGGTGCAGGAAGTGGATCTGGATCCCAGATCCAGATCTGGATCTTTTACCACGACCAAGTCCCTGTTAACTGCAGAAAGGTCCCTGAAATTCAAATGCACATAACTAATTCATTTTAACTCCAAATTTGAAAAGTAAAATATGTTTTCCAATCAAAATTCTCTGTACTTTTCAAATATACAATTTGTTTACTGTTTTTCCTAATTAAAAAGTGTGCAATAATTCAATGCTTTAAATAAACCTTTTAAATTGCAAAAATTCATAATTAAATATTTAAGATTCCAAATTTGGCAAATGAGATATCACATTGAAGATAATGTTGTATACATTCTATTTTCGTCATCCACCATGCAATTTAGTCACTTAAACCTAATGTTTGCTTGTAATTCACTTAAATAACTATGCATGCACCTGGAATTTTCCAAATGCAACCTTATCTTTGCTTTTGGGCCCATTTAAGATGTTTCATCATGTCTTGTATCTATTTTGATGCACCCTTTAACTTGTCATGCATATAAAATAGGATCATGCTGGTTTTTTTTTGCCATAGTAGTAATTGTTGCATCCGGTGTTTGTTCTAGTTCGTTGCTTCTTCGCGGATAGGACGTTGAGATGATGTGAGCACCGAGAAGTTCTTCGGATGTACCTCTACTTGCTGGATTCTAGGCAAGTATACTCACTTGCTACCCATGTTGCCTTTCCTCACTTGTTATCGATTCTTTCCGTTGTCTTTATGCTAGCCTTATGATTCGATGCTTGTGTCTCGATCCTATCATATGTTTACCTTGCAACCATGATATAGCCTTCCTTCCACTTCCTATTAACTGTTGTTTGTTTACCTTGTTGGCCCTCGTGTCGTAGTTGCATGCTTAGTGTTGTTTGCGCTCGAGTCCTGTTGTCTTTTGTCCTATCACCTGTTTAGTTGATAGTTGGGTTTGTCCTAATCAACAACATGTTAATGTTTTGGGTAATAATAATTTGATGATAAGGTACCGGCAGGAGGCCCGGCGTGGTTTTGGAGCCTGTTAGTGTCGAACTTAGGAAAAGAGTCTTGTCTACTGATCCATGATGAGCGCGCTAACCGCATGTGGGAAGCGAGTATGGGCGCCCCCCGCAACTTTGATTCGATTCGCATCTCGTCCAAATCGCCACATTTAGTTTGGGTTTTCCATTTGCCGCATGCATATGCAGGTGCGAACCCTTGGCGCTAGGGTGGTAACTTTTGTAGTCGGCATTTAGGGAGACACGTTCTTAGAGTGCTATGAGGGTCCCCTTTTCTTCGTGGGGCTTGATTAGCCGTGCGCTCAACTGCACGGGGTTCTTTGGGCTTGATGCGAAGAAGAGTTGGGTTGTGTTGAGTGGCCTGTTTGGTGGGTTTGATCCCCGCCTGGCGGGTTATTCTTACGTGTACGGCCAAATTGGTGCATCCCTGCAGGGTTAATCTTCTCGAGAAGCCGTGTTGTCCGCGGTTATGCATGACTTGGTGAAAGTGCTGGCTAACAAGTACTCAGACAACTTACACTTAACGATGATAACTTGACTAGTAATATAGACTACCTCCACCATAAAATGAATGTCACCTTAATCAACAGTGTGAGTTTCCTTGGGTTGCTTCCTTAGTAGGGGGTAACACTGGATAGGTATTGTTTGGTGAGTAGTTATAGTTGGTTTTGTCGCGCTCTCTTATCCCTTTCTTTTAGCCGGATGTTGTAGCGCGTCTCTGTAGTTAGTTAGTGCAACCCGCTGCCGCTTCTGTGCAATAATCCCTTCCTTCCGTTCTACCCAAAGTATTTGTATCTTGTGATGATTGGTTACGCTGGTATTTTGTGAGTATGGTTTATCCACTTGCCAGTACTTAATAGTACTGACCCACGAATCCATTTCGTGGCTGCATATTCCACATTGCAGTCAACAGGTTTGAAGTCTGACGACGTTAGCTTGGGAATCCCTCCGGCTTGGCCTGGGCAGGGATTGGACGCCATCGGTTATCTTCAGGACTCTTAGTCCAATTTGTATCTTGTCCGTAGTCGGATAATATTTCGTCTTCCGCTGTTATTTGGATCTTCGTATTGTATCAGTTGTATCCTTGACTCGTTTGAGTCGTCTTGTATATATCTCTTCTGTTGTTGTTGCGGATTATTCGTGAACTGTTGTAATGTTATCACAAGTGGCAACCTGGAATCGGTTATTATGCGGATTTGGGTGGAAATGCCGAAATATGCATAGTGCCCGATCCCGGGGCGTCACAAATGGTATCAGAGCATGGTTTCCGATTCCCAATGTTGTTTCGATACGAATGGTTATCGAAGCAACGGTGTCACGACCCCGGACCCAAAGATATACATACTTTTATGTGCTCCTAGCCATGGACTCACAAGGGCTTCAGGGTTACCAGCCCCGGCCGCAACAAACAACGGCAGGCAGACTGGATTCATCGGCACGTAGTCCGGATCCCCAGTCTACTACTCCTTGTATCCATGCTAGTCATAACCAACTATGCATATCAAAGCGTCCACGAATCGAATGAAACTGAAGGAAACGGGACCAAAGCTATACAGAGATGCTATGTGTCCAGAAAGTGCAACAACAATCGAGGGTTACTGGGGTTACCTCGCCCCAGGCCGATCACATCGACAGGCGGGCTCGGAAATGGATCATCGGCTCCACAACCCCTCGACTGCGACAACTATGCAGGCATAGCCAAAACTGTATAACAATGAGCTCGAAACCAACAACCGATCAAAGCAGCACTCTAGACATGAAACTGTATTAAACAGGTGTTACTAGAGTATAGCTTACAAACAGAGGTCACACGACCCAACATTACATCAGACAACGAAAGGCAAATTATGTTGCTAATCAACAAGAACCAAAAAGGCCTAAGAGGCCGCAACATAAGGCGACGTCCCAGCCCATAGATTCCAGGCTGCTACCTGGGAACCCCAAACTACTCGTCGATGTCCACGCTGAAACACCACCGATGTGAGATCTTCACCTGAACCAAAATTAAGCAAACCTGAGTACGGGAGGTACTCAACAAGACTTAGTTAACCTATTATATACCTGCTATCTTTAGAAAGGGTTTTATGAAGGCTGATTTGCGTAAAGCAATCTTTGTTTTGCAAGTTGAGGAAGGAATAGCACGTCTCATAGAATGTTTTCAAAACAGATGAGAAAGCTACTCAACTACTGTAATCATCATCTTCTTGTATTCGACCAAGTCCTTCTCATTCCCACACTATCTCATGCTACAAGGATCACCCCTCCCGGCATCTCCGGGGAGGCACCCTTCAATCATTGCCAACATCTTTTACGCCACTTTCAAGTTATCTATGACCTCGTGACTTTCACCAAGTCGTCCATAACCGTGGACACGGCTTTCCGAAAGATTTATCCCTGCAGGGTGGTACACTTTACCCACACGTACCCTCCGACTCTTAGCGCCACATGTACGCTCTTCCATGGAGCGCGGCAGAGGGTGGCTGGCTTCGACCTTTACCTTGCTCGACCCTATCCATGAGTCAACCCAAACAGGGCCACCCCGTCAACAGGGAGTTGGCCACCTCCTGACGGCACCTGTTCTGTGAGTCGGGAACAAGATCCGTGTACGTCCATCACTTGTCCCGGTCACGCCCTAGTTTTTCTCCAAATCGTTTTCGGACTCACACGCAGATGGAAATAGCAAACTACGTGACTCATGGATGTGGCCACACAAGTTAGTTAGTCGAGCGAGGTTCATTGGCTCGCGCGTGTGGTTGCACGCTCAGTCTTGGTTTCCGCGGCGAGACCTTACTCCTAGGGTTGGCAAGTACAGAACAAAGAACCACTACCCAAGTGGCCTCCCGTCCTCGCCTTAGTCAGGTTAACCACACAATGCTCATCTCACCACGTCATCATATCATACTAGATTATCGTAGCTCTGATTCATCAACCGGATGGAGCAGAGGTAAACAAAACATGTAGGACTAAGCGAAGCAGATATGAGGCTCTGGCGATGCGCACAAGCAATTCTATGGCGGCTAGGAGCAATGGATCAGGATATTGAGGCAAATGCAGTATATAGGTGAACTATGTCTACTAGCATCAAATAGTTTGGAATCGAATGCAAAGTACGAGATTCAAATGTTGTTCAAAAGCATATATGAGCAGATAAGAGGTTATGCTTGCCTTGGTTATAAGAAAACCAGATAAAGTCTTCAGGAATAAGTGCTTGACTTGTCGGTTAGGATCAAGTATTCGTCATTGGATTGCTGGCCTTCTCTTCGGAGTCACGTTCTACCGAGAGGGAAACAACACCGAAAGAGAAATAACAACAATCAAACATGGCATCGATGCAATGCGCAATATGTATGCATGAGAAGGTTAATGCACTGAGATTAAGCGCTAAACATGTTCTATGGTTTGCTAGGTTTCGTATGTTAAAAAAAACGGTTTTACCGATATTTACCCGAAATAGACCCCGGAGGGGCAATTCGGACGATTCTGAAAGTGAGTGCAATTTAAAGTGCTCAAATGGGTTTAAAAACATCATAACTAGATTCCATTTGTCATTTTGAGCAATTTGGTATATAACTTTTAATTTTCTAATTTTATTGAATAAAAACTTATTTTCTATTTTTAAATGAATTAAACCACATTAAATAAAGGCAATTTTTGGACTTTCTCAAAAATGTGTGGAAATGACATTTTTGGGTAGAGCTCATTTTTCTAAACATTTCCATATTTTTATTATATTTTTCTGAGTAATATAACAGAAGTTATTAATTATACAAAATTATTCATTTTCTGGAATTTCTTGAATTTACTAAAAAAAGGAAGTTTATGACGTCACTGCGATGTCATCCTTGCATCAGCAATGGCCACAGGGGCTCTGCTGTGGAAGCGATCGCTCGATTCCTCGCGGATTTCCCGAAACCAAATGCACCAGGGGCGAGAGGGGACCGAGGCCGACCTAATGGTGGCGGCGCCACCCTCTAGTTGGCACCGGAGAAGCGCTGGCGACGAGCAATGGCCGCGGCGGCCGTCGGTTGATGAAGGAAACGAGGGAATCGCCGTCTAGAGGCCAAACGGAGCGCATAGGAAGGGTGAGCAGCTCACCAGGGGCGTATATGTGAAGGCGTTGAGGCCGGAAAGGCGGCGGGGCGCCGGAATCGACCGAGGCGACCTCCGGCCGGAGTTAGGGAAGACGATGGCTCCCGGCGATAGAGACCGTGCCGGCTCGATTCCTTCAGCCTAGGAATAGAGGAGAGGACGACATGGACGATGGCGGTCTCCGATGAACACGGCGAGGCCGGTATCAGCGGCGAGGGCAGATCACCGGCGTCGAGGGTTTCGGGTTAGGGTTCGGTTGCTCAAGGGAGCGAGGAAGAGAATCGAGGGGATAGGGAGAGAGAGGAGAGCACGGCGCTCTCTCCTGGGGGGGTCACCTGCGCGGGGGAAGGCGGTAGCAGCACGTGGCGTCGAAGGCCACGGAGCTGCTCCTACTGTCAAAGGTAGAAGACGGCAAACTGGCAAAAACCCCCTAAATCTTTTGAGTTTTACAGCTTGGACCTTTTCCATTACAAAACAGAACAGAATACTAAAATTTGAGGGCCTTTTTGTACACAGAAAAATTGCCAAAAATAGGTTTTGGAAACCTTATGAAATTTCCAACAACACCATGTGTTACTTTGGTGTAATTGAAATACTTTTCAGAACAAAATTTTGGAAACCGAATTAAGTACTATTTGCTGGAATTTTCTGAAACCATTTAAATTCGCAATTTAAATTATTTCAAACACGAGTTAAACTTTTGTTTTCATGCATGTATGATATGAACTCAACACCACAACACTTTGGTAGCAAATATTGGGATGTTACAAATCTACCCCCCTTACAAGAATCTCGTCCCGAGATTCCTGAAGGAGAAGAAAGAAGGGACACCGGTTTTGAACGATCTTCTCGAACCTTACGGTTCTCTTCTCGAAGAGGTTGATCCGTAGCATCTTGAAATATTGAACTGATACACCTTAGGTAAGAGGGAAACTCTTAGGAAATGATCTTCACGAAGATCGAGTATCCCATGGGTAACTCATGACAGGAGTGTTCATACAGAACTGTTGAGTTAACAAGCATGAAACACATCAAGGTAACGGAGTGAAAAGAAGATGGTTTCAAGTTTGCGGACGATAGTTCTTGAAAGGATTTAGAATATGAGCTTTGTACAAGACTTTAAATCCTTTTGGAAAAGAAAGGTTGGACAACTTATGACATCGAGATGTCTTCAAACACATAACCAAGATGAAAAGGATTGTCTTGGATACCACAACGTAATATCCATAGACGAGAGAAAACACGAGAAAACACTGTAACTCATGAGTCGGAGAGAAAATTTGATACAAAATCATGTTCACTCTTCGGATTGGACACGAAAGATAACAGAACTTTCATTCCGTTATGAATTTTTCGAAATCTTTGTCAAAGATCGGAATGTTACTTCACAACGGAGGATAAGTAACCAAAGGATGATGGAACACCGTGGTGAAGGAGAACTTCTTGGTCACACCATAAGATGAGTAACCAACGAGGATTGAAACACCAGAAGGAATAGGGAATCTCTTTCCTATGGTGGATTTGACGTAGCAATACGTTTACCACATAGTTAAGATACCACGGCTGGAGTGACTGACAACTTCACACAATGTGTGAGATGACTAGAACTTCAAGTACAAACAATTTGAAGAAGGGAACTAATCAAAGGCGGTTACAAAACACCACGAGATGGTCTCATGATATACTTTTTTCCACTAAAACAAAGGTTTTGGAGGTTCAACGGAGAGATATTGGAAAGATCAACTTCCAGGTTCTCCTGATGTTCTAGATACCAATATCAGGCTCATGACAAGCCTTCTATCGGTCATCAAGTGAAAGTGAAACTCCGGTTTGGAAGAACAGTGAGAAAAACTTGTTAGCTCGAGCCACACAAGAATTCTCATGGGGAGTGGCTGTTCTTTCAGATTCAAAGAATATGACATTTGGCCTTCCGGCTAATTGTGTCAACCACCACATCAACCATGCCGGAATCTGAAAAGACCTAATTCAATACCCTTGAGGAAACACTAACCATCGTTGCTGCTTGAGATTCAGCTCTGGGTAGTGGATTGATAACTTAGAATTGGTATGTTTGTTAAGGGGTTGCACCGGTTATCGACATGACACATTTACTAGATTCTCAAGACATGGACTACGATGCCAATCTCAAGAAGATGAGCAGGATTGTAGAACTCATGTATTAGCAACTTGCAAAAGACGGTTGCACCTACATGGACTACTTGCAACAAAAGACATCGGAGTCCTTGTGGGAAAGACGATACAAAGATAATGAAGTTCTTAAACTTCTTCTCTTTCACGAACAATTAGTCAGTGGCTTGTTGTGGATGCAAACTTGTTCAAGTAAATGGAGATAACAACCAACCATCTCAAGAATACTCCACACATGCATGACCGACTAGGTTTATTCCCGAAGGAACAAGAAAACTATACTCGAATCCACGGCGACAACTTTCACCAAGGGCACATGGACCGGGGTAAGCTACTTCGAACATCCAAAACACAACTTCGTGACAACACAAAGTTGGTTCTCGAAAATTTCCAACATTGTTGCCAATTGTTCAACATGAGACTCTCGCAACTTGGAGAAAATAAGAATGCCATCGATGGGCTCGAAAACACACTTATCAAAACACTCCAAGAAGAGGGATTCATATGCTATATGAACAAGGCAGAATATTGGTCAGACCAAAGGACATGAGGTATACTCGGGCCAAACACCATGATTGAAAACACCATCAGGATAGTCCTTGAATCTGGACTTGATCTGACGATAGCCCAAATCAAATCAAGGTAGAATGATACCATGTCCACTAAAGAGATACTATCTTGCTTCAACACGAGGGAAAAATGGATATCCCTTAACGAAGGATCAAGTTAGGTGGAGCTTTTGCCTTTCAGCTCTCCAAGTTATTGTTTTAAGATCAACCAACTAATTCAGGGTATCCAGCAGAGTTCCTTGGAGATAGGAGTAGTTCAAACTACTCCTGGTTTAGACATCACGGTCAGGTAACAACCTGGTGATACTTCTAGAAAGACAACCAGAACATCACAACCCACCGGTATGTCTTGAAGTTCGAAAAGGAATCTTGCTTTTCAAAGCAACCGATAAGATCTTGAGAGCTTTGGTATGAACCTAACTCTCTGATCAACAATGTGCACCGGAATGAACGGATTTGGTAACACGACCGACTTTAGTAGAGACCGGGTGACCGATAGTGCTAAGAAGGATACAGATGTTTCATAGGTTTTTCGAAGCAATAAGAAATGCTAGGAACATCTGATACACACCTCAATGCACACCCAACATTCTTGAGCACTCAAGCTTGGAGTGAAGGTGGTTAAAGATATGTAAGAGCATCACTTCATCAACAAGGCCATGAAACTTAACACGACCTCTTGATATGTAAGAGTGTGATACTCGAAGGTAGAACAGAACAGAAGCTTATGAAACTTCCTTATTCTGTGGATTACAAAACTTTGTCCTGGTCCTAGAGATGAACGAGGTTCTGGAGTTTGTTTCTCCTGACATCCCAAGGTGGAATGTTTTGACGGGAAACAAGAGCAAGTGCATTGGAATAATCCAACACACGTAGGCAACTTGGTGTCCGAACCAACGAATGGAGATTTTAGGCAACTGGAGGGTAGGAACATGCTCCGAAGAATCCAGAGATCACGTTGATTGCACAGGGTAGTACTCAGTTGTAAAACCCATGCTAAAGGAGAGGTATAGCTGAATCAAGAACAAGGATATGGGAATCATAAAGAACACTCTTGTTACGATTCCTTTTGGTTCCAGAGGAAGGCCTACGGCTATTGGATCTGAGATTACCTAGCCATCCCGAGGTAGATCAGATTTTTCAAGATCTAAGGAAACAGAACTTGGGTTAAAGGTCAGCATCCTGTGCTGGTAGCATACACATCACATGATTAAAGAACCATATGATTCGACATACTTCGATCCAGCACATTCCGGGACCTTCGGTTCAAGTCCAAGGTTAAAAACACAGAGAAAGGAGGAACTGCTATCTGAGTGCTTTAAAAGACACTATGAATAGCAATCACGAGGTATCTTCCAAAAGACGACGATAGCTCCGGAAGAACTTTGAGCAGAGGATAACATATACATTTGAGATGAAAAGCAGATCTCGAGGTTCAGGATTTAAGACTTTGGAACATGAGTATGTGGAACCCACACAACTCTGAGCTGTTAAGATGGAAAGGAAATCTCCCATTTGGAACGAGAGATAACGGAATACGGAACACACACGACTCTAGAAACTATAACACTAGGTCAACTTGGGTAGAAAACGTCTTGCCAGAGAAGGCACCTAGGTTTTGAATGACTCGAAGAGATAACAAAACCTTTTCAAATCAAAATAGGTAAGATGACCCAGAGTTTAGAGCGATACCAGATACGGAGTAAAAAGAATCCTAAGAAGGTTTTTCACAATCCATTTGAGTTTCCAAATAGTTTTCACAATCACTAGACTCAACATCGACCAAGCAGTAAGGTTTTCCTACAGGCAGTCCTGCTCTGATACCATGACTTGTCACGACCCCGGACCCAAAGATATACATACTTTTATGTGCTCCTAGCCATGGACTCACAAGGGCTTCAGGGTTACCAGCCCCGGCCGCAACAAACAACGGCAGGCAGACTGGATTCATCGGCACGTAGTCCGGATCCCCAGTCTACTACTCCTTGTATCCATGCTAGTCATAACCAACTATGCATATCAAAGCGTCCACGAATCGAATGAAACTGAAGGAAACGGGACCAAAGCTATACAGAGATGCTATGTGTCCAGAAAGTGCAACAACAATCGAGGGTTACTGGGGTTACCTCGCCCCAGGCCGATCACATCGACAGGCGGGCTCGGAAATGGATCATCGGCTCCACAACCCCTCGACTGCGACAACTATGCAGGCATAGCCAAAACTGTATAACAATGAGCTCGAAACCAACAACCGATCAAAGCAGCACTCTAGACATGAAACTGTATTAAACAGGTGTTACTAGAGTATAGCTTACAAACAGAGGTCACACGACCCAACATTACATCAGACAACGAAAGGCAAATTATGTTGCTAATCAACAAGAACCAAAAAGGCCTAAGAGGCCGCAACATAAGGCGACGTCCCAGCCCATAGATTCCAGGCTGCTACCTGGGAACCCCAAACTACTCGTCGATGTCCATGCTGAAACACCACCGATGTGAGATCTTCACCTGAACCAAAATTAAGCAAACCTGAGTACGGGAGGTACTCAACAAGACTTAGTTAACCTATTATATACCTGCTATCTTTAGAAAGGGTTTTATGAAGGCTGATTTGCGTAAAGCAATCTTTGTTTTGCAAGTTGAGGAAGGAATAGCACGTCTCATAGAATGTTTTCAAAACAGATGAGAAAGCTACTCAACTACTGTAATCATCATCTTCTTGTATTCCACCAAGTCCTTCTCATTCCCACACTATCTCATGCTACAAGGATCACCCCTCCCGGCATCTCCGGGGAGGCACCCTTCAATCATTGCCAACATCTTTTACGCCACTTTCAAGTTATCTATGACCTCGTGACTTTCACCAAGTCGTCCATAACCGTGGACACGGCTTTCCGAAAGATTTATCCCTGCAGGGTGGTACACTTTACCCACACGTACCCTCCGACTCTTAGCGCCACATGTACGCTCTTCCATGGAGCGCGGCAGAGGGTGGCTGGCTTCGACCTTTACCTTGCTCGACCCTATCCATGAGTCAACCCAAACAGGGCCACCCCGTCAACAGAGAGTTGGCCACCTCCTGACGGCACCTGTTCTGTGAGTCGGGAACAAGATCTGTGTACGTCCATCACTTGTCCCGGTCACGCCCTAGTTTTTCTCCAAATCGTTTTCGGACTCACACGCAGATGGAAATAGCAAACTACGTGACTCATGGATGTGGCAAAACAAGTTAGTTAGTCGAGCGAGGTTCATTGGCTCGCGCGTGTGGTTGCACGCTCAGTCTTGGTTTCCGCGGCGAGACCTTACTCCTAGGGTTGGCAAGTACAGAACAAAGAACCACTACCCAAGTGGCCTCCCGTCCTCGCCTTAGTCAGGTTAACCACACAATGCTCATCTCACCACGTCATCATATCATACTAGATTATCGTAGCTCTGATTCATCAACCGGATGGAGCAGAGGTAAACAAAACATGTAGGACTAAGCGAAGCAGATATGAGGCTCTGGCGATGCGCACAAGCAATTCTATGGCGGCTAGGAGCAGTGGATCAGGATATTGAGGCAAATGCAGTATATAGGTGAACTATGTCTACTAGCATCAAATAGTTTGGAATCGAATGCAAAGTACGAGATTCAAATGTTGTTCAAAAGCATATATGAGCAGATAAGAGGTTATGCTTGCCTTGGTTATAAGAAAACCAGATAAAGTCTTCAGGAATAAGTGCTTGACTTGTCGGTTAGGATCAAGTATTCGTCGTTGGATTGCTGGCCTTCTCTTCGGAGTCACGTTCTACCGAGAGGGAAACAACACCGAAAGAGAAATAACAACAATCAAACATGGCATCGATGCAATGCGCAATATGTATGCATGAGCAGGTTAATGCACTGAGATAAAGCGCTAAACATGTTCTATGGTTTGCTAGGTTTCGTATGTTAAAAAAAACGGTTTTACCGATATTTACCCGAAATAGACCCCGGAGGGGCAATTCGGACGATTCTGAAAGTGAGTGCAATTTAAAGTGCTCAAATGGGTTTAAAAACATCATAACTAGATTCCATTTGTCATTTTGAGCAATTTGGTATATAACTTTTAATTTTCTAATTTTATTGAATAAAAACTTATTTTCTATTTTTAAATGAATTAAACCACATTAAATAAAGGCAATTTTTGGACTTTCTCAAAAATGTGTGGAAATGACATTTTTGGGTAGAGCTCATTTTTCTAAACATTTCCATATTTTTATTATATTTTTCTGAGTAATATAACAGAAGTTATTAATTATACAAAATTATTCATTTTCTGGAATTTCTTGAATTTACTAAAAAAAGGAAGTTTATGACGTCACTGCGATGTCATCCTTGTATCAGCAATGGCCACAGGGGCTCTGCTGTGGAAGCGATCGCTCGATTCCTCGCGGATTTCCCGAAACCAAATGCACCAGGGGCGAGAGGGGACCGAGGCCGACCTAATGGTGGCGGCGCCACCCTCTAGTTGGCACCGGAGAAGCGCTGGCGACGAGCAATGGCCGCGGCGGCCGTCGGTTGATGAAGCAAACGAGGGAATCGCCGTCTAGAGGCCAAACGGAGCGCATAGGAAGGGTGAGCAGCTCACCAGGGGCGTATATGTGAAGGCGTTGAGGCCGGAAAGGCGGCGGGGCGCCGGAATCGACCGAGGCGACCTCCGGCCGGAGTTGGGGAAGACGATGGCTCCCGGCGATAGAGACCGTGCCGGCTCGATTCCTTCAGCCTAGGAATAGAGGAGAGGACGACAGGGACGATGGCGGTCTCCGATGAACACGGCGTGGCCGGTATCAGCGGCGAGGGCAGATCACCGGCGTCGAGGGTTTCGGGTTAGGGTTCGGTTGCTCAAGGGAGCGAGGAAGAGAATCGAGGGGATAGGGAGAGAGAGGAGAGCACGGCGCTCTCTCCTGGGGGGGTCACCTGCGCGGGGGAAGGCGGTAGCAGCACGTGGCGTCGAAGGCCACGGAGCTGCTCCTACTGTCAAAGGTAGAAGACGGCAAACTGGCAAAAACCCCCTAAATCTTTTGAGTTTTACAGCTTGGACCTTTTCCATTACAAAACAGAACAGAATACTAAAATTTGAGGGCCTTTTTGTACACAGAAAAATTGCCAAAAATAGGTTTTGGAAACCTTATGAAATTTCCAACAACACCATGTGTTACTTTGGTGTAATTGAAATACTTTTCAGAACAAAATTTTGGAAACCGAATTAAGTACTATTTGCTGGAATTTTCTGAAACCATTTAAATTCGCAATTTAAATTATTTCAAACACGAGTTAAACTTTTGTTTTCATGCATGTATGATATGAACTCAACACCACAACACTTTGGTAGCAAATATTGGGATGTTACAAATCTACCCCCCTTACAAGAATCTCGTCCCGAGATTCCTGAAGGAGAAGAAAGAAGGAACACCGGTTTTGAACGATCTTCTCGAACCTTACGGTTCTCTTCTCGAAGAGGTTGATCCATAGCATCTTGAAATATTGAACTGATACACCTTAGGTAAGAGGGAAACTCTTAGGAAATGATCTTCACGAAGATCGAGTATCCCATGGGTAACTCATGACAGGAGTGTTCATACAGAACTGTTGAGTTAACAAGCATGAAACACATCAAGGTAACGGAGTGAAAAGAAGATGGTTTCAAGTTTGCGGACGATAGTTCTTGAAAGGATTTAGAATATGAGCTTTGTACAAGACTTTAAATCCTTTTGGAAAAGAAAGGTTGGACAACTTATGACATCGAGATGTCTTCAAACACATAACCAAGATGAAAAGGATTGTCTTGGATACCACAACGTAATATCCATAGACGAGAGAAAACACGAGAAAACACTGTAACTCATGAGTCGGAGAGAAAATTTGATACAAAATCATGTTCACTCTTCGGATTGGACACGAAAGATAACAGAACTTTCATTCCGTTATGAATTTTTCGAAATCTTTGTCAAAGATCGGGATGTTACTTCACAACGGAGGATAAGTAACCAAAGGATGATGGAACACCGTGGTGAAGGAGAACTTCTTGGTCACACCATAAGATGAGTAACCAACGAGGATTGAAACACCAGAAGGAATAGGGAATCTCTTTCCTATGGTGGATTTGACGTAGCAATACGTTTACCACATAGTTAAGATCCCACGGCTGGAGTGACTGACAACTTCACACAATGTGTGAGATGACTAGAACTTCAAGTACAAACAATTTGAAGAAGGGAACTAATCAAAGGCGGTTACAAAACACCACGAGATGGTCTCATGATATACTTTTTTCCACTAAAACAAAGGTTTTGGAGGTTCAACGGAGAGATATTGGAAAGATCAACTTCCAGGTTCTCCTGATGTTCTAGATACCAATATCAGGCTCATGACAAGCCTTCTATCGGTCATCAAGTGAAAGTGAAACTCCGGTTTGGAAGAACAGTGAGAAAAACTTGTTAGCTCGAGCCACACAAGAATTCTCATGGGGAGTGGCTGTTCTTTCAGATTCAAAGAATATGACATTTGGCCTTCCGGCTAATTGTGTCAACCACCACATCAACCATGCCGGAATCTGAAAAGACCTAATTCAATACCCTTGAGGAAACACTAACCATCGTTGCTGCTTGAGATTCAGCTCTGGGTAGTGGATTGATAACTTAGAATTGGTATGTTTGTTAAGGGGTTGCACCGGTTATCGACATGACACATTTACTAGATTCTCAAGACATGGACTACGATGCCAATCTCAAGAAGATGAGCAGGATTGTAGAACTCATGTATTAGCAACTTGCAAAAGACGGTTGCACCTACATGGACTACTTGCAACAAAAGACATCGGAGTCCTTGTGGGAAAGACGATACAAAGATAATGAAGTTCTTAAACTTCTTCTCTTTCACGAACAATTAGTCAGTGGCTTGTTGTGGATGCAAACTTGTTCAAGTAAATGGAGATAACAACCAACCATCTCAAGAATACTCCACACATGCATGACCGACTAGGTTTATTCCCGAAGGAACAAGAAAACTATACTCGAATCCACGGCGACAACTTTCACCAAGGGCACATGGACCGGGGTAAGCTACTTCGAACATCCAAAACACAACTTCGTGACAACACAAAGTTGGTTCTCGAAAATTTCCAACATTGTTGCCAATTGTTCAACATGAGACTCTCGCAACTTGGAGAAAATAAGAATGCCATCGATGGGCTCGAAAACACACTTATCAAAACACTCCAAGAAGAGGGATTCATATGCTATATGAACAAGGCAGAATATTGGTCAGACCAAAGGACATGAGGTATACTCGGGCCAAACACCATGATTGAAAACACCATCAGGATAGTCCTTGAATCTGGACTTGATCTGACGATAGCCCAAATCAAATCAAGGTAGAATGATACCATGTCCACTAAAGAGATACTATATTGCTTCAACACGAGGGAAAAATGGATATCCCTTAACGAAGGATCAAGTTAGGTGGAGCTTTTGCCTTTCAGCTCTCCAAGTTATTGTTTTAAGATCAACCAACTAATTCAGGGTATCCAGCAGAGTTCCTTGGAGATAGGAGTAGTTCAAACTACTCCTGGTTTAGACATCACGGTCAGGTAACAACCTGGTGATACTTCTAGAAAGACAACCAGAACATCACAACCCACCGGTATGTCTTGAAGTTCGAAAAGGAATCTTGCTTTTCAAAGCAACCGATAAGATCTTGAGAGCTTTGGTATGAACCTAACTCTCTGATCAACAATGTGCACCGGAATGAACGGATTTGGTAACACGACCGACTTTAGTAGAGACCGGGTGACCGATAGTGCTAAGAAGGATACAGATGTTTCATAGGTTTTTCGAAGCAATAAGAAATGCTAGGAACATCTGATACACACCTCAATGCACACCCAACATTCTTGAGCACTCAAGCTTGGAGTGAAGGTGGTTAAAGATATGTAAGAGCATCACTTCATCAACAAGGCCATGAAACTTAACACGACCTCTTGATATGTAAGAGTGTGATACTCGAAGGTAGAACAGAACAGAAGCTTATGAAACTTCCTTATTCTGTGGATTACAAAACTTTGTCCTGGTCCTAGAGATGAACGAGGTTCTGGAGTTTGTTTCTCCTGACATCCCAAGGTGGAATGTTTTGACGGGAAACAAGAGCAAGTGCATTGGAATAATCCAACACACGTAGGCAACTTGGTGTCCGAACCAACGAATGGAGATTTTAGGCAACTGGAGGGTAGGAACATGCTCCGAAGAATCCAGAGATCACGTTGATTGCACAGGGTAGTACTCAGTTGTAAAACCCATGCTAAAGGAGAGGTATAGCTGAATCAAGAACAAGGATATGGGAATCATAAAGAACACTCTTGTTACGATTCCTTTTGGTTCCAGAGGAAGGCCTACGGCTATTGGATCTGAGATTACCTAGCCATCCCGAGGTAGATCAGATTTTTCAAGATCTAAGGAAACAGAACTTGGGTTAAAGGTCAGCATCCTGTGCTGGTAGCATACACATCACATGATTAAAGAACCATATGATTCGACATACTTCGATCCAGCACATTCCGGGACCTTCGGTTCAAGTCCAAGGTTAAAAACACAGAGAAAGGAGGAACTGCTATCTGAGTGCTTTAAAAGACACTATGAATAGCAATCACGAGGTATCTTCCAAAAGACGACGATAGCTCCGGAAGAACTTTGAGCAGAGGATAACATATACATTTGAGATGAAAAGCAGATCTCGAGGTTCAGGATTTAAGACTTTGGAACATGAGTATGTGGAACCCACACAACTCTGAGCTGTTAAGATGGAAAGGAAATCTCCCATTTGGAACGAGAGATAACGGAATACGGAACACACACGACTCTAGAAACTATAACACTAGGTCAACTTGGGTAGAAAACGTCTTGCCAGAGAAGGCACCTAGGTTTTGAATGACTCGAAGAGATAACAAAACCTTTTCAAATCAAAATAGGTAAGATGACCCAGAGTTTAGAGCGATACCAGATACGGAGTAAAAAGAATCCTAAGAAGGTTTTTCACAATCCATTTGAGTTTCCAAATAGTTTTCACAATCACTAGACTCAACATCGACCAAGCAGTAAGGTTTTCCTACAGGCAGTCCTGCTCTGATACCATGACTTGTCACGACCCCGGACCCAAAGATATACATACTTTTATGTGCTCCTAGCCATGGACTCACAAGGGCTTCAGGGTTACCAGCCCCGGCCGCAACAAACAACGGCAGGCAGACTGGATTCATCGGCACGTAGTCCGGATCCCCAGTCTACTACTCCTTGTATCCATGCTAGTCATAACCAACTATGCATATCAAAGCATCCACGAATCGAATGAAACTGAAGGAAACGGGACCAAAGCTATACAGAGATGCTATGTGTCCAGAAAGTGCAACAACAATCGAGGGTTACTGGGGTTACCTCGCCCCAGGCCGATCACATCGACAGGCGGGCTCGGAAATGGATCATCGGCTCCACAACCCCTCGACTGCGACAACTATGCAGGCATAGCCAAAACTGTATAACAATGAGCTCGAAACCAACAACCGATCAAAGCAGCACTCTAGACATGAAACTGTATTAAACAGGTGTTACTAGAGTATAGCTTACAAACAGAGGTCACACGACCCAACATTACATCAGACAACGAAAGGCAAATTATGTTGCTAATCAACAAGAACCAAAAAGGCCTAAGAGGCCGCATCATAAGGCGACGTCCCAACCCATAGATTCCAGGCTGCTACCTGGGAACCCCAAACTACTCGTCGATGTCCATGCTGAAACACCACCGATGTGAGATCTTCACCTGAACCAAAATTAAGCAAACCTGAGTACGGGAGGTACTCAACAAGACTTAGTTAACCTATTATATACCTGCTATCTTTAGAAAGGGTTTTATGAAGGCTGATTTGCGTAAAGCAATCTTTGTTTTGCAAGTTGAGGAAGGAATAGCACGTCTCATAGAATGTTTTCAAAACAGATGAGAAAGCTACTCAACTACTGTAATCATCATCTTCTTGTATTCCACCAAGTCCTTCTCATTCCCACACTATCTCATGCTACAAGGATCACCCCTCCCGGCATCTCCGGGGAGGCACCCTTCAATCATTGCCAACATCTTTTACGCCACTTTCAAGTTATCTATGACCTCGTGACTTTCACCAAGTCGTCCATAACCGTGGACACGGCTTTCCGAAAGATTTATCCCTGCAGGGTGGTACACTTTACC
This sequence comes from Alopecurus myosuroides, assembly GCA_028641055.1. Taxonomy (NCBI): domain Eukaryota; kingdom Viridiplantae; phylum Streptophyta; class Magnoliopsida; order Poales; family Poaceae; genus Alopecurus; species Alopecurus myosuroides. Next base: position 154,334,185 of record CM054059.1, read on the forward strand.
CACACGTACCCTCCGACTCTTAGCGCCACATGTACGCTCTTCCATGGAGCGCGGCAGAGGGTGGCTGGCTTCGACCTTTACCTTGCTCGACCCTATCCATGAGTCAACCCAAACAGGGCCACCCCGTCAACAGAGAGTTGGCCACCTCCTGACGGCACCTGTTCTGTGAGTCGGGAACAAGATCTGTGTACGTCCATCACTTGTCCCGGTCACGCCCTAGTTTTTCTCCAAATCGTTTTCGGACTCACACGCAGATGGAAATAGCAAACTACGTGACTCATGGATGTGGCAAAACAAGTTAGTTAGTCGAGCGAGGTTCATTGGCTCGCGCGTGTGGTTGCACGCTCAGTCTTGGTTTCCGCGGCGAGACCTTACTCCTAGGGTTGGCAAGTACAGAACAAAGAACCACTACCCAAGTGGCCTCCCGTCCTCGCCTTAGTCAGGTTAACCACACAATGCTCATCTCACCACGTCATCATATCATACTAGATTATCGTAGCTCTGATTCATCAACCGGATGGAGCAGAGGTAAACAAAACATGTAGGACTAAGCGAAGCAGATATGAGGCTCTGGCGATGCGCACAAGCAATTCTATGGCGGCTAGGAGCAGTGGATCAGGATATTGAGGCAAATGCAGTATATAGGTGAACTATGTCTACTAGCATCAAATAGTTTGGAATCGAATGCAAAGTACGAGATTCAAATGTTGTTCAAAAGCATATATGAGCAGATAAGAGGTTATGCTTGCCTTGGTTATAAGAAAACCAGATAAAGTCTTCAGGAATAAGTGCTTGACTTGTCGGTTAGGATCAAGTATTCGTCGTTGGATTGCTGGCCTTCTCTTCGGAGTCACGTTCTACCGAGAGGGAAACAACACCGAAAGAGAAATAACAACAATCAAACATGGCATCGATGCAATGCGCAATATGTATGCATGAGCAGGTTAATGCACTGAGATAAAGCGCTAAACATGTTCTATGGTTTGCTAGGTTTCGTATGTTAAAAAAAACGGTTTTACCGATATTTACCCGAAATAGACCCCGGAGGGGCAATTCGGACGATTCTGAAAGTGAGTGCAATTTAAAGTGCTCAAATGGGTTTAAAAACATCATAACTAGATTCCATTTGTCATTTTGAGCAATTTGGTATATAACTTTTAATTTTCTAATTTTATTGAATAAAAACTTATTTTCTATTTTTAAATGAATTAAACCACATTAAATAAAGGCAATTTTTGGACTTTCTCAAAAATGTGTGGAAATGACATTTTTGGGTAGAGCTCATTTTTCTAAACATTTCCATATTTTTATTATATTTTTCTGAGTAATATAACAGAAGTTATTAATTATACAAAATTATTCATTTTCTGGAATTTCTTGAATTTACTAAAAAAAGGAAGTTTATGACGTCACTGCGATGTCATCCTTGCATCAGCAATGGCCACAGGGGCTCTGCTGTGGAAGCGATCGCTCGATTCCTCGCGGATTTCCCGAAACCAAATGCACCAGGGGCGAGAGGGGACCGAGGCCGACCTAATGGTGGCGGCGCCACCCTCTAGTTGGCACCGGAGAAGCGCTGGCGACGATCAATGGCCGCGGCGGCCGTCGGTTGATGAAGGAAACGAGGGAATCGCCGTCTAGAGGCCAAACGGAGCGCATAGGAAGGGTGAGCAGCTCACCAGGGGCGTATATGTGAAGGCGTTGAGGCCGGAAAGGCGGCGGGGCGCCGGAATCGACCGAGGCGACCTCCGGCCGGAGTTGGGGAAGACGATGGCTCCCGGCGATAGAGACCGTGCCGGCTCGATTCCTTCAGCCTAGGAATAGAGGAGAGGACGACAGGGACGATGGCGGTCTCCGATGAACACGGCGAGGCCGGTATCAGCGGCGAGGGCACATCACCGGCGGCGAGGGTTTCGGGTTAGGGTTCGGTTGCTCAAGGGAGCGAGGAAGAGAATCGAGGGGATAGGGAGAGAGAGGAGAGCACGGCGCTCTCTCCTGGGGGGGTCACCTGCGCGGGGGAAGGCGGTAGCAGCACGTGGCGTCGAAGGCCACGGAGCTGCTCCTACTGTCAAAGGTAGAAGACGACAAACTTGCGAAAACCCCCTAAATCTTTTTAGTTTTACAGCTTGGACCTTTTCCATTACAAAACAGAACAGAATACTAAAATTTGAGGGCCTTTTTGTACACAGAAAAATTGCCAAAAATAGGTTTTGGAAACCTTATGAAATTTCCAACAACACCATGTGTTACTTTGGTGTAATTGAAATACTTTTCAGAACAAAATTTTGGAAACCGAATTAAGTACTATTTGCTGGAATTTTCTGAAACCATTTAAATTCGCAATTTAAATTATTTCAAACACGAGTTAAACTTTTGTTTTCATGCATGTATGATATGAACTCAACACCACAACACTTTGGTAGCAAATATTGGGATGTTACAAACGGGTCCGCAAAGCCTGTAGGATAACCTCGCTAACGGTCGTGTTTCTAGAGTGTCAAAAACTATTTTCTGCTAAACTATTTTGGAAACATCTCAATAGGATTCTTGTTTTCTCCTTATCTCTATTCTATTTCTCCTCTCATCTTATTTGTTTTGGAGTCTCTCTTCTTCTCAATCTTTCAAAGTTCTAGGATTACGTGGGTGGACGTTTTCTGAGCCGTTAACCTAATAGGTTCGATCATCGGAAGATTCCTGGTGGAAGAACATCGTCATCAATCTAAGCAAGAACTCCTTGTTAGTGGTGTCGAGAAGTTTTGTTAGTGGTGTCGAGGAGATTAACAAGGTGACCGAAGACTCGATAGTACAACTCCTTCCCTCTCTCTTGGCGTTGGTCGGATTGCGAGGGCGCAATCCCTTGTTAGTGGTGTCGGCTGTAACACCCGGGGGTTTTCCCTCAAATAGAATTGCTTGTTTTCTTTTTTTTGCATGACATTGCATCATGCATCATTTGCATTGCACTTTGATTCAAACCATTTTGGAAAATTCAAGCAAATTCATTTAATTTTCAAACAGCAACAAATATTTAAAATTTTGAAAAACAAAAGTTGGTGCAACTGGGTATTTTCCATAAGGAACTCATACAAATTATCACCATAATTTTAGGGTCCCAAAAACCCCTTCTATTTTCTTTCTTATTCCTTTTCTACAAAAAAAAAGAGAGAGGAAAGAAAAAGAATTAAATAAAAACTGCTGGGGGAGGCAGGCCCAAAGGCCCACCTACAACCCCGAGCGCCCCAGCCCATCTAGCCCCAGGAGAAACGCATCTCCTCTTCCTCCTGTACGGCAGCACATCGACCGTGCCCACGTCGACACTGCGCTCGATTTGACGGTCGCTGCTGCTAGCTCCCCTCCTTAAAACCTCCACTCGGTCTGCCTCCTGCAACCCTAGCTATCCCCTCTATCTCTCCTCGCGCCGCCGCCGTACTCCTCTAATCCATCCTCTGTTCTCTGTTTCTTCTCACGAGAACAGAATAGCCACAAGCTACCGCAACCACCTCATCGCTGCGCCACCACCTCGCTTGCAGCCCAACTTTTCCAATGTTACAAACAGATGCACCTCGTCGTTATCTTCCTCCCTTGCGAAGGAATCAAGCCGGGAGCATCCTGGTCGCCGCCGACGTCCGCTTTTTCATCTCTGGCCCGCCACTTTCTCCGACGGAATTCGTCGCCGTCGGTCGTCTCCGAGCCGGATCAACTACCCCGAGCCCCTCCCGGTGAGGTCCCCGTCCGATTCCCGACATTTACCTCCCCTTTTGCATCCGCTAGGCGCCGTCCCCATGTGCTAGACCTTCGGCAGCCATGGACGGGACCTCAAATAGGAGCTCTTACTCCAGCGAGCGCCCTCCCGTGTGTGCACATACACGTGCAGCACATACACGCACACCTGCACCCACGAGCACGCCTGTAGCATCGCCGATTCTGGTCGCTCGGCGCCACCTCTGTCCGTCGTCGCACCTGCTTACGAATATTGAAGCGTTCGATTGTGTTTTCTTCAGTTAAACGCCATTTCTAGCTCCTCTGCAGACCACACCTCGTGTACGTGCTCATACCTTCACAGCCGTGTACCCAGTTACCCCTGCACCATCAAGCTCGCATACGCGATGAGGATCAGCAGCGCCTGCTGCTGCAGTTCGTCCCCGTCCTTGCTCTGGTTTCTGAATTCCGAAGCCTGTCAAAATTCAGTTTCGTCAGTTAACTAGCGTCGGTTTTCCTCTTAAAGTTTCAGATCTGTATACGTACAGAAACAGGCACACAGCCCAGTGGCTAGCGCCCGATCCGCACCCCTGGGAGACCCGGGTTCGAATCTCCTCCGAGGCACCAAAGCCTCCACTTTTGCTTCTTTTCTACCGCGCGCCACGAGGCCCACCAGTCAGTGACTACTGAGGCCATGTTGGATTCCATCCATCCCAATCAGCGCTGCGTGGCAGCGAGCCCCGCCTGTCAGCCTCTATGGCTGCGGTGCAGGAAGTGGATCTGGATCCCAGATCCAGATCTGGATCTTTTACCACGACCAAGTCCCTGTTAACTGCAGAAAGGTCCCTGAAATTCAAATGCACATAACTAATTCATTTTAACTCCAAATTTGAAAAGTAAAATATGTTTTCCAATCAAAATTCTCTGTACTTTTCAAATATACAATTTGTTTACTGTTTTTCCTAATTAAAAAGTGTGCAATAATTCAATGCTTTAAATAAACCTTTTAAATTGCAAAAATTCATAATTAAATATTTAAGATTCCAAATTTGGCAAATGAGATATCACATTGAAGATAATGTTGTATACATTCTATTTTCGTCATCCACCATGCAATTTAATCACTTAAACCTAATGTTTGCTTGTAATTCACTTAAATAACTATGCATGCACCTGGAATTTTCCAAATGCAACCTTATCTTTGCTTTTGGGCCCATTTAAGATGTTTCATCATGTCTTGTATCTATTTTGATGCACCCTTTAACTTGTCATGCATATAAAATAGGATCATGCTGGTTTTTTTTTTGCCATAGTAGTAATTGTTGCATCCGGTGTTTGTTCTAGTTCGTTGCTTCTTCGCGGATAGGACGTTGAGATGATGTGAGCACCGAGAAGTTCTTCGGATGTACCTCTACTTGCTGGATTCCAGGCAAGTATACTCACTTGCTACCCATGTTGCCTTTCCTCACTTGTTACCGATTCTTTCCGTTGTCTTTATGCTAGCCTTATGATTCGATGCTTGTGTCTCGATCCTATCATATGTTTACCTTGCAACCATGATATAGCCTTCCTTCCACTTCCTATTAACTGTTGTTTGTTTACCTTGTTGGCCCTCGTGTCGTAGTTGCATGCTTAGTGTTGTTTGCGCTCGAGTCCTGTTGTCTTTTGTCCTATCACCTGTTTAGTAGATAGTTGGGTTTGTCCTAATCAACAACATGTTAATGTTTTGGGTAATAATAATTTGATGATAAGGTACCGGCAGGAGGCCCGGCGTGGTTTTGGAGCCTGCTAGTGTCGAACTTAGGAAAAGAGTCTTGTCTACTGATCCATGATGAGCGCGCTAACCGCATGTGGGAAGCGAGTATGGGCGCCCCCCGCAACTTTGATTCGATTCGCATCTCGTCCAAATCGCCACATTTAGTTCGGGTTTTCCATTTGCCGCATGCATATGTAGGTGCGAACCCTTGGCGCCAGGGTGGTAACTTTTGTAGTCGGCATTTAGGGAGACACGTTCTTAGAGTGCTATGAGGGTCCCCTTTTCTTCGTGGGGCTTGATTAGCCGTGCGCTCAATTGCACGGGGTTCTTTGGGCTTGATGCGAAGAAGAGTTGGGTTGTGTTGAGTGGCCTGTTTGGTGGGTTTGATCCCCGCCTGGCGGGTTATTCTTACGTGTACGGCCAAAGTGGTGCATCCCTGCAGGGTTAATCATCTCGAGAAGCCGTGTTGTCCGCGGTTATGGATGACTTGGTGAAAGTGCTGGCTAACAAGTACTCAGACAACTTACACTTAACGATGATAACTTGACTAGTAATATAGACTACCTCCACCATAAAATGAATGTCACCTTAATCAACAGTGTGAGTTTCCTTGGGTTGCTTCCTTAGTAGGGGGTAACACTGGATAGGTATTGTTTGGTGAGTAGTTATAGTTGGTTTTGTCGCGCTCTCTTATCCCTTTCTTTTAGCCGGATGTTGTAGCGCGTCTCTGTAGTTAGTTAGTGCAACCCGCTGCCGCTTCTGTGCAATAATCCCTTCCTTCCGTTCTACCCAAAGTATTTGTATCTTGTGATGATTGGTTACGCTGGTATTTTGTGAGTATGGTTTATCCACTTGCCAGTACTTAATAGTACTGACCCACGAATCCATTTCGTGGCTGCATATTCCACATTGCAGTCAACAGGTTTGAAGTCTGACGACGTTAGCTTGGGAATCCCTCCGGCTTGGCCTGGGCAGGGATTGGACGCCATCGGTTATCTTCAGGACTCTTAGTCCAATTTGTATCTTGTCCGTAGTCGGATAATATTTCGTCTTCCGCTGTTATTTGGATCTTTGTATTGTATCAGTTGTATCCTTGACTCGTTTGAGTCGTCTTGTATATATCTCTTCTGTTGTTGTTCCGGATTATTCGTGAACTGTTGTAATGTTATCACAAGTGGCAACCTAGAATCGGTTATTATGCGGATTTGGGTGGAAATGCCGAAATCTGCATAGTGCCCGATCCCGGGGCGTCACAAATGGTATCAGAGCATGGTTTCCGATTCCCAATGTTGTTTCGATACGAATGGTTATCGAAGCAACGGGTCCGCAAAGCCTGTAGGATAACCTCGCTAACGGTCGTGTTTCTAGAGTGTCAAAAACTATTTTCTGCTAAACTATTTTGGAAACATCTCAATAGGATTCTTGTTTTCTCCTTATCTCTATTCTATTTCTCCTCTCATCTTATTTGTTTTGGATTCTCTCTTCTTCTCAATCTTTCAAAGTTCTAGGATTACGTGGGTGGACGTTTTCTGAGCCGTTAACCTAATAGGTTCGATCATCGGAAGATTCCTGGTGGAAGAACATCGTCATCAATCTGAGCAAGAACTCCTTGTTAGTGGTGTCGAGAAGTTTTGTTAGTGGTGTCGAGGAGATTAACAAGGTGACCAAAGACTCGATAGTACAACTCCTTCCCTCTCTCTTGGCGTTGGTCGGATTGCGAGGGCGCAATCCCTTGTTAGTGGTGTCGGCTATAACACCCGGGGGTTTTCCCTCAAATAGAATTGCTTGTTTTCTTTTTTTTGCATGACATTGCATCATGCATCATTTGCATTGCACTTTGATTCAAACCATTTTGGAAAATTCAAGCAAATTCATTTAATTTTCAAACAGCAACAAATATTTAAAATTTTGAAAAACAAAAGTTGGTGCAACTGGGTATTTTCCATAAGGAACTCATACAAATTATCACCATAATTTTAGGGTCCCAAAAACCCCTTCTATTTTCTTTCTTATTCCTTTTCTACAAAAAAAAAAGAGAGAGGAAAGAAAAAGAATTAAATAAAAACTGCTGGGGGAGGCAGGCCCAAAGGCCCACCTACAACCCCGAGCGCCCCAGCCCATCTAGCCCCAGGAGAAGCGCATCTCCTCTTCCTCCTGTACGGTAGCACATCGACCGTGCCCACGTCGACACTGCGCTCGATTTGACGGTCGCTGCTGCTAGCTCCCCTCCTTAAAACCTCCACTCTGTCTGCCTCCTGCAACCCTAGCTATCCCCTCTATCTCTCCTCGCGCTGCCGCCGTACTCCTCTACTCCATCCTCTGTTCTCTGTTTCGTCTCACGAGAACAGAATAGCCACAAGCTACCGCAACCACCTCATCGCTGCGCCACCACCTCGCTTGCAGCCCAACTTTTCCAATGTTACCAACAGATGCACCTCGTCCTTATCTTCCTCCCTTGCGAAGGAATCAAGCCGGGAGCATCCTGGTCGCCGCTGACGTCCGCTTTTTCATCTCCGGCCCGCCACTTTCTCCGACGGAATTCGTCGCCGTCGGTCGTCTCCGAGCCGGATCAACTACCCCGAGCCCCTCCCGGTGAGGTCCCCGTCCGATTCCCGACATTTACCTCCCCTTTTGCATCCGCTAGGCGCCGTCCCCATGTGCTAGACCTTCGGCAGCCATGGACGGGACCTCAAATAGGAGCTCTTACTCCAGCGAGCGCCCTCCCGTGTGTGCACATACACGCACACCTGCACCCACGAGCACGCCTGTAGCATCGCCGATTCTGGTCGCTCGGCGCCACCTCTGTCCGTCGTCGCACCTGCTTACGAATATTGAAGCGTTCTATTGTGTTTTCTTCAGTTAAACGCCATTTCTAGCTCCTCTGCAGACCACACCTCGTGTACGTGCTCATACCTTCACACCCATGTACCCAGTTACCCCTGCACCATCAAGCTCGCATACGCGATGAGGATCAGCAGCGCCTGCTGCTGCAGTTCGTCCCCGTCCTTGCTCTGGTTTCTGAATTCCGAAGCCTGTCAAAATTCAATTTCGTCAGTTAACAAGCGTCGGTTTTCCTCTTAAAGTTTCAGATCTGTATACGTACAGAAACAGGCACACATCCCAGTGGCTAGCGCCCGATCCGCACCCCTGGGAGACCCGGGTTCGAATCTCCTCCGAGGCACCAAAGCCTCCACTTTTGCTTCTTTTCTACCGCGCGCCACGGGGCCCACCAGTCAGTGACTGCTGAGGCCATGTTGGATTCCATCCATCCCAATCAGCGCTGCGTGGCAGCGAGCCCCGCCTGTCAGCCTCTCTGGCTGCGGTGCAGGAAGTGGATCTGGATCCCAGATCCAGATCTGGATCTTTTACCAAGACCAAGTCCCTGTTAACTTCAGAAAGGTCCCTGAAATTCAAATGCACATAACTAATTCATTTTAAATCCAAATTTGAAAAGTAAAATATGTTTTCCAATCAAAATTCTCTGTACTTTTCAAATATACAATTTGTTTACTGTTTTTCCTAATTAAAAAGTGTGCAATAATTCAATGCTTTAATTAAACCTTTTAAATTGCAAGAATTCATAATTAAATATTTAAAATTCCAAATTTGGCAAATGAGATATCACATTGAAGCTAATGTTGTATACATTCTGTTTTCGTCATCCACCATGCCATTTAATCACTAGACCTTATGTTTGATTGTAATTCACTTAAATAACTATGCATGCACCTGGAATTTTCCAAATGCAACCTTATCTTTGCATTTGGGCCCATTTAAAATGTTTCATCATGTCTTGTATCTATTTTGATGCACCCTTTAACTTGTCATGCATATAAAATAGGATCATGCTGTTTTTTTTTGCCATAGTAGTAATTGTTGCATCCGGTGTTTGTTCTAGTTCGTTGCTTCTTCGTGGATAGGACGTTGAGATGATGTGAGCACCGAGAAGTTCTTCGGATGTACCTCTACTTGCTGGATTCCAGGCAAGTATACTCACTTGCTACCCATGTTGCCTTTCCTCACTTGTTACCGATTCTTTCCGTTGTCTTTATGCTAGCCTTATGATTCGATGCTTGTGTCTCGATCCTATCATATGTTTACCTTGCAACCATGATATAGCCTTCCTTCCACTTCCTATTAACTGTTGTTTGTTTACCTTGTTGGCCCTCGTGTCGTAGTTGCATGCTTAGTGTTGTTTGCGCTCGAGTCCTGTTGTCTTTTGTCCTATCATCTGTTTAGTTGATATTTGGGTTTGTCCTAATCAACAACATGTTAATGTTTTGGGTAATAATAGTTTGATGATAAGGCACCGGCAGGAGGCCCGGTTTGGTTTTGGAGCCTGCTAGTGTCGAACTTAGGAAAAAAGTCTTGTCTACTGATCCATGATGAGCGCGCTAACCGCATGTGGGAAGCGAGTATGGGCGCCCTCCGCAACTTTGATTCGATTCGCATCTCGTCCAAATCGCCACATTTAGTTCGGGTTTTCCATTTGCCGCATGCATATGCAGGTGCGAACCCTTGGCGCCAGGGTGATAACTTTTGTAGTCGGCATTTAGGGAGACACGTTCTTAGAGTGCTATGAGGGTCCCCTTTTCTTCGTGGGGCTTGATTAGCCGTGCGCTCAATTGCACGGGGTTCTTTGGGCTTGATGCGAAGAAGAGTTGGGTTGTGTTGAGTGGCCTGCTTGGTGGGTTTGATCCCCGCCTGGCGGGTTATTCTTACGTGTACGGCCAAATTGGTGCATCCCTACAGGGTTAATCTTCTCGAGAAGCCGTGTTGTCCGCGGTTATGGATGACTTGGTGAAAGTGCTGGCTAACAAGTACTCAGACAACTTACACTTAACGATGATAACTTGACTAGTAATATAGATTACCTCCACCATAAAATGAATGTCACCTTAATCAACAGTGTGAGTTTCCTTGGGTTGCTTCCTTAGTAGGGGGTAACACAGGATGGGTATTGTTTGGTGAATAGTTATAGTTGGTTTTGTCGCGCTCTCTTATCCCTTTCTTTTAGCCGGATGTTGTAGCGCGTCTCTGTAGTTAGTTAGTGCAGCCCGCTGCCGCTTCTGTGCAATAATCCCTTCCTTCCGTTCTACCCAAAGTATTTGTATCTTGTGATGATTGGTTACGCTGGTATTTTGTGAGTATGGTTTATCCACTTTCCAGTACTTAATAGTACTGACCCATGAATCCATTTCGTGGCTGCATATTCCACATTGCAGTCAACAGGTTTGAAGTCTGACGACGTTAGCTTGGGAATCCCTCCGGCTTGGCCTGGGCAGGGATTGGACGCCATCGGTTATCTTCAGGACTCTTAGTCCAATTTGTATCTTTTCCGTAGTCGGATAATATTTCGTCTTCCGCTGTTATTTGGATCTTTGTATTGTATCATTTGTATCCTTGACTCGTTTGAGTCGTCTTGTATATATCTCTTCTGTTGTTGTTGCGGATTATTCGTGAACTGTTGTAATGTTATCACAAGTGGCAACCTTGAATCGGTTATTATGCGGATTTGGGTGGAAATGCCGAAATCTGCATAGTGCCCGATCCCGGGGCGTCACAAATGGTATCAGAGCATGGTTTACGATTCCCAATGTTGTTTCGATACGAATGGTTATCGAAGCAACGGGTCCGCAAAGCCTGTAGGATAACCTCGCTAACGGTCGTGTTTCTAGAGTGTCAAAAACTATTTTCTGCTAAACTATTTTGGAAACATCTCAATAGGATTCTTGTTTTCTCCTTATCTCTATTCTATTTCTCCTCTCATCTTATTTGTTTTGGAGTCTCTCTTCTTCTCAATCTTTCAAAGTTCTAGGATTACGTGGGTGGACGTTTTCTGAGCCGTTAACCTAATAGGTTCGATCATCGGAAGATTCCTGGTGGAAGAACATCGTCATCAATCTGAGCAAGAACTCCTTGTTAGTGGTGTCGAGAAGTTTTGTTAGTGGTGTCGAGGAGATCAAAAAGGTGACCGAAGACTCGATAGTACAACTCCTTCCCTCTCTCTTGGCGTTGGTCGGATTGCGAGGGCGCAATCCCTTGTTAGTGGTGTCGGCTGTAACACCCGGGGGTTTTCCCTCAAATAGAATTGCTTGTTTTCTTTTTTTTGCATGACATTGCATCATGCATCATTTGCATTGCACTTTGCTTCAAACCATTTTGGAAAATTCAAGCTAATTCATTTAATTTTCAAACAACAACAAATATTTAAAATTTTGAAAAACAAAAGTTGGTGCAACTGGGTATTTTCCATAAGGAACTCATACAAGTTATCACCATAATTTTAGGGTCCCAAAAACCCCTTCTATTTTCTTTCTTATTCCTTTTCTACAAAAAAAAGCGAGAGGAAAGAAAAAGAATTAAATAAAAACTGCTGGGGGAGGCAGGCCCAAAGGCCCACCTACAACCCCGAGCGCCCCAGCCCATCTAGCCCCAGGAGAAGCGCAGATCCTCTTCCTCCTGTACGGCAGCACATCGACCGTGCCCACGTCGACACTGCGCTCGATTTGACGGTCGCTGCTGCTAGCTCCCCTCCTTAAAACCTCCACTTTGTCTGCCTCCTGCAACCCTAGCTATCCCCTCTATCTCTCCTCGCGCCGCCGCCGTACTCCTCTACTCCATCCTCTGTTCTCTGTTTCTTCTCACGAGAACAGAATAGCCACAAGCTACCGCAACCACCTCATTGTTGTGCCACCACCTCGCTTGCAGCCCAACTTTTCCAATATTACCAACAGATGCACCTCGTCGTTATCTTCCTCCCCTGCGAAGGAATCAAGCCGGGAGCATCCTGGTCGTCGCCGACGTCCGCTTTTTCATCTCCGGCCCGCCACTTTCTCCGACGGAATTCGTCGCCGTCGGTCGTCTCCGAGCTGGATCAACTACCCCGAGCCCCTCCCAGTGAGGTCCCCGTCCGATTCCCGACATTTACCTCCCCTTTTGCATCCGCTAGGCGCCGTCCCCATGTGCTAGACCTTCGACAGCCATGGACGGGACATCAAATAGGAGCTCTTACTCCAGCGAGCGCCCTCCCGTGTGTGCACATACACGTGCAGCACATACACGCACACCTGCACCCACGAGCACGCCTGTAGCGTCGCCGATTCTGGTCGCTCGGCGCCACCTCTGTCCGTCGTCGCACCTGCTTACGAATATTGAAGCGTTCGATTGTGTTTTCTTTAGTTAAACGCCATTTCTAGCTCCTCTGCAGACCACACCTCGTGTACGTGCTCATACCTTCACACCCATGTACCCAGTTACCCCTGCACCATCAAGCTCGCATACGCGACGAGGATCAGTAGCGCCTGCTGCTGCAGTTCGTCCCCGTCCTTGCTCTGGTTTCTGAATTCCGAAGCCTGTCAAAACTCAGTTTCGTCAGTTAACAAGCGTCGGTTTTCCTCTTAAAGTTTCAGATCTGTATACGTACAGAAACAGGCACACAGCCCAGTGGATAGCGCCCGATCCGCACCCCTGGGAGACCCGGGTTCGAATCTCCTCCGAGGCACCAAAGCCTCCACTTTTGCTTCTTTTCTACCGCGCGCCACGGGGCCCACCAGTCAGTGACTGCTGAGGCCATGTTGGATTCCATCCATCCCAATCAGCGCTGCGTGGCAGCGAGCCCTGCCTGTCAGCCTCTCTTGTTGCGGTGCAGGAAGTGGATCTGGATCCCAGATCCAGATCTGGATCTTTTACCACGACCAAGTCCCTGTTAACTGCAGAAAGGTCCCTGAAATTCGAATGCACATAACTAATTCATTTTAACTCCAAATTTGAAAAGTAAAATATGTTTTCCAATCAAAATTCTCTGTACTTTTCAAATATACAATTTGTTTACCGTTTTTCCTAATTAAAAAGTGTGCAATAATTCAATGCTTTAGTTAAACCTTTTAAATTGCAAAAATTCATAATTAAATATTTAAAATTCCAAATTTGGCAAATGAGATATCACATTGAAGCTAATGTTGTATACATTCTGTTTTCGTCATCCACCATGCCATTTAATCACTTAAACCTAATGTTTGCTTGTAATTCACTTAAATAACTATGCATGCACCTGGAATTTTCCAAATGCAACCTTATCTTTGCATTTGGCCCCATTTAAAATGTTTCATCATGTCTTGTATCTATTTTGATGCACCCTTTAACTTGTCATGCATATAAAATAGGATCATGCTGTTTTTTTTGCCATAGTAGTAATTGTTGCATCCGGTGTTTGTTCTAGTTCGTTGCTTCTTCGCGGATAGGACGTTGAGATGATGTGAGCACCGAGAAGTTCTTCGGATGTACCTCTACTTGCTGGATTCCAGGCAATATACTCACTTGATACCCATGTTGCCTTTCCTCACTTGTTACCGATTCTTTCCGTTGTCTTTATGCTAGCCTTATGATTCGATGCTTGTGTCTCGATCCTATCATATGTTTACCTTGCAACCATTATATAGTCTTCCTTTCACTTCCTATTAACTGTTGTTTGTTTACCTTGTTGGCCCTCGTGTCGTAGTTGCATGCTTAGTGTTGTTTGCGCTCGAGTCCTGTTGTCTTTTGTCCTATCACATGTTTAGTTGATAGTTGGGTTTGTCCTAATCAACAACATGTTAATGTTTTGGGTAATAATAATTTGATGATAAGGCACCGGCAGGAGCCCGGCGTGGTTTTGGAGCCTGCTAGTGTCGAACTTAGGAAAAGAGTCTTGTCTACTGATCCATGATGAGCGCGCTAACCGCATGTGGGAAGCGAGTATGGGCGCCCCCCGCAACTTTGATTCGATTCGCATCTCGTCCAAATCGCCACATTTAGTTCGGGTTTTCCATTTGCCGCATGCATATGCAGGTGCGAACCCTTGGTGCCAGGGTGGTAACTTTTGTAGTCGGCATTTAGGGAGACACGTTCTTAGAGTGCCATGAGGGTCCTCTTTTCTTCGTGGGGCTTGATTAGCCGTGCGCTCAATTGCACGGGGTTCTTTGGGCTTGATGCGAAGAAGAGTTGGGTTGTGTTGAGTGGCCTGCTTGGTGGGTTTGATCCCCGCCTGGCGGGTTATTCTTACGTGTACGGCCAAATTGGTGCATCCCTGCAGGGTTAATCTTCTCGAGAAGCCGTGTTGTCCGCGGTTATGGATGACTTGGTGAAAGTGCTGGCTAACAAGTACTCAGACAACTTACACTTAACGATGATAACTTGACTAGTAATATAGATTACCTCCACCATAAAATGAATGTCACCTTAATCAACAGTGTGAGTTTCCTTGGGTTGCTTCCTTAGTAGGGGGTAACACTGGATGGGTATTGTTTGGTGAGTAGTTATAGTTGGTTTTGTCGCGCTCTCTTATCACTTTCTTTTAGCCGGATGTTGTAGCGCGTCTCTGTAGTTAGTTAGTGCAGCCCGCTGCCGCTTCTGTGCAATAATCCCTTCCTTCTGTTCTACCCAAAGTATTTGTATCTTGTGATGATTGGTTACGCTGGTATTTTGTGAGTATGGTTTATCCACTTGCTAGTACTTAATAGTACTGACCCACGAATCCATTTCGTGGCTGCATATTCCACATTGCAGTCAACAGGTTTGAAGTCTGGCGATGTTAGCTTGGGAATCCCTCCGGCTTGGCCTGGGCAGGGATTGGACGCCATCAGTTATCTTCAGGACTCTTAGTCCAATTTGTATCTTGTCTGTAGTCGGATAATATTTCGTCTTCCGCTGTTATTTGGATCTTTGTATTGTACCAGTTGTATCCTTGACTCGTTTGAGTCGTCTTGTATATATCTCTTCTGTTGTTGTTGCGGATTATTCGTGAACTGTTGTAATGTTATCACAAGTGGCAACCTGGAATCGGTTATTATGCGGATTTGGGTGGAAATGCCGAAATCTGCATAGTGCCCGATCCCGGGGCGTCACAACCGTAGTGCACATGCAAGACATAAATATTACTATGTGATTCATGCGTACATTACAACAAAATATATAGACCGTTATCCAACTGCATCTATGACTAATAATCCACCCTCCGAATACCATCCGAACAAACGTTGGGTATTAAGTTGCAAGCAATAGATAATTGCAGTAAGCAAAGTGTGTAATGTAAACAATAACATCATCCTTAGACAAAGCATTGTTGTGTTCTCCCTAATGGCAACATCACATCCTCCATACTTCACGTTTATGTCACTCGAGCACAGATGCAAAGGAGGCATGAACCCACTATCGAGCATAAATACTCCCTCTTGGAGTTACTAGCATCTACTTGGCCAAAGTATCTACTAATAACGGAGAGCATGCAAGATCATAAATAACATATGCATGAACATAACATGATAGATTGATAATCATAAGACATATCATTCAACATTCATCAGATCCCAGCAAACACAACATGTAGACATAAATATGATCTCGATTATGTTAGGCGGCTCACAAGCTCTAAACATGAGGTACAAAGTGGAGAGAACAACCATCTATCTACTTCTATGGACCCGTAGTCCAGGGATGAACTACTCACGCATCACTTTGGAGGAGGGCATGGTGGTGTAGACCCCTCCGGTGATGAATTTCCCTCCTGGCAGGGTGCCGGGGAGAGCTCCAGAACCTTCCCGATCTCGTGATGACGATGACGGTGCCCTCGGGTGTTTTTCGGGACAAAGTGGAATATATCTAGGGTTTAAGTCTCGCGGTGGGGATAAATAGGCGAAAGGGCACAAGCGGTGGAGGCCTGGGGGCCCCAGACCACCCCACGGCGCGGCCGGGGGGGGCTATGGTGTGGGCCCCCTGAGGCCCCTCTCCGGGTCTCTCCGGGACTCTGTGGAACCTTCGGGAATTCTAAGACTTTCGGGTTCGAATTTTCCAATTCCGAGAATATTTCCAGAATAAATTTTCTGAAACTAAAAATAGCAGAAAACATGGAACTGACTCTGTGGCATCTTGTCAATAGGTTAGTCCGGAAAATCGATAAAAATGACATAAAGTGTATAGCAAACATGTGGGAAATAACATGAAAACAACATGGAACTTCAGAAATTAGGGATACATTTATGACGTATCAGGTACCAATTGGTATCGATGTTATAGGACACATGGTTTGACACCTTAATACAAAATCCGAAAACCAACTCAAACTCTGGTCAGAAATTTTACTTGGCACTACTAAAACATGAAAAGAAAGATAAAAAGGAGTTTCTAAAGAAGTATACAACCCCTTGACTCAAAGAAAACAGAGAAAAACAAAGCAAAAAATAAAACCATGGGTTATCTCCAAACAAGTGCTTTTCTTTAATGTCTTTTAGCTAGGCCTAGAAAAGTGGATTCAAGTGTTTTCAAGTGGAGAAGATGCTCACATAAGACATATGAATTAGTCAAAAGAGAGCATCAAGAAGCAAGTATAAAACAAATTTAAGTTTAAACCACTTCCTATGCATAGGAATCTTGTAAAGAAATAAATTGGAGAAGCTCAAACTACAAATCATGAGAAGGTAGAACAAGAGCAATTTCAAAACTTTCAACAAAAAGAGAGGTGTTTTAGTAGCATCAAAATTCCTACAACCATATTTTCCTCTCTCATAATAATTTCCAGTAGAATCATGAACAAACTCAACAACATAATTATCACATAAAGCATGTTTGTCATGGTCTAAAAGCACACAATTCATATCAAGCTCCAAAATAGTGGGATCAAAATTTAAAAGCAGCTCCTTTATTCCCCACTTTTAGCAATAACAAAACAAGATGATTGGTCACTCTCAATAGGTATAGGACACATTATAGCAATACTAGAATTATAATTTATAACATCAAGTAACATAGGACCATCATCTAGAGAATTATCATATAAATTTTCTAAATAAACTTCCTCATTGTCATGCGTATCAGTAGTTGGAATAAATAGAGGATTCTCATAGCATTTATCAAAGTTACATGGATTGTCATAAATCGAAGTAGCAATATCATTCTCACAAGTTTCATTCATAGTAGTATCAAGGTCACAAGTATAGCAAGTATCAATTTCATAAAAAGCGGATATTTTAAAAGAATCAATAGGATAATCACAATTATGACTTAGAGAGTTACTCTCATTTGGAGGTAGACATGGGTAGATTATTTCTTCCTCCTATTTATCATCACTATCCTCCTCTTTTTCATCCAATGAGCTTCCAGTTTCAGCAATTTCTTCTTCCATAGGTTCCTGCAAGGCATTAGTCTCTCCCTTTGTGGGGGGGAGGGGGGAATCTATTAAGATAATCAAGTATGTAGTAATTACAATCCATGTAATTATCAAAGCAATATTTGAGTATAGTATAAATCTCGTATTTATAAGGTGCATCATCAATACATTCAATTTGTTCCACATCATAAAATTCTTAACCATTGATAGGAAGCATGATAAAGCAAAAATAACAATTAGAATAAGAACTAATTTTTTTTCTTTTTGATAAAGAGAAGCAAACAAGATAAAATAAAATATTCTAAGCAAAACTAAAACAAAGTCAAGAGATTGGAAGTGAGAGACTCCCCTTGCATAAATTCTCTTCCTTCCCGGCAACGGCGCCAGAAAACTTGTTGATGGCGTGTAGACGCCCTCGTCGGTAAACCCCAAGAGAAAGGTTGTAAAGAGTGCATACCAGCAAGTTTTACCTTAGAAAAAAAACTAAGGTTGAATCGAGCAGTAGGAGGACAAGCAATCTCTAAAGGTTGAAGCAGCTGAGGTGGCAGGGTGCAATACCGGTTCAGCAGCAACGTGGAACCTACACAACACAATCAAATCACTTTGTCCCAATGAAGTAGTGAGGTTGTCAATCTCACTGGTTTTGCTAAACACAAAGAGGTTAAACGTATGGTGTGGAAAACAGTAGGAAAAAAATAGGAATAATATGAGAGAAGTATGAAAGCAGTAGGTGTTTTATCAGTATGAGGAAAAAGGACCGGGGTCCATAGTTAACTAGTGGTGCCTCTCCGTGAAAGATAAATAACATGTGTGGTGAACAAATTACAGCTGGGCAATTGACATAAATGAAGGCTACATCGTAGTGCATATGCAAGACCGTTATCCAACTGCATCTATGACTCATAATCCACCATCTGAATATCATCTGAACAAACGATGGGTATTAAGTTGCAAGCAACAGATAATTGCAGTAAGAAAAGTGTGTAATGTAAACAATAACATCATGCTTAGACAAAGCATTGTTGTTTTATCCCTAATGGTAACAGCACATCCTCCCCCGTCACATTTCTGTGACTCGAGCACAGGCGAAAAGGAGGCATGAACCCACTATCTAGTATAAATACTCCCTCTTGGAGTCAGTAGCAACTACTTGGCCAGAGCAACCACTAGCAACGGAAAGCATGCAAGATCATAAATAACATATGCAATAAAGACTATAATCAACTTGGCATAAGTTCAATATTCATCGGATCCCAGCAAACACAGCACATAGAATTACATAAGAACAATCTCGATCATGTTTGGCAGCTCACGAGATCTAAACATTGAGGCATAGGAGGAGAAGACAACCATCTAGATACTGCTATGGACCCACAGTCCAATGATGAACTACTCACGCATCACTCCGGAGGCCAGCATGGTGATGAAGAGGCCTCTGGTGATGATCTCCTCTCCGGCAGAGTGCCTGGAGACAACTTAAGAACCCCCTGATCTAGGGTTGACGATGATGGAGGCTGCGGAACTTTTTGGGGGATATTTGATCAGGTGCTTAGGGTTTTCCTTCGTAGGGGAATAAATAGGCGCAAGGGCAAAGACGGTGGATCCCTGGGGGCCCCACACCACCCCCGGTGCGGCCAGGGGGGCGCCGCCCTATGGTGTGGCCCCCCTCTGGGTCTCTTCGGGACCCCGTGGAACCTTTGGGAATTCTAAGACTTCCGAGTTTCGAATTTTCCAATTCCGAGAATATTTCCAGAACAACTTTTTTGAAACTAAAAACAACAGAAAATAGGGAACTGGCTCTGTGACATCTTGTCAATAGGTTAGTCCGGAAAATCGATAAAAATAACATAAAGAAAGGAGAAAACATGTAGCAATTGGAAAAATATCATCACGGAACATCAGAAATTATAGATACGTTGGAGACGTATCATTGAGCTTTTGGGAGGGTGGGGTTCCCCGTACGGCGGCAACATTGGTCGATGAAGCTGATCCAAGCGACATTGCTACGGTGAGAGGGGATTATAGGTTTTGGGTTTTGGTTTTCTTGTAGATTGGTTTTCAGATCGATCGGCGAAGGCGGCTAGGTCGGGGAAGAGCTATGATGGCTCTGATATCATAATAACCGAGGCGGAAACGATGCCTGTTAGGGTCATCGTGTTACGTGTTATATAGGTAGGGTAAAGCCTCCTAACTTGGCTTACAAGGAATATACCGTATGGAGTGGTATACTATACCATAACCATATGGTAACACGTATTGCATTTAACAATGATGTAAAGAAGTATGTCAAGTTTCAGTCTGAAATTTTTTTATTTTACTATGCATAAAAAATACAAAAATCTGACAAGTTGGAAGATGTACTCTCATACTAGATCTATCACTTTTGCTTTAAAGTCGGAATATAATGTATTTCAGATTCATACTTTTCACATCTATATTGTATATATCATTTTCTATATGTACATTTTTTCCAGATTCTTTTGTAACTTTGAAATAATATTTTTTTTCCCGAAAGTAAGAGATACATGTATTATGAACTATGATTGGCTTTTTCGAACGCACACCTCGCTGTTATCTCTGGAGATATTTTCATACACTTATAACTCTATAGTGCATTCATTGCATGGCAATCCATACACCTTGCACCAGTTTCAACTAGTATTATATAATGATCACTTTCAACTGTGTGACACTTTCTTCTATAGACTTTCCAAGCCCTACATTAGTGTTCTATTATGCCATAACATCATGGTGCTAGTGCCAAGGCCCACACCTATTAGTTGAGTAGACTTGAACCGTCGACGCGGGATGGATATGATTAGATCACCTTACTCGATCCTAACTTTTTTATGGTTAGATTTTTTTATGCGTTGTAGAAAGATTTATGCTTTTACATTTGAGAAATAATTTTACTATCTTTCTCTTGAACCTAATATACAGTTTCATATCTGTAATGCATTGATTCATCAAAAGCAATGACTTGCTTAGCTGTATTGATTATGATTGTTTGTTTGATGTCAACTATAGAACATATCTTAGTTATCATTTACCTACTCGAGGACAAGCATGTATTAAGCTAGAAGGTAGTGATCCTCAAACATATCTAATTTTTTTTATTGGTTCATGCTGTTATTATACCATAGTCACGTGATTTTGTCATGATTTTAAATTATTTTTATTGGACTAACCTATTAACATGGATACCCGTTGTGTGGGAGCTTAAAATCCCTTCCATGATGCGTTTTTTCTTGTGACATTTCTCTCGGAATAAAATGATGGCTAGAGACAACTTGAGAAATAGAGTAATGCATAAAACCTTAGAACGTGAGATACATAAGGAAGTTGAGTATGTTCCATCTATTCTTTGAATGTACTGTTGTGGAAAATGTCACATCCCGATACTAAGCCTAGGAGAATGCCAGCCGCTGCGCGCCTATAGATCCGAAAGTATAGGTGGAAAAGTAAAATTAACCAGCACAATGGATCTTGAACAACTCAATTAATCATTTCTACAAGATTTTTTTACAATCCAAACCTAACACTAGAGAGTAGGAATATTAAAACAACTAGAAGCTACATATTTGTTTTATCTAAATAAATTTTTCTACCTAGTATTCCAAGTTATCATAGAAAATCTTTGAGAGCTAGTAGGTGATATCTTTAGGATTCATATTACAAGTTTTGAATGTTTAGCTTCCAAGTGAGTTTGCAATAAGGGATCCATGTACTTAAGTGTTTTTACCCTTTTTGTCGTCCTGTGGGTACTCCCTCCATATCAAAATATAAGATGTTTAGAGTTTTCTAGACAAAAGGTATCTAGACATGTTTTAGTGTATAGATTCATGTGCATCTTGCACTAAAACATGTCTATATAGTTGTTGTCTAGTAAACGGTAAAACATATTATATTTCGATACGAAGAGAGTATTTAAAAAAAATAGTGTTTAACAATCATACATGGATCAATATGGAGCATGTATGGCGTCTGTCTCTTCCATAACTGAGGCTTTTCATAATTCCTTGTAAGGAGCTGGAGGGAGGGGTCCCTCGGTTTATGGGTGCTCTTTAGGAAAAGATCAAACCACTGTTGCTGCTGGACACGAGCTAAGGTGTGTGTGGAATTTATCTGGATCTCTTCATGGGCAGCAACCGCTGGCTCGCCATATGGTGGACGGGAAATGGATGCTCATCTCAAGGAACACCCTAAAGATGGATTGTGCTCGGAAAAGTTGGAGGTTTAGAGGACTGTTAGTCCTGAAAATTAGATGGTTGGATTTTATGTACAAAAATATTGTAGGAAGGAACTTAAGGCTATGATGCTTTTGTAGGTGTTGTAGTGAAGTAGCTACACTGCTTGGCCGGGGGGCATTTATGTTTCTCTAGCTCTAGGGTAAACCCCGATAGACTAGGGGTAGCATTGGGTATATTAGGTTTCTTGGGCGGAAACGATGCCCCGGTCAGGAGGCTGGAGGCTTTGGTACATGTTTTATAGGTGTGGATAAGCCCCACGCGTGGCCGGTACAAGTTGTTGAGGATATGGTGGAGTAGTACTCCATGCATATCATCAGGTAAATATAAATACGTTTAACACCCTCCCTTAATCTAAGCATGTATAGAGATTATCTAGATTCTTAACATGACGAGCTTTTGTAAACCCATATGCAACTTGATCCTTACTAGAAATAAACCTTACCTCTATCTGTTTAAACGTATTTATATTTACCTGATGATATGTATGGATTACTACTCCACCATATCCTCAACAACTGGTACCGGCCACGTGTGGGGATTTATTTGCTACTCTTTCCTTTACAAATAATAATCTACGAGCATGAAAGATAGGATTAGATGACAAATAGGTAGCACCTAAGTTGTCACACCAAAGACATGCTTTTGCATCATTTTTACTCCAACCTCATGAAGTAATGCTTCAACCCATATTAACTCTGCAGTATCCTTTCCTAAGGACTTATATTCAGCTTCAGTACTTGAACGTGATATTGTTGCTTGTTTGCGGGCACTCCAAGAAATCAGATTGGGCCCAAAGAAGATGGCAAAACCTCTAGTAGACCTTCTATTATCCAGACAACCAGTCCAATCTGCATATGAAAAAGCACTCAAAAGTGTGAATGGTGAGTGTAAGAAAGTAATACCAACATTCACCGTGTTCTGAACATATCTCAAAATCCGCTTGGTGGTTGTCCAATGAGCTGTTGTGGGGGCATGAAGGTATTGAAAAACTTTGTTCACTCCAAAAGATAGATCTGGATGTGTGAGCGTTAAGTACTGGAGTGCACAAACTACACTTATGTATTGTGTACTGTCATTAGGACGTAGAGTGTTCCTTAATGCAAAGATAGAGTTTCTGTGGAGGACAATGGTGTGGAAGAAGGTTTGCAATTTTTCATACCAACACGAGATAATAAGTCATTAACATATTTTTCCTGTGTCAATAACAAGCCACTTTTAGTCCCCTTAATCTCAATACCCAAGAAATAATGCAAGTCACCAAGATTATTGATAGCAAAGTGAGCACTGAGGTCCTTCAACAAGGCAGGAATAGCTTCATCAGAAGAACTTGTTATTATGATATCATCAACATAAATCAAGATAAACATACTAACTCCTGATTTTTGATATAATAATAATTAGGTGTTAGCTTTAGATGGAACAAAACCAAGGTCATGAAATTTTGAGCTAAGCCGAGAGTACCAAGCCCTTGGAGCCTGTTTGAGGCCATACAAAGATTTATCAAGTTTGCGTATGTGATAAGGATTCGCATGATTTTCAAAACCTGGGGGTTGTTTCATGTAAACCTCTGCTTACATAAGAGCATACAAAAACACGCTCTTGACATCTAGCTGCCATAAAATCCATCCTCGAGAGACTGCAATTGCTAAGAAAAGTATAATATTTGCATCTTTAACAACAAGACTAAAGGTGTCCTCGTAGTCTATGTCATACCTTTGTTTCAACCCTTTGGAAACTAATCGTGCCTTATATCTATCAATTGTGCCATCAGCATGTTTCTTGATCCAATATAACCACTTACAAACAATTAAATTTTGTTGGGGGCTAGGAGGAACAAGACGCCAAGTCTTGTTCTCAATCAGTGCACTGTATTCATCTTGCATTTCCTTGCACCATTTAGGATCATCAAGAGCTTCACATAATGAATCAGGTTCACCCGTAGATGCCAACATACCCAAACGTGTGAAATTTGCATTATATTTTTGGTTGTTTTCCATACCTTATAGTGCCATATGTGTATTTCTGAGGTTTTGTAATGCCCTTTTGGAACCTGGTAGCAACACGGAAGTTTCTCAGTGCAGTTTCTCGTGATGCAGCGTCGGGTGCAACACACGGAGATGCTGCAGCAGAGGCCAAATAGGATCCAGGTGAAAGCTCATGTCTCCTCTAATCTAGGTTTGGTGGTAATAACAATACGGGTAATCCCACTAATGTATGATTAAGTGTTCACATCTGGAATTGTATTATTTATCGTAATAGAATAATCCTTGTTGGAAAAGATATGAGACGCTCCAGAGCCCCTCTCCGGAGAAACCCTAGCTAGGCCCACTGGAGAAAGGGACGGAACTGTTGTTTTGGCCCCTCTACGTGAGCCAGAAAGGGGGTAGAAAAGTGGAACTAATTACTTGGTTGTGTTAGGTTAGGCCCAATAAACACCCAAGACAAAGGTAGGGCCCACGTCTCGTCAATATTCCCCCCATTCTGTCAGATCCGGGAGTTTCGGGCTATGAGTAGTCCTAGATCCCATGAGAGAGAACACGACGCCGGTGAATCCCTAACACAAAGAGTGAGGGAATCCTGTGCATCCAAGGCCCATTACACATTCTAACACACATGTTATGTCATACCCTAGAATTGGGTGGGATTCAGACGCTTTGGAACTCCTCTCCGGAGAAACACTAGTCCCGCTGGAGAAAATGACCGAACTGTCGTTCAGGCCTCTCTACGTGAGCCGGAAGGGGGTAGCAAAGTGTAACTAGTTGCTTTTTTGTGTTATTTTGGGACCAAGGAACACCGAAGACAATGTTAGGGCCCACCTCTTGGAAATTCCGTCAGATCCGAGAGTTTTGGGCTCTGAGTAGACCTGGAATCCGCGAGAGAGAATCCGACGTAGGTGAAGCCATAAAACCGTGAGTGATGGAATATTGGGAATCTAAGACCCATTCCAAACTCTAACACACATGGTATGGTATACCCTAGGATTGGGTGGGATTCATACGCTCTAGAGCTCCTCTCTGAAGAAACCTTAGACCCGCTGGAGAAAAAGGACCGAACTATCGTTCTGGACCCTCTACATGAACCAGAAAGGGGTAGAAACTAATTGATTTGTTGTCTTAATTAGGCCCAAGGCTCACCTATTGGAAAAATTCCTCCTAATCCGTCAGATCCGAGAGTTTCGGTCTCTCAGTAGTCCTGGAACTTGCGAGAGAGAATCCGATGTCGGTGAAGCCATAACACATAGAGTGAGGGAATATTGGTCATCCAAGGCCCATGCCACACTCTAACACACATGGTATGGAATAAATTAGGCTTGGGTGGGATTCAGATGCTACGGAGCTCCTCTCCGGAGAAACCCTAGGCCCGATAGCTCGAGAAAAAAAAGGACGGAACTGCCGTTCATGTGAGCCTGAAAGGGGAAGTAAAGTGGAACTAATTGCTTGTTCGTGTTAGGTTAGGCACAAGGAACACCCAATACAATGGTAGGTCCCACATATTGGAAAGTTTCCCCCGGTTCCGTCAAATCCGGGAGTTTTGGGCTCTAAGTAGTCCTCGAGCCCACGAAAGAGAATCCGACGCTGGTGAAGCAATAACACAAAGAGTAAGGGGATATTGGGCATCCAAGACCCATTCCACACACTCTAACAGACATTTTATGTCATACCCTAAGCTTGGGTAGGATTAAGATGCTCTGGAGCTCCTCTCCGGAGAAACCCTAGGCCCGATGGAGAAAAAGGACGGAACTGCCGTCCTGGACTATCTACGTGAGCCGGAAGAGGTAGCAAATTGGAAATAATTTCTTGGTTGTGTTAGTTTAGGACCAAGTAACACCCAAGACAATGGTAATTCCCACCTCCTGGCAAGATTCCCCCATTCCGTCAGATCCGGGAGTTTCGGGCCCTGGTAAGTCCTGGAACACACGAGAGAGAATCCGACGTTGGTGAAGCCATACCACATAGAGTGAGAGAATATTGGGCATCAAAGATCCATGCCACAGTCTAAAACACATGGTATGGCATACCCTAGGCTTGGGTGGGATTCAGATACTCCGGTGAAACCCTAGGCTCGCAGGAGAAAAAGGACGAAACTGTCGTTCTGGACCATCTACGTGAGCCGAAAAGGGGTAGCAAAGTGAAACGAATTTCTTGGATGTGTTAGGTTTGGCCCAAGGAACACATAAGATAATGGTAGGGCCCACCTCTTGGTAAGATTCCCCCCGTTGAGTCAGATCCGGGAGTTTCGGGCTCTGAGTAGTAATGGAACCCGCAAGAGAGAATCCGATGCCGGTGAAGCCATAACACAGAGAGTGAGGGAATTGGGAATCCAAGATCCATGCCACACTCTAACAAACATGGTATGGCATACCCTAGGCTTGGGTGGGATTAAGATGCTCTGGAACTTCTCTGCGGAGAAACCCTAGCCCCGCTGGAAAAAAGGACGAAACTGTCATTCTGGACCCTGTACGTAAGCATGAAAGGGATAGAAAAGTGGAACTAATTGCTTGGTTGTGTTAGGTTAGGCCCAAGGAACACCTAAGATAGTGGTAGAACCCACCTATTGGCAAGATTCCCCTCGTTCCGTTAGGTCCGGGAGTTTCGAGCTCTGAGTAGTCATGGAACCCACTAGAGAGAATCTGACGCTGGTGAAGCCCTAACAAAAAAAGTGAGAGAATCTTGGGAATCCAAGACCCATGCCACACTCTAATGATACGTCCATTTTTCATGACTATTTTATATCATAATTTGTTGTTATTCATTGATATATTTCATATTGGAGCATGATACTTATGTTATTTCACCTATTTTGCATGTTTTCCAATAATTGGAGAGTTGAACCCCGGAGTCAGAATTTTCCCGGTATTGATTACTTCTTGTAGTTGATGCTATTGAGTGAAACCATTGGATTACGTTTATGTCCAGATTGTTAATCACCATTATATCACCTCTGATCATGATCCATATGATGTCTTGTGAGTAGTTTGTGATGTTCTTGAGGATATGGGAGAAGTCAAGTTGTTAGTAGTGAAGTAATGTTGAGTAATATTTAATGGTTTGATATTTAAGTTGTGGTGTTATTCTTCTAGTGGTGTCATGTGAACGTAGACTACATGATACTTCACCATTTATGGGCCTAGGGGAATGCATCGTGTATTTGGCTACTAATTGTGGGGTTGCCGGAGTGACAGAAACCTAAACCTCCGTTAGGAAACCATTGCACGAGGGAGAGTAGGATCCCGGAGTTTAAAGCTGTGGTTAGATTTATTTCTTAATTACTTTCTTATAGTTGCGGATGCTTGCAAGGGGTATAATCACAAGTATGTATTAGTTTTGGATGGGACGGTACATTACCATAGGTTCACCCACACAACACTTATCAAAACACTAAAGATTATTCAGCGGCATGAAACAAAAGCACTTGACAGAAACCTCCTGTGTGTCCTCGAGAACATTTGTTAATCATAAGTAAACCCACCGACTTGTCCTTTTCTGAAGAAAGGATGGGCCACTTGCTGCAATTATTAGTACTGCATTTTATTTACTCGCCCTTTATTTATTTGCAATATCAAAAACCCCTACAAATTTATCTTTTAGTATTTACAGTTATTCCTTCATCGAAACTGCTTGTCAACACCTTCTGCTCCTCATTGGGTTGGGCACTCTTATTTATTGAAAGTACTACGATACACCCCCTATACTTGCGGGTCATCAAGACTATTTTATGGCACTGTTGCTGGGGAGTGAAGCGCTATTGGGAAGTGTATTTGATAAAGGAAGCTTCTGCTGTAAGCGCTGTTTTTATTACTATCTACTGCTTTATTACACTATGTTTGGATCTCCTTTTGAATCCTTATTTGCGGGCACTGCTTCCACACCTAGGTTAGTAAGTGACCCACCGCCTGATGATTTGGATCCTTATAAAATACCTATAAAGATTGTTAAACATGTTATGAAAACTGCTATTCAGGTGATGGAACTGTCCATCTCGGTGATCATTTGCTCTTTTTACATGAATTATGCGATTTGTTCAAGTGTGCAGGTATTACAATGGACCAACTGAAGAGGAAATTATTCTCTATATAATTGACATGCCGAGCTGCTAATTGGTTCAAACTACTGAAAAATAGCCAGACTATTGGATGGGAGGAAATTGTACCTCTCTTTTATCCTAAATTCTATCCTCCGAGTGAAATTCATAGAGATCGGAATTATATATATAATTTTTTGCCTCATGATGGAGAGATTATTGCCCAAGCGTGGGGGGAGATTGAAGTTACTAATGCTCAAATGCCTCATTCATGAGCTCACCAGTAATATTGTTATTAATAATTTCTACGCGAGGCTTTCCCTTCATGATAAGGATTTATTGGATGCTTCTTGTTCTGGATCATTTACACGTATGAAGGATGAAGCTAAATGGAATCTTCTTGACCGTATTTAAGAAAACACTCAAGGATGGGAGAATGACAAAGGTAGAAAGTCAGGTATAAATTATGATTATGAATGCATTAAAACTTTTATGTCATCCGATGATTTTCATAATGTTAGTATTGTTTATGGTCTTGATTCTCAAGTTGTTGCAAACTTATATAAGGCTTTTGCTTCTTATATTGATATTCCCAAAAAGGAATGGGATAAGTACCATGAACCTTATAAAGATACTGTTAATTGTGTTCCTTCTAGAGATATAGAAGTTCATATCGTTGATTCTATTGTGCCTAAACCTTATATTGAGAAAATGCCTTTCCCTGTTAAGGTAAAAGAACATTCTATGTTAGCTAGTGTGGTTAATAAAAGTGCAAGGAAACCTGTAGAACCCGAGGAACAAATAACTATAGAACCTATAGTAGTAATAGTAAAGGACCTTGTTTCTGAAAATGTAGAAGAGCGACACATTATATTTTTTGAAGATGCTTCTAATATTGTCTCTCATCCTAGTAAATCTAGGAAACCTAGTGTTCCTGTGCTATCTGTTAGGATAGGTGATCATTGCTATTATGGTTTGTGTGACATTGATGCTAGTTCTAGTGCCATTCCTTATGATCTTTATAAAGAAATCATGCATGAAATTGGTTCTTGTGAACTTGAAGACATTGATGTGATTATTCAACTGGCTAATAGGGAAACTATTTCTTTGATTGGTATTGTTAGATATGTGGAGGTCTTATGTGGTAAAACTAAATATCTTGCTGATTTTCTAGTACTAGGCACTTCTGCTAGTGATACTTGTCCTATTATATTTGGTAGACCTTTCTTAAACACTTGTGGTGCAGTTATAGATTTTAAAAAGGAGAAAATCCTTACAAAGTTTGATGGAGAGTCTTATGAATTTAATTTCTCCAAATTTGTTAAAGCACCTTATGAAGCTGAATTACCTAATGAGAATTATAGAGTTGAACAATTGGCTGCTATTGCTCTTGCTCCTAACAATCCTTTGCAACAATACATGGAAGACCACGAAAGTGATGTCTTTATGGAAGAAAGAAATGAAATAGACGAGATTTTCCTACATCAGCCAGCGATATTGAAACATAATTTACCAGCGGAAGACTTGGGTACCACATTACCACCCAAGGAAGATCCTGTTTTTCATTTAAAGCCTTCGCGTGACAACCTTAAATATGCTCATATTGATGATAAGAAATAATATCCTGTTATTATTAGTTCTAATCTTTCTGGTGAAGAAGAGGAGAGATTATTGGGAATACTGAGGAAGCACAGAGGTGCTATTGGTTATACTCTCGATGGTTCGAACGAGATTTCCCTTGCTATATGTCAGCATGCTATTAAGATTGAACCTGATGCAAAGCCAGTTGTTGAACATCAACGTCGTTTAAATCCTAAGATGAAGGATGTGGTAAGAAATGAGGTATTAAAACTCCTTGATGCTGGTATTATTTATCCTATTGCTGATAGTTGATGGGTTTGTCCTGTGCATTGTGTCCCTAAGAAAGGAGGGATGATTGTTGTGCCAAATGAAAATAATGAACATATTCCTCAAAGAGTAGTGGTTGGTTATAGGATGTGTATTGATTTTAGGAAAGTTAATAAGGTTACTAAGAAAGATCATTATCATTTGCCTTTTATTGATCAAATGTTAGAGAGGTTGTCTAACAAAACTCATTTCTACTTTCTTGATGGTTATTCTGGGTTCTCTCAAATTGCTGTTAGAAAGCCTGATCAAGAGAAAACAACTTTCACTTGTCCTTATGGAACCTATGCTTATAGACGTATGCCTTTTGGTTTATGTAATGCTCCTGCTACTTTTGAAAGATGTATGTCTGCTATGTTTCATGGTTTTTGTGAAGAAATTGTGGAAGTCTTCATGGATGATTTCTCCGTCTATGGAACTTATTTTGATAATTGTTTGCAGAATCTTGATAAAGTTTTGCAGAGATGTGAGGAGACTAATCTTGTTATTAATTGTGAGAAATGACACTTTATGGTAAATGAAGTAATTGTACTTGGACATAAAATTTATGAAAGAGGTATTGAAGTTGATAGAGCTAAAGTTGAAGCTATTGAGAAAATGCCCTGTCCCAGGGATGTCAAAGGTATTCGTAGTATTCTTGGTCATGCTGGTTTCTATAGAAGCTTTATTAAAGATTTCTCTAAAATATCAAAGCCTCTTACTAATCTTCTTCAAAAAGATGCAACTCTTGTATTTGATGAAGATTGTAAAGAAGCTTTTGAAATTTTAAAGAAGGCTTTAATATCTGCTCCCATTGTTCAACCCTCTGATTGGAATTTACCGTTTGAAAATATGTGTGATGCTAGTGATTATGCTGTAGGTGATGTTCTTGGACAATGGGTAGATAAGAAGTTAAATGTTATTCATTATGCTAGTAAAACTCTTGATGCTACTCCAAAGAATTATGCTACCACTGAAAAAAAGTTCCTAGTTGTAGTTTTTGCTTGTGATAAATTTAGGCAGTATATTGTCTATTCTAAAGTTACTATTCATACTGATCATGCCGCTATTAAGTACCTTATGGAAAAGAAAGATGCTAAGCCTAGGCTTATTAAATGTGTGCTTCTCTTACAAGAGTTTGATTTACATATTGTGGATAGGAAGGGTGTTGAAAATTTTGTTGCTGATAATTTGTCTAGATTAGAAAATATCTCTGGTGATCCTATTCCTATTAATGATAGTTTTCCTAACAAACAGTTGGCTGCAATAAAAGTGAGCTCTCAAGAGAGTCCATGGTATGCTGATTATGCTAACTTTATTGTTTCCAAGTATTTGCCTCCTACCTTTACAGCTCAGCAAAGAAGAAAATTCTTCTATGATCTGAGGCATTATTTTTGGGATGACCCACACTTATATAAAGAAGGTGTTGATGGTATATGCGTAGATGTGTTCCTGAAAATGAACAACGAGTGATACTGAGAAAATGTCGTAGTAGTGCTTATGGAGGACATCATGTTGGAGATAGAACTGCACATAAGGTTCCACAATCAGGTTTTTATTGACCTACTCTCTTTAAAGATGCTAGAAAGTTTATTTTATCTTGTGATCAATGTCAAAGGGTTGGAATATTTCTAGATGTAATGAAATGCCTATGAATTATTCTCTTTTATTGAACCGTTTGATTGTTGGGGTTTTTACTTTATGGGTCCTTTCCCTCCTTCACAAGGCTACACTCATATTCTTGTTGTTGTTGATTATGTTACTAAATGGGTAGAAGCTATACCTACTAAAAGTTTTGATGGTGAAACCTCATTAAAAATGCTTAAAGACATTATTTTCCCTAGGTTTGGTGCCTAGATATCTTATGACTGATGGGGGTTCTCATTTTATTCATGGTGGTTTTAGAAAGACTCATACTAAATATGATGTTAATCATAGAATTGCCTCACCCTATCATCCTCAAACTAGTGGGCAAGTAGAATTATCAAATAGAGAAATCAAATCTATCGTGCAAAATACTGCTAACAAATCTAGAAAAAATTGGGCTAGTAAATTAAATTATGCTCTGTGGGCTTATAGAACTGCTTATAAAAATCCCATGGGCATGTCTCCTCATAAAATGGTTTATGGAAAAGCTTGTCACTTGCCGGGAGAGATATTCCAAAATGGAAATATACTAGGAATTGTATTTTCACTGTTAAGTCCCTTTATAACAAGATGTCATCTTGTGGGCCTGACAGATCTTTTAAGCAACTGTGGAAAGCTAAAATCTATGAAAATTAATATTTGGCTGTGGTTAATTTGGCATAATGCCATTACAACCAAAGACAACATGATCAGGAGGAAATGAGTTGGGAGTCCCCTCTGTAGGTTCTGCCCAACAGATGAGTCTATTTTACATCTGGTTTTCTCCTGTCCTGCTGTAAGCTTTGTGTGGAGTTCCTTGTGTGGGGCCATTGGTGCTAGAGCCAGGCCTTCGGGGTTCACACACTATTTCTGGTGGATAGCTAAGTTTTTTCCCTCAAATACTAATATCCATATAGTTGGGATTGCTGCTTTGTGTTGGGCTGTTTGGAAGCTTCGTAATAATGCTTGTTTCGAAGGAAAACTTATATCATCCCCTGTTGAGATGGTGTGTTATATGTGTGTTTTTCTGCGATATTGGGCAGGGATGCAGAATGAGCAGGACAAGAAGCTGATATTGGAAGGAGCAGACCTGATTCAAGGTGTGGCTATCAGGGCCTATGAATCAACCACGAGGGGATCTGACAGGACAAGTCCCAGCCAAGATGATGTGGATGAAGATGAAGATGTATCGGTTTGATGCTGCCCCTACGGTTGGGATAAGTTTGCTCAGAGATTTATTTTCGAGCTTTTTTTGACTGGAGCTTGTGGCCTGTTGGTTGTAAGACTGTGGTTTAAACTGTGGTTCTCTTCCCCCGTGGTTTGGGGTTTCCGTAGATTCTCTAGTCGTTAAGAACTTCCTGGAGTTGGTGCTGGTTTGGTTCCATTTGGTGTTGCTCGTACTTTCCTTTCGGTTTATTTTTGTTGTTGGGTGATGTAAAAAAGACCTTGTTCTGTTATCTTTGTGGTAATGGAAACCGGCTCCTTTCGGGGAGGCGTTTGTAAAAAAAGTAAAACTGTTAATCTTTGGTTTACTTAATGTGAGTATATGTGATTCTACAGCTAGGCAATGGTATTACTGAAGTAGATTGCTGCTCTTGCACGACTATTCTAATGCTTCATTGTCAGTTTTTCATCGACAAATGGCCAGTGCTATTAGATGGGTAAAGCCTATTAGCCCTCAGCTTCTATACCGAAAACCTTTGCATATTATTCTGGAGATCGCATTGCTTAAAACAACGCCATTGAATTTTTTTAATACATTGACATGTTTATATATAATGAATATTTTTATTTTGTGATTTATACTTTAACACTATAATCTGAAATTTGGACTAACTTCAGAAGATTAGTGTTTTGTGGCAATGCACCACAAAATATATCACTCTTGATGTACATGTTCACGAAATAGAGCTATGTTCATAGCAACGCCTCGCGTGTTTCTCTCTTCATACCTTGTATATCGAAATTTTCCGTGCATTAATTATCTGCCTCATCTTCGTGTAAACAAGCCTACCCAGTTGCCACAATTCTTCTTTTCAAACTTTTTCTCTGCAATTTTTTTCTCCCGTTGCAACGCACGGGCTTTTGTGCTAGTACAACAATAAAGAAGTAGCCACATCCGGACGAAATACCTTGTATGGTAGGTTCAAAAAAAATACCTTGTATGATTAACTATAAGTGTCACCACGCCTCCTTGTGAAACCATCGGATGTAGTCGCACCACATCCACGTAGTTATTACCAGATAAGGTTGTCTGCCCTCTCCCTCCAGGCCGTGGAACACCGATCACGTCGGCGGACAACAAGGACATATACTGGTGAACACAATCACGTGTATAAGATAGGAGGCCGCCGAGGACGCCCATGCTAGCGCTGGAACTGCCTCGAGGCAGGATATGTACTTGCCAACGATGATACTAGAATGAGACCAGAAAGTACTGGAGCTCCATGAACACGCCCCTAAGAGGGTTGCGACTGGCGACACACCATGTCACCACCATCAAGACCAAGATGTTCAAGAGTTTTCACTCGGAGCTCTGACGCGGGAAATATAACTATAACTATGCCCCCAAGAGGGTTATGACACTAACAGACAACGCCGAAGCGCAAAGCTTTCGCCCGAAAAACCTACCACAACCGGATACATCCGGCTGTCCAATGTCACCATGTTAGACCTCCATGGCGTGATCTAGAAGCGGCTTCGCCGAAGCACCATCGACAATGAGATACTCCCGCCTCTCCCTCCTCGCCATCCACACAACTAAGAAGAGCCATCACGCCTGTAACGTCCGGGGATTTTCCCCAATTGCTATGCGAGTTGTTTTTCTTTTTGTGCATCATGGCATCACACATTTTCATGCATTTTAAAACTTGCACACTAAATGAAATTAATTAAATTTTGTTTGTTAAAATTTACAGAAATTTATTTGATGTTTAAAGCTATTTTTCTTGGCCTAAACACTTGCTGGAAA
Organism: Alopecurus myosuroides; assembly: GCA_028641055.1. Classification (NCBI taxonomy): domain Eukaryota; kingdom Viridiplantae; phylum Streptophyta; class Magnoliopsida; order Poales; family Poaceae; genus Alopecurus; species Alopecurus myosuroides. The sequence goes on from CM054059.1 coordinate 154,368,531, forward strand.
AAAATATATATATATATAAAACAAAAACAAATTTTTTTTGTTTGTTTGCAGCCAAGCCAGCCGGCCCAATTTTCTCGGCCCAGCTAGGCCCAGCCGAACCCCCCCTTTTACCCTAATTCCTCTCCCTCTCAATCTACCCCCGCCGTTTCTGTTAATTACAGTCAGGTCCTCCCACCCCTCCTCTCAGGAACCAACTCACGCACGCACGCAGATCGAACGGGAGGGGATCCCGATCGATCCCCTCATCCTCCTCCCGCTCGCCTGCCCCGCTCGACCGCCTCGCTCCGCCTCCACCCGCCTCCCTCCGGCGAGCTGCCGGCCCGGAGCTCCGCCTCCCCATCTCCTCATCCCCTCGCTCACCTCGCCGCCTCCTGCCCCCGTAACTCCGGCCGCCGCTGCCCTTTCTCCCGTGGCCGCCGCCCGCTGCCGGCCGAGGCGCCCCGCCGGAGCTCCTCCTCTCCTCGCCATGGCCGCCGCCGGCCCGTGCCCCCTCCACCTCGCCTCTCCCACCTCGCCGGCAAGTCCCTCCGCCGCCACAGCTCCCTCCCGGCGCGGCTGGCGCCACCTCTGCGCGCCCTCGAGCCCAAGCTCCGCTCCGTGCAGCACCGCCCCCCCCCCCCCCCGAGCTCGCCGTTCCCGCCGCCAAGCCGGCCCCCCGTCGCCCTTGTCCTCCCGGCAGCACCCCCACGGCGCCCTCCGTCCCCTTCCTCGCCTCCTCCGTTTCCAATTGCTGCAGAGCAGCCCAGCGCCTCTCCTCGGCCGGGAGCCCGAGTTCCGCCGTCGCCGACTGCTCCGAAGCCACACAGCGCGCCTCCTGCTGCCGGGACATCCACGCGTTCGTGGCCATCTCCATCGCGCACTACGCAAACGCGACAGGCCGGCTGGGCGTGCCGCCGGCGTTCTCCGAGATCTGCCTCGGTGCCGTCTCCGACACGTTCCGGCTGCGTGGTATCGCCACCGATGCCGCCGTCTATCAGGGTGTCATACCAGTGCGCGGGGCGTGGCACCGTGCTGGAGATGATGCAGTCTCCCAGCTTTGATGACGTGCTCGGCAGCTGCAGGGGCCCCCTCTCGCTGGACATTGCCTGCAAGACGTGCCTCAACTACGGGATCGTCTACCTCCGTAGGCTCATCGGGGGATCACCACATTTCCAGGACCAGTTTCTGTCACGTCGACTCCAGCTTCTTGCCGAATGGCACCGGCAATGATTCTCCAGCTCCGAAGACCAAAGGATCTCCTTTCCGTGGAAAATACGACGACTATGCAAAGGTCGACCCCGAGCCGTACCTCGACGACAAGATCTTCGTCGACAAGTTCCGCTACCTCGACAAGATCTACCATGTCCGCTTGCGTTGTCGCTTTGTGCGTGCCTTGTACCCCGAAGTCGCCCTGTGCACAATCGACCCCGAAGATGACTATGTTGTGGTTCCTCCGTCGACTACTTCGACTACTACGCCTACTTCGGCTACGGAACGGGAACGATGACGAGAACGACTACTTCCGCTACTACATCGACATCGGAACGTCTACGCCCCCGACGTCGACTACGCCTACTTCGACTACCTCGACGACGACGCGAGAACGTCTACTTTCTATCCTTCCTCGCCGCCGTCTATCTCCCTCTTCGTCGTCTTCTTCTTCATCCCGAAGACGCCGGCACCGAACCCGAAGATCTTCTTTCCACACGTGTGCACCCTAAACCCCAGCCCTACCTATTTATGCCATATTTTCTATAACATGTCATCTATTTTTATAATTATCATGTCATCATGTTGCATCACATTTGGTGGGTTCGGGTAATAGTAATGACACCTAATAATTAAATATGGAATGTGTTGGGGATGTTGTTATATAATTGTCCCTATTCCATTTAACATTGACTAGCTCATTTTTATCTTGTTTTGCCATGTTAAATCAACATTTAATATTGTGGGTAGATAAACAACTTGAACCAATCTTTATTCGTCCGGACTCCGGTTCCGATTAAATTGCCTAAGTTGTTTCCCCGTGTTGCATCCTCGCATGCCATGCATATAAAATAGGATCATGCCGGATCTTTTGCCGTAGTAGTAATTGTTGCATCCGGTGTTTCTTTTAGTTCGTTGCTTCTTTGCGGATAGGACGTTGAGATGATGTGAGCAACGACAAGTTCTGCTACCTTGCGGGATCTCAGGTAAGTATACTCACTTGCTGCCAAATGGCTGCCTTTCATCACTTGTTACCGATGCTTTCCGTTGTTCTTATTCTAGCCTGTTGATACGATGCCTGTGTCTCGATCCTATTATATGTTTACCTTGCAGCCATGATATAGCCTTTCCTTCCACTTCCTATTAACTGTTGCTTGTTTACCTTGTTGGCCCTCGTGTCGTAGTTGCATGCTTAGATTTGTTTGTGCTCGAGTCTTGTTATCCTTTGTCGTATCACCTGTTTAGTTGATAGCTGGGTTTCAATTCAATCAACTTGTTAATGTGTTGGGTAATAATAATTTGATGTTAAGGCACCGGCAGGAGGCCCGGGTTAGGGTTTTGAGGCCTGCTAGTGTCGAACTTAATTAGGAAAAGGGTCTTGTCTACTGATCCATGATGAGCGTGCTCACCGCATCCGGGTGGTAGTATGGGACCCCCCTCGACTTAGACCTGATCTGCAGCTTGTCCGAAGAGCCACACTTAGTTCGGGTGTTCCATTTGCTCCTTGCATAATGGGTTGATCACCCATGGTTACTGATGATGATGATGCATATAGGGCGAGGCCTGTAGTGCCGGGGTGTGATGTCCTGCGGGAGTTTTGCACACCTGCGCTGAGTATTCGGCTGCGTGGCTGGGACCTTATAGCTCCGTGGCTCCTAGGATGGGTTGTAGAGATGGTTTGGGTCGTGTCGAGCCAACCTGAGTTTTAGTTGGTGGCTTGAGTGTGTACGGGTACTGGAGCACACCCTGCAGGGATAAATCTTCTCGAGAAGCCGTGTTGTCCGCGGTTATGTGACGACTTGGTGAAAGTACTGGCTAACAAGTACTCAGACAACTTACACCTAATGATAATAACTTGACTAGTAATAGTCTTATTGACACAATAACTTGATCCATCATTAATCCAACAGTGTGAGTTATCCTTGGGTTGCTTCCTTAGTAGGGGGTGACATTGGATGGGTATTGTTTGGTGAGTAGCTGTAGTTGGTTCCGCTACGCTATCTTATCCCCCTCTTTTAGCCGGAAGTTGTAGTGGGTTTCTGTAGTTGGTTAGAGCAGCCCGTTGCCGCTTATTTGCAATAATCCCTTCCTTTCCGTTGCTCCCAAAGTATTTGTATCTTGTGATGACTGGCTACGCCGGTATCTTGTGAGTATGGGTTTATCCACTTGCCAGTACTTAACCGTACTGACCCACGAATTCTTTTTCGTGGCTGCATATTCAATATTGCAGTCAACAGGTTTGAAGTCAGACGACGTTAGCTTGGGAATCCCTCCGGCTTGGCCTGGGCAGGGATTGGACGCTCTCGGTTATCTTCAGGACTCTTAGTCCAATTTGTACCTTGTCCGTAGCCGGACGCTATGTTGTTTCTTCCGCTGTTATTTGGATCTTTGTATTGTATCAGTTGTATCCCTGACTCGTTTGAGTCCTCTTGTATATATCTTTGCTGTTGTTGTTGTGGATTATTCGTGAACTATTGTAATGTTATCACAAGTGGCAACCTGGAATCGGTTATTATGTGGATTTTGGCGGGAATGCTGAAATCTGCATAGTGCCCGATCTCGGGGCGTCACAAATGGTATCAGAGCCTTGGTTCCGATTCCCGAGATTGTTTCGATACGAATGGTTATCGAAGCAACGGGTCCGCAAAGCCTGTAGGATAACCTCGCTAACGGTTGTTGTTTCTAGAGTGTCAAAAACTATATCTGATAAACTATTTTGGGAAAAACATCTCCAATAGGATTCTTGTTTTCTCCTTATCTCTATTCTACTTCCCCTTCTATCTCATTTGTTTTGGAGTCTACTCTCGTACTCAATCTTTCAAAGTGTTAGGATCCTACGTGGGTGGACGTTTTCTGAGCCTTTAAACTAATAGGTTCGATCTTCGGAAGATATCTCAACGGAAGAACATCGTCGTCACTCCGAGCAAGAAGCCCTTGTTAGTGGTGTCGAGAAGATCAGCTGGAAGCATGAAGAATCGATAGTCGAACTTCTTTCCCCTCCCGGGTTAGCAGGTGGATTGCGAGGGCGCAATCCCTTGTTAGTGGTGTCGTCTGTAACGTCCGGGGATTTTCCCCAATTGCTATGCGAGTTGTTTTTCTTTTTGTGCATCATGGCATCACACATTTTCATGCATTTTAAAACTTGCACACTAAATGAAATTAATTAAATTTTGTTTGTTAAAATTTACAGAAATTTATTTGATGTTTAAAGCTATTTTTCTTGGCCTAAACACTTGCTGGAAAAAAAAAATATATAAAACAAAAACAAAAAAAAATTGTTTGGGGGCAGCCAAGCCAGCCGGCCCAATTTTCTCGGCCCAGCTAGGCCCAGCCGAACCCCCCCTTTTACCCTAATTCCTCTCCCTCTCAATCTACCCCCCGCCGTTTCTGTTAATTACAGTCAGGTCCTCCCACCCCTCCTCTCAGGAACCAACTCACGCACGCACGCAGATCGAACGGGAGGGGATCCCGATCGATCCCCTCATCCTCCTCCCGCTCGCCTGCCCCGCTCGACCGCCTCGCTCCGCCTCCACCCGCCTCCCTCCGGCGAGCTGCCGGCCCGGAGCTCCGCCTCCCCATCTCCTCATCCCCTCGCTCACCTCGCCGCCTCCTGCCCCCGTAACTCCGGCCGCCGCTGCCCTTTCTCCCGTGGCCGCCGCCCGCTGCCGGCCGAGGCGCCCCGCCGGAGCTCCTCCTCTCCTCGCCATGGCCGCCGCCGGCCCGTGCCCCCTCCACCTCGCCTCTCCCACCTCGCCGGCAAGTCCCTCCGCCGCCACAGCTCCCTCCCGGCGCGGCTGGCGCCACCTCTGCGCGCCCTCGAGCCCAAGCTCCGCTCCGTGCAGCACCCCCCCCCCCCCGAGCTCGCCGTTCCCGCCGCCAAGCCGGCCCCCTGTCGCCCTTGTCCTCCCGGCAGCACCCCCACGGCGCCCTCCGTCCCCTTCCTCGCCTCCTCCGTTTCCAATTGCTGCAGAGCAGCCCAGCGCCTCTCCTCGGCCGGGAGCCCGAGTTCCGCCGTCGCCGACTGCTCCGAAGCCACACAGCGCGCCTCCTGCTGCCGGGACATCCACGCGTTCGTGGCCATCTCCATCGCGCACTACGCAAACGCGACAGGCCGGCTGGGCGTGCCGCCGGCGTTCTCCGAGATCTGCCTCGGTGCCGTCTCCGACACGTTCCGGCTGCGTGGTATCGCCACCGATGCCGCCGTCTATCAGGGTGTCATACCAGTGCGCGGGGCGTGGCACCGTGCTGGAGATGATGCAGTCTCCCAGCTTTGATGACGTGCTCGGCAGCTGCAGGGGCCCCCTCTCGCTGGACATTGCCTGCAAGACGTGCCTCAACTACGGGATCGTCTACCTCCGTAGGCTCATCGGGGGATCACCACATTTCCAGGACCAGTTTCTGTCACGTCGACTCCAGCTTCTTGCCGAATGGCACCGGCAATGATTCTCCAGCTCCGAAGACCAAAGGATCTCCTTTCCGTGGAAAATACGACGACTGTGCAAAGGTCGACCCCGAGCCGTACCTCGACGACAAGATCTTCGTCGACAAGTTCCGCTACCTCGACAAGATCTACCATGTCCGCTTGCGTTGTCGCTTCGTGCGTGCCTTGTACCCCGAAGTCGCCCTGTGCACAATCGACCCCGAAGATGACGATGTTGTGGTTCCTCCGTCGACTACTTCGACTACTACGCCTACTTCGGCTACGGAACGGGAACGACGACGAGAACGACTACTTCCGCTACTACATCGACATCGGAACGTCTACGCCCCCGACGTCGACTACGCCTACTTCGACTACCTCGACGACGACGCGAGAACGTCTACTTTCCATCCTTCCTCGCCGCCGTCTATCTCCCTCTTCGTCGTCTTCTTCTTCTTCATCCCGAAGACACCGGCGCCGAACCCGAAGATCTTCTTTCCACACGTGTGCACCCTAAACCCCAGCCCTACCTATTTATGCCATATTTTCTATAACATGTCATATATTTTTATAATTATCATGTCATCATGTTGCATCGCATTTGGTGGGTTCGGGTAATAGTAATGACACCTAATAATTAAATATGGAATGTGTTGGGGATGTTGTTATATAATTGTCCCTATTCCATTTAACATTGACTAGCTCATTTTTATCTTGTTTTGCCATGTTAAATCAACATTTAATATTGTGGGTAGATAAACAACTTGAACCAATCTTTATTCGTCCGGACTCCGGTTCCGATTAAATTGCCTAAGTTGTTTCCCCGTGTTGCATCCTCGCATGCCATGCATATAAAATAGGATCATGCTGGATCTTTTGCCGTAGTAGTAATTGTTGCATCCGGTGTTTCTTTTAGTTCGTTGCTTCTTCGCGGATAGGACGTTGAGATGATGTGAGCAACGACAAGTTCTGCTACCTTGCGGGATCTCAGGCAAGTATACTCACTTGCTGCCAAATGGCTGCCTTTCATCACTTGTTACCGATGCTTTCCGTTGTTCTTATTCTAGCCTGTTGATACGATGCCTGTGTCTCGATCCTATTATATGTTTACCTTGCAGCCATGATATAGCCTTTCCTTCCACTTCCTATTAACTGTTGCTTGTTTACCTTGTTGGCCCTCGTGTCGTAGTTGCATGCTTAGATTTGTTTGTGCTCGAGTCTTGTTATCCTTTGTCGTATCACCTGTTTAGTTGATAGCTGGGTTTCAATTCAATCAACTTGTTAATGTTTTGGGTAATAATAATTTGATGTTAAGGCACCGGCAGGAGGCCCGGGTTAGGGTTTTGAGGCCTGCTAGTGTCGAACTTAATTAGGAAAAGGGTCTTGTCTACTGATCCATGATGAGCGTGCTCACCGCATCCGGGTGGTAGTATGGGACCCCCCTCGACTTAGACCTGATCTGCAGCTTGTCCGAAGAGCCACACTTAGTTCGGGTGTTCCATTTGCTCCTTGCATAATGGGTTGATCACCCATGGTTACTGATGATGATGATGCATATAGGGCGAGGCCTGTAGTGCCGGGGTGTGGTGTCCTGCGGGAGTTTTGCACACCTGCGCTGAGTATTCGGCTGCGTGGCTGGGACCTTATAGCTCCGTGGCTCCTAGGATGGGTTGTAGAGATGGTTTGGGTCGTGTCGAGCCAACCTGAGTTTTAGTTGGTGGCTTGAGTGTGTACGGGTACTGGAGCACACCCTGCAGGGATAAATCTTCTCGAGAAGCCGTGTTGTCCGCGGTTATGTGACGACTTGGTGAAAGTACTGGCTAACAAGTACTCAGACAACTTACACCTAATGATAATAACTTGACTAGTAATAGTCTTATTGACACAATAACTTGATCCATCATTAATCCAACAGTGTGAGTTATCCTTGGGTTGCTTCCTTAGTAGGGGGTGACATTGGATGGGTATTGTTTGGTGAGTAGCTGTAGTTGGTTCCGCTACGCTATCTTATCCCCTCTTTTAGCCGGAAGTTGTAGTGTGTTTCTGTAGTTGGTTAGAGCAGCCCGTTGCCGCTTATTTGCAGTAATCCCTTCCTTTCCGTTGCTCCCAAAGTATTTGTATCTTGTGATGACTGGCTACGCCGGTATCTTGTGAGTATGGGTTTATCCACTTGCCAGTACTTAACCGTACTGACCCACGAATCCTTTTTCGTGGCTGCATATTCAATATTGCAGTCAACAGGTTTGAAGTCTGAAGACGTTAGCTTGGGAATCCCTCCGGCTTGGCCTGGGCAGGGATTGGACGCTCTCGGTTATCTTCAGGACTCTTAGTCCAATTTGTACCTTGTCCGTAGCCGGACGCTATGTTGTTTCTTCCGCTGTTATTTGGATCTTTGTATTGTATCAGTTGTATCCCTGACTCGTTTGAGTCCTCTTGTATATATCTTTGCTGTTGTTGTTGTGGATTATTCGTGAACTATTGTAATGTTATCACAAGTGGCAACCTGGAATCGGTTATTATGTGGATTTTGGCGGGAATGCTGAAATATGCATAGTGCCCGATCTCGGGGCGTCACAAATGGTATCAGAGCCTTGGTTCCGATTCCCGAGATTGTTTCGATACGAATGGTTATCGAAGCAACGGGTCCGCAAAGCCTGTAGGATAACCTCGCTAACGGTTGTTGTTTCTAGAGTGTCAAAAACTATATCTGATAAACTATTTTGGGAAAAACATCTCCAATAGGATTCTTGTTTTCTCCTTATCTCTATTCTACTTCCCCTTCTATCTCATTTGTTTTGGAGTCTACTCTCGTACTCAATCTTTCAAAGTGTTAGGATCCTACGTGGGTGGACGTTTTCTGAGCCTTTAAACTAATAGGTTCGATCTTCGGAAGATATCTCAATGGAAGAACATCGTCGTCACTCCGAGCAAGAAGCCCTTGTTAGTGGTGTCGAGAAGATCAGCTGGAAGCATGAAGAATCGATAGTCGAACTTCTTTCCCCTCCCGGGTTAGCAGGTGGATTGCGAGGGCGCAATCCCTTGTTAGTGGTGTCGTCTGTAACGTCCGGGGATTTTCCCCAATTGCTATGCGAGTTGTTTTTCTTTTTGTGCATCATGGCATCACACATTTTCATGCATTTTAAAACTTGCACACTAAATGAAATTAATTAAATTTTGTTTGTTAAAATTTACAGAAATTTATTTGATGTTTAAAGCTATTTTTCTTGGCCTAAACACTTGCTGGAAAAAAATATATATATATAAAACAAAAACAAAAAAATTTGTTTGAGGGCAGCCAAGCCAGCCGGCCCAATTTTCTCGGCCCAGCTAGGCCCAGCCGAACCCCCCCTTTTACCCTAATTCCTCTCCCTCTCAATCTACCCCCCGCCGTTTCTGTTAATTACAGTCAGGTCCTCCCACCCCTCCTCTCAGGAACCAACTCACGCACGCACGCAGATCGAACGGGAGGGGATCCCGATCGATCCCCTCATCCTCCTCCCGCTCGCCTGCCCCGCTCGACCGCCTCGCTCCGCCTCCACCCGCCTCCCTCCGGCGAGCTTCCGGCCCGGAGCTCCGCCTCCCCATCTCCTCATCCCCTCGCTCACCTCGCCGCCTCCTGCCCCCGTAACTCCGGCCGCCGCTGCCCTTTCTCCCGTGGCCGCCGCCCGCTGCCGGCCGAGGCGCCCCGCCGGAGCTCCTCCTCTCCTCGCCATGGCCGCCGCCGGCCCGTGCCCCCTCCACCTCGCCTCTCCCACCTCGCCGGCAAGTCCCTCCGCCGCCACAGCTCCCTCCCGGCGCGGCTGGCGCCACCTCTGCGCGCCCTCGAGCCCAAGCTCCGCTCCGTGCAGCACCGCCCCCCCCCCCCGAGCTCGCCGTTCCCGCCGCCAAGCCGGCCCCCTGTCGCCCTTGTACTCCCGGCAGCACCCCCACGGCGCCCTCCGTCCCCTTCCTCGCCTCCTCCGTTTCCAATTGCTGCAGAGCAGCCCAGCGCCTCTCCTCGGCCGGGAGCCCGAGTTCCGCCGTCGCCGACTGCTCCGAAGCCACACAGCGCGCCTCCTGCTGCCGGGACATCCACGCGTTCGTGGCCATCTCCATCGCGCACTACGCAAACGCGACAGGCCGGCTGGGCGTGCCGCCGGCGTTCTCCGAGATCTGCCTCGGTGCCGTCTCCGACACGTTCCGGCTGCGTGGTATCGCCACCGATGCCGCCATCTATCAGGGTGTCATACCAGTGCGCGGGGCGTGGCACCGTGCTGGAGATGATGCAGTCTCCCAGCTTTGATGACGTGCTCGGCAGCTGCAGGGGCCCCCTCTCGCTGGACATTGCCTGCAAGACGTGCCTCAACTACGGGATCATCTACCTCCGTAGGCTCATCGGGGGATCACCACATTTCCAGGACCAGTTTCTGTCACGTCGACTCCAGCTTCTTGCCGAATGGCACCGGCAATGATTCTCCAGCTCCGAAGACCAAAGGATCTCCTTTCCGTGGAAAATACGACGACTGTGCAAAGGTCGACCCCGAGCCGTACCTCGACGACAAGATCTTCGTCGACAAGTTCCGCTACCTCGACAAGATCTACCATGTCCGCTTGCGTTGTCGCTTCGTGCGTGCCTTGTACCCCGAAGTCGCCCTGTGCACAATCGACCCCGAAGATGACGATGTTGTGGTTCCTCCGTCGACTACTTCGACTACTACGCCTACTTCGGCTACGGAACGGGAACGACGACGAGAACGACTACTTCCGCTACTACATAGACATCGGAACGTCTACGCCCCCGACGTCGACTACGCCTACTTCGACTACCTCGACGACGACGCGAGAACGTCTACTTTCCATCCTTCCTCGCCGCCGTCTATCTCCCTCTTCGTCGTCTTCTTCTTCTTCATCCCGAAGACACCGGCGCCGAACCCGAAGATCTTCTTTCCACACGTGTGCACCCTAAACCCCAGCCCTACCTATTTATGCCATATTTTCTATAACATGTCATCTATTTTTATAATTATCATGTCATCATGTTGCATCGCATTTGGTGGGTTCGGGTAATAGTAATGACACCTAATAATTAAATATGGAATGTGTTGGGGATGTTGTTATATAATTGTCCCTATTCCATTTAACATTGACTAGCTCATTTTTATCTTGTTTTGCCATGTTAAATCAACATTTAATATTGTGGGTAGATAAACAACTTGAACCAATCTTTATTCGTCCGGACTCCGGTTCCGATTAAATTGCCTAAGTTGTTTCCCCGTGTTGCATCCTCGCATGCCATGCATATAAAATAGGATCATGCTGGATCTTTTGCCGTAGTAGTAATTGTTGCATCCGGTGTTTCTTTTAGTTCGTTGCTTCTTCGCGGATAGGACGTTGAGATGATGTGAGCAACGACAAGTTCTGCTACCTTGCGGGATCTCAGGCAAGTATACTCACTTGCTGCCAAATGGCTGCCTTTCATCACTTGTTACCGATGCTTTCCGTTGTTCTTATTCTAGCCTGTTGATACGATGCATGTGTCTCGATCCTATTATATGTTTACCTTGCAGCCATGATATAGCCTTTCCTTCCACTTCCTATTAACTGTTGCTTGTTTACCTTGTTGGCCCTCGTGTCGTAGTTGCATGCTTAGATTTGTTTGTGCTCGAGTCTTGTTATCCTTTGTCGTATCACCTGTTTAGTTGATAGCTGGGTTTCAATTCAATCAACTTGTTAATGTTTTGGGTAATAATAATTTGATGTTAAGGCACCGGCAGGAGGCCCGGGTTAGGGTTTTGAGGCCTGCTAGTGTCGAACTTAATTAGGAAAAGGGTCTTGTCTACTGATCCATGATGAGCGTGCTCACCGCATCCGGGTGGTAGTATGGGACCCCCCTCGACTTAGACCTGATCTGCAGCTTGTCCGAAGAGCCACACTTAGTTCGGGTGTTCCATTTGCTCCTTGCATAATGGGTTGATCACCCATGGTTACTGATGATGATGATGCATATAGGGCGAGGCCTGTAGTGCCGGGGTGTGGTGTCCTGCGGGAGTTTTGCACACCTGCGCTGAGTATTCGGCTGCGTGGCTGGGACCTTATAGCTCCGTGGCTCCTAGGATGGGTTGTAGAGATGGTTTGGGTCGTGTCGAGCCAACCTGAGTTTTAGTTGGTGGCTTGAGTGTGTACGGGTACTGGAGCACACCCTGCAGGGATAAATCTTCTCGAGAAGCCGTGTTGTCCGCGGTTATGTGACGACTTGGTGAAAGTACTGGCTAACAAGTACTCAGACAACTTGCACCTAATGATAATAACTTGACTAGTAATAGTCTTATTGACACAATAACTTGATCCATCATTAATCCAACAGTGTGAGTTATCCTTGGGTTGCTTCCTTAGTAGGGGGTGACATTGGATGGGTATTGTTTGGTGAGTAGCTGTAGTTGGTTCCGCTACGCTATCTTATCCCCCTCTTTTAGCCGGAAGTTGTAGTGTGTTTCTGTAGTTGGTTAGAGCAGCCCGTTGCCGCTTATTTGCAATAATCCCTTCCTTTCCGTTGCTCCCAAAGTATCTGTATCTTGTGATGACTGGCTACGCCGGTATCTTGTGAGTATGGGTTTATCCACTTGCCAGTACTTAACCGTACTGACCCACGAATCCTTTTTCGTGGCTGCATATTCAATATTGCAGTCAACAGGTTTGAAGTCTGACGACGTTAGCTTGGGAATCCCTCCGGCTTGGCCTGGGCAGGGATTGGACGCTCTCGGTTATCTTCAGGACTCTTAGTCCAATTTGTACCTTGTACGTAGCCGGACGCTATGTTGTTTCTTCCGCTGTTATTTGGATCTTTGTATTGTATCAGTTGTATCCCTGACTCGTTTGAGTCCTCTTGTATATATCTTTGCTGTTGTTGTTGTGGATTATTCGTGAACTATTGTAATGTTATCACAAGTGGCAACCTGGAATCGGTTATTATGTGGATTTTGGCGGGAATGCTGAAATCTGCATAGTGCCCGATCTCGGGGCGTCACAACGCCGCTCACCGGAAATCATGACACATGAACCACCTTCCAGGACCGTTGCCCCGGCTCCCGAGGACTCGCACCAGAGGGTTACCCTACCCCACGTGACGGAATAAAGAGATAAATGATCATGTTAGATAGAAGTACATATACCTCCTCTCCCTCCCCCAAGAATAATATATAAGAGAATCTCCACTCAGCCCCCCCCCCTCCACGAGCCCTCCCCCAAGCCAATTGTTTGCCGCCGGCACGCCAAAAATGCCCACTCGTCCCCCGGGACCTCAAATTTCGCCGGATGAGTCATTTTTTTCGCTAGCATCCCCATGCCAAACCCAGCCCCCTGGAGGCAAACGGGCCCACAATGGGCCCTCTCTCCTCTCCCTCTCCCACAGCGCGCCACCGCCCCCATCTTCCGCGGGTTCACCGCCCACAAAGCACACCACCACACCAAAGCACTCGCACTGAGCCGGCGGGGAGGAGATCAATGGGGAGCAGCGGGGGCAACAACTTGTTCTTCTTGAGCCAGCTGAGCTCGAGCGACGGCAGGAGCACACCGGCGGTCTACCTACACCCTGAGCTCGCCCTCGAGCGCCACGAACAACTTGTGTCCGTTGGAGGAGGAAGCGCTCTGTGCGGCGATCACGTCGAGGAACTCGCCCTCGAGCGCCTGACAGGTGTTCACGAACATGCCGGCATCGGGTGCATGGCGGTACTCCTGGCTCATCTGCTTGGAGAGCGCCATGAACTCCTTGGTCCGCGAGCGAGGACCGCGCGCTGCCGCCGTCGGAGAAGGTCTCGAAGAGGGGTTGTATGTGGGTCGGGGACCGCGCGCCGCTGATGTCCCAGCCATGCACACGTCCAGCGTGCAGCGGCCGCCATATGTGACACGACAGGGTCGCTTCCCCGGCGTGCAGCAGCTCGGTCAGCGGGTTCGTCGCTGCGTCGGAGATTGCAAGTAGGGTGCTCGTGTGCCTGAGCCTGGCCGGATCTAGAAGAGGTGAGGCGGCCTCCAGAGCATGCGGGCATGCTTGGGCTAGTGCGCGCGAGCAAGGGAGGGGTGAGCTATGCGGCGGCGGCGGATGCTAGTTGGACTGGCGGAAGAGATAGAGATCCTAGAACCAGCGAGCGGTCGCCATGCGTCCTCTCGACGCTTCTCGGGTGTGGACACGACTAGAAACTTTTGCCTCCTAAACGTACAGTATGGGCACCTAGAGGGGGGTAAATAGGTGCTACGACCAATTTTATCTTTTCTTCAAATTAAGGCTTCACACAAAGGTAAATTCTATAGATATGCAACTATGGTGAATTTACCTATATGACAACAACAGCAACAACAACAACAAGATACAAGATATAAAAACAAAGTAAAGGGTAGGGAACAGGGTAACCGATAACAGAAGCACGCGGAGACAAGGATGTAATCCCGAGTTCCTCCCTTTGAGGGGAGTACGTCTCGTTGGAGGGGTGTGAGCTCGCCACGAAGGCCTACTCAACACCGCAATGGCCTCACCCTATTCTCCGATGAACCTGGCCACAAAGGTCTAGTTCACCATCCACTATTGATCCCCATTTAGGCGGGAATCCACTCTTTTACAACAAGTTTGGGCCACACACCCACAACCAAATTGGGGGCTCCCAAGAATCACCAAGAGTAGCTAGGAGGTCTAGGTTTTCCACACAAGGAAACCCTAGACTTGGTTCCCTCAAGTGAAGGAGGGGGAAATGAAGAACGGGTTGCTGAAGATATATATCTAGGCCTTCTCCTTCAATCCTCCAAGTTTCAACAAGTTTGGGTGTAGGAAATGGGAGATCTAGCTTGGTGGGTGATCTAAATCAATGGAGGAATGAATTCTTGATGAGCTAACCCTTTGGAGAAGAAGGGGTATTCTATTTATAGGTCCACTAAAAAACCAGCTGTTTTTCTGCTGTCGACGTGCAATCCGGAACTTCTGGTATGAATCCGGCCGCCCGGAATATTCCGGGGCAATCCGGATGCTAACAGAGGATTTCATGTTCATGTAGGAACGAATCTGGCTGCCTGAAATAACCCGGAATGATTCCGAATTGCAACACCAGTTTTCGTGGCAAAGTCGGAATGAATCCGGAAAGGATCCGACTCCCGGAATGAGTCCGGATCCTAACAGAGTTTTTTGCATCTAATCTGGAATTATTCCGGATGCCCACAAAAATATCTCCTTTGGTAGAAAAACATCCGCGATCTTTTTCTCCTTCACCATAACTTAGACACCTCTTTGTGCTAGTAATATATGTACCTTAAACATTCAGCACACGGTTGGATATCATTTATGTTGTTAACAAACACACAAGACTTCAAGGATTATGAAAAGCTCTTTCAATCTCCCCATTTTTGGTGTTTTATGAAAACATAAAAATTCATGGGGATTTCAAGGTGAACATCATGTAATGGTCTCCAAAACAATAGACATGCTCCCTCTAGATATGTGCACCGGGAGGCACACAACACTTAGGCTTTGCTCCCCCTATATTTTAGAAACTAAGCAATCTAAGCAAGTTCACAACGGTTTCATATAGGATAGAACAATAATAAACAAGCAAGCATATAGTTCTATGGATAATAACTTAAACGCGGGCAAGAGTGACACAAACGAGTCATCAAGGTTCCACACACAGACATAAAGCAAATGTTCTCAATGAAGAAAGTAAATCGGAGCACAAGCCTATCAGATCGAATCGAATAGGCAAGAAACTTGTGCCCTCGCCCTTGCAAATCCCGTGGTAACCTAAATAGGGACTCCTCCCCCCTTTGGCATCAAAATGATAAAAAGGAGAAAAAGAATCCAACTGGCGTCCCAAGAGATCACTCATGGTCTTCATCGCCTTGATCCTCATCATCAAATTATTCATCCTGCTCATTGCCACCACGGTTGTCAGCGGGATAAAAGTCATCCTGATCATCAGACTCTTCATCATCTTCCCCATCAGCTAGAGGCACCCTAGAGTAGAAGTCATCATCACATATCTCAGGCATCTCAATCGGAAAGAAAGGAACAACAGCAAGAGAGGGAGGATTAGCAGGCACTTCAATCCCAGCATCCTCCTGCCAGTGTTCTGAATACGCCGAGTCTCCTTGGCTAGCTCCCTAGACTCATGAGCAATATCTCTAGTGTCACTTCACATGTTGAACATAGCCTTGAAGAACTTTGCAATTCCACTAGAAGACTGGCGCTGAGAGCCACCACTAGAGGAACCAAAAGGAGGAGCATAAGACATCTTGGTCTTGGCTTTAGAAAACTCTGGAATCTCTGGACCACAGATAAGGGAAGGAATGATCTTCTTTGGTTTAACAACCGGGAACATCTCCATGATCTCGTTACCAATCTTTGAGTTGATGAAACTCTGAATGTAAGGGCCATAAGTAGGCTTCCTCTTCTCCATAACTCCCAAGAAAATCTCACGATAGATAAATTCCATCACATCAATCTTATTTTGGTTCTTAGGCTTGGTGAGGACCATTAGGTTGACCATGAAAGCCCTAATAACCGAATTATCTCCAGCTTTGATCATAAGAGTGGAGCAGAAGATCTTAGACAACACATTGTAGTATGGGTACATCTGAGAGCTGAAGGGCAAGTGCTTAAAAGGAGCCTCAGGAGGATACCAAAACTTCAAGATGGAGTTATCATACTCACAAGCATCATGAACACGGTAACCATGATGTCCCCAAGTGGCCTTCCACAAATATCCTAGAGTGGTAGCAAACTCACACAGATTACTTCTTATCTTCTAATCACCAGACATCCAAGTCATAGAGCGCACGACATCACACTTGCAGTGCACCTTGTAGTAGAATTGGGCAACCAGATCAGGACAGTACTCATGCTCGATCTCCAAAAGTGGTGCAACATTCAACTTCACCAAGAACTCATGAACATGCCAAAATTCTCTAGTCTTGTGCTGATTATAGAAGGCCATATCCACTAGAGACTGATCACAAACAAGAGGATTCTGAGTGGAATAGAAATCTTCCCATGCCTTGAGATGAAGGTTGGTCCAGAAAACGGGAATCCTCACAAGTGGTCTCAGGAAAGCGGTAAGGATTCTTCTTCATGACATTATTCATCTAAGTCATAGAGAATTGCTTCATATTTCCCTTAGGAAGATGCTCAACCAGGCCATCATCATGACCACCGACAGGACGACCACCTAGACCGCGACCCCGATGAGGGTGAGAACCCCCAGCGTAGTCCATACGAGTGATAGTGGACTTCCTGTTGCGAACAGTACCCCCACGAGATCCTTCACCTATGAATAGATGACATAGAGGTAGCATGGGGTAACTGCATATGCCAAACGGAGGAACAAAATGCTCCAAGTTAGATGAAGTGCAAGTTTCAAGATTTATTCCGGCTGCGTGAAATGGATCCCACATTTCCGTAATAATTCTAGAAACTTTGAATTGAATCTAAACGTCCATGAAATCTTGAATACTTCGCTTACAAACTTCACCAAACTAAGATAATACAAGAGAAAGGTCCTAGGTGATGATTGACGCAGACTAATGTGCAGCAAAACATGGATTTTATCATGGAAAATTAGATCTAGTCCTAAGGTGGTAGGTGGCAAGGCTATATCTCTAGAAAGATGGAATCAAACGGTAGACAAATTATCCTAGGTGATAATGTTGAATAGAACTCGAAATATAGATCAACCCTAGGTGAAAATTGCATCTAGGACAAAATTCATCCAACAAAAACGAGAAAGAGAGAGGGCCATTCAAAATAGCTTCCATGGAGAGAATCCTTGACAAAGAGGGGTCAAAAGTTCCTTCCTAGGGCAAGGACAATTTGGGGCGGATATTTGTGTCTAGGGCAAGACATGAAGGAAATATGAGAGGAAAAGAACCACTCCCGACCGTGCAACTGCTTCTTATAGGAGGATCCTATCACTCCCGGAATGGTCCAGAGTGGATTCGGCTGGCCCGGAATGATTCTCGAAGTCCCGGATTGATTCCCACTAGGTTAGAAACCTGGGAATTTCTTGATTCATTCCGTCCTACTCGGAATGGTTTCGAGATTTCCGGATTTGATCCGGCATGCCGGAATTGAACATCTAAGAAAATGTGAGTAGTGTGGAGTAAGGCATATGAAATTTAGATGAATAGAGAAGACATATAGGCAGCAAAGACACAGGATGGGATAGGGTTTCCTACTCCTACTCCTTCCCCCCTTAATGCTCAAGGCCAAGATGAAGATGGACATGACTCCGATGAAGAAGGTGATTCTCAAG
Source organism: Alopecurus myosuroides (assembly GCA_028641055.1). NCBI lineage: Eukaryota > Viridiplantae > Streptophyta > Magnoliopsida > Poales > Poaceae > Alopecurus > Alopecurus myosuroides. The sequence continues at coordinate 154,386,402 of CM054059.1, forward strand.
CCATATCCAAGGAATCTTTGGAGGATATTCTAGCTCATAGAGCAAATAGAAGGCTAGAAAATCTTGAGCGTGCGGGTCACATGGAGGACAAGATTCTTGGGCAAGTTTGTGGAAGGGTTGTCACTAGGAAGCAATTGCCGGATTTTAGCAAGACTCATGCTTTCGTCTCTTTCATTGATCCCAAGAAGGTTTATGAAGATCTTGAAGATCAAGATTTGCTTGAAGCCATGCATGATGAACTCAACAACTTTGAGCTCAACAAGGTTTGGAAGTTAGTGTCAAGAACAAAGGATTACAAGAAAGTTATTGGAACCAAATGGGTGCTCAAGAACAAGCAAGACAAAGATGGTATAATCATTTGCAACAAGGCGAGATTGGTGGCGCAAGGGTTTTCTCAAGTTGAAGGTGTTGATTTCGGTGAAACCTTTTCTCCTGCAGCTCGTCTTGAATCTATTCGCATCTTACTTGCTTGTGCATCTCATCATAATTTTAACTTACAACAAATGGATGTTGAGAGTGCTTTCCTAAATGCCCATCAATGATTTAGTATATGTCAAGCAACCTCCGGTCTTCGAGGATCCCAACCACCCTGATTATGTCTCCAAACTCGATAAGGCGTTCTATGGACTCAAACAATCTCCACGTGCGTGGTACGAGCACCTTAAAGAGTTATTAGTGGACCGTGGGTTTAATGTTGGTTTACTTGATCCCACCCTCTTTACTAAGATTATTGGAGGTGACTTGTTCATATGCCAACTCTATGTGGATGACATCATTTTGGATCTACAAACACTTTGTTCAATGAAGAGTTTTGCAAGCTAATGACCGATAGGTTTGAGATGTCCATGATGGGGGGAATTGGGGTATTTCCTTAGCTTTGAAGTGAATCGATATCATGAAGGAACCTTCATCAAACAAGCCAAGTACACCCAAAACATGCTCAAGAGGTTTGATATGCATGCTGCCAAGCCTATGAAGACTCCCATGTCCACAACCCTTTACTTGAAACCCGATCCGAATGGTAAAGAGGTAGATCAAAAGGTATATTTCTCCATGATTGGCTATTTTCTCTACCTTTGTGCATCTAGACTGGATATCATGTATAGTGTTGGTAAATGTGCAAGGTTTCAAGCCTCTCCGAGGCAAACTCATTTGGAAGAGGTTAAACGAATCTTTCGATATTTAGCTCATACCCTAAATTTTGTTCTTTGGTATCCAAAGGGTTCGAGTTTTCAGCTCATTGGTATTCGTATGCGGATTATGCGGGAGAGAAGACAGATAGGAAGTCCACATCCAGGGGTTGACATTTCCTTGGTCGCTCTTTGGTGTGTTGGTTTTCCAAGAAGCAAAATGGCATTGCTCTCTCCACCATCGAGGCCGAGTACATCTCCGCGGCTAGTTGTTGTGCTCAATTGCGTTGGATGAGGAAAACTTTGAAGGATTATGGTGTCATTTTTGACAAAGTGCCTCTTCTATGTGATAATGAGAGTGCTATCAAGATCGCCCACAAAACCGTTCTTCACTCCAAGACGAAGCACATCGAGATTCGTCATCATTTTATTCGGGATCATGTTGAGAAGGGTGATATTGATCTCTCATATGTGTCAACCAAGGATCCACTTGCGGATATCTTCAAGAAGGCCCTTGATGAACCAAGATTACGAGCTTTGAGGAATGAACTAAATGGCATAGATTCGTCTAACTTCACTTGATACTTTATATAGATACCTCCATTACACGTGTTATTTAGTTTGGATGTAGGCATGGACATAGGGGGAGCGTAATTCAATTCATGAGTCAATACCCCTCTTATTATGCAAAAAATAAAAAACAAACAAAAAATGCATATCTAGTCATTATGTGACTTATTGTGCTTAATTGTCAGTAGTGTTTTTGGGCCCAATATACATCTTCGCGGCTCCAAGACACTCACTCAAACATGGTGGCTACGGCCACCGACATTCCTTTGAGAGAACTTGGTTCTTACTTTGCGACTTCTCGGCTTTCTTTTTGTGGAAAGACACCCATGTTTGGCTCTTACCTTTTGGATCTTGCAACCGTGGGTGCCCTTCCCCTTTTGATGAGTTTCATATCTAACCCAAGCCAAAATATACTTATCTTCTAGCCTCTCTAAAAATTTCTGTGCACAAGCTATCACTTGATCTCATCTCGCAAAAAACTCCAGTTCCGGAACTTCCGGTTTCGGATCGAAACTTCTGCCCCCTGAGAAAATTCCCGGAATTTTCTGGGGAACACAATTTTCGGCCAGGTACCGGAACTTCCGACCACTCGGGATTTTTGCTCGCGGTTTTCCTCGGGCAGAACTTCCGAATCCTGCCCGGAACTTCCGGCCATGCGGTCCAGTTTGTTCCAACATATGTGCAGGAGTCGGAGGGTTAGGGCTCCATTCCCTTTTCTCCTTGCCCCTCCCACTCCCCACAAGATCCAACCACCTCCCCTTGGAGATCCGCCGATGTCGTCACCCCGTCCTCCTCTTCGCCTCGACGACTCTGCCCCAGGAGGGGCCCGTCCTCTGTCCCTTCCTCCATGGACTAGGGTATCCCCTCCCTTCCTCTCTTGCTCTAGGATTTCTTCACATGTTGCAACCCTAGTTCTTCAAATGGGATTGGAACCCTAGGACTAGATGTTGTTGGGAATATGACCTAGAGGCAATTATGTATGATGTAATTCCCAATGTATTCATAAAGTTATTAAGTCGTCCTTGTATTGAACATCTGATATATTTCATTGAATATGTGATTCGATTGTGGAACTATGTATTCATGTTGTTCATACTAGATTGTCCTTGGTCATTAAGGTTATGCTGGACACACACCCTAGACTAATGTGAGTGTTGGCTGATGACTCGGTTCCACTTATCATGGGCATGGTGATGCCATTCCAACGTTCATAGACTTGGCTAAAGAGTTTAGCAAGTCGGACTGGCCCATATTGAGATGCAACGAGTAAGTCGTAATTTGCATGTCTCAATCAATGTAATCCTTAGACCTAAGGTTGTCGCACAATCTGAGTTGTGGATCACCGACTTAGGTTCTGTCAAACGTTGTTCTGTGACAAGGCAGTTATAAAGGTAGAGTTCGGGTCGAATGTGAAGCAAGTTGCGTGATATGGATAATCAAGATGAATTTTGCCCCTACGAATGGAGAGATATTATCTAGGCCCTCTCGAGTGATATGATTCCGGAAGCATGGCCATGCGTGACTCGGTTAAGTGTTAACTGAGTGTGTTGACTTAGAGTTAGTCAGATGAATCATATATCACAGACCGAGAAGAGAGTTGAGCTATTAAGGGATGACGATAATTCGCCTATAGTTCGACAAGGTATATCGTGAGGCAAAAGGGGCTAAGATGAAAGTCACATTGGAAGGTATGTTGTCATGACTCAATGGGACTTGGGAGTCGGCACGTTCTGCTAGGAGCCGCTACCGGTTGATCGATTGGGAGTCGGACTCCAATGGTGTCCAAGTCGCCATGAGCCTGCAGGGTCGCACACTTAAGAGCGGGAGCAAATGTATTGGTCAGGTTGGACCCAAACCGGAAATGGACTGAGTTTGTGAGTCGGACTCATAGAGGGAATGGTCCACAAGCGTTGTGAAGCCCACTACCACTCGCTATATAAAGAGGGGCGCAGGTTGCCCAGCGGGCACGTTACTCCACTACCATGTGTTGGGAACCCTAGCCCCACTCAGTCCAGCCGTCGTACCGGACCTAGCAGTCCAGCGTCAAAGCTCCTCCTTGTACGTGTGGATACCGGCAGAGGTGATGTACGTTCAGCACTTCGACGATCGCGGGATTGGATCGGCTGGATCGGATCATGGGACTACACTGCAGGACGCGCTGCATCGATAATCTGCACCTGCACGTCTAGTGGTAATCCATGTGGCCTTCTACCTCGGCTAGATCTTGGAAGTACCGCGTAAAAAAGTTTTTGTTTATCTCTACGCGTTCCAACAGGTGTTTGATCCCAAACTTCATGGAGGATGTTTCCTCTCTAGTATGTATGATATACCTTCGTAATTTGTCTCAAAAATTGCATCGAGGTTTAGGGTAGTTATGCATTTAAGACTATTTTTATGCGCTTAGGGATAAATGCTGTTGGTACTCCTACCACCCTTGTCTAACACTTGCAGATCCATAGGTTCTGTCAGTTTTAGTTTTTTTTTCCTAAGCGGAACTTCTGGCCCGTGTTGAATTTTTGTTTCAATTTACCCTGTCATTTAATGCAATACATATCCATTTTATTCATAGCTTGTGCCCTTATCATTATTGCCTCTATGATATGCTCTTTCACAGGTTCTGGTGGACCGGGTATGTCCTATTCTCGCATGAAGCAACACACTATTAATGAAGATAGTGAGGCAAAGTCTCAAGTTATGCCTATTGATTCCAAAACTGCTAGACACAGGTCACTTGAGAAGAATAGATAGCCTCCCGGTACAGTGAAATCCACCAAGAAGTCCGTGGCCTGCAAACCTCTTCATGTTCTCCGTTTCAACAAGTGCAGGACCCACCTTTACAAGCAGTACCGTGACAGGAATCTGTATGATCAAGATCGTGCTGCTGACATGGTAAATCCCTTCTTCTACACCAATGACCAAGAGTGTGTGTACAATGACGTCTATTTGAACATGAAGACCCGCGTTACTGAGCAACACTCCATCAACATTGCGCATATGAGGCATCCCAAGAATCAGGGTTACTTTGATGATGCTCTTGCTCTTTGTGAAGAATATTGTTGGCTTCCTCTCATGCAGCTCAACTACCGTTTCGATGAGTTCCTCGTTTTTGAGTTCTTCTCGACTGTTCACATTGACACCGCCAACCATATGCGGTGGATGACCCAGGAAACTCCTCTGGAGGTCTCTCTTGAGCAGTTTGTGGAGGCTCTGGGCTACCCTCTTGGTGGATGGACTTTCCATGGCACTGGACGTTCTATGGACTATGATATGTTGGAGGAGCTCACGGTTGAAGATGGCACCCCTGGGCAGACTGGTGATCTTCTTCCTCTCTATGAGATAGTGCACCATATCTACCGCGAGACTCTCACTCTATGGGTACGTAATTGGGTTGAGGTCCATGGCTTTGCTGTTGAACTTATGTATTGGACCAAGGAGAAGCAAGGCACTGGAGAGAAGACGGATGTGGTGAAGTTCATCGTGGAGGAGCTGTATCTTGCTATCATTGACCATCAGCATGCCCCCTCTTTGACCCCTTTTATCATGACACTCATATGCGCTCGTTGGAGCGAGGCAAGGAATGGTGCTAGGCTTGATATCTCCAGGGAACTCTCGGATCATCCAGTCAAGAAGTTTCGTGTCAAGAAGCCCAAGGCTGCCTCTTCTTTTGCTTGTGCACATAGTCCTCCTCCACCTGCCGTGGCTCCTGGATGGTTCAAGAAAGTGCAGCTTAAGGTGTGCAAGACCTTGTGTCTCCAGCTGGATATTCAGGACCGTATCTATGATGATCACGTCTATAACAAGAAGGTTGCTTCCCGTCAGAAGGCTATGATATGCAAGATGGATCTTCCTATGTCTCCCACTGGCTCCGAGGAAAATATTACTCCAAGGGATGGGTGGATCTTCGAGCATAGCTTTTAGAGTGATGATGAAGCCCCCCAGCGTGAAGAAGCTCAGCGCGAGGGGCCCCCTCGTACCCGGTTCACCATGGACGGACTAGTCCTCTGTTGGGACATTAGCGTCGCATTACTCCCTTTTTGTGTCTTTCATGCCAAAGGGGGAGAAATGTTCTATTACGCTTATCTCGGGTTGTTTGCAAGGGCGGAGTCACAAACTCGTTTTTGTTTCGTTCACTTGTGTCTCCGAGTTTTCTTTGAACCTTGTTTGTGTGTTTGAACTTATTATTATGCACCTTGTTATTTGTCATATCTATTCGTTGTGCTGAATTAACTATTGTATGGGTCCGAAAAGTTGGAGGGGAACTTCTCCCTAGTTGCATGGGTCTTTAAGCCTACAAACGCCCAAAAGATGCACACAACTACGGCGGAGCTCCGCTCCCGCTTGAGACCTTAACGCCACGAATCATGTTGTCATCAATCCATTAAAAGGGGGGAGATTAAAAGTGCGTCTACCTTCCTATCCGTTTTGATGATCAATGACGATTTGATTCGTTTTTTTTTTGTTACATATCTTTTCAGGGATTTCTAGGAAATTGTTCCAGGTTAGCAGAAACGTCTGCCTGGCGGAAGTTCCGCCAAAACTTCCGCCCCTACTTCTGATGAATTCCCCAGGTACTAGAATCATGCATTCTACAGCGGAAATTGGGACGGAACCTTTGCCGGAATTTTTAGCATGGCGGAAGTTCTGGCTTAGCAGCGGAAGTTCCGGCCTACAGAAGTTCCAGCCAGGTTTTGCCCCAACTTCCGACAGATTCTCCATGTACTGTTATTGGGTTTTCTGTGGCGGAACCTGGCCTGACAGCTTGGCCGGAAGTTCCGCACACGCGGAATTTCCGCTGAACTTGCGGAAGTTTCGACTGTGCGGAGTCAATCCCTGACGAGGAGGGGCGAGTGAAGAAGGGGGTTTCCCGCAGGCCCAGAAGTTCTGGATATATTCCGGAAGTTCCGGTAGTGCGGGAAATCCCTACCAACGGCCAGTTTTCAGAGGAGCTATATAAAGGGGTCGTCTTCTTCATCTATTGCTAAGCTTTACACTCACTCTTTCTCCTCCATTAATGCGAGCTTCAACCTCCTAGATCTCCCACTATGTTCATACAATCGACACCATACTTTGCGGAGTGCTTGAGGAGAGAGAGATTCGTGATTTCACTAAAGGAATTGCAAATCCATCAACCACATCCTAGTAGATCTTGAACTCTGTTTGGGGCCTAGAAACCCTAGTAGAAACCTTGTGCTTGGAGCTTCCACCTTGTTGCAAGAAGCTTCATATTTATTGAGAGCCTCCATCCATCTTGTGGAGATGCCTCAACCTTGTATAAAGGTTTGGTCAACACCTTCAAGTCAACCTCACAATGGAAACGAGAATCTCCCTCACCGGAGAAGCTCCAGGATAATAAGGTGTGCACATCCGAGCTATTGAGGAGTGCCTAGATGGCTCCCCACCTCTCCAACGTAGGCGTACTTCTCTTCAGAAAGAATTACGGGAAACATATCCTTATCTTCTTGTTTACACTTGTGATTTATCTTTTTACCTTACATATTGCTTCTGTTGTGTATTGTATTTTGTATCACATAGGTTGTTCATCTAGTTGCACATCTAGATAACCTTGTATACTTATTTAGCCCAAACTAAAAAGGAAAAAAAGAAAATTTGGTAGTCAACTTATTCACCCCCTCTTGTTGACCATATTGTACTTTCACCTGCCTAGAACAAAGGTTGGTGGAAAGGAGCTGGCTGGGAAGGACCTGGCTGAGAAGGAACTGCTTGCTGCGACGAACTACCAGGCTTGTACGTAGGCGTCTGTAGTGGTGTAAGACGTAGTCGCGGGCTCTGCCGCTGTGTAGAGTGATGGGAGAGCTATACATGTACATACCGACAGAGGGAAGATTGTCACGTGGAACGCGGAGTTGCACGGCGGGGTGCAACGTCCGCACCGCCGGTACAGCTAAGCACCATGCAGACACGTCGTAGTTTTTCCTCAAGATGCTTGAAGCATGACACCTACTGCGGCAGCAGGGCATATATCTAAAAACGTCGCCATGAATGTCTGCTATCAACTCTGACGGTAATAGATAAAAAAAAGGTATGTACGACTTCGATAAAAAATAAAAATACATTGTGATTATTGATACAATCTGCGTAGTTTCTGCTCCCCGCCATAGACTCAAGTGGTTACATGTATGTAATAGAAGGAGGTGGCATCTGATCAGGCTGGGTCACCAGCGCTAAGCGTAGTCTAGTGGACTACTTGTACGTCTAGAGGTAAGCATCAAAATCATCCTTCTGAAATGGCTCATGCCCGGGCCATACAATAGTAAGTGCAATCTCCCATTCTCCTATGTACGGCTTCTGCTTAGCTCTCTAGGCCTTATCGTACATAATTTCGATACGCCATGTGGTCTTCACTATTCTCTAGATGTGTGTCGCTACCATGTCCGTTTTCTCAACTATCTCGGTGAACAAGAGACTCACAAGGATAGTGGGAGTTATATTTGGATGATCATTCACCATACTTGAAATTTCACATGTGTGCGGCGCAACATCCGACACCTTCCACGCCAAGCCATACTTCAGAACGTAAGCATGCACCCTTGCACGACAATTAATGTCAACACATCTCATAGTCCAACATTGTTTGTTTGATACGTCTATCTGGAAAACCCTCTGCGTCGACAATGCCCACTGAATCATGGCTTCTCTTACCTGCTACTTCGTGTTGTAATCAGCCCGGATTTCAATATTATTCATGTGGTACTCCCAGGAAGATCCATGGTTATCGTGCACGGTCGTGACGTTAGACTTGTCCTGATTCCAAGATTGAGGAATAGCCACATCTTCCCCATGCTCTCTATCATCTTCATCAGAACCATCTTCCTCAGAATCACGATTTTCTGCAAGTCCATCCTCGTCTTCCTCCAACATCAATCCATGCATTGTTCCGTCGTACTCATCTCCATCGGCCTCCCCAACTTCAGCAACTCCTGCTGAATTACTACTTAGTGCTGGTTCATATGAGTACGAGTGTCCGACACAGAGTCAAACATATCAACATTTTCTGCACCAGTTGGCTGACTACTCTCGTCATGCTGAAAACAACCGCCACTTTGTTCCAAAATATTTTTCTTCAGAACAAACAACAGTAGGACTTCTGGTTTACTTTCTCGACGCTTGCATGATGCTAGCTGATATCCCACAAGTATAGAGGATCGTGTGTAGCCTTTTCGATAATTAAGAGTATCGAACCCAACGAGGAGCTAAAGGTCGGATAAATGTTCTCCCAAGTTCTATCAACCACTGATACAGCTCTACGCACACTAAACGTTTACTTTATCTAGAAAATAATACTAGAGCACTAATACAAATATGAGGGATAGATTTGCAAGATAATAAATACAAAAAAGTAAATGTTAGTGCTGCAGTAATGAAATATACTAAGCAACCATAAACTAATAGTACCATGAGTGTGGAAAAGTGGTGGTAATTGTGATGGATTTTTCCATGATCAAATAGTCAAATACAAGGTTGATATTCCTCTTTTATGTTTGAAAGAAAAAGCTAACAAGCTCTCACTATCCAATGATTGCAAGTAATTATGATTGGAACTCTATCAAACATCCGTAACTGCTAGAAGATACATTAAGGTAAAAATGTCCAACCATAGCATTAAGATCAAATGTCCTCTTTATCCTGTATGCTTTAATCACTAGATTGGTGCTTATGTTTCTGTCACTCAAAGCCCTCCGTCTAGCTTTCTCCATATACTACAAACCCTATGATGTAATCCATGCGCGCATAAACATATGATGGACACCATAGGACTGTAACAAATTCAATATATAGCTTAAACCATCCATAGAGATTCAACAATCAATCATATAACAAAAGGGATCTGCACAAACATGACATAGATGCAATAGATCATCTGCAAATAAGTTATAACGTCAAAAACCATGTTTACATATGGCGGTACAGAGGTGTCTGGGAGGATGAACCATTGTATACAAGGAGGAATTGGCGGTGAAGACGGTGGAGAGGACAGCACGGGGCACAGGGCGGTTCCCTGCGCCGCCGACATCATGGGGGAGCGCTGCCTGTCGTGGGATAATCACGGCAGACGTTACCGGGGGTAACTTGTCTTGGGGCAAATCGACTCTGGTGTTTGGGAGAGGGTTTTGCTCAAGGGAAAACATGATGATATGCGATCTGGTAGCCGGCAATCAAGTCGCCGAGTCTCCGATCTAGATATATTAACCCAACTCTCGTGTTACACTGGATGCTCGATACCTAGCAGTATTACTCGAACTCTTGGATCTCCCTCTGTCTAACCCTAGGGGGCGGCTTATATAGTATCCAGACCCCCTGGCCTGCTCTCCAAGGCGTACTCTGAATCCTACCCGAACACTGCTTACAAACCATAAACTTCCTTAACGGAACCCACAATCCGGGTTACGAGGCCTACACTCCTGGGCCTTCTAGAAACTCCTTTATCCTAAGCCGGGTCTTGCGCAGCGTCCTTTGGGCCGAGTTACTCCTTGGCGTTGGCCTACCGGGTTATCATCCCTCCATCAGTAGTCCCCAGAATAGCTTGGGCTTCACGAGATCCTCCTTGAAGCGCATGCTATTCCCTTTTTGTCTTGTGCTTTGCAGACTGAACCCATGGCTCCCAAGAAGCAAGGGAAACAGCCGGCTAAAACAAGGATGACCCAATCAATATCCGCCAACTGGGCGCGATCCACCGTCACCAAGGCCAAGCTGGAGGAGCTGGCCGAGTTAGGGGTCCTCCCCCCTCAGGAGGATATCCACTGGAGAGTGCCGGGTGACGAGACCTGGCCCACTCCCAATGCCTACGAGGTAATCTGCTTCGTTGAGCATGTGACCCGGGGGTTTCGCCCTCCGGGTCACCCTTTTTTCCGCGAGGTCTTAAGCCACTATGGCCTCCGGGTGTTCGACATAGGGCCTAACTCTATGTTGAACATTACCCACTTCATCGTCCTTTGCGAGTCTTATTTGTGCATTCCGCCAAATATGGATCTTTTTATTGAACTCTTCCAATGCAAACCGTGCCGCGAAAGCGGCGACGGCGCGCTTCTGTCTTGCGGCGGGGTTTCCATCCAGCGCCGCAAGAATTCGCCAATGCCGACTCTTAACCTGAACTCTCACGTTAAGCATTGGCAACTCTCCTTTTTCTACTGCCGAGACACCTCCCCACCCGGCGAAAGGAAACTGCCGGTTACTCGGAGGGTCTCCTTGATATTTCTGAGTCCTTCAACGCTTTTGCCCCTGAGTCGGACAGGGAAGCCATCCGACCTCTTCTAGCAAAAATAGCCGTCCTCTCCGCCCAAGGTCTCCTTGGGCTTAACTTGGTCAAGACCTGGGTGAACTTCCGCATCCAGCCCAATTCCATCCGATCGAAACTGATGTGCGAATACTCGGGGCATTCTACGGATTCTCTCCGATATTCGTCTAAGAATTACCCGGCCGGCGACACCAACAAGACCATCAAGGGATTCTTGACGGAGAAGTTGGAAGTAATCCGGAACATAGCTGGGTTAGATCCTTTTACGCGCGAGAATCCAGCTCCCGAGGTAAAATCCGGTTCTTATACTTTTACTTTCATGCGTTTCACTTGATACAACTACTGATTCTTACCCTCGTGCCTTTATCTTAGGCTGATAACGTCTTTTGGAACATCGAAACTCCCCCTAACTCCGAAAATCCAGAGGAGGAAGAGGACGTAATTAACTCGGAGGAAGGTACATTCCGAGTCTCACTTAGTTTCTGCGAGCTCGTTGCTGTTCATTCTCTGCTTTTCCGACTGTATGCCTTGATAACTTTCAGAGCTAGAGGACAAGGACGAGGAAGAAGACCCGGAAGGCAGGGTGGAAACACAAAGCGATGAAGATGAAGCTGAGCCGACAGTCAAGGTCAGATCAAAGAGGAAACCCCGAGGGGTCGTCTTTAAGGTTCCATACCGCTCCCTTGCCTCTAAACCATACTCCTTTGATAACATGCGCGAGCTAAACCGAGAGTTATCCAACTGGCCGTATTTGAAGGATCCGCTCGTGACCAAGTGCAGAATGACTCGGAACTTTCCGGGTGAAGGCGCACTTAACCCGGGTATTCCATCATCCCCGGCTCGACGCGCTGGTATTCACCTGATCTTTTATTGAATATCGAAGTTTTCCTTTTCCGCATTACCCCTCAGCAGGGCAGTCCCACGTCTTACTTTCCCGATGTTTATCAGCTTCGTCCGGGTCTAGCAACGAGTTCCCCTCGGACTTCATGGTGAATCCCGGGTAAGGTTCTTCTCCTGATGTTCTATCACCTTTCCATAATTTTCCCCAGTTGCATGCTAACTGCTTATTTATTCTGTCCATAGAGCCACTGTCACTATCAGTGACCAGGAAAATATGGAGACCGATGACCCGGGTAAGGAGAACCCGATTGATGATATGACGGCCGCAGCTGGCGGCGAAGAACAACAAGTGCCACCAACAAACCCGGCTGATCAAGAAGCCGACTACCCAATAGCCTCGCACGCACGTGAGGAGGAAGAGGCCGCAGTCTTGGGCATGGGGGGAGGGGCACCAAACTCCGATACTCGGACGACTCGGGTGCCTTCCCCTGCCAAGGAGAAAACTCCCACTCCGAGTTACCAAGACCCCGGGTCTTCCAACTTGGGCAACCACTCCTTCGACCAAATGATGAGCACCCTCCTCGCCATGAAGGCCTCAGAGAGCAGTATGTTAGAGCGTATGGCAGTGGAGCACCAGGTAACGTTGATTGATATCTCATAGTATCCATCTAGTCCCCAAGTTCCGAGTATAACTCGTCGAAGTTGTGCTCGGTACTCCGTAAAATACTCGCCTTATTGTGATACCCGACTAATGTTTATACTTTTGTCCCTTACAGGTACAGACTACCCGGTCCGAGGAAATTTTAGCCAAGACCGAACAACTTCTTGTTACGGAGGTAAAGCTGAGAGAGGCCCTTGAAGCTGAGGTGGAGGCCCTGAGGAAGGATGTTACAAAATACAAGGATAAGTACACCACTGCCAAATCCGCGCTGAAGAATCTATCGGCCCAAGTCACCGACACTTATCGTGTCTTACTTGGTAAGATTTTTGGTACCGACTGTGTTCGTGACTCGGATTTTGTCTTGATTCATGATACCCGGGATTATTGATATGACCTTTACTGTTTCAACTGTAGGCTCTAACCTTGCGGCCCCGGAAGAAAATGATATCCAAAAAGCTAAAAACTTGAAGACTGTGCTCCGGACATTCTGCGCCGGCACCAAGTGGATACTGGATGCCGTGCAGTGGCCAACTGAGGCATATCCGGGTGAAGAAACCCTTATCCAGGCGTGCTCCACTGTGCCTGCATGGATTGAGCTCTGGAAACGTTCGGCATGCCGGGTTGGCATGACCCGAGCACTTATGCTGGCTAAAGCTTACTTTCCTAAGCTTGAGCCGGCAAAGGTGGTAGCCGGGTTTCCAGAGTTCAAAGTGGATGGCTCCAGGTTTGTCACCAAGGATTTCAAGGCCGTACAGTCCGAGGTACGTCACTCGGCAACTACTTTGGCCGATAGTATGGACCTGAGCAGGTTTATGACTCCATACGACGCTGAAGACAAAGCTGTGAAGGAGGTTATGCCCCTGCCCTTCGATATTTTGAAGAAATGGAATGCTGATTCGGCCAGGAACAGGGAAGAGGCCGCGAAGAGGGAGGCCGAGTTAGAATCAGAGCCAACCACCTCTACGCCGGCTGTCCGCCCGCCTGTACGTCCTGATGCTGAAAATCCGGGTGACGATGCTGGGAAAAAAGCTGAGGAGCGAACCCAGGACCAAGACCCGGAGGGCAAGGGCAAAGATGTAGACCCGACCCAGGAAGCCGAGTAAACAGATGCCATTATGGTACCTTGCTCGTTCGATGCTCTTTTGGAAACAAATATTCTTTTGATGGTGCGCCTGTGCGCCTTTAATACTATCATCGCGTCATGTAAATACATTTTGAAACATTAGTAACTTTGGTGGCCCTTCTGGCCTTTGGATGACCTTAATATTTATCTGCTTTTGAGCTCATTCATTCTTGATATTCCGACTTTCTTTATGGTTCCTTTTGTGAGACTCGGTTTCCGAGTCTCGTGGGTTTTGACAGGTGGAATTTTCTCTAAGTCCCCAAATCCCCAAGACTCGGATTTTTGGGTTTTTGAGCTTAATAGCTAAGCAACTTGCTTCTTTTTTTCGAATTCCCCAGTCCCCAAGACCCGAAATTCCGAGTCTAGGGTGTGAGGTTTTTCAAAGAAAACAAATTGTTTCTGCTAAGCCCCAAAACCTAGAGCCGTTTCACATAGGTTTTGAAGTTATGCTTGATAAACTTTGAGTTTCCGGCTATTAGCCATGTACTCTGCATAACTTGTGGTTTAGATGACCCTTTTGACTCTCTTGTACTGTAAGCCGGCTTTCGCGTGGATAATCATGTTGTTACATCTGTACGAAAACAGGGTCAGGCAAGTCCCATTGGGAATCATGGCTGATTGCAATCGTAAGCGAGCAAAGCATGCCACTTTAGTGCGAGTCACATCGAGCTTAAGTAAGAAAAGTCAAGAAAGTTTGGCTCCTTTGTCCGGTTATAAGATTGCAGCCGTACTCGTTTGCAAGTAATCGGCCCTTATAACTCATAGGCATCTTGGCCGGGTCTTTGAGTTTGTAACTGTGCTATTCAAGCAATCAGCCCCCAAGACCTAAATATGTGCAACATACTAAAGAAACTAATGTGCTAAGAAAACAATAAATAATACTTACCTGGAAGAAAAGTAAAAAAAATAACAGAAAAATAAAGAACTTGATAAAAAGGACAAGAAAAAGGACGATATGTTGCTTAACCATCTCTTTATTGATATGAGAAAGTTAGGTCAGCATGCCACCTCATTAAAAACCCTCCAGTCCCCTTAGGTACCCTGGATAGGAAAAGAGTGCGTCTGAAACCTGCTGCCTGTTACATCGTGTAATTCCACTTGTGAATCTAGGCTATACTAGGTATAGTAGGGACGCAGCTGAGCCACGTTCCATGGTCTTTCTTTCTCTTGCAAAGATGAAGTGGTATGAGCGGTGTCGTTAACTGTAGACGACTCTTCCCTTGCATCTATCAAGTAATATGATCCGTTGTGCAGATTCCGGCTTATGATAAACGGTCCTTCCCATGGTGGTGATAACTTGTGTTTTCCTTCCTTTGACTGTACCAGGCGCAGAACCAGGTCTCCTTCCTGGAAGACCCGGGTTTTCACGCGCCGGCTATGATATCTCCGCAGATCCTGCTGATATATGGCTGATCTCTCCAAAGCTTGTTCCCTATGCTCTTCTAACATATCCACGGCGTCCTGCCGGGTCTTCTCGTTCTCCACCTCGACGTAAGCCGATACTCGAGGCGAGTCATGAATAATATCACTCGGCAACACCGCCTCTACACCATAAACCATGAAAAACGGTGTCATCTGAGTAGATCTGTTAGGTGTGGTGTTGATACCCCAAACCACTGAAGGTAACTCCTCAACCCATGCACCAGCAGCTTTGATACACGGAACTCGCAATCGTGGTTTTAATCCACGAAGCAACTCTTGATTTGCCCCACTTGTCCATTAGCCTGTGGATGGGCCACTAATGCTATGTCAAGCCGGATGCCATTGTTTCCGCAGAACTTTTCCATCTCACCAAGGGACATGTTGGTTCCATTGTCGGTAATTATGCTATGGGGATACCCGAAGCGATAGATAATCCTTTTCAGGAACTTGACTGCTGTAATTGCTTCACAGTTGGTAACTGGCATAACTTCAACCCACTTGGTAAACTTATCAATAGCCACCAAGACATGTGTCTTTTTGCAAGGTAACATGTGAAAGGGGCCAACCATGTCCATACCCCAAACAACGAACGGCCAGGTTAACGGGATAGTCCGTAATTCCATAGCCGGCACATGGGTTTGGCGAGCATACCTTTGACATCCGTCACACCTTGACACCAATCGCTCCGCGTCTGCTAGGGCCGTGAGCCAGAAAAAACCATGCCGATAAGCTTTGGCCACAAGGGATCTTGTGGATGCGTGATGCCCACAATCACCTTCATGGATCTCCTTGAGGATCTGTCGGCCTTCTTCTGGTGCTACACAGCGCAAAAAGACTCCTCCTGCACTTCTCTTGTATAACTCCCCATTGATGATAGAATATCCCTTTCCTCACCTCAGAATTTGTCTTGCTAATACCTCCTGCTGTGGTAACTCGCCCCGTGATAGGTAGGCCAGGAATGGCTCTGTCCACTTGGGAACAGCACGTACCGTGGCCACGAGCTCCAAATCCGGGTCTTGATTTGCCAGTTCTTCCTCATACTCGATTTTAACTGATGGTCGCCATAGCTCATCCAGGAAAACATTAGGTGGAACAGGCTCTCTGCGCGAGCCGAGTCTGGCGAGTGCATCCGTTGCCTCGTTTTTTCTTCTGTCTATGTGCTCCACCTCATACCCGGAAAAACACCCGGCAACCCTATCAACCTCTCTACGGTATGCTGCCATAGTTGCATCTTTTCTGTCCCAAGTTCCTGAAACCTGCTGTACCACGAGGTCCGAATCTCCGAAGCATCATATCCTCTTGATGTTCATCTCCTTGGCTACCTTTAAGCCGTGCAATAAGGCCTCATACTCGGCCATGTTGTTGGAACAATCGAAGTGAATCTGCAGCACGTAACTCAACTTGTCTCCTTTGGGTGATGTTAGCACCACTCCAGCTCCTGACCCCTCGTATTGCTTAGAACCATCAAAGTGCATTATCCAAGACTCGGAGTTTGGAGCCATGGTGGGCATGCATGTGTGAGTCCAATCGTTAATGAAATCAACTAGAGCCTGAGATTTGATTACTGACCTGGGCTCGTAGTTGATGTGATAATCCCCCATCTTGATCGCCCACTTGGCTATTCTACCTGTTGCATCCGAGTTTCTGATGATATCCGACATTGGTATTGAACTAACCACTGTTATGGGGTGTTCCTGAAAATACGGCTTCAGCTTCCGGCTGGCCATGAAGACCCCGAAAACCAGCTTTTGCCAATGTGGATAGCGCTGTTTTGCCTCTGATAATACCTCGCTGACGTAATAAACCGGCCTCTGGACCGGGTGATCTTTCCCATCTTCTTTACGTTTCACTACAACCACTGCACTAACCGCTCGGGGGGGAAGCTGCTACGTATAGCAACATGGGCTCTTTAGGACCCGGTGCTGCTAGGACTGGTGCCTCAGATAGCTGCTTCTTTAGTGCCTCGAACGCCTCATCCGCCTCTTGATCCCAAAGGAATTTATCGGATTTTTTCAAGAGCCGGTACAAGGGTATTTCCTCTTCTCCGAGTCTGGATGTAAACCGGCTCAGGGCTGCTACGCACCCTGTGAGCTTCTGAACATGCTTCAAATTTTCCGGCTTTCTCAGACTCTGGATAGCTTTGATTTTATCCGGATTTGCCTCAATTCCTCTCTCGGAAACGATGAAGCCGAGTAACTTCTCAGCTGGAACTCCAAATACACACTTTGTCGGGTTTAGTTTCATCTGATACCTCCTCAGGTTCTTGAATGTTTCCTTTAGATCATCAATAAATGTCTCCGCCTTTCTGGTCTTGATCACCACATCATCTACCTATGCGTGGACGTTGCGTCCAATTTGGTCCTCGAAGCACTTCTGAATACAGCGTTGATAGGTTGCGCCAGCGTTCTTCAATCCAAATGTCATGGTTTTGTAACAAAAGGCCCCAAAAGGGGTTATGAATGATGTTTTCTCCCAATCTTCCTTCTTGAGCTTGATCTGATGATACCCGGAATATGCATCCAGGAAACATAATAGGTCACTTCCAGCCACTGCGTCTACGATCTGATCTATCCTTGGTAGTGCGAACTGATCCTTTGGGAAATGCTTGTTGAGACTCGTGTAATTGATGCACATCCTCCACTCATTGGTATTTTTCATCACGAGAACCGGATTTGCTAACCAGTCCGGGTAAAATACCTCCATGATAAAGCCGGCTGTCAGCAGCCGAGCAATTTCTTCCCCTATAGCTTTCCTTCTTTCCTCATTCATCTTTCCCAAGCCCTGCTTCACAGGCCTGGACTTGGGATCGACGTGCAAACTGTGCTCTGCCAATTCTGTGGGGATACCCGGCATATCGCTGGGCGTCCAGGCGAACACATCCTGATTTGAACGAATAAACTCCACAAGTGCTTTCTCCTGCTCACTGTCCAAGTTAGATCCTATAGCAAATTGCTTAGAGGGATCACCCTCGACAAAAGCTACCATCTTGGTGTCCTGTGCTGCTTTGAACTTTGCTCTCTCATCTTCAGTATTTGGTCTTTTTAACGATGTTCTGTCATCCGGGTCTACTTGAGACCGGTAATACTTGAGTTCCTCTTTTCTGCAAGCTTGCTCCGCCATAGCCGCATCTCCTTCATCACATTCGGCTGCTATGTCCCGACTCCCATGTATAGTGATGGTCTGCTTGGGACCCGAAATTTTTAGCTGTAGATACACGTAACACGGCCTGGCCATAAACTTAGCATAAGCCGGCCTCCCGAATAGTGCGTGATAAGGACTGCGCAACTTAACCACCTCGAAAGTGAGCCATTCGACTCGGAAATTATCCTTCGATTCTCCAAAATCTACCTCCAATGTGATCTTTCCCTCGGGGCACGCTGAGTGACCCGGCACAATCCCATGAAAAACTGTTGAACTTTTTTGTAGCTGAGACTCCTTGAGACCCATGCGTAGAAAGGTTTCCCAATACAAGATATTGGTGCTACTTCCGCCGTCCATTAGGACCTTTTTCAACTCATAACCATTGACTTGTGGTGCAACCACCAGTGCTAAGACTCCCGGGTGTTCTATCCTTTCTGGGTGATCTCTTCTGCTCCATGTTACATCCTGCTCCGACCATCTCAGGTATCTTGGAACAACCGAGGAGACCGAGTTTACCGCTTTTTTCAGTATCTTTTTATCCTTGTTAGAAGTTCCTGTAGTATGCACGTGATATTGTCCCAATTGCTTGGGGTTAGCTTGGAATCCTCCAGCTCCCCCTTGGTTGTTACCCGGGTTTCCGCGTGCCGGGTTACCGGCTGGGGGTGGGCCGTTGCCCGGGTTTCCACCCGGGCCCGGTCCTCCTCCCCGACCTGCACCTCGCATGGCTTTGTTTACTTCCTCATTCTTCCATCTCTGTAGGTCCGCGCACTGCTCCAATGAGTGGTTAGCCGGCCTACCGTTTCTGCTGTGCTTTGGGCACGCCATTCTGAAGATATCCCAATTGTTACCCGGCCTTGGTGGCCCTTGATAGTTTCCTCCGTTATGGTTTCCTCCAATGAAATTTCCTTCTGCTCTGGGTCTCGAAGACCCGGCTTCTGTGCTAGCGACAAACTCGGAGCTTCCCTCAAACGGGCGCTTGTTCTGGTTGTTCCCATTGTTACCTCCATTGTTACCCGGCGTCGATCCATTGCCGGTTCTTCCATTATTGCTTGTGTTTACTTTTGCTTTCTTGTCATCGACGTCCTCTTCTGTAGTATCCGTTGCAGCGTGTTTGTTGCATGCATCCATTATCTCTCCCATCGTAACCTCTGAAGCATTCCGACTAGATTTCATGTGAGTTAACTTTTGCACTAAAGTTATGTACTTGCACGTCTTTGCCATAGCTTGTAACGCATCCTTGGGCTGAATATCTGTGGATGAGTGAAGTATCTCCATAACCCGGCGCACCCAGCTGCGCGCCGATTCTCCCTTCTTTTGGACACATCGCTCTAGGTCATCAATGGTAAATAGCTTTCTGCACGTCCCATGAAAGTGCTTGATAAACGCAGTTTTCAACTCCTCCCATGACTTGATAGATCCTTCTGGTAGATTAGTGAACCACAACTTTGCTGCTCCTTCTGACATCATCAAGTACATGAATTTGGCTTGAAGATTCTCAGATGCAGTGCGAATCGACATAGCCATCTCATAGCTGCTCAACCATGTTTCTGGATCCATAGTCGGCTCATAATTCACTACTTTACCCGGTTCCTTGAATTTATCCGGGTAAGGCTCAGCCCTGATGTTATCCGACAGACACTTAGGCCCAGCGAGATTAGTCGGGACTGGCCTTACTCGGGAAACGTGCGATCCTGCGGGGGGCGCGGCTGGACGCGGTGCTGCTGGTGGTCCATGCACCACAGACCCGGCCGCGGCTCTCCTGGCTCTGGAACTGTCCACAATAGCTTGTGCTGCCGATGCTGCCGGTACTGCCTGAACACGGGGAGGAGGCGGCATTTGCTGCTGCTCTTCCCTCCACCGTGCTGAACTTGTCTGGATATTGCCGGTATTGCCTCGTTGTTGGCTGATATATGGTGTCCCATGCATTCCACTTCTGTGATCCGGGTAATTAACTTGCTGCGCTACCGCAGTGCGCAATAGATCTATCGCCCGCCGGGTCTCCTCTGCGTGGGGTGACTCTCTTACGGGGATTTGATTCAATGCGAGTGTTGCTGCGTATACGTTATCCATGGGGTTGTTGTAATGTCCTGCTGGTGTGCGAAATCGTGATGGTGGTGGTGGTGGTAATGTATTGCCGGTAGTAACTCTGGTCTGCAATATGGGTAACCCGGCCTGTACGTTTGCCGGTTGTGCTCCTCCAGTTGCGGGTTGATGTGTTGTTCCTTGGTTCGCCGCTGGAATTGGTTGATCCTGAGGTGTGATGAATAGCGCGGCCGGGTTTATGACTCCACCCGTTGCCGGTAATCTGGTTTGGTGCCTTTGATGCACCCTAGTTGTTTCTTCTCGGAGCCGGTTTTCCAATGCATCCAGCTCTCGTTGGCGCGCGGACATCCCTTGCCTTTCTGCTTCTACTTGCCTTCTCTGTTGCTCCAATGCACGACGGGCTATGTCCAGATCCCTAACACGTTCTGCCGCGTTTTCTGGAGTAATAACTGTGGCCAGAACGGTGGGATCTAGAATCATATTGTTGTTGAACAGGGCCGGGTGTTGTGGATTTGAAGGACCCGCCTCTGGCGTCCGGTTTGCCAGGTATCCGAACGTGTTTGCCTGCAACTCACTATCCACCGCGTGGCTGGTAACTGATGCCGATTCTCCGTCAACCCGGACTAGGACCGGGTTTCCGTCAACCGAACCTTGATGCTGGGACAACGCTTGCGCTGCTCCGACTGCGGCTGCTGTCACGTTCCCCTGATTAAGATTGGTTGCAGGGGCCGTATAAACCGCAACTTGGCGCATGATGCTTGGCGCAGATTCGTACTCTTCCTCATCGGTACTGTTTTCCTCGTACCGGTCTTCCAGCAAGTGCAAGATAGACTCGGTATCATCTTCTCCCATGACCCGGCCACGCGGGGTCCATGCCGGCTCCTCCGGCTGTTTCCTCTTCGTGGTGGGCTCTTCTGTCGGATCTACCGTTCCGACCGATTCTTCTTCATCTGACTGAACGTAGGTGGCCTCCCCTGACACAGAATCAAATCCAAAATCGTCAGGGATTGAACCGGACGCACATACCATGCCGATGAAGACGTTGATCTGGCCGATTGTCACGACAGATCCGGACTCGAGAAGATCCGATTCTGGCCCCCAGCCAAAATCGTCCACCATCTTCTCTCCTTCGGGGTCGGTGTAGATCTCGCCGATGACGAGGTTCTCCATGTTCTTCCGAGCTTCTCCCGTGATGTAAACACCCTTGGACGTGAGCCCCACGGTGGGCGCCAACTGTCGTGGGATAATCACGGCAGACGTTACCGGGGGTAACTTATCTTGGGGCAAATCGACTCTGGTGTTTGGGAGAGGGTTTAGCTCAAGGGAAAACATGATGATATGCGATCTGGTAGCCGGCAATCAAGTCGCCGAGTCTCCGATCTAGATATATTAACTCTACTCTCGTGTTACACTGGATGCTTGATACCTAGTAGTATTGCTCAAACTCTTGGATCTCCCTCTGTCTAACCCTAGGGGCCGGCTTATATAGTATCCGGACCCCCTGGCCTGCTCTCCAAGGCGTACTCTGAATCCTACCCGAACACTGCTTACAAACCCTAAACTTCCTTATCGGAACCCACAATCCGGGTTACGAGGCCTACACTCCTGGGCCTTCTAGAAACTCCTTTATCCTAAGCCGGGTCTTGCGCAGCGTCCTTTGGGCCGAGTTACTCCTTGGCGTTGGCCTACCGGGTTATCATCCTCCATCACTGCCCCTTAGCCCTATTCCTTCATGGTCTTGGAGGCTAAAACGTGGCTTTGGTGGCTGGAAGTTCATGGTATGGGGTGTCTCCCACGACCTAGGTTTCCTCCCTTTATATAGTCTCACGGATTACCGTCATCACATCTAGGGCTGCGGTAAATCGGGATTTTCTCGGCCATCCGGACTCGGATTCGGCCAAAATTTATGTCTACAACATTCGCCGCAAAATTATCCACAACGTTCACGACCGCACTTTTTCCATTTGATATTTTCTTTGACACGTAACGTGGCAATCTTTAAAAAGACTTTTCAGACAGATTTTCGGAAAGTCCTAATTCGACTCCAATAAGATTTCCTCTTATATTTTTGATAATTCCTACACATAAATGTGTAAAACAAGTACATTGTGCACTTCTGCAACTATTAGTAGGTTAGTTCAAATAATTATCAAAAACATAAAAATAGCATGAAACCATAAAAAATCATAGATACGTTTTGGATGTATGACTAGCCAAGAAACCCACCGGTTTGTCCGATCCAGCGGCAACAACTCACAGAAAATATTTGTATGGGATTTGGTCCATAGACACTGAATAATAACATTCCACATAATTAGATCTAACCCAAAATTAACCGTAAAAAATAACGCACATCGTTTATTTTCAGTTTATCGGGCTCAGTCAACTGAATCCCCACATTTTGAATTCACCCACATCAACCCCTGAATCAGTTGCACAGATATAACCAGTGCCATAGTACACAACAACACTAACCACTTTCATCACCTAAATAATTTTTTATATTGTGTAAATATGACAAAAACCTAAAATATTTAAAATATACGATACATCTAACCGGCAAAATATATCTACACTAGTATCATGTCTCTAACAACAAAACATGTGCGTCATTATCCCTAATGAACATAGTGATTAGGGTATACCCTTGACGCGTGCGAAGCCCTTCGATCATGTTGAGCGGCTTTAACCTAGTACCACCACCATCCACCATTGTTGACCACCCTTGCTCCACCTCCACAACCCAAAAAACTCCACAGCAAACTATCCCATTAGCAGACCGGGGATGCCCTAACCCTCCTCTCTTCTATTCCTAACAAATTGTTAGATTCTAGGGTTTTTTTCTCCATGAATCGGTGTTCTTTTTTTGCACTTTGAAGATAAAAGAGAGAGAAGGCATGAGGCAGAGAGAGGAAGAAGAAAGTAAGATCCGAGCGTTGGCTCTTAATCTCACTTGTTTCGACCCGGGCGGCCTAAAGGCCCTTGCCGAAAGACGGACAACACGCGGTGCCACGCGGCTACGCATGCAGCGGGCCCTGGTGACAACTTCTTTTGGCATCTTCCCTGCCGAAAGGCTCGAGTTTCGGCATGGACAATGACGACGCTTTTCTACAAACCAAAATACCCCAAAATGCGTGCTATTATTGAAATAAAGGTTAAAAAATTATTATTTTTTAAAAAAATCTAAGAGGAAAGGGCAATTACGTGGCCATTGACCAGTTTTTATTTGACTGTCGTACTGCCATGTGCACAATACCACCATAGAAACCCGCTAAAATTTGGTTTACGGGGTGCTTTGTCCGGTTTTGGATAGTTGAGAGGATTATCTACACCAATTTACACATGAGAGGGTGCTCCGTCCGTTTTGTGAAACATGCGAGGTTGTATGAACTTTTTTGTTAAAAGAAGCACGCAACAACCCCTAAGTTTAAACTAGCGTCTCTACCAGAACCTTTATCCCACGGAACCTTAACCGTGGATATGGGGCGCAAAAACCACACTTTTGCGAACTGGAAATCGGTGCGGTGGAACAGACCCCCAAAATCGGAGGGGATTTCAGATTTGCAGGTTCAGTATGCAGTGTCTATTCCGTCGCACCTAGAACGATCCCTTAAATAAAAAAACAAAATTGATGATTTCAGCTATATTTTGACAATTAAACAATATAGCTTCACAATTAAACCCAATAGCTGCACAATTCACTAACATCGTCACTCATCACAAGGACCTAAAATAAGCATGCCCACCCTCATCAACATCGTCACTCATCACCATTGTTGTTGATGCTACCTCGGCCTCGCCCTTTTCACCCCAGTATGTCTTTGCTTTCCATGAGATGCCACTCCTTGGTCAGCTCATCCATTTCATCACGATTCATTATCATGGTCTTGGTCTCCTTTGCAAGTATCTTAGCCAAGGTCTTGGTATCTTCGGCATTGGCTCTCTACTCGTCGGCAAAGGCTCTCTTCTCCTCGGCAAGTGCTTTCTTCTCTTCAATGGCGTCCTCGTGCAACCCCCTCCTCCTTTGCATGTTGCCACTTCTCAAGCTTCTCTTGTGCCTTCTTCGCCTCCAATTCTACTTTTGCCTCCAAGGTCTTGGCCACCATATCTCATTGGACTTGACCGTGTTGTCAATTCTATCCCTCAAACTTGCTGCCTCGGAATCCCTCTTGATCTTCTCCTTCACCATCTTGGTCCCATACGACTTGTCCTTGTTCCTTCCTCCTTCGGCCTCATCATCTTCTTCATTATCCTCCATCTTGGTGAAGGCTCCTCTTTTTGGTGGAGCTTCGTTCTCCCTCACCTTCCATTTCTCACTTTTCTTCAGTAATTCCCAGCAATGCATATATGAAAATTCTTTGCCTTTGGAGGATGGCATGTCCTTGTACCTTGGCATCACAATTTTTCCTACAACAAACAAAGAATGTCAATGTGCATCATATACAACATTGGCCACCAATTGACATGCGAAATCAAACTTATCCAATCCCCCTTGTTGGTTCCACTAGGAGGTGCATTGTACACTTGCTCCACACATCCATCCCAATGGTTGCACACCGGTTTGAGTGTATCCCATCGACCTTGGAGATACCTAAAGCTGCGGGGGTCTTATCCACCCCCGGTATTGTCTGGTATTAACTTGAAGAATTTGTCCTTAATTCTTTGCCAATACCCTTTTCCAGTTTGGTCCGCGCCGGTGGAGGCGTCAAGGGTCATGCTCTCCCAAGCCTTGATCAAAATCTCATCCTCCAAGACCGAGTAGCTCTTCCACCTGGTCACGCTCTCCCAAGCCTTGATCAAAATCTCATCCTCCAAGAGCGAGTAGCTCTTCGACCTGGTCAAGCTCTCCCAAGCCTTGATCAAAATCTCATCCTCAAAGACCGTGTAGCTCTTCGGCCTATTGCGGATCGAAGACGATACTACGTACGCGTCTGCATCAATCTCCTCCAACTCATCTTCATCGCCTCCACCGTCTACACCCGTCCAACTCATTGTATGAGCTGAGTGGGGCATCGTCAAGATCAATGGTGTTCTCGTCGGAGCTACAAATTTAGCACTAATTTTACCGCGCTAACTCTGCAACAACGAACAGTGAACTATGGGCGTCGGGCATACCTCACAGTCGTTCCGCCGAACACCTGAGGGGCGCCGGTGCTGGGGGTGTCGCATCCGTCGGTGGTATCGTTGACTCCGATGGTGCCGTTGCCGCCGGTGCTGTAGGCGTGGCCCGATTGCCCTTGGATTCGACGCCCTTCTTCCGCTTGGATAAACCACCCGCGGTTTCTTCGGTGCCGGCGGAGCGCCTTCGGCAAGAGTGGGAGCGAAAGCGTGATGGGTTGCTTTCGAGCCAGCTCCGACTGCGGGCGGGCACCGGGACCACCGCCATGCACGAGGACGTTGCCTAGCCTCTTGCGGGGAGCAGACGAGGCGACGGGCTCCGGCACGGCGACGACGCGGGTTGGGTGAGTTGTCGGCGCGGCGACGACGCGGGTTGGGTCAGTTGCCGGCGCAGCTCTGACATCGACGGTGACTAGGGAAACGTCGGAGGCGTCCATGACAGCTTCGCACGGCCGTGCAGTGCCGGCCGGAGTCGAAGAAGACAGATCAGCGGGGATGGGGGAAAGAGTGGGAGGGGAACTGTCGCGTTGATTTTTTCCGCGGTGCCAAAATACACTAGGATAGGGTGGGCTCGGGTCGGTCTCCCGCCATTTTTTTATATAGGTTGGGCGGGGGTTTTAGTTGCCCCTTAAAAGGTTTTACGGGTTCACGCGGTTTAAGGAGTCCGCTAGAGACACCTTTATACGCTGACCCAAAAAAAAAACCCGGTTATTTTACAGTTCTGTGCGGGATAAAGGGTCCGCTAGAGATGCTATTTTGGTGACAGCCGAACCCTTTGTCAAAGCTACTCCCTCCGTTTCTTTTTAGTCTGCGTATTAGGTTTTTCTAAAGTCAAACTTGCTAAAGTTTGACCAAGTTTATAGAAAAAAATGTAAATATTCACATATGAAATCAATATCATAAGACTCGACATCTAATATACTTTCATATTATATGAACTTGATATCATAAATGTTGATATTTTGTTACATAAAATTGGTCAAACTTTACAACGTTTGACTAAAACAATTCTAATACGCGGAGTAAAAAGAGACGGACGGAGTATTTTGGTGACCGCTATTACACGTGTGGATGCCACGTCATTCGGCTGTAGCGTGCGCAAACCCCATTGACCAGACTTAACCATCCCTTCGCTTTACGTTGATGTTCCCACTATGAATTCCAGGCGACCAACTCGACGACAAATCGAGCCTCAGCACCCGCGCCGTGAAATCCATCTGCTCTGCTGCTCGGCTCCCAGATGGCTTCGTGCTCCGCACGCAGTTCCCTTGCCGGCCACACACGATTGCCTCTTCTCCGACAAGTCTCACGACAACACAAGTTGGTCATGAGCGTGCAAATCCTCTCGAATTTGTCCCCAATTTCGATTGCTAAGTGGACGTGGGGTGGTGCCCAGTTTCGGCTGCAGAATGTTGTCGACGAGCGCGGCGCGCGCGTGCTGGACCGACTCACCGACGTAGGGGAGTTCGATGGCGAGAGGAGGTAGACCGCGAGGTGGGTCACGAGGCGGCGGCGGCGGAGAGCGCGGGCACGGCATCCCCGAGCGTGGCGGCGAGGAGGTCCGCCAGCCGCGCGAGCGCCGCGATCCGTGAGGCCGGCAGAGGCAATGCCGTTGCCGAGGACGTAGACACTATTGGTGACTGCAACGGCAAGGCCATGGTGGACACGCACAAGGCGGGCGAGCCGGTGACGCTCGGGTACAACTTGTGACCGTTTCGGCGCGTACTGCTCGCGTCGGCGCGGTCCAGCCGCCATCTCCCTTTTCGAGTTCTTGCAGCACAGAAAGAGCAGTGACAACGTGAGGCTGGAGCTCGACGGGACCGCCGGCGTCCTCGGCGACGTCGCCAGGGAGCTGGAGAAGGAAGCGGCACCGGGGCGGTAATCTTTGAGGTGGCGGTGAATGGGCTGGTGCGGTATAGGTTCACCATCATCAAGATTCGGCAGAAGCCCGGGATTCGGTGTGCACTGAGCTCACAGGGGAGTGGCAGGAGCGCCGCGGGACAGGCCGGCCATGCGCCCACGCTAGTGGCCACGACCACGAGGGGAGAAGGGCGGGGAGCGGCGGTGCACGGAACGAGGAGACGTGGGAGGGGCACGGCTAAAGAGGGGAGGAGGGGAAATCGCTAAGCAAGGTCGCCATTCTCTGCACGACAGAATTTGGTGACGAGGACGCAGTCAATTTTATTTTTCTTTGACTGACAATTGCCACGTAGGCAATAGCGGTTAAATTATCATGGCGCGTGATTTGTCAGCATTGCTCCTCTACGGGTGATTGTTGCTACGGTCAAAATTCAACCCCGTCAAAATCTTTCCTTTTCCTCTCACAATGCACATGTAAATGAGATCATATGTGGGTCCACCCACATGCATCATTAATGTTCCGTTCTCTCTCTTTTTTTTTTTTTTTTTGCAAAACATGTTTACTACTTGCCATTTTGCCCCATGAAATACACTACCAAAACAGGAAATTGCCAAATAATTATGTAGCCATAAATGGAAACGCAATGTCTGAATTTTGGCCTGTGCGTTAACCGTATTGCCCGTGATTTGTCCGGTTTTGCAGACAAAAAGGGATTCTAAGTGTGCTGTTTTATTTTGACACAAAGCATAAATAAACTTTATTACTGATCACGCCTGGGCATATCGCCCATTACAAGAACAGCGACTTGCCCTGGACTATCATTCTCCCATGAAACACAACTTTCACTAGGATTAAGCCTCACTTTACTTCAGGGGGTGTTGCGCTTCTGTGAAACCACGCCACAACATACCATTCACCAAAAGTAACGTGTGACAGATGAACATGTAAGGCTGTAACCATATTGGTACAGCGATCGCTAGTTTGCTGTTTGTTCGAACAAATTGTTAAATTGTTTATATTCCATAAAAAAGCAAAGACAAAACCAGATGAAAAGTTTTATCTAGCAGTTTGCCTGTTGCTCACAACAGCAACACAAAATGACGTACAATCGCATCCGCAGAGAACAAATTCAACGCAGGTTCCTGGGAACACATACTGACTTACTGGGCTTCGGTTACAACACAAAAACCAGCAGCCATATCATTCCAAGTGCAAATTGACATGATTTGAAAACCATCGTAAGCCCGTGGTCCGCAGTCAATGTAAAGCACGCAAAGTGACACTTGTCTACTGGTCAACAGAATCATATCAAGCTTACTGATTAGGAATCATATGGCTTGCAGTCGACGTTGGCAAAAGTTTACTCCAACTCGCCAGGAGGATCAAACGGAGGATTTTCGGCCTCGACGCCTGGATGAATGCGGTCCAGCCATTGTCTGATCTGGCATTTGTAGTGTGCCAGCAGTGTGTCTTCCCATTTCAGAATCTTGATCTCATCGAGTAAATCCTGGAATACAGCGTAACCACAAGAATCCTGTAACAGTTTAAACTTGGACGCACTGATCCTGCCATGACCCTTGCCAGCAGTGTACAATATAAGCGTGCAGCCGTTGGTCCATCCTCTGATCCGATTCCAGCTCCGATGACTCAACGGACTGGCATTTGCATTCTCACGTATCCTCTCAACAACGTCAATTGACACAGAATGAAGACGCCAGGTTTCACATAGTACAACTACTCCTCTAAGAAAACCCCTTATGAGTGCAGCAACGTCGTGCCTGTTGTCTGGCCACCTCCATAAGCTTCGCAGGATATCATCCAATGTTTCAGAGCCCCCAATCTCGACCCTACAATAAGAAAATCAGCACAGAAACATCAGTCTCCATGGGCAATATTTCACTATTGAATGAGTACAACAAGAGTGCTTACTCGATCTCGTGATCTCCTCTAATGGGCAATAGTTCAGACGGCAAGAAGCTGGGCCATGGAAACGTCCCCCGCACTCTGAACCAAGCTGACCACTCATCAGGTACGTGCAGTTCTTCTGGAAACCTGAAGCCTTTCCGGAACCCAACACAGTAACCAGAATGCTCATCCATTAGCAGATCTACCATTTTACCAAGATCTTCAGGGGAAAGTGAGTTCAGCATTCGGACCACGTGGTAACTAAAACCACCAGGGTTCACTGCATGCATCTCATTCAGTGGCTGGGGATTTGACATATTACGACGGGGTGTAATGGGTTTCCCAAGATGGATCAAAGAGGCAATGCGTCGCAGCCTTGCAGTTCTTCTATTCTGAACATCGGTCAACCGCAGGTGGCTCAGGCCATCATTTCTGATGTCGAACTCGATAACATGTAGGTCCTGCATACAGAGAATAGGGAAAACAATAAGCGTTTGGTTAAACAGGTCAAATGCAAAGAGTAACTTAGTAACTTATGCAGTCAGCAATTCTTTTTTTCCACAGAAGTGCTATATTTTTACGGAACTGCACAATCATATCAGCAACACAGCAATTATACACTGCCACAAAAAATTGCTTCAACTGTTTCATCTTTACAACATTTCATTTTGTAGAATATGGTATACTTATAAACTCAATATAACTACAAAACTGACAAAGCACATTTTCCAATGAAATATCCAAACACATCAATCATTGGTTACTTTCCTCAAAAAGAAATGCTGCTTGTTTCTGAAAAGGTATAGTTATAAACTGAATATAACACTGCCACAAAAAATATCTTCAACTGTTTCATCATTACAACATTTCATTTTGTAGAGTATGGTATACTTATAAACTGAATGTAACTACAAAACTGACAAGGCACGTTTCCCAATGAAATATACTCATTAATCATTGGTTACTTTCCTCAAAAAGAAATGCTGCTTGTTTATGAAAATATAACACATTATGTATAGAAATGCTGCTTGTTTATTAAAATATAACAGCCAAATATAACCACTTCTCCCCCGGGAGAGATAGCCCTTGGCTAGGACATTACCCACAATAATATTTGGCAGGAAGGGGTTCGGAAGGGATATGTGTGGGTGACATAATTAATTCCTGGAAAATACTGCCATCCACTATATCACATATCTGCTAAAGAAAGCGTAGTACGATCATGGATTGGGCGACTATTTAATTAAGACTAGTTGAATGCCCGTGCGTTGCTACGGACTACAAATAAAATATAGATGAATCGAGCAGACAATGTTCTACAATGTGTTTCTATGTTACATTTTCTCCCTCTCTAAACTGTGTAACATTTGTTCCGATATTGTGATATCGCCATGCTAACATTCACTCTTCAATTCCGGTCTCGCGTCAAATTTTGGTCACATGAACTGATCATTGATTAGTATCAAATGTCGCTCTTGTAACCTTCTTGTCCCAAAAAAAGGGGCCTTTCCCTCCTTAGAATCCCATGACAAGAATGACCAAGAAGATCCCCACATTGTACTTTTCATACTTAGAAACTTGATACATTCAAAACTGAACAAGATGCATCTTCGAACTGCACAAATCATATAAATCTCAATCATCTTGATTCAGGTCCTAAAATCCTAAAGGTTCAGAACTCAATAGTCATCTAGTGGATCAAATGTAAGGACTTTACATGTCCATAGCAATCCCAGCCATGATTTTTTCTTTGGAAGATGCATAGCAAAGCACATCTAAAAAATGCATCACAAGACATAGACAACACTAAAGTTGGAAACATTTCCTCATCACTTGTCTTGACCATATTACAATTGTAAAGTAGTGTAAAATTAACTACAACATGGGCCAAATGATAAAAAGATAATTTAAGGGGTATATTGTGTTTCCATTATAGTGGACTGCATTTCTATTCGACTGGGTATAAGACTCGGCTCTCCCTAAGCTTTAATTAGAAGTTGATGTTGTATCATGCATCCTGCTTATATCGTCACAATGGAGGGTATAAAGGTACTGGTTGTCATAAGGCTGAGCATCATCACAATTACTGGCTACATCACGCGCATCACCCAACATCAGTCCACACAATGTTCATGTCCACCAAGCACTGCATTCCATGAGCTAGCGTTGTGCTAATTCGCCATGTCCAAGCACTGTTACCTCATATACAACCCGAAAATAACCAATTCTGACAACGTGTTCGGTGATGTTACTGACCGACTATTTTAGTAACCATATCAACAAATTTTGCTTCACAACTAACATAACGGATTGTAAACATGAATGTAGTGTTGTCGTTACCTGTCAAGGTCTTCAGGAAAACCATTTCGGCCCCTCGTCGTGGTTGCAATTATGTGAATAGCTTTAGCACCAGAATTCGTATCCCTATCACCCATTTCGAGCCACTACCATGCTGGGATCAGCTCGAGGCAGCAGCATGCCTCTAGAATAAGCCATCTACAAGCTGATTGGTAAGGATTAATTGAGACCACCAAGGTCAGTGCATGCAGACAGCAGTAAGCTTATTTCGTTGCCAGCAGAACTGCAGAAGATCAGCCTGCCATTGACAATGCCTCAACCATTTTCTTCATCGGTGAGTGCATACACATCCCACAACAAATGTGATGAAGATTAAATTGAGCTCTCTTGACCGGTGGAGAAGATTGTAAATGACCTCAGATTTACTACAGACAGACCATAATTCTTCAGTCAGAGTACACATCTACAAACAGTATTCAGACAGAATCTCGTGATCCATTGAAGACAGATAAATAATCGGAAAGAGCCGGATCTGCCACGACTCTTCTCACTACAGGAACAGTTATTGGGAAGTGTAGTTGAGTCCAAGTCCACGCACCAGTGGAAGAGATGGTGAGCAGGGTGGCCCTCAGCTCGTGAGTGAGGAAGCCTTAGGGGCGCTTTGGAGAGAGGGTTGGCGCTTGAGATCCTGGTCGGGGCGGCGGAGAAGAGAGCTCCGAGCGGCAGAGCAGCTCCTCGCCCGCGCGTACCTGCAGACAGAAGTGAGATCGAGACATGAGACACTAAGCAGAGAGATATGACAGGGATCCATACGCGACGGCCGTCACCCAAAACTATATAGTAGAGATAAATGCATCCTCAATCCTAAAATAATGGCAACTCCTGGTGATAACCTTTTGCATCTACAACTTAAGATTATCTATGATTACTCACATATCTTAGGTAGGAACAACAATACATTTGCAACTTCAACACCGAAACATGTAGGGGTTGGGACGTACAACGTACTAATTTCCCTACATTGTCATTAGTAGCTCGGCCCGCTTATTATCTAATATCAAAACTTCGGCACATTGAGCGCCCGCTGCTAAGCGAAGGGCTTGAGGTTGCGGCACAAATGCGGTGTATTTTGCACATAGAAGGTAGAGAGCGCGCCAGCGAGGCCAGCGGATATGGGTTGTCGTTCCGCGTCTCGAGCACTGCTTCAGTTTCCTGAACACACACCGCGCCAGCGTCGCCACCATCCTGCCCCTGCCCAATGGCTAGAAACATAGTGATTTCCTAAAGGAAACAAATCACCAATGCAAACACCGAACAACTGGTACAACCTGAATCTCTAATTACAGATGCAGATGCCGACGACTGACAATGCAACACTAATACAATTCTACCTTGCACTATTTTTATCTTTAACCATATGAAATATTTTTAAATTTGAAATGTGTCTGTGTGTCATCCACTTTTGTGTGATGTACATCAAGTCTGAATCCAAGCAATACCAAGCAATATGTGCATAGCACCATAACTAAGTAGAAGATAAATAAAGTGGAAAGCTAAATTTGAAGAAACAAACGCTTAGCAAATAGAAAAAAATATACCAATTATCAAAGCCACAAGAAGCCTAATAAAAAATCTTCTCCGATGTAACAGTCGCATCCTCGCCGACCTACTATGCGCTGCTACCCCTTACAACATATTCCAGTAGCTCGTCATGAAAAATTACCTTCTATACTGAAGAGAAGATGAGTCTGAATATATTTTCCATTTACCATCCTTGGAGCAATGTCTTCAGGCCAACTAAAGTCTAGACTGAGAAGACACATAAGATGCATAAAGTATTCTTAGTAAAATATCAAAAGTGCAATTACTTTTATGCTCGAAACACAAAATTGAAGAACGCCGTGAAAGAAAACATTGGTATACATCCCGTTTCTTTTTCTTTTTTTGAGAAAACGATAGTCCCTCGTCGATTTCATATGAAGAAACCGCCGAGTTTTTCTGTGCAAAGTGAAAGAGAAATCTAAGAGATTATAATACTGTGCAAAGTGAAAGCTGTACGATTGGAAGTGAGCCTGATCAGGACCAAACATGTACTTTTCTGGATATAAAGAATGTGGAAGGGCCAAAATAATGAAATACGTGACTACGAGACAGTTATCTGCAAGGGCAGAAAATAAGACCTAGGTTGTAATGACTTTGTACTATTGAGAGAAATTACATTATACAACTTTTATATATCAACCCCATATCCCAGGCCGCCGTATATACAGATTGTACTTTTCCTACAATATATTATTGATCCACCATAAACTTCTGTTGGAAAACAGTTTGTTGGTGCTAACATTTTTGCATTTTAGATTTTTAGATTTAACATGCAAATAGCAGAATAGTTCTGGAGGCGATCTGTTCCCATTTAAAAGAGTCACTCAACTGAACTACATCACAGTTTGCAAATATAGTGTATATCATCTTAACGAATATTGTCAGTAGCCTCGTCAGGCAGCTATGTATAAATGCTGGTACCAAACTCCTCCTAAGCTATTTCTTCTTCTGTCGTTCATCCTAGTAAAATTAATATACAACAGAGAACAGCATGTATAGTATCTGTACCTGAAGCGAGTGGTTCCACGAACTACATGTGCAGCTCCATGTTCGTGAAGAAAATGTACACAACAATCTTGCATGTACCAGATGCAACTGCCCCAATCCATGTTCCAAATTGCAGATCCCAGATTCTTAAGCGCATGAGCGGCAAGGAGCCCTGTACGAGATGAAACTTGTCGAAGGTGGAGATGCAGGATCGTCGCCCTAGATGGCTCGAGATTCAGCGGCGACAATGCCTCCGGCCGCCGGATCGATTCTCCGCTGTAAGAGATGAGAGCGGAGACGGTTGATTGGGATCCATCAACGCCGGCACCACTCCTACGAGGACGCACCCAACGCCCATGTCCATGGCGTGCTCTATATTGAGATGCAACTGCCTCAATCTCGGTGGAAGCCGCGGTCGACGGCGTGCTCAGCGACCAGCGATCATGGCCAAATCGCTAAATTCTTCCATCGATTTAATTTCCACATTTATATCCTCTCCTCTGATTGAGGAACGGCGAGAGAAAGGGGATTGGGTCGGCGGGAGCGAGGCTGGATGGGAGTAGTGCATGGGCGGGGAGGAGCGTCGCGTGAGGGAGGCGGCGCCACGGAGAGAGAAGCGACATTGGGTGGAGGGCGTAGGGCTAGGCGGAAATAGAGTTGCAGGTTAATTAACGCTAGGTGGTTACCGCTTTCTCTTCCGATGATCTCGTGCAATTAATGTGTGCAGAAAAGAAAAAGCAGCAAAGGTGCGACGTGAGGTGAGTTGGACGAAGAGAGCGACGTATCCATGGTTGGGCGAAGACGGAACGAAAATGAACTTTTAAGTAGTAGAGATAGAGAAGAGAAATACAAATGTTTACTGTCATTACATACTGTAAGGTGAGCATGGTACTCAACCAAAACACTGACATAATAACGAATCTCTACCTAATAATAAAAGCGCTAAGGTTTCTTCCTCCCGTTTTTAGTCCGTTTTTTTCGTCCGTCGTCCGTCCGTGTCACTTTGTAACCATCCGTGTCGCTTAGTAATTCTTTTGTACGTACGTAACAAACGCGCCCCAGAAAAAAAAAGAATCCGGTGCAACTCTTCGTACATAAAAAGAACGCTCCTAGAGATTCCTGCCTAAGAAAACGTGTTGCCATCCGCTCCTCCAGCTGGGCCGATGACCCAATGTCTTACCGCCCTGCCTACCAGCGCACAGCGTTGTGGGCTGACGATGACTCGATCCTCTCTGTATCCCGATCGTGGTCGACCTCCGTCCGTAGCGATGGAAAAAACATGCTGGTCTCATGTAAGAATCTGCCTCGATCAGTTCCAGGAGTTGATTCTTGATTCCTTGCATCGTTAGGAGTTGTAATCTGATTCGGTTAGCAAACTGACAATTCCTGACCTATATATGCCTATGGCTATCAATGCAATGGGCAAAACGTGAGAAATATTCCGCCTTCAGGTTTGAGCAACGCATCAGGGAGCAACTCGGCGGCTGGTCCGCACAAGAAGGTTTCAGGTCGCTGATGCAACTAGGCGGCTGGTCCGCACAAGAAGGTCTTTTTTTTTTTGAGAAACGCACAAGAAGGTTTCAGGTCGCTGATGTGAGACGATGCCCGCTTGCCGATGTAGTTTAAGATGTATGGAGTATATGAAGATGTATGGAGTATATGAACATGGAGCTTTGGCGACCGCGTCGTTCGCCGCAAGTTCGTCCCCGCCATGACGAGCCAACAGAAGACAGAATGCCCCTCCACGGCCCTGCGCACGGGCCATGGAGAGGTCATGTCGTTGCTCGCCCTATTTCAGCCCTGGTACATTTGCTAGGTCAAGGACTAACTCGACGGCAAGGCTGCCGGGTCTTGGGGCGAGCTGACAACCGTGCTTGAGTACCTTGGAGGAGGATGCAGTGCGGCTATTTGTGCTTGCCAACCTCGCCATCCCAAGCGGGTAAATCGAGACGTTGGGCAACATCGAGATTGTGGACACCTTGAGAACCTGCTCTGGCGACAAGGTTTCACACGAGGGATTACCGTTTGCGGGGAGATCCTGTCACACTAAAACTCCGTGACCGGTTTCCTTCCTCGCCCGATGAAGCATGCCGATGAAGGTATTTTCTCTAAGAATAACTCTTGAATAATAAGTACGTTGTTGCTTGCTTCCCTACCTTCAGAGCCATGAGCACTACCTTCGACATCCATGGTGCAGTAATAATATGTAGCAAATATAGAGATATGACAGCGTGAGTTGAAAATACTACCAGTCGACTACTTTCGTTGACAACCGATCAATTCACCTCCCGTCTTGGCCGCCTGTCCAAGCAGGTGCAGTAGTAGCCATGGGTCATCGAGCCCGGCAAGCATGATCAGGCTGCCGCCGTCTAATGGTGTAAGTTTCATCTGTCATCAAAATGCAATGAATAAACTCAAACAATCGAAGAAGAGTTATGGTATTTAACCATTGTATCTTCTTAATTTCAATTGTGTACTCAAATTATAACTTTCAAGTACCTTTAATCATCTTCTCAACACAAAATATATTTTCCTATTCAAGTAGTCTTTTTTCTTTGTGAATTTTCTACTCAAGTACTCTAACCCATCGCCAATACGCAAACACATCGTCGTCGTCACACAGAATATTCCTCTCTCGGCCACGAGGACCATCTCTCTACCGCTAGGGAGAAGCTGCCGGCAAAGGCGGAGCTCGAGCCAGCAATCATGTATGCAAAAAGCTCGAGTTACTTATGAAGCGATCGTGCTTGCAAAATACTGGAGTTATTTACTTACGAAGCAATCGCGCATGCAAAAAAACTCGAGTTACTTTTACGAAGCAATCGCCCATCCTGCACGGCTACATGCACGGCCAAATACGTACCGATCACACGTCAGTGCCGGTTAAGTTGAGCAGCTAAATGTTGATGGCTAGCTCCTGGAGTTTCTTTTTCCAAAGAAAAAAAAACTCACCTGGTAGGATTGACGTGAAAAATATGGATGAAAATTGTTAATGACAATATTTGTGTCCTTTGCAGCTAATTATCCTAAACTAGGAGTTTTTTTGCAAAATTAAATCATGATTGTTATTCTGCAAAAAAAACTGTTTTCATCTCTCTAGATTCATCCGTTGCAACGCACGGGCATCTTTGCTAGTGATCCAAAAATCAGAAGGACAAATACATATCAACTGACAATGGTCAGTTCAGAAAGAAAAAACCTGTCCCACAATAATCAAGTAAGCAAAAGCAAGTACATGTTGAGGCAAATAATATATGGCAACCTGTGAGCACTCAA
This sequence comes from Alopecurus myosuroides, assembly GCA_028641055.1. Lineage (NCBI taxonomy): Eukaryota > Viridiplantae > Streptophyta > Magnoliopsida > Poales > Poaceae > Alopecurus > Alopecurus myosuroides. The sequence continues at coordinate 154,423,632 of CM054059.1, forward strand.
CAGAAATAACAATGCAGCATCTAAATTACACACGTTGACATGATTCATATGTGAAAAAATTGCAGTAAAGTTGAGCACTTTGACAAGAATATTTGGGAAACGAAAACAGCGCTGTCTAGGACACCAATTAGTCGTGCAACTTTTGATTGTCCCGCGGCACCGATCCGATGGACCCCATGATCATACCCGATTAAATCCCTAACAGAAGAGAGGTAGGCAGCCGGAACAGACCGTTCCAGAGATGAACCAGAGTGACGGGATTCGGCCGCCCTCGAGCAGGGGATCGCAGATCGCCGGAGGATTTGCCGCCCAGGTATGAGGAGCGGCAGCCAGCCCTCAAATTTGCCGTGATGGTAGGGGACGGGTGCGTGCTACCGGGAAAACTCCCTACTGAAATTTTACCCGGCCGCGATACTGGGCCCAGATTTGGGCCTACCCTCATCATGCCAAAAATAGTATAACCCGTAGCGAAAACCATATTATTCGGACATAAATCGATCGTGGTCGCTCGCTATTTGCTACGGCACAGATTCGCACCAAAATTAAATCAAGCGAGCGCGAGATTGTTGCTAAGCCTACCTCAGGAGACGTCTGAAGCGGGCAGCAAAGAGGGCCTGACATCCGGTGCGGCAGCAGCTCTTGCAGTTGGTCGCCCATGGTGGTGGTACCTCGAGATGGTGTGCGAGCTGCGATGCGGCTGGGGAAAGCTAGGGTTTAGCGGAGGCGAAGGTCGGGGGTTTGGTCATTGGGATGGGGAGGAAAGAGAGGACAGGAACGCGTGGATCACTTTGAGGGTTTAGGGTTCTGAAGCCCCCTGTCCATTTAACGCACTCGGTGTGCCCGGAGATTAATTAAATGCACTAGTATAAAGGGATAGCCGTCTGGAAAAGCTTGGAGATCCTCAGGGTCAGGGCACAGGGAGATGGCACCACCCGTTGGTCCAAAACGTGACGTCAAGCCCTATCCCTAGGCCCTCAAGAAATTCACGAAATGGCATCCAATTTGATTGGACATGCTAACATGTCCCCGGTTAGCTAGAAGCTCCGCGCGGTACTCCGGCGGGGCATGATCACAGGCTCAAGGGACAGGACTGGACGTGGCCGTGCCGTCCCGTGGCACTGCAAAGTTGGGACGGACGCGCGCACGGTCCGCTGCGACCGCGCCGCGGCACCACTGCCCCATGCGTGCGCTGACCTGTTACAGCGGCAGGGCGACCTCGACGAGACCCTGTCCCTCGACGGAAATAAGCTACCCACCATCGGCTCGCTAAACCCACTGCTCCACGTCCATGTCACCACACACACGCCCACTCCGCCTCGACTGCTTTGACAAAGAGCAGGTCTCTCCTTTAGTCCTTCGGCACGATGACGAGGAGCTGGCCGCCCCAATGCATACCACAATGCAGCACAATTTAATTGGTTTCTCAACATTCTAGCTAGATTTTGGAACAAGGCTTAAAAAATCTACAAAAGGAAAATGCAAATTACATATCAAGTATATCATATGCATGCACATTTTGGCTACAAAATGTGACTATTTGCCACATGTACAAAAATAAACGTAAATATTTTGTTTTTTATGCCCACGTGTAAAATAATATTTACATGCATCAGCATTGCCAACGCATGATATTTATAGAGTTTGTGGAAACAACTTATGCGTTACAGAATTTGGTCATGGGTAAAGGTTGTAAGAGCAAATTCGACGTATTATGTCTTGGGGTTAAGTTTTCTTTTTCTTTTTTTTCAAAGGGAAAAAAACTCCGACCTTTGCATCGGTTTGCTGAATGTACAGCTTAAGGACAGCACAAGGTCGATACATGGCATGGTGCTACTCCTCCGTTCAACACCATAAGATGTTTTAGCCATTTTTCGCATTCACACATAAATACATGTATCTAGACATGTTTCAGCGTATATGTCCAGCATGACATAGTTTGAATCTAGACAATATGTGAAACACCTAAAACATCCTATATTATGGAACGGAGGGAGTAGATAGGACCTCACATACAGATCCGGTAGATAGCCAAAAGGATAACTTGCATATGTTCCAAAGTAAACCACAGAGACCCATTCGAATTTGGATTTTAACTTTCTTATCAATCTCCCTTACTCGATTTTCAAGACAATATTGTAATATTTGTTGGAGGAGATATATATTAAAAGACGTATGCCCTATGTGTCGTAGAATTTTTGCGAATGGCCGGTATATAACCATAAGTTGTTTTGTTTCATTTATCTTAGGAAAACAACATTTCTTACTACCCTGCTAATTCCTTTTTGCCAACTTTTATTTTGTTAAAATAACTTTGTGCCGAAGGACTGATACATCCATTTTGCATCACTATTTTATATTGTAATTTTTTGTTATTCATCGATATATATCATATTATGATGCATTACTTATGTTATTTCATCTTATTTTGCATGTTTGGTAATTATTGGAGAATAATCACCGGGATAGAAAATCAGCGGGAAAAAGCACCGTCAAGATACCCTATTTCTGAAGACCAGAAGAAGAAGGGGAAACTCGGAGAAGTCTTAGAAGGTAAAAAGAGGGAGCCAGCCACGAGGAGAGCCAGAGGGGGCCACCAGAGGCCCACACCACCAGGTGGCGCGCCCCCCGGCTGCGCCGCCACGTGGTGTGGCCACCCTGGCCCACCACTTGCCGCCTTCTTTTGCGTACTTCTTCCTGAGGAAACCCTACGCCCTAGAGAACCATCGAGGAAATATTCCGCCGCCTCGTTGGGGGCGGAAAACAACAGAGAGAGAAAAGTTCTCCGGCGGGGATAAATCTGTCAGGGAAATTCCTCCCTCGAGAGGGGAAATCGTCGCCATCGTCACCGTCATCGCTCCGGGCATCATCAAGATCATCATCGTTATCGTCCTCACCACCAGCACCATCATCCTCACCGTCAACCTCCATCCCTTTGTAACAATTAGGGTTCGATATCGTTGTTTTCCACTAGATCTATCTCCCGATGTGGATTACTTGTTAGTAGTTGATGCTTACGAGATTTATCGGTGTTTGGACTTTATGACCAGATTATTATTCATCATTATATCAACTTTGATTATGATCCATTAGGAAACCTAAACCCCCTTTAGGAAACAGATGCACGAGGGAGTGTAGGGTCCCAAAGTTTAAGGTTGTGGTTAGATTTATCTTAATTACTTCTTATAGTTGCGGATGCTTGCAAAGAGTTTAATCACAAGTATGTATTGGTCCTAGTTGGGTGGTGCATTAGCATAGGTCCACCCACACAACACCTATACAAGAAATAAATATTAATCAATTGTATGAAGCAAAAGCACTTGATGAGATTTACACATGTCCTCGAGAACGTTTAGTCATCATAAGTGAAACAACCGGGTTGTCCTTTGCTCTAAAAAGGACTGGGAAACTCGCTGCAATTATTATCACTGTCTTCTATTTACTCGCACTTTATTTATCTGCTATATCGAAAAACACCAAAAACATGTTTACTAGTGTTTACAGTGAATCCTCTATCCAACCTGCTTGTCAACATCTTCTGCTCCTCGCTGGGTCATCAAGACTATTTATCAAAAGTACTACGATACACCCCTATACTTGTGGGTCATCAAGACTATTTTCTGGTGCCGTTGCCGGGGAGTGAAGCGTTATTGGTAAGTGGAATTGGTAAGAGAAACTTTTACTGTGAGTGTTGTTTTTATTTCTGTCTACAGCTTTATTTTATTATGGAGAGTCCATATGGTTCTCTATTTAAGAGTATTACCACACATTATATCACCCTCTTCTCTTGACCCTTGAAAACTTCCTTCACACCACACACAAAGTAATTCGCATTAGAGGGTTCGTGCACAATCAAAAATTCACATGTTTTACATGAACACAAACGTTATTAATACTTTTAAACATTAGCTACAGACATTGATGTTTCGTGAAGCAAAGAAATCCACTCGACATAGTAAGAGAGAATGCAAGTAAAAAGGCAGAATCTATTAAAACCAGAACAGTCTGTAAAGATGAATTTTTTGGGGGGCACTTACGTTGCTCAAATCGAAAAACACAAAGATAGAAGAAGTTTTGGAATTGGCTGAGGATTATGCACAAAAGGTTGCAAGTAATTTTGAACTTTCTGTGATTTATGCGATTTTATACGGTGGACAGTAGAAATCTGTTTCCTACGCAAAAATCCAAATCTAACCTCAACTTTCACTAGAGACTTTACTTGGCACAACTAATACATGAAATAAAGATACAAAGGAGTTGGTACAAAATTATACAACACCTTGACTCAAAGAAACATAGAAAAAAATATAATAAATAAAACCATGGGTTATCTCCCAAGAAGTGATTTTCTTTAACGCCTTTTAGCTAGGCCCAGAAAGCAAGAAGATGCTTACATAAGAAATATGAATTAAAAATGAGAGCATCAAGAAGCAAGTATAAAACAAATTTAAGTCTTACCCACTTCCTATGCATAGGAATCTTGTAAAGAAATAAATTAAAGGAACTCAAACTTTATATCATGGGATGGTAGAACAAGAGCAGTTTCAAAAGTTTCAACAAAACGAAAGGTGTTTTAGTAACATGAAAATTCCTACAACCATATTTTCCTCTCTCATAATAATTTTCAGTAGCATCATGAAGAAACTCAACAACATAATTATCACATAAAGCATGTTTGTCATGGTCCAAAAGTACACAATTCATATCAAGCTCAACAATAGTGGGATCAAAATCCTCGTATTTCTCACTTTTAGCATTAGCAAAACAAGATGATTGGTCACTCTTAAAAGGTATGGGACACATTATAGCAATCCTATTTTCAGTGGGCTTATAATTTATAACATCAAGTAACATAGGACCATGATCTAGAGCATTATCATATAAATTTTCTAAACAAACTTCCTCATTATCATGCATATTAATAGTTGGAGTAAATATAGGATTATTATAGGATTTATCAAAATAGCATGGATTATCATAAATAACAGTAGCAATATCACTCTCACAAGTTTCATTCATAGTAGTATCAAGGTCACAAGTATAACAAGTATCAATTTCATCAAAAAGGGATGTTTCAAAAGAATCAATAGGATCATCACAATTAATATAACACTCATCCCCCCTTGGTAAGCATGGAGGGCAATCAAATAAGGTATGAGTTAAAGAGTTAATCTCATTGGGAGGTAGACATGTGTAGCTACTCCATTCTTCCTCCTCTTGATCATCACTCTCTCCTTGTTTTTCGTCCAATGAGATTCCAGATTCAGCAATTTCTCCTTCGCTCCTGCAAGGCATTAGTCTCTTCCTTTGGTTGAGAGCATTTATAAAGATATTCAAGAATATAGACATATTCTTCCTTGTAATTATCAAAGAAAAATTCAAGTATATCATAAGTCTCATATTTATAAGGTGCATCATCATTATTTTTAAACAAATAAGCAATTTCGAATGCACCCTTCCAAGCAATAAATTCTTCAATTTGTTCAACATCATAAAATTCATAATTTCCCTTAACATAATAAGATATGGTAACATTATCATTACACTCACATTGAAAAGGGATGTGCTTATACCTCCTAAAGAAACAAGATTTATCAAAGCAATAAGTAACATTATAAGTAGAGCACAAGATTTTAGCATAGTTATGCAATTTATTAACTTGCTCCCATAAGTGTATCCCTTTTTGTGACAAGTTGTATTCCTTATAATATTTTTGTTGTTCTTCCGTGAACCCATCTTGCCAATAAGATCTAGTTACACAGACATCAAACATTGGTAGCAAGCATGATAAAGCAAGATTAAAACAGGATAAAAAGAAATAACAACTAGAATAAGAACTGTTTTTTGTGTTTTCGATATATAGAAGCAAACAAGACAAAATAAAGTAAACTAAGCAAAAAAAAACAAAGTAAAGAGATTGGAGGTGAGAGACTCCCCTTGCAGAAATCCTCTTTCTCCCCGGCAACGGCGCCGAAAAAATGCCTTGATGGTGTAGATCTTGCACTCGTTGGGTACCCCAAGAGGAAGGTATGAAGAGCACAGCAGCAAGTTTTTCTTAGAAAGAAACCAAGGTTGAATCGACCATTAGGAGAAAGAAATCACTTCCGAAGGTTGATGCAGCTAATGTTGGTAGGGCTCACTACCGGTTTAGCAGCAACATGGAACCTACACAACGCAATCAAATCACTTTGCCCCAACAAAGCAGTGAGGTTGTCAATCTCACCGGTTTTGCTGAAAACTAAGAGGTTAAACATATGGTGTGGAAAACAATAGGAAAACAATATTAACAGAGTAGTAACAGTATGAAAACAGTGATTGAAGTGGTTATATTATCAGTGTAAGGAAAATGGACCGGGGTCCACAATTCACTAGTGGTGTCTCTCCAGAACAGATAGATAGCATGCTGGGTAACAAAATTATAGCTAGGAAACTAAGAGATATAAAGGCTGCACCATAGTGCATATGCATGACATGATGATTACTACGTGATTCATGCGGGCATTACAATAAGATGATCTCGATCATGTTAGGAAGCTCACAAGATCTAAACATGAGGCATAAAGAGGAGAGAACAACCATCTAGCTACTGCTATGGACCCGTAGTCCAAGGATGAACTACTCACGCATCATTCCGGAGGCGGACATGGTGATGTAGAGCCCTCCGGTGATGAATTCCCCCCTCGGCAGGGTGCCGGGGAGAGCTCTAGAACCCTCCCGAACTAGGGTTGACGATGACGACGGCTGTGGATGTTTTTGGTGGAAAAGGCTCCCGTATCAATAGGCGAGAGGGCAACGTTGGTGGGCGGCCAGGGGGCCCGCCCCACCCCTGGGCGCGGCCAGAGGTGGGGGCGCCCTATTGTGTGGGGCCTCCGTGGCCCCCATCCGGACTCCATGTATGTGATGACTTTCTAAGACTTTTGGCTTTCGAATCGTCCAATTCCGAGAATATTTCTAGAATATTTTTTTCTGAAATAAAAAACAGTAGAAAACAGGAACTGGCTTTGCGGCATCTTGTCAATAGGTTAGTCCAAGAAAATCGATAAAATGACATAAAGTGTATAGGAAACCTGTAGCATATAATATGAAAACAACATAGAACATCAGAAAATATGGATACGTTTATGACGTATCAACGAGGTGCAACAGTGGAGCTAGTGCGAGCATCCCTCATGAATCCAGTATCTGGGGCAGAAGAAGAAGTAATTGGACGTTTCTCCTTGGTCAAGTATAACTTCTTGAAGTGATGATCCTCAACAGGCAGCCCACTGAAATCTTGCTCCTTCATAGTATCCTTGATAAGCATCATGATGTATGGATCATAAGGAATGGTGTTCCCACCAATCATAGCATTATATAGCTCATTGAACATGAAATCCATAACATCCAAGTATCAGGATCCTCAATGCATTGCTTGGCCAACACCAACAAATTGGCAAGTGTACTAGTGAGTGCATCATTCTTACCTCCACTTGGTGTGATGAAAGACCGAAAGATGTGAACAAGATGCCCATAGAAGGGGAGAAGACCTTCCGCCTTCACAATTACTCCATTCGGAGCACACATATAAATCATGAGCTGCTCGCGGTTAGGCCTATCCTCATGCATGTGGGGGCCAATAGGAGGGTGCTCACGAAACTTGTACCCAAGCACACGACCAAACCTCCAGAAAGGCACTTCAAAGAAAGTAGTGTGAGACATCCACTTCAAAGACCGATGAATTTCATTACCAATCACTAAAGTGGACATGAACTAAAGCACCAAAGTAACATTGTAGGGGCACCGAGTTTCCATGAGATCATCAAGAGAAAACCTTTCCACCACACTTGCAGCTTGAGAGAAAAGCTTTCTTGTCTTGAGAAGATGGAGCTTGGTTGGGTTCATAGGACATATAGGAAACTTGGAATCAAGATAGATATCCCTTGGATTTCTCAATGCACCAAAATCTATGATCCTCAAGATCCTCATCTGTTTTGTTAAAGTACCAACCTTCCTGACGCAACATAGAGTAATCAGCAGTTCTAATGCTAGTCTTGTAGTTCAACCTAGTTGCCTTGCCTTTCTTCTTGGGAGAAGACTTGTTTGCAACAATGGTATTTTGCTTCCTAGTGGATCTCCTTGGGGCCTAGAATCACCAGACTCTTCATCACTGGAGTAGCGATAATTAGGGATTTTACGAGTGCCCGACTAAGAGTCGGCATTGGAGTCGCATGTGCAATAGATTGATAGATGGATAGCATAGATAAGTACACACAAGTCATAGAAAAGGAATCAACTAAGAATAATAGAAAATCATCCACAATGCGATCACGTAAAGCACTAAAGTTCCGAATTCTGGAAAAAGAGATAGAACCCAACCGGAATTTCCAGTTCAGTTTTGAACTGGATAATCAGGTTCCACGAAAACATAACTAGGGTGACTTTAAACCAAGTATAAAACGAGATCAAGGAAAAGGGTGGATATCCTATTGTTTATAGCATGCAATGGGTAATCCTAGGAACCTCTACCACAAAACAATCACAAGAAAAATAAGTCTCCAAAGAGGAAAGAGGATGAACACCCTATTTTGGAAATAGAGGGAGTTACCCGCGTCCATGAAGAAAAATGCTTACAGGAGATGATTCTTGGGGAGGAGGAGCACCAGATCTGGCCAAAACCGAAGAAACCCGATGAGGGAAGTTTCCGTGAGGGCTAGGGACCTTGAAGTCGGCAGCTATGGTGAATAGGGAGGTTGGGGTGGAAAAGGAGCAGGAAAAATGTCCCTTACACTGACCTCTCGTATATGAGGAAATTGGCCAACCGGATATTCTGGGTCGAACCGGAAATTCCGATCCAAAACTAGACTAGAAGTTCCGGCTGCCTACTGTCCCGAAGTTCCAGTTTCCAAAGATTTGTGTGCAAGAGATTTAGTTTGGGATATTAGGTAGGAAGGCTTGGGATAGAACACAAAACTGATATTAGTACTTCTCCCTCATTCTTGCAAGAATCAAACAAGGAAATTCCAAGATAGAGAGAGTTTCCTACAAAAAAAACTCTTAGCTAAAAAAAGAGATAAATGCAATGAAATCCAAATAAAGTCCAACTAAGATCCAACTCTTCGGAACAAAGATGTTGGTGGCCTAGGCCACCATATAAAGGAGTATGGTATGACACCTCAAATATGTATCTTGGGTGCATTTCCAATTCCCAACATTTTAGCTCACAATTCAACATTAGAAAAATAGAGATATAAATGAAGTCTTGCTTTGGGCATAATGGGCGGAGGGAGAACCCAATGTGTTAGGATAACACCCCCCTATGTTCATGCCTACACCTAAACCCAAAAACATAGTCAACTATAGGCGTGTCTTCAAGATCCTCATGTCAAAACCCTTGAATCGATGATATTTAGCTCATTCCACAAAAAAACATGAATCTTGAATCATCTAGAGGCTTCATGAATATGTCCGCTATATTATCCTTGGTTCGGACATAGGCTAGCTCAATATCACCTCTTACCACATGATCCCGGATGAAATGATGACGAATTTCAATATGTTTCATCCTTGTGTGTTGCCGGGGTTGTAGGCAATCTTGATGGCACTCTCATTGTCACATAAGAGCGGGAAATTATAAAAATGAACATCATACTCTTTGAGGGTTTGCCTCATCCATAGCAATCGGGTGCAAGCACTAGCGGCTGCCACATACTTGGCTTCGGCGGTGGACATACATATACAATTTTGCTTCTTAGGGGACCAACTCACTAAAGACCTAATTAATTGGCAAGTCCCAGAAGATGATTTCCTATCATCTTGATCACCGGCCCAATACGAGTTCGTGTACCCACTGAGAGAAAATTGTGCCCCCTTTGGATACCACAAACCAAACCTTGAGGTATGAACCAAATACCGAAAGATCCAATGGACCGCCACCAAATGGCTTTCCTTAGGAGCCTCTTGATACCTTGCACACACTCCTACACTCAACGCAATATCGTGCTAGATGCACAAAGATAAAGCAAAGAACCAATCATTGAACAATACAACTTTTGGTCCACATCTTTACCGTTTGGATTGCGCTTGAGATGACATTTGGTTTGCATTGGAGAGACCTTCTCTTTTGCACATTGGAAGTTGAACCTCTTGAGCATGTCTTTAGTGTACTTGGCTTGAGAGATGAAAGTTCATCTAGCCAATTCCTTGATCTCTAAGACAAGCAATAATCTCAAACCTCCCATCATAGACATCTCAAACCTGTCAGCCATGAGCTTTTAAAATTCTTCATTGAAAGCTTCATTAGTTGAGACAAAGATAATATCTTCAAAATATAGTTGGCATATGAAAAGCTCCTCTTTAACCCTCTTTGTGAAAAGGGTGGGATCATTTTTCCCAACTTTGAATCCATGTTGTTTCAACAACTCTCTAAGGTGCTCATACCACACACGTGGTGCTTGTCTAAGTCTTTAGAGCGGCTTATCAAGCTTGTAGAGATGGTTAGGGAATTTTGGGTTCTCAAAACCCGGTGGTTGCTTAAGATATGCAAAATCTTTGAAGGACCATTTAGGAAAGCATTTTTCACATCCATTTGTTGCAATTTAAAGTTGTGAGATGATGCATACTCCCTCCGTCGTGAAATAAGTGTACTTTTACCTTTTTGGGAAGTCAAACATTTTAAAGTTTGACCAATTTTATAGAAAAATGTAACAACATTTATGATACTAACTTGGTCTCATTAGATCCATTTTGAAATGTAGTTTCATAATATATATCTTATATCACATCTATTAATCATACTTACTATAAAGTTGGTCAAATTTTAAAAAGTTTGACCGGGACAAATTCTAGAAGTACACTTATTTCAGGTCGGAGGGAGTATGCAAGAAGGATACAGATGAACTCAAGGCGAGCCACAGGGGCATATATTTCATCGAAGTCAGTGTCTTCCATTTGGGGGTACCCTTGAGCTACCAATGTTGCCTTGTTCCTTATAACAATTCCATGCTCATCTTGCTTGTTCTCTAAGATACACTTGGTCCCTATAATATTGCGGAAATCTTTGGGCTTCTCAACTAGCTTCCTTACTTTGTTGTGATCAAAGTATTGAGATCATAATGCATAGCTTCCAACCAATCCGAGTATTCAAGAGCTTCGAACACTTTATTTGGTTCGACGAAGCTTTATGATCACTAAAGCTTGCCAATTGAGCTCTTGTGGACCTTTTGCTTTGCACATCACTCAACACCTTATCATCGGAGGCATCAATATACTTCAAGGCTCTAGCCACCCTTGTGGCATGACGGTATGTGATCTCCTTGTTATTGCAAGGAGGAATCACTTGATCATGTTGATCATTTGGGTCTCGTCTTGACCAAAATGTTTGTCTTGACAATCATCTTGACTTGCTTCAACAAGAGGTGAAGAAGGTGGAGAAGGTTGATCTTGTACTTGATCTTGGATAGCTTGAATTATAGAAGAACTTGGTTCTTGCATAGAAACTTGATCAACAAGATGAGGGTTTTGAACTTGTTCTTGGGTTGGTGCTTCACTTGCTCTATTGGCATGTTCTTCTATTGTAGACGAGGGCTCCACTTGAGTAGAGCATAGTTCTTCTCGATCCTCCACAAGGTGTCCCTCGATGGGGCGAAAAAATCCCACACCCATCCTTCCTATGGCTTCTCGAGGCATTTCAACATCTACATTAGAAACATCACATTGCAGCACTTGGGAGCCACCATTTTCCTCGAACACCACACTACTAGATTCAATGACAATCTGTGAGGCCTTGTCAAAGACTCTATAAGTGTGGGTTGGGCACCGTAACCAACAAATGTACCCTCAATATATTTAGATTTTGATTTATACAAACTAAAAACTTTTACCAAATAGAAACACTTACAACCAAAGACACGGAAGTAGGAAAAAAAAATTTGTTCCCAATGAGAATCTCATACGGAGTCTTCATTAAGCCCTTGCGAATGTAGAGCCAGTTAGAGGAGCGACAAGCCATAGATATGTCTTTGGCCCATAGATATTGTGAAAAAGTATAGTCCGCCAACATGGTCGTAGCCATATCCAAGGGGGTCCAGTTCTTCACTTCAGCTACACCATTTTTTTGAGGGGTCTATGCAGCAAAATATTGATGACGAATCGCCTCACTAAGAAATTCATTTAGAATGTAACTCTTGAGCTTGGAGCCATTTTCACTTCTAATGGCCAAGATAGGACATTGTGTTGGTGTTGCACTTGATTGGAGAAGTCGATGATGGTTTGTTGGGTCTCACTCTTCAACTTTAAGAAATAAACCCAAGTATATCTTGAGTAATCTTCAACAATAACCAAGCAATACTTCTTCCCACCAAGACTTTCCTCGGCCACGGCACAAAATAAATCAACATGGAGAAGCTCCAAGATCCTCTTTGATGAGATAATGTTCTTTCCTGGATGGGCGGAATCATGCATCTTTCCTTCAACATAAGCCCTAAAACATGATCTTTGGCAAAGGAAACATTTTATTTTAGTCTGAGAATGTGGCCAACTTTGTGAAGACTTTGCAAAGTTCTCATGTTGACATGGGATTGGCGGCAATGACACAACCATCCCACATCCGCCTTTCCGAAGAGACACAATGCTTGAGTATTGGTAGATCCCGAAAAGTATACCACATACAAATCATTTTAGACATGCCCAATGTATGCGATGTCTAGAGTCTTGCTCCACAAAAGGACCATGATGTCAGGTACAAAGAAGACGAAAAAACCCATCTTCCCTAAAGCACGAACGGAAAGTAAATTGTAACCAAGGGATTCGACAAGCATGACATTTACAAGAGTGATGTTAGGAGCAACAACAACCTTGCCAAACCCCGTTACCTTGGAAGGCTTATCTATATAAGTGATGGTTTCTTGATTTATATTTGGTCGCAACTCCTTCATAATCTCTTTTCTTCCGGTCATATGACTCGTACATCCACTGTCAACAATCCATTTTGACGCATCGAAAGAATAGTCCTACAAGAAATCATTGACTAGAGTAAGAACCCGAGGAGGGTCCTCTCATGTTAGGAACAAGGGTCTTTGGAACCTAAAAACTATAGTCAATGTAACCTTCAATGGGACCAACATATTTAGCTTGCACAGCACCATATAAATCAACATATAAGAAATGGTGAGGGTTGTTAGTTCTCGTGGGGTTGCTATGATGTCGTCCCTAATGACAATATCACTCGCACCAATATTCTTGTTTTGATTGCGTGGGCTTGACCTTCTTCTTGTTCTTTTTCTTCTTATTGTTCTTGATCTTGGAAACATAGCCAAGACCTTGCTTGCCATTTTGTGGCCATGGAGCCTCAACTTGTGGTTGCACAACCACTTTCTCAACACTAAGGCCCTTGCCATTTAGCCTTGCAAGCTCATTCTTCAACCTATCATTCTCCTTAATAATAGTTGCATGATGACAAGAATAAGTAGAGGTACTAGGTACATTAAATTGATCTAATATAGTTTGAAGTTGTTCATGTGACTTGTTGAGGGTTGATTGTTCACCCTCCAAGACCTTGTGAGCCTCGGTGAGCTTCTCTAACTCCTCGGTTAGTTTATCATGACCAACCCCAAACTCGACCTTTTTATCTTTATCCAATTTATATTTAGCAATGGAACGGTAACATTCCTTAGTGATTTTATACATTAATTCATTATGTGACTCGTCAATAGTTTCAAGTTTATCCTCAAGAGAGGCTCGAAGCTCATGCTCTTCCTCAAGAGAAATAGTGAGAGATTCCTTTTCAATTGCATCCTCTCTTTCGATATCAACTTTCTTCTCAGGAGCCTCTTGAGCCTCTGCCAATTGTCTCATGAGAAGATCAAAGTATATTTTGGTATTACCTTGCACGTTAGACATAAATAGACCTAAATAGGCAATTTCATCTTCTACACAAATACTATCAAAGTTATTCTTTTCATTTGGAGTCTTAGAGGTCGTAGAAGATGATAACTCGGTGGCCTTAGCCATGAAGCACTCTGCGGAAGGTTGAGGAAGATTCTCATTGGGGGATTAAAAGAGTGATGTAGATGATGATGATGGAATAGCAATAATGGCCACTTCACGTATGGTTTCTTCTTCATCATCATCACCGGAATCATACTCTTCTTGTGTCACTAGCACAAACCTTGAAGATGGTTTCTTGTTGAAAGGTTTCTTCTTGAAGAGAGGTTTCTTGTGAGGGAGCTTTGACTTATCCTTGAAAATAAGTTTCCCTCATTGACTTTCTATATTCTCAAACGATGACTCGGCAACAAAGTGATACCTGTCTTGACAATTGAAACAAGCCCTCCTTTTTGTGTCCCTTCCCTTTCATAGCTTGGCTTGGTATTCTCTTCAACATATGCTTTGTACTTGGGAGGATTATTCCAAAACTTTTTTCATGACAAGATCAATGAAGTCCTTAAGCACCATAGCATACTATTGATCCTTCAAAGGAACCAAGTATTCTCCTGATTCAAGAACTTCTTGACGGTCCACCATCTTGGTCGCAACCGTGGCCTTCAAAGCAACGGAGGATCCTTTGAGAATTCCAATAGCACGAGAACGGTGTCTTGAGCAAGCTTTATTTGAACTTTAAAGGATTATATCTCTTGCATCACCTTGGTTGAGGCATGCGATGATAGTTGTGTCTTCCTTGAGGACTCTTCAAGTCCACGGGCTCAAATGGCACGAGGGCACTCACTTACTTCCTCTTGATCCAAGAATCATCCACATGAGTGGCACCAAAACCACTAAAGGCGGTGGCAAGGGTCTTGAGTCTTTGGTACATGTCCTCATGGCTTTCACCATCATGCATATAGAACCCTTCGGCGTCATTGTTCAAGGCATCAAACTGATTCCTTTTCATGTTTTCATTGCCCTCAAGCATGGAGACAAGAGCATCCCATGTTTCCTTGGCGGTTGAGTATTTTGAAGATGCGGCATGATCTTTTCACCCGCGGCTTAATGAATCATTTGCAAAGCCACGAAATTGAGTTGACAATCAACCACTTCTCTTCTTGTCAAGTTCTTTGGATTTACGGTCATGTATTCATCTTCAATGTCTCTCCATAGCTCAATGCAAGAAAAGTTCACGTGAGTTTTCACGAAATATTTCCATTTAGTAAAAGAATGTGCATCAATTTTAGGACGGTTGCCTCTATTGATTATGTGAGGATGCGGGATATGAGGATTGGGACAGTAACAACTGGGAACATCATGGTAGTCTTCCTTTCCATCATTTCCCTAGATGAAGTTTTATTATGGAGATGATATTCACTTTTAGTTTCTTCTGTTGGGAATATGCCCTAGAGGCAATCATGTATGATGTAATTCCCACTGTATTCATAAAGTTATTAAGTTGTCCTTGTTTTGAACATCTGATATATATCATTGAATATGTGATTCGATTGTGGAACTATGTATTCATGTTGTTCATACCAAATTGTCCTTAGTCGTTAAGGTTGTGATGGACACACATCCTAGACTAATGTGAGTGTTGGCTGATGACACGGTTCCACTTGTCATGGGCATGGTGATGCCATTCCAACGTTCACGGACTTGGCTAAAGAGTTTAGCAAGTCGGACTGACCCACATTGAGATGCAACGATCAAGTCGTCATTTGCATGTCTCAATCAATGCAATCCTTAGACCTGAGGTTATCGCACAATCCGAGTTGTGGATCACCGACTTAGGTTCTGTCAAACGTTGTTCTGTGACAAGGCAACTATAAAGGCAGAGTTCGGGTCGAATGAGAAGCAAGCTGCGTGATATGGATAATCAAGATGGGATTTTGCCCCTCCGAATGGAGAGATATTCTCTGGGCCCTCTCGAGTGATATGATTCAGGAAGCATGGCCATGCGCAACTCAGTTAAGTGTTAACTGTGTCTGTTGACTAAGAGTTAGTCAGGTGAATCACATATCACGGATCGAGAAGAGAGTTGAACTATTAAAGGGATGACGATGAATCACCTATAGTTCGACAAGGTATATCGTGAGGCAAAAAGGACTAAGATGAATATCACATTGAAAGGTATGTCGTAATGACTCAATGGTACTTGGGAGTCGGCACGTTCTGCTAGGAGCCGCTACCGATTGATCGATTGGGAGTTGGACTCCAATCGTGTCCAAGTCGCCATGAGCCTGCAGGGTCGCACACTTAAGAGCGGGAGCAAATATTGGTTGGGTTGGACCCGAACCGGAAATGGACTGAATTAGTGAGTCGGACTCACAGAGGGAATGGGCCACAAGTGTTGTGCAGCCCATTACCATACGCTATATAAAGAGGGGCGCAGGTTGCCCAGCGGGCACGTTACTTCACCCCCATGCGTTGGGAACCCTAGCCCACTCAGTCCAGCCGTCGCACCAGACCTAGCAGTCTGCCGTCGGAGCTCCTCCTCGTACGTGTGGATACCGGCAGAGGTGCTGTACGTTCAGCACTTCGACGTTCGAGGGATTGGATCGGCCGGACTGGATCGTGGGACTGCACTGCCCCGACGCGCTGCACCGATAATCCGCACATGCGCGTCTAGTGGTAATACTCGTGGCCTTCTACCTCGGCTAGATCTTGGGAGCATTGCGTATGAAAAAATTTCGTTTATCTCTACACGTCCCAACAGTGGTATCAGAGCGGTAGCTTCTGGTATTAGGCCCGAGATCCGTACATATGTGATATGTAGTTAGCGTTAGATGTGATCTAATTGCTGTTTTGGTGGTCGGTCTATGAGATAGATCGGTTTTGTACAAGGTTGATTGGATCAATCGTACTCGGGGTTAATGGATGATCAGGTTTCCGTGATCAATCGACCGCCGGCTTCGCCCTGTCGTAGCGCCTTAGATGTCGTTGCGAGTTTCACAACGCCGGTAGATATCGTATCTATGCATAACTTGTTTTTGCAGGAAGTGTGAATGGTATGGCTTATGTGCATGTGATGTGTGTAATCCATACATGATCTGCGTATATGTCAGCCGGCTGGAGCCTAGGTGCTGTCATTTTATTGTATACCGGCCTGCGTGTCGGATTCTCTATGTAAATTTTCATTTACTAGCTAGTGTAGCTTGTTGGAGAACCCGGAAGGCATGCAAGTCGATGTACAAGTCGGCTACATGGAGCAAGATGGCACGTGACAAGAGTTGGCACGAGTCGACTTGCAAGCTTCGTGGAGATGGAGATCACCATGAAGAGAGCCATACCATTTCACATTATAATTGTTTTATTTGTGTTATTGTTATGTCTCTATTTACCTCTATTTAGATAGTTGGTAGATTCTTTAATCCCTCAAAGAAGGTCTAGTCGGTCGCCCCGCCAGTGCTGCACCATCACAAGTCGGACATTCTTGGTAGTGGGCTCATGAAATTGAGGTGCTACCAATTCTTTCCGGTTAGGTGGGTTTGAGTCGGACTCTTACAAGCAGAAGCACTTGGTAATCTAGACGAGTCCATCACAACGGTTGTGGGGCTCGGGGAGAGGTAGGTTGGGAGCCGGGGCATGTGATGCCACCCAACTAACAGGAGTCGTATAGAGATACGATTGGCAAGGTGTTGCCTACCTAGACCACTTGACGGCTAGCGGTGATGCTAAAGCTCACTAGTCGGCTTGCTTATTTGGGATCTTGAATCACTTAGCAACCATCGGAGGGATGTTGGTTCTAGTGGGAGCATAAGTATTAAAGCGTTTAATATGCCTGCTCTTTTATGAATACATGTCTTAAGTGTTTTTGCGTATTTTCTGTTGTAGATCAATGGCACCTAGCAACCTTCCTCAGTTGTCCGCGTTTGCGTTGAGGTCAATCCTAGAGAAAGATAAGCTTAATGGAACTAATTTCACCAACTGGTATCGTAATCTGAGGATAGTCCTCAAACATGACAAGAAAGAACATGTTCTAGAAACTCCACTTCCACAAGAGCCTGATGATGATGCGACTGTCGCTGTCACCAATGCCTACCGTAAGACTAGAGATGAGTCTACGGAAATTAGCTGTCTTATGCTTGCACACATGGAACCGGACTTGCAGCAGCAGTTCGAGAATGTTGAGGCCTACGATATGATCGAAAGCCTCAAAAGTATGTTCCAGGCTCAAGCAAAGACTGAGAGGTATCAAGTCTCTCAAGCTTTGCTTGGCTGTAAGCTGAAAGACGGTGATCCACTGAGTCCGCATGTAATCAAGATGATTGGTTACATACAGTCTCTGGATCGGCTGGGCTTCCCCATTAACGAAGAGTTCGCTACTGATATAATTCTGAACTCTCTTCCTAGTGCGTATGGTCCGTTCATCTCGAACTACCATATGCATGGTATGGATAAGAGTATCACTGAATTACATGGGATGCTCAAAACGGCAGAGGCTGATATCAAGAAAGGCGCCAGTAGTCTTGATGGTGCAGAATAAGGCTAAGTTCAAGAAGAGTTCTTGGACTAAGAATAAGAAGGATAAGTCAGGAGGTAGCGCCCATGGCCCTGTCCAGAGTGCTCCCTCAAAGACTAAGCCTTCTTCTACAGCCGGAGCCAATTGCTTCTATTGCAAGCAAGATGGCCACTAGAAGAGGAATTGCACCAAGTATTTGGCTGACAGAGCCAAGAGTGGAGGTGTGACTTCCAACTCAGGTACGCTTGTGTGCAATGTTATAGACATTTATCTTGCTGATGCACCTAATAGTTCTTGGGTATATGATACCGGATCAGTCATTCACATTTGCAACTCGTTGCAGGGGCTGGTAAGAACTAGGAGCGTGGCAAGAGGAGAGGTTGATATTCGGGTCGGCAACAAGGCGAGAGTCGCTGCGTTGGAAGTCGGCACGATGCAACTTCATTTACCTTCAGGATTTATTTTGGAACTAAATAATTGTTATTATGTTCCAGCACTTAGTCGAAACATTATTTCCGCCTCATGTTTGATGAGACAAGGTTATGAGTCGAATATTAAGAATAATGGTTGTTCTTTATATTTGAAAGATATGTTTCATGGCTTTGCACCCGTTCAGAATGGGTTATTTATTTTAAATCTTGATAGTGAATCGGTCTATAACATAAATGTTAAAAGGTTGAAACCAAATGATCTGAATATGACTTACTTTTGGCACTGTCGGCTTGGTCATATAAGTTGGAAGCGCATGAAGAAGCTCCATGATGATGGACTTCTAACTTCGTTTGACTTAGAGTCATTCGAGACATGGAATCATGCCTACTAGGAAAGATGACCAAGACACATTTTGCAAGGAGTTGTGAAAGGGCGTCCGACTTGTTGGAACTAATACATAGTGATGTATGTGGTCCAATGAGCACGACAGCCAGAGGTGGTTATGAGTACTTCATTACCTTCACTGATGATTTGAGTAGGTAGGATATATCTATTTAATGAAACACAAGTCGGAAGCCTTTGAAAAGTTCAAGGAATTCCAGAGTGAGGTACAAAATCAGCTCGGCAAGAAAATAAAGTTTCTACGGTCGGACCGTGGAGGCGAGTACATGAGCCATGCGTTTGATGACCATCTAAAAGGTTGTGGAATAGTTCATCAACTCACTCCGTGTAACATCCCAGTTTTTGCTAACCAAAGTGTTGTGGTGTTGAGTTCATATCATACATGCATGAAAACAAAAGTTTAACTCGTGTTTGAAACCAATTTAAGTTATGAATTCAAATGGTTTCAGAAAATCTCACAAATGGTACCTATTTTGGTTCTCAAAATCTTGTTCTGAAAAATATTTCAAACACATCAAAGCAAAACATGGTTTTGTTGGAAATTTCATGAGCTTTCCAAAATGTATTTTTGGCAATTTTTCTGGTTTCAAAAAGGCCCTCAAAAGTTGTTTCCAGTTCTGTTTTTAAAAGAGAGAAGGACCTCTTTGTGGTTTCTGAAACTTTTCAGGGGGTTTTCGCAAGACTCCCGTTGTCTTCTTCGTTGCGACAGAAGATGGAGCTGCGTGGCAGCTCGACCACAGCGCTGCCACCTCCTACTCGCCCGTGTGCTTGCGTGGCCGAGGAGATAGGAAGAAGTTGTGCCCCTCCTCCCTCTCCCTATCCTCTCACTCGTTGCTCCCTCTCTCTGTAACCTCCACGGTATGGAACCCTAGCTCGTCGCGGCCGCCACCTCGCCCCGCCGTCTCGAGCCATCCCTGCACAAATGGATACCGCGAGGAGCTCCGCCATGACCTCTTCTTCTTCCTGGACGAGTATCACTTGAGGGGAGTGGCCGAGCCGCCGGAATCGAGGTCATCTTCCTCGTCACCGGCGAGCCGCCCTCGCGCCATTGCGGCCGATTCCGGCCTGCCCTGCCTTCCCCAACCCCTCCTTTAGCTTCACCACGACGAGGTGAGCTTCCCGGTGCTCTCAGCCCGCCTCCTCCCCCTCTTGTTCCATCTCCCGTCGTACTCCCGCCGGCCGCCGCCGCGCCATGGTCGCCGGTGAGCCTTTCCGGTGACCATTTGGTCACTTATCGCCACCCTCACGTTCGCCTCAACCTGCTGCATCTCCCCATCACCTCCAATTTGAAAATTATGGACGAATTTGATCAATTTCATGTTCACAGTGAGGATCATCCCCGTGTGACGTCAGCATGATGCCACAGTGATGTCATAATCGTTTTTTTTAGAAATTTCCAGGAAATTGCAGAAAATGAGTAAAACTTGCAAAATGAATATCTTCCAAAATGTTAATCAGAAAAATAAAATAAAAATATGGTAATGTTCATAAAAATGTAAGGAACCCAAAAATGTCACTTTCATACATGTTTGACACATTTCATTTATGCCCATTTATTTAATGTTGTTTAATCATTTAAAAATGGAAAAATAAGTTTTTATTCATTAAAATTAGAAAAATAAAAGTTATATACCAAATTGCTCAAAATGACAAGTGCAACCTGTTTATGATGTTTTGAAACCCATTTGGGCAACTAAAATGGTGTTCACCTTCATAATCGTCCGAAACCCCCTCCGGGGTCTTTTTTCGGGGTAATTTCAGTAAAATTGCTTAACCAACATCCAAACCCTAGCAACCCATCGAACCTGTCTAGGGATTTATCTTAGTGCATTAACTTGCTCATGCATACATATTGCGCATTGCATCGATGCCATGTTTGATTGTTGTTTTTCTCTTTCGGTGTTGTTTCCCCCTCGGTAGAACGTGACTCCGAAGAGAAGGCCAGCAACCCAATGGAGAATACTTGATCTTAACCGACAAGTCAAGCACTTATCCCCGAAGATCCTTTATCTGGTTTTCTTATAACCAAGGCAAGCATAACCTCTTATCTGCTCATATATGTTTTCCAACAACTTTTGCTTCTCGTACTTTGCATTCGATTCCAAAGTATTTGATGCTAGTAGACATAGTTCACCTATATGCTGCATTGCCACAATGTCCTGATCCACTGTTCCTAGCCGCCATAGATTTGCTTGTGCGCATCGCGAGAGCCTCATATCTGCTACCGCTTAGTTTCATATGTTTGTTACCTCTGCTCCATCCGGTTGATGAATCAGAGCTGCGATAACCTAGTATGATATGATGACGTGGTAAGATGAGCACTGTGTGGTTAATTTGACTAAGGCTTGGACGGGAGGCCACTTGGGAAGTGGTTGTTTGTCCTGTACTTGCCAACCCTAGGAGTAAGGTCTCGCCGCGGAAACCAAGACTGAGCGTGCAACCACACGCGCGAGCCAATGAACCTCGCTCGACTAACTAACTTGTTTGGCCACATCCATGAGTCACGTAGTTTGCTATTTCCATATGCGTGTGAGTCAGAAAACGATTTGGAGAAAAACTAGGGCGTGACCGGGACAAGTGATGGACGTACACGGATCTTGATCCCGACTCACAGAACATGTGCCGTCAGGAGGTGGCCAACTCCCTGTTGACGGGGTGGCCCTGTTTGGGATGACTCATGGATAGGGTCGAGCAAGGTAAAGGTCGGAGCCAACCACACTCTGCCGGCACATCGTCGGAATTGTGCCAATAGCTTGGCATTAAGAGTCGGATGGTACGTGTGGGTAAAGTGTACCACCCTGCAGGGATAAATCTTTCGGAAAGCCGTGTCCACGGTTATGGACGACTTGGTGAAAGTCACGGGGTCATAGATAACTTGAAAGTGGCGTAAAAGATGTTGCAATGTTTGAAGGGTGCCTCCCCGGAGATGCCGGGAGGGGTGATCCTTGTAGCATGTGAGGTGCTGGGAAATGATGTTGGTGGATGAAAATATGATGATTTCAGTAGTTGAGTTTCTCATCTGTTTTAAAAATACTCCATGAGACGTGCTATTCCTCCTCGATTTGGAAAACAAAGACTGCTTTACGCAAAATGGCCTGCATAAAACCCTTTTCGAAAAGTAGCAGATATATAATAGGTTAACTAAGTCTTGTTGAGTACCTCCCGTACTCAGGTTTGCTTAATTTTGGTTCAGGTGGAGTTCGTCACTCCGGTGGTGTTTCAACGTGGACATCGACGAGTAGTTCGGGGTTCCCAGGTAGCAGCCTGGAATCTATGGGCTGGGACGTCGCCTTATGTTGCGGCCTCTTAGTCCTTTTTGGTTCTTGTTGACTAGCAACATAATTTGCCTTCCGTTGTCTGATGTAATGTTGGGTCGTGTGACCTCTGTTTGTAAGCTATACTCTAGCAATACCTGTTTAATACAATTTCAATGTCTAGAGTACTGCTTTGATCGGTTGTTGGTTTCGAGCTCATTGTTATACAGTTTTGGCTATGCCTGCATAGTTGTCGCAGTCGAGGGGTTGTGGAGCCGATGATCCATGTCCGAGCCCGCCTGTCGATTTGATCGGCCTGGGGCGAGGTAACCCCAGTAACCCTCGATTGTTGTTGCACTATCTGGACACATAGCAGCTCTGTATAGCTTTGGTCCCGTTTCCTTCAGTTTCATTCGATTCGTGGACGCTTTGATATGCATAGTTGGTTATGACTAGCATGGACACAAGGAGTAGTAGACTGGGGATCCGGACTACGTGCCGATGAATCCAGTCTGCCTGTCGTTGTTTGTTGCGGCCAGGGCTGGTAACCCTGAAGCCCTTGGGAGTCCATGGCTAGGAGCACATAACAGTATGTATATCTCTGGGTCCGGGGTCGTGACACTCCGCCGGGTACACCGCAGAGAAACGGTGTATCGGAACGGAGAAATCGGACCTTGTTGGACATGGTACGATCAATGATGAGTCGGACAGATCTACCTTTATCATTTTGGGGTTATTGTCTAGAAACTGCAGCTTTCACACTAAACAGAGTACCATCAAAGTCAGTAGAGAAGACACCACATGAGATGTGGATGGGCAAGAAGCCAAGTTTGTCTTTTCTTAAGATTTGGGGTTGTGAAGCATTTGTCAAGCGACTTCAGTCGGACAAACTCACGCCCAAGTCGGATAAGTGTATTCTCGTGGGGTATCCGAGGGAAACCTTGGGGTACTACTTCTACAACCGGGAAGAGGGCAAAGTGTTTGTCGCTCGGAATGGTGTCTTCCTTGAGAAAGAGTTTCTCAGTCGGGAAGTCAGTGGGGGCACAGTGCAACTCGAAGAAATTCGAGAGGAACCGGCTAGGGGCGAGTCGGCGAATGCCTTGGAGGCTGAGCCGGTCGTGGTACCTATACCGGTAACAGCACCTGAACCACGGAGATCTGCCAGATTACAGAGTGCTCGAGATGTTTTACTGTTAGACAGTAATGAGCCGGCAACTTATTCGGAAGCGATGGTGGGATCTGATTCCGAGTCATGGCTTGGAGCCATGAGATCCGAGTTAAAGTCCATGGATGAAAACCAAGTTTGGAATTTGGTTGATCTGCCTGACGGTGCAAGACCCGTCGAGTGTAAATGGGTCTTTAAGAAGAAAATTGATATGGATGGAAATATTTCCGTCTATAAAGCACGACTTGTCGCGAAGGGGTTCCGACAAGTTCAAGGAGTTGACTACGACGAGACCTTCTCGCCCGTAGCGATGCTTAAATCAATTCGGATCATGTTAGCCATAGCAGCCTATTTCGACTATGAGATATGGCAGATGGATGTCAAGACGGCTTTCCTTAATGGAAATTTAACTGAGGACGTGTATATGATACATCCCGAAGGTTTTGTCGATCCAGCTAATGCTGACAAGGTATGCAAACTTCAGAAATCCATTTATGGGTTGAAGCAAGCATCTCGGAGTTGGAACATTCGCTTTGATGAGGTAGTCAAATCGTTTGGCTTCATCAAGAGCGATCATGATTCTTGTTTATACAAGAAGTTTAGTGGGAGCAAAGTAAATTTTCTAATCTTATATGTGGATGACATATTACTGATTGGAAATGATGTCATGATGTTGCAAGAAACCAAAGAGTCATTGGAAAGGAGTTTCTCAATGAAGGATTTGGGTGAGGCAACTTACATATTAGGAATCAGGATCTATAGAGATAGATCCAGGCGGCTCATTGGATTGAGTCAGAGTACATATCTGGACAAGGTTTTGAAGAAATTCAAAATGGAAGAGTCCAAGAAGGGATTCTTACCGATGTCCCATGGCATAAAACTTAGCAAGACTCAGTGTCCTTCGACGACTGATGAGCGAAGTCGGATGAGTGTGATCCCGTATGCTTCGGCAATCGGATCCATCATGTATGCCATGATTTGTACTAGGCCAGATATTTCCTATGCTCTAAGTGTTACGAGCAGATACCAGGCTGACCCTGGCGAAGCCCACTGGGCAGCGGTTAAAAACATCCTTAAGTATTTGAGAAATACTAAGGAAATGTTCCTGGTTTATGGAGGTGATGAGGAATTCAGTGTAAAGGGTTACACGGATGCGAGTTATCTCACCGACTCAGATGATTCTCGTTCGCAATCGGGATACGTGTTCGTAATGAACGGAGGAGCTGTGAGCTGGAAGAGTTCCAAGCAAGATACGGTGTCTGCATCTACAACAGAGGCTGAGTATATTGCTGCCTCAGAGGCGGCAAAGGAAGCTGTTTGGATCAGGAACCTCCTGATTGATCTTGGTGTGGTTCAGGGCGCGTCCAATCCTTTGGACGTATATTGTGACAACAATGGTGCTATTGCACAGGCCAAGGAACCTAGACAACACCAGAAGAACAAACATATACTCATGCGGTACCACCTCATTCGCCAGTTTGTCGAACAAGGTGATATCAAGTTATGCAAAGTACACACGGATGCAAACATTGCAGATCCGTTGACAAAGGCGCTACCACAGCCTAAGCATGAGGCGCACACGAGAGGTATGGGCATTAGATGCCTAGGCATATGATGCCAAGATGATTGACTCTAGTGCAAGTGGGAGACTGTTGGGAATATGCCCTAGAGGCAATCATGTATGATGTAATTCCCACTGTATTCATAAAGTTATTAAGTTGTCCTTGTTTTGAACATCTGATATATATCATTGAATATGTGATTCGATTGTGGAACTATGTATTCATGTTGTTCATACTAAATTGTCCTTAGTCGTTAAGGTTGTGATGGACACACATCCTAGACTAATGTGAGTGTTGGATGATGACACGGTTCCACTTGTCATGGGCATGGTGATGCCATTCCAACGTTCACGGACTTGGCTAAAGAGTTTAGCAAGTCGGACTGACCCACATTGAGATGCAGCGATCAAGTCGTCATTTGCATGTCTCAATCAATGTAATCCTTAGACCTGAGGTTATCGCACAATCCGAGTTGTGGATCACCGACTTAGGTTCTGTCAAACGTTGTTCTGTGACAAGGCAACTATAAAGGCAGAGTTCGGGTCGAATGAGAAGCAAGCTGCGTGATATGGATAATCAAGATGGGATTTTGCCCCTCCGAATGGAGAGATATTCTCTGGGCCCTCTCGAGTGATATGATTCAGGAAGCATGGCCATGCGCAACTCAGTTAAGTGTTAACTGTGTCTGTTGACTAAGAGTTAGTCAGGTGAATCACATATCACGGATCGAGAAGAGAGTTGAACTATTAAAGGGATGACGATGAATCGCCTATAGTTCGACAAGGTATATCGTGAGGCAAAAAGGACTAAGATGAATATCACATTGAAAGGTATGTCGTAATGACTCAATGGTACTTGGGAGTCGGCACGTTCTGCTAGGAGCCGCTACCGATTGATCGATTGGGAGTTGGACTCCAATCGTGTCCAAGTCGCCATGAGCCTGCAGGGTCGCACACTTAAGAGCGGGAGCAAATATTGGTTGGGTTGGACCCGAACCGGAAATGGACTGAATTAGTGAGTCGGACTCATAGAGGGAATGGGCCACAAGTGTTGTGCAGCCCATTACCATACGCTATATAAAGAGGGGCGCAGGTTGCCCAGCGGGCACATTACTTCACCCCCCATGCGTTGGGAACCCTAGCCCACTCAGTCCAGCCGTCGCACCAGACCTAGCAGTCTGCCGTCGGAGCTCCTCCTCGTACGTGTGGATACCGGCAGAGGTGCTGTACGTTCAGCACTTCGATGTTCGAGGGATTGGATCGGCCGGACTGGATCGTGGGACTGCACTGCCCCGACGCGCTGCACCGATAATCCGCACCTGCGCGTCTAGTGGTAATACTCGTGGCCTTCTACCTCGGCTAGATCTTGGGAGCATTGCGTAGGAAAAATTTTCGTTTATCTCTACGCGTCCCAACATCTTCATCCTCCTCCTCATCACTCTTGTCATCTGGAATGTATTCCAGAGGAGCCGAGGATGCGGATGTCAGAGCTTTGGCTTTCAAGAGTTGCGTAATCAAATAACACAACACCTTCATTTGGGCCTCCATGGAGGAGGTCAAGGAACTTTGCAATTCCTCGAGATCATCCAAGGTGGTTGGTGCCACGGCCATGGAGGCTTCCTCTTCGATGGCCATACTAAACTCTTAGGCAGTTAAGCCCAAAATAAGAGTCGAGGCTCTTATACCCATTGAACAGATAGTATGGACACCTAGAGGGGGGTGAATAGGTTCTAGCTCCAAATTTTAATACCTTTTCAATTTAGGCTTAACACAAAGTGATGGAGGGGTTAACCTCTTGGGTGTCCCGATTTTCACGAATCGACCAAGAACAAGAACAAACGAACAACACAAAGAACGAAAGGGGAACGAGAGGGGGATCGAGGAGGTGAAGATAACTAGCAAGAACTGAAAGACTCGGTCTCCCGTCAACTAATCCGCAATGGCCGCCTACGAGGCAATCAATCCAACCGAACTCACCTTTTCGGCAACCGCTTCAACACTCGTGGCCGTTCCACCTCACCAATAGAACCTCAAGGGTTACCTGAGGAAGATTGGGAAGTCCCTAACTGAATCCCAAGGGGAAAGTATAGTAAACCTGATGCAATCTTGATACGATCCTAGATACACATCATAGGAGTAGCCTTGATATGGTCCTAGGTACAAACCATAGGAGTCCTCACAAGAGGGGACAAGAGCAAAGCTCAAAAGTATAAATTCGTCTCTAACCCTAGATCTAGTCCAAGGAGCTCCTTATATAGCCAAGAGGTTAGGTGGGGGTGAAAAAGGGGGGTTTCCCTTCATTTTTATGCTGGCAGGGAGGCCAGGCTGGGAGGCCGGCGTGGGAGAGTTGTGGCCGGCCCGGGACGGGGTGGAGGCTGGACCGCTCAGGTGGCCGCCCGGCCTAGTCCGGGGCGTAGGTCGGACCGCTCGAGTGGCCGCCCGACCTGGCGCTACAGGCGAACCGGCCTAGGGCAGGGGTGGAGGCCGGACCGCTCGGGTGGACGGCCGGCCTGAGGCACAGGGAGCCCGGCCCGAGGCCAGGGTGGAGTCCGGTTGCCTATGGATGGGTTCCGGCCTAGAGGCCGGTCTGGCGGGGTTGCAGGGTGGGTTTCCTGCTTGTATCCCCCTTCTTCTTATCTTCTTCTTCCTCGATGTCTTCTTCTCGGATTTCTTCTCCAGCTTGTTGGGCATCATCTTGGGCACGTTCTTGGGCATCGTCTTGGGACTCCATGGTGGGTCAAACCTGAGCACGCATATGGTGGTTCCATGAGGTAGCACGCCATTCACCAAGTCATCGAAGGCATAATGAGAGAGGAGTGAGTTCACCTTATAGTGCATGGCCTTTGATCTTTATCTTGTCATAGGTACACTTGGTGTTGGGATTGGTGGAATAGCGTGTGATGCATCATCCCCCCCCCCCTTGAAAATGAGTCGACCTCAACTCGTGCTCTTCCTCGTCACTTGGATATCCATGGAAGGAAGAGAGATCCTTGACTTTAAATGAATCGTGCACAAGGTACTTGGAGGGTGGTAAGTCGAGCTTGTAGGCGTTGTTGTTGATGTGCTTGATGATCTTGAAAGGTTCGTCACCTCGTGGCTTGAGCTTGGAGTTGTGCTCTTGTGGAAAGAGGTCTTTGCGTAAGTGTAGCCAAACGAGGTCACCTTCTTGGAACACCATGGGCTTCTTGTTCTTGTTCATCATGGATGCTCGGTGCTCGGAATGCTTCTCAAGTGTAGCTCTTGTGGATTTATGGATCTTCTTGATGTAGTTGGTGCGCTTGTCGATGTCCATGTTGACTTGCTCGCATAGAGGCAATGGTAGGATGTCGAGAGAGGTGTTGGGGTTGAAGCTGTAGACGATCTCGAAGGGGCTTCTCGTAGTAGCTTGGTGAAGTGCTTAATTGTAGGCGAAATCATCATGGAGAATGAATTCCACCCAATTCTTGAGTTTAGGCTTGATCAATTCACCACTTCGGTTTGGCCATCCGTTTGTGGGTGGTAGGCGGTGGAGAAAAGTAGCTTGACGCCGATCTTGGCCTTCATATTCTTCCAAAAGTAGGACGTGAACTTGAAATCTCGATACAACACAATTGACGTGGGCACATTATGTAGATGCAAAATTTCCCTGAAATTTTTTTTTTGCGATATGTGAAGAGTCGTATGTTCTATTGCAAGGTATGAAATGTGCCATCTTAGAGAAACAATGAACAATGACAAAGATTGAATCCATGTTTATTTTACTGCGTGGTAGACCTAACACAAAGTCCATGCTAATGTCAATCCAAGGGTTATGCGGTGTAGGCATTGGTAAGTAAAGACCATGAGGATTGGAAGTAGACTTAGCTCGGAGGCATGTAGGACATCGTTTGACAAGGCGTTCAACTTAGTGCCTCATCTTAGGCCAATAGTAGTGGTTGGAGAGCATAGCGTAGGTATTGTCCCTTCCAAAGTATCTTATGAGACCTCCTTCATGTGATTCCTTCAACAACAACTACAAAAGAGAGGACTCCAGAATACACAATTTGTTAGCTTTAAGAAAGAACCCTTTGTGGAGATAGTAGTCATCAAAACCTCGATTGGGAAAGCATTTCTCGAAAATGGGGCCAAAGAAAACATTGGAAGAGTATAGGTCTTTGATCTCATCCAAACCAATCACATTAATTTCAAGGCGGGTAAGAAGACACTCTTTACGAGATAAAGCATCCGCTACAACATTTTCTTTACCTTTCTTGTACTTAATTACATAAAGAAAAGATTCAATTAATTCTACCGATTTAACATGTCGTTTTTTCAAATTGGCTTGGTTTTTCAAATATTTCAATGATTCATGATCAGAATGAATAACAAATTCTTTAGGCCAAAGATAGTGTTGCCAAACTTCCAAGACTCGAACCAAAGCAAATAGTTCCTTGTCATAAATTGGGTAATTGAGTCTAGCACCATCTAATTTATCACTATGATAAGAATCGGGACGTCCATTTTGCATAAGAACGCCACCAATGCCTATTCCACTAGCATCACACTCAATCTCAAAAGTTTCTCAAAATCCAGCAAAGGAAGCAAAGGTGCTTCGGTCAAACATTTCTTGAGGGTATCAAAAGCTTTTTGTTGAGCATTGCCCCAAACAAACGGTACATTTTTCTTTGTAAGCTCATTTAAAGGGCAACCAATGGTTGAAAAATCCTTCACAAAACGGCGATAGAAACCGGCAAGACCATGAAAACATCTTATCTTACCCACGGAAGTGGTTTAGGACAATTTCTAATTGCCTCGAATTTCTTCTCGTCAACTTCATTTCCATTGGGGGAAATCACAAACCCCAAGAAAACAAGCTTGCTGGTGCAAAAATTGCATTTCGAAAGACTTGCAAAAAGTTTTTCTTTGCGAAGGGCCAACAAGACTTGAGAAATATGCTCAAGGTGACTCTCCAAAGATTTTCTATAGATAAGGATGTCGTCAAAATAAACCACGAGAAATTTTTCAATGAAAGGGCGCAAAACTTCATTCGTAAGACGCATGAAAGTTGAAGGAGCATTCAAAATACCAAAGGACATGACAAGCCATTCATACAAACCAGGTTTTGTTTTGAAAGCTGTTTTCCATTCATCACCTATGCTCATGCAAATTTGGGGATATCCACTTTTAAGGTCAATTTGGAAAAGATAGTAGCACCACTTAATCCATCAAGCATATCATCGAGCCTAGGGATGGGATGTCTATATCTAACGGTGATAGCATTGATATAGCGACAATACATGCACATGTGAGAAGTATCACCTTGTTTAGGGACAAGGATAACCGGAACGGCACAAGGGCTAAGGGATTCTGTAACAGCCCAATTTTTGGAAGACATGAAAAACTTGTTTTCTAGAACCCAAAAATCAGGGCCAACAAAAACTTTTAATATGTTTGACTAGTGCTTGTGTTTCTTTTCTATTTGCTAATTGATTGTGTAGTTGTTTGAGTTTGTTAACAACTAATATTAAAAACAATGATCATAATTTTTGTCGACCCGAAGAAAAAGAAGCTTCCTTCAGAAGACCTCAACTTCAAGATGAGATAAAGAGAAGGCCTCAACAATCCTTTTTGTCGACCCAGCCCCATAGGAATCGATAGGTTTCGCTCAGTTGTTGTTGCTACCCGTTCTATATCGATTCTAGACGTTTGCTTGTGCTTAAAATACCTGGTTTGCCTTTGATTGTGTGCTGTTTGTTAAATGAATTGTGTTTGTTGGATTGTCTTGCTTTGTTCTGATTGAGTAGTTTTTCACAACTCTCTTTATCAGTATGAAAAACTTTCCTTTTTTATCTTTGGCACCAGTGTTTCAACATGTTAACAAGTTAGTGCACCCTTATCCCTCTGTTTTTTCCCAACATCCAGAAGCAGAAGAAGAATCATTTCAGAGCTACAATTTTCACTGGAACTTCAAAGGGATACATGATTCAAGGGATAACATTGCACCAGACTAATGAAAGTTTCAGAAAGTAAGATACAAGTCCGTTTCCAAACACATACCACTACACCAACTCTGGTGTAGACACTAACATTGCCTAGCCCTCGCTGGCTGGAACCCGGTCTGAAGGTGAGCCAGTCTCACCTGACGCTGAACACCAAGTCAGGCGACGGCGAAGCCCCTCTAGTCTTCCTGGCCTTGTGCCGCCAGCTTGGACCTCTACAACCGCAGCCACCGGCGCCACTGCTCGTCCTTCTTCCATCGCGGTATCACTCCTGACGCCAGACCACCAGTCATGGATGTCCCAGGCTGCAAAGATCATGGCTAACAGGATCACCGTGACTGATCCCACTAGGCAAACACTGAAGAGTAGCACGATGAGCACGTGCTCCAAGAAATTTGCTCGCTCCAGCAGGGAGACATACTCCCTGAAGAAGTCATTGATTAACTGGGAAATGAAGCTCATCGTGTGGTGCGATTTAGAGAACCTCGGCTACCTTTTTATAGTAGCAAGAGCAGAGCCCTCACCTTCATCAAGCACTACGCGGGAAAAGCCGAAGAATCCAGCTGCAGTACTCGCAAATGGCGCGAAACCACCAGCGCGCCCCTCCACCAAGTGGTCGAAGAATCGACATGTCTCACTCACAACAGTCTCATGGCGAGGTGTCAGCCCACCCTGAGCTCAAAGTGGGCGGGACGCCCTGATGCCAAGGGTGTGTGCACCAGGAGAGAAGGCCAGGCAAGAAGAAGAAGAGAAAGAGAGAAGGGCATCGACTGCCAGGTGGGCCTGGTCCCACATGTCAGTGTATGACCCCAGAGAACTCCGGGTGTACCCAGCTTCTAACTCTCTTTCTATTCGTGAGAAAAATCTTGCAGAGATCACTAGTTGTTTGTAGCCTCTACCCTACACAACTAGGTCTCTGTGACCCCTTATTGTGAGTATCCCGTCTTATCTTCAGGGTTGAAGCAAAATTTGGTTTTCTTAAAAATTTGGTTAAAAGAGTTTTGTTTTTGTTAAGAAAACCCTCTTCCTTGTTTTCCCTTACGAATCTCGAGGACGAGATTCATTTTAAGGGGGGAAGAGCTGTAACAGACCAATTTTTGGAAGACATGAAAAACTTGTTTTCTAGAACCCAAAAATCAGGGCCAACAAAAACTTTTTAATATGTTTGACTAGTGCTTGTGTTTCTTTTCTATTTGCTAATTGATTGTGTAGTTGTTTGAGTTTGTTAACAACTAATATTAAAAACAATGATCATAATTTTCTTAAAACACAAAACTTGTGATCAAGTCATGACAAGAATGCTTATCATCTTCATCCATCACACTCTTTTGATAAAAACCTTTTTGAAAATGTTTTGATGTTAGAAGAAACCCAAAGGCCAAGTTTTGAGAAAACAAAAGAATATTTTCCAAAACTATATAAAAGGTATTTTGGAGCTAATCATCTCCAACCTGTTTTCAACCAATATGTTTTTGCTAGTATTTCAAAAGCTCTTTATCACTTCCTTCTTTTGCAAAAACTATAAGAGGGGACTATGTTACCCCTGTGTTTAACCTCAAATATATTCTTTTGGAAATAACAACTTCTGAGATGAGCCTCTTTATAAAATCCTCTTGTCATGGTATGTATTGATCACTACCCACAATTAACACTTGAGATAAACACCTGGAAACTAAATTGAAGAACTCAATTGTTTGAGTGATCTTGTGTGACTTGTTACTTTATCTGCATTGTTGTGTGATTTTATCTTGTGCTTGCTTGAAGTATTTATTTTTGTTTGTTGATTACTGTGTGCTGTTCTAATAAAATGAAACCTATTAATAACAATATCAAACATCAATATCATATTCCCTCATATGTCCATCTCCTACTCTGTTTTCCTAAAAACTTCCAACTTTGGAGACATGCTCTTATGTCCTATTTTTTTTTTCTATTCACAATGCATCGTCATAAATCTCTTTGTATATCTATATATTATATCTATCCAAGTTGTTATTCTTGTTCTTGAAAACACTTTGGTATCATCTATCAAAGTCCTATTGAAGGCATCCCCAAAGATAATGATCATATCACCTTTATCATGAAGCACTTTTTCCATGTTACTCCAAATCACCCCTTATTGTTTTCAGGCCCAATGAACCTACCCTTGTCATCTTCATGACCTATAAGTCACCTCCATATGGTCTATTTATTTTCCAAAGGCCATTTAATTATTCTTCTCTCATGGTTTTTATCCTATTAAATAAACTCCTGTTTTCACCATTTTTCCACTTGGTGTCTCAAATATTTTCAAAGGAGTTGTTTATTAAAAATCACTTTTGAGACCTATATTGTGTACTCTCTCATAACAACTCAAAAATATTTGTTTTAGAAGCATTTTACTATTTATTATTTTCCATTTTCCAAAAGGCCAGAAATGGATTTTAAACTATTTTGTGAAGAAAAGTATTTCCTAAAATCTTGGAAAAATTACCCAACATGCCTATGGTCATGTGGGACTTATTTGTAGAAAAACATTTGCATGTTGTTTTGAAAATTTCGGAGAAAACATTTAAAAACTGTTTCTGCCATTTTTGAATTTCCAAAAATTTGTGAAAGAAATGTTTTTAGAAAACCTTGAGGCCACCACCCCTAGACTCCATTTTTGATTCCCCATCCAAAGGACATGATTTTTCACTTGTGTTCTATTCAAGAAATTAGAGAAAACCATCAAAAACCCTCTCTGGTCTTCCTGGACACTGTTGAGAGCATGCTTGCTCTGGTCCCCCCTCTCTCCCTCCCTTCCTCTATCCTACACCTGGGCATTGGATCTTAGTCCCCCAACCTCCTAGACATGGTATACCCTCCCCATTCCTTCTCTCTCTCTATCTAACTCAACCAAATGCATATGGACAAGGGTGGTGATCACCCTCCCCTTCTCTGTCCACGTCCACAACGCATCCCCGAAGGAAACCCCGCGCCAGCACACTCCTATAGCCTCCCGTGACTCCCTGGCGAGAGCCCTCCCTCTCTGCTTGTCCTCTTCCTCCTACCCGTGCGCTGTCCATGGCGCTCTGGACGCGCTCGCCACGTCCATCGCGTTCCAACACTTGGAGCTCATGCCCGAGCACAGCACCACCTCAACTAGCTACGCCAGCTCCCCAGTAGCTCACCCGTGCCCCCCATTTGTCTCTTCTCGCTCTCCTTCCTCCTCTGATTCCTGTCGAGCACCTGCGACTCCGCACAAGACCACCCACCTCCTGCCCTCCTCGCTCCCTCTTGAGCTCGATAATCTCTTGCTGGAGGATCACCTGGGCATGCCACACTCACCGGACGGCAATGAATCCCTCCTTGATGCCCGCACGCGAGCCGCCATGGTCGCCATGGGCGCCGTCCACCAAGTTCAGCGACCAGGCCTTCCCGAGCTTCCTCTTTGTGGTCCACTCGGGCACACCACCTACTCAAGACTCGAATCGACTTCCTGGAGCAGAAGCCCCCTCCCTAGCCCTCTCAATCGACGGAATCGTGATCGACCTCGACGTGGACAAGCACCTCGTCGAGCCACCTATTCAGGCTATATCCACCCCTCTAATCTCTTCCTACAGGTCCCTGGGATCTTCCTTGGGCTCCTTCCTATCTCAATCTTGACCTTTTACGCTCGCAGGTACGGGCGTGACTTCGGCCTACGTCCGCCGCCGCGGGTTTCCGCCGAGAGCACTGCTGCGGCCCTCCAGTGAGGCCAGCGTTGAGAGCATAGTCTCTGTGCGCTCGTCCGGGTCCACCTGGTGCTTTCTGCGTTTCCAGGCGGCCACGGGAGGCAATGGCGGCGAGCCCGCATCTCCTCCGCGGCTGCCGGAGAGGACGCCGCCGCCTCTTTTGGTCATCGTCGGCTGCTGCTGAAGTGGCCTACTCTCAACCGTCCGATCCGCATCGGGCGGGTCGTTTTGAATCTAAGATTCGTCTAATCTCGACCATCGGTAGATGATCGAACGGCGACTTACCGATTCGCTGCGCGCGCGCTGGCTAGCGGGCCGGCCTGCCTCTGTTCAGCCCAACTCCTTCGCAGATCTGGCCCGTGTAGTTTTTCTGCAGGTGGTTTTATTCTTTTCCCCTGCAGCCCTATTCCTACCTGTTTACTTTAAATCCAAATAAAAATGTAAATAAGAAAATCCGTCCAAACTAAAAATCACAGATGTAGATATACAAATTCCTAACCATCTCCAACTTGTAGATCTGCATTTTGTGGTATATTTTAGGAGAAATAAAAATAATGGCAGAGACACTCTTTAACACTATTTCTATCATAACTTGAGTTTTAAGTATCCAAATCTTGCAACCTCAACTGTTCTGAGTAGCCCTTGATAATATCTATCTGTTACAGTTGACATTGTGTTTACTTGAGTTGTTGATTGAAAATTACATGCATGTTAGTTTTTAGGCCAGAGAGCACTTCTGTGAATTGTTTAATTTTATTGGTGATGATTTTTGAAGTGGATCCAATTGTGTTGGTTTGCTAGTGACTAGGATCACCTTATGCTAGATTTTCATGATGTTAGGAGTTACAGAATAAGATTGGTGCAATATTTAGTGTTTATCCATTTTCTGCATATTATTGCTATGCCTTTATTAAATTGTGTGTTATATTGTTCTTATTATAAAATTGATTCCTAGCATGTGTAGGGTATCAATACATGTTTTATTTGTGTTTTGAGTGTGTAATTGTCATGTTAGTATAAAGGGTGTGAAAAGCCATGTTTGTTATGGTTTTATTCTCATAGGTTGTTTTTCCTAGTGTTAATAGATTAAAATCATGTTGTTCTTCATATTGGTGTGATGACTTGAATAAATGCTTTAGTATTTTTATCCATAGCATAGCTACTGTTATTTTTGCATGTTATACTTGCTTGCTTGATTGAATAAGTTCTAGATCATGTTGGCATGCCATGCTAGTGTAGGTGATTTCTGCCATAGTAGTTTTATTGGATGCTTAATTTTTGAGGCATTTATTAGATTGTTATTTTGTTATTACTAGCATGTCTAGGTGTTGTTTTCTCTGTTATTTGGATGTTATCTTACATATCCATCATGTTAGAATAAATCATGTTTAATGATCTCTTATGGTTGTGCATGTCTGCTTGTCTAAGTAGCCTTTTTCATGTCTAGTTTCAATAGTTGTTTTGCTCCATGATTATTTCCATGCATTGAGTGATGCCATGGTATGTTGTTATTGATTTGTCTCTGTTATTATGTTGCTTAGGTACTGGTTATATTTCTTCTCCATGTTTAGAAAAGCATGTGACACTTTGGGCTTGTAGCATTGCTTGTTAATATTTTCCTATGCATGTGTATGTGTTCCTAGGTTATTTTTCTTGTTATTTTGCTCATCCTCATGAATGACCAGAGAGTCATTTAACCTTATTTGAGCATGATATGAGAGTGGCACACCCACTGGACTCATGCCATTTTGGTTGAGGATCCATAACATCAATTCTAGTGTTATTCATGTGTGTTGTCTGTGCATGTTTTGCTTGTTAGTGTGCACCCTAGTAATCTTGTTTGTGGGTGTACTTGTTTGATGAAATGCTTGCTGTATGTTTACTTTTTGTCAAGTGCTTGCCTTGTTTTGGTTCTGATTGGGTGTTTTCCTTTTTGTGTTTACGACGTTAGATAACGAAGACGGTATTATTTCCCGGAGTGGTTCTTATTGCAACTCTTGTTTATTTCAAGAGCAAGACCAAGACCAGTGCCAAGGCAAGCCATTCTAAATGCTTGCTGTTGTTTTACTTATCATTATCCTTCATGCATGTTTTACATCTGAAGTTTTACAAAAGTTCGATTCAAAAACTATTCTTTTAAGTGGACTATACCACTATTTGTTTTATGTATCTAATCTGCTATATCCACTATATAATCTTGGTGTTACCAAGCCCTTTAGACATTTTAGTATCATAACTTAATCAACTTAAGTCCCTTAGTGGACATTTTAACTTGATGTTTTTGGAAAACAAAAGCTTGGAAAAACCCCGAGGAAAGGTGGGACCTTGTCCGAGGGAGGTTTATGAAGAAGGAAACGTTTTCGACTTGTCTTCCAAAAATGACACATAACCTAGTCTTCGCCGGACAACCAAGCCGTGCTGCCACATTACCCTAATATGGGAACGGGGTCTAGCTAATTGCTTGTTGGTGTTAGTCCATGTCTACCTCAATGTGCTATAGGGGTTAGAGTCCCCCGAACCGAATTGTCGCCAGGAGGGAGAAATGGGACATTCAGAGTGTGGGGATTAAGTTCGCCACCGGTTGCAACAGTTGGGTCTCCTGCCATGGCGGTGTGTTGTCAGGGGAAACCGGATCGATACGGCTGACTCACTCGGTGCCGGGGAGAACAAACCCAGTTGAAGAGGTAGTCATTTACTAGCACTGACATAGTGGATGGTTAGGACCAGTTATCCGATGTTTGCATACTATCTCGGACAGTCCGTGGTTGTTCACGGCGGATGTACTGGATCTTGTGGATTGTGTACACATCTGCAGAGTAAAACTATTCAGAATAGCCGCGCCCTCGGATATGGGCAGTTGAATGGCCATGTAGCTAGTATTGTGTCAATGTTTTCTAAAAGCTGGAAAAGTGTTTTGGAACTTGTACCTGGGAGGTACGTTGAAAGGGAATGATTGTACCTTTGAGGTACCGGATTAATGATGATCTTAAAGATGTGTTTTTCCAAGAAGTTTTGCAAAGAGAAATGTTTTCTTTATCTAGAATGTTTTATCAAAACCTTGTGGACATGCTTTATCTACAAGAGAAATGAAATATCTTTTGAAGTATCTTCTTCAACAAAGGATAATAAAACTTGTGCAACTATGATGAGTCTTAAATTCATCATGGCTAGTTGAGCCCTAATTAAAGCCTTCCTACCACCTTTATATCTGCATACTTGCATGTTTAGCTTTCATTTAGGGTGACTTGCAGGAGTACATTCAAACGTACTCATGAATGGTTTCGTCTCTGGCTATTGTCTTAGCCAGACTTTGAGCAGAAACACGGAGAACCTGAAGAAGATGGTGTCGCTGACGGCTATGCGAACTAGGAACGTCTCCGAGTCAGTAGCCTGTAGGTAGTCAAGGCGTGACTTGGGTTTACCACGAGTGTGTTTTGCAAATCTTCCGCTGTTTTTAAGTGTGTGTTCCTGCCCTGCGTGGCAGTTGTTTTCAACTGAGTCAAGTGACCAGTTGTGTAAGCCGCGTATTCGTGTAGTGGATGTTGTAATCTGCAATGCCAACTCGAGTATGTTGTTCACGACTAACTGATCATGGGATCGTGAATGTATGCATACTGGAGGTCTCGGACTGCTAGTCTGGGGTCCCCACAGAGTTGGTATCAGAGCCATCCTGACTTTAGGAGACCTTAGTTTAGCATGGACGTCGGATAGGAAACAAAACTATTTTGGTAAAAACTATATTACTGCCTAAAAAGTTTTTTTTCTAAGGAATCCTAAGTATGGTTTCCATTTTTCTTATATTTTCAAAAAAAAAACTATTGACTTGTTTACAAAACAAACTGTTGAAGAAAACCAGAGAAAATAGTAAACATACCTTATTGCCTATTTGTTTTCATGGCTAAAAAGGGGTTTGGTAAATAAATAAACATGAGTTTATAAAATTTTGGTTTTCATTTAAAAGTATATCAAAAAGTTTTCTTCTGTTATTTCTCTATTAATAGCCACCTACTTGGCGATGTCCCGAGAAGACCTTAGTAGTTGACAGCCCGAAGAAAAAGAAGCTTCCTTCAGAAGACCTCAACATCAAGATGAGATAAAGAGAAGGCCTCAACAATCCTTTTTGTCGACCCAGGCCCATAGGAATCGATAGGTTTCGCTCATTTGTTGTTGCTACCCGTTCTATATCGATTCTAGACGTTTGCTTGTGCTTAAAATACCTGGTTTGCCTTTGATTGTGTGCTGTTTGTTAAATGAATTGTGTTTGTTGGATTGTCTTGCTTTGTTCTGATTGAGTAGTTTTTCACAACTCTCTTTATCAGTATGAAAAACTTTCCTTTTTTATCTTTGGCACCAGTGTTTCAACATGTTAACAAGTTAGTGCACCCTTATCCCTCTGTTTTTTCCCAACATCCAGAAGCAGAAGAAGAATCATTTCAGAGCTACAATTTTCACTGGAACTTCAAAGGGATACATGATTCAAGGGATAACATTGCACCAGACTAATGAAAGTTTCAGAAAGTAAGATACAAGTCCGTTTCCAAACACAGACCACTACACCTACTCTGGTGTAGACACTAACATTGCCTAGCCCTCGCTGGCTGGAACCCGGTCTGAAGGTGAGCCAGTCTCACCTGACGCTGAACACCAAGTCAGGCGACGGCGAAGCCCCTCTAGTCTTCATGGCCTTGTGCCGCCAGCTTGGACCTCTACAACCGCAGCCACCGGCGCCACTGCTCGTCCTTCTTCCATCGCGGTATCACTCCTGACGCCAGACCACCAGTCATGGATGTCCCAGGCTGCAAAGATCATGGCTAACAGGATCACCGTGACTGATCCCACTAGGCAAACACTGAAGAGTAGCACGATGAGCACGTGCTCCAAGAAATTTGCTCGCTCCAGCAGGGAGACATACTCCCTGAAGAAGTCATTGATTAACTGGGAAATGAAGCTCATCGTGTGGTGCGATTTAGAGAACCTCGGCTACCTTTTTATAGTAGCAAGAGCAGAGCCCTCACCTTCATCAAGCACTACGCGGGAAAAGCCGAAGAATCCAGCTGCAGTACTCGCAAATGGCGCGAAACCACCAGCGCGCCCCTCCACCAAGTGGTCGAAGAATCGACATGTCTCACTCACAACAGTCTCATGGCGAGGTGTCAGCCCACCCTGAGCTCAAAGTGGGCGGGACGCCCTGATGCCAAGGGTGTGTGCACCAGGAGAGAAGGCCAGGCAAGAAGAAGAGAAAGAGAGAAGGGCATCGACTGCCAGGTGGGCCTGGTCCCACATGTCAGTGTATGACCCTAGAGAACTCCGGGTGTACCCAGCTTCTAACTCTCTTTCTATTCGTGAGAAAAATCTTGCAGAGATCACTAGTTGTTTGTAGCCTCTACCCTACACAACTAGGTCTCTGTGACCCCTTATTGTGAGTATCCCGTCTTATCTTCAGGGTTGAAGCAAAATTTGGTTTTCTTAAAAATTTGGTTAAAAGAGTTTTGTTTTTGTTAAGAAAACCCTCTTCCTTGTTTTCCCTTACGAATCTCGAGGACGAGATTCATTTTAAGGGGGGAAGAGCTGTAACAGCCCAATTTTTGGAAGACATGAAAAACTTGTTTTCTAGAACCCAAAAATCAGGGCCAACAAAAACTTTTTAATATGTTTGACTAGTGCTTGTGTTTCTTTTCTATTTGCTAATTGATTGTGTAGTTGTTTGAGTTTGTTAACAACTAATATTAAAAACAATGATCATAATTTTCTTAAAACACAAAACTTGTGATCAAGTCATGACAAGAATGCTTATCATCTTCATCCATCACACTCTTTTGATAAAAACCTTTTTGAAAATGTTTTGATGTTAGAAGAAACCCAAAGGCCAAGTTTTGAGAAAACAAAAGAATATTTTCCAAAACTATATAAAAGGTATTTTGGAGCTAATCATCTCCAACCTGTTTTCAACCAATATGTTTTTGCTAGTATTTCAAAAGCTCTTTATCACTTCCTTCTTTTGCAAAAACTATAAGAGGGGACTATGTTACCCCTGTGTTTAACCTCAAATATATTCTTTTGGAAATAACAACTTCTGAGATGAGCCTCTTTATAAAATCCTCTTGTCATGGTATGTATTGATCACTACCCACAATTAACACTTGAGATAAACACCTGGAAACTAAATTGAAGAACTCAATTGTTTGAGTGATCTTGTGTGACTTGTTACTTTATCTGCATTGTTGTGTGATTTTATCTTGTGCTTGCTTGAAGTATTTATTTTTGTTTGTTGATTACTGTGTGCTGTTCTAATAAAATGAAACCTATTAATAACAATATCAAACATCAATATCATATTCCCTCATATGTCCATCTCCTACTCTGTTTTCCTAAAAACTTCCAACTTTGGAGACATGCTCTTATGTCCTATTTTTTTTTCTATTCACAATGCATCGTAATAAATCTCTTTGTATATCTATATATTATATCTATCCAAGTTGTTATTCTTGTTCTTGAAAACACTTTGGTATCATCTATCAAAGTCCTATTGAAGGCATCCCCAAAGATAATGATCATATCACCTTTATCATGAAGCACTTTTTCCATGTTACTCCAAATCACCCCTTATTGTTTTCAGGCCCAATGAACCTACCCTTGTCATCTTCATGACCTATAAGTCACCTCCATATGGTCTATTTATTTTCCAAAGGCCATTTAATTATTCTTCTCTCATGGTTTTTATCCTATTAAATAAACTCCTATTTTCACCATTTTTCCACTTGGTGTCTCAAATATTTTCAAAGGAGTTGTTTATTAAAAATCACTTTTGAGACCTATATTGTGTACTCTCTCATAACAACTCAAAAATATTTGTTTTAGAAGCATTTTACTATTTATTATTTTCCATTTTCCAAAAGGACAGAAATGGATTTTAAACTATTTTGTGAAGAAAAGTATTTCCTAAAATCTTGGAAAAATTACCCAACATGCCTATGGTCATGTGGGACTTATTTGTAGAAAAACATTTGCAAGTTGTTTTGAAAATTTTGGAGAAAACATTTAAAAACAGTTTCTGCCATTTTTGAATTTCCAAAAATTTGTGAAAGAAATGTTTTTAGAAAACCTTGAGGCCACCACCCCTAGACTCCATTTTTGATTCCCCATCCAAAGGACATGATTTTTCACTTGTGTTCTATTCAAGAAATTAGAGAAAACCATCAAAAACCCTCTCTGGTCTTCCTGGACACTGTTGAGAGCATGCTTGCTCTGGTCCCCCCTCTCTCCCTCCCTTCCTCTATCCTACACCTGGGCATTGGATCTTAGTCCCCCAACCTCCTAGACATGGTCTACCCTCCCCATTCCTTCTCTCTCTCTATCTAACTCAACCAAACGCATATGGACAAGGGTGGTGATCACCCTCCCCTTCTCTGTCCACGTCCACAACGCATCCCCGAAGGAAACCCCGCGCCAGCACACTCCTATAGCCTCCCGTGACTCCCTGGCGAGAGCCCTCCCTCTCTGCTTGTCCTCTTACTCCTACCCGTGCGCTGTCCATGGCGCTCTGGACGCGCTCGCCACGTCCATCGCGTTCCAACACTTGGAGCTCATGCCCGAGCACAGCACCACCTCAACTAGCTCCGCCAGCTCCCCAGTAGCTCACCCGTGCCCCCCATTTGTCTCTTTTCGCTCTCCTTCCTCCTCTGATTCCTGTCGAGCACCTGCGACTCCGCACAAGACCACCCACCTCCTGCCCTCCTCGCTCCCTCTTGAGCTCGATAATCTCTTGCTGGAGGATCACCTGGGCATGCCACACTCACCGGACGACAATGAATCCCTCCTTGATGCCCGCACGCGAGCCGCCATGGTCGCCATGGGCGCCGTCCACCAAGTTCTGCGACCAGGCCTTCCCGAGCTTCCTCTTTGTGGTCCACTCGGGCACACCACCTACTCAAGACTCGAATCGACTTCCTGGAGCAGAAGCCCCCTCCCTAGCCCTCTCAATCGACGGAATCGTGATCGACCTCGCCGTGGACAAGCACCTCGTCGAGCCACCTATTCAGGCTATATCCACCCCTCTAATCTCTTCCTACAGGTCCCTGGGATCTTCCTTGGGCTCCTTCCTATCTCAATCTTGACCTTTTTCGCTCGCAGGTACGGGCGCGACTTCAGCCCACGTCCGCCGCCGCGGGTTTCCGCCGAGAGCACTGCTGCGGCCCTCCAGTGAGGCCAGCGTTGAGAGCATAGTCTCTGTGCGCTCGTCCGGGTCCACCTGGTGCTTTCTGCGTTTCCAGGCGGCCACGGGAGGCAATGGCGGCGAGCCCGCATCTCCTCCGCGGCTGCCGGAGAGGACGCCGCCGCCTCTTTTGGTCATCGTCGGCTGCTGCTGAAGTGGCCTACTCTCAACCGTCCGATCCGCATCGGGCGGGTCGTTTTGAATTTAAGATTCGTCTAATCTCGACCATCGGTAGATGATCGAACGGCGACTTACCGATTCGCTGCGCGCGCGCTGGCTAGCGGGCCGGCCTGCCTCTGTTCAGCCCAACTCCTTCGCAGATCTGGCCCGTGTAGTTTTTCTGCAGGTGGTTTTATTCTTTTCCCCTGCAGCCCTATTCCTACCTGTTTACTTTAAATCCAAATAAAAATGTAAATAAGAAAATCCGTCCAAACTAAAAATCACAGATGTAGATATACAAATTCCTAACCATCTCCAACTTGTAGATCTGCATTTTGTGGTATATTTTAGGAGAAATAAAAATAATGGCAGAGACACTCTTTAACACCATTTCTATCATAACTTGAGTTTTAAGTATCCAAATCTTGCAAACTCAACTGTTCTGAGTAGCCCTTGATAATATCTATCTTTTACAGTTGACCTTGTGTTTACTTGAGTTGTTGATTGAAAATTACATGCATGTTAGTTTTTAGGCCAGAGAGCACTTCTGTGAATTGTTTAATTTTATTGGTGATGATTTTTGAAGTGAATCCAATTGTGTTGGTTTGCTAGTGACTAGGATCACCTTATGCTAGATTTTCATGATGTTAGGAGTTACAGAATAAGATTGGTGCAATATTTAGTGTTTATCCATTTTCTGCATATTATTGCTATGCCTTTATTAAATTGTGTGTTATATTGTTCTTATTATAAAATTGATTCCTAGCATGTGTAGGGTATCAATACATGTTTTATTTGTGTTTTGAGTGTGTAATTGTCATGTTAGTATAAAGGGTGTGAAAAGCCATGTTTGTTATGGTTTTATTCTCATAGGTTGTTTTTCCTAGTGTTAATAGATTAAAATCATGTTGTTCTTCATATTGGTGTGATTACTTGAATAAATGCTTTAGTATTTTTATCCATAGCATAGCTACTGTTATTTTTGCATGTTATACTTGCTTGCTTGATTGAATAAGTTCTAGATCATGTTGGCATGCCATGCTAGTGTAGGTGATTTCTGCCATAGTAGTTTTATTGGATGCTTAATTTTTGAGGCATTTATTAGATTGTTATTTTGTTATTACTAGCATGTCTAGGTGTTGTTTTCTCTGTTATTTGGATGTTATCTTACATATCCATCATGTTAGAATAAATCATGTTTAATGATCTCTTATGGTTGTGCATGTCTGCTTGTCTAAGTAGCCTTTTTCATGTCTAGTTTCAATAGTTGTTTTGCTCCATGATTATTTCCATGCATTGAGTGATGCCA
Source organism: Alopecurus myosuroides (assembly GCA_028641055.1). Taxonomy (NCBI): domain Eukaryota; kingdom Viridiplantae; phylum Streptophyta; class Magnoliopsida; order Poales; family Poaceae; genus Alopecurus; species Alopecurus myosuroides. Next base: position 154,468,139 of record CM054059.1, read on the forward strand.
TGGTATGTTGTTATTGATTTGTCTCTGTTATTATGTTGCTTAGGTACTGGTTATATTGCTTCTCCATGTTTAGAAAAGCATGTGACACTTTGGGCTTGTAGCATTGCTTGTTAATATTTTCCTATGCATGTGTATGTGTTCCTAGGTTATTTTTCTTGTTATTTTGCTCATCCTCATGAATGACCAGAGAGTCATTTAACCTTATTTGAGCATGATATGAGAGTGGCACACCCACTGGACTCATGCCATTTTGGTTGAGGATCCATAACATCAATTCTAGTGTTATTCATGTGTGTTGTCTGTGCATGTTTTGCTTGTTAGTGTGCACCCTAGTAATCTTGTTTGTGGGTGTACTTGTTTGATGAAATGCTTGCTGTATGTTTACTTTTTGTCAAGTGCTTGCCTTGTTTTGGTTCTGATTGGATGTTTTCCTTTTTGTGTTTACGACGTTAGATAACGAAGACGGTATTATTTCCAGGAGTGGTTCTTATTGCAACTCTTGTTTATTTCAAGAGCAAGACCAAGACCAGTGCCAAGGCAAGCCATTCTAAATGCTTGCTGTTGTTTTACTTATCATTATCCTTCATGCATGTTTTACATCTGAAGTTTTACAAAAGTTCGATTCAAAAACTATTCTTTTAAGTGGACTATACCACTATTTGTTTTATGTATCTAATCTGCTATATCCACTATATAATCTTGGTGTTACCAAGCCCTTTAGACATTTTAGTATCATAACTTAATCAACTTAAGTCCCTTAGTGGACATTTTAACTTGATGTTTTTGGAAAACAAAAGCTTGGAAAAACCCCGAGGAAAGGTGGGACCTTGTCCGAGGGAGGTTTATGAAGAAGGAAACGTTTTCGACTTGTCTTCCAAAAATGACACATAACCTAGTCTTCGCCGGACAACCAAGCCGTGCTGCCACATTACCCTAATATGGGAACGGGGTCTAGCTAATTGCTTGTTGGTGTTAGTCCATGTCTACCTCAATGTGTTATAGGGGTTAGAGTCCCCCGAACCGAATTGTCGCCAGGAGGGAGAAATGGGACATTCAGAGTGTGGGGATTAAGTTCGCCACCGGTTGCAACAGTTGGGTCTCCTGCCATGGCGGTGTGTTGTCAGGGGAAACCGGATTGATACGGCTGACTCACTCGGTGCCGGGGAGAACAAACCCAGTTGAAGAGGTAGTCATTTACTAGCACTGACATAGTGGATGGTTAGGACCAGTTATCCGATGTTTGCATACTGTCTCGGACAGTCCGTGGTTGTTCACGGCGGATGTACTGGATCTTGTGGATTGTGTACACCTCTGCAGAGTAAAACTATTCAGAATAGCCGCGCCCTCGGATATGGGCAGTTGAATGGCCATGTAGCTAGTATTGTGTCAATGTTTTCTAAAAGCTGGAAAAGTGTTTTGGAACTTGTACCTGGGAGGTACGTTGAAAGGGAATGATTGTACCTTTGAGGTACCGGATTAATGATGATCTTAAAGATGTGTTTTTCCAAGAAGTTTTGCAAAGAGAAATGTTTTCTTTATCTAGAATGTTTTATCAAAACCTTGTGGACATGCTTTATCTACAAGAGAAATGAAATATCTTTTGAAGTATCTTCTTCAACAAAGGATAATAAAACTTGTGCAACTATGATGAGTCTTAAATTCATCATGGCTAGTTGAGCCCTAATTAAAGCCTTCCTACCACCTTTATATCTGCATACTTGCATGTTTAGCTTTCATTTAGGGTGACTTGCAGGAGTACATTCAAACGTACTCATGAATGGTTTCGTCCCTGGCTATTGTCTTAGCCAGACTTTGAGCAGAAACACGGAGAACCTGAAGAAGATGGTGTCGCTGACGGCTATGCGAACTAGGAACGTCTCCGAGTCAGTAGCCTGTAGGTAGTCAAGGCGTGACTTGGGTTTACCACGAGTGTGTTTTGCAAATCTTCCGCTGTTTTTAAGTGTGTGTTCCTGCCCTGCGTGGCAGTTGTTTTCAACTGAGTCAAGTGACCAGTTGTGTAAGCCGCGTATTCGTGTAGTGGATGTTGTAATCTGCAATGCCAACTCGAGTATGTTGTTCACGACTAACTGATCATGGGATCGTGAATGTATGCATACTGGAGGTCTCGGACTGCTAGTCTGGGGTCCCCACAGATTCTCGGATAAAACCTTTCTCAAGAATTTCTTGGATTTGCCGCTTGATCTCCTTAGTCTCCTTAGGGTTTGTGCGGTAGGGAGCACAATTTGGATGTGGCGCACCCGAAATGAGGTCAATGCGGTGCTCGATGCCTCGTAGAGGAGGTAGACCCGGGGGTAGCTCGTCGGGAAACACATCCTCAAATTCCTGCAATAAGGGCAACAAAGACGGAGGAAAGCTTGTTATGGCGTTAGCTTCAAGTGCTTCTCCTCTACATACGAGGATAAAGTGAAGTATGGATGGGTCATCTCGTAACTCTCGCATCTCTCGTTCGGTGGCAAGTAAGGCAAGGCCTTTGGGAGCACTCAAATTTTTCCACTCATGTTTGGCTTGTGTCTCTCGCTCTCACCACTCATCTCACGAGATTTGAGCACTTCTTTTTTGTGTTCAAGGGTCTTGGCATTGTCGGCGATCACTTGTCTAGGAGACATTGGACGGAGCACAAACGTCTTGTTTATCCACTTGATGATGTCGTGGTTGTTGTGTCCATCATGAAGAGCACTCTTGTCATATTACCAAGGTCGCCCAAGAAGAAGATGACACATGGTCATAGGCACAACGTCACATTCAACCATGTCTTCATAGGGACCAATCTTCAAGTGAACGGTGACCATGTGTTGAATCTTAAAGGTGCCGGAGTCACTAAGCCATTGAACATGGTAGGGATGTGGGTGTTTCTTGTAGGTTAATTTGAGTTTATCGTAAAGCTCGTTGCTAGCCAAATTGTGACAACTACCTCCATCGATGATAACCTTGATCGATTTTACATTGATGCCGGCTCTAGTTTGAAAGAGGTCGCATTGTTGGTCATGTTCATCTCGAGGGGAGGTTTTAAGAACACCTGTGACAACTAGCGATGGATTTTTGTCCTCATTGCAATAGACACTCTCTTCTTCATCGTTTTGGACGTCCAAGGAATTAAAGGAAACTTGGTGCAAGGCATAGTATTCGTCTTCACTCATTGAGTCACGTTCAACATCTTGGTTGACAATCATGATAATCTTGTTGGAACACTCAAATGACGTGTGTCCACTTTCACCACATTTGAAGCAAGTGATTGTGCTCGATTTGACTTGAGGAGCATTAGAACGGTGGTCGGAGACACTTGTTTCCTGTATGGTTGCGGCGTTTTGTTGGGAGCATTGGGAGCTCGAGAGGTTCTCTTGGAGTTGGGAGGTTTTGTTTCCTGTGTCATTCGGGATGAAGAAGAAGGCCTTGATGCAAATTAAGCCTTTTGCTTGTTGTACTTGAGGTATTTCGCACTTTGACGCTCGTCCTTGAGAGCTTGATGGACAAGTGCAACGATGTTGTCCTAGGGTTGATACTAAACAATCTTCCTTATTGGATAGTTGAGGCCATTGAGAAAGCGGGCCATTGTTTGTTCTTGAGATTCCATCACATGAGCTCTTATCAAAGCGGTATCCATCTCCTTGTAGTACTCATCAACCGATTTCAAACCTTGTCTAAGATCTTTTAGCTTTTTGAAGATGTCTCGCTTGTAGTGATGAGGAACAAACGGGCATGCGTAAATTGCTTCATATCATTCCAAGTGGCAATGTGAGCAATATGGTTCTTGATTCGTTCATCTTGGAGACGGTCCCACCATAAGAGTGCAAAGCCTTCAAACTCCAAAGAGGCCATAGCAACCATCTTCTTGTCACTAAATTTGTGGATGTCGAAGATCTTGTCCACCTTGAGAGACCAAGCAAGATATTCTTTGGGATCATTCTCACCATTGAATTTTGGGGTGTTGAAGTGAAGGGCACTCATATTGTTGTCTTCTATTTGTTGATGGGTTCGCTCATGTTGGTCTTCATCGTAGATCGGCAGTGAGAGATCATGTGGGTCATCCTCATTGGCTTGGTGTTGGCGTTCATGATGGGGAGGATGACGCTAGTGGTCATTAGGAGGTGGTTGTTGATGATGATGTATTCCTGCTTCACAGTGTTCACTATCATTATTGTCATGGTTGCGTTGTTGAGGACGCTCTTGTTCATTGCGAGGGTGGTGAGGAAGATCCTACTCTTGGCGGTCATTGTGGTGGTGACATGCATTGCGCATTGGTGGCCTTCGATGTTGGCGAGCACCATCCATGAAGTCATTGAGACCATAGTCATTAGCGGAACCTTGTGTAGGTTGGGGATGATGTTGCCGAAGGTCCGGTCGTCAAGGGTGATTTTGAAGAGGGTCACCACGGTCTTGTCGGTGTCGAGGAGGTGGTGATGGCGATCTATCTTCATACCAATTTTGCCGAGGAGCTTGTGGTGGAGGAGGTGGTGGTGGTGGTTGATGTTGTTGTTCACCCTCTTCCATGTGGGGGTGGTGATCATGGTGACGATGTTGGTGATGATCTTGAGTTTGTTGGCTTGAACGTCTTGACCTCGAGGACAATGATGATCCATGGCGGTTGCCAAGGTTAGCCAAGTTGATGTTGATGCACGTCATTTGATCAGACAATCGAGCCTCTTGTGCTTGGAGTCGACGTTCATAGCGCTCCAACCCATCTTGCACAAGTTGGCGGAGTTGGAAGTGGTCGTTGCGGGTGATGAAGTTGCGGTAGTTGTCGTGGGAGAAAGGGTTTCCTTCATCTTTCGAGCTCAGACTTGAGAACACTCCTTCCCTAGCCATCTCAAAAGCACACAAGTGTGATATGAAGAATATATGTCTCACTTACCCAATGTTACCTTTTTTGGTCGTATTGAGGCTAGTGGATTAGCCAAGGTGTAGGGCGGTAAGTCCACAGTGAGTCCAAAAATATCGAATGAAAACCGCAAACGACAACACACACGCTTTTTGTGAATTTTAAATGGGTGAGGAAAGTGGCACGGAAAAATCAACAAATTCGAAGATTTTTTTTTGGAAAACATAGAAAAGAACTGAAATGAAATGTTAGCAAAATAACCAAATCCTAGTGGAGGAAAAAAATGGAAAGCACACACACAAGTGATTAATGGGGTTAGTGCGGCCATAGGACGAGCGGAGACGAAATGTTCCTATTGAAGACTAAGCTCAATGCCACACCAACACAAGGAGAACGCTAGCTAAAATTGCAAACTATAAGAGGCAACAAGATCCACATCATGGAAACCGGTCACTCTCTTATCTTTTGCAACGCGAAGCTACACATTCCTACAAGGGATAGCACTTGGCATCGATCTTTTTTATTTCCTCTTTTCACTTTTTGTATATGGGGATACAAATGCCCAGCCTGATCGAACTACGCTCTCACAAGTGCAAAACACGCACTCTCAGTGCCACTAGTGCAATGCCAAGAAATATAAAAGATCTAGTCCAAATGGGCAAGGTACACGAAGAATGGGTTAGTTCAAGCAGAAGAAAGTTATACCTCTTTGATGGATAATCACGGACTTGCGGCTGGGGGTTGTCGATGTCGTGTCGTTCCGTTGATGTAGTTGCATAGATGATGTTTTGGGCTTCACATGGAAACTTGAATCACTCAAATCGGACCAACAATGACAAAGCAAAACACGTTCGGAAATCTGTCTAGGAATCAAAGAGCGGGATTTTTCTGGGATTTTTTCCAATTTCAAAATTCCTTCAAATCCAAGAATTTTTTTGGACAAATTCGAGAAAAGTGGTTGAATAGAAAGGTGGGTAATGGTCCTAAGCAACAAATCCACGGATCAAATCCACGAAAAACTCAACAAATCAACAGATCAGTCGAAATCCCTTTTGAGGCTATTTTTGGAGAAATTTTCGAATTTAGGGTTTGGGGAAGAAAATTTTTGGTGGAAAGGGGGATTGTGGGGGTAGAATTCGTGTCAATCTAGCTGCTGATACCATATGATGGAGGGGTTAACCTCTTGGGTGGCCCGATCTTCCCGAATCAACCAAGAACATGAAGAACAAATGAAGAACACGGAGAACTCAAGGGGAACGAGAGGGGGGTCAAGGAGGGGAAGATAACTAGAAAGAACTGAAAGACTCGATCCCATCAACTAAGCCGCAACATCCTCCTACCGGACAACCAATCAAACCGAACTCATGTTTTCAGCAACCGCTTGAACACCCGTGGCCGGTCCACCACGCCAATAGAACCTCAAGGGTTAGTTGAGGAAGATTGGAAATTCCCTAGCTGAATACCAAGGGGAAATGATAGGAAACCCGATGCAATCTTGATACGATCCTAGATACACATCATAGGAGTATCCCTGATACGTTCCTAGGTACAAACCATAGGAGTAGCCTCATAAGAGGGGTACAAGAGCAAAGCTCAAAAGTCTAAATTCATCCCTAACCCTAGATCTAGTCCAAGGAGCTCCTTATATAGCCAAGAGGGTAGGTGGGGGTGAAAAGGGGGGTTCCCTTTATTTGCGTGCTGGCAGGGAGGCCAGCCTGGGGGACCGCCCAGGCTGGGCTGCGAGGCAGGCGTGGGCGAGTGGTGGTCGGCCTGGCGTAGCAGGCGAGCCGGCCTGGGACGGGGCGGAGGCCGGACCGCTCGGGTGGCCACCCGGCCTGGCGCTGCAGGCGAACCAGCCTGGGGTCGGGGTGGAGGCCGGACCGCTCATGTGGCCTGCCGGCCTAAGGCATCGGGGAGCCCGGCCCGAGGCCGGGGTGAAGGCTGGTTGCCTCTGGATGGGGTACGGCCTGGAGGCCAGCCTGGCAGGGATTGCATGCCGGTTTTCATGCTTTTCTCCTCTCTTCTTCTTCCTCGATGTCTTCTTCTCGGATTTCTTGTCCAGCTTCTTGGGCATCATCTTAGGCACGTTCTTGGGCATCTTGGGAATCGTTTTGGTGGCTTCATGGTGGGATCAAACCTGAGCACGCATAGGGTGGTTCCATGAGGTAGCGCACCATTCACCAAGTCATCGAAGGCATAGCAAGAGAGGAGTGAGTTCACCTTATCATGCATCGCCTTTTCTCTTAATCTTTTCATAGGTACACTTGGTGTTGGACTTGGTGGAATGGGGTGTGCTGCATCACAAAGGTAAATTCTCTAAATATGCAACTAAGGTGAATTTACCTATATGTCAAGGGATACACTAAGCAAGATACAAACACAAATTAAAGGTAAAGGATAGAGGTAATCGATAGCGGAGCATGCGGAGACAAGGATGTATTCCGATTTCCTCCTTTTGAGGGGAGTACGTCTCTTTGTAGGGGTGTGAGTTTCGCCACTACTCACGCCACAAAGGCCTTACCCTATTCTCCGATGAACTTTGCCATAAAGGCCTAGTTCACCTTCCACTATTGATTCTAGTGAGGCAGAAATCGGAGCCTTTACCAAGAGTTTGAGGCACACACACCCACAACCGAAATGGGGGCTCACAAGAACACCAAACAATCTGCTACAAACAACAAGTGAGTAACAATGGAGTCTAGGTTTTCCATAAAGAAACCCTAGACTCAAATCACTCAAGCAAATGAGGGGGAACGAAGAACGAGTAGGTGAAGATGTAGATTGGGGCCTTCTCCTTCAATCCTCCGAAGTTTAACGAGTTTGGGTGGAGGGATTGGGAGAAATTTTGGATTTGGTGAGCTCAATAAGTGTGCATTTAATGGCTTAGACGAACTAGATCTCTTGGGGAAGAAGGAGGGGTATATATACCCCCTCAAGAAATGTGGCCGTTGGAGTGCAGGAAACATCTGGAATTTTCGGTTCAAAAGTTGAACCAGATACTTCGGTCGCTTCAAAATCGCCATATCTGGAATCTTTGAGCCGTTGACCAAAGAGGATATTTCGGCTACCCAGAATTTCCGGTAGCAAATCTCAGGCTACCTTCTTTGCTGAAATGAGTCTTGGACTTAGCCAGATTTTGAGTCTTCCTTCATCAACCGGTAGCCAAGAAATTTCCGGTTGGAAATTTCCGGCTAGCTTATGTCTTCAAAACACTTGGTCCTTTGCCGTTTTCTCCCGGTCCTCGAGGTCATCGGATATTCCGGTTGGCCAGATATTTCTGGTTGGCAGTTGGAAATTTCCGGCTACCTCTAGTGCATGGAGCTTTTCTTCCTTAGCCGTTTTTGTTGGGTTTCTTCAGAACTGGATAATCCGGTTAACCAGAAATTTCCGGTTGCCTTCTGAATGTGCAACAAATGATATACCTTCACACTTTTTGGTGTTTGATTCCAAGAATAAATTTAACGAACTGCATCACTTTACACCTGATTAAATATATCACTAGTATTGTTAACTGATGGTGCAGGAGCTTGCACTCGTTGGGAAACCCCAAGAGGAAGGTATGAAGAGCACAGCAACAAATTTCTCTCAGAAAGAAACTAGGGTTGAATCGACCAGTAGGAAATATAAATCACTTCCGAAGGTTGTTGTCAGCCGATGTTGACAGGACGCACTACCGGTTCAGCAACAACGTGGAATCTACACAACACAATCAAATTACTTTGCCCCAACAAAGCAGTGAGGTTTTCAATCTCACCGGTTTTGCTGAAAACAAAGGATTAGACGTATAGTATGGAAAACTGTACTTGTTTGCAATAGATGAAATAAAACAGTGATGTCAATGAATTAGATGAAAACAGTAATTGCGGTAATTAAAACAATGGTTGCAGTGGTTCTATTACCAGTGTAAGGAAATGGGCCGGGGTCCACAGTTCACTAGTGGTGTCTCTCCATAAAAGATAGATAACATGATAGGTAAAAAAATCATAGCTCGGCAATCGACAGATATAAAGTCTGCACCGTAGTGCATATGCATGACATGATGATTACTATGTGATTCATGCGGGCATTACAACAAGATTCATAGACTGTTATCCAACTGCATCTATGACTAATAATCCACCCTCGGAGGATCATCAAATCAAAGGGTATTAAGTTGCAAGCAACAGATAATCGCATTAAGCAAAGTGTGTAATGTAAACAATGTAAACATCGTTGTTTTCTCCCTAATGGCAACAGCACATCCCCCACCCGTTACGTTTCTATCGCTCGAGCGTGAGTGAAAGGGAGGCTTGAACCCACTATCTAGCATAAATACCCCCTCTTGGAGTTACAAGCATCAACTTGGCCAGAGCATCTACTAGTAACGGAGAGAATGCAAGATCATAAATAACATAAACATGAAAGAACATGGTAGATTGATAATCATTGGTTACATCATTCAATATTCATCGGATCCCAACAAACACAACATGTATCATTACAATAAGATGATCTTGATCATGTTAGGCAGCTCACAAGATCTAAACATGAGGCATAAAGAGGAGAGAACAACCATATAGCTACTGTCATGGACCCGTAGTCCAAGGATGAACTACTCACGCATCATTCCAGAGGCGGTCGTGCTGGTGTAGAGACCTCCGGTGATGAATTCTCCTCCCGGCAGGGTGCTGGGGAGAGCTTCAGATCCCTCCCGAACTAGGGTTCAGGATGACGGCGGCTGCAGATCTTTTTGATGGAAAAGGCTCGGGTCTTTAGGGTTAACCCGTGGAGGAGCTTAAATAGGTGAGAGGAAAACATCGGTGGGTGGCCAGGGGGCCTACACCACCAGCTGGCGCGGCCAGGGGGCGCGCCACCCTATGGTGTGTGGCCTCCAGGGCCCCCTCCAGGCCCCATCTGGACTCCGTGTACGTGACAGATTTCTAAAACTCTGGGATTTTGTTTCGTCAAATTCCGAGAATATTTCCAGAACAACTTTTTGAAACCAAAAACTGAAGAATACAGAAACTGGCTCTGTGGCATCTTGTCAATAGGTTAGTCTCAGAAAATCCATAAAAATGACATAAAGTGTATAGGAAACATGTAGCATATGGCATGAAAACAACATGGAACATTAGAAATTATGGATAGGTATGAGACGTATCATTAACGAACACTCAAAACACTCGGGATCAAGAAATGCTCTTTCAGATGTGACAAGGCGGTCCGCCACATTTCATCATGTAGGCGGCCAAAGATTCCGCGTACGTCCGCCTGCTAACTCTGAAAAGCTAAGTTCACATCGGAGGTAAGGTCTTGTGTTCCTTTTTCCCACGCTGTCCATGCGTGACAGAGTCAGGCCAACTAGAAGGGTTCAGCCGGTTATGATCAGCCGACCGCTCCCCACCTATGAGTTGAGGAAGCCAACTAGCCAACTTTATCTTCTTCTTTATCCTTTAGATCTTCTATTTCAATCATCTCATATAGGGGTAATCCCCCCGATAGTAGCCCCCGAACACGTTGGAACTTTATAGCGGGCACGGTGAAAAAGGCTTCTGCGTGTTTTTTTCCCGTGAACTTAGATAGTTGGAGTGGATCGGCGGGATGATGGGGACGCTCCTTCCAGTGCCACGCTCGGCCGATTGAGAACGCGACATCTCGGAGAGCCAATGTAGGGCTCTTTGTTGTTGTCATAATAGATGGTGTTATGTCTTCTTCAACGGGGGCGCTTAGCCCCCGGGTTTCGTGACGGCGAGGTGCGAATCATGCAAAAACATACACATAAGAGCATCTCTAGCAGACCCCTTATCCCGTGTACCCTTAAGCACGGATAAGGGGAAGCAAAAACGCAATTTTTTCGAGCCAAAACGCTAGGCGCAGAATAGAAACCGCATCGAAAATCTTAAATCACAAATTAAACTTGGTGGGAGAAATCGAACTACAATCATCATTGATTACGCGCAGTTCATCATCGATTCTTTACAAAAGTAAGCTAAAATGACGCCTCCAGTCCCTATCTATGTCCAAAATGGGGTTCAACGGTATTTAACCGGAGCCCTACGGGACACGGCGGCGCCATTGCGGACGGCGAGCTCCTACTCATCGGGGTCGAGGTCGACGAGGACGGCCTTCTGCTTCTCCGCCTCAGTCTCCCACTCCTCCGCCTTATCCTTCTGCTTCAGCGAAGCGAGGATGCTCTGCTCGAGGAGGAGACCGTCGCACTCCACGTCGACGCGGCAACGCTTCTCGACGTCGCGCTCCTCGGCGACATTGCGCTTCTGGACGATGCTGGTGACGTGCTCGAGGATGTCGTCGCTGACGAAATCGTCGGGCCCGATGGTGTCCTCGAGCGCTGCAGCAGGGGTGAGCTCGCCACCATGTGGGAAGATCTCCCCTCGCCCGTGCGGCTCCCGAGACGCACGCCGTGCAGCGCGTCGAACTCCTCCATCTCGCGACGGAGGTACTTCGCCGGCACCGGCTGCCCGTGAAGAATGTACCGGAGCGATCCTCGCTTCCGCGCTGCATTCGAGCGGACAAAGCGGCGGCGCTCCGCGGCTTGGGACGGCGTGAGGTGGTCCATGGGGAGGTTGGTGACGGGCTAGCGCGGAATCGCTCGACGGAGTATTGACCAGCAACGATGAATTCAGGGGAAAGTGCCGGTGGATGAGATCTAGGTCACCGTATCCGCGGCCGACAAATCTTTATAGTTGAGGGTTGGGCCATCGCCGTTCTATGGCCCTTTATCGCGTTTATGGGCTGAGCCACGGATAGCCACGTTTCGCTACCGAGCCCGTATAACCGCCAGGAAAATGAGGTTTGGGAAGTCTGCTAGAGTTGCTCTAAGGATAGTTTGCATGCTAGATCCATTGTATCGGATGCAGATATATGAACCAAATATTTTTTGTGGTGCGAGTCTATGAGGCATGTTGCCTGCTCATTTCATTTCACCCCGCTGTTTGACCCTAGCTCTTGCCAACGTAACAGCCGAAGGTGCGGTCTGCCATCCAGACCGAAGAGAGGGCTGCGAAGGGGAACACACAGTACTTAGACCTTAGGGAGTGGATTCAGATGAGCGAACAACAGAGGAACGGGTCGCTCCGTTTTTCACGTGAGGCGATCTTCGACTTTTGCTCTGGCCGGCTGAACTGCTGGGTTGGTAACCCATCGTTCGCCTAAGATCGAAAATGCGATGTCACTCTGAATTGGTTTGCAGCCGGATCTGCGGAGTGGGCATTAATCGAGCCAGTCGGACTGGCGGAGCGGCAGAACTAAACAGAAAACATATGCGGAGAGAGATGGCGTGGCACACCGGGCAATGGCGTGGCACACCGGGCAATACTACCGTTTTGCGGCTTGCGCACGACGTAGAAGAGGCATCGCAACCGTCCTGGATCCAGCCAGCCAGGCAACCAAATGGAGGCGCAGCCGGATGGTTCCCAGCCGTACAGGCCACCAAACAGGACGAGCCAGTCAACGAGCAACCAGACTGGACCAGGCCGACGAAGCATCCAAACGGCGGGCGGAACGCATGTGTCCATGATCTTTTCTTCTTTTCTTTTCGTTTTCTTCTCTTCATGTTCGTTTCTTCCGTTTCGAACGGATATGAGCAGCCGGCCAGAAGCAGCCGACCCGATCGCAAGGCAGCCGGAGGCGGCCGACCAGGGGGCAGACGGGGCCGGGGAACATCCGGCTAGGGGCGAGGACGGCCGCGGCCAGCCGGGCATGCCAGGGCGACAGCTAGCCAAGGCATCGCGGGCGCGCGGGCTCAGGAGTCCGTGGGCCAGCCGACCATGGCTGGAGGAGCTCGGGCGCGCGGGATGCAGGCGAGGCAGACGGTAGCAGCTGGCGGACACGGTCGAGCCAGAGGTCGGGCGCACGAGGGCGAAGCCGGAGATGCAAGGCGTAGGTGAGAGACGAAGGACGGGCGCACGGGGGCGCAGCAGGAGATGCGAGGAAGGCTGGGGCGCAGCACGGGGCGCGGGCGCGGAGGTCGACGGGGGCGGAGCCGGTTGGGCGCGGCTGGGAGCCGGAGGTCGGGCGCACATGGGCTTAGCCGGAGATGCGAGGCGGCGAGGCAGGTAGGGGCGCGGGCGCGGAAGTGACGGAGGTGGCCGGGCGCGGACTAAGCCGGAGGCGCATGGGAGCTCGAGGGAGGACGGGAGCACAAAGCCTCGGGCGTACGGGCTGCGGATGGAGGCGAAAACAGGTCGCGCGCACCCCACACGGGCACGAAGGCACGGACGGAGTCACGGAGGTGCACGCATGGAGGTTGCTGGTGACGCCGACGAGCGCGCGCGAGCGCGGCTGGGTCAAGGTAACAAGTGCGACGTTGAGCTCTCAGGCTTCTCCGGCGGAGAAGGCGGAGACGTCGAGATGGCGACGAGCGGACGTGGACGGGCGCAGCTCGTCGAAGATGTCGCGAACGAGAGCGTGGAGGTAGGGCGGCGCCAAGTCCTTAGGTGTCTCCGGGAGAGGTGGAGGGTGACGTCGAGCCCGGGACGGCAATGGCGATGAAGAGAGGACGTGGTCGAGCACACGCGGGCGCAGCTCGGCGAAGACGGTGCAGACGCGGGCATGGCGCTGAGGCGGCGCCTGGCCCTCGCGGGTCTCCAGGAGAGACAGATGGCGACGACGCCGAGACGATGATGTTGATGAGAGGTTCCGGTTGTGTGAGCGACGGCGTTCCAGCGGGATTTTGGGCACGAGCACGAGCACGGCGGACGCGAGATGTACCAGGTTCGGGGTCTTCTTGAGAAGGCAAAACACCTACTCCTGCTTTGTGGTGCATATGGTGGAGTATATGGCGTTACATATTTTCTCATAGAGTTTTTTCCTCTAAGTAAAATCACCCCTTCTAAGTGAGGCAATCCGGCTGATAGATGGGGTCGGCTGTACAGCCAGCCGGCTAGGACCCACAAAACGGTCACCTACATGAGTTTTCCTTATAGGTACGTCAGCTCCGTACTTGATGTGACAAGATGGTCCCCGACCGCCTGCTAACTCTTAATAAAGCTAAGTTGACATTGGAGGTAATGTCTTGTATACCTTTTACCCATGCCTCATTTTGCCCATGTCGTCCTTGCGTGCCGACTAGAAGTGTCCAGCCGATTATGATCAGCCAGACGCTCCCCACCTGGGAGTTGAGGGCAATCATCTCATCCAGGGGTAATCCCTCCCCCCCCCCCGAAATATGGTCACTTGTTGTTGGCGATAGCATGTTCTAGCATTCATTTGTGATCTTGTTTAAATGCCCCTTGAATTTATGCTCCAAATCTATTGAAACTTGCTCGACCGGGACTACGGCCAGTACCAATCAGGGCCAATTCAACTTGGTTTCACTTTTGATTGCTAATTTTTTCTTCATTCCCTTTGAGCATGTACACTTATCTTGTTTCCCATACCCAACCCCATGCTTCCCACAGGTAGCTGTGGTGGTTTGGGCAAGGAACCAATCTTCTACTCTCGTTCTAAGCGCAAGGCTGCGGGAAACAAGCAACTAAGAACTGATGATAATGATATCATGGCAGATTTTGAGGAAGAGGCTAAGATCATGACTGCTAGGACCACCGCAAGAACTCATGGTGGTTGTTCGGGTGCTCGCAAGACAGTGACAAAGAAGTCAACTCGCAAGCCATTCAACAAATGGAAGCCCGAGGCATATCAAGAATTCCGAGAAGAGAATCCATATGAGAAACAAGGGTCTTTCTTTGGCAATCCTCATTCCAAACCAAAGACCAAGAAGGGATTTACAAGGACATATATGTGCACAAGGACTACTCTGTTACACCTCAAAACACCATTGACCTTGATCACATGAAGAATCCAAGACACAAGGGCTATTTTAATGAGACATTTGCTATATGTGAGGAGTTCGGCCTCATTCCTCTCATGAAAATCAACCAACCTTATATTGAGTACTATATCTTGCAATTCTTTCCACTCTTCATGTTGGTGAAAATGAGAAGAGAACTATGAATTGGATGACCAAGGATAGGATGTTGATGCCAATTTGAAGGAACTTGGAGATCTTTTGGGCTATGAGGACAAGGGTGTCCATTTGCCAAGTGGACGGAGGAACCATGGCAATGATCTCTCAAGCAACAAGAATGCGATTGCTAATATCACTATGGAGGGAGGTACCCCGGAAAAAACTGCTCATATTGTTCGTCCTTTGAGTTCTTTAACCATGTCTTTCGTGAGACTCTAGCACCCCATGTGGGCAATTGGGATGAAGTTCATGGTTTCATGTTTGACTTGCTCAAGAACTCCAAGGAGAAGCAAGTGACTGGGGAGAAGTTGGATGTCATGGATTGGGTCCATGAAGATCTCTGGTTTACCGTGATTGATAAGAGGGCCCACATCTATGGACCCTTCTATATGAAGCTCGTCCGTAAGAAGTGGTGCGAAGCCACCAACGAAGACATCGTGAAAGATGGCAGCCCAGTGGTAAAACATCGTGTGAAAGAGCTGAGGTTCAAGAAGCATTTGCTTCCAAAAGAACAAGCTGAAGCATCAAAGAAAGCATCCACATCTCATGTGGGTGTTGTGGGTCTATGCTACAGAATTTTAAAAGATTAGCCTACGTAGTCCACCAAGATCACTATGCAGATAACGAGGCATGCCCATACATGCAAGGATCGGGATAACGACTCACCAGGAAGCGTATTGGATGTAGTCATAGAAGAGGTCTGAACAATCATAGATCCTCACAACTAGACCTAATTGTAAGGATTTCGCTAAGTCTTCCTTCGTCAAGGATCACACGTGTAATCCCTCTTATTTTGTGCACACGTACGCTCTTGTCAACCCGTCAGTACTCCGCCATCCAAGAATCGGCACCAACAAAGAGAGACAGCCTTTCAGCGTTGCTAACTGGTATATCTAATCAACTGTGATTAGCGATATTATGAATCTGAAATTTCTCAACACATGAGAGAGAAAACTAACTAGAGCTAGGTCTAATCAAGAGAGTATAACTCAAAAACCTGATTAGAAGAGGCTGTAATTCAATTAGAGATGTTTCTAATTAGAGGCTCTAATTCAATTAGAAGTTCTCTAATTATACTTCTAATTAGATGATCTAATTATAGAGGCCCTCTAATTAGATCTCTAATTCAATGAGAGAGAGAAGGACAAAAGGCCAATTGATGTGTTCTCCAAAGAGGAGGAGGTGGGGATTATATAGGTGGAGCTAGAAGGGAACCTGCCATGGGGGGAGGTCGGTTTCTCCCTCCCGTCCCTTGGCCGCACCACCCCTCCTAGGGAATCTCGGATTGAACTCTTTGTGGAGTCAAATCCCAACCTTTTTTTTTTCTTATTCCCTCTCATTTATTTCTCAAACATATTCAGGAAAACTCCTACGGAAAGCTTGTGCACTTTGTGAGATCATGGTCCCCACCTGACATTCCATAAAATTAGGTTTTGCCCACAGGAGGAAATATGCCCCCCCTCCCCCTTTGGCAATGCTTTCATATGAGGAAAGTCCCCGGAACTCTTTCGGCACCCCGTTACTCCTATAGATAAATCATTGATATTATTAACTATATTAGAAACACATTTTTAACACCCCGAGACATCTCATGTCCTCTGGAACTTCTCATATAAATTATACCTAACACCGACATGATTTATCTCTTATAATAACTTCCCTGAAACCACTCTGATTCACACTGGACTTGTTTCTGTGATATTGTACGACATAGAACATTCATAAAACCAATAACAACATACAATTTGTCTCAATAAAAGGTTTTCACGTCTTAAGCGTGTGACTCGTAAATGCTCGATAACACACAGTCATGTTCGGGCACTTACCGAACAATAACCAACAACGGGATCATGGACGTCCATAATGGCTTATGTGTCTTCCTCGAGAACGAGGGAACCTTCTAAGTTACTCATTGCACTTATTCCCTTAACTTCACGGTACCAACGATATCACAAGGCTAGACTATGTGATTTGGTCTGATCAAACTCTTTGATCATAACAAATATAACTTGTTTACCGATATCGTTCTCTTTTCTCATACATATCCCCGATGACCCTATGATAAAATCACACTTTTTCTGGCCATACGATATGTCATTGGTGATAGTTAGACGGGCCATAGAATGTATCTCTCTATCATCTAGAGGAGTTAAGTACTAATCTTGAATGATCTTAATTCTATTACACTTTCTAGGTCATAACCAGATATCACCTTTATAGTCCCCAGTTACGGCAAGACGGTTGATGACATCCATAGTATAGCTTTCGATCATGCGGTCTCTAGATATTCTCATAGTATAGGAATTATAGTCAATGTTAACTTCATATGCATTTGCAAAAATACATAATGATTGTTTAATCTCTTTTAGCAACAACATATACTTGGGTCGGTTAAGTACTATTGTTATCCTAACAATAAACTCTTATGTTTTTTTAGACTTTCTTCTAAGTGTGTAATCAGCTGAATATAATCATCTCACAAACCATAAGCTAATCTTAGAGACAAGATTTGAAACTCTCGTTTGTTCATGTATTCACACCCGCACAAAGATTTTCCTTTGAAAACTCACTTTTCAAGTGTTATGGTGGTTGTAGCATGATGACATAAACTTAATTGTGAACTTGGAGATAGAATAATAACTAAATATTATTGTCTCTAGGGAATACCTCCAACAGGTGTAAGGTCTAGTGTAGGGGCTGATGATTCTATAGTGGCTGAACCATATTGGTTCAAGAAGTTTTAGTCCAAGGCCAAAAGGGCCTTTTGGTTCAAGCTTGACCTCCAGGGCCGCATGTATGAGGCTCATGCGTATCACAAGAAGTCCTGCAGCTCGTTAGAAGGCCATGATGGTACTAGCAATGGAAGTCCAAGCATGGCTAATGGAGTGATGATGATATTCCTTCCGCTTCCACCCACCATGGCGATGGCGGAGAGTGACTCTCGATGGGATGAGTAGCTCACTCTTCTCCCTTTTTGCATTTATGACAAAGGGGGAGAATGAGTTCTATTAGGTTGAGCCGGGGATTTGCATGGAAGGGTTCACAAGCATTGCTTGCTTTCTCGTTGTTATTATCGCTTGTGTCTACTTTTTTTGGATATTTGTGTTTTTAAACTTTCCGTAAGCGTGGTGTAAGACATGCAAGTACCCTTATGCTTAAGTATCCTATTGACTATCTTGCAAGTCTATTATTCTAGCCATTATGCATATTTGCTCATTACTTGCTAGAATGCTTGTGCACCTTGTTCTACAAATCCTATGCTCAATAATTATGTTGTCATCAAACACCAAAAGGGGGATACTAAAAGAGCATTTCCATCTCTAAAGTGTTTTGATGTTTGTTGACAACACAATGAGTATCCTAATGTGGCTAAGTGGTGCAGGGGATTTATAATTATGAGCATAATTGATATTTGTGTTGGTCCTTATGATGATCCATATGAACAATCTCGAAGAGGCAATCAGTTTGTGGGGTTTCTGTCAAAGCCGATACTACCGA
Source organism: Alopecurus myosuroides (assembly GCA_028641055.1). Taxonomy (NCBI): domain Eukaryota; kingdom Viridiplantae; phylum Streptophyta; class Magnoliopsida; order Poales; family Poaceae; genus Alopecurus; species Alopecurus myosuroides. The sequence goes on from CM054059.1 coordinate 154,486,438, forward strand.
TTTTCGTCCGGTAGTACCGACAGGGAAGTACCGGGCTTAGTCGGTACTACCGCCTTTCTAGAACGCGCCCAGATGCAGAGATTCTGAGGTGTGAAAAGATGCGGCAGTACCAGCAAGGGCCAGTAGTACCGCTTGCTCGGTACTACCAGACCACCTCGGTACTACTGAATTATCCAGAAGCGGCACTAGACACATCAAAGAAATCTGGTTCACGATTTGGTACTACCGCCCCTGTGCAGTACTACCTAGTGTGGATTTTCAACTAAAGACACTGCGTTGACTTAGGTCGAAAAAGCTTAAGCTGGTACTACTGGATGGCTTCTGGTACTACCGGCCAACACAATAAATGGCCCAACAGGCAGATTTGGTGGAGGAGTATTTATACCATTCTCCTAGATTGAGAAGGCTAACACTTGTTTATCTCTCTCTCCACCATTTCGCAAAGGCTTCAAGCCCTTTGATATCCCTCTCCACCCACTCAGTCAAGCTCAAACTTGGAGAATCGAAGGAGAAGGCCAAGATCTACAAGTCTACCAAAGCGATTTACATTCCCCCCTCATTCACTTGAGGGATACATGCCTAGATTTCCTTCTGGAAAATCTAGGCCTCTTGTTGCTCACTTGTATTTCTTGTAACAGATTTATGTTCTGATTCTGGGAGCCCCCAATTCAGCTGTGGGTGTGTGCCTGAAGCTCATTGTAAAGACTCCAGATTCTTCCTCGAAGGATTCCAATAGTGGAAGGTGAACTAGGCCTTTGTGGCAAAGTTCATTGGAGAATAGAGTGAAGCCTTTGCGGCGTTGATTAGGCCTTTGTGACGAAACTCACACCCCTTTAACAAGACATACTCCCCTCAAAAGGTAGAACTCGGCAATACATCCTTGTCTTCGCGTGCTTCACTTCGGTTCCTTCTATCCTTTAGCTTTTACATTGTGCTTGTATCTTGCTTAGTGTTCCTTGTCATATAGGTAAATTCATCTTAGAGAATTTACCTTTGTTTCAAGGCTAAATCGAAAAAATATTAAAATTTGGAAATAACACCTATTCAACCTCCCCTCAAGGTGCCCATACGATCCTCTCATCAGGGCCGACCTTGCCTCAACTAGAAGAGGGATCATAGCATCTACTTGGATATCCTGTATTTCTCCAGCTAGAATGGACAACATATTCCCAACAATATTAAACATCCGTTTTATTCCTATGAAGTTTTGTGGATTGTCTCATGTAAAGTAACCATAGTTCCAAAATATGACGTCCCGTCATAAAGATCGTTTGGGTCGGCCAAATGATTTATGAGCGATGCTTTTTTTTGTAAATATTTTAAAACTCATATTAAGAAGACAAATAGGATTTTTCACTAAATCTGAATCACATTAGGGACTAAGTATGATCGTACCATTGAAATGGAACAAGTCAGCTCCCCTTTCTTGGACCGGAAAAGGATGGCCATTAAATCATTTAATAACTCCCCAACATTTTTCATAGATTTTATCACGGGACCCATCTGGTCGTGGTGTTTCTATTTGAATTATTGCTAATATGCTTTCTATTATGTGTTAGAATGCATTTTTATTCCCGAGATATATGGGGATATCATGGGTCAAGATTCTACGAGAGCAAAGTTATTTTTATCCAGTGCCTCGAAGAATTTCTAGTGATATTCTATGATATAGACCTTTGGATTGTACCTCCAATCCCTTATCTTATTCAAGCCGGTAGATCATTTTCCTCATAGGCACGCCATTAGTAATCGGCTGAAAGTAATTTTTGTTGCTCCCTACTTCTTGTGTATGTTTCACTTTAGTGTGTTGAACCACTTGGACTCGTCATCACGCCTAAGTTTTATTACCTTCTCTCGTTAGACTCTCGCATAGCATCTTTCTGGGATGAGTTTAGAGGTGTTAACTCCACTTTTCAGTCCCACCAATCAATTATATTTAATAGTCACGTTTTTAAACCCTACCCTCATTACGCGCCCATCTCTCAAAAGCTTTCTTAGGCGGTGGATCTTATTCTATAAAACATCCATAGAACTATGACCAGCCAAAATATAAACCACTCTTGGGACACTATTTCAACAAATCCATCTTGGGGCAACTACGATAACTAAAACAAGAAATGTGCTTTATTTTCAAGGTGAGTCAAGGAGAAGCGGTGTGTTTTCCGACCCTAGACGAGTTAAAGCCCCGACACTAAATAAAGAAAACTCTTGCTCCCACTCGACACTTGTAAGCACCATATCCAACTACTCATAAGTTGGTATCTTCGTACGAGCGTCTAAGTGATCTATCTCCCTGGGAACGCTATTTTTCGTAGAGCTAGACTGTCGAAAATAGCATTGAAAAACTGAGTTAAATTTGTATTATTTTCAATTGAAAGCCACTATTTTAATAGAGATTTATTTGTTCGCGTGAGGTTGTGTCGATAATGATGGTGTTAATGATTCTCATGTGTTGTTATTGTCTTATGTTAGTGTATTTCTTCCCCGATGGTATGACGATGTATCTGTTGTTCGATAGCCTCCCACACAAGGGATGTGTACCCAACAATAACACGTTCAACAATCTAAGCTTCTCTCTTATTGGGGTGAGCCATTAAGTGGGTTTTTAGAACCTTTGAGTTTAATCCAGCTAGTGTAGATTTGGTCACTTACTATTGTTTCGTTACATTGTTGTTGGAATGTCAAGATGCAAAAGCTAGAGACACCAACGATGATTTCGAAGATCTCCGATGAACTAATTTTTAGTTTTATTATGGATCTTTCTAGTTCATGTGTATTTCAGTTTATTCGGTCCAGTGTATTTTACTAATTAAGCAATAATGATGGATCGTTGTGAAAAAGGAAAATGAGATAATTTTGAAATAAATGTGACACGAACAACCCACTACGAATCTCTTTCCTAATTGGTGATAATTGTTACCCATAGAAGGCGACCGCAATGATCCTCTCGGGGGCTTCCTCTGTCACATAACATAAAACATAATTTCTTTACAAAGACTGTAATATTTCAAAATGCTTTGAACCAAATAGACCCTTATAGTGACTTCTTGCATGCCCTTAAAATATTCATGTGTAAGTTTTCCAACCCATAAGAGTAAACTTTCGGCAATTGATATGACATAAAGTGCTTGTTTTTTAGTACTTTCTACTATGGCAAAATCGACATGGCAAAATCGACGCTAAGGCTGGTGCCAATGCACCGCCCACTATTCACGGGCTATAGCCCCTGCCACGTCACCTTCTCTCACCACTATCACCCCACTATCACAGGCACGGTGCCAGTGCACGGGCTATAGCCCGGGCTGTAAGATTCTCTCTCTGCCACATCAGCTTTTCTCTCTCCTCCACGTCAACACATATTTTGAAGATTAAAAACATTGCAAATAATAGAAGAAATTATTTTATTCAACTAAAATTGTACCGATTACATAATAATAAATAAAAATTACATAAAAATGAGAAAATTACATAATCTAGTTTTGATGAGCCCACACATGCTCAATCAAATCCCCCTGGAGCTGTGTATACATCGGCGAGTCCTGCATTTCGTTGTCCATCTGAATCCTTGCTGCTAGGCTTGGTGGTGCATTGGTATGTATTGGAGGCCCGACGTTGCTCGCAACTGTCTCATAGGTGTTCTCCAAATTGGTACCACGCTCATCGTCGATGATCATGTTGTGCAGAATGACACATGCACGCACGATCAACCCAAGAGTGCGCATGGAGTAGGAGCGTCCGGGAACTGCTAAAATGTTGAATCTAGACTTCAACACTCCAAATGCACACTCCACATCTTTGCGCCAACACGATTGAGCAGCAGTGAAGACACGTTGCTTGTCACTTTGTGGAAGAGTAACACCCTTCATGAACACCGGCCAGGAGGGGTAGATGCCGTCGGCAAGGTAGTAACCCCAGTTGTACTGGTGTCCATTCACCGTGAAGTTCACTGTGGGTGCTTCTCCTCTAAGCACTTCCGTGAACAATGGGGACTGATTGAGCACATTGATGTCGTTGTTGGACCCGGCGACTCCAAAAAAAGCATGCCAGATCCAACGATCATACGACGCAACGGCTTCTAAGATTACGGTTGGATGTTTGATGTCTCCCCTTGTGAACTGACCGGCATGCGCAACTGGGCAGTTCCTCCACTGCCAATGCATGCAATCTATGCTCCCTAGCATTCCCGGAAAGCCGCGCTCCTCGGCTTTCGCTAACAGACGCTGAGTATCCGCGACGTTAGGTCGACGGCAAAACTCTTCACCGTAACAGTCGATGATGCCCTCACAGAAGTTATCTAGACACTCTGACGAAGTTTGTCTAGCTAACTTAAGCCACTCATCTATGGTATCAGCACCGGATCCATAAGCTAACAGACGCAACGCCGTAGTACACTTTTGTAGCGGAGTAAAACCCGTACGGTTCAGAGCATCAACTCTTTGGGTGAAATACGGAGAGTATTCACCCAATCTATCCACAATGCGTAGAAAAAGGGATCGCCTCATCCGATACCTTCGACGGAAGAAGCTCGGAGGATAAGCGCAGTTGGGGGCGAAGTAGTCGTCGTAGAGCCGCTCGGCGGCGCCAACACGATCACGCCTGATGAACTGTCGACGGCGCCGCGGCGGTCTTGGCACCGCTTGGAGCGCCGCCTCGTACTCGGCCTCCATTGCCGCCTGCATTCCGGCGATCAGCTCACCCTCCAGTCCCTCGCTCGAATCGGTGCTGCTTGACGAAGACATGGCGTCGAGAGGGTGGAAATGAAGAGTAGAGAGGATGAAGTTGGTGTGGATTGAGTGCAGCATATGGGGGGGTATTTATAGGAGGGATCAGCTCCAAATTTCAAAATTTTCGAATTTTTTTTCAGTTTTTTTGGGCAGCAACGGATACCCCCAACGGCTAGCTGACGTGGACCAATAGGGGGGCGCCACGTCAGCTAGCCGTTGGCCCCAACGGCTCCTGGCCTACCGCCCCGCGCTACCGCCCCACGCCGCCAACCCACCGCCCCGCCTACCGCCCTGCCGCCCCGCCCCTACCGCCCCACCCCGTCGCTACCGCCCCGCCTATGCGGGCTATAGCCCGGGCGGCAGGGGCTATAGCCCGGGCGGTAGCGCCACCGCCCGCCGCGGCCTACCGACCCGCCCTACCGCCCCCTCTCGCCCCGCCACGGGCGGTAGGGGCGCTACCGCCCCCCGCTGCAGCCCCCATTGGCACCAGCCTAAGAGCCAGATCACATTCTAATATTAAGATTTGTGTAGGCATGAGAAGACTCTCATCGAGCATCTATGTATGTCGACTGAGAAATGACTGTATCTTTTTTTACATGAGAAATGACTGTATCTAAGTCGTTTTCTATGAGATAACGCTTTTTCAATAAAAAAAAATTTAGCAAATAATACTGTATATTTTTTGGGTACTCAATACGTTGGATATTTGACGCACTCAACTGAACGAAGCCCAAGCCCCAAAGCAGATATGGCCCAGCCCACGTACCATAATTCCCCAACAGTCCAACACTAATTTTTCTCAGGCAGTAGTCACAGACTCTCCCCTCGTAAAAAAAAGTAGTCATAGTCTCACAGACTCACAGAGATGATAGAGTCACACTATCTGTCTTCTTCTACGGAGTACTTAACCATCCAAAACCTGCTAACCACTGTCCAATTTTAACCCCTAATAACCTTCCACCAGCAACCAAAGGAACCTGCAACTCTGCAAGGCCACTGTTCCGCACTTATAAACGCCAAAAAGGATCAGGCACCTAGGGTTCCGCGCCACTCTCCATCGAAGGCGGCGGCGTCTCAGGCTGTCCTCGCAGCAATGAGGCCGCCGGCGGCGAAGGCTCTCTCGCCGGAGAAGAAGGCGGTGAAGCGGAGGAGCCGGCTACCGAAGTCCAGAGGGAAGAAGTCGCAGCTCGCCCTTCTTGGTGAGTACCTTGTATCGTACCGTCGACAAGAACAGTGAGCCCCTTGTTGATTTGGTTGCTGGCTATTCACTTGATCTGTCAGGGTTCTTTTGGTTTCGCTACTGCTAGTTGAAGGAATTCCATACTTTATTGGCACAAACTGTTGGTGCTGCTGTACTTGTATTCTTTATTTAGTTAGGATGTGGGGATGGTTTGGATGTAGTGTGATCCCGAGGAAATTTTAAAAAGGGTGATTTTGGCACAAACTAGAGCTTTCCCTTCCAGTCGTATGCTTACTGAGTTACTGTGGTTATGTAATTGTTGCCCCTGTTGCAGCAATTGATAATATTATTCATGGACCATGGTCTTGCCGGCCACACAGCAAATTTTTGATAGATAAATTATGCCCCTTTTCCACGTGCAATCTATCACCATGAAGTTCAAGAGAATGCGCAACTACCACATGATCATAAATTTGTATCAACTCTAGATGCCAGGAATTTGACTATCAAAGCACGTGATGTGCTTTGTACAGTTGTACATAACTGGAGGTTAATCGTATTGCTGAAGTTTACTGCTGGAAAATTTCATCTCCTTCTATAGAACGATTACCCTTATGTGTGTCCATCAACATTAAGTAGCCCTGGCACTGAACTCATGTTTTGATCACAGGGGGGTGTTCACCTGGAAATGCATTTGCTCCACATGTACTGGGTATCAACCAGGGAGAGGTATGCAGCTTCAGACACCTACCCATCTTCTTATCTTACAAGAAAGGCCTAGTTTCACTTGTCAATGTGTTGTTTTACTGCTCATCACCTTAGCTTAATATGGAATTTCAGCTGGCGAGTAGTATTTCCAGTTTTCTCTGTCTAACCTGGCTTAGTGTACTTCTGCTTTTCTCAGATAGTTTACTGTGTGATGTGTGAAAATATACAGTATTGCACTATTGTTAGTTTGCTGTTCCTAGGAGTGTATTATCTGCAACATGATCGACGTTAATGTTTGTCAGCTGTCCTTGTGTTCACTAGCAAAATTTTCAGATGTAGATGACTCTGAAGTCTGAACTTCATTCTAGCCCTCCAGGTTCTAAACATTAATATAGTACTTAGAGTTTTATATGACTACCGTAAGGCCCAGTCATAAACAAAACTATCTTTATACTTTTTTTAGAGCTACAGTATGCTTGTATGTGCTTGTGCAGTGCAATCTGTCATATTCAATGCACTGAGAAAGTCCGTGATCCATATGCGATTGATGGCCTACGATTACTCTTGTCAAGCTTCTGCACGAATCTTTGATTTGCCTCTGTTTATGGTCCCAGTATGTGATAGAAATATGGCTCGATTTCCACATTTTTCATATAGTTCCTATTTCTGAAGAAAAACACTTCGTTTCTATTTCTGAAGAAAAATGGGAGGGATACAAAAATTAGTGGTTACAGAAGATTCACTCTGTGCGTTATTCATATGTTGTTTATAAATTAACAGCAATGATTAAAGTACTTTTATACGCAGGATATTACCTTCAAGATTAGGCTGTTATCAGAGCTGCATGACAAATCCATTTGCATTCTATCAGCCAATGGTACATTATCAAGTATAACCCTCCGTCTATCCTCACAATCAGGTGGCCTTAACAATGCAGTTTACCAGGTTTGCCTCAATATTCTCAGCGCCTAATGTTAGATGCTACTATCCCCCCATATTTAGTAACGAACTGCTTGTCTTATATCAGTTACATGTAGGCTAGTTATGTAGGCTAGAGGCTACTTGTCCAGTACAAGTTCTTTAGCCCCTTATGTAGCGGCCCCTCCTTCAGCACATAATGGATCATATGCGAAAATAAATCATTTCCACCTCCTGGTCTTACTTTGAACTGATTTTGCAGGGTCACTTTGACATAATTTCTCTGAACGGCTCTTATCTGCAGTCTGACGAGGGTGGTTCAGGAAACTGCGACGGGGGTTTAAGCATTGTAGTTTCTACTCCCTGCGGCAGCCTGTTTGGAGGTAGCGTTGGAGGGCCACTGATTGCTGCAGACCCTGTGCAGGTACATGGGATAATTTTGTCAATTATCAAGAGGAACTGCAGGCACATGCCAATATGGCGTAGTAACATAAACTGATACAAAAATGTTCCAAAGAGTTGTTGTGACGTAGTCGATGGCACATTTCTGATGTTCTTTTCCGCCTTTATTCTCTTTTATACAGAAATTCAGAGAGTTAATTTTTCATTTTGTGTTATACCTCAGGTGGTTGCTGGAAGCTTCAACTACAGGGTGACAGAGGAAAAGGAGCCAGAGACGAGTGACAGCCAACTTAATGAGCTGAAAGTACCCTGGGAGCTGGATGCAATGCCTTATGAACCGTTTTCACCTTTGCCTCAGTTCGGGTGGTCCACGATTGAAGATGTCAATCTTGGGCGGCATGGCTTCGACCTGACAAATGGTTAGCATTGGCACTATATGTACGAAGATAGTATATGATGGAGATATAACACAACAGGTGCTGAAAACTTTGTTCCAAAGATACTTTTTATGGGTGATGGAGTACTTCCATGGTCAAATACTATAACACAACAGGTGCTGAAAACTTTGTTCCAAAGATACTTTTTATGGGTGATGGAGTACTTCCATGGTCAAATACATAACTCGCTGAGGAAATATAGTTTTAAACTTCTATTCTGAGATCTATAAGTGTAAAACTGATATGGTTCTTATTTAGGAACAGCAGTGTAGTTCTACAGATTTAATTATCTCAGTAAAAACTAAACCAGTCATAGCAATTCATTTTATGTCCAAGAATTATGAAATGCACCCTGAGATGGTAGAAGCGTCTTCTGAGCATTTGTGACATGTGGAATTCAGCTGAATCATCCACGACATGGGCATGATATTAGGCAAAGATCAAGTATCCATCACCACTGATTAATTGGTGGCTGCCGTCAATTAAATGTGGTGCTGCATTATGTTATCAAGCTGATGCAGCAATGTGATAAGTTATGTACTTCAGAAAAGAAATCAGACAGCACAAGGATCCAATGAAAGGCATACCAAACAGTTACAATATTTGAATTCATTAACACAACATATACAGGTACAGAGTAGGATGCAGATAATATAGCAGATGCAACCTCTGAAATGCTGGGTACATATTTTTATTCAACACAATATTATTTTTGTTTCTAGCACTGATGTAATACAGAAGTGCTGATTTTTCTACACGCTCCAACCAGCAGGTCTAAGAGCTCCCAAGCAGCTTCTTGATATCCTTCTGCAGATATACAGAGCAAGTGTTATTTTGAACGCCCAGCACTTCAGAATTCAGCTCGTACAAGAGAATGGAAATCACGGTGCTGTAAGTTACCTCAATGCTCAGTGGGGAAGTGGTCGGTGCATAGCGGTCCACGACACGACCCTCCTTGTCAACCAAGAACTTGGAGAAGTTCCACTTGATGCTGTCGCCGAAAAGGCCACCTTTGCTAGACTTCAGGAACTTGTACAGAGGGGATACGTCCTTGCCGTTAACATCAACCTGACAGACAATAGGATGTAAGGCTCAATTATTACAGCACTACATAAAATGGAGATCATGGATTGTCCCATTGGAAGTTGACACATGTAAAAGAATATTGCATTGAGACAGGTTATCCTACTCAAGCAGATCATTATGTGTATCACACTGAAACAGATAAATGCATTACTTCGTTTGAGGAAAATAACTTCGCAAATCTACCTTGTCAAAAATGGGGTACTCGGCCTTGAAGCGAGTGCAGGCAAACTGAACTATCTCCTCATTGGTGCCAGGCTCCTGTCCACCAAACTGGTTGCATGGGAAAGCCAGGATTTCAAGTCCTATAAGACCACAAATTGGCAAAAGACCATAGTGATTAGCATCCCAACAACCAAAGTTTGTTGTTTAATCGAATAACCAATTACCGTTGATCAATAAGCATACTGGTCCAGTGATCCATTTGACAACAAAGGAAAAAATTTAGAAATGCAATGTGTGAAGTAAACACCTTGGTCCTTATACTTCTGGTACACCTGGCTCAGCTCGGTGTAGTTGGAGTTTGTTAAGCCACTGGAACAATTGGTCAAAAAACAATAATTAGCAGACGAAGAAGTACTGTTTTTATGGAATTGATTTTTTTATGTCCACGTCAGCCAAATTATTTTCGACAATCAAGTAGGCAGACAGCAGGTGACTTATTTTATTTTGGATTATCAAGTACTCCGTAGATAGCAGGTGACTTATTTTAATTTGGGCAATCAAGTAGTAGTAGACACTAGATTGCAGGTGACATATTTTACTTTGACCATTTTTTCCCCTTTTGCTGAGGACTACGCAATGACAATCTGATGTAAACGCGCTGTTCCTTGGAAAGAACGAACGGGTGCGAAGTTACAGAGACAAGTCGTACCACTGGGATGCGACGTTAACGATGAGAAGAACTTTCCCCTTGTAGGTGCTCAGGTCGACGTCCTTCCCGCTAGCATCCTGCGCAGCAAGAAAAACGCGTTCGTTAGGATCGTAGTAACCGCACAATTCACCTTTGCACCTTCCAGAAAAATCAGGCGGAACATCGAACTGAACTACTGGGTAGCGAATTCAGACGGTTTAGCAGGCTAATCCAAAGGGGGATCGGCAGCGAAATTCACATGAAGCTCCACCGGAATTATTAAAGCGCAAAGCGAGTACAGGTCGAGGTAGCCTCGGAGTCTGGCCGGGGATCTAGCAGCGCGTGAATTGTGGAGCATTTTAGAGACCCTACGGGGCCGGCTTAATTAGGCGCTAAAAGGTTGGCGAGAGGAGAGCGGGGCTGACCTTGACGGTGAAGTCGTAGACGGAGCTGGCGGACGACGCGGCGGCCATGCTGGAGCGGACGGCGAGGTTCCCCGTTCCCGGCGCGACTGGGCGGAGATCGAGCGGGTCGGGGTTCGAGAAGTCAGGAGCAACGGGTAGTTGGGGGTTGGGAGGCGGTAGCGTGGAAACGACGAAGTGAGGGCGACCGAGATGAGTGAGGGATGGGCCGAGACGTCACCGGGAGATTTATAGGGCCAGGCCCACGGCCAGGGGAGGTTGGGTTCGAATCTTATGGGCAAAGTAACAGAGGTGTGAACACGCTGTGTGTGGACTGTGGCCCGCGACGGGAAATGCACGTAGCCGCCGCCTACCCTCCTCACCTCACGTGTGAACGGGGATCCACGCTCTGGGTCAAGGCGGACAGCGGCTGCACCGTCGATCGGGTTCAGACGGTCTCGACGGAGAACCGTCCGATCGGACAGCCGAAGGTCGTCGAAGCATCCAGAATCATCCGGACAGAGCACCCGTACCGTGTGCGCGGCCAGGTGCAGTTGTCGATCTGTTGGTGCGAGCAACTCACGTGGACACAGTTTTCGCCCGCCGGCGCCGGGATTCCGTCGTCCACGCGCGTATGTACTGTACCTGTACGTGAATAATGGTCGTAGTCGTCTTGTCCAGGGCCGGTCCATACATTTACGGGCACCGGTGCAAGGCGACAACCTGGGGCCCTTTCGCGCACATATAGACGTAAAAATATGTTATATTTTAAAAGTGAAGTATGAAACATTATGATATAGATAGATTATCTCTAAACTCTAAAATTAAAAACTCAAAATATTTTTCTATCAAGTTAGTCCATGGACGAAGAGAGTAAAACCTATAATTTTTTTTATCCATGAGAGCGATTTCTTTTGAAAAATAGAGTCATTTAAAGCCAAATAGAGGAACGAGAAGGATGGACTCGTACCATCTCTCCAATGTCTAGTCGATGGGGAATGAGCTGTACGTTGAGGATGGGAGGATATCTAATTAGGAGCGATTCGATTACGTCGTTGATCTATATTAGTGGCTGTCCATAACCTCGGAATTGGAAACGACGGAAGGAGCCATGCTGTTACCAAAAAAAGACTATTGAGAATTTTGGGGAGGAGAATCAGCAACTGAAGTTTACATGTTTAGAGGTGAGAGATACCGATCATTTTTGTTACTGTCTAGCGAGAGTTGAGCGTGGTGGCCTGGTGGGTTAGCCTTGCTACATTAGACTTTAGCCTCATAATCTTCTATAATATATTTTTATATTTTATACATACTTGGGACTAAGATAATATTTACACTAATAACTATAGAAGTATTACCTAGGATGGGCCTCTGCCTTTCAGGGGCCCAGGGCGGGCACCCCGTTTGCCCACCCATATGGGCCGGCCCTCTCGTCGGTAGTGACATACGCGCTGGCGTTGCGAGTACGCGAGGCAAGTTCTACACGGTCGGACGGAACTTATTCGGGAATCCGGAGCCTGGCATCCCGTTGTGCGTTTCAGGCCTGGAACGCAACACGCATATGCCGCCCTGTGCGGATGCGCCCGCCGACGGTCATTCTCGCGAAAATGCAAAGCGCATGAATGCCCACTTGCCCAACACGACGAGACTCACTTCATCCCAAAATAGATGACTTTCATTTGTCTAAACATACATATGTAGGTTGGTGTACCGTCCCTTGGCAAATACTGTATGATTGGTAGCGTGAGATCGAGTACAAGATGAGGAACTTCACGAGGAAGAAGAAAGAACACTAGAGAGAAGTAGGAGGAGAATTCATGGTTATTTTCCTCTTTTCAGTCCTATGGATTGCGTTACATACTCAGTCTAAATGGCCTGTCACTTACGCACACAATGGCACGCAGGCCCACCTGTCACACACAACTCTGCGCCACCTAATACGCCTTCTATAACTGGTGGCACACTCGAATGCCGAAGGCGCTACCTCGTGCATGACAGTTGGATGTTCGAATCTATATAAGACAAATAGAAATCATCTATTTTGGAACGGAGAGAGTATATAGGTAGATCAAAGTAGTTTGATGGCGCAACCAACGAGCCCTTGAGAGCATCTCCAACGGGGCCACCTGAAACCTCCCCCCAAACGTTCAGACAGACAGTTTGAACGGTGTCCGGGCTAAAAACAATCACCCAACCATTCTCCCCAAAGTCAGGCCAAACATCCGTACAACCTGGCAATCCCTAAATCCAGCCCATATGTGGGGATAGTTTGGGGTGGTCCGACAGCGTCCGGACAGCCCGCCACGTCGGATTTGGCCCACCCGACCCCACATATATCCCCTCATTCTACACTCTGGAGAAAACCCTAGCTCCACTCTTCGTCGATCCCCTTTCACTCTGCTTTCTTTCTCGTCGTCTCCACTCGACCATGACCGGCTCCAGCAGCGGATCTGAGACTAAGATGTACCCCCTCCGTTCCATATTAGATGACTCCCATCTAGATGTATCTAAACATATTTCTGTACTAAATACAACTATTTGAGAGTTATCTAATATAGAACGGAGGGAGTACTAGAATGCACTTGTGGTGGATGAGTAGGAGGTTTCAAGCGGAGCTGGGGAGGAAAACAAAGCATTGTCGCCAGCAGTTGCTTCCGCGACCGAGCTTTCGTGCTTCGCGTGTGGACGAACTTTCGCGACCACCAGAGACGGAGCAGTGCTGCATCCACCGTCACAGGTTTTTGCGGCCAGGAGGATGTTGCTATGCAAAACTTGGTTGGAGTGGGTAGGACAAAGCAGTGCCGGATTTCCTAAAGTTTTGGACAAGGGTCTATAAAGTGTTCAATCAAAGTCCGGGAGTACTCCGCACCAAGCAGTCTTTCTGCCGCATGTGGTCCTGCATCCAAGTCGGCGTTAACAAGTTTGTCGGTTACTATGCCGAAGTGGGATGTGTAAGTTAGTAGACACGTTTATCCACTATGTTGCATTTTACTATTTGTTGAATAGTGTTTCTATTTGGTAGAAGATGGATGCTATCCGTATTTTCAATGAAGATTCGGGGCGGGCGCGCCAATGGCAGCTCGACCATTGTTGGGACATTTTGAAGGCTTCTCCGTCCATGGACTGCACGCCGAATTCCGAGAGGAGAGAGATGATGCGCCATGCAGAGACCCAGGGTCAGATGTGTGGTGACCCATCACACCACTTCATATGTGTAGTGCGCAAGTCAATGACATAACACTCACAGAAGGACTTATCCGTGAATATTACATCCCTCAGAGTAGTACAACAGAAACATAGCAGGACCAGGCAAAATTATAGGATACAAACTTCATTACAAAATCTTGAGAATCTCTTTGATGAATCAAGAAGATCTCATACAAATGAAACATCAGAAGAAGCAATTCGAAGATCCAAGCTGGAGAAGAACTCTAGCTCAAAACTAAATCCACTATGGCTGATGCCAGCCCTAAACTACGGCTTTTAACAGCGAACTCCAAGGATGGACTCCACCTACACCTTGATAGCTTCTCCTCTATCAGCGTTGCTGATGATGATGCTTCACGATGACGACTTCCATCAGGCTTCAACTCTAAGCAGGGGGTCAAACGGGAACGAATGAGTAACGAGCGTTACTCAACAAGTTCATGCTATATAGGGAATAGTATGATGCACTAACTACAGCTTTAGACTCAAAAGAGTCATAAGCTAATGCAAGGTTTTTGTAAATCTTTCTTCAAGAGGTTGCTTTTAATTCTGAAGACTATGCCCGTCAGATCTTCACAGGATTAGAACTTCATGGAGTTGCCTTTCCTGCGGCGTTCGCAGGTCCTTCCCGGAACAAGGGGTAACATGTCACATCCTTTTACACTCTGCAGAGGTGCGTTACTTTACCCATGGACGACCAAGACCATGTTGCACTACCAGGCTCGAGATCCTGTCCATTCCCACTTAGGTGTGGGGCCCGGTTTTTGGTCCAAGCCAAACCATGCTTCTCCGCACAACACATGTGTCGTGGGATGATCACGGCAGATGTTACCAGAGGTAACTGATCTTGGGGTAAGTCGACACAGGTATTTGGGAGAGGGTTTAGCTCGAAAGAGAACATGATGATGATAAGCGATCTAGGAATCGGCTCTCAACTCGTCGAGTCTCGAATATGGCTCTCGGGTTATACTGGATACTCGATAATAGGAGATATGATTATTTCGTGAATCTCTGTCAAGCTAAGCCATGGGGCCGGTTTATAAAGTACCCGTACCCCCCTGGCTTGCCCTCCAAGGCGCAGCTTGAGTCCTATCCGAACTCTGCTTACAAACCCTAGCTTTCCTTACCGCAACCCACAATCCGGGGTACGAGGCCTACGAACTTTGGGCCTTCCAGAAGTTTCTTTATCCTTAGCCGGATCCCACGCGACGTCCTTTGGGCCGGGTTACACCTTGGAGTTGGCATACCGGGTTACTATCCCCCCATCAGTAGTCCCCAGGATAGCTTGGGCTTCCTGGATTCTTCCTTGAAGCACTGGCTATCCCCTGCAAAAATATCAAACGCTCAAGCGTATGGAGGCCGGGTTACAATGCTTTGATAAATGGCTGGGTCCAACTCCATGGTGACCATGCAATAACCCGGCTCTCCTCCAAATGCTTCTCCTAATTTTCCAGGTCTAAGCCTTAATAAAAACTCCACAACTCTACACTTTTCTCGATAATTAATCCTGATATCACGGAAAGTATCCCTTTCTCTTTTTTGCCAGGATCTCTTGCTCAACACTCGATACACCTCCCGTAAACTTTGAATAGATAGCCGTTACCCCGCAATTACCGGGTCCCGCCCGTTGGACTTGATTTTTCCACCCGAATCATTATAAATAGGTCCTTAGGGGTAACCCTAATCCCAACGTCTCATCTTTCCTCATTCCTCTTCCTCCGTACCCAAACCCGCAGAGCACCATTACGGGAACCCCGCGCACATCACCGGAGCCCATTTGTTACCGGCTGCGCTCCGCCACAGCGCGCTCAGCCCCGCCGCCGAGATCCGCCGCCAGACACCCGACCTGCCCGCCAAGAGTCGCGAAAGGGCACCAGGCCTGCGCTATTTGCCTCCGCAAGGCTTCATTTCAACCTCCTCCAGTAAGTCTCCGGTACTCATTAATCTACCCTTGCAATTCCTTGGTTTTGCCTCACATTGGATCTGAATCGACCCGCCGGCGATTTCTCGGGGCGCATCGAATTAGGTTGCTAGCATTCGTCCCAACCCATCCAATAGATAGGATGTAGACTTCAGTTCCCTCCTCTTCCACCAGTAATCATTAATTTCGCCGTAAATCTAGAAATGGAATTCCCAATCTAGGCTCGAGCCGCCTAAAATTTCCGCCCTTGCTTCTGTCACCCGGAAAATCCTCCCTTTCCAGTTCATTTACTCGCGATAGATGCGCGGACAACCATCTATTTCTCCTAAACACTTATCCATACATTAGCCTCCATAATTTTTTATAAGGACGCATGATACCCAGATAACATTTATCTTCCAAGCTGCCTCAATACCTCTTATCATTACTCGGCCAACTGACAGTTTCCGAGTCTCGTTTCTCATGTTTTTCTACCTGATGTTTTACAGGTTAACCCCATGGCACCCAAGAAGCAGGGAAAGCATCCAGTCAAAGCCAAGACCACAAACTCCATATCCGCCAACTGGGCGAGATCTTCGGTCACCAAGGCCAAATTAGAAGAATTGGTCGAGCTAGGGGTTCTCCCCCCTCAAGAAATTATCCACTGGAGGGTGCCGGGTAACGAAACTCGGCCCACTCCGGCAGAAAACGAGGTAATATGCTTTGTTAAACATGTGACCCGGGGCTTCCGGCCTCCGGGTCATCCTTTCTTTCGCGACGTTTTAAGCCATTATGGCCTTCGCATCTTCGACATAGGACCCAACTCCGTTTTAAACATCACTCATTTTATCGTTCTTTCCGAGTCTTACTTGTGCACTCCGCCAAGTCTGGCCCTCTTCGTCGAACTCTTCCAGTGCAAACCGTGCCGCGAAAGCGGCGACGGTGCACTTCTTACTTGCGGCGGGGTTTCCATCCAACGCCGTAAGAACTCCTTAATGCCTCCTCTCACCCTCAACTCCCACGTAAAGCACTGGCAGCTCTCATACTTTTACTGCCAGGACACCTCCCCACCCGGCGAAAAGAAGTTGCCGGGTTACTCAGAGGGTCAACTTGATATTTCCGAAGCCTTCAATGGGTTTGCCCCTGACCCGGAAAGAGAAGAAATTCTACCTCTTTTATCCAGAATCTCCATCCTTTCTGCCCAAGGCCTCATCGGGCTTAACCTGGTGAAGACTTGGGTCGATTTCCGCATCCAACCCAACTCCATTCGCACAAAACTGATGTGCGAATACTCGGGGCAAACCACGGACCCGATCCGATACTCCACCAGCAATTTCGCTCCTAGCGATGCCAACAAAACAATCAAAGGCTTTCTGACGGAAAAGCTCGAGGTGATCCGGAACATAGCCGGATTAGAACCTTTCACCCTCGAGAACCCGGCCCCCGCGGTAAGGACCTAATTCTAACAAGTTTTAATTTTATTCGTTCCTCTTGATACAACTGTCAATCCTTGCTCTGGCGTCTCCACCTCAGGCCGACAGTGACTTCTGGAAGGCAAGTACTCCTCCTAACTCCGGAGACCCGGAAGAATAAGGGGATGCCGTTAACTCGGACGAAGGCACATACTTAGTCCCCTTGAATACGTCATGCCCTGCTTCTCATTTCCACACTATAATCTTGATTACTTTCAGGACAAGAAGACCAAGATGAGGAGGAAGAAACGGACGGCAAGGTGGAGTCTGCTAGTGATGAAGATGAACCGGAGCCAGCAATTAAAGCCGGATCCAAAAGAAAACCCCAAGGAATCGTTTTGCAGGTTTCATTTCATTTCCTTGTGCTTAACTTGCGTTTCCATGATATCATTCACGAGCTAACCCTGTCATCATCCCTTGGGTCATAACTGAAGGAGCCACCTGCGCCCAAACGTAGAGTGACCCGGAACAATCCGGGTAACGAGACCCTTAACCCGGGTACTTCATCGCCTCCAGTTCGACATACTGGTATTCACCATACACAAGAATCTTTCCCAAACATTCCCTCACAAAGTAATCTCACACCTTGCTTTGGTATTTCTCAGTATCTTCCGGGTCCAGCAGCGGCTTCCCCTCGGACTTCGCGGTGAACCCCGGGTAAAGTTCTTTTCCTGATGTTATACCAAACTTTTATCGCCCTTTTCATGACTTATGCGCTAACCGCACCTTTGCACTTTCTATAGAGCCACGGTCGTTGTTAGCGACCAGGAAGACATGGAAGTTGAGGACCGGGGTAAAAATAAACCGACTGACGATGTATTCACCACAGCTGGTGATGAGCAAGCATCACCAACGAACCCGGCTGGGCAAGAAGCCGGGTATCCAATAGCCTCGCACGCAAGCGAGAAGGAAAAAGGCGCAGCTGCGGGCGCGGGAGGAGGGCCAAACTCCGACATTCGGATGACCCGGGTGCCGTCTCCTGTTACGAAGAAAACTTCTTCTCCAAATTTCCGCGCCCCCGAGCCTTCTAACCCGGATAACAATGATTTTAACCAGTTGATGAGTGCTCTCCTATCAATGAAGGCTTCAGAGGGAAATATCTTGGAGCGTATGGCCGCAGCACATCAGGTAACATTATTTGATATTCCTTACTACACACCCAGTCCCCAAGTTCGGAGCATAACTTGCTGAAGTTGTGCTCGGTACTTCATATGGTACTCGGCTTGTCATGATATCCGACTTACAGTTTTACTCGTTCCTTGCAGGCGGAAATTACTCGGTCCGACGAGGTATTACTCAAGACCGACCAGCTCCTGCTTGCTGAAGTAAAGCGCAGAGAAACCCTTGAGGCGGAGGTGAAGACTTTGAAAAAAGATGCCTCCAGATACAAGAAGAAATACAATGCTACCCAATCTACACTGAAAAACTTGTCGAACCAGGTTGCGGACACTTATCGCATCTTGCTAAGTAAGTTTTTGTTCGCGATTAACGTACATGCCTCTATCTTATCGTTATAATAATCAAGATTACTGATATGCTTTCTTTTATTTCAATTATAGGTGCTAACCTTGCTGCTCCAGAGGACGATGCCGTTGCCATGACTAAAACGCTAAAGACTGTGCTCCGAACATTTTTCGCCGGCACAAAGCTTTTGTTGGATGCCGTGAAATGGCCTTCCGAGGTATACCCAGGCGAAGAAAATCTTAGGCAAGAGTTTTCAACGGTGCCTGGATGGATTGATATATGGAAGCGCTCATCTTGCCGAGTCGGTATGACCCGGGCCTTTACGCTGGCGAAAGCTTATTTTCCTAAGCTTGACCCGGCAAAGGTAATATCCGGGTTCCCGGAATTCAAGGCGGACGGCTCCAAGTTTACGCCCAAGGATTTCAAAGTTATACAATCCGCCGTACGCCACTCGGCTACTGCCTTGGCCGATAAGATGGAACTGGACACAATCATGAGCTCGTACGACACTGAAGGCAAAACCATTTTGGTGGAGGCACCCCCTCCCCTTGATATGCTGGAAAAATGGACGACTGACCTGGCCAGGAGGAAAGAAGAAGCTGCCAAGAGAGAGGCCGAGTTAGGCCTAAGGCCGTCTACCTCTACGCCAGCTGTTCCTCCGCCTGTCCGTCCTGATGTGGAAAGTCCGGGTAATGCTGCTGGAAAGGCTAAGGAGCAGGTCCAAGACCAAGACCCGGAAGATCACTCCCAGGATGCCGAGTAGGATGATGTCTTGTATTCTGTATTTTAAAAACTGGTATGATTTTGATGATGCGCTTGTTGCGTCGTTGATACTGGTGCTGTCACTTTGTACTTTTACTCATGATAACTTTGTGCCTTTTCCGGCTTTTGATAATCTCGACCCTTGTTTTACTCTTAAGCTTATTCTCGATACCCGGTTGCTTTTGATTCCCTTTTCGAGGCTCGGTTAACCGAGTATCGCGGGCTTTGATAAGCGGACTTTTCTTTAAGTCCCCAAGACTCGAAAGCCAAGGTTTTTTCGAGCTTTAGTAGATAAACAGCTTGTTTCTGTTTCGAAGTCCCCAGTCCCCATGACCCAAAGTACGAGCCAGGGGGGTGTGGCCTTTTTCAGATGACAAGCTGCTCTCTACTAATCCGAAAACCAATAGCCATTCACGTAAATGCTGAAGTCATGCTTGATACTTGTTGAGTTTCCGGCTATTTAGCCTTGTACTCTGCATAGACTTGTGGTTTAGATGACCCTTTTGATTATCTTATACTGTAAGCCGGCTTTCGCGTGGATACCATGTTGTTACATCTATACGAAAAACAGGGTCAAGCAAGTCCCATTGGGCTGCATGGTTTGATTGTAATCGTAAGCGAACAGATCATGCCACTTTGGTGCGATTCACATCGAGCTTAAGTAAGAATAACCAAGAAATTTGGCTCCTTCGTCCGGTTATAAGATTGCAGCCGTACTCGTCTTGCAAGTAATCGGCCCTCATAACTCATAGGCATCAAGGCCAGGTCTCTGGGTTTGTGACTACTACTTAAGCAGTTCAATTCCCAAAAACTCATGTACGTGCAACGTATTTTGATGATACTAATGCATTGATAATAACAAATATCACTTACTTGTACTTGAAGCAAAGATCATGATAAGACTTGAAAACCATCTCTTTTATTGATACGAAAAAGTTTGTGCCAGCAGGCCGCCTCATTAAAAACCTCCCAGTCCCCTTAGGTACCCTGGGTAGGAAAAGAGCGCGTATGAAACCTGCTGGCCGTTACACTGCTTTAGTTCTTCTCGAGAATCGGCCCCAGGCTGGCACGGCCGATGCACATTCTCCATTCGTTAGTCCCTTTCATAATGAGTACCGGGTTTGTTAGCCAATCCGGGTATGTCGTTCTTGTAGCGCGGCTAGTCGTAGATAGCGATGTGCTTTCCTCTTCTACGCCAGGGAGCTTGGAAGGACCGCTCCTGACGAAGGCCACCATCTTGTGATCTTGTTCTGTCCTAGTTTTTGCTTTATCCCCTTCAGAGGTCGGCCTTTTTGACATCGCCCTTTCCTCCGGGTTTGCCTGCGATCGGTAATGCTTGAGCTCCTCTTTCCTACATGCTTGCTCAGCCATTGCTGCATCTCCTTCGTCGCATTCAGCTGCTATATCTCGATTTCCGTGTATGGTAATGGTCTTCTTAGGACCCGGGATTTTCAGATGTAGATACACATAACACGGCCTTGCCATGAACTTGGCATAAGCCGGCCTTCCAAACAATGCGTGATAGGGACTGCGCAACTTAACCACCTCAAAGGTAAGCCACTCGACCCGATAGTTGTCCTTTGATTCCCCAAAAGCTACCTCCAACGCCATTTTTCCTTCAGGGCACGCTGAATGACCCGGCACTATCCCGTGAAAAACTGTTGTACTCTTTTGCAGTTGAGATTCTTTGAGGCCCATGCGCAGAAAAGTTTCCCAGTACAGGATATTGATGCTACTTCCTCCATCCATCAAGACTTTTTTCAGTTCATACCCATTGACCTGTGGTGCCACTACCAAGGCTAAAACTCCCGGGTGATCAACTCTGTCCGGATGATCCCTTCTGCTCCAAGTTACCTCCTGTTCTGACCACCTCAAATACCTCGGAACAGCGGAAGAGACTGAATTGACCGCTTGTTTCAGTATCTTTTTATCCTTGTTAGAGCCTCCAGTGGTGTGCACATGATATTGACCAAACTGTTTGGGATTAGCCTGAAAACCTCCCGCTCCCCCTTGATTGTTGCCCGGATTTCCTGCTGCCGGGTTACCGGCTGGGGGCGGACCGTTGCCCAAATTTCCACCTGGACCCGGGCCTCCTCCCCGACCCGCTCCTCGCATGGCTCTGTTTACTTCCTCATTCTTCCATCTCTGTAAGTCGGCGCATTGCTCCAAGGAGTGATTAGCCGGCTTGCCGTTCCTGCTGTGCTTCGGGCACGCCATCCTGAATATATCCCAACTGTTGCCCGGCCTCGGAGGTCCCTGATAATGTCCCCCATTATGATTTCCGGTGTTAAAATTCCCTTCAGATCTGGGTCTCGAAGACCCGGCTTCAGTACTAGCTACAAACTCGGATCCTCCTTCAAATGGGCGCTTGTTCTGACTATTTCCGTTATTGCTCGGTGCTGATCCATTGCCGTTTCTTCCGCTATTACTGGTGTTCACCTTCGCTTTCTTGTCGTCCACTTCTTCCTCTGTAGTGTCTGTTGCAGCGTGTTTGTTGCACGCATCCATTAATTCTCCCATTGTAACCTCCGATGCATTCCTACTGGACTTCATGCGAGTTAACTTTTGTACTAAAGGAACATACTTGCATGTTTTTGCCATAGCTTGTAGCGCATCTTTGGGCTGAATTTCTGTGGATGAGTGAAGTATCTCCATAACCCGGCGTACCCAACTGCGTGCTGATTCTCCCTTTTTCTGAACGCATCGCTCTAAATCATCAATAGTGAATAGCTTTCTGCACGTTCCGTGAAAGTGCTTGACGAACGCGGTCTTTAGTTCTTCCCAGGACTTGATCGATCTTTCTGGCAGGTTGGTAAACCATAACTTTGCTGCTCCTTCTGACATCATCAAGTACATGAACTTGGCTTGAAGATTCTCGGATGCATTGCGGATTGACATTGCCATCTCATAACTACTCAACCAGGTTTCCGGATCCATGGTCGGTTCATAGTTCACTACTTTTCCCGGCTCTTTGAACTTTTCCGGGTAAGGTTCAGCTCTGATGTCATCCGAGAGACACTTGGGCCCTGCAAGGATGGTTGAGGCTGGCCTTACTCGGGGAGTATGCGATCCAGCCGGGGGTGTAGCGGGGCGCGGTGCTGCAGGCAACCCATGTGCAGCAGACCCGGCCCATGCTCTCCGAGCCCTGGAGTTATCCACAACGGCCTGCGCTACCGATGCTGCTGGAACACGGGGAGGAGGCGGCATTTGCTGCTGCTCTTCCCTCCGCCGCGCCGAGTTTGCTTGAATATTCCCTTGGAGTTGACTGGCGTATGGCGTCCCATGCATCCCGCTTCTGTGGTCCGGGTAATTGGCCTGCTGTGCCACCGCAGTGTGCAGTAGATCGATCGCTTGCCGGGTCCTTTCTGCATGGGGCGATTCTCCTACCGGGATTTGGTTCAATGCGAGTGTTGCTGCATACACGTTGTCCATAGGATTGTTGTAGTGTCCTGCTGGTGTGCGAAACCGTGACGGTGGATGCTGTGGCAACTCGATGCCGGTTGTGACTCCGGTTCGTGGTGGGGGTAACCCGGCCTGCACGTTTGCCGCGCAGGTTTCCGCTGTCGCCGGCTGAGGCGCAGTTCCCTGGTTTACAGCTGGGATCGGTTGGTCCTGAGGC
Organism: Alopecurus myosuroides; assembly: GCA_028641055.1. Taxonomy (NCBI): domain Eukaryota; kingdom Viridiplantae; phylum Streptophyta; class Magnoliopsida; order Poales; family Poaceae; genus Alopecurus; species Alopecurus myosuroides. The sequence continues at coordinate 154,509,568 of CM054059.1, forward strand.
GTAATAAACAAAGCCGCCGGGTTAAGGACCCCACCCGTGGCCGGTAGTCTAGTTTGAGTTCTCTGGTGTACTCTAGATGTTTCCTCTCGGAGCCGGGTTTCCAATGCATCCAGCTCGCGCTGACGCGTAGCCATCCCTTGTTTCTCCGCTTCCACTTGCCTTCTTTGCTGTTCCAACGCGCGGCGAGCCACATCCAGGTCCCTGACACGTTCAGCTGCGTTTTCTGGAGTGATAACCGTAGCGAGGACCGTGGGGTCTAGGATCAGATTATTGTCGAACAAGGCCGGGTGGCGCGGGTTTGAAGGACCCGCCCCCGGTGTCCGGTTTCCCAGGAATCCGAATGTATTCGCGTGCAACTCCTCATCTGCCGCGCGGCTAGTCACTGATGCCGACTCTCCGTCGACCCGGGCCAGGATCGGGTTTCCGCTAGCCGCGTCCTGTCGCTGTGCCAATGTCTGAGCCGCCCCGACCGGAGCCGTGGTCATGTTTCCTTGATTGAGGTTGGCTGCTGGAGCCGTGTAGACCGCCGCTCGGCGTATTACGCCTGCTGTGAGTTCATACTGTTCTTCTCCGCTGTTGTCTTCTCCGTAACGGTCTTCCAGCAGGTCCCTGATAGATTCAGTATCATCTTTTCCATTGTCCGGTTCATGCGGGGCCCATGCCGGCTCCTCCGGCTGTTCCCACTGCGCGATGGATTCTTCTATCTGGTCTGTCGCTCCAACTGATTCTTCTCTACCTGACTGGGCGCAAGCATCCTCCCCTGACACAGAATCAGATCCAACATAGTCAGGAGCCAAGCCAGAGGAACATACCATACCGATGAAGACGCTGATCCGGCCGATTGTAACGACAGATCCGGATTCGAGGCGATCCGATTCTGGCCCCCATCCGGAGTCGTCCACCATCTTCTCTCCTTTGTGGTCGTCGTAGATCTCTCCAACGACGAGGTTCCTCATGCTTTTCCGAGCTTCTCCCGTGATGTAAACACCTTTGGACGCAGGCCCCACGGTGGGCGCCAACTGTCGTGGGATGATCACGGCAGATGTTACCAGAGGTAACTGATCTTGGGGTAAGTCGACACAGGTATTTGGGAGAGGGTTTAGCTCGAAAGAGAACATGATGATGATAAGCGATCTAGGAATCGGCTCTCAACTCGCCGAGTCTCGAATATGGCTCTCGGGTTATACTGGATACTCGATAATAGGAGATATGATTATTTCGTGAATCTCTGTCAAGCTAAGCCATGGGGCCGGTTTATAAAGTACCCGTACCCCCCCCCCTGGCTTGCCCTCCAAGGCGCAGCTTGAGTCCTATCCGAACTCTGCTTACAAACCCTAGCTTTCCTTACCGCAACCCACAATCCGGGTTACGAGGCCTACGAACTTTGGGCCTTCCAGAAGTTTCTTTATCCTTAGCCGGATCCCGCGCGACGTCCTTTGGGCCGGGTTACACCTTGGAGTTGGCATACCGGGTTACTATCCCCCCATCAACATGCCCACCCATTTCTGCCAGCAGGTTGAACGCCTGATTCCACCCCTCACGATGGATATCTACGCGCCCCTGGCAGACCATCATAGACCCGCAGAGTCCGTGGGAATTAAGGGATCCCACCCATGTGCATGTAGTCTCGCAACACCTACAACGTACGTCTCTGGCAGCCCGTTGACATGCGAACGAGAAAAGATCACAGCTGACTTACTCCCACCAAAGAAGACCCATGGTTAACGCGAATTTACGGCGCAAGAATCCTGACGTCAGTTGTGATTAATTCCTAGGTAATACGTTCTCGTACAGATGGAACCTTCCTTTGACCTCATCTTACCATGGTTCCATCCGCCCACCAAACAGAACACTACCACTCGGGTAGTCATTCAATTAGTCATATTATTATAAAAATAGGATCATGCATTCTTTTGAGAACATGTGGTAATACGATAGGGTTTTTGCAAATAGTTTGTTATGAAGTACTGCAAAGGATATGAGAAAGTGATGAACTTGCCTGAGATTGAAATAACCATAATAATCAATGTCTTCGGGGTTTGAGGGTCCCGTAGGAAATCCCGACATCTGAAAGATAGCAAAGTAGTCCTGGTAAGGGATACAGAACAATGGCAAGATGATACATGCATAGTAATGAGATGCATCGTGAAATACCCTGGAAAATACCCCAGCTTACAAGTGTAAGCCACGTTTGATACGATATCTTAAGCACACCGGTTTTAGGTGAAATGTTTCATTACTTGTGGTGATGTGGTTCTTAGTTCTTTTAGACTTACATATGTTTCACTCTTATTTAGCAAACAATTGTTATCATGCTTAAGTAGAAGTGTTGATTACTTGGTGAGGTAACAAGACAATAGCACATGAAAAACAGTTATTGGAAAGGTAACAAACATGTTTGATCTTATGTTCAAAAAGTGTAGAGCTAGTGACAAGGAGTTTAATTGAAAACGATGAACGATTACAATTAATCTATCATCACACAACTTGCTAATGATTGGTGATGCTAGGTTTATTATGTGTGAAAACATTTGAGGGTTATTAGTAAGGGAGATAACGATGGGGTAGTTACTTTTGGTTATAATGGAATATTATAGAATTCCATTATACCTTTAGAAACAAGTTTATAGGTTAAATAAAATGTTTTATGTTTGACATGTTTGAATTGGAAAGGTTTTTCTTTTTAATTTGATATAACATTTTATGTTTTCTAAAATATTTGAATAAGTTATTATTTTATTAATTTTAAATGAATTAAATGATTAGGAAAAATATTGCACACGTGAAAACATGGTAAAATGACTATGAAAACATTATAGTTGAGTTGCATTTGTAATTTGGAGCATTTTTGTATATAACTTGTGTTTTTCTGATTTTATGAATTATTTCCTATTTTTCTAAATTTTAAATGATTTAATTTAATTAATGAAAATATTAATTTTTAAACTTTATCCAATATTTTTTAAAAATTGATAATCATTTAAATTATATTTTTCTAAACAATTCCATATTTTATTTATATTTTTCTGATTATTAGATTAGAAGTTATTGAATTAATAAGGTTTATTAATTTTCTGCCAATATTTAAATTGACAGGTGGGTCCCACCAGTCATATTCAGTTTTATTCAAAAAAATAAAAGAAAAAGGACTAATGACATCACTGTGATGTCATGATGACATCACATGAACTTGATCTCTCACGGAAGGATTCGATTCGAGCATTTGAGTGCAAATTGAGGTGTGAGCTTTGTTCCATTGGCTAGAGGGGTTCCGGGCGAGTGCTTGGGTGGCGGGGCCTCGACCAAATGGTCCCCGAAATAGCGCCGGCGTCCATCGACACGGCGGAGAAGGACGGAATACGATGATTCAACGAATTGATGCATGAGAAAATTAATTGAGAGCACTGGTAGATGCAGGAGCTCACGAGGATTGCAGTGATGCGGTCGGAGCGGTGAGAGAGGCTCGGGCTTGCCGGCAATTCCGCGGCGGCGCTCACGGTTGGCGCAAAGGGAACGGCCAAATTCGGAGAGCTCCGGTCTTCCCAGCATGCGAGGTTCAGCGTGGAGGTAGAGGAGGACACGACGCATCCGAGGGTGCCCTCGGTTCCTCGCGAGGTGGCCGGAGTCGACGACGGCGTGCGGTGGTCGGACTACCTAGGGTTTCCGTGTTCTTCGCACAGAGGAAACGAGAGAGAGCAGGCGAGTGAGTGAGCGAGAGATCTCGATGCGGACGTCTCCCTGCGACCTTATACTCGCATAATGGCGGTGGCATGAGGTGGAAATCGGGGATGGCAGCGGTGGTACGCCTCTGGCCTTCTGGTCGGAGGTTGAAGAAAGAAATTAAATGCCACATTGTAATAACCCCCTGGAGTTTCTTTTATTTACTAATAGGTCCTTCTGTTACTAAAAACTGTAAAAGAAAGTTTGTTTTCTGGGCTTTTCTGTGAACAGAAAAATTAATAAAAAATATATTTGAATTCCTTATCAAATTTCACAACTCAACATGTTTTGTTTTGGTGAATTTGGAGAATATTTGTATTTTTTATTTAGGGTGCTAGATTAAGTGGTTTTGTTGTTTTCTCCTCATTTTATTTATTTAATGGCTTTAAAATTTATGCTTAGGCATGTGTCGGATATATACTGAATAGGGGTATAGAAGATGGTAGACAAAGAGCCGGACTGCCAGGGTGGCCTAAATGGTAATGGGCTTAGGTCCATTGGGCGGCCCAGTAGTCCGACGCGCAGAAGCCGGATTCTAGAAGAACCCGGATCACGGCCCGCGTGATCTGGCTTGGAGGAGAAGACGGATTCCTTGCTTTCCAAGTTACAAGTTAAACGTAGTCTTGTAGGTTTCTTATTCTGTAAGCCCTAATCCGGCTATTATATAAAGCCGGACGGGAGATAGATAAAAACAAGTTAGACACAACAAGTTCAAGCTCTACGCAACTCGCCGAGAAGCTCATCCTCGCCGAGAAGCTAGATCTACTCCCTCACATTGTAACCCTGTTAAACGGGCTTTAGTCCCAATTAGTGAGAAGTGCAGGAGTAGGTACGCCGTACTGTCGCGACGTACCGAACCTGGGTAAAATCCCGTGTTCTGTGTTACTACGCTATCCCGTTACCCCACGTCTCTACCGTAGTCTCATGGCACCCCCGTCTATGAAAACTACTACGATGTCTCGACAGTTGGCGCCCACCGTGGGGCAAACGACGTCAGGCGTGAAATTCCGATCTGGGATACTTGGCGGAATTGGAAGATCGATCACTGTCGGAAGCTTGGAGATCGACGACGACGTCGGCCGCTTCCTCGACAACGGATCCTATATACCGGCGCAAAACCACCTGGTAGGTGCCTGCGTGTTACCGATCGGATCTGCTAATATCTTTATCGGACTAACTGCAGAGGCAATGGGGTTTTGCGGTGGAAGCAAATTTATCCCACCCGCCCTATACCCAGTCGAAGACGACTATGATGCCGGATTCTGCTCAGATCACTGACAAAAAAGTGATACACACTTTATCGGCATGGTGCAATCCGAAATCGCTGAAAAGACGGATGACGGAAATCCCGTGCAAGAGGCAAATAACAACCTACCTGTCATAGAGACGGAAGAACAAATACCCGTCACAGAGACGGAAGATCCGACATCCGTCAACCAGACGATGAACTCGGAAGCAGAGTCCGTGCTTGCCGCCATTGAGGCGAGGTTGGAGTCGGAAACCGGATCGGATAACTTCGACTCCGAAGACGAAGACGAGGATGCCTTCGTAAGAAAGGTTAAGTCCTTTCAAGAGGGATTCCATGAAGTGCTAATGGCAAAACCAGCTGATACAACGGGTGCCGGCAGCCAGGAAAGCCCTAAAACCCCTCCGCCGGTGGAAGAGAGAGAAGACGGAGAAACTTCTCCGATATTCCCCAATGTTAAGGAGATGACAGAAGATGAGCCTGTCAAAAAACCTCCCTCTTCCAAGAAAAAGCACCGTGCTTCTAAAAAACTCCAATACAAACTCCGGAAGAAAAAATCAGCCGATATCGCTGATGAAAACCTGGAAGTTGGAGATGTTAGCGGCACAAAGCCAGCAGAAAAGAAATCTAAGGAAATCACTGCTCCGCCAATGACGGAACAGGAAGAGCAAGAGCTATTACAAACACCAGTGGGACCAGATGAACCCCCTGAGATGCTGGAAGCCAGGAGACAAGCTTTCCAACGGCAACAGCAACATCTGCTTAGATCTCGGCAACATCTCCAACAAACCCATAATGACATTAAAGTCATGAAGGAAGAAATAGAGGAGTACGAGAGAAAGCATAGATCCGCGTTAAAACCTACTAGGTTACCCGGAATCGCAAAACCGGAAGAACTGCCGCCAAAAGAAAGGTTCTATAACCCATCTTGGCAAAAGCAGTTAAACGGCAAAGATGCCAAGGGCGAACCAATATACAAAACCGCAGCGGAAAACGCGGAAGCAGCGTTCGCCATCCTAAACAACGATCTGTACTCCAACGGGGAAAAACTCCAAGGGGTGTATGCTTTCCTAGGAAAAGCATTACAGCAGCAACAGCGAGGCCAAGAACGATCAGGGAGGCTGCATGATAATTCCGCCCTCTGCAAAACAGCTACTTGCGCTGCTGGAGCACCTGGACCGGAAGAACCCGGAGATTCGGATAAAAAAGAGGATCCGAGAAAAGACAGGAAAAACCCAGACAACCGGGACGCAGCGTCTAGAACCGGACCTCATCTCCCGAAAGATGGATATAAACCACATGATCGGGAAGACAAACACCGGAATGACGGCAAAATAATGCCACCTCCGAGAAACCCAGCTGAAAAAGCTGGAAGATATGATATACCTCACAGACGTGAAAGATCCCGGACACCTCCTAAGGATAAGGAAAGGCATAGAAGCAGAACTCCGCCTAAAGGACGTGAACACGGAAGAAATAGAGATAACCTCGGAAAAGCGCGTCCGCGCAACAATGGAAAAGAAAGGAGCAGATCCCCTTCTGTCCATTCAGCCGGAAGATATTCTGCACACATTGATAGAGCAGAAAAGGATGATCTATACTTTGGTCCTAAGTGTTTTACTGACAGGATCCGAAGGATAACCCTGCATTCTGGCTTCGCCAAAGTTGGTCCAACCTACCAAAAATATACCGGCAGCACAAACCCGGATACCTGGCTCTCAGATTATTATACAGCCGTCCAAATCAACAATGGGACAGACCTGGAAGCTGTCAAGTTTCTTCCCCTAATGTTGCTAGACGGAGCCAGAGATTGGATCAATGGTTTACCATCAAGAACTGTCGACAACTGGGATGATATGGCTAGAGTATTCACTCAGCATTTTCGGGGAACATACAAACGCCCAAATAGCATCAACCAGCTGAACCGTTGCACCCAATTTGAGGACGAACGATACGTGGATTTCATCTCCAGATGGACTGCAATGAAGAATAGTTGTTTTGGAGTAACTGACGTACAAGCAATGCATGCTTTCGTCAATGGCCTAAAACCCGGACTCGTACCGTTCATGGTTGGTTCTAAACAGCACAAAGATCTCGGATCTATGCTTACAACCGCTAATGAGCACGCTGCAGCCGAAGATGATATCAGAGCAAGAGGAGGCAATATTGAGTCACTAATACTCGCCAAGAAAACCCCTCGTTCTGACAAAAAAGGAACTCCAGAGTCAACGACAAAGCCCAAGGAGGTCAACATAGCCTTTGGAGGAGATAAGGGAAATAAGTGGAAAGGTCGCAGCCCAGATCCAATCAATTACACTCCCGAAGAATGGGAGAGAATTAAGTCGGAACCCTGCGTCCACCACTCGCAATTTGGGAAACCAACCCACACAAACGCGCAATGCCGGCTAAACAAGCATATGAAAGGCAATGCAGGATCCGGAAATAAAGGGAAGGGTTCCAAAAGGAAACCTGCCAAACAAAAGCCAGAAGCTGAAAAAGAAGACAGTGAATCGGACACTGATGACAAAATCCAGGAACAACAGCGAAAGGGCGAACCCAAATTTCCGAGAGTTGACGGAGAAGCAATGCTAACTTTCTTAGCAACCCCGTCAGCAAAGGTGGCCAAAAGAACACTTCGAGAAATAAACGCGGTTGTTCCGGCAACCCCGAAATTCTTGAAGTACTCCAACACACCGATAATCTGGGATCAGTCTGATCATCCCGGAAATATCCCTGAACCCGGCACACAAGCTCTTGTTGTCAGCCCTATTGTTCAAAACACTGGGCTAAGAAGAGTGCTGATGGACGGAGGATCCAGCATCAATATAATGTACCTGGATACACTGAAGCACTTGAAGATCTCCGAGTCCCAGCTCAATTACAGCAATATACGCTTCCACGGCATTGTTCCTGGCAGGCAAGCACGATCCCTAGGAGAAATTTCCCTAGATGTCACCTTCGGAGATAAAGATCACTTCCGGCAGGAAAAAGTATCCTTCGAAGTAGTGCCGTTCGAAAGCGTGTATCACGCAATACTTGGACGTCCAGCTTTCGCCAAATTCATGGCAAGATCCTGTTATATCTACAACAAGCTGAAAATGCCAGGACCCAAAGGAGGAGTAATCACCATAGCCGGTGATTTCAAGCTGGCAAATGAGTTGGAGAAAGAAAATGCCCTTTGCGCTCAGAGAGTTATAGCAAAGGAGGAACTGAAGGAATTAGCCAAGGAGGTATCGCCGAAAGAAATGCCGGCAGGAAAAGAAACTCGGAAGCCAACAGATAGCTTCAAGGCGTCCGAGAATACAAGACAGGTAATCCTAGACCCCAAAGATCCGACAAAAATTGTCGTCGTAGGGACTGGGATGACCGACAAATAGGAAGGCGAGCTCATCAAGTTCCTCCGTGAGAACTGGGATATTTTTGCCTGGTGTCCAGCTGACATGCCAGGCGTACCCAGGGAACTTGCTGAGCACCAACTCAAGGTTATTCCCGGATCAAAACCCGTCAAACAAGGTCTCCGTCGATTTGACGGAAGAAGACGGAAGGCTATTGGCAAGGAAATTAACCGGCTTTTAGCAGCGGATTTCATCAAGGAAGTAATCCATACTGATTGGTCCGCAAATCCGGTCCTAGTACCGAAGAAAGACACCACTGCTCTTAGAATGTGTATAGATTACACAGGATTGAACAAGTTGTGTCCGAAAGATAGGTTCGCCTTACCGCGAATCGATCAAATAATAGATGCCACTGCAGGCTCCGAGCTTTTATGCTTTTTGGATGCATACTCTGGGTACCACCAAATACGCATGAAAAAGGAAGATCAAATCAAGACTTCTTTTATAACCCCGTATGGGACGTACTATTACATAACCATGCCTTTTGGCCTGAAGAACGCAGGTGCAAACGGCGAGTTCGTCGTCGAGGAGCTCGATCTTTTCCTCCGCCGTTTCAGGGGCAAACGGCGGGGTTGTCGCGGCACTCGATGTCGCTATGTCCGCGGCGGCGGAAGTGTTTTCTCCGCCCGCCGCGGAAGCCGTGGCCTTCTCCGGCTCCCCGCCGGTGTGCTTTTGCGATCCCGACTGTGGATCCAGGTCGCTGACGAGCTCGTCGATGGCGGCGCGGGTCGGCGACGACGGCGAGGAGGCCATCTTTTGGTGGTGCGTTTCGGTGCGTTTGGATGCTAAGTGCGCCTGGAACAAGTGCTTTGCTCTCGAGCTCGCGTTCGCGTCAATGGCGTGGGCAGTGAGGAAAGTTTCTGATGAGGACGATGATGGCTATTTATAGCCGGAAAATCGTTTAGATACGTGCCAACGGCTCTTTCGACCGTTGGATGCTCGACGCGTGTCGCTCGCCGGAAAATACGGGAAATAAAACGGCAGGGGAATGATGGCTATCTCCTCGTTTCCCGTGAGAATCTGTCAGAGATACGCTGAGGGGTTTCCCGCGTGGAACCGAGCGACGCTTGCGTCAGCATGTTTAAGACGCTGACGTTAGAAGTTCCTTTTCCGCGAAGGATCGCGAGAAGAAAAGCCGGATTTTCATGGTTCCGAGTTTTATGTTACCATCTCCTTCAAAAGGAAAGTAGAAAGAATCAAGACTGCTGAATCAAGATTTCCCGGACAAAATGTATTTGACAAAAGACGGAGAATCAGAGTTTTGATCCTTCCTGGGGGCTACTGTCGGATATATACTGAATAGGGGTATAGAAGATGGTAGACAAAGAGCCGGACTGCCAGGGTGGCCTAAATGGTAATGGGCTTAGGTCCATTGGGCGGCCCAGTAGTCCGACGCGCAGAAGCCGGATTCTAGAAGAACCCGGATCACGGCCCGCGTGATCTGGCTTGGAGGAGAAGACGGATTCCTTGCTTTCCAAGTTACAAGTTAAACGTAGTCTTCTAGGTTTCTTATTCTGTAAGCCCTAATCCGGCTATTATATAAAGCCGGACGGGAGATAGATAAAAACAAGTTAGACACAACAAGTTCAAGCTCTACGCAACTCGCCGAGAAGCTCATCCTCGCCGAGAAGCTAGATCTACTCCCTCACATTGTAACCCTGTTAAACGGGCTTTAGTCCCAATTAGTGAGAAGTGCAGGAGTAGGTACGCCGTACTGTCGCGACGTACCGAACCTGGGTAAAATCCCGTGTTCTGTGTTACTACGCTATCCCGTTACCCCACGTCTCTACCGTAGTCTCATGGCACCCCCGTCTATGAAAACTACTACGATGTCTCGACAGCATGTCTGATGAAAGTACACACTCCATCTTGTGGATACCAAGGTGGTGTATTATAATTGGGCTCTTTTAGGTATAATCCCTTATAGAAATTAGTTTAGTAAAACTACTTGGTACTGATTCTATGCATTGTTGTGAAATTCATTTAATATAGAATTTTAATCCATGTTACACCAACTGATTATAATGGTTGAAGGAACTTGTTTTCTTTTTCTAATACTATGTAATTTTCATAATTGAAACTCTTCAGAATCTTGATTGACATTTTACTTAAGTAATTGCAAGACATGTTGGCTGTTTTTAATACTTGACCAAGTGGAAAACATGAGTGGTTTTGAGAACTTATTTGTTTGTTTTCCACATAGGTTCCAATTGGGGATATTATCTCATGTTTGTTTAAAAACATGTAATCCTTAACATGGTTATGTGCAGATGAATCTTTGTTGTTATCAGGTAGTCTTGTGTATGAAAAGGATTTGGAAAACAAGGTATTAAGCTTGTTTTCATCTACCTTCACATATCAAGACATGTGGATGTAATGGCTTGTTATTATTTTCTCTCCTGATAATTGTTTCCATTAAAGATATAATTATATGTTCCTCAACTCAGATGAGCTTGACAGGGAATAGAGATTATAGGGTCTCCAATAATACCTAATGATTCACTGGACAACTAATCATGTTCCCTTATTGAGGCAGTGTTGCTTCATGTTCTTCTATTACTTGATGTTCTTCTCTCCAGTTGCTACTAGTCTTCTGGTACTGCCTTTGTCATTTGCAAGGAAGATCAACTCATGGATTCCATCTTCAACTATCTCACCCTTGTGGTGAAAACAACCAGTATTTCCTAGAAAAGATTTTACTTAGATGATTATAAAAATATGGAAGTTTGTTTTATGACATCAATTAGCCTTAAGAATATAAGAATAATATGTTGACAAGTTTGCAAGGCTTGTCCCCAAGTTACTTTTCATATCCAAGAGGCTGAGATGTACTAGAGTATTCAACCTTCTGTTTGTTTGTATATGACACTCAATTGTTTGAGTATACAAAAGTGATCTGTTAACAAGGTATACAATCTTGTTACCAAACTAGTTTTATATAACACTAACATTGGAGTATCACACTATTTCATGAGGAGTTCATAAGATCAGATCAATATATAAGAGTTTCCAAGTACTCTTATAATAGATTGGAATAACACTTCTAGACCACTCTAATTAATCTTGTTGAAGATCTTCATGTGGTAGTTCCTCCTTTATCGTGGGTGCTTCTCTTGAAGAATGATTCAGAGAAGATTGGAAAACAAGATGCAATGGTGTAGTCAAAATAACAAGATTTGGATTAAGAGTTAGTTCATTCTTTTATTATCCTTCTATATACTTCTTATTTTATTTCCCAGAAGATATGTACTTATATCATATAGGATTTGTTTACTTAGTTATCAATTCAATTCCTCTAATAGAGGTTATAACTTGTTGTTATTATGTACTTGTATCCAGAGATACTTGATTTGTTGAATATTGATATGGATGGAAATATAGAGTGTTTGTGGAAGGATGACTTAAGATAGTAAGTTGATCAAATGGTTCATTGATATGTTGAGGTTTCATATGCTCACTTACATAAGATGATTGAAACAATGAGCATGAGAAAGTGATTGAACTTAATGACTTTGATCATGGTTATTACTTGGTTACTCAGGGTGCCATATTGTGATTTTATATTCTTGATTTGTATTCATGATGCAGACATAGAGATTTGGAAAGATCATGGGGAATGATCAAGGTTTAACAGTGGTTTAAGAAGATTTAATTCTTCTTTTAGGTACTTCTTTTAAAGTTGATGAGATATGTACATATTCGATAAATATGTTAATACCATTAGTATGTCATTTTCCACTTGTGGGTTTTGAGTTAACACATGTCTGTATGATTTGGGTTCTATTAAACTTTGGTTATTTACTTGTGAAGGCTCATTTAGTAGGTACTCAATAATTTGGAAAGATGTTTTGTGAATTGTTGATATCTTAGAGGTATTGTTTGAGAGGACATGACACCTCTATTAATGAGATGGTTCAATTGTGTATTACTCATTGGTGGAAGTATCATTATCAGTTATGTGATTTGGGTACTCACCCCTCTTTGAGTTTTAGATATCTAATGAATTATTCCAAATCACTTAAATACTTGTGGTTAAGGTTGTTAAGAGTTTGTGTTGGTCACAACCCATTATGGTTTGTGTAACCAGATGATTTGGGTTTTGTAGAGATGCTATGTTATAAAGATCACTCCAAATGTACTCCTGACTAGATGAACTAGACATATTTCATCATGTCAAGTGAAACTTTGGTCACTTTGCTTTGTTCAAACTTTCGCGCCAAAATTTCCCGTACTTTTAGATGCATGCTTTGCAAATGCACATATTAAATTTGGATCCACGTAACTTCCCAAACACTGGGATGTTACAGTATCTCCCCCTTAACAAGAACTTCGTCCCGAAGTTCAACCTCTCTCACGTAAAGATAGGTAGAGAGAACTTCTGTAGACTGTTGAATCTTCACAGTTGTTTTCTTGTGTTGACCTTGGCATGTGTAGCCTCTTGCCTGGATTGTTCACCTTCCAGTGTCTTGCGTAATGATCTAATATTTAGCCTGTTGTTATACCAACTCTGTTTTGCTACTAGGCCTTCCTAATGGTCTTACGAAGAACACGTGGTATTTCCACCATATAGTGGATACCAAGTTTCATTCTCCGGTGAATAGGTATGGTTTCCTACCTCTCAGGACTTTCTGAAGAACGTTTGGTTTATCCACCAGGTGATGAATAACCAATAAGATTCTTCCAGTACAATGGGTATTGTCTATGGTTAGACTTCCATTTGGTCCAGTCTAATGGTCTCAAGAGGAATACTGCTCAAAGAAACTTGTACAACATGACTAAGACTCAATTATTAGTGAAAATATCTTCGAGTTTCCTCGAGTTTTAACTCTTTCCTATAGGTGACTATAACCTATTCTATTGTTTATTTCCTATGGTCCTTCTACATCTTTAGGTTTTAACTTCTACAGGATGACTCTATGAGTTGTCTTACTGATCTTCTAAATATTTCCTTCTCGGATTTAGCTAATCATGTGATTTTCCTGAGCATCACTTGTGGTGGCTCACCATGTGTTGATGAAGTATCTCACCAACTCCAAACAAGATGTGGAATGTGGTCCATTCCCATCAGTAGCTTCATTAACTTCTGCCTTCTTGACTTTCTAGTCGTCCAGAGCTTTGGTGGTTGCATCAAAATCTGTTGATAACTCAGACCGCTCTCAATCTAATCCTATACCCTCTAGATCAGTAACATCAAGATACAACTCAGTGTTTGCACATGCATTTGCACATCAAGTTCAATCTTCATGTACATATCTAGTCAATCAAAGATCCAAATAAGATCCAATAAATCCCAAATGCAGTTATCACTCATGCACCAAAATCCTGTGAAATAAAAGTACTTAGAGTAAAACATCTCAAGTACCAAGGCTCTTAAATGCTATACACTACAAATAGGTATATATTACCTTGTAATCCTATTCTACACAACCACTCTTTGACTTGATAATTACTCCAATTGCATGCCTTATTGCAATGGAATAAACCAAGACAAAATGATCCTATAGTAGTTGTTGTCTAACTTGGTTCCATATAGAACTAAGTACCATGACAACTAAAGTCCTTCATCCTGATCACAATAAACTTCTCATGGCATTTGTTGATCCTTCATGCAGTTGATCACATCGTAGGAGTAGTAATGTAGCTTCCATCAATGCTTTTGCCTTCTCCTAACTATGTACTAAACTATAATGATTGACCTCCAGACTTGGTAACCAAGGATATGGTGTATACCCCGTAGTTACCATGGTCGGATGACTCTTCATGATTCTCAAATATCCCTAATTGTTGGCTCCTGTACTTAATCTATACCCTGTTCTACTCCATCCTATTTATTCATAGAATGGGGTAATCATCACTTTGACTTAATCATCTCTGACGATGTGAGAACTCTCTTTTTCTCAATAACACTATCACATGATAGACTTCTAACTATTCATACCTAGGTATAAAGAAAATAGTTAAGTAGGTTTACTCAAGTTGAGTAAGAATATTCTATACAAGTATGATCGTATCATTCTCAAGTGGATGATCATCATAGTTGTAGGAAATATGGTTTAAATAAGATGGCTTCCTATAATCATTACAAACCTACAGATCTCCTAAAAGGTTTTAAACCTAAGGTCGCTTCGCTCTGATACCATCTGTGGTGACCCATCAAACCACTTCATGTGTAGTGCGCAAGTCAATGACATAACACTCACAGAAGGACTTATCCGTGAATATTACATCCCTTAGAGTAGTACAACAGAAACATAGCATACCAGGCAAAACTATAGGATACAAACTTCATTACAAAATCTTGAGAATCTCTTTGATGAATCAAGAAGATCTCATACAAATGAAACATCAGAAGAAGCAATTCGAAGATCCAAGCTGGAGAAGAACTCTAGCTCAGAATTAAATCCACTATGGCTGATGCCAGCCCTAAACTACGCCTTTTAACAGCGAACTCCAAGGATGGAATCCACCTACACCTTGATAGCTTCTCCTCTGTCAGCGTTGCTGATGATGATGCTTCACGATGACGACTTCCATCAGGCTTCAACTCTAAGCAGGGGGTCAAACGGGAACGAATGAGTAACGAGCGTTACTCAACAAGTTCATGATATATAGGGAATAGTTTGATGCACTAACTACAGCTTTAGACTCAAAAGAGTCATAAGCTAATGCAAGGTTTTTGTAAATCTTTCTTCAAGAGGTTGCTTTTAATTCTGAAGACTATGCCCGCCAGATCTTCACATGATTAGAACTTCATGGAGTTGCCTTTCCTGCGGCGTTCGCAGCTCCTTCCCGGAACAAGGGGTAACATGTCACATCCTTTTACACTCCCATGGACGACCAAGACCATGTTGCACTACCAGGCTCGAGATCCTGTCCACTCCCACTCAGGTGTGGGGCCCGGTTGTTGGTCCAAGCCAAACTGTGCTTCTCCGCACAACACATGCCCACCCAATTCTGCCAGCAGGTTGAACGCCTGATTTCACCCCTCACGATGGATATCTACGCGCCCCTGGCAGACCATCATAGACCCGCAGAGTCCGTGGGAATTAAGGGATCCCACCCATGTGCATGTAATCTCGCAACACCTACAGCGTACGTCTCTGGCAGCCCGTTGACATGCGAACGAGAAAAGATCACAGCTGACTTACTCCCCCCATAGAAGACCCATGGTTAACGCGAATTTACGGCGCAAGAATCCTGACGGGAGTTGTGATTAATTCCTAGGTAATACGTTCCCGTGCAGATGGAACCTTCCGTTGACATATTCATCTTACCATGGTTCCATCCGCCCACCAAACAGAACACTACCACTCGGGTAGTCATTCAATTATTCATATTATTATAAAAATAGGATCATGCATTCTTTTGAGAACAGGTGATAATACGATAGGTTTTTTTCAAATAGTTTGTTATGAAGTACTGCAAAGGATATGAAAGTGATGAACTTGCCTGAGATTGAAATAACCATAATAATCGATGTCTTCGGGGTTTGAGGGTCTCGTAGGAAATCCCTACATCTGAAAGATAGCAAAGTAGTCTTGGTAAGGGCTACATAACAATGGCAAGATTATACATGCATAGTAATGAGATGCATCGTGAAATACCCTGAAAAATACCCCAGCTTACAAGTGTAAGCCACGTTTGATACGATATCTTAAGCACACAGGTTTTAGGTGAAATGTTTCATTACTTGTGGTGATGTGGTTCTTAGTTCTTTTAGACTTACATATGTTTCACTCTTATTTAGCAAACAATTGTTATCATGCTTAAGTAGAAGTGTTGATTACTTGGTGAGGTAACAAGGCAATAGCACATGAAAAACAATTATTGGAAAGGTAACAAACATGTTTGATTTTATGTTCAAAAAGTGTAGAGCTAGTGACAAGGAGTTTAATTGAAAACGATGAACGATTACAATTAATCTATCATCACCCAACTTGCTAATGATTGGCGATGCTAGGTTTAATATGTGTGAAAACATTTGAGGGTTATTAGTAAAGGAGATAACGACAGGGTAGTTATTTTTGGTTATAATGGAATATTATAAAATTCCATTATACCTTTAGAAACAAGTTTATAGGTTAAAAAAAATGTTTTATGTTTCACATGTTTGAATTGGAAAGGTTTTTCTTTTTAATTTGATATAACATTTTATGTTTTCTAAAATATTTGAATAAGTTATTATTTTATTAATTTTAAATGAATTAAATGATTAGAAAAAATATTGCACACGTGAAGACATGATCAAATGACTATGAAAATATTACAGTTGAGTTGCATTTGTAATTTGGAGCATTTTTGTATATAACTTGTATTTTTCTGATTTTATAAATTATTTCCTATTTTTCTAAATTTTAAATGATTTAATTTAATTAAAGAAAATATTAATTTTTAAACTTTATCCAATATTTTTAAAAAGTTGATAATCATTTAAATTATATTTTTCTAAACAATTCCATATTTTATTTATATTTTTCTGATTATTAGATTAGACGTTATTGAATTAATAAGGTTTATTAATTTTCTGCCAATATTTAAATTGATAGGTGGGTCCCACCTGTCATATTCAGTTTTATTCAAAAAATTAAAGAAAAAGGACTAATGACATCACTGTGATGTCATGATGACATCACATGAACTTGATCTCTCACGGAAGGATTCGATTCGGGCATTTGAGTGCAAATTGAGGTGTGAGATTTGTTCCATTGGCTAGAGGGGTTCCGGGCGAGTGCTTGGGTGGCGGGGCCTCGACCAAATTGTCGCCGGAATAGCGCCGGCGTCGATCGGCACGGCGGAGAAGGACGGCATACGGTGATTCAACGAATTGATGCATGAGAAAATTAATTGAGAGCACTGGTAGATGCAGGAGCTCACGAGGATTGGAGTGATGCGGTCGGAGCGGTGAGAGAGGCTCGGGCTTGCCGGCAATGCCGCGGCAGCGCTCACGGCCGGCGCAAAGGGAACGGCCAAATTCGGAGAGCTCCGGCCTTCCCGGCATGTGAGGTTCAGCGTGGAGGTAGAGGAGGACACGGCGCATCCGAGGGTGCTCTCGGTTCCTCGCGAGGTGGCCGGAGTCGACGACGGCGTGCAGCGGCCGGACTACCTAGGGTTTCCGTGTTCTTCGCACAGAGGAAACGAGAGAGAGTAGGCGAGGGAGTGAGCGAGAGATCTCGATGCGGACGTCTCCCTGCGACCTTATACTCGCAAAAAATGGTGGCGACATGAGGTGGCAATCGGGGATGGCAGCGGTGGCACGCCTCTGGCCTTCTGGCTGGAGGTTGAAGAAAGAAATTAAATGCCACATTGCAATAACCCCTGGAGTTTCTTTTATTTACTAATAGGTGCTTCTGTTACTAAAAAGTGTAAAAGAAAGTTTGTTTTCTGGGCTTTTCTGTGAACAGAAAAATTAATAAAAAATATATTTGAATTCCTTATCAAATTTCACAACTCAACATGTTTTGTTTTGGTGAATTTGGAGAATATTTGTATTTTTTATTTAGGGTGCTAGATTAAGTGGTTTTGTTGTTTTCTCCTCATTTTATTTATTTAATGGCTTTAAAATTTATGCTTAGGCATGTCTGATGAAAGTACACACTCCATCTTGTGGATACCAAGGTGGTGTATTATAATTGGGCTCTTTTAGGTATAATCCCTTATAGAAAGTAGTTTAGTAAAACTACTTGGTACTGATTCTATGCATTGTTGTGAAATTCATTTAATATAGAATTTTAATCCATGTTACAGCAACTGATTATAATGGTTGAAGGAACTTGTTTTCTTTTTCTAATACTATGTAATTTTCATAATTGAAACTCTTCAGAATCTTGATTGACATTTTACTTAAGTAATTGCAAGCCATGTTGGTTGTTTTTAATACTTGACCAAGTGGAAAACATGAGTGGTTTTGAGAACTTATTTGTTTGTTTTCCACATAGGTTCCAATTGGGGATATTATCTCATGTTTGTTTAAAAACATGTAATCCTTAACATGGTTATGTGCAGATGAATCTTTGTTGTTATGAGGTAGTCTTGTGTATGAAAAGGATTTGGAAAACAAGGTATTAAGCTTGTTTTCATCTACCTTCACATATCAAGACATGTGGATGTAATGGCTTGTTATTATTTTCTCTCCTGATAATTGTTTCCATTAAAGATATAATTATATGTTCCTCAACTCAGATGAGATTGACAGGGAATAGAGATTATAGGGTCTCCAATAATACCTAATGATTCACTAGACAACTGATCATGTTCCCTTATTGAGGCAGTGTTGCTTCATGTTCTTCTATTGCTTCATGTTCTTCTATTTGGGGTTGCAATTTGCGGATTATGGTTGGTTGGCATATTCTTCTTGGGTTGTTGGACAACTGTGCGGAGACGCGTCCGGGGTTGCCCACGGACAGTTTAAGCACAATTTTCGGGTTGGCTGGAGATGCTCTGAAAAGCCTCGGGGGCTTGGAAGGACGTGTCAGTGCGTGTGTCCCGAGGTGGACGGCAGTCACGGCACCCTGCTGCGTACGTAGATTGGTGATTGGTCGCCATCGGATCGATCGGCCATGCACAAGCCACAAGAGGGTAGTAAACGAGTTTGCTGCACCTGGAATATCATCTTTCCTTTTGGACCACATTCATCTACGATTATGCCAAGAGGAGCATCCATCGGTTTATATCATGATATGATATTCTTGGCTGCAAATTGTGGGAATTACGATTGAAACGGCTTAATTAGTTAGGTAACCAATGACATCGCCCACAGAGACGGGACAAGTGGACAGACCCATCGTGAAAAACCACATCCTTCTTCTCGCTAGGATGGGAATGGGATCTAGCATGCATCGTCACAATGCACCGGCTTTTAGCTCTTGCTTTTGAATTTGACCTCACTCACTAATTAACACCTTGACCCTTGACCCCTCCCAAGCTGCTAATCATGCTACATCATAACATCAATGCTATCAGGCTAATTGTATCCATACGTGTCTATTTGAATATGTAAAAGTGAACCGGCCCATATGGTGGCAGGCGCATAGCAATAGCACAGCACAAAATATTCAAATGTACTGAGAACAGTGGGATACTCCCGCTCCAACTATGAAATATCACCGACTGCTGTACTGTTTTTCTTTTTTTACAAGAGTGCTGCACTGTTGTTGCTTTGCGGCCTAACTTGTAGTACTATCCAGCAGTTAATACATATTTACATTATATAGAGCTGTTTTCCCTTGCCATTATCTATCATGCACGAAGTTACAGATATCTACACCTTATTCTATGTACGGCCGGGCATATGATGGTTTTCTACGTCTGTCGCTCCTGTATAACCAACGGCCTCTTGTAGTACCTCAACAGCAGGGACCAGCAGACGACGCTGACCGAGGACGCCGCCATCGCGGCGCCCGCGACCCACGGCGGCAGGCGGAACCGGGTCGATGGGAATAGGACCCCAGCGGCAATTGGTATGCCCAGAATGTTGTAGCCGAGCGCCCAGACATAGTTCATCCGTATGCGGAAGAAGGTCTTCCTGGACAGATCTATAGCAGTGATCACGTCCTCCAAGTTGCTCTTCATGAGGACGATGTCCGCGGCTTCGATGGCGACATCAGTGCCCGCGCCGATCGCCATGCCCACATCAGCTGCCACCAGCGCTGGGGAGTCGTTGATTCCGTCACCAACCATCGCTACTGTTCTTCCAGAAAGCTGCAGTAACCAAAATGCAAAGGCAATGATTAGTAATAGATGTGTGGCTGTAAGACAACATCATGAAAGTGAGTGGTAAAGCGAGGATATCACACTTTGAGATATAAAGCAAGGATAGTCATAGCTCACCTGAAGTTCCTTCACCTTCTCGGCCTTCTGCTCTGGTTTCGCTTCAGCCATGATGTTTTCAATGCCAACCTCTCTGCCAATGGCTTTGGCAGTTCCCCAGTTGTCCCCAGTCACCATTATGCACTCCACCTTCATGGACTTGAGGTATGATATTACTTCATGAGCATTTGGCTTTATTGGATCAGACACAGAGATAATGCCCACAACTTCTTGATCCATAGCCACGATGATCCCTGTCTGTGCATTATCTTCCTCTTCCATGAGGATTTCTGAAGCTTCCACAGGGACATCAATGTTTAATGACAGCATAAAGCTCTTGTTGCCCACAATGACACTCTTCCCACTGATTTTTGCCTTGACACCGTGTCCAGTGACTGAAAGGAAATCCCTTGCTTCCGGCCAGATATGGTTTTCCTCTGAGTAAAATTTGTTGGCGTGCTCCACTATCGCCTTCCCCAACGGATGCTCACTGTTTACCTGAAAAACGACCAGCTATGAGAAAGGTATCTGCTAAAAGACAAGAAAGGGATATATAGAGTTAGAAAGCATACCTCTGCTGCTGCAACATAGTCATAGAATTCACGCAAGACCATGTTTTTCAACAGTCTGGTACTGACGACAATAGGCTTCCCAATGGTTAGTGTTCCTGTCTTGTCAAAAACAATGCAGTCCACCTGTAAAATTACATACAAATAATGTTCATCAACAATTTGAAGCACTGTGTGCAAACATGCCTTCAGTTATATAATTAATTTTAGACCTTCTGTGCACTCTCCAGAGCTTGCCCACCCTTGATCAGAACACCTTGTGAAGCACCAACTCCAGTTGCAACCATCACGGCAGTTGGAGTAGCGAGCCCTAGGGCGCAAGGGCAGGCGATTACCATAACTGATATCCCGAACTGAAGAGCCAGCTGAAAGCTATCCATGGAAGTTGGTATCCACGAGCTAGGATAGCCATGGAACCTCCCAGCTAAGAACCACACGAACCAAGTAAGCAAAGAAAGAACAATGACCTGAAAGCATGAAGCAGATTGTTCAACACTGATAAGAATACACCGTTATTGGATTAACACAATCTAGCTGAATTTATCGCACAAATAATGTAACAGAACTCACCAGGGGGACAAAAACTTTAGATATCTGATCAGCAAACTTCTGTACAGGAGCTTTTGCCATTTGTGCTGACTCGACTAGCCTTACAATCTGTGCCAGGGCACTTTCTGATCCAACAAATGTTGCCCGGACATGGAGAACACCATTCTCGTTCACCGTCCCTCCAATCACGGTGTCACCCTTCTTCTTTGCCACAGGCCGTGATTCTCCGGTGATCATGCTTTCATTCACATGGCTCTGGCCCCAAATTACAAATCCATCCGAAGCAACTTTCCCACCCGGAATGACTTTGATCACATCATTTTTCTGAATCAACCGACTGTCGATCTCCTTCTCGCTTACGACACTCCCTTCATGGTCGTACATCAGCACTGTTGCAGTTTCTGGTGCAAGATCCATCAGCTTGGCAATAGCTTCAGAGGTCTTTCCTTTTGCCAAGATCTCAAGGTACTTTCCAAGAATAATAAATGATATGAGCATAGAACTTGTCTCAAAAAAATCAGTTGCCATATAAGTCTCAGAAGTGGCAGCTCGGAGAACTGAGTAAACTGAGTAAAAGTAAGCCGTATTGGTCCCCAGAGCAATGAGCACATCCATGTTCGGCGAGCCATGACGGATTGCCTTGTAAGCACCGGTATAAAATTTGCGGCCAATTATAAACTGGACAGGTGTCGACAAAATCCACCGCAATAGCTCACCAATGCTCATCATGTTGATAACCTTTTTATCCAGCCCGTCCTTCAGCACTGGAATGTACATGAACACCATGGAGGTTAGGAACACTGGAACTGTGAACATTAAGCTCCACAAGAAAGACTTTCTGTACCGCTTTATCTCCCCATTTCTGTGCTGCTCTCTTCCATCAGCTTCCGGATATATTGATACAGCAATATGACCAGATGCAGCTGACTCGATGACTTCAATAAGGTCCCGGGGGCCTGTCTGGTCAGGTTTGTACGAGATGGTGATCTTTTGGAGCTCGGTGTCGACTTTTATGTCTTCCACACCTGGAAGAGCTTGGACAGAACTTTTCACTATCATTAGCGACCTCTCGTCGAGAATGCCATCCACTTTCAGGTCTATCCTGCTCCGATCTTCTCCTGTGGTGACCAGTATCGCTTCAAAGCCAGATTCTTCAACTGCACGGACTAGTTGGGTAGCAGTAACAACCCTGTGATCATAACGGATTTCTGCCTCTTCAGTAGCCAATGCAACGGAAGCTCTCTGAACCCCTGGAACAACTTGCAAGGCAGATTCAACTGTACTTGAACAAGACGTGCAGGTCATTCCTTTTATGTGCAGCCTGCATATTAGAATGCTCTTTTCTTTAACCTCTTCATTAATCAGTTTAGCGCCAAAACCAGCATCTTCAATGGTTTCCCTAATTTTTTCCTCCTGAAAAAGATGCCATTCATGAGCTCTGATATATCCAAATAAAAGGACTAAATAACAGAGACATAGACTCTGTGTGATCATCAAGTGAAATTAATGGAAGGACATAACTGAGTTTCAGGTGTACAGAAAAAATATGCATTGAACAAAATGAGCATCAAATTGTCGTGTAATTAGATTAATCTGATCTGTAAAATAATTCAAAGTTTCAAACAATAACATTTTATAAAGGATATGTCCTTTTTTTAGCATACAAAGCTTTTTTTAAAGGATCATTGACAGGAACTCCACCCTTCTCAGTGGAGAAGAAAAGTACTTAGTAGTATATAAAGTAAACAAGCAACGTTAGTATCCAGGAGAAAGAATTCAGGATAAATGTGTAAAGATATTGTCTACTGTCCAAATTGACCTTTCTGTGTAGTGAAGAATCATCAAGGTACGTGCTACCTCAGTCTCTTATTCGCTATACTTTATCCCTAGATGGAACTGGTAATCAAATACACCACCTAAGTGTGGCACTATCTTCTAGCTATTGCCAATTAAAGTTACTAGCTGCAGCAAGAAATGACATCAGCCAAATCATAGGTGTCATCCAAAAAGGAATTGTGAGCAAGCAGCCATTATTTGATAGCAGTTTCGACCAAAGGAAAGTATCTCTCGTCATCCAACTATAACAGTGCACTTATACTGCAGGAAAAGGACTTCCAGTAATAGAAAAAGTACCCCTATCGTTCCAATAAATTTCACAACATTGATGAAAAGGGGTAGGTACTTCTTGTGTCCAGTGGTAGTATTTATTTCTCAAAAGATAATCAGAGATAATAATTGTAGGACAAGATTAGACCTCAAATGCTCCACTGATGAAAGAAAGTGAATTATGAGATGAGAAACGTGTGGGGGGAAATTGTTCCAGAATAAGAATATATATTCCAGCCTGAAAATTTAATGGCGAGTTGGCCATATGCTCAAGTCTATTGGGAGGAACACCAAATGAACAGATGAAAAAACTCGAAGCTACACAACAAAATATACTGAACCCGGTGTGTATCAGCACTCCATTATAAACGTGGATCTCTGGAACGTTGGTTCAACTTTTTTCCATATGACCATGATGCAGCCAGGTTCCATTACTTCAGCAGCAAAACAAAAAACTCGAACTCACACCCAAATGCGTGTTGTTTTGTGCTAGAAGAAAATTTAATTCGGTAAAATGGAACGAGGATTCACAAGTTCAAAATATCTAAGTAAAATTATTCAAATACGCTTAAGGCTAACAATCTCCAGAGTACGACAGGAGCTTCAGTTGATTAACTTTCAAATTTTGTTGTATTATCAGCCAAATTGAAAATGGCTTTGGAGCATATTATAGACCGCACTTGTAGTTGAAAACTTGCAAACATGAACGATATAGTAGGAACCATCAAATCTTATTTTTTCCAAATCAAGCTTTATAATGAGCCTGCGTGCACTGCACTTGTAGTTGAAAACTTGTAAACATGAATGATAAAGTAGGAACCATGAAATCTGTTTTTTTTTCCAAATCAAGCTTTATAATGAGCCTGAGTTCCTGTGCACATCACAGTATTTACAACTAGGTGTATGTATGATAACCCAAACTGACCGGTGGACGTTTTCAGGACACATGAAGTAGTTAGCAGTGCTACATCAGAAGCAAAGTTGTCTAGCTGTAACCTTCTAAACCACAAGAATGCTAATAAATGCAAATAAACTTTCGAGAAGCCCGCCTCCCCATTAAACATTTTTCAACTCAAAATGAAACAAATTAAGGTCAAAAGTGAAACAAAATATGGATGTATCTAGACATATTTTAATCTAGATACATCCATTTTTGTCCAATTTTGGGACATTTAGGAGTACCACCACTGGTTGTTCAGCGGGAATATTTAGCAGTTGCAGCACTTTTTTTTCTGCGATTTACGCTTTGTAACTAAAACTGCATGCAGGATCTCCTTGGTTCACTGCCAAATTTAGCCTTATTTGGCAAGCCAAATTCGGTGGGCATGAATTGAAAGTTCTCTAGATCCGCGTGTCTGAAATTTGCTCAAGAACATACTATAACCGTTGAGTACCATATATAGCACCCCTCTCAAGCATGGATCACCAAGGGTGTGACATTGGATTCCCCCACAGGGAAATTTTCTTCAGACACACAACTACCTAAATCACCAAAATGGTTGCACATCTACACGTTTGTCTCTGCACTCCTCACAAAGTTGCCAATGCTCCCAGGAACCGCCACCTTGGGAGATTGCGACGTCATAAAGCTAAACGCCCCGTGTATCAGCTTCAGAGGATCCAGTACGTGTGCCTTTAACGTTACTACTGACGTATAAGCACCCACCATGCCTAACGGGATGAACCGTTTGCACTCATCTCCAACCGTATGACAACGAACTATGTCCGCACCCACAAAACAATCATACGAGCGTCTCAAATTCTCAATCAGAGTCTTTATAGTGCTTGGCAGATGCGCAGGGCCCCAAATCGGGGTGCTCACCGAGACGAATGCCGGGTAGAAGGCGACCTGCGCGCGGCAGCCGAGGACGTCGACCGCGGCGTCGTGGATGCCGTGGAGCCGCTTGACGGCCTTCTCCACCGAGCCGGCGCACGCGGCGCACGTCATGCCGGACACCTCGAACACCGCCACCTTCTCCTCCTCCTCGGCCGCCCACGCCGCGGCCTCCAGATCGCCGGTGACCGCGGCCGCCTTGGGGCGCCGCGGCATGCGCGGGTACCGCGGCCGCAGCACGAGGGGGCCGCTCGCCTCGGAGTGTCCGCCGCCGCCGCGGAAGCAGGGGAGGAACACGGCTCGGGTGGCCGCCGCCGCCATTGGCGGCGTGAACTCCCCGCAGGTACGGAGCGAGGGTTTCCGCCGCGCACGGGGATTTCGATGGAGGTGGGCCTGTCGAGCTCGCGACGGCCGCCGGGGCGTTTGTCTGAGAATG
The DNA here is from genome assembly GCA_028641055.1 of Alopecurus myosuroides. Classification (NCBI taxonomy): domain Eukaryota; kingdom Viridiplantae; phylum Streptophyta; class Magnoliopsida; order Poales; family Poaceae; genus Alopecurus; species Alopecurus myosuroides. Next base: position 154,535,228 of record CM054059.1, read on the forward strand.
GTTTGAACATTGGCGGATTTATAGGAGCGCCGATGGTGTGGGCTTCTTCTTTTTTCCGAAAACGCGACTGTTAAAGCAAAGGCAGTGCTCCCTAGTGCTAGCAGCGTCGGATTAGAATATGCTGCACGCCAGTCGCCAGTAACGTAGGCAGGTGGGGAATTCGGGTGCGACCGATTTCTGAAGATCAAACCGCGAACAGAAGCAGTACGACTACATCTCTCAAAAAAGAAGCAGTACTACATGTAGTACAACACCTTTCAGATAGCAGAATAATAACAATTTGGCAACTCACTTGAACCAAAACTAGTGTGCCCAGCTTATCCTTATTCAATTCCACAACATTCCAATGAGAGCGCACGATACTACCTCCGATCCACAAAATGTAACATGTTTTGGTAGGCCAATTTAGCCCTGCAAAACATCTTCTATTCTGGAACAGAGGTAACGCGACACACCGAATATCTGGACCGGTACAATTTCGAGGTCTTTGATCAACAATCACCTTCGAACGAAAACTGGCATCGACTATTAAGTATGTGTGTGATATAGTGGAATTCGAGTCGAACTAGCAAATAGGTGAATAGTGTCTTCTTCTTTTTGTAGTACTATTTACGAAAGAGATGTTTGCGCATACATGTAGCATCGCGCTCAAGGAAGCAAAGTGCATCATAATAACACAAGCCTAAAGGAGGCCCATAAAATGCAGTTGATGTAGCAACTAATAGCAACAAAAGATCTTTCATTTGTGTGCAAAGCTTTCACGAAGAGAGCACATGGTGTGCCCTTGACAAAAAAGAGTGCTTTGGAAAAGCAATTTTGGAATCAACGAATTTGTTCTCCACACACACATCATGAAACTTATCTTTCGTCTTTCATGAAAACCGACATGTGTACGTGGAACATGGGCATGTGTAGGTGTAGGTGTATTTTTTTTTATAGATTTTTATACATTAAGAACACCATTTGTTTCATCCCGGAAGCATATGGGCATGGGTGCCAATCTAAACACCCGCTAATTTGGTCCCTCGACTAATTATAATGTAGCCTTAGTCCCTCTAATTCCTCGAATTTCAGAACAACATACTAAACAAAACAAATCATTTTAATTTTAATAGAAGAAAGAAAAAATGTAATATTATGTGGCCTACGCAAAAAAGAGAAATGAAACTTTGTATGTTTTGCACAATGAAAAGTCCTGGCCATTGTACATACATTGGACACTTGCCTTTTTAGCATATGTTGCATATTTTTACAGAAGAAGAGCCCTCTTTGCGAGAATTCCAGGAATTCGTCCCCGATGATTGAACTCAAGTCGTTGGGTGCGCTCAGCCACACTACAACTACTGAGACTCTGTCCTGTTCTCTTTTAGTTTCAAAGTTGACATACAGATACCTATATAGATTCTCTAGATGATTTATTGCTTTTTATTTAGTATTTTTTTATCAGGAATCACATGTACCATGTCCACTAAATCCGCGTCGGGCAAGATATGGATGAACGTACTCCTACGTACAGATACCCTCACCTAGGTAGGTAGCTGGATGAACTGTCCAGTGTCATTCATACGACAGCAAGCAAACAAGAGAAGAAAACAGAACAAAGTGCAGGTACAACATATACTACTCCGAGATCAGAATAGGAGATCGACGCTCACCGACACGAATGCCGGGTAGAAGGCGACCTGCGCCCGGCCGCCGAGGACGTCGACGGCGGCTTCGTGGATGCCGGGGAGCCGCTTGACGGCCTTCTCCACCGAGCCGGCGCACGCGGTGCACGTCATCCCGGTCACCGCGAACACCGCCACCTTCTCCTCCTCCTCCTCCTGCACGTTCGATCCCCCGGCAGCAGCCTCCAGATCGGCCCCGCTTCCTCCTTCTCCTCCGTCACCAGCCTCGACGGCGACGGCCGCCCTCGGGCGTCGAGGCATGGACGGGTACCGCGACCGCAGCGCGAGGTGGCGGCTCGTCTCGGAGCCGCCGCTGTGGAAGCATGAGAGGAAGAGGGTGCGAGTGGCCGCCGCCATTAGCCGGGGCTACCAGTATCGAGAGATGGTTTAGGTTGGGGAATGGGCGACCATATCGGAGATCGCTGAGGTTTTTGTGCAAGAAAGCGGTTTAAGCATTTGCAGGATTTATAGGCCGGGAACCCCGCAGTTGCCCGCCCGGGACAAGCTGGCCACGGTTGCGCTGACCTCGTACTCTTGTATCGTGATGATGCTACTGGCCAATGGCGCACGTAGCGCTGGAAATGAAAAATTACGTCAGGTCAATAGCCAAGTAGAGAGTTCAGTTACCAAGTTACTCTAAATTAATTCTGTAATGGTGGGCTTGGGCCGCAAGCAAGCATGCTGGGAGGAGCCGGAAGTCGTTAACATGCGGCAAAGTCACCTCTCGAGGGAAAAACAAAAGGTGTCTTCTTTTAATTAAGGATGTTGTCCTCGTCCGTGCAGTTAATCCGGAGAAGATCTACACCAGCCCAGAACGAGGAATTCGAATTTGAAATCATGCCTCTCGTTCCAGCACGTCTTCTCAGTCGACTGCGAAAACACGCAAGCTTTGGATTGGATGATTAGTTGTAGCACGCCAGATATCCCAGATAGTTATTTCAATTCAAATTTGACTTGGAGTTGCTTGCTTGTGGCAGCAGCACTGGTACGCACGTAGCACCAATGCCAAGCAATGTCAGGACAAAATTCGAATTAAACTATCCGAATGTTCTATCCCATGCCCGCGACAAATTCGACACCGATTTGTCTTGGAGCTGAGCCAAATCAAACCGCAGACAGGACACTGGCGACCTGTTGAAAAATAAACAGGCGTTGTTTTCACATCGGCGACATCAGCATGCAGGTTTACCTGGTGAACCCAACTGCCTGATGTATGCTGGGGGTTATTTTACTCGCCAGGAGACCGGGATGTCAACTCCGGCCGGCATGATCTGGCGCCTACGTGTCGAGCGATCTCCCTCGGTGGCCGGAGCCAACCACGAGCATTTCGTTGACGAAATCTAGTGCATATATTGCACGATGTGAACACAATTCATGAACACCGATCAAGGTGACGAACTGTCTTGGTTCACTGAATCTTTGTAGAGACGGTTTGATTCACTGAATCTTTGTAGAGACGGTTTGATTCACTGAATTATAGTTTTCCTCAACACTCACTCGCTTGGGACAGATTATTTTCTTATTAGAAGACGATGTTGGCATCTCGCTATTTTGAACTACTCCATGCTCGTTTTCGATGACGAAAACTTGAAAGGGAGGCTGATCAGACGGATCCACAGAACTGATGAAGCAAGCTGCCGCCGGTCATCAGGAGCGTGACATGCTTAGGTAGTTAGATTTTCCACTGTCTTCACCTGACGATACAAGTCAGTGCAGCCTGCAGCGGCGGCGGATGAGTGTAGACATAGCCTCAAAACCAAGGCAAAGCAGGATCAAAACTTGAATTTATCCACGCCTATTTGTTTAGTCGCGGTTTGAATGGCCTTATTATGGACTAATCGAGCGGCAGGTTCCAGTTTCAAAAAAGAACTAATCATGACAGATCGAATTGGATTAAGCAAAGCATGAGTTGATAGAGTTCGTTTTACGTCGGCAAGTTCTCAGACAACTCACCAGGAAACCTCAGCACTGATGGAGAACAGAAGGATTTGTTTTTTGAGGTACTTATCTCTTCACTTTTTTTAAACGAAGAAATCAAGACAAATCGAATTGGATCAATGCAAGCAAAGCATGAGCTGATCGACCTGGTTTTACATCGCAATTAAGCGGAGACTAAGGGCAGATGGAGGACACAAGGATTCTTTTTCAACGAGACTTATCTCCTCGTATTAAAATTACAAATTCAGCTATCTTTTTTCGAATTAATTACACATTCGGCTCCAAATCCCCTGTTCGTGGCTCCTGCCATGTTCCAGATGCATACATTAGGACCAAACAAACAACGTGCACAGCGCTATCCGGAAGTCAAATCCAGCTAAGCACCTGAACTCTACTACAAGAGGGATTGCACGGTAATTCTTTCTTTAAGTGTCCCTTCTGTTTACAGTACATGTTAGCATCCTCCCGGCTTCATCACAAGCGCCGGCCAGTGAAACGACTTCAGTACTACTACTTGATTTCTTCGGGCTCATTAGAGCATCTCCACCGGCACACCTAATTGTGTTCGTTTTAGGGTGCTGAGCCCGTAAAACGTCGGGAGCTGAAAAAGGCACGCGGGTTTACGGTCTCAGTGCGCTTTTTCACTCGTAGCAGAGCCCATATAATGCAGCCGGCCCGTAAACCGTTTTCGATCGCCTAAAAATCCGAGGCGCGAAACCATTTAACGAGCAATTTTCAGGTCACACCACCATCCCTCCGCCGCCACCGACGAGCAATCCTTCCGCGCCGCTACCCACCTTCGACGGGCAATTTCTCGCGCCGCCCACCAGATACAGCTGCGCCGCGGCCGCCATGCCGCCGAAGATGAGGACACTGAAGCGCGAGCCCGACTTCTGGCCCGCGTTCAACCCGTCAGATTTGTTTGACGAGGCGCGGAGGAGGGTGGTGCGCTCCTATGCCGCGAGGAATAGGGCGGCGCATGCCTTCAGCAACAACGCTCTCCTCGTGCCGGACTCCCTGGCGTACCGCACTCTCCCGGAGTTCGACAGCCTCCGCGGCGCGGGCAGCTCGAGTGGCGCGGGGAATAACACCTCGGTTGAAAAAGGGAGGAGGGATAAGAAGGGGTGAAGTAGATGGAAACACACCTCCCCCCTAAAGATACCAATGGAAGGGAGGAGTACCATTCGGTTTCCCCTCCTTGGTTCTCTCCAAATCCTATCATCCCTCACCCTCATATAAACAATAGGTGTGATCCACCCAAAGTTGAAGCAAAATCTTTTTCTCAATGACAATATTTCATGAAAACTCACTTGAACTCTTCTTGTATTGAGCTATGCAGAATCATTGAACATGGATACAAGCACGTTGATCCAAAGAACTTGACAAGAATAAAAGTGGTTGATTGTAAACTCAATTTCGTGGCTTTGCACATGATCCAATAAGCCGTGGGTGATAAGATCATGTCACACCTTTAACAATACTACACCGCCAAAGAAACATGGGATGCTCTTATCTCCATGCATCAAGGAAATGATAGCATGAAGAGGAATAGGTTTGATGCTTTGAGCAATGAGGCTGAAAGGTTCTATATGCTTGAGAGTCAAAGTCATGAGGACATGTATCGAAGACTCCTGACCCTTGGTACCGCCGTTAGTGGTGTTGGTGCCACTCATGTCAATGATGCTTGGATCAAGAGGAAGTATGTGAGTGCCCTCATGTCATTTGAGCATGTGGACTTGAAGAGCATCCAAGGTAGAACCTCAAATGAGGTTATGCAAGAGATGTCATCCTTTCAAGTTCAAACCAAGCTTGCTCAAAACTCTCGTTCTCGTTCCATTTGAATGCACAAAGGAGCCTATGTTGCTTTAAAGGCCAAGGCGGTCACCAAGGTTGTGGACAAATAAGAAGATGAGGTTGAATTGGAAGAAGAGTTGGCTCCACTAAAGCCTAAGAGTATGATTCGGTTCTCAAAGACTTCATGGCTCTCCAAGCCGAAAGATTTTGGAAGAACCCTTCCAAGGCCAAGGCATATGTTGGGGGAAAGACAAAGTCAAGCTATGTAAAGGGAGGAGCTCAAAAAGTGAGGTCATGATTCAATTTCCAAAATAAGGTTCACTTTGTGGCCGAGTGTTCTTTCGAGAATAGGGAAACTCAAGGAGGAAAACTTGTTCTCAAGGACAAGTCAAAGCTCATTTGCAAGAAACCTTTCATCAAGAAGAACTCCTTAAAAAAGAAGCCAACCTCTAGAATTGTGTTGGTGACTCAAGAAGAGTATGCATCCGGTGATGAAGAAGAAGAAGAAGATGATGAATCCACAAGTGAAGTCGCCGCTCTTATAATTGCATCTTCAACCCTCTTTGAATCCCCCCGATGATAATCTTCCTCACCAATACGCAAAGTGCTTCATGGCCAAGGCCATCAAGGTATCATATTCTTCCATATCTAAGACTTCACATGAAAAGAATGATCTTGCTAGTCTTAGTGCAGAAGATGAAATTGCCGCCTTTGAACTCTTTGTGTCTAAATTGCACGGTGAAACAAAAAAACACTTTGATATTCTAATGAGACAATTTGGAGAGGCTCGAGAGCTTCTTGAGAAGAAAGGTGAAGGTGAGAGGGAGGATGCCCTTGAAATTGCTTCTCTTAACAATTCTCTTGAGAAAGAGCATGAGCTTTGAGTTTCTCTTGAGGAGAAACTTGAGACTATTTAGGGGTCAAATTATGAATTAATTTTTAAACTCACTAAGCAATGTGACCGCGCCATTGCTAAATATAAAGTGTCTAAAAAGAAAAAGGTTGATTTTGGTGTTGGTCATGATAAACTAACCAATGAGCTAGAGAAGGTCACAAGGCTCACAAGGCCTTGGAGAGTGAACACTCTACCCTCACCAAGTCACATGAACAACTTCAAACTCAACTAGGTAAATTTAATATGCCTAGTACCTATACTTATTCTTGTTGTCATGCAAATATTATTGAGGAAAATTCTAGGTTGAAGAAAGAGCTTGCTAGAATTAAGGGAAAGGGTCCTAGTGTTGAGAAATTGGTTGTGCAATCTCCAAGTATGGCATTGCCAAGGCCAGAAAATGGAAAGCATGGTCTTGGATATATAGCTAAGAACAAGAACAAGAAGACCAATAAGAAGGCCAAGACCGCACAAGCAAAGAAGAATGCTGGTGTGATTGGTGTTGTCATTAGGGATGAAACCACTCGTAATAAGTCCACGTGATCTAACTACTTGGTGTTTTCATTAGGAATGAAAGCACTTTCTATTTGTTGATTATTATGGTGGTGTGCAATCTTAATAAGTTGGTCCTTATGTTGATTATATTGACTATACTATTTGGGTTCCAAAACCCTTGTTGCTAATGTGAGAGGACCTAATTTGGGTCCTAACTCAAGTCAATGAACTTATGTAGGACTATGCTTCCAGCGGATCAAAATGGATACTTGATAATGGGTGTACAAGTCATATGACCGGAAGAAAGAGGCTCATGTCGGAGTTGGAACAAAATATAAATCATGCAACTATAACTTTGGAGATAAGTCAAGATCTAAGATAACGGGGTTTGGCAAGGTTGTCGGTTCTCCTAACATCACCCTTGTTAATGTAATTCTTGTAGAATCCCTCGATTACAATTTACTTTCCGTTCGTGCTTTAGGGAAGATGGGTTTCTACGTCTTCTTTGAACCTGATATCGTGGTACTTTTGTGGAGCAAGACTCTAGACGTCCATTTTGTAGGGCGTGTAGAAAATGAGTTGTACGTGGTAGACTTTTAGGGGTCTACCAACACTCAAGCAATGTGTCTCTTAGGAAAGGAGGATGTGGGGTGGTTGTGGCATCGCCACCTATCCCATGTCAACATGGGAACTTTGCAAAGTCTTCACAAAGGTGGCCACATCTTTAGACTAAAATAAAATGTTTCCTTTTCCAAATATCGTGTTTGTGGGGCTTGTGTTAAAGGAAAGATGCACGAGTCCGCCCAACCAAGCAAGACTATAATTTCATCAAAGAGGATGTTGGAACTTCTTCATGTGTATCTCTTTGGTGTCGTGCCCGAGGCTAGTCCTTGTGGGAAGAAGTATTGCTTGGTGATTGTTGATGACTATTCAATATATACTTGAGTCTATTTCTTCAAGTTTAAGAGTGAGACCCAACAAGCCGTCATCGACTTCTCCAACCAAGTGCAACGACAAAACAATTCCCCTATATGGTCCATTAGGAGTGATAATGGCTCTGAGTTCAAGAACTACACTCTAAATGAATTTCTTAGTGAAGAGGGAATTCTTCATCCATATTCCGTTGTGTATACCCCTCAACAAAATGGTGTAGCTGAGAGGAACAACCGGACCTTCATGGACACGGCGAGTTCCATGTTGGCGGAGTATAAATCTCCTCCCTATCTATGGGCCGAAGCCATCTCCACAACTTGTCATTCATCAAACCGTCTCTACTTCCGCAAAGGCTTAATGAAGACTCCATATGAGATCCTCACCGGCGACAAACCAAATGTCTCCTACTTCCGTGTCTTTCATTGTAAGTGTTTCTATTTCGTAAAAAGGAGTTTGTTTGTCTAAATTTAAATCTAAATATCTTGAGGGTACATTTGCTGGTTATGATGCCAAATTTCACACTTATAGGGTATTTGACAAGTCCTCACGGATTATCATTGAAACTTGTAGTGTGGTTTTTGAGGAAAATGGTGGATACCAAGTGGCGCAATTTCATGTTTCTAATATAGATGTTGAAATACCTCAAGATTCCATAGGAATAATGTGTGTGGGATTTTTCCGGCCCATTGAGGGACACCTTATGGCGGATCGAGAAGAACTGTGGTCTACTGAAGTAGAGCCCCCGTCTACACTAGATTCACATGCCAATGGAGAAAGTGGTGCACCTAACCAATAACAAGTTCAATACCCTCCATCTATTGATCAAGTTGCTATGCAAGAACCAAGATCCCCTATCATTCATGCTAGCCAAGATCAACCTGCTTCTTCTCATGTTCAAGCAAGCAATAATGCTGATCAAGGCTAACATTTCGGTCAAGACGGGGACCCAAATGATCAACATGATCAAGTTATTCCTCCTCGCAATAATGAGGAGATCAAAGCCCGTTGTTCCGCAAGAGTTGCTAGAGCTTTGAAGCGCATTGACTTGTACGATGATAAAGTCTTGGGTAAATTAAAAGGCAACATGGCAAGAAGAGGCCAATTAGCAGTTTTTAGTGAGCTTCAAGAACATATCTCCATGGTGTAACCAAATAAAGTGTTTTAATCTCTTGCGGATTCGGATTGGTTGGAACTATGCATGATGAGCTTAATAACTTTGAGCTCAACAAACTATGGAAGCTAGTTGAGAAGACAAAAGATTGTCACAATGTCATTGGAACCAAGTGGATATTCAAGAACAAGCAAGATGAGCATGGAATTGTCATAAGGAACAAGGCAAGATTTGTAGCTCAAGGGTACTCTTACGTGGAAGGAATTTACTTTGATGAAACCTATGCTCCTGTGGCTCGCCTTGAGTACATTTGTATCCTTCTTGCATATGCATCTTCTCACAACTTTAAATTGCAATAAATAGATGTGAAAAGTGAATTTCTTAATGGTCCCTTGAAAGAGTTGGTATATCTTAAGCAACCACCGTATTTCAGAACCCTAACTTCCCTAACCATGTCCACAAGCTTGATAAGGCACTATATGGACTTAAACAAGCACCACGTGTGTGGTATGAGAACCTTAGAGAGTTATTGAAATGCCATGGGTTTGAAGTTGGGAAAATCGATCCCACTCTTTTCACAAAGAGGGTTAAAGGGGACCTTTTCATATGCCAGACATATCTTGATGATATTATCTTTGTATCAACTAATCAAGATTTCAATGATGAATTTTCAAAGCTTATGATTGACAGGTTTGAGATGTCCATGTTGGGAGAGTTGAGATTCTTTCTTGGCTTTGATATCAAGCAATTGGCTAGAGGAACTTTCATATCTCAAGCCAAGTACACTCAAGACATGCTCAATAGGTTCAAATTCCAAGGTGGTCACCCCAGTGCAAACCAAGTGCCATATCAAGCGCAATATGGATGGTAAAGATGTGGATCAAAAGCTAGATCGTTCCATGATTGGTTCTTTGATTTATCTTTGTGCATCTAGACCCAATATTGTGTTTAGTGTAGGAGTGTGTGCAAGGTATCAAGCGGCTCCTAAAGAAATCCATTCGGTGGTGGCCCATAAGATCTTTCGGTATTTGGTTCATACCTGAAGATTTAGTTTGTGGTACCCAAAGGGAAATCGATTTCCGGGGCTTGCCAATTCCTTAGTAGGTCTTTGGTGAGTTGGTCTTCTAAGAAGAAAAATCGTATATCTTTGTCCACCGCTGAAACCGAGTATGTGGCAGCCGCTAGTGCTTGCACTAAATTGTTATGAATGAGGCAAACCCTCAAAGAGTACGATATTCATTGTGACAAAGTTCCCCTTCCTATGTGACAATTAGAGTGCCATGAAGATCGCCTACAACCCGGTGCAACATACAAGAACGGAGCATATTGAGATTCCTCATCATTTCATTAGGGATCATGTGGCAAGAGGTGATATTGAGACAACCCATGTCCCAACCAAGGATCAACTTGCGAACATATTCAAGAAGCCTCTTGATGATACAATATTCATGTTCTTGAGGAATGAGCTAACTATCATCGATTCAAGGAGTTTGACTTGAGGATCTTGGACACACATTGACTATGTGTTTGGGTTTAGGTGTAGGCATGGACATAAGGGGAGTGTTGTCCTAACTTATTGGACTCTCTCTCCCCCCATTATGCCCAAAGTAAAAAATCGTTTATATCTCCATTTTATATTGTTGAATTGTGAGCTAAAATGTTGATAATTGGCAATGCACCCAAGATAAATCTTCATGGTGACATAACATACTCTCTTACATGGTGTCCTAGGCCACTAACCTCTTCCTTTGAAGAGTTGGTCATAAGTTGGATTTCATTACATATTTATTTGTGTCCTTTGGCTCATGGAAAACATACGCAATCTTGGCCCTTATTTGTTTTTATCTTGCAAGTACTAAATGTGAAGTACCTTTACCTGTCTGAGTTTGTTAATCCCAAGACACAACACTACCGTGTCTAAATAGACTCTTTCTCAAAATATCACTTCTTAGACCCTTTATCGGTCATATGGCAGATGAGCAATTCAGGAAGCATCGCAGAATCAATCCATATCTCTAGCCCAAAGATTCTCGTGTCAATGAGTGTTTTTGGTGTGTCTTTCAAGAGCGCATCTTCTATGAAGAATATCCTATTGACAAGAAAAAAGTGGTCACTAAATATTCTATCAGTGTTCCCTTCATGCAAAATGACCCATCCTATTTTGGGGAGGCTCTAGATATTTGTGAGGAGTTTGGCATTCTGGATTTCATTGAGGTAAACGCAGATTATGATGAGCATCTAGTGGGAAAATTATATGCCGCTCTCTACTTCCACACTGAGGAAGACATGAAGAGAACTTGGATAACCAAGGATCAGAGGTTCACTGCTGCTTGGGCTCAATTTTCAGTTTTGTTTGCTTTGAAGGACTATGGAACTGTCCCTGATGATGCATTTGCCTCCACTCACTTCAAGATCCCCTATCCAGTGAACTCTATGGATCTTCTGGAAATTTATGATTTGTATATCCCTGGTCGTGCTTCGGTTCGCTTTCCTAAGAACTTTCTTCCAGTCTATGAAATTTTGCACAATATCTATGGCAACACTCTTGCACCTCGTGCTGGGAACTTTGATCCGATCCATGGCTCCCTCATTGACATCTTGGTGTACACTCATAAGCGTCGTGGAAGTGGTCTGCAGCGGGATATCATGGATGTTGTGTGGAAAAAATGTATAAATTTGTCATGAAGAGGAGAGTTCTGATACGTCTCCAACGTATCTATAATTTCTGATGCTCCATGATCATATTATGCCAATTGCTACACGTTTTCTCCCTTATTTATAGCATTTTTATACGTTTTCCGGGACTAACCTATTAACAAGATGCCAAGTGCTAGTTCCATGTTTTCTGTTGTTTTTGGTTTCAGAAAAGTTGTTCTGGAAACATTCTCGGAATTGGACCCCACAAAGCCCGAAGTGCCTATTTTCCCCAGAAGCGTCCAGAACACCGAAGAAGAGTCAAAGACGGGCACCAGGAGGCCACACCATAGGGTGCCGCGGTCTCCCCCTGGCTGTGCCAGCTATAGGTGTGGGGCCCCCAGGCCTCCACCGCCTATGCCCTTTCGCCTATTTATTTCCCCCGGATGGAAACCCCTAAACACCTGATCAAAAATCCCAGAAAAGTTCCGCAACCGCCATCGTCGTCAACCCTAGATCAGGGGGTTCTAGAGTTGTCTCCCGGCACCCTGCCAGAGAGGAAATCATCACCGGAGGCTTCTACATCACCATGCATGCCTCCGGAGTGATGCGTGAGTAGTTCATCCCTGGACTACAGGCCATAGCAGTAGCTAGATGGTTGTCTCCTCCTCATATGCCTCCATGTTTAGATCTCGTGAGCTGCATATCATAATCGAGATTGATCTTATGTAATTCTATACGTTGTGTTTGCTGAGATCCAATGAATATTGAACTTATGCCAAGTTGATTATAGTATTTATTGCATATGTTATTTGTGATCTTGCATGATTTCCGTTTCTAGTGGTTGCTCTAGTTGCTAGTGACTCCAAGAGGGAGTATTTATGCTATATTGTGGGTTCATGCCTCCTTTTCGCCTGTGCTCGAGTGACGCGTGTACAATCATTACTTACATTACACACATTGTTTAATGCACTTATCTGTTGCTTGCAACTTAATACCTAAGGGGGTTCGGATGATAGCCTGAGGGTGGATTATTAGTCATAGATGCAGATGGATTTCGGTCTATGTATTTTGCTGTAATGCCTGCACTAAATATCATAGTAGTCATCATGTTATAATGTGCACTACGGTGCAACCTCTGTTTGTCAATTTCCCAGCTGTAATCTGTTCACCCAGCATGTTATCTTTATGGAGAAACACCACTAGTGAACCTATGAACCCCGGTCCATTTTCCACACTGTTAAACAAACCACAACAATTTCCTGCTTTCTTTACCTGCAGCAAGCATACACTGTTTTCCACACTATACGTCTAATCTTTGTTTTCAGCAAGACCGGTGAGATTGACAACCTCACTGTACCGTTTGGGCAGAGTATTTTGGTTGTGTTGTGTGCAGGTTCCACGTTGTTGCTGACACTAGTGAAGCGCCAGCACCACCGTCAGTGGCATCAACCTTCCGAAGGTCCTCTTTCTCCTACTGGATTGATAACATTGGTTCTTAACTGAGGGGAAAACTCCTACCGTTGTGCTCATCACACCCTCGTCTTGGGGTCTCCCAACGAGTGCACGGTCTGCACCATCAAGGACTTTTTCTGGCGCCGTTGCCGGAGAGAAAGAAGTCTTCTGGAAAGGGGAGTCTCTCACTCTCAACCTCTTTATTTTGTTACTGTCTTATTTTTGTCTTGTTTTTCTTGTCTATATTTAAAACACAAAAAAAATAGTTTACTTTATAGCTCTTATTTATTTGCTTGCTATTATTTTGCTAAAATGAGTTCCTGTGAGAATACTAAGTTGTGTCACTTCACTAGCACAAACAACAATGATTTTATTTGCACACCTATTGCTCCACCTGCTCCTACTGCTTCTTTCTATGAGAATAAACCTGCTTTATTAAATCTTGTTATGAAAGAAAAAAATTCTGGCATTAGTACTGATGATGCTGCTGCTCACCTTAATAATTTTGTTGAACTATGTGAGATACAAAAATATAAAGATGTTGATGGAGATATTATTAAACTGAAATTATTTCCTTTCTCTTTGAGAGGAAGAGCTAAAGAATGGATGCTATCTTTTCCTAGAAATAGTATTGATTCATGGACTACGTGTAAAGATGCTTTCATTGGAAAATATTATCCTCCTGCTAAGATTATATCCCTGAGAAGTGACATAATGAATTTTAAACAATTTGATAATGAACATGATGTTAAAGCTTGGGAAAGAATGAAAACTATTGTAAAGAATTGTCCCACTCATGGACTGACTACTTGGATGATTATACAAACTTTTTATGCAGGACTGGATTTCTCCTCAAGGAACCTATTGGATTCAGCTGCTTGAGGTACCTTTATGTCCATTAGTTTGGCCAATGCAACAAAGCTTCTTGAGGATATGATGATAAATTATTCAGAGTGGCACACTGAGAGAGCTCCACAAGGTAAGAAGGTAAATTCTGTTGAGGAAACCTCCTCTTTGAGTGAAAGGCTTGATGCTATTATGTCTATGCTTGTTAATGGTAAAGCTCAAGTTGATCCAAATAATGTTACTTTAGCCTCTTTGGTTGCTCAAGAAGAGCATGTTGATGTAAACTTTATTAGAAATTATAATTTTAACAACAATGCTTATAAAAATAATTTTGGTGGAAACAATTATAAGCCCTACCCTCCTAATAGTGGTAGTGGTTATTCTTATGGTAGAGTTGTAATGCCTAGTGAGGAAAGGATTGTAGAAGTTGAAAAGGCAACTAAGAACTTTATGCAAATGCAATATTGACAAAATAAATTGTTTACTAAAACTATGGAAGAACAATCTGCTATGTTAAGAACTATTAGCCAACAAATTGGGAACTTAAATAGAGAAATTTCTGGTTTGCAAGGTAAAATTTCAAGTGTTGAGGTTAGTATTTGGGCCCTGTTAGAGTCACAATTTTCTGTGATCAATAAAATGGCTACTAAAACTGAAACCATTGAAGATAATCCTTTTGCTGCAACCACTGCTATCCAAGTTCGAATAGATGATAATGTTAGGTTGATGGCTGAATTACGTGCTAGGTGGGAAAGAGAAGAAGAATTGGCTAGAAAGAATAATATTGCTAGAGTTTGTACTATAACAACCACTAGTAAAACTAAAGCTCCAAGTGCTAGTAAACCTCCTACTATCAATGGTTAAGTAGTTGGTGTTAATAAAGTCCCTACTCCTTCGGTGAAACGTACTAAATTGCCTCAAATTGCTGAAACAACTTTTAATAAAAGTGCTAGAATTTTTAAAGATGTAGGAGATAATGGTCCCATTACTTTTGATTTTGATGATTGAAATATCTCTGAAGTTATTATGTTTCTACAAAAGCTTGCTAGAAGTCCCAATGCTAGTTCCATGAATATGGCCTTTACTAAACATATTACCAATGCTCTCATGAAAGTTAGGGAAGAAAAGTTGAAACTTGAAACATCTATCCCTAGGAAATTAGATGATGGTTGGGAGCCTATCATTAAGATAAAAGTAAATGATTTTGATTGCAATGCTTTGTGTGATCTTGGTGCTAGTATCTCTGTTATGCCTCAAAAGCTTTATGATATGCTTGATCTGCCACCATTGGACCACTGTTATTTGGATGTTCATCTTGCTGATAATGCTAAGAAGAAACCTCTTTGTAGAATTGATGATGTCCTTATTATGGTTAACGATAACCTTGTACCTGTTGAATTTGTTTTTATGAACATTGAATGCAATTGTTCTTGTCCTATTGTTTTGGGAAGACCTTTTCTTAGAACTGTTGGTGTTATTATTGATATGAAAGAGGGGAGTATTAAATATCAATTCCCCCTCAAGAAAGGTATGGAGCACTTACCTAGAAAGAGTATGAATCTACCTTTTGACTCTATTATTAGATAAAGTTATGATTTTTATGCTTCTTTACTTTAAAATACTCGAGTTGCTATTTATGCCTAGCTGAAAGGCGTTAAAGCAAAGCGCTACCGGGAGACAACCCGTTTTATTTATCTGTTTTCATTCAGTTTTATTTTGTTTTATTTTGTGTGCTTTGCACCTGGGTGTTTTATATTTCCTTAGCGATCCCGATGTATCTTTTCTTTTGTGTTTTTGTTGAGCCAAGTAAAGCCTCTAGTGGAAAGTTGAGACTATATTTCGGATTTCTGTGCAGGAAACAGATTTCTGCTGTCCACTGTTAATTACGTATAAAATCACAGAAAATTCAAAATTATCTGAGATTTTTTGTGCTTAATAATGGGCTATATACTCAACCTTTCTTAGTTGACAACTTTTTGATTTGAGCAACATAAGATTTTCTAAAAAGTCGATCTTTACATGTTGTTCTGTTTTGACAGATTTCTGCCAATAATTGCATTTGCATCTTAATCTCTTTCTTTTGGTGTTCTTTTGAGAAAAAGAGTTTTAAAAGAAGTTGTGACAGTAGCTAATGTGTTTTTTTAGTGCTAGTATTGTGTTAAAACTTAACCATGTGAATTTATTATTTCGATTGCACTAACGTTGCTAATGAAGATTGTGAGAATTTTGGTGTGAAGGAAGTTTTCAAGGGTGAGGAGAAGAGGATGATATGACGTGATCAAGAAGAGTGAAGAGCTTAAGCTTGGGGATGCCCCGGTGGTACATCCCAGCAAATTTCAAAGAAGACTCAAGCGTCTATGCTTGGGGATGGCCAAGGCATCCCCTTCTTCATCAACAAATTATCAGGTCACTTCTAGTGAAACTATATTTTTATTCGGTCACACCTTATGTGCTTTACTTGGAGCGTATTTTATTTTTGCTTTCAGTTTTTTTTTTGTAATAAGCTTGGTTGGACCCCCAGCATTTTTTTATTGGAGAGTGACACGCTCCACTTTTTCATGAGAATACGTTGTATTCTTAGTCTCTGTCTGGCTGCTGCATTTATTTAGCTTTTGTTTTGCATGCATCTCTTATCAGATCTCTTAGTTTTAGTAGTATTATATGAATACTCTCATGTTTTCTTGCTGTATCACAAAAAATATTTTTGTTAAAACATATCTTGTATGGTTCTTGTTGGGAAAAGAAAACTGCTGCTTGATGTAGAATTTATAATAGTGCTAGTAGAAGCTTATATAGACTGTGGCTAGAACTTTTTCATGCCATGCTAAATGTTATTTTAGTTTCAAAGCCTTGTGTTTATTGAGTAGAATGAATAGCCTTAAATATCTGAGAGCATTTAATATGTCTTTAAAGATTCATGAGTTGTTCTTGTCATAGTAAAGCATCAATATATGGTATTCTCTTTCGAATGTTTTATTTGGTTGACTTGGCGCATGCTCACACCATGTTTATGACTAAAAACGAGTCACGAATAGCCTCCATGACCACTTAATTTTTGAACTTGTGATACTGCTTATGCATTAATTAATGATGCTTACGTCGCTATGCATGATTATGGCTCTTATGCTCTCTTGATTTGTCGCTCCCAGTCTTTTGCTAGCCTCCACCTGTACTGGGTATGGAATTCTACTCGTGCATAAGAACTCCTTAAACCAAACTTTTCCCATTGTGTACACCATACCTACCTACATGTGGTATTTCACTACCACTCCAAGTAAATTGCTCATGTGTTACCTTTAAAACCTTCAAAATTATTCCTGTTTTTTGTTCTTGTTTTTGCTCATGAGGACGTCAATAGAGAATCTTTATCTCACTTGTTGATTGGATTTCACACCCTGGACTAGTGGCTTCATCCGCTTATCCAAATGATAGAAGAGCTGGCAGCGGGGTTCCCAGCCCAAAATTAATACAAACAAATTCTCTTTACTATTTTAGCCCCGGTTTATTAGTCAAAGCATAATTGCGTAAAAAAAGAGAAAGAGGGGTGACCTTCTACATCAGTTGCGTCCTTCACCATGGGATCCTCTCTTGCGAATCCAGTTGGCTTGTAACGTACTGTATTGTCTGTTTTTCATTCGTTGACATTAACATACACCTCTCCTGAAATATAGACACTCCTTCACATTATGTGATTGTTGGCAGGCACCCGAGGATTCGGTTAGCCATGGTTTGTGAAAGATGGATGGGAGGAGTGTCAAACTTTTAATACCTCTGTTTAATAAAATAAAAAGCTCTAGCACATGAGTGATCCCTGCTTCCCTATGCGAAGGGCCTTTCTTTTACTTTTATGTTGAGTCTCCATCTTCTAACTTGATGCACAGTTGAGAGAGAATTTTTGCCATCCTGAATTCTATGTGCATTTGTCCCATAAACATCAATAATTACTTCATGATGTGATATTATTTGTTCTAGTCTTCCTCATGAACTTTGAAAGTGTCCTGGCATTTATGTTGTGTCCCACTCTTAAGGACTAGCGAAATACCACTTTGCCATGCTTTCTCTATACCTGAAACAAACGTTCATCTTTCTTTGCATTATTATCCATGATCCTTTATTTGAGATACTCTTCATGATGCAAAGTGATCGGTATGTTTTATTATTAAAGTTCTATTTATCATGTTTGTGTTTGAAGTTCTATGATCTCAACATACATATGTTTTTACATTATAATGATCAAGTTTATGATAGTAGCATGTCACCTCAGAAATTATTGTGTTTTATCGTTTACCTACTCGAGGATGAGTAGGAACTAAGCTTGGGGATGCTTGATATGTCTCCAACGTATCTATAATTTCGGTTGCTCCATGATCATATTATGCCAATTGCTACATGTTTTCTCCCTTATTTATAGCATTTTTATACGTTTTCCGGGACTAACCTATTAACAATATGTCAAGTGCCAGCTCCCTTCTTTCTGCTGTTTTTGGTTTCAGAAAAGTTGTTCTGGTAATATTCTCGGAATTGGACCCCACAAAACCGGAAGTGCCTATTGTCCCCGGAAGAATCCAGAACACCAAAGGAGAGTCGAAGACAGGCACCAAGGGGGCACACCATAGGGTACGAGGTCTCCCCCTGGCCGCGCTAGCTGTAGGTGTGGGGCCCCCAGGCCTCCACCGCCTCTGACCTTTCGCCTATTTATTTCCCCGGGATGGAAAAACCTAAACATCTAAAAATCCCCAAAAAGTTCCGCAGCCGCCATCGTCGTCAACCCTAGATCAGGGGGGTTCTGGAGCTGTTTCCCGGCACCCTGCCGGAGAGGAAATCATCACCGGAGGCTTCTACATCACCATGCCTGCCTCCGGAGTGATGCGTGAGTAGTTCATCCCTAGACTACAGGTCCATAGAAGTAGCTAGATAGTTGTATCCTCCTCATATGCCTCCATGTTTAGATCTCGTGAGCTGCCTATCATGATCGAGATTGATCTTATGTAATTCTATATGTTGTGTTTGTTGGGATCCGATGAATATTGAACTTATGCCAAGTTGATTATAGTATTTATTGCATATGTTATTTGTGATCTTGCATGCTTTCCGTTTCTAGTGGTTGCTCTAGTAGTTGCTAGTGACTCCAAGAGGGAGTATTTATGTTAGTGGGTTCATGCCTACTTTTCGCCTATGCTCGAGTGACAGAAACGTGATGGGGAGGATGTGATGTTGCCATTAGGGAGAAAACAGCGTTGTGAGTGCATGCGTGTACAGTCATTGCTTACGTTACACACATTGTTTAATGCAGGTATCTGTTGCTTGCAACTTAATACCTAAGGGGGTTCGAATGATAACCTGAGGGTGGATTATTAGTCATAGATGCAGATGGATTTCGGTCTATGTATTTTGTTGTAATGCCCGCACTAAATATCATAGTAGTCATCATGTTATAATGTGCACTACTGTGCAACCTCTATTTGTCAATTACCCAGCTGTAATTTGTTCACCCAGCATGTTATATTTATGGAGAGACACCACTAGTGAACCTATGAACCCCGGTCAATTTTCCACACTGTTAAACAAACCACAACAATTTCCTGCTTTCTTTACTTACTCCAAGCATACACTGTTTTCCACACTATACGTCTAATCTTTGTTTTCAGCAAGACCGGTGAGATTGACAACATCCTTGTACCGTTGGGGCAAAGTATTTTGGTTGTGTTGTGTGCAGGTTCCACGTTGTTGCTGACGCTGGTGAAGCGCCAGCACCAATGTCAGTGGCATCAATCTTCCGAAGGTCCTCTTTCTCCTACTGGATTGATAACCTTGGTTCTTAACTTAGGGGAAAACTCCTACCGTTGTGCTTATCACACCCTCCTCTTGGGGTCTCCCAACGAGTGCACGGTATGCACCATCAAGTTCCTATGTTTGCTCCTTTGGTGATGTGCCTTATTTCTCACGTCTAGCACCATTCTCAGCAGCCTGCTGCTCTATTGGACAATGACCTAGAACTCACCTCCCACTATGTCAAGGAACTTCGCGTCAAGACACATTTTCCTCTTCTCATTATGCTGAAGAGGATGAGGAAACATATGGCTCGAGTGACTCTTACTTTGAGCTTGAGGGCAAGGACAAGAATCATGAGTTCCGCAAATGGGTTTCTGAGACTCTCAAGAAGGTGTTATGTTGCTAGGGGAACATGGAAAATCAATCTTATCGTGCCCATGTTCGTAGCAAGCAGGAGCATGTGCTCTCTTGGGTCTGCTTTGCTCACCTAGGGGTGCCTATTGTTGCTGGGTCTAAGGACAAGATCACAAGGTCAAAGAAGTGGAAGTTCAAGCGTGGTGGCACCTGGGTTGATCCTGATCTCGAGGATGACGCCACCACCTCTCATGATCCATGGACTCGAGGTTCAGAAGATGATGAGGTTGAATATCTCAACTCCGAATTCGAAGCCCGAAAGTCTTAGAATTCCCGAAGGTTCCACAGAGTTCCGAAGAGACCTAGAGGGGGGCCTCAGGGGGGCCACACCATAGGGCGGCGTGCCCCCCTTGGCCGCGTCGGGGGATGGTGTGGGGCCCCCAGGGCTCCACCGCCTTTTCCCTTTTGCCTATTTATTCCCCTGCGAAGGAAAACCCTAGGCGCCTGATCAAATATCCCCGAAAAGTTCCGAAGCCGCCGTCGTCATCAACCCTAGATCAGGGGGGTTTCGAAGCTGTCTCCCGGCACCCTGCCAGAGAGGAGATCATCACCGGAGGCCTCTTCATCACCATGCCTGCCTCCGGAGTGATGCATGAGTAGTTCATCCTTGGACTACGGGTCCATAACAGTAGCTAGATGGTTGTCTTCTCCTCCTATGCCTCAATGTTTAGATCTCGTGAGCTTCCTAACATGATCAAGATTGTTCTTATGTAATTATATGTGCTGTGTTTGCTGGGAACCGATGAATATTGAACTTATGACAAGTTTATTATAGTCTTTATTGCATATGTTATTTGTGATCTTGCATGCTTTCTGTTGCTAGTGGTTGCTCTGGCCAAGTAGTTGCTAGTGACTCCAAGAGGGAGTATTTATGCTCGATAGTGGGTTCATGCCTCCTTTTCCCCTGTGCTCGAGTGACAGAAACGTGACGGGGGAGGATGTGTTGTTGCCACTAGGGAGAAAACAGCGGTGTGAGTGCCCGCGTGTACAATCATTGCTTACATTACACACATCGGTTAATGCGATTATCTGTTGCTTGCAACTTAATACCTAAGGGGTTCGGATGATAACATGAGGGTGGATTATTAGTCATAGATGTAGTTGGATTAAAATCTATGTATATTGTCGCAATGCCCACACTAAATATCATAGTAGTCATCATGTCATGAATGTGCACTACGGTGCAACCTCTATTTGTCAATTGCACAACTGTAATTTTTTCACCCAGCATGCTATCTTTTATGGAGAGACGCCACTAGTGAACCTATGAACCCCGGTCCATTTTCCTACACTGTTAAACAAACCACTACAATTCCCTGCTTTCTTTACTTACTACAAGCATACACCATTTTCCACACTATACGTCTAATCTTTGTTTTCAGCAAGACCGGTGAGATTGACAACCTCACTGTACCGTTGGGACAAAGTATTTTGGTTGTGTTGTGTGCAGGTTCCGCATTGTTGCTGACACCGGTGAGGCGCCATCACCACCGTTGGTGACATCAACCTTCCGAAGATCCTCTTTCTCCTACTGGATTGATAACCTTAGTTCTTAACTGAGGGAAATTCTTGCCGCTGCACTCATCACACCCTCCTCTTGGGGTTCCCAACGTGCCATCCATAGTCACAAGAATTCCTAGCACCATCGAGGCGTAGCACCAAAGAATTTCTAGCGCTGTTGCCGGGGAAAAATAAGTCTTCTGGCAAGGGGAGTCTCTCACTCTCAACCTCTTTATTTTTTTATTGTCTTGTTTTTATTTTTGTCTTGTTTTGCTTCTTTATATCAAAAACACAAAAAAAAATACTTTACTTTATAGCTATTATTTTTACCTTTCTCTTCTTAGTTTTATCTCTAATCATGATTCTACCCAAGTTTACCTTGAAAGACGTAGCAATAGGTAGCGGTGATATAATTGGGAAATATAATATTGGAGAGTTCTTTAATTATGTTAGCAAGCACAATGAATTTGTGGATAGATCCTTAGCTGAACTTGCTCCAGATTATGAAACCGCTGCAACATCTCTAGTTCGTATGCTGGAAGCTATGTTTGTTAACCTTAATCCCATCATACAACAAATGTTTCTCAACCTTGATAACATTAGGGATAGCAAAAAAAGAGATTTTATCTTAGAAACTTTGTTTAAAGTATTTGGTGACGTTGCCATTGAGGCTAGAAAAGTTTTTAACCGATTTGAGATGTCAGGCTCATGTGTAGATGTTAATAGCACACCGGGTAAATCCAACGATAAGGAAATTAAAATACCAATACCCTTAAATTGGTAAGAATGCATGAAACTCTAGAAAAGAATTTTGATTGGATTGTTCCTGCAAACCCATTTGATGAAAGTAGTGTGCCTAAAAGTGCTGATAAAGGGACATATAAAAACTCTATAGATGAAATATGGATATTTCTACGCTTAATTTTGATCTTTCTCCACTTGAAAATACTTGAGTTTCTTTCTATGCCTAGCTGAAAGGCGTTAAAGAAAAGCGCTACCGGGAGACAACCCGTTTTTTCTCCGTTTTCAACCTGTTTTACATCGTTTCTTTCTGTGTACTTTGCACCTGGGTGTTTTCTATTTCCATAGCAACCCGTTGTATCTTTTCTTTTGTGTTTTTGTTGAGCCAAGTAAAGCCTTTAGTGGAAAGTTGAGACTATATTTCGGATTTCTGTGCAGGAAACAGATTTCTGCTGTCCACTTTTAAATTCGTATAAAATCACAAAAAATTCAAAATTACCTGAGTTGTTTTGTGCGTAATCCTGGGCTATATACGCAACTTTTCTTAGCCGAACACTTTTTCATTTGAGCAACAAAATATTTTCGAAAAAAATCATCTTTACCTGCAGTCTGTTTTGACAGGTTTCTGCCAATAATTGCATTTGCATCTTAATCTCTTTCTTTTGGTGTTCTTATGAGATAACGAGTTTTAAAAGAATTTGTGACAGTAGCTAATGTGTTTATGAGTGTTAGGCTTGTGTTGAAACTGAATCATGTGAATTTATTATTTTGATTGCACTAACATTGCTAATGAAGATTGTGAGAAGTTTGGCGTGAAGGAAGATTTCAAGGGTCAAGAGAAGAGCATGATATGACGTGATCAAGAAGAGTGAAGAGCCCAAGCTTGGGGATGCCCCGGTGGTACATCCCAGCAAATTCCAAGAATACTCAAGCTTCTAAGCTTGGAGATGCCCAAGGCATCCCCTTCTTCATCGACAAATTATCAGGTCACTTCTAGTGAAACTATATTTTTATTCGGTCACATCTTATGTGCGTCACTCGGAGCGTATTTTATTTTTTTCTTTCAGTTTATTTTTATTTTTGCAATAATCTTGGTTGGACCCCAGCATTCTCTTACTGGAGAGTGACACGCACCGCTTTTTCGTGGGAATACTTAGTATTCTTAATCTTTGTCTGACTGCTGCATTTATTTAGCTCCTGTTTTGCATGCATCTCTTATTAGAGCTGTTAGTTTTAGTAGTGTTATGTGAGTACTCTCATGTTTGCTTGCTGTATCATGTAGAGTATTTTTGTTAAAGCATGTTTTGTATGGTGCTTGTTGGGAAAAGAAACTGCTGCTTGAGGTAGATTTTATAACTGTGCACGTAGAATCTTGTATAGACCGTGGCTAGAACTTTTTCATGCCATGCTAGATGTTATTTTAGTTATAAAGACTTGTGGTTATTGAGTAGCATGAATAGCCTCAAATAGCTGAGAGTGTTTAATATGCCATTGAAAGAATCATGAGTTGTTCTTGTCATATTAAAGCATAAATTTGTGGTATTCTCCTTTGAATATTTTATTTAGTTGACTTGGCGCATTGTAACATCCCAAGATTTTGGAATGTTTAAGAATCACTTAAGTTTGAAACTTTTGTTTTCCTTTAAAAGAAAGCCATCAAAAATCAAACAAATCAAATTATCGAAGATTATGCGACATTTTTTTTTAGAAAAATGTATAATTAATTTAAATATTGATATGACTAGCTATGTTCAATTATTCAGAATTTTGCAATTTAATATGATCATTTCGTATTTTATAAACCCCAAAACCTATTTTAGAATAATGCATAAATATTAATATGAGGCCAAAATGCTTAAACTTGGTTTGCTTTTGAAAAAAAAGGAGGGATTCTATAGATCCAATATACGTATTTTAATTTTCTGAATACATGTTTTTTTCATGTAATTGAGCTAATATAAATGCTTAGGAAAAATCATGAAAAAGAAAGAGAATACAAAACAAAAAAATAAAAAGAAAAGACTTAGCTGGCCAGCCCACCAGCTCGCTAGCGTGGCGGACTAGGCAGCCCATGCCTCGCTCTAGTCTGGTCTCTCCCACCTCGAGCACGTACAGGGCAGGCGCAGGCGCAGGCGCACGTACCTCATAAATTCCATGGCAGTTTGCTTTTCCTCTTTATTTCCCCATCAATTAGCGACCGTTACAGATCCAATTTAACACGTATATTACTCCCCTTTAACCACGGTCTCATTCAGGGGATTAAATTGGATTAAAACTTCACTTTAGTGCACCTTGAATCGTTTATCGTAGCTTTGGCCAGAACGGCCGGACCATCGCTTCAGCGCTCGTCGCTTGGCTCTCTACTCTCTGTATAAACAGCCCCCAAAAATCCCCTCGAGACAATCCATCTCTGTCCCAGATAGCGCCCAAGCTCTGCGCCTCCTCGACCAAAATTTGTTGTCCAAGCTCTTGTGGCCGCGGCGACGCCATCGTCAATTTTTCCGGGTATGGAGAGACTTGTTCATCTTCTCTACGACATGCGAATTTTCTCTAATCTTTAGACCATTTGATTATGCACTCGGCAATCATCCACAATGAGGATAAACTGGGCGATTTTTCTTTCGTTCCGTTCCGTCTATTCATAGGTCACGACTGACCTCCAAGAGCTCATCAACTCTACCACAAGACTCTCTACACCGAGCACCACTTTATTATATATCAAAAGGCTTCACAACAACGGCAGCAATCGCACCAAGTTTTCTGGACCTCAACTATTTCCGTAGGTAATCTAGTGGTGTTTTATTTTCCCCTTAACCACGATCTTGTTAGTAAAACCGAAAACAAATAAATTGAGCGTTCTGTGTATGCTCCAGTATACACGCCACACTTCTATTTTCAATTTTTGTTATCGGATGATTTATATAATCTGCTCTGCTCTTAAAACATACCTAAGGTTCCCTGTTTCGCCTTCTTTTCGTCCATCTATCAGAAACCGTGGAAGCGTACATATTTCGTTAGTCAATCATGACGCCGTTAGTTCTTACTGCCCCTATAAACCATTCGTGACTGCTGAATTTTAGGGTGGATCGGTTTACATTAGACCGCTGGCCTGTCCACATTACCTTGCCTCCTGTTGGTCCGATAGTTGGGACTCACTAATCTCACGTGACAGCAGATGTACACGCCTAAGGAAAATGATAGCACAGAGGCAGCTTTGCTTGCGCACGTTTCCTGATTTGGTCACCATACATCCTTCCATAGCATGTGAGCTGGTCATCGTGAGCACATCCATGCATGGGAACACAAATTTGACCTGATGAACTGTTGTTTACATTTGTTTTTTTTTCCACAAACGATTAATTATTCACTAGACTTTATATTTATTTTTCACCTACAGTTAATCACCATACTTAGGGATATTTTTTTTCACCAACAATCCTTCACCGTATTTATTTTCTATTTTCCACACTACAAATAAAAATACAGCCCACAAAAAAAAAGCACACACATATTTGCAATGGGCAGGTTAGCCGATGTGTGCTCTCATGATCAATATTTGATAAATAATTATTTACCTTAAAACTTTTAGAATACGTCCATGTTATTAGTATTTTTCATGTTTGAATCGTATAAATTATATTTTAATTACAAAAGTTCAAAAATTGTATTTTGGACATATAGTTCATTATGTGGAGTATTTTAGATGATCCAAATTCCTTGTCCATAGAAACACACAAAACCACATTTATTAAACCCATTTGTATCGAGGTATTTTATTTTGTAAGTAGATCTTTTTCCTAGCGAATTAAAATGATTTTAAATAATCAAATCGCATTGATTCATTTGCGTGTTGAAATCACAGATTGAACATGGACTAGAAATTACTGATATGAAGTTGTACCATTTGGAATTATTGTTGTCCATGTATGATTTTTTTTGTGTTTCGTTGCTTGTTTATTTTTTATTTTGTTTTATTGTATAGATTGTACGGAGAGCAGCGGTATATTATTGAAGAGTGTGTGTTTCTGCACCAACTTCAAAAAGGCAAGTAACACACCATCAACTACCCATTATTTTCTATATGCATTAGTTGATTTTGAGTAGTATGCATGATAGGAAATTTTACTAAGTTATACTATGCTATGCTATTATCCTAGTAGCAATCCCTTTTACTTTGTTATTTTGATAGCCTTAGAATTTATTAGGTGCTATGCAATGTTACAAATTGTTTTACTAGATGTTGAGGAAAAATCCTAAGTATAACTAATGAATGAACCACCTGGGTGGAAGTGGTAAGACTGGGTTATGTTGAGTGTTTCCTCAGGGCCCTTATCTAAGGGTTATTCCACTTGAGGTTGTCACTTGCGGATGGCCACCCAGGAACAAAGAGATTACTATGTCCCTCTAAATCTAGTAGCTTCCCGTGCAGCCTTTTGACAATATGGGCTCTGTCTTGATCAATTAAGTTGTGAGGGTTCAGCCCAGGCTTGACAAGCAGATGTAGCAAAATTATAGGTGGAACGGGTCTTGCCGGTGGGTTTGGACTTCTTCTTCTGAAAGATCTCGTCTCAATTCTCTCCTTTCCATGATGCACTCCGGGTGTATAGGATGTTTGGGCTAATTGAAGACAAAGGGTGAAAGTGCACAACCTCTGCAGAGTCAACAAACTAAGATCTTAGCCGTGTCCCCGGTTATGGACAACTATGAGCAGCTGGACAAGGATTGACGGAAGAATCTCATCACCAATTTCAATAAGTAAAAGTTTGACCAAGTGAAGAGTATTGTGGTGCTTGGATCTAAATCCAATGTTGCCACCCCTTTGAAAAGAAAAGTTTGTTTTACAAAAGAGATAGGACAAAACTGGCTTTAAGCAAACTTAGCCTAAACTCCACTCAGCCAAATAAGCATGTAGTACTAGTCTTGCCATTTATATCCACCATAGTGTTACTTGCCAATACATTAAATTGTATTGACTCCCTTGTGGCTGCATATTCCATATTGCAGATGTTTCTGAAGACGAGTGAGGATTTCGTTTAGGATCTCGAGACTATCGCCAACATGTTTTGCCTGTGGCACATGAAGAAGATGGGCTCAATGTTGTACTATGTATTCCGTTGTATTTCTTTGTTTTCTGCTAGTCTTCTAAGACTATGCAAGTTGTAATCTTATTTTGTAAAGACTGGATCATGCGATGTAATAGAATTTGATGCATTTGCATGATATTTCATTTTGTACTGTGGTGCTAGCAATTGATCCAGGGACTAGCACAATAACACAGGTATTCCATCTTTATTAAAAGTTGGGATGCTACAAAATGGTATCAGAGCATTGTGTTGCCTGTAGGATTCGAGACCCTAGGTTTGGATTAGAATAGGAAAATCCATAGGAATAAAATTTTACTATCTTACAACTACTCCTCAAAGAAATCTTTTATGACTTCATTTCTCCTCGTACTCCTTCCCATGATACATTTCTAACGTATACTCTTATTTATAGATGACCAACATCATTGAATCACTCAAGAAAGGACCAATGATGACCATGACCCTGGAGTGTGACACTGATTTTCCAAGAGCATTGAAGGATCTCATGTTAATCATGGGATTTGAAGGACCAGCAGTCTACTGGGGTTTTCCCTACATTGATGAGGAAGATGATCTTGAGTATTGGTGGGTGCAGATTCATCTGTACATGAACAAGGAGTACGACCACAAGAAGGGAGGAGATTGCATACTTACCAACAAGGAGGTGCATTTGACATTCTTTGATTCAGCAAGAAGTGCTGCATGGAGGGCTATTGAAGAACTTACTGAGAGACTCAAGTGGAGACTTCACAACACTAAGAAGGGTCTCAAGGAAGCCGAAGAAGATATCAACACTCTTGAAAAAGAGATTGCAATGTACAAGAACGCGGAGATCATCGTGAAGACGGAGTATTGAAGACCTCTCATGAGGAATAAAGCAAGAAAGTTGTTACCCTTCCTTGAATAGTAGACCACCATGAGATGTGAGACACGAAAAACACGATTAGTGTATTGATCATACCAATGAGTGTGGTATGACAATATTAGTTTGTTTTCAAAAACTATGTGGTTTGGTGTGATGAATGTGTTGCTTTGTGTTTGTTATGTGTTGTGTGTAAGATGAGTTTCCTTGATCTGCTGTGTTTGGATAGGAACCTTCTTAGATCCTTTCTAACCTCTACTCATCCTCCCTAAAACCTCAAAACAGATGTCTAGCCAGAATGCCAACAACCCGGAGAACTCAATAGCAATGCAGATGCTGCTAGAAGCTCAAACTCAGCTGATACAACTGATGACCCAGAACCAAGCAAGCAACCCCAATATGGAGTTAGCACCAGGAATGCAACAAGTGTTAGATACCCAATCCCAGATAGTGCACATGATGTCCCAAAACATGACCAATAGTGGAAACCATAAACCCTTGGTAGATAGGGATAACCAGGAGACAGAAGAAGAAATGTTTTCAACACTCAAAGCCTGCAAAGCTTGTGGAGAGATAGGACACTATTCCAAAGATTGTCCAGATGAGTGGCCCCATGGTGATGCAAACAACTCAATTGAAGGATACTTCACTCAAGTTACTTGTTTTCTGTGTGAAGGGACAACACATGTTCCAACACAATGTCCACTTTACCCCATGGTACAACAAGTTGGACAACAAGCCAAAATGGAAATGCTTAGTGCAATCCAAGAGAACTTAGGAAACCCAGAAGTGAAGGGAAAACACAAGCTGGATACTTTACAGATGGACCATGTCAAGATGGAAACTGGAGCCAAGACTACACCACACCCATATTCATCCAAACACTTTACCAAGAATTGCTATTCCTGTGAAGAAGATGTACATTTATCTAGAAATTGTCCCAACAAGAAACTCAGACCTTCAACCAACATAGTTGAGTATACTGGGAAGCAGTATGAAGATATGATGGCCAATTTAACTCCACCAAGGAAGAAGAAGAAACTTCAGAAGAACCCCAATCCTGTCTATAGAGACATCAGCCAAGTGACTTGCTTCAAATGCAGAGATAAAGGACACTATGCAAATGGATGCCCTCAAAGGGAAAAGGAAGGAAACATGACTTTCTGAAAGAAGGAATCTTAAACAAACTTTTATGTTGAAAATAAATTTATTTTCCCTAGAAGTTCTTCCAGTGTAATAAACCACAATGAATGTCTGAGAAATGTGTTCCCATTTTAAATGAGATGTTGTTGTGAAATCCTCTCAACTTGATCTTTTGATTGACCCAAAGAGTGACCCCTCAGTGTCAAAGGTAGTCCAACATGCCTATGTTGGTCTACAGCTCTACCACGAAGGAAAGTTCTACTCAAGCCATCTTGAGCAATACTACACTCCAAGCCGTGAGATTAGACACACCCTACTGGAAGTATATATGGACTCATAGAACCCTAAAGGATGTATACATGGATTCAAGACCCCGAATACCAACAAAGAGCTATAAAAGAATAATATGGATGATGAAGTATGACTCTAGCGGAAGATATCGTAAAACCAATAGCTAGTTAGACAAGATGTTTCGACTACCCACAAGTTTATTTTAAGGGTGGTAGCCCACCCAGTTGTTTTGGAACCCCGTTACCCAAGTCTATCTTTCTTTCCCGCCTTCCCAAATCTCGAGACGAGATTTCTTTAAGGGTGGTAGTCTGTAACATCCCAAGATTTTGGAATGTTTAAGAATCACTTAAGTTTGAAACTTTTGTTTTCCTTTAAAAGAAAGCCATCAAAAATCAAACAAATCAAATTATCGAAGATTATGCGACATTTTTTTGAAAATGTTTAATTAATTTAAATATTGATATGACTAACTATGTTCAATTATTCAGAATTTTGCAATTTAATATGATCATTTCGTATTTTATAAACCCCAAAACCTATTTTAGAATAATGCATAAATATTAATATGAGGCCAAAATGCTTAAACTTGGTTTGCTTTTGAAAAAAAAGGAGGGATTCTATAGATCCAATATACGTATTTTAATTTTCTGAATACATACTTTTTTTTTCATGTAATTGAGCTAATATAAATGCTTAGGAAAAATCATGAAAAAGAAAGAGAATACAAAACAAAAAAATAAAAAGAAAAGACTTAGCTGGCCAGCCCACCAGCTCGCTAGCGTGGCGGACTAGGCAGCCCATGCCTCGCTCTAGTCTGGTCTCTCCCACCTCGAGCACGTACAGGGCAGGCGCAGGCGCAGGCGCACGTACCTCATAAATTCCATGGCAGTTTGCTTTTCCTCTTTATTTCCCCATCAATTAGCGACGTTACAAATCCAATTTAACACGTATATTACTCCCCTTTAACCACGGTCTCATTCAGGGGATTAAATTGGATTAAAACTTCACTTTAGTGCACCTTGAATCGTTTATCGTAGCTTCGGCCAAAACGGCCGGACCATCGCTTCAGCGCTCGTCGCTTGGCTCCCTACTCTCTGTATAAACAGCCCCCAAAAATCCCCTCGAGACAATCCATCTCTGTCCCAGATAGCGCCCAAGCTCTGCGCCTCCTCGACCAAAATTTGTTGTCCAAGCTCTGCTGGCCGCGGCGACGCCATCGTCAATTTTTCCGGGTATGGAGAGACTTGTTCATCTTCTCTACGACATGCGAATTTTCTCTAATCTTTAGACCATTTGATTATGCACTCGGCAATCATCCACAATGAGGATAAACTGGGCGATTTTTCTTTCGTTCCGTTCCGTCTATTCATAGGTCACGACTGACCTCCAAGAGCTCATCAACTCTACCACAAGACTCTCTACACCGAGCACCACTTTATTATATATCAAAAGGCTTCACAACAACGGCAGCAATCGCACCAAGTTTTCTGGACCTCAACTATTTCCGTAGGTAATCTAGTGGTGTTTTATTTTCCCCTTAACCACGATCTTGTTAGTAAAACCGAAAACAAATAAATTGAGCGTTCTGTGTATGCTCCAGTATACACGCCACACTTCTATTTTCAATTTTTGTTATCGGATGATTTATATAATCTGCTCTGCTCTTAAAACATACCTAAGGTTCCCTGTTTCGCCTTCTTTTCGTCCATCTATCAGAAACCGTGGAAGCGTACATATTTCGTTAGTCGATCATGACGCCGTTAGTTCTTACTGCCCCTATAAACCATTCGTGACTGCTGAATTTTAGGGTGGATCGGTTTACATTAGACCGCTGGCCTGTCCACATTACCTTGCCTCCTGTTGGTCCGATAGTTGGGACTCACTAATCTCACGTGACAGCAGATGTACACGCCGAAGGAAAATGATAGCACAGAGGCAGCTTTGCTTGCGCACGTTTCCTGGTTTGGTCACCATACATCCTTCCATAGCATGTGAGCTGGTCATCGTGAGCACATCCATGCATGGGAACACAAATTTGACCTGATGAACTGTTGTTTACATTTGTTTTTTTTCCACAAACGATTAATTATTCACTAGACTTTATATTTATTTTTCACCTACAGTTAATCACCATACTTAGGGATATTTTTTTTCACCAACAATCCTTCACCGTATTTATTTTCTATTTTCCACACTACAAATAAAAATACAGCCCACAAAAAAAAAGCACACACATATTTGCAATGGGCAGGTTAGCCGATGTGTGCTCTCATGATCAATATTTGATAAATAATTATTTCCCTTAAAACTTTTAGAATACGTCCATGTCATTAGTATTTTTCATGTTTGAATCGTATAAATTATATTTTAATTACAAAAGTTCAAAAATTGTATTTTGGACATATAGTTCATTATGTGGAGTATTTTAGATGATCCAAATTCCTTGTCCATAGAAACACACAAAACCACATTTATTAAACCCATTTGTATCGAGGTATTTTATTTTGTAAGTAGATCTTTTTCCTAGCGAATTAAAATGATTTTAAATAATAAAATCGCATTGATTCATTTGCGTGTTGAAATCACAGATTGAACATGGACTAGAAATTACTGATATGAAGTTGTACCATTTGGAATTATTGTTGTCCATGTATGATTTTTTTTTGTGTTTTGTTGCTTGTTTATTTTTTTATTTTGTTTTATTGTATAGATTGTACGGAGAGCAGCGGTATATTATTGAAGAGTGTGTGTTTCTGCACCAACTTCAAAAAGGAAAGTAACACACCATCAACTACCCATTATTTTCTATATGCATTAGTTGATTTTGAGTAGTATGCATGATAGGAAATTTTACTAAGTTATACTATGCTATGCTATTATCCTAGTAGTGTGTAGCAATCCCTTTTACTTTGTTATTTTGATAGCCTTAGAATTTATTAGGTGCTATGCAATGTTACAAATTGTTTTACTAGATGTTGAGGAAAAATCCTAAGTATAACTAATGAATGAACCACCTGGGTGGAAGTGGTAAGACTGGGTTATGTTGAGTGTTTTCTCAGGGCCCTTATCTAAGGGTTATTCCACTTGAGGTTGTCACTTGCGGATGGCCACCCAGGAACAAAGAGATTACTATGTCCCTCTAAATCTAGTAGCTTCCCGTGCAGCCTTTTGACAATATGGGCTCTGTCTTGATCAATTAAGTTGTGAGGGTTCAGCCCAGGCTTGACAAGCAGATGTAGCAAAATTATAGGTGGAACGGGTCTTGCCGGTGGGTTTGGACTTCTTCTTCTGAAAGATCTCGTCTCAATTCTCTCCTTTCCATGATGCACTCCGGGTGTATAGGATGTTTGGGCTAATTGAAGACAAAGGGTGAAAGTGCACAACCTCTGCAGAGTCAACAAACTAAGATCTTAGCCGTGTCCCCGGTTATGGACAACTATGAGCAGCTGGACAAGGATTGACGGAAGAATCTCATCATCAATTTCAATAAGTAAAATTTGACCAAGTGAAGAGTATTGTGGTGCTTGGATCTAAATCCAATGTTGCCACCCCTTTGAAAAGAAAAGTTTGTTTTACAAAAGAGATAGGACAAAACTGGCTTTAAGCAAACTTAGCCTAAACTCCACTCAGCCAAATAAGCATGTAGTACTAGTCTTGCCATTTATATCCACCATAGTGTTACTTGCCAATACATTAAATTGTATTGACTCCCTTGTGGCTGCATATTCCATATTGCAGATGTTTCTGAAGACGAGTGAGGATTTCGTTTAGGATCTCGAGACTATCGCCAACATGTTTTGCCTGTGGCACATGAAGAAGATGGGCTCAATGTTGTACTATGTATTCCGTTGTATTTCTTTGTTTTCTGCTAGTCTTCTAAGACTATGCAAGTTGTAATCTTATTTTGTAAAGACTGGATCATGCGATGTAATAGAATTTGATGCATTTGCATGATATTTCATTTTGTACTGTGGTGCTAGCAATTGATCCAGGGACTAGCACAATAACACAGGTATTCCATCTTTATTAAAAGTTGGGATGCTACACGCATGCTCACACAATGTTTATGACTATGAACCAGTCACAAATAGCCTCCATGACCATTTAGGTTTTGAACTTGTGATGCCACTTATGCTTTCATTAATGATGTTTATGTCGCTATGCATGATTATGGCTCTTATGCTCTCTTGATTTGTCGCTCCCAATCTTTTGCTAGCCTCCACCTGTACTGAGTATGAGCTTTACTCGTGCATCCAACTCCCTAAAACCAAACTTTTCCCATTGTGTCCACCATACCTACCTACATGTGGTATTTCACTGACACTCCAAGTAAATTGCTCATGTGGTACCTTTAAAACTTTCAAAATTACTCCTGTTTTGTGTTCCTGTTTTTGCTCATGAGGACGTCAATAGAGAATCTTTACCTCACTTGTTGATTGGATTTCACACCCTGGACTAGTGGCTTCATCCGCTTATCCAATTGATAGAAGAGGTGGCAGCGGGTTGCCCATCCCCAAATTAATGCAAACAAATTCTCTTCACTATTTTTGCCCCTGAATTATCAGTCAAAGCATAATTGTGTAAACAAATGAGAAACATGGATGACCTTCTACCCAGATGCGTCCTTCACATGGGAGCCGCTCTTGTGAAATCTAGTTGGCTTGTGACGTACTGTATTTTCTGTTTACCATTCGCTGACACTAGCATACACCTCTCCTAAAATATAGACACTCCTCCATGGTATGTGATTGTTGGCAGACACCCGAGGATTCGGTTAGCCATGATTTCTGTAAGATGGATGGGAGGAGTGTCAAACTTTTAATACCTCTGTTTGATAAAATAAAAGCTCTAGCAGATGAGTTGATTCCTGCTTCCCTCCGCGAAGGGCCTTTCTTTTACTTTTATGTTGAGTCTCCATCTTCTAACTTTATGCACAATTGAGTGAGCATTTTTGCCATTTCTGAGTTTTATGTGCATTTGCCCCATAAAAATCATTAGTTGATTCAAGAAGTGTTATTGCTAGTTCTCCAACTATTTGTTCTAGTCTTCCTCATGAACTTTGAAGGTGTCCTGGCATTTATGTTTTGTCCCACTCTGAAGGACTTGCGAAATACCACTTTGCCATGCTTTCTTTATACTTGAAACAAACGTATAAATTTCAATGCATTGTTATTCATAATATTTTATTTGAGTTACTTCTCATGATGCAAAGTGATTGTTGTGCTTTATTATGAAATTTCTATTTATCATGTTTGTGTTTAAAGTTCTATAATCTCAGCTTACATATGCTTTTACATTATAATGATCAAGTTTATGTTAGTATAATGTCACCTCGGAAATTATTGTGTTTTTATCGTTTACCTACTCGAGGACTAGTAGGAACTAAGCTTGGGGATGCTTGATACGTTTGCAATGTATCTACAATTTCTGATGTTCCATGATGATATTATGCCAATTGCTACATGTTTTCTCCCTTCTTTATGTCATTTTTATCAATTTTCTGGACTAACCTATTGACAAGATGCCAAAGAGCCAGTTCCCTGTTTTCTATTGTTTTTTGTTTCAGAAAATTTGTTCTCGAAATATTCTTGGAATTAGAAAATTCGAAGCCCGAAAGTCTTAGAATTCCATAAGGTTCCACAGAGTCCCGAAGAGAACCGGAGGGGGGGGGGCTCAGGGGACCCACACCATAGGACGGCGCGCCCCCCCTTGGCTGCCGGGGGGTGGTGTGGCCCCCCAAGGCTCCACCGCCTTTGCCCTTTCGCCTAATTATTCCCCTCCGAAGGAAAACCCTAGGCACCTGATCAAATATCCCCGAAAAGTTCTGCAGCCACCATCGTCGTCAACCCTAGATCAGGGGGGAATCTGAAGCTGTCTCCCGGCACCCTGCCGAATCGGAGATCATCACTGGAGGCCTCTTCATAAGCATGCCTGCCTCCAGAGTGATGCGTGAGTAGTTCATCCTTGGACTACGGGTCCATAGCAGTAGCTAGATGGTTGTCTTCTCCTCCTATGCCTCATTGTTTAGATCTCGTGAGCTGCCTAACATGATCGAGATTGTTCTTATGTAATTCTATGTGCTGTGATTTGCTGGGATCCGATGAATATTGAAATGCCAAGTTGATTATAGTCTTTATTGCATATGTTATTTGTGATCTTGCATGCTTTCCGTTGCTAGTGGTTGCTCTGGCCAAGTAGTTGCTAGTGACTCCAAGAGGGAGTATTTATCCTCGATAGTGGGTTCATGCCTCCTTTCCGCTTGTGCTCGAGTGAGAAAAACATGACGGGGGAGGATGTGCTGTTGCCACTAGGGAGAAAACAGCGGCGTGAGTGCCCGCCTGTACAATAATTGCTTACGTTACACACATTGCTTAATGCGATTATCTGTTGCTTGCAACTTAATACCTAAGGGGGTTCGGATGATAACCTGAGGGTGGATTATTAGTCATAGATGTAGTTGGATTACGGTCTATGTATATTGTTGTAATGCCCGCACTAAATATCATAGTAGTCATCATGTCATGACTGTGTACTACGGTGCAACCTCTATTTGTCAATTGTATAGCTGTAATTTGTTCACCCATCATGCTATATTTTATGGAGAGACACCACTGGTGAACCTATGAACCCCGGTCCATTTTCCTACACTGTTAAAAAAACCACTACAATTCCCTGCTTTCTTTACTTACTGCAAGCATACACCATTTTCCACACTATACGTCTAATCTTTGTTTTCAGCACGACCGGTGATATCGACAACCTCACTATACCGTTTGTTGTGTTGTGTGCAGGTTCCCCGTTGTTGCTGACACCAGTGAGGCGCCATCACCACCGTCAGTGGCATAAACCTTCCGAAGATCCTCTTTCTCCTACTGGATTGATAAGCTTGGTTCTTAACTAAGGGAAATTCGTACCGCTGCACTCATCACACCCTCCTCTTTGGGTTCCCAACGCGCCATCCATAGCCACAAGAATTCCCGACACCATCGAGGCGTAGCACCAGTGACCAGGAGGTTGCATGGGACTAAGCGGGTTTCCTCGATCAGTGCATGCACAAGTACTCTAGATTTGCTCTCCTCGGGGCGATGCCAGAACAAGAGTTTGCCAAACAGTGAGACAACTTTGTTTATATAATTCTCTGTGAGATAGTTAGAGGGGAAAGCAAGAAAGAGAATCCAAGCCTCATACTAAAAAACGGGCAGACGCATGTTAATCCCCTCATCGTGACGAACAAAGGTATAGGTATATTCATCATCCATGGCATGTGGGCTATCCCTAACATACAAATCTCTCAGCCTAGGTGATGCAAAGGAAACATGCCCAACCCCTAGTGCAAAAATCTCAGCATCCGTAATGATAACATTGCCATGCTTAGAATTAACCAGACCCACAATCCTATCGAGAGTATGTCTGCGCTCATTATCCATGATGTGGGGAGTTTACCGTGATACTGGAGTCCTCCTTGTGAGGGAGCAGCGGCTCTCCAACCACCAGCAAACTACGTTGAATCCGATCTCCCGGCCCCTGATCGATCCCAGCGTGAGCTGAAACAAAAGGGAAGGAACAAACAGGGAAGTTCGCCATAGGTGGAGCCTCCGATGAAGAGGGTGAAGCAGAGGAGGAGGGGTGTGCTGTAAGAGAAGAGGGGGGAGCAAAGACATGTTCGAGGAACCTCTCGATAAAAGGGCCATGGAAGGGCAAACGACGGGGATCGGTGACTGGAAAGTGTCGCGGAAGCTGAAACGACCAAATCCTTGGTTACCAAAACGGCAGCTCCTTCCTCTTAATAACCCATGATTGCCGCATCTTGCAGAGTTTAGTCTGATGTCCCAGGTAATTACATTTATGACACAGAATCTTAGGACAAGCATCAATGGAATGACCCTCGGTGCAGCAGTAATTGCAAATCAATTTGATTGGGCAGTTCCTAGCAATGGGACCCCAACCAAAACATGCAGTGCATTTAATGTCATCCGTGCATGATTTACGGACATGTCACAATTCCAAGCACCAAAAGCAGCTGCGAAGTGGGCCCTTCAGAGAATGATCCATAAATGGGCTTAAGGGGCCATCTGAAATAGTCTCCTCAGGAGCAGATGATGTGACATCCCAATCCACAAATCGAAAGCCAAGAATCTGACAATGAGGAAAAATACCAGGACATGCTAGTCTAAGATGATGGTGTAGGCCACAACGAGAACAACAGCCCAAGAATTAAAAAAACCATGTCCATCGGTGAAGAACATGGATAGATAAAACTTTGCATATCTCTTTTTCCAAATAACCGTAGCTCTATAATCTTCCAAATCCTCAAGTAAGGAAGGGGACAAATGTTCACAAATTTTCCGTAGAAAATTGGAAGAATAAATCGGATCACGACATAAATGCTGATTGATAGAATTAATAGGCACCGAAATGTTACCAAAATGCAAAGTCCTTGGAGATGAGCATACCGGCGGAGAGGTCTCATGGACGACATGATTAATTTCGGTACATGTCTTAGGAAACGTGGTAGCCAATGGCACAGTAGCATCCTTGATAAATCAAAATTTGGCAAGCTCTTGAACAGATGAATGATCATTCGTAGAACTAGCCTTCAACACATCGAGGTTGTGGTGGACACGTGATAGAGCACGTTGTGAAACAACCACATTTTTGGAAGAGGAATACCATGAATTTTTGGAAGCATTGAAAAAACCAGTAATGCTAGGGTGCGGCCCACGGTAAAGATTGAAATGGCAAACAAAATCAGGCCAGACACGATCACGAAGACCATAGATAAAATATCCCACTCGATTAGAAGCAACCGAAAATCGAAATCTCCTATTAGAAAGCTTGTAAACTTTGGAACCCAAGTGATTACCACCAATACATGATTGAAGGGCCAAACCAACAGATTCCTCTGAGAGAGCAAAAGAAGCCGAGGAGAATGATACCACAAGAATAAATTCCTTGGCACCAGGGGAGGGGGAGAAGTGAACAGATGATCCAAACTTAGTACACACCTGTCTCTCCACGGAAAGGTCAGGAGAGAAATCCCAATGGAGGAGGGCATCCATTATGGATATCTAGACGCCATTGGAGAGGAAGGCCGAGGTGGGTGTGGAGAGGGAGCGGTGGGAGAGGAGATCCATTGTTTGTTTTTTCCCGAACATTGCAATGTCGAGATTCAGCGTGCGCTCTTCTATTGATAGGGCGCAACCGTGTCGTTATGTAATTGTGCATGTTGTATTGGTTGGGATCTGATGAACCATGAGGTTGTTTTTATTTTTTCCATGTCCATCTGAGATGCTTCACTTATATTTGTAGAGAGTTTTAATGTTTTATTGTAATGCTCTCCGGTGTTTATGATTTCCTTGGCCACGTAGTTGTTTTCACCTCCAAGAGAGGGTTTATATGCTACATAGTGGGTTCATGCCTCCTTGTTGCATGCGCTCGAGTGAAAGAAACGTGCGGGGGAGGATGTACTGTTTCCACTAGGGAGAAAACAGTGGTGCTCTTATCTATGGATGAGAACCACTTCTTACATCACGTATTGATCTTAATGCATTTGTCTATTTCACACATAGAAATCACTTTGTTGCTGCAACTTAATACCAATGGATTTGCTTGATAGCTTTCTTTAGGTGGACTTTTAGATATGGATGCATGTTGGATAGCGGTCCATATGCCTTGACGTAATGACTACAATGTTATAACCCGTGAACTTTATCTCTTCATAGTAGTGTTTTTATATGTTCATGATTTATCAATTTCCCAGCTGTAATTTGTTCACCCAACATGTTTGTTTTCGTTGGAGAGACACCACTAGTGAACCTATGGCCCTTGTTCCTATATTCCTCATAAGTACAACCTTCTTTTAAGCATTTTCATTATTTTTTCCTTGTTGTACCATTTTGACTTTAATTAATTTTCAAGATTCTATATATTTAATTCTCTCGTTTTCAGCAAGACCTGAAGATTGACAACCTTCTGGGAAGTTGTGGCAATAGAGAGTTTGTGCTTGTGTGCAGGTTCCACGCTTAATCAACATCGGTAAACAACATTGTTGATACAAGTAACCTTCTTCCAAACTACAAAGTCCTACTGGACCGATAAAACTCTAGTTCCATACCGGGGGAAAACTTACACTAGACTACATAATACCTTCTGCTTGGGGTCTCCCAACGAGCGTGAGATCATGTCAGCATCAAGCAATTTTTATAGCGCCGTCACCGGGGAATTCTAGCTTGTTGCAAGTGGAGTCTCACACTTCCACTCTATTTCTTTTGTTTTGTTCTTGCTTAGTGTACTTTTTTTTAGTCTTGCTTTCTCTTTACCAAAAAACCCCAAAAAATAGTTATTTAGTTTCTAGTCTTTTATTCATGTTATTAGTTTATTTTGTTTTATCTTGCAAGCATGGCTACCAATGATACCACTAAACTATGCGATATTACTAGTACTAGTAATAATGAATTCATATTCACACCAATTGCTCCACAACAGATTCCTACGAAATTAAACCTGCATTGGTTAATCTTGTCATGAAAGATCAATTTTATGGTATTGGAGAAGATGATGCCTCTCATTTAACTAATTTGCTGAGTTATGTGACATGCAAGAATATAAAGAGGTAGACAGTGATATTGTGAAATTAATATTTTTCCCTTTCTATTTAAGAGGAAGAGCTAAGGAATGGTTCTTGTCTTTGCCTAAAAATATCGTTGATTCTTGGGCTAAATGCAAAGATGTTTTTATTGGGAAGTCTTAACATGAAAAAATTATACAACTAAGGAGTAACATTATGAACTTTAAACAAAATTATAATGAACATGTTTCTCAAGATTGGGAAAGAATGAAAACTGTGGTTAAGAATTGTACCACACACGGACTAACTACGTGGATGGTAGTCCAAACTTTGTATGCAAGATTAATTTTTTCTTCAAGGAATTTATTGGATTAAGCTGCGGGAGGAACATTCATGAACATCACTGTAGGTGCACCAAACAATTTATTGGATGATGTAATGATATACTATTCCCAATGGCACATAGAAAGGGCTCCAACTTATAAAAAGGTAAATTATGTTGAGGAGGTCTCTTCCTTGAGTGATAAGATTGAAATTATTTATTTTTTGCTAGCTAAACAAGTACATATGGAGCCTCTTAATATTCCCCTGAACTCCCTGGTTGCTAATGACAATGATCAAATCGTTGTGAATTTTATTGGTAGAAATCGTTTCAACAATAGTGCTTACAAAAATAACTTTGGTGGTAATAACTACAGTCCATATCCTAATAATAATGGTAATTCATATCGGAATTATTATGGAAATTCTTACAAAAATCCTAACATTTCCACCATTGATTTTGAGAACATTCTTAAATAATTTACCACTTCACAAAAAGATTGCAATAAAACTGTTGATGAAAGGCTTGCAATACTAGATAATCTTGTGCCAAAAGTTGATAGTCCTGCTCATGATACAATTTAAAAAAAACTAAGAATACACCTCTAGAGGCCAATAAAACTGAACCAATAAATTCTATACAAGTTCAAATAAATGAGTACATAAGTGTGTTAGCTCAAACTCATGCTAGAAGAGAAAAAAGAAGCTAAAATTGCTGGAAAACCCTGCTAAAAGTGAGCCTATTAAGATTTATACTATCCAAACCTTCAAAGAAGTTAAAACTTTCAGTACCAATATGTTAATGCTTCTAGATATGTTTATGTAAAAACAAATGGGATTGGAGAGGTCATTAATTTGGGTAGAAGGAGTCCCAAAAATTCATAGTTTATAAAAATCTCTAGTTAGAAAATTGTTGCAAGTGGGATTGAGGATAATATGACTTTAGGAGAAACTTTTGCCACTATGTTTGAGGATGATAAACTTGATTGTGATAAGTTCACCATCTTTGATGTTATTAAGTTCTTACAAAAATTAGCTAAAGATCCTAGTGCTAGTAAGATAAATATTGCT
Organism: Alopecurus myosuroides; assembly: GCA_028641055.1. NCBI lineage: Eukaryota > Viridiplantae > Streptophyta > Magnoliopsida > Poales > Poaceae > Alopecurus > Alopecurus myosuroides. The sequence continues at coordinate 154,576,759 of CM054059.1, forward strand.
TTCACTAAATATATCACTAGTGCTCTCATTGATGCTAAGGAAGAAAGGCTCAAATTGAAGTCTCTATTACTAGAAAATTAGAAGATGGCTGGGAGCACACTATAAGAATAAGAGTGAATGGTTTTGATCGCAATGCTTTGTGTGATCTTGGTGCAAGTTCTTCTATTATGGCTAAAAGTTTATATGATATGCTTGATTACAAACCAATGGATGAGAGTATTTTGGGAGTGCATCTTATAGACTCCACTGTCAAAACAACTTTGGGAAGTATTGATGATGTTCTTATTATTTCTAATACTAATTATGTCCCCGTTGAATTTTTTTGTTTTGGATATTGAATGCAATGCTTCTTGTCCTATTATTTTGGGCAGACCTTTTCTTCGCACTGTTGGTCCTGTTATTGATATGAAAGAGGGCATTATAAGATTTCAGTTCCCCCTTAAAAGGGCATGGAACATTTCCATAGAAAAAGAATGAAGTTTCCTTTTGAGTCCCTTGTGACGACTACCTATAATTCTAATGATAATACTTGATTCGTTCTTCATGCCTAGCTAAAAGGCGTTAAAGAAAAGCACTTGTGGGAGGCAACCCAGTTTGTTTTCTTTCATCATTTCTGTCTTTTCTTCTGTTTTTTTTTATTTTTGTGTCTTGCAAGTTGTTACCTTTGTACAAACCTCTCCTTATCCTTTTTAATTCCTTATTGTTCGAAGAGTAGCCTCTAATAGATAGTTAGTATGGTTTGGGGAAATTTCTCTTTTCTGTCCAGATTTTTGCGCTTCGCAAAAAACCTTAGTTTTCTCAACCAGAACCCCGAGTAATTTTTGATATTTTCGGGGAACCTGCCCTAATTTTTCATCTAACTTTCATTAGTTTGCCACATTTTGATTTTAGCAACATAAATTTTCGAGAAAATCCATCTTTACCGACTATCTGTTTAGACATTTTTTTGCTAATATTTGCATTTGCGTCTTAATTTCTTTCTGTTGGTGTTCATTTGAGGGAGAGAGTGATGCGTGTGGACACACGTTCGTTGGGAGACTCCAAGAGGAAGGTGTAAGAGTGCAGTAGCAATTTTCACTCAGAAATAAACCAATGTTGAATCGACCAGTAGGAGAAAGAAATCACTTCTGAAGGTTGCTGGCAGCTGATGTTGGCAGGGCGCACTACTAGGCTCAGCAGCAATGTGGGATCTGCACACAACACAACCAACATACTTTGCCCCAACAAAACAGTCAGGTGGTCAATCTCACCCGTTTTGCTGAAAACAAAGGATTAGACGTGTAGTGTGGAAAAATGTGCTTGCTTGCAGTGAATGAAAAGAGAACAATGATTGCAGTAAAAACAATTGTGTTTGCCGTAGGTTGTATTAGCAGTGTAAAGGAATGGACCGGGGTCCATAGTTCACTAGTGGTGTCTCTCCATAAAAGATAGATAACATCTGGGTAAATAAATTACAACTGGGAAATTGACAGAAATAAAGGCTGCACCGTAATGCATATGAAAGACATGATTACTACGTGATTCATGTGTGCATTACAACATGATACATAGACAGTAGTACAACTACATCTATGACTAATAATCCACTCTCGGAACATAATCCAAGCATACTGTCGAATCTGCGTATAGGCAATTCCCTTAGATGAACCCATAGGGTTTCGAATAGGAGAACCCATGAGCGCTGGTGACGAACGTCGGCTAGATAGGGGGCACGATTTACCCAGGTTCGGGGCCCTCGTAGAGGTAAAACCCTTACTCCTGCCTCTGTCGATCTGTATTATCGAATAGATCGGTTACAATGATGGTTGCTCAAGTCGAGAGTACGATTTCGAGCTCAAGGCTTTGGTGGTGCGATATTGCTTGGTCCTCTTTCGGTGGTTCTCCTGGACTTATATAGATGGCCAGGTCTCAAACCCTACCCGGAGAGGACTCGAACTCTAACCCTACGTCGGTTACAGTTTCCTATCTTAGCCCGCAAGGCATTGCGGGTGGGCTTCAAGTGGGCCTTCCAGAACACTCCAAGGGCATCCCTTCTTGGGCCTTAACCTTGGGCCTAAGACGGGGTGTCCTTACTCGCAGGGTCCAAGGTCTATCCCTTCGTCAGTAGCCCCCGAGCGTGTGCTCGATTGGGATTTTTTCCAGTCGAGTAGACGGTCAGATTTTTCATCCCGCTTCCATTACGGTCGTTTCCTGTTTGGAGGGTGTGTACCCTGTGTGATGAGATTTCTTGTACCCGAGTATCGAGCAATGAAAGTGCCTGTATTTTATGGCTGTTTTTCGCAGAAGGATGCGGCGCGACAGCTTGGCTCTCCCGAAACATCAGGGCCAATTAATTGCAACTAGGAAAAAACAGTTCTGGCCTACACAGATTCGAGACCTCCGACTCGAACCCGATGAGGTGATCATTGCGACTGGGCCATAGTGGTCTTACCGAGTCGAACTTAACCTATGGGGGTACCTGGCGCGTCCGCTAGGATTTTTCATCGTGTTGTTGACACCGAATTATACCAGAGTACGCAGCTTGAGTGCGATTCCAGGCCCTCAAGAGAGATGTTTTGGGTCTTACCTTCATACTAGAAAGAATATGGCATCCGGATGTACCTAGTCGGCTGAACAATCCAGGTCTATGATGTGTAGACATCGTGTGATTGAGTGGCAGGATCTGCTTACCCGCATAGTTTTGAGTTTGCGGTTTCCTAGGTATGAATACCAAGCTGTTTTTGTCCATACGAAAGAGTTTTCGTGTTTGGAGTTTTATGCCCATACGAAAGAGTTTTCGTGTTTAGGGTCTTGTTTTCCTGTGAAAGAAATTTCACGCCAAAATTTGTCCATACGAGGTTATTTTCGTGTTTGATTTTTTCACTCGAAAGATTCTCCAGCTTGATGATGCACGCTATGACGTCTTGGCGCACCTTTATCCTCCCGATGGGACGTGACGGAGCGAGAGCAGAAGTGCTGGCCCAGCTTGTCAGCTTTTTGACCGGAAACGAGACGTCGTTCCCGGTTTTTACGCGAACTGCGCGCAGTAAATGCGCACGATCTACTGTTAAGATCGTGGCACGAAACATCATCCGCCGCCCTTTCGTTTCGCCTTCGCACGCGGCAGCCTCGATGGGTGCCACGTGGCTCAGCGAGCGGTCAGGATTGAGTGGCTTTGTGTATAAATGTAGGCCTTAGGCGAAACGGTGAAAATGTCCCCAGCCTTCGTCTCCTTCATCCTCCGTCTTCCTCGCGCTCCAAACTTCTTCTCCTCGAGCTCCCGCCAGCGCCAATGGCAGGAGGCAAGAAACGCGGCGCCGCCGTTTCCTCATCGAGGGCGCCAGAGGAAGTTCTTGCGCCACCCGCACCGCGCTCGGGCGACTGGCGTTCGCCAAACACCACCAACAAGAGCATCAAGGAGATGCAACGGGAAGGGTTGCTGCCTCCGGAAGCTGACAAACGGGTGCGCCTCGGCAAAAAGGAGGAGGTACCCAATCCCCGCGTGAACGAACGCGTGGTCTTCGTGGACCACGTATCGCGCGGTCTTTCCTTTCCTCTTCACCTCTTCCTTGTGGCATTGTTGTATGTCTATGGCATACAGCTCCACGATCTGCCTCCGAATGCAGTGCAGCACATCTCGTGCTTCATTGTATTTTCCGAGTGCTTCCTGGGCATTCGCCCACATTGGGGCCTTTGGAAGGCCCTCTTCAAGGTCCGAGTCTTCCACGAGAAATCGCGAGCAGAACGAGCCTGGCGAGCCGCTACGCACCGGCGGTTTCGGAATCCAGGCAAAATCGGACACCAGCTACTTCGGGATGCACTTCATCGACTCCGCCCAAGGATGGAGAAAGAAGTGGTTCTACGTCACCGACAACAGCTCGGATGGAATTCAGGAATTCCACCCATTCGCTGTTCTGAAGAGGCGGAAATCCTGGGCGCATAAGCTGTCGGCTGAAGAGAACCAGGTTGTCATGCCGCTACTCGCCAAGGTGGCTGCCCTACGGGACCAAGCCGCCGGCGTTGTGCTGAACGGGCTGCACCTGGCGAGCATCTTCCTCAAGCGCAGGATTCAGCCCCTGCAGGACAGGCCTTCCACGATGTGGGAGTACCAGGGCACCGAAGACCCAAGTCGCGTGAGTTGCGAAGAGCTCTCGAATGTCGAATTCGAGAAGAAGATCGCGGCCATCACCAGCTTGAAGGTGGGTGAAACCTTCCCCGACTGCACTGTTGCAGCTTTCGAGGCGTCAAGGCCTCCACCACCCGAAGTAAGTTTGTCTTCCTTTTGACTTCATTTCTTTCCTTGTTCTGAATTTTAGTCGACTGAAATTTTCTCTCCCTTTTCTTCTGTCTTCTTTTGTAGAGCCTAGCCGTGGCCACCTGCTACCCACCAATGTCTGGGGAGGAGGCCTCGGATTTGTTGGCGAGTAATTTGGACGGCCCAGCCGATACCAGTGTCGCTAATGCCTCCTCAAGCTCCGAGCGTGACTCCTCGGATGGCGCGGAGGATTCGGGTAGCGGTATTCTCCACCGCAAACACCGTCGAGTGGAGGACGATGAGGCCACCTCCAAGGATAACTCATTGGACAAGGAATCGCCCGGGAAGGGGCCTCTCATCGTGTCCCCGCTACGCACTCGTGCCCCTTCTCCCTCATTTCCAAATATCCAAACCGCCTGGAATGCGGATATGTTGGATGATGAAGATGATGACGAGTAAGTCCTTCTTCTTGTTCTTAGTCGAACATTTTCTATTCGCGCCTTTTGACGTATTGTTTTTCATGGTAGTCTGGAAGCCATCAGTCATCGTAGATTTGTCTCTTCTCTTCCTCTCTAGAAGAGGAAAAAAGTTGCAACTGCGGGTGGGACCCCCACCATCGACACCGTCCAGAATTCGCCGAGTGCAGCCCCCACCGCGGCGACTACGGATTACAGAATTCCTAGTTCTGCAGCCGGGGCTTCGACTCCGAAGGAAGTGACGGGTAGCTCGGCGGATCCCCTCTCCTTAGCTCAAGGCCAGGTAAATCTCGCTACTTTGTTCTGTACTCTGCTAATTTGGATTTTTTATCAGGTGCACGACAGTGCTCCCGATGGGAGTAGCCCCCGAGGCTATACTCGAATGCTTGCAATCGGGTATAGGCTCAATATTTTCCTTTTCTGATCCTTCTATCTTCATGTTTCTGCAGTCACTCCTTGATTCCCTTGTGGCTGTTGGTCGCCGCGTCATTCTGGCTGAAACAGAATGCGGGACTCTTCGAGTGGATCGCGATCGGCTAATCGCGGAAAACGAGCTCCTTCAAAGTTAGTTTATTGCCTTTTTCATTTTATCCTTTTTATTTCTGTCAATTTCTTCGGTTCTGATGACCATTGCTGCACAGCTCAAGTTGAGTTTATGAAGGCCGATCAGGCGGATGCCTCCACTCAGGCAAGTGCTCAGGAGGCCCAGTTGGCAGCTGCTCAACAGGAACTTGAGTCCTCCCGCATGCTGTTAGCTGACCTCGAAGGAAAACTTGCGGGCGCCCAGGACGCTCTGAAGAAGCCGGAGGAGGCTGGCACCAAGGCGGACTCTGATCTCGTCGACTTCCTGCGCCCCTTGGCCAAACGTTTTGCAGGCTAGTTTGCATTTGATCCCTTATTGTCTCTTGATTGTCTGGTAGGTTCTTGGATTTCAATATTTTTCTCTGCAGGTCTTCTAGGCGTCCCGCTGGAGCTGCCTGGGGTCCAACGAGTGGATGCTTTGACCGACTCCTGTGCCCAACTCAAGAAGCACGTTGATGGGGTTTGCACCTTGATCGGCGATGCCATTCGAATGCTGACGCAGCTTCATGGTCGTCTTCTGGTCGATGCTGTGTCTCCGCCTGCGCTGGGTGATCTTTTGAAGATTTTCTCGGAGGGAAACCTCCTTGACGCCTACGCGGTTGCTCAGTCAGAGTCTGGGGCGAAGACTGGCATCCAGTTTGCGCTGGCACATGGAGTTACGGGCTTGGAGGAGGCGTACTCGGACCTTCCCGTCGATCCTTCTACGGGCAAAAAGGTAGGGCTTCGTCGTTTTGGTGAGTCAGCCGGAGTCCTTGCCCGGAAGTTATCTGAGTTGTTCGCCCGTGCTTGTAGTAGGGGAAGCACTGCCGCGAGTGGCAGCACAACTGCAACTCCGTAGTTTATTTTCTTTGTATTTCACTCTTTCGATTGTAATGAACCTTGGGATGCATTCCCGTATTTTCATCGTTTAATCGAAATGTCCTTCTAAGATGGTTCCTGTGACTGATTTGATGTGTGTTTCCTCCCGATGGGAGTAGCCCCCGAGCACCTGTCGAATAGGTGGTTGTTATATCTCGAATGGGGCATCTTATTCCTTCACTTTTATTGTATTTTGCTAGGTAACCGGAGTTGGCGCGGAATCTTCGGGTGCACTTGCTTCTCAAACGAATCCTCTTGTTGATGCTGTTGGTACCTTTGCGGGCCTCCGTGACCGTGTTGCGGATGGCGAGCGGAAGCTAAAAGCTCTCCGTGGAGTAGCGGACGTAGCCAAATCCAAGCAAAAACTTGCGGTTGAACGTGAGCAGTTTGTGATGGATGAATTATCAGCTGTCGCCAAGGATTTGCTCTATAAGTAATCCAGTCCCCTAGCTTTCTGTGTTGTCTATCTCCCTCGTCTATCTTCCTTTGATCGTGCACCTTTGTTTGCAGTTGTTCAGCCCGATGATAGGAGTGAGAAGCAGTGGGTGGAGAACCACATCTTTCAGGAAGCCAACAGCTCAAAACCCCATGCGAGTGAATTTTGGTCCAACCGGGGTCGGGGTTTTGTGCTTTCTACCTTGAAGTTTCGAGTCGTTCGAGCGAAGATGCTTGTGAGTTATTTACACAAGGTTTTGATTGCTATGAATGCTGCTTTCTATCCGTTGGAGAGGGGTCCCGAAGATTGGAGCCATCTTCTCAGGATATTCGGACGAGAAGGAGAGATTCGTGAGTGTGTTCGCAATCTGATGATCTGCGGTTCGGTAGTGGCTCTTTCCTTTGTCCGGTTGTGGCATCCTGAGGTGAATTTCAACTCTGTATCAAGACTCCCTGATGGTCCAATCGACATGACTCCTCATTATAGGGTTGTTCGACTTGCAGCAGAAGAAATCATTCGATTGACCACGGCAGAGGTGGATCGGATTTTGGCGGCTGAGAATGCTCATCGCCCTGTATAGTTGTAGGATGTATGTATCCTGTTGTGCTGTGCAGTTGTGTGAACTGTTGTAAGGTGTCTACCTTGTATATATAAAATTCTTCCTGTGATGCTAAGTTAGGCGTAGCCCCCCTGTGTTTTGTGGGGTGTATACCTGTTACTTTCAGCATGCAAGGATGGAGAAAAACTCGAGTAGCTATGGTGGAGAAACCATGTATTTTATTGCAATGACTGAGAAGTCATGTATTTTTCTTTCAAGATACAAGATGGCTAATATAGCCTTATTAGTAGGAGTAAAGTAAATCTAGGGATAAAATTTGCGGAGTTGTGCAACATTCCAAGGATTGGAATAGATGCCTCCAGTCGTCGGATTCTTCAGTCGATAAGCGCCACCTGGGATAACTTCGTGTATTATGAAGGGTCCTTCCCATGGTGGCTCGAGCTTGTGTCCTTCCTTCTGCTTGAGCCGTAGCACCAGATCTCCTACTATGAAGGCTCTGTGGCGTATGCGACGACTGTGATAGTTTTGCAGCAACTGCTGGTATACTGCGGATCTTGCGAGTGCAATATCGCGCATTTCGTCGAGTGCATCCATATCGTCTGCGAGTGCCTTGTTGGAGGTTTCTTCGCTGTGAGCAACTACTCGTGGGGCGATGAACCTGACATCTTCAGGAAGGACTGCTTCAACCCCGTATACCATGAAAAATGGTGTGTAGTTTGTAGATCGATTTGGAGTTGTGCGGAGGATCCATAACACGGAAGGTAGCTCTTCTTCCCAATGTCCCGCTGCTGGGTGCAGACGATTGAGTAGACGTTTCTTGATGCCAGCCGAAACTAATCCGTCGGATCGCTCGACTTGGCCGTTGGTTTATGGATGGGCGACTGAAGCGAATTGAAGACGATGCCCTTTTCTTTGCAGAACTGCTGTGTTTCCTTTGCCGTGAAGTTTCTACCATTGTCAGTAATGATGTCGTGTGGTACTCCAAATCTTCATACGATGGAGTTAAGGAATTTGACGGCGCATTGGGTTCTAGCTGAAGTTACTGGCATGGCTTCGATCCATTTGGTAAATTTGTCGACTGCGACCAGCAAGTGTCTGTATCCGCCTGGTGTGGACTTGCGTAATGTTCCTACCATGTCTAGCCCCCATTGTGCAAAGGGCCAGGCGATGGGTATCATATGTAGTTCCGTAGCAGGTGCGTGTGGTTTTGGTGCGAATCGCTGGCAAGCGTTTCACCTGTCGACCAGTTCCTTTGCATCCCTGGTTGCTGTAAGCCAGCAGAATCCTGCTCGGAATGCTTTTCCCATGATTGCTTTCCAGCTAGCATGATGTCCACAGTCTCCTTGGTGGATGTCTCGCAGTAATTCCTTGCCATCTTCGGGTGCTATGCATCATTGCAGTATGCCTGAGATGCTTTGTTTGTACAACTCGCCGTTGAGTACCCGAAACGATTTGCTGCGTCTGATTATCTGTCGAGCCTCGCGAGGGTCTGCTGGGAGCTGTTTGGCGGACAAGTAGTCGAGGCATTTCTGCGTCCAGACTGGCTCGACCAGAAAAACTTGTCACGAAATATTATGAATGAGCTCGATAATAGCAATTTGCGAGCTGACCTCTGTTTCCAATGCCGCGGGTGCTCCTGCAGTCTTCTTGACTTTGACTGATCGTCTAGTGATCCGCTCGAAATATATCCCTGGCGGTATGGGTGTATTTGTGGAACCCATGTTCACTAGCATGTCTGCTTCTTCGTTGCTGGATCGTGCAATGTGCTTCAGTTCGCATCCTCTGAAACTTCCTTCGAGTAGGTTGTACATGTCACGATAGGCGACCATGTTCTCAGCGATAGCGTCGCACTCCTTCATTGTCTGTTGCACGATGAGATTGGAATTGCCATAGATCATCAGTTGGGTGGCGCCGCACGCAACTGCCATCTTCATCCCATGCAACAGGGCCTCATATTCTGCGTCGTTGTTTGATGCTGGATCGTCGGGTGGGAAGTCCAGTCGTAGGACGTACTGCAGCTTGTCTCCTCTGGGTGATATGAGGACGATCCCAGCTCCTGCTCCTTCGTTTCTCTTGGATCCGTCGAAGTACATGATCTAGTTACTCGTGTATTCCGGCGGCCCGGGTGTTTGTAGTTCTGTCCATTCGCTCAGGAATTCCACGAGTACCTGGGATTTCACGGAATTGCGCCCTGCATAGATGATGTCCCAAGCGCCTAGCTCGATGCTCCATTTCGCTATTCTTCCAGATGCCATTGGGTTGTTCATGATTGTACCGAGTGATGCATCATTAACCACTGTTATTGTATGTTCCTGGAAGTAGTGCTTGAGTTTTCGAGCTGTGAGAACAACTCCATATGCGAGCTTCTGGTAGTGAGGATATCGTTGTTTGCACGGCGAGAGCACCTCGCTGATGTAGTAGATTGGTCTTTGCACTCCATATGCCTTGCCCTCCTCAGGTCGTTCGACCATGATGGCCATGCTGATGACCTGGTTTGTTGCGGCTAGGTATAGGTATAGTGGCTCCCTCTCTTGTGGTGTTGCCAGAATGCGCCTGCTCTGCAAGGATCGCTTCAGGTCTGCGAATGCCTGCTTAGCTTCTGGTGTCCATTCGAACTTGTCCGTCTTCTTCAGCAGCTTATAGAAGGGTAACGCCTGCTCGTCCAATCGCGCGATAAATCTGCTCAAGGCAGCTAGTCGCCCTGCGAGCTGTTGGACTCCGCGTAGATTGGTTGGATCCTTCATTGTTAAGATTGCTTGTATCTTCTCCGGGTTGGCTTCGATTCCTCTGGCGGATACCAGGTACCCGAGAAGTTGACCTGCTGGGACGCCAAAGACGCATTTTGTCGGGTTGAGCTTAATCATGTATTCGTTTAGGGCGTCGAATGTTTCTCGGATGTCCTCGAGGAGTGTATCCTCCACTCGAGTCTTGACGACGATGTCGTCAACGTACACTTGTACGTTCTTGCCAATGAGCTTGGCAAGGCATTTTTGCATGCAGCGCTGATATGTTTCGCCTGCGTTCTTAAGCCCGAAGGGCATTGTCGTATAGCAGTATACACCATGAGGGGTGATGAATGCTGTCTTCTCCTCATCTTCCCGCTTCATCCGGATTTGATTGTATCCTGAGTAGGCGTCCAGGAAGGAGAGGCGCTGACAGCCTGCTGTGGAGTCCACGATCTGGTCGATTCGTGGGAGGGGAAAGTTATCCTTGGGGCAGTGCTTATTTAACGACGTGTAGTCGATGCACACCCGAAGGATGTTGGTGTTTTTCTTTGGGACGAGCACCGGGTTTGCTAACCAAGTGGATATTTTGATCTCCCTGATGAATTTTGCCGCCAGTAATCTGTTTACTTCTTCCCCAAGCGCTTTTTGCTTGGGTTCTGAGAACCGTCGAGTGGTCTGCTTGATGGGTTTTGCGTCTTTGTAGACTTCTAGTGAGTGCTCGGCAAACTCCCTGGGTATTCCTGGCATATCTGAGGGCTGCCAGGCGAAAAATTCCCAGTACTCACGGAGGAGTTCGAGGAGCGCGCTTTCCTATGCTGGCGAGAGGGTAGTTGAAACCATCGCCGTCTTCGCATAATCTGTCAGGTGCACCTGATGTTTTCGAGTGTCGCTGTTGGCGCTGAATTCCAATTCTGGCACGTTTTTCTTTGTGAGGGTCATCACGGAGTGGTCCGTGGTCTTTGCTATCTCCTCCAGTTCTTCTTGCATCCCGAAAGATTTTGCGATCTCGTTGAAATTGATGTCGCACTTGTTGGACTTCTGGAAATCTCCGTCGATGGTGATTACAACATATTCCCCGGGTAGCTTGAGCTTCAGGTACGCGTAATGTGGTACTGCCATGAATCTTGCGAACGCTGTTCAACCAAGAATGGCGTGATACTGTGAGGGCTAGTCGACTACTTCAAAGTCGAGGAATTCTCTTCTGTGATTGCGTCGATTGCCCAACACAACCTCTAGGTTGATTGTTCCGAGTGGACGGATCGCCTTTCCTGGAACTATCCCGTGGAAGAATGTTTCTGATTCCGCAAGTCCATCCAGGTTCATGTTCATCCGGTGGAGTGTATCCACGTAGATATTGTTGATGCCGCTGCCTCCGTCCATAAATACGCGAGCCAGTTTGTAATTACCAATTTGCGCTTGGATTACTAGGGCGGCGTGTCCTGGTCGATAGACTCGTGGTGGGTGGTCTTCCATCGAGAAGGTGATCGATTGGTCTGCCATCTTCAGGTTCTCAGGCCTTGTTGGTGGGGTTTGCACATCCATGCACAGCTGCCGCGTATTTGTCTTCTGACTCTGTAGGATGGGCAGACTTTTTGTATCATCCCTATCTGTCCAGCCGGGTTCGGGTACGCGTTAGCTCCGGCGTTTGGTGCGGGTGGCGCAGGCAGTGCGGCTAGCGCCATGTTTGGATTTCCTGGTGGAGGTAGGGGTTGTGGCGGCTGGAATCCTTGATGTCATCCTCCTGGAAGTGGCGGGTAATTCTGACTAGATGCTGATCTACTTTTCTTCGAGAAGGCCTCGTGGATGTCGATGAACTTTCGGCAATCCTTGAGGAGGTGTGTCGCCTTAGTTTTTCCCGTGCGCTTGTCTGTAAATAGATATAGCGAGCAGTATGCGTCAAGGTCCTCCTCGGGACTTTTGTCTTCATCTTTCGGTTTCCACTCGCGATTTCTGCGGCATCCATTATCGCGGTTTCACGTGAATTCCGCCGCGACCATCTCCTGTCGACCGTCGTGATCGTAGTATTTCCTCCTTTTCTTTCGACCGTGGCGGTCGTCCTCGGGCGTGGGCAATGATGTTCTTTCGTTGTGCACCGCGTCTTCTCCATTAGCCCATTTGTCGGCTATGATCATCAGCTCTCCAATAGTTTTGGGTGCGGCTCGGCCCAGCTCTTCTCTGAAAGCAGTTCGTCGGGCGCCTTTTGCGAAGGCCTCAACCGCTACTTCCTCCGAGATTATTCCTGCGGTGTTCCTAAGCGTGGTCCATCGCTGGATGTACTCGCGGGTGGATTCGCCGCTCTTCTGTTTGCGGACCCGCAATTCTTCAATGGTTGCTGGTCTCTTGTAAGTGGCCTGGAAGTTCTTGCAGAAGTCGTAGTGCAGGTCGTCCCATGATGCGTAACAGGATTTTGGCCTTGCTTCCAGCCAGCTACGTGCCGCGCCAACCAAGTGTAGATTGAGGTATTGCATAGCAGTGTTCTTGTTCCCACGTTGGCATTTTACTGCCGTGAGGTAGTCGTTTAGCCACGACAAAGGTTCGAGTGAGCCATCGTATTTCGTTACTTCTGTGCTGAGCTTGAATCTCCTGGGTAGGGGCGCTTCGCGGATGCTGCGGGTGAAACACAACGCGCCGCAGGTCTCGTCATCCGATGAACTGGACGAGGAGCGCGCGCGGTTCCTTGTAGCTCTTGCCTTGTCCACCTTGTTTTGCGCGATATCTGACCGCGCGTTATATCCTGGCTGGTCGCGATCAGTTTCCTTCCTTGGCTCCTTGCTGCACTTTCGCGAGCGGCTGCTGTGACGTCGCGAGCTTTTATTTCTCGGGCTACCTTCGTTGCTGCTTCGACTATCATCGCGTCGCCGAGCTTCTTTTCCTCGACCGCAGCGAGGTGATTTGTCTTTCCTAGGCGAAGTGCTCCTATGCTTGCGTGACGCCTCTTTCTCTTTTTCCTTTTCTTTCTCTTGCTGTTCGGCAGATTTCCTGCGGTCGTAGGAGGCGAGCCTTGAGGCCGCCATGCCCAATCCTTTCCGGACCTGTTTGTACTGCTCCGCTCGAGGGTCGTTCTCCTCTGGCTGGTTCATCTGCATGTAGGTTGCTGCGGCCAGGACTGCGGCAGCAGGAGTTTGCGGGTAGACATTTCCATCTTCGTCAACCCTCATGAGGGAAAGTCCGAGTGACCTGCTGATGCCGCCTAGGGACTCGGCGTCCATGGATGCTGTTCTCGATGCGTGTCCCTTCCTTGTGGGTCGAGTTCCGACCGAAGGTGTTAGGGACAGCTCGGCCCGGTGTAGACTCGATTCATCTGCCAATCTCTTTCGACGGGCTAGGTCTATCCGACCTTCTTTGATAGCTGTGGCCGCTCTCACTAGATGATAGTGGTAGGCGACCATGTCTTCGTGCGGCGCTCCAGCCACATGCGGCTTGCTTGTTCGCATGGCTTCCTTGGCTCGGTCCCAAGCGTCCCGCGAGACGCCGATCTCAGCGCGTTCTGCTTCGCTGTGTTCTGTTTCTGGGGGTTGTTCTGATCCTTCCATGCAGACTGAGCCAGTCGTGGCTCGTGCGTCCTAGGCGTAGCTCGGAAAACTTTCTGGACTTGGGAAGGTTCCTCTGTCGAGAGGGTATGGTAGTCGCTGGTGTTGAAGCGGATGGACTCGCCACTTTTCTCCAGATGAGGGCGCGAGTCGACGGCTTCTGACTCAGATCCTGATTCTTCAGGGAAGTGGAGGATCCCGTCCTTGTTGGTGTAGAACTTCAAGCTTCCGAACGTCAAGGTGACGCTCTTTTCCAGATCGCTGAATACCGGGCGTGATTCCGGCGAGTGAGGGGTGACCACGACAGATCCGATCCGGATAGGATTGGTCGGAGCCGAAGTCGAAGGTTTCCAACGTGAGTGGGATGATGAAGCCGAATATGCCGGAGATCCAGCGCCCACCGTTCCCACAGACGGCGCCAATTGTCGAATCTGCGTATTGGCAATTCCCTTAGGTGAACCCATAGGGTTTCGAATAGGAGAACCCATGAGCGCTAGTGACGATCGTCGGCTAGACAGGGGGCACAATTTACCCAGGTTCGGGGCCCTCGTAGAGGTAAAACCCTTACTCCTGCCTCTGTCGATCTGTATTATCGAATAGATCGGTTACAATGATGGTTGCTCAAGTCGAGAGTACGATCTCGAGCTCAAGGCTTTGGTGGTGGGGTATTTCTTGGTCCTCTTCCGGTGGTTCTCCTGGCCTTATATAGATGGCCAGGTCTCAAACCCTACCCGAAGAGGACTCGAACTCTAACCCTACGTCGGTTACAGTTTCCTATCTTAGCCCGCAAGGCATTGCGGGTGGGCTTCAAGTTGGCCTTCTAGAACACTCCAAGGGCATCCCTTCTTGGGCCTTAACCTTGGGCCTAAGACGGGGTGTCCTTACTCGCAGGGTCCAAGGACCATCCCTTCGTCACATACTTTGGGTATTAAGTTGCAAGCAACAGATTATTGCATTAAGTAAAGTGCGTAATGTAAACAATAGAATTTATTCTTAAACAAAGCATTGTTTTTTCTCCCTAATGGCAACAACACATCCCCCATCTGTCACGTTTCTGCCACTCAAGCACAGATGAAAGGGAGGCATGAACCCACTATCGAGCATAAATACTCCCTCTTGGAGTTACAAGCATCAGCTTGGCCAGAGCATCTACTAGTAACAGAGAGAATGCAAGATCATAAATAACATAAGCATGATAGATTTATAATAAACTTGACATAGCATTCAATATTCATCGGATCCCAGTAAACACAACATGTAGCATTACAGATAGATGATCTCGATCATGTTAGGAAGCTCACAAGATCTAAACATGGTGGCATAAAGAGGATAAGACAACCATCTAGCTACTGCTAAGGACCCGTAGTCCACGGATAAACTACTCAATCATCACTCCAGAGGTAGGAATGGTAATGTAGAGCCCTCCGGTGATGATTTCCCATCCCGACAGGGAGCCGGGGAGAGCTTCAGAACCCTACCGAACTAGGATTGACGATGACGGCGGCTACGAAAATTTTCGTGGATGGAGGCTCGGGTGTTTACGGTTTTCCCAAGAAGAAGTATAAATAGGCGAAAGGGCGATGTCAGTGGGCGCCCGAGAGGCACACACCACGTGGTGGCGTGGCCAAGGGAGGGCGCGCCACCCTATGGTGTGGGAACCTGGTGGCCCCCCTCTGGGTCCCCTCCGGACTACGTGTGCTTGACAGAAAAATAGGACCCTAGGTTTTCGTTTTGTCCAATTCCGAATATTTCCAAACATCTTTTCTGAAACGAAAAACAACATAAAACAGGAACTGGTGCTGTGGCATCTTGTTAATAGGTTAGTCCCAGGAAATCCATAAAAATGTTATAAAGTGCATAGAAAACATGTAGCAATTGGCATGAAAACAACATGGAAAATAAGAAATTATAGATACATTTGAGAAGTATCAGAGAGCTTTAAAATAAGTTGTGATAATAACTAATGTTGTAAATGGAGTGTTAGACTTGTGTTAAAACTGAATCAGGTGGATGCATTATTTTGATTACACTAACGTTGCTAATGAAGATTGTGAGAAGTTTTTGGTGGAGGAAGTTTTCAAGTGTAGGGAGAGAAGTATGATGTGATGAGATGAATGATGGAAAAAATGTCAAGCTTGCACTTGCCCATGTCAACCCAATACATATCCAACAACTAAAAGCATCAAAGCTTGGGGATGGCTTGGGCATCCCCTTCATAAAAAAACATATCAGGTTTTGTCTCAAAACACTATATATTTTTTGCTTCACATGATATGTGTTATTCTTGGAGCGTCATGTTATTTTGTTTTCAGTTTTTTTTCCTTGTTGTAGTTTATGGTTGGATCCTACCATATCTTAGTTTGGAGAGAGACATTCTCCATTTTCATTGTGTAGAACACTCTAGTTTTCACTCTAATTGTTCTGTGAGTTTTCTGTTTTGCTAGTACAACGTTTATCTCTTCTTGTTCACTATAAGTTTATTCATAACTTGTTGGTTTTCTTCAGTTATATATGATTAGATCTCTGGTATTTGTTGATTATTTTGTTTGAGAGTTGTTTCAAATAAGTTAATTGGTGTTGGAAAAGAGTAAATTGTTTCATGCTTATAGTGGTGCATAAGGAAGCTTGTATTGACTGTGTCTTAGACTTTGGCATGTCATGTTAGATGTTATTTTATTTGCATTCTTAGTTATTTATGATGTATCAAGACTATTCTCACATAGCTGAGAGTGCTTAATGTGCCATTGGAATTTAATCATGTGTTTTTCCTCATATTGAAGCATGGTATTGTGGTATTCTCCTTTAAATGCGTTACTTGGATTGAGTTGGTGCATGCTCCCACCATGTTATGACTATAAATAAAGTCACCACTAGCCTTGATTATCATTTATTTTTTTACCTGTAATATTACTTCATGCTTTGATTAATGATGTTTTGTCTCTATGCATGATTATGGTCGTTATTGTTGTCTTAGTTGGTAACTCTCAGCCTTTTGCTAGCCTTCACCCTGTACTGAGTATGAGCTCTACTTGTGCATCCACCTCTCAATAACCAAAGTTTGTCAAATGTGTCCATGTTACCTACCTAGATGTGCTATTTAACCGCCACTCCAAGTAAATTTCTCATGTGCTACCTTTAAACTTGTTTTGTGTTCCTGTTTTAGCTCATGAAGAAGTATTGAATGCTTTATTATGTTTGATGGCTTCACACTTTACTAGCATGAATAATGTGCTAGTCCTTAATTTTGCAAAAAGATCGGGCATCTGGGTGCCCAGCCTAAACTAAGTACAACAATTACAATAAAATCTCCTCACACTATGGACTTGAGAAATCATGAACTTAGCTTGTGCAAACAATGAGACAGGGCAATGTTATGATTCTCCTATGGGAGCCTCTCTATAAGACATTAAACATGAAAAGATGATATATCATTTGATAGCATTCGTTAACATAGACATACACCTCTCTCAAAATCGTTTTCAACGTATCTATTTTATTAAATAAAAGCTCTAGCACATGAGTAATCCCCGCTCCCCTCTTTGAAGGGCCTTTCTTTTACTTTTATGATGAGTCTTCATCTTATTAATTTATGCACCAATTGAGAGAGCATAGTTGTCATTTTGAGTATAATGTGCATAGTCCCAAAATTTATTATTTATTGATTCATGATTGAGGTATTGCTTGTTCTTAAATTATTTGTATCTAGTCACCATTTAAACTTTGAAGGTGTCCTCGCATTTATGTTTTGCTATTACAGGAAGGACAAGTGGGATACCCTGTTATTATGTTTTTCTTTATGATTGAAACAAACTTGTTGCTTTCAATGTTTCAGTATTCATTGTCTTTTGTTTGTGTTCCTTTTCATGTGCAACATGGTTGCTAAATTTACATTAGTTGAAATATTTTTATGATGCCTTCGTTAAAGTACGTTCATCTTATCTTGCAATGCTTTTACATAACGTTGTGTGTTGTCTTCATGTCACCTCAAAAAATATTTTTTTATCACTACCTACTCGAGGAAGAGCAGAATCTAAGCTTGGCGATGCTGATACGTTGCAAACATATCTATAATTTTTTATGCTACATGCTTGTTTTCTTTGCAATCCCTATGTTATTTTCATGTTTTCACATGGTTCCCTTGGTTTCCGGATGTTTTCATCGACTAACCTATTAACAAGATGCCCCAAGCCAGTTGCTATTTTTTTTGCTGTTTTTCTATTTCTGAAAAGTTCTGAAGGAAATATACTTGGAAAGGGCTGAAAATCCACGGAAGACATTTTTTACCCGTAACGAAGACCGAGTTCAAAGGGGACCCAAAGGGGAGCCAGGGGGCCTCTAGGAGGGTGCCAGTTGAGCTCCCTAGGCCACGCATGGTAGGCCCTTGGGGAGCCTGGCCACCACCTCAAGGCCCCTTTCGCCTATAAACTGTCTTCAACCCTAAAAACGCCGGGGACGGAGTTATTTTCCACGAAACATACAAAGAGGCTCTGTCACCTCGAAAGTCCAATCTAGGGATTCTGAAGTCATGCTCCAGCACCTATCCAAAGGGGGAAATCGTCACCCGAGGCCTCTACATGGCCATGATCGCCACCGGACAAATGTGTGGGTAGTTCATATTGGGACTACGGGTCCATATAAGTAGCTAGATGGTTGTTCTTTCTCCTATGCCTCCATGTTTAGAGTCTCATGATCTGCCTCACGTGATTGAGACCACCGTTATGTAATTGTGCATGTTGTGTTTGTTGGGATCGGATGAACATGAGATTATGATTCTTTTGTTCATGCCAATCTAAGATGCTTTAATCTTGTTTTGCAATGATCTCCGGTGTTTATGATTACCTTGGCCACATAGTTGTTTTCACCTCCAAGAGAGGGTTTATATGCTAGATAGTGGGTTCATGCCTCCTTATTGCCCGCGCTCGAGTGACAAAATTGTGTGAGGGAAGATGTGTTGTTGCCACTAGGGAGAAAACAACGGTGCTCTTGCCTACGGATGGGAACCACTTCTTAATTATGTATTGATTTGAATGCATTCGTCTGTTGCACACATACCAATCACTTCGTTACTGCAACTTAATACCAATGGATTTGCTGGATAATTTTCTTGAGGTGGACTTTTAGATATGGATGCATGCTGGATAGTGATACGTCTCCAACATATCTATAATTTATTATGCTCCATGATGATATTATGCCAATTGATACATGTCTCCTCCCTTATTTATAACATTTTTACACGTTTTCCGGGACTAACCTATTAACAACATGCCAGAGAGCTAGTTCCCTGTTTTCTGCTGTTTTTAGTTTCAGAAAAGTTGTTCTCGAAATATTCTCGGAATTGGGAAATTCAACACACAGAAGTCTTATAAGTCCCGAAGAGCCCCAGAGGGGGGCCGGCCACACGGTGGGCATGCCATGGGGTGGCGCGGGTCCCCCTGGCCGCACCACCTAGGAGTGTGGGCCCCCTGCCCACCCCCCGGCATCGCCCTTTCGCCTATTTATACTCCCCTGAGGGAAAACCCTAAAAGGATCGACCTTTTCCACAAAATACATCCGTAGATCTGCCGCCTCCACGGACAAGTCTCGGGGGACAGATCTCTGTTCTGGCACCCTGCTGGGACGGGGAAGTGCCCCCGGAACCATCTCCATCGACTTCACCGCCATCTCCATTGTCGTTGCTGTCTCCTATGATGAGGAGGGAGTAGTTCTCCCCCAAGGCTGAGGGCTCTACCGGTAGCTATGTGGTTCATCTCTCTCTCCCATGGTGTGATCTATATGTGATGATGAGCTTTGTAATCTATTTGAATTTGTAGATGTTACTCTTCATCTTTTGCTACTCAAGTGCTTTATTAATATGAACTATGGAGTCACCTTGTATTGCGGTGTGAAGGGTTACAGTGTGCACATCGTGTGTGTCTCCTCTATGAATTGTGGTGTTTGTCTAGTACCTTCTGGGGCGCTCATAGTGACAGCGTGGGGTTAACTAGACATGGGAATGCTTACTTAAGGAATGCTTTTTTTGCAGCCCTACACAATGATTAGTGTTCGTTATCCAACCGGAGAGGGTTAAGAGTAGCATAGTGAGAGAATATATCTAGTTATTCATTTATGTGATCATTTTTGAGAGTGTCGTCTAGTGAAAGTAGGAGCCCTAGGCCTTACTTCCAAGCATTGAAACATCGTTTTCCGCTTGTTCTGTTACATGTTTGCTTGCTGCCATATTTATTTCAGATTGCTATTATCACTAATTATCATCCATATTACTTGTATTTTACTCTCTCTTCACCGAACTAGTGCACCTATACAACTTACAATTGCATTAGGTGTGTTGGGGACACAAGAGACTTCTTGTATCTTGATTGTAGGGCTGCTTGAGAGGGATATCTTTGACCTCTACCTCCGAGAGTTCGATAAACCTTGGGTGATCCACTTAAGTGAAACTTGCTTCTGTTCTACAAACCTCTGCACTTGGAGGCCCAACACTTTCTACAATAATAGAAGCGTGTGTAGACATCAAGCTCTTTTCTGGCGCCGTTGCCGGGGAGGTAAGGTAAAAGGTACTGACATCCTCGGGTGTGAGTGCTCGAAGTTATTTCCTTTAGATCCTGCAATTTTATCTTTTTGTTTCTTGTTTTTTTTTCACTTGTTAGGCTTAATGGAAAACAACAAAAATATGAGGGAACTTTATAATCGTTATCTTGAGTTAGGACATGAAGTGTTTGAAAAGAAAATTAAAAAACTTATGGAACTTTATTTGCATGCTAATAGCAATGTTATTAGTGTAAATTTTTTGAACACCATTATTTCTAATGCTCTTGAAAATTCTAAGCTTGGGGAATCTAGTTTTGATGAATATGATATTTTTAGTCCCCCAACTTTTGAGGAGGAAATTTTCTTTGATGATACTTTTCCTCCAATATATGATTATTATAATGATTATGGTATTCTAGTTCCACCCGTTTACAATGATAAATATGATATTTTCAGTCCACCTACTATCGAGGAGAAATTAATTATGATTGCAAAATGCCTCCTATGTTTGATGATTAGGGTGAAGAGAATAATAATGATAGCTATTTTGTTGAATTTTCTCCCACTACTATTAATAAGAATGACTATGCTTATGTGGAGAGTAATAATTCTTTTATGCATGCGGCTCATGATAAGAATGTTTTATTTGATAGTTATATTGTTAATTTCATTCATGATGCTACTTAAAGTTATTATGATAGAGGGAAACATGGTTTTATGCATCTCAATAATATTAAGTTTCCACTCTTTATGTTGAAATTTTTGAAGTTGCACTTGTTTTTCCTTCCTATGCTTGTTGCTTTGTGTTTTCATGACTTATTTTTCTACAAGATTGGAAGTGGGTTAGACTTAAATTTGTTCTATGTTTTCTTCTTGTTGCTCTCTTTTGCGTCAACAAATATTTCTTATGTGAGCATCTTGTCAAATTATCATGCCTAGCTAAAAGGCGTTACAGAAAAGCGCTACCGGGAGACCGCCCGTTTTATTGATCCGTTTTCAACCCGTTTTCCGTCATTTTATTTTGTTTTCTTTGCACCTGGGTGTTGTATATTTCCTTAGAAACCCCGATATATCTTTTATTTTGTGTTTTTGTGAGCCAAGTAAAGCCTCTAATGGAAAGTTGAGGCTATAATTCGGATTTCTGCGCAGGAAACAAATTTCTGCTGTCCACCGTAATACATCGTATAAAATCCTGGAATATCAGAATGATCTAAAACAAATTGTGCTTATTACTCATCTAATTCCTCAAATTTTCTTAGTTTAACACTTTTAGATTTGAGCAACAGAAGATTTTTGAAAAAAATTATCTTTACCTGTTGTTTTGTTTTGAGATATTTCTGCCAATAATTGCATTTGCATCTTAATCTCTTTCTTTTGGTGTTCTTTTGAGAAAAAGAGTTCTAAAAGAAGTTCTGACAGTATCTAATGTGTTTATTAGTGTTAGGCTTGTGTTGAAACTGAACCATGTGGTTTATTATTTCGATTGCACTAATGTTGCTAATGAAGATTGTGAGAAGTTTGGTGTGAAGGAAGTTTTCAAGGGTCAAGAGAAGAGGATGATATGACGTGATCAAGAAGAGTGAAGAGTCTAAGCTAGGGGATGCTTCGGAGGTACATCCAAGAAAATTCCAAGAATACTCAAGCGTCTAAGTTTGGGATGCCCAAGGCATCCCCTTCTTCATCTACAAATTATCAGGTCACTTCTAGTGAAACTATACTTTTATTGAGTCACATCTTATGCGCTTTACGTGGAGCGTCTTTTATTTATGTTTTCACTTTGTTTGGTTTTCTTTGCTGCAATAATATCATTGGACCTATCATACTTGTGTGGGAGAGACACGCTCTGTTTTCATTGCTTAGACCACTCTCGTTTTCATTCATATTGTTCTGTGAGTGCTCACTTTTTGCTAGTACTGCGTTTAGCCTTTGTTTTCATCCATCTCCTATTCAGGGCTGTTAGTTTTAGTAGTGTTATGTGAGTAATATCATTCTTGCTTGCTGTATCATGTAGAGAATTTTTTTTAAAGCATGTCTTGTATGGTGCTTGTTGGGAAAAGAAACTGCTGCTTGAACTAGAATTTTTAACGGTGCACATAGAAGCTTGTATAGACTGTGGCTAGAAATTTTTCATGCCATGCTAGATGTTATTTTAGTTTTAAAGCCTTGTGGTTATAGACTAGCATGAATAGCCTCAAATATATGCGAGTGTTTAATATGCCATTGAAAAAACCATGAGTTGTTATTTTAATATTAAAGAAAAAAATTGTGGTATTCTCCTTTGAATGTTTTATTTGGTTGACTGGGCGCATGCTCACACCATGTTTGTGACTATGAACCAGTCACAAATAGCCTCCATGACCATGTTTTTTTAACTTGTGATACCGCTTATGCTTTAATTAATGATGTTTATGTCGCTATGCATGATTATGGCTCTTATGCTCTCTTGATTTGTCGCTCCCAGTCTTTTGCTAGCCTCCACATGTACTGAGTATGAGCTCTACTCGTGCATCCAACTCCCCAAAACCAAGTTTTTCCCATTGTGTCCACCATACCTACCTACATGTGGTATTAAACTGCCACTACAAGTAAATTGCTCATGTGCTACCATTAAAACTTTCAAAATTACTCATGTTTTGTGTTCTTGTTTTTGCTCACAAGGACGTCAATAGAGAATCTTTATCTCACTTGTTGATTGGATTTCACACCCTGGACTAGTGTCTTCATCCGCTTATCCAAATGATAGAAGAGCTGGCAGCGGGGTGCCCAGCCCCAATTAATGCAAACAAATTCTCTTCACTATTCTTGCCCATGATTTATCAGTCAAAGCATAATTGTGTAAACAAAAGAGAAAGAGGGATGACCTTCTACCCAGATGCGTCCTTCATATGGGAGCCGCTCTTGTGAATCCAGTTGGCTTGTGACATACTGTATTTTCTGTTTGCCATTCGTTGACATTAGCCTACACCTCTCCTAAAATATAGACACTCCTCCATGGTATGTGATTGTTGGCAGGCACCCGAGGATTTGGTTAGCCATGGTTTGTGAAAGATGGATGGGAGGAGTGTCAAACTTTTAATACCTCTGTTTAATAAAATAAAAAGCTCTAACACATGAGTGGTCCATGTTTCCCTCTGCAAAGGGCCTTTCTTTTACTTTTATGTTGAGTCTCCATCTTCTAACTTTATGCAGAGTTGAGAGAGCATTTTTTCCATTCAGAGTTCTATGTGCATTTTTCCCATAAACATCAATAATTGCTTCATAATGTGATATTATTTGTTCTTAAATTATTTTCTCTAGTCTTCCTCATGAACTTTGAAGGTGTCCTGGCATTTATGTTTTGTCCCACTCTTAAGGACTAGTGAAATACCACTTTACCATGCTTTCTCTATACCTGAAACAAATGTTTATCTTTCTTTGCATTATTATCCATGATCCTTTATTTAAGATACTCTTCATGATCCAAAGTGATTGCTATGTTTTATTATTAAAGTTCTATTTTTATCATGTTTGTGTTTGAAGTTCTATGATCTCAGCGTACATATGCTTTTTACATTATAATGATCAAGTTTATGATAGTAGCATGTCACCTCAGAAATTATTTTGTTTTATCGTTTACCTACTCGAGGACGAGTAGGAACTAAGCTTGGGGATGCTTAATACGTCTCCAACGTATCTATAATTTCTGATGCTCCATGACAATATTATGCCAATTGCTACATGTTTTCTCCCTTATTTATAGCATTTTTACACGTTTTTCGTGACTAACCTATTAACAAGATGCCAAAGAGCCAGTTCCCTGTTTTCTGCTGTTTTTAGTTTCAGCAAAGTTGTTCTGGAAATATTCTTGGAATTGGGAAATTCTAAATCTAGAAGTCTTAGAAGTCTCAGAAGCTTCCAGAAGTCCCGAAGAGCCCCGGAGGGGGGCAGTCCACAGGGTGGCCACACCATGGGGTGGTGCAGGTCCCCCTGGCCGCGCCACCTAGGGGTGTGGGCCCCCTGGCCACCCCCCGGCATTGCCCTTTCGCCTATTTATACTCCCCCGAGGGAAAACCCTAAAAGGATCGACATTTTCCACAAAATACATCCGTAGATCCGCCGCCTCCACGGACAAGGGGGACATATCTCTGTTCTGGCACCCTGCCGGGACGGGGAAGTGCCCCCGGAACCATCTCCATCGACTTCACCGCCATCTCCATCGCCGTTGCTGCCTCCTATGATGAGGAGGGAGTAGTTCTCCCCCGAGGCTGAGGGCTCTACCGGTAGCTATGTGGTTGATCTCTCTCTCCCATGGTGTGATCTATATGTGATCATGAGCTTTGTAATCTATTTGAATTCGTAGATGTTACTCTTCATCTTTTGCTACTCAAGTGCTTTATTAATATGAACTATGGAGTCACCTTGTATCGCGGTGTGAAGGTGACAGTGTGCACATCGTGTGTGTCTCCTCTATGAATTGTGGTGTTTGTCTAGTACTTTCTGGGGCACTCATAGTGACAGCGTGGGGTTAACTAGACATGGGAATGCTTACTTTAAGGAGTGCCTTTTGCAGCCCTACACAATGATTACTGTTCGTTATCCAACCGGAGAGGATTAAGAGTAGCATAGTGAGATAAGATATCTAGTTATTCATTTATGTGATCATTGTTGAGAGTGTTCTCTAGTGAAAGTAGGAGCCCTAGGCCTTATTTCCAAGCATTGAAATACCATTTTCCGCCTGTTCTGCTACATGTTTGCTTGCTGCCATATTTATTTCAGATTGCTATTATCACTAATTATCATCCATATTACTTGTATTTTACTCTCTCTTCGCCGAACTAGTGCACCTATACAACTGACAATTGCATTAAGTGTGTTGGGGACACAAGAGACTTCTTATAGCTTGATTGCAGGGTTGCTTGAGAGGGATATCTTTGACCTCTATCCCCTGAGTTCGATAAACCTTGGGTGATCCACTTAAGGGAAACTTACTGCTGTTCTATAAACCTCTGCACTTGGAGGCCCAACACTGTCTACAAGAATAGAAGCGTGCATAGACATCAGATAGCGGTCCATATGCCTTGACGCAATGCCTACAATGTTAGTACCCGTGAACTTTATCTCGTCATAATAGTGTTGTTATACGTTCATGCTTTGTTAATTTCCCAAGTGTAATTTGTTCACCCAACATGTTTGTTTTCTTTGGAGAGACACCACTAGTGAAACTATGGCCCCCGGTCCTATTTTCCTCATAACTATATCCTTCTTGTAAGCATTTTCATTATTGTTTCCTTTTTGTACCATTTTAACTTTAATTACTTTTCAAGACTATATACGTTTAATTATCTTGTTTTCAGCAAGTCTACAAGATAGACAACCTTCTGGAAAGTTGGGGCAATAGAGAGTTTGTGCTTGTGTGCAGGTTCCATGCTTGATCAACATCGGTAAACGGAACCGTTGATACAAGTAACCTTCTTGAAGACTATGATGTCCTACTGGATCGATAAAACTCTGGTTCCATACCGGGGAAAATTCACACTAGACTACATCATACCTTCCGCTTGGGGTCCCCAGACGAGCGTGTGATCATGTCAACATCAAGTACTTTTTCTTGGAGCCGTCATCGGGGACTTCTAGCTTGCTGCAAGGGGAGTCTCACACTTCCACACTTTTTTTTGTTTTGTACTACCACCTGGGACGATTTTGCTCCGAATAATACATACACCCCAACGGTACTATTGGGTTAGTACAACCAAAGTACCGCCCGAAACAGAGCGGAAACTCTATCTGGCATTACTACCGCTTTCTCGAGGTAGCGGTACTACCGCTGGGATACACGGTACTGCCGCTGGAGCACATCAGATTCGTTAGATGCTTAATTGTGTTGTTATCAACTCCAAAACACTATAGAGATCGATGCACTTTCAATCTCCCCTTTTTTTAGACCGATGACAACAAAACTATGAGAGCTCGTAAAATATAGGCGGGACACTTTTTCGGTAAGGTGTTACTTTCATGGATTTGCTTTGGACTGCAAAACACCTCCGTTTTTAAGATGAAGCTCCCCCTAGATTTTAGAAGCCTAGCAAAGTATACAAAGTATCTAGATAGAATGCATGTCACCAAGATAACATCATCATAATGTCTAAGTTGAAACACTTAAAGATCATCCAAAGGTTCAACTTAAAAACGATAAAGACAAGGGCTAGGCACAACAACAAGGATAAACACGAAGAAATACAAGTTTTTGTGCCACACTACACCCATCCAAATAACCAAACGTACGCCTAATAGAACTCTCCTCCCTTTGGCATCAAGATAGCAAAAAGGGAGAGGCGATGCTAACGACCCTAGGAGATCACTCGATGGGGCTGGAGGCACTAGCATGGCTCTTGTTGGATTCTTCTTTTTCCAATTCAGAGAACATTTGCAGAACAACTTTTCTGAAACTAAAACCAGCATAAAACAGGGAACTGGCTCTATGGCATCTTGTCAATAGGTTAGTCCAGAAAATCGGTAAAAATGACATAAACAAGGGAGAAAAGATGTAGCAATTGGCATAATATCATCATGGAACATCGTAAATTATAGATACGTTGGAGAAGTATTAGTCACTTGTGTTTCCACCATTCCTGGACATGGTATTTCTTGGTCTGTTCCGGTTTACATTTTGAATGGTAGGCACACTCGTATGGGTTTGATTAGTACAGAAAATCTGGCACCCCCTATGAATGCATCACCACACCCATATGAGCTACCATATCTCATTGTTATGCAGGAGTATGAGCTTACCGTGCAGGAGTTTAATCAGCAACAGGTTGATGCCCATTAGGCTGGGGGCTATGAGCAGCAGCAGAATCAGGTGAATGGATGGAGAGTTTGGCCTGAGATCCCTCAGGCATATCAAGGGATAAACATGCGTCAGTTATTTGGATACGATGGGCCATCCATGGAGGATGGGGTTGAGGACACTTCTGATGATGGCATTGATGCATGGAATGAACATATCGCAAAGATGGGAGCAGCTGCTCTGGGCCTTCTTACTAGGGACACCAATTCTAGCTTGGTATTTGTGCGTGCAGGAGGAGTCTGTCTGAGTCTTGCTATCCCTGAATTCCCGCTGTTTTTATGCGTTTTGGGTTGGCTTATGCGCCGGGTGTACACTCGTTCCATTCTCTCTGCAGATGGCCCACCATTGGATACTTCTCAGGTGATATCCCATGTGTTTTCTGTGATGCAGGACTGGTGCATTGGATAGGTGATTCATTCTTAGTGGACACAATGTTAGTTCTCACTCAACTCACTGATCTTGGGCGGAAGCAACATCAGCTATCTCATGCTGCATCCAGTTGTTGATACCGCTTCTAGGCCTGATCCAGATGGCAATCTCAGGTCGGCTACTGCACCATCTGCATCTTCACCTACAGTGTCACATGCATTGGTTAGTTACGGTACTCGCTCTAGTTCACGCGCTCATATATATCCGATACTCCTGAGATTGTTACGCATGTTCGTCGTTCACCTCGGCTCATTAATGAAGGTTTTATGCATGTTGCCTTGCCAGATCATCATCCTCGATGACGTGCCTCGTCTTTCCCTAGAGCGGACACTCTTGCAGTAATGCAGATCCATGTGATGCAGAATATTGGTGTGGATACATGTGGCATCCCACTAGAGAAGCTATCTTAAGATCTTCTTCGCAAGCCGCGTCAGTAATAATGTCGTTTCAGTGTCTGTCTTTTTGCGTAACTATCAGTTTGGTTTATTCGCTCATTCAGTTTTCATGGACACCTCTGTGAGTTTATTTCGGCTATATGGTCTATCTATCATGGATTCTTATGTCTATTTATGTCAGTGAGATGTTATCTATGCTACTCCTGTTTTGGCGATGTGCTATTAGTCATGTTCTATCTACTTTCGTTTCTGGTTGTGGACCTTCTCTCCCATATGGCGAATATGTTCCATATTTGGCGTGTTCTTTGTGGGAACTTAAGATGTCTCAATAGTCATGAGAAATGGCCGCTTATTTATAGCAAGATTGAGGAGAGTCTTGCTTCGATTATCTGTTTGCAAGAAACTAAAAAGAGTGATATTGACCTCAATTTTTTGTGTAATTTGGTCCCTAAACAATTCACTAGTTTTGAATTTGTCCCATCGGAGGGGGCCTCTGGTGGGCTTCTTGTGGCTTGGGCCTCCAATCTATTCACGGGCCGCATTATACAGCATCAGAAATTTGGTATTGTTATTGAGTTTCTGCCAATGCCACGCTTGATAAATTCACACTTGTGAGTGTTTATGGTCCTTGTGTGGGATATGATAGGCAAAACTTCATCGTCTGGCTTTGTAGTCTTGACTTTGGTATTGACAATCTCTGGCTTATTGTTGCTGATTCTAATTTCTATTTCTACTCGGACAACCGTAATAAACCAGGGGGTTACCTCCAAGACATTGACATATTTAATGAGATTATTAGCTATCTCGGCCTAACTGAATTCCCTTTTAAGGGCAAAACATACACGTGGAGCAACATGCAAGCTGACCCTCTCCTCGCCCAGCTAGATTGGTTCTTTACGCACCCCAATGGACGCTCCAATACCCTAACACAATGTTACACCCTCTCGCGAGGCCTACATCAGATCATATGCCATGCGCCATTTCTATCGTCAAATATATTCCCAAAGCCCACATTTTTCATTTTGAAAACCATTGGATTTCTCTGCCTGGTTTTTTCGAATTGGCCGATAACATTGTTGTCGTATATATGCCAAATAGGGCTATGTCCAGCATTGGACAAAGTCCATATTGGTAGGGTGGCCCACAGGCAATAGAACGGAGTCCATTGGGCGGCCCAGTAAGCTAACGCGTAGGAAGCCGGATTCTAGAAGAAACTGGACCACGACCCAAACATGGTGCGACTTGGGGATGAAGCCGGATTCCTTACTTTCCAATTTAGATACTTTCCGTAGTCTTCTAGGTTTCCTTCCTGTAAGCCCTAGTCCGGCTATCTATATAAAGTCATACGAGAGCGAAAGAGACAACGAACAACAAAAAGGAGAACATCGGTTTTATTAGCTAGAATCCAACTCGTCGAGAAGTTCATCCTCTCAAAGTTAGCGAAACCATACTCACAAATGTACTCTGTATACTTCAGGCTTCAACCCTGATTTTACTGACATTGCAGGAGTAGGAACGCTGCCTAGTTGCACCGTACCGAACCTGGGTAAATTATGTCCTCGTTTCCATTACTTTGACGTTTTCACTCACGGTTTTACCAGTAGGTTATGACACCCATGTCCATGATCGTAACTACGAAGTCTCGGCATTTGGAATATTCATTGCCCCCGGGTTAGTGCTTGATGTATCTCAGCTAAATTCATACTTATTTGCAAAGGACTCAAGAATTGAAGCTCTAGCATCTCGGTTATAAACAAACTAGTCTCAAATGGTAATCAAGTCATCTTGGAGCTTGATGAGATTGAGGAACGGCGAGTCTTGCACACTACAGAATGGAATTTCCATAGTATTGTCAAAACACAACTTGCTCACTTACTTGGTATTCAGAAGGAATATTGGAAGAAACGTTACACTATGAAATGGGCTAAATTTGGTAGTGAAAATACTTCGTATTTCCATGCGATGGCCACTGTTCGATGTCGTCGCAATGCTATTGCATCCCTTCTTCGAGATGATGGTTCTGTGGCCACTGAATATCAAGAGAAGGCTAGTTTACTTAGAAAAGTTTATAAAGAGAGATTAGGCACCTCTAACCCTATCGATTATGATTTCGATTTCAGCCTTTTCTTACATCCAATTCCTGGATTAGAATTTCTCACGGTTGTATTCACTCACAAGGATATTGATGAGATTGTCAGTGAGTTGTCTACTAACAAAGCCCCTGGGCCCGATGGTTTTATTGGATTATTTATCAAAATTTGCTAGCCCATTGTTAAATGGGATTTTTACCGCCTATGTGATGATTTCTGGCACGGTAAGGTAAACCTCCAAAGCATTAATGATTCTTTCATTAATCTTATGCCAAATTCTAGCTCTCCGGAAGGTCCTAATGATTATATACACATGTCGCACCCGGACTTCTAAAGGATACTCGCAGTTCCGTTGAACAGTAGTGGATTGGATTACGGGGCTTACCGGCACCCGCATCTCTTACGAGTAGGCCAACACACGTATGTGTGACACCCAACCCCTATCTGTTCAGCGTCTACGTAAACCATCCCATAGAAATCAGGATACTACCATTGACGTACTTCATACCATACACACAGGGTACGTCAACGGCGTTGAACAAAAGATAACACAACAGATCTCTAAGACACAAAAGACGGAAATAAGTTGCAAATAGCTCTCACTAGAGCAGAGATAGCAAATACAATCATCCAGAGGACACATGTCCCAACATAACATCATTACATCTCAGCGGAAGCATTCAAAGGGTCTGAGTACAGACAAATCCAAATAGGCTTAAGAAGCCGGGAATGAAAAGAAAGCGGAGCCCATCCACGATGTCTCGGATCCTGCCCGGGTCCGCTACCTACTCGTCAGCAGCCTCGTCAAACTCCACGTAGTAGCCGTCACGGGGATCCTCGTAGGCGTAGTCTGCGGAAACCACAGCCCCAAAGGGGTCAGTACATAAACGTACTGGCAAGCAAGACTCACAGTTCACCAAAATGTAGCCCGTCAACACCAAGCACAGATGCCTTGGGTTCAACGGAAGAAAGGGATATAAAAGATGCTGCAACTGGCTGCACTAACCAACTACAGAACATACTACAACTTCCGGCTATCAGAAAGGGGATAAGATAGCGTATCGTAACCAACTACAACTATCCACCACACAAACCCATCCTGGATCTCGCCCCTTATCCAAAGAAGCAATCCGAGGATAACTCACACAGTTGGATTAATGATGGATCAAGTTATTGTGGCAATAAGCCTATTACTAGTCAAGTTATCATTAGTTAGGTGCAAGTTGTTCTGAGTACTTGTTAGCCAGTACTTTCACCAAGTCAACCATAACCGCGGAAGACACGGCTTCTCGAGAAGATTTATCCCTGCAGGGGTGCACCAATTTGGCCGTACACGTAAGAATAACCCGCCAGATGGGAAGGCCTTTCCCACCAAGCGGGGCACTCAACACAACTCAACTCTTCTTCGCATCAAGCCCAAAGCACCACGTGCTGTGCGTGCGCGGCTAATCGAGCCCCACGAAGAAAAGGGGACCCTCATAGCACTGGAAGACCACGCCGCCCTAAATGCCGACTACAAAAGTTCCACCCTGGCCTCGGGTTCGTACCTGCATATGCGTGCATCAAATGGAAAGCCCGAACTAAGTGTGGTGATTTGGACGAGATGCGAATCGAATCAAATTGAGGGGGGCGCCCATACACGCTTCCCACATGCGGATAGTGCGCTCATCATGGATCAGTAGACAAGACCCTTTTCCTAATTAGGGTCGACACTAGCAGGCCTCAAAACCACGCCGGGCCTCCTGCCGGTGCCTTATCAGCAAAATTATTATTACCTCAAATTAACTGTTTGTTGTTTAACATCGAGCCCCAGAATATAAACAAATATGATAACAGAAAGTAACTGATAACAGACTCGAGCAAAAACAACCCTAAGCATGCTAGTAAGACACGGGCCCAAGCAACGGGGTTATAGGACTGGAGGTGAGGCAATATCAGGGTTCAGGGTATCATGTGATAGGTTCGTAACAGAGGCAACGATACATATGGCTAGCAGAAATAGACAACGGAAAGTATCGGTAACCAAGGTTGAAAGGAACACAATGGTTCATGTGAGTGATAACTTGCCTGCAAACTCAGTAGCCTGGTACTGGGCTAGATCCTCAGAAGGGGTGTCGTAAGTATCGTCTGTCTCAACGTCGTCGTCTATCCGAGAAGAAGCAAACAAACAATACAGAAAGGTAAACAATCAATGTCATGGCATAGTGCACAATCATGGGATGATGCATTTCAATTTAAGGGATGCATCAAAATAAACTAGTTGACATGGTAACACAATTTAAATGGACACATATGCAATTTTGAGTTGCATATGAAAAGCACATGAATTTTGGTTGAAACAATTGTTTTCCAATTAACCAACAGGTGAAAGTGGATTAGTATGATGCATGGATGAGGAAAACAACAAAATAACAACAATAGAACCAATTGGAAATGAGGTTTACCAATTTAGAAATTTATTTATTAAGTTAGGGAATTTTTTGGTTCCTTAAAGGGATTACACAAATAGTTGTTGTTTTCACCAATTTAAATTGTGCAAAATAAATAACAAAATTCATATTTGAAAAGATTATAAAATTTTGGGTGGATTACATGTTTCAAATATTGAAAAAGGAATTAGGATGAATTTATTATGACTTAAACGAAATTAAACAAGTTTTAAATGAATTTAAAACAAGTTTGAATATTATTTGAATTTTATTTGTTCCAAACATAAATTCAAATTCATATTTGAAAAGGTTATACTTTTCTAGTTTGAAAACATATTTTACATGTTCAAGAATAATTTATTTGAGCAAGTTATGAATTTAGCAAATTTAAATGATTTAAACAAGGTTTAAATTATTTAAGCAATTTTAATTATTCAAACCATGAAACAAAATTTATATTTGAATAGGTGGTTCAAAATGGTATGGAAAACATATTTTATTTGCATTATTTGGATTAATTATGAATTAGTTATGGATTTTAGCAAATTACAAATGAATTGTTTGAATTCAAATTTTGGATGCATTTTGAAAATTCAAAACAGAAAACAAATGGTTTAGATAGCTAGATAATTTAATTTGGATCAACACACATATTTTACTTTTATTATTTGGAATTACAAAATAAAAGTTATTAGCTTTTTAAATTTAAGGACCAATCTGTAATTTTAGAAGGGCTTAGATTAAAACAGTAAAGGTTGAAAACCTTTTCTACCGCGCAGCTGGCTAACCTAGGGCACTGCCCGTGGGCCCTAGGGCCAGCGTGGACAGCGTGCGCGCGCGTGGCAGCGAGGGCCACTGACGAGTGGGGCCTGCCTGTCAGCCCTGCGCGTAAAAATTTGGTTTTTATTCCGTGGCGCGAGGGCTCGATCCCGCGACCGTGCGCGAGCGAGGGAGGCAGTGTTACCACTGCGGTGTTTCGTCAGTTTTGACAGATACAGGGGCGCGGACAGGTTAAGGTTTCCCTGCGCGTTAACTGAATTTAAACGCGCGCGCGCTGTCTGAACTTTGACAGTGCAAACGACGCCGGCGGCGAGCACCGATGCGTTGCTGCGCCGTGCTGCTGGTGGTTCTCGTGGGGGGTGCTGTGGTGTGCACGGTGGTGCGGTGCTCGTGCAGAGAAGAGGGAGGTGGAGGACACGTGATGCTCACCGGCGATGGTAGTCGAGCAGAGGCCCGAGGAGGTTCCGGTGGCGGCAACGACGTGGACGGCGGCGGCGATCTAGAGGCTCTCCGGGGTGGCTGCGGTGTCCAAACGGAGGAGGGAGAGGTGGTGGGTCGATTCCAGGGGCTAGCTAGGGTGGTGGCGCAACGAGGCGGCGGTGTTCATCGTGGATTCAGTAGCGGCGCTCCGGTGAGGTGTTTGCCGGGAGGTTCAGTGAGAGATTCGCGCCGGTGAGAGAGAGGTTGGCGGCGCGCTGCGAGGGAGAAGGGGTAACCTAGGGTCTAGGGCAGCGGCGCGGGTCCAGGGGGTAGAAATAGGGCTAGGGGATCGAGGATGGCCGTCGGCGCGGCCGGCTGCCGCCGTGGCACCGCTCGATCTGCTGCCGTACAGGAAAAAGAAAGGGGGGGTGGCGCGAAGCGGTACCGGGCCAGCGCGGGGGGAGAAAACGGGCTGGGCTGCGCGCGGGAGAGAGGAGAAGGTGGGCTGGGCGCAGCCCACTGCCCCTGCGCCAGTTATTTGTTTAAAAAATTTTCTCCTGTTTTTTTTTTGCAGAAAAAGGAAATGGAAGAAATAGATAGTTTTTAGGGTTAGGAAAATTTTGAAAAAATTATGGTTAGGTTAGTTTTCACCATAGCAACTGAATGCTAACTTTTATTTTCCAAAAAGTTCAAATTTTAAATACGGTTTGTGATTTAATCAAATTTGAATGGATTTTATTATTAAGTAAATATTATTTGAAAACAACTTCTTAATAGGGTGAACCCTATTGCTTAAATAGAACAAATGAGTTGATTTGTTTTGATAATATTCATAAATCCAATTGAGTGCTGTTTGGGATTTGAATTTGAATTTTTGGAATAACATGGGAATTAATTTATTGATTAAAGCCATCATTTTAATAGTTGAACATTATGGAATAAAATGGAAACAAATAAGGGTTTGATTTGAACTTATTATTTGAAAAAGGTTGTAACAGAGCAAGTATGAAATAAACATTTGAATAAAGTTTGAATTTGAATTGTGAAAACAGAGTAAAACAGATGCAAACCAAATGAAAACAAAGTAAAACAAATGCAAACAACTTAATGAATATGATGACATGATGCAAAACTTTAATTGAACAAGAAACAAACATGCTATGGGTGTTTTTTCATACTTGGGATGTTACAAAACGCCCCCCCTTGAAGGAATCGCGCCCCGAGATTCCTACTGAGAAAGGAAAAGGTCCGGATACTTCTTGCGAAGATCCTCTTCGGTCTCCCACGTTGCCTCTTTATCGGAATGATGCGACCACTGCACTTTCAAGAACTTGGTGCTCTTGTTGCGAGTCTTACGCTCGGTCTCATCGAGAATACGAACAGGGTGCTCCTCATAAGATAGATCATCTTGCAGTTCAATGGAATCATGATCAACTGCACGATCTGGATCTTTGAAACACCTCTTGAGCTGTGACACATGATACACATCGTGCACCTTGGATAGTCTCTCAGGAAGTTCAAGATGATAAGCATTTTCTGCCCGCCTTGAGAGAATGTTGAAAGGACCAATGTATCTTGGTGCAAGCTTTCCTTTCACACCAAAACGATGAGTGCCTCTGAGGGGAGTTACACGGAGATATGCCTTGTCACCAGGTGCGTAGATCATATCCATGTGCTTGCTGTCATAGTAGCTTTTCTGACGAGACTGAGCAATCTTGAGATTGTCACGAATGATACGAACTTTCTCCTCGGCTTCCTTAACAATGTCAGGGCCTAAGAGTGAACGTTCACCAGCTCCAGACCAATTGATTGGACTCCTGCATCTGCGGCCATAGAGTGCTTCAAATGGTGCCATGCCTAGGCTTGCCTGGTAGTTGTTGTTGTAGGAGAATTCAGCATATGGAAGGCAATCCTCCCATTTCATGCCAAAGGAGATACCACATGCTCTGAGCATATCCTCGAGAATCTGATTGACTCTTTCGACTTGCCCTTGAGACTGAGGGTGATAAGTTGTGCTGAACAGAAGTTTGGTGCCCAATGCTTCTTGAAAGCTTTTCCAGAAATGAGAAGTGAATATGCTTCCACGATCTGAGCTTATTTCCAATGGAACACCATGAAGGGGAACAATCTTTGTTGTGTAGAGCTCTGCTAACTGGCTAGCTGAGATTGTTTCTTTGACAGCAAAGAAGTGAGCTACTTTAGTGAGACGATCAATGACAACGAAGATTGCATCGTTGCCCCTCTTGGACTTTGGAAAACCAGTGACGAAGTCCATTTCAATCATGTCCCACTTCCACTCAGGAATTTTCAGAGGTTGGAGTAGACCGGCTGTTTTCTGATGGACTGCCTTAACACGTTGACAAACGTCGCATTCAGAAACGTATTGAGCAATTTCACGTTTCATGCCAGGCCACCAATACAGAGTCTTGAGATCCTGGTACATCTTTGTACTTCCAGGGTGGATGGAGAGAGGAGTTTCATGAGCCTCCTTGAGAATGATATCTTTGAGACTTTGAACTTGAGGAACTGCAATGCGTCCTTCGAAGAACACAGTTCCTTTGTCATCAATTGAGAAGGACTTGAATTTCTCCTTGCCCTCTTTGATGTGTTCTACCATCTTCTTAATTTCAGCATCACGAAGTTGTTCAGAACGAATCTTGTCCTCGAGAGTTGGACTGGCTGTCAAGCTCGCAAGATAACCTTGAGGAACAAGACCAAGGTTCAGCTTCTGGAATTCTTCATGAAGTGGAGGTTGGCTTTCCATGATCATGAGATTATTGCAATAGGACTTGCGACTGAGAGCATCGGCCATAACATTAGCCTTACCTGGAGTGTAAGAAATGGTGAGATCAAAGTCTTTAATCTTTTCAATCCATCTCCTTTGCCTGAGGTTTAGATCTGGTTGAGTGAAGATGTATTTCAGACTCTTATGATCGGAAAAGATTTCAGTGCGGTTACCCAACAAGTATTGTCTCCATTTCTTGAGGGCAAACACAACTGCTGCAAGTTCAAGGTCATGTGTGGGATAGTTTTGCTCATGGGCATTCAACTGACGTGAAGCATAAGCCACAACTTGACGTTCTTGCATAAGAACTGCACCTAGACCTTGGAGAGAAGCATCACAGAATATCTGGAAAGGTTTGGTAGTATCTGGACCAACCAGAACTGGAGTAGAAGTGAGTTTAGTCTTTAGGAGATTGAAACTTTCATCACATTGTGGAGACCAAACGAACTTCTTGTCCTTCTTTGTGAGGTCAGTGAGGGGTTTGGCAATCTTGGAAAAGTTTTGGACGAAACGACGTCAATAGCTAGCCAAGCCAAGAAAACTTCTGACTTGCTTCACCGTCTTAGGAGGTTTCCAATCAACAATTGCCTTAACCTTTTCTGGGTCAATGGCTATTCCCTTGGCTGAGATGACATGACCAAGGTACGCAACTTCTGGAATCCAGAACTCACATTTTGAGAACTTGGCATATAGACGATGCTCGCGAAGTTTCATGAGAGTGAGACGAAGATGTTCTCCATGCTCTTCCTCAGATTTTGAGTAGACCAGGATGTCATCAAGATATACCACAACGAACTTGTCGAGGTATTCATGGAAAACAGAATTCATGAGTCTTGAGAATGTCGCCGGTGCATTGGTGAGACCAAAGGACATGACGGTGTATTCATATAGACCGTAACGAGTGGTGAAAGCTGTTTTTGGAATATCTTCCTTTCTGATCTTTATTTGATGGTGACCCATCCTCAAGTCCAACTTGGAGAATATTGAGGCTCCAGCAAGTTGATCAAAAGATCATCGATACGAGGAATTGGATACTTGTTTTTGATGGTTTTCTCGTTGAGAGGACGATAGTCAACAACGAGTCTCTTGGTTTGATCCTTCTTCGCAACGAACAGAGTTGGGCAACCCCAAGCGGAAGAACTAGGTTGAATGTAACCTTTCTCCATGTACATATCGATTTGCTTCTTCAACAATTTCAGTTCAGGAGGAGCTATCTTGTATGGATGCTTAGAGATTGGAGCAGTACCTGGTTCAAGCTCGATCACGAACTCAACTGCTCTGTCCGGAGGCATCCCTGGCAACTCTTCTGGAAAGACGTCAGGGAACTCACAAACCACCGGAACATTTTCAAGTAGAGGTAGAGGTTTAGCATCGAGGGTGTAAAGCTGAACAGAACTTGATTCATTTGGAGAATAGACTATCTGGCCAGAAGGGTGGAACAGAGTTATTGACTTCTGAGCACAATCAATCGTAGCTTTATTGGCCTTCAACCAATCCATGCCAAGAATGACATCAATGTCAGAATTGCCAAGCAGAATGAGGGAAGCAAGGAATATGTGACCTCCAATTAGAATCTGATTCTCATGACTGATCTTGGAAGTTTGCATAGTTGCTCCAGGGGAGTTTACTACTAGCGGGGAACCCAAACCAACAAAAGGTAGTTTAACTGCTGTCGCAAAGATCTTTGACACGAAAGAATGCGATGCTACGGTATCAAACAACACTTTAGCTGGGTTAGAGTTAACGGGGAATGTACCGAGAACGACGTCAGCAGCTTCCTCAGCTTTGTCGACCTTGACATGATTCACCCTCGCGGTCCTCCCGACAGGCCTGTTGTTGGAGTTGAAGGCTTTAGCCGGGGGAGCACGCACCATTGCCTGGTTGGTGTTGGGGCGAGGAGGTGGTGGAGGTAGCTGCCTCTGAGTGCACTTGTCAGCATAGTGCCCTGTCTGCTTGCATTTGTAGCAAGTGACGACACGAGCTGCATCTGGCCTTGGCTGCCCCATTGAGAACCTCTGAGCCTGCATCTGAGATGGGTTGGGTGGGCGGGAAGCGAAGCCTGGAGAAGCTTGGGCATATGGAGCCCTAGTGACAGCACCATTTGGCACCCAGATGCGGCGCTTCTGCGGAGGGGTGGTCATGTTGGAGGAGGAACCACCCTCACGCGAGTGCTTCCGAGACTCCTCGAACGCCTTGCGCCCATTTTCCTCATTGAGCGCGGTGTTCACGAGCTCCTCGAAGTCTTTGGCCTTGACGTTGGTGAGGGCGTACTTGAGTTCCGGGTTAAAACCTCGGCGGAACCTTG
The DNA here is from genome assembly GCA_028641055.1 of Alopecurus myosuroides. NCBI lineage: Eukaryota > Viridiplantae > Streptophyta > Magnoliopsida > Poales > Poaceae > Alopecurus > Alopecurus myosuroides. The sequence goes on from CM054059.1 coordinate 154,615,150, forward strand.
CCATCTTCTTAGCCTCAGTGGACACCTCATCACCAGCGTAACGAGCGAGGCGATTGAACTCATTCTAATAGCCAATGACGTCCAGCTTGCCCTGCTTGAGAGAGCAAAACTCCTCACGCATCCTTTCCATGAGACCATCTGGGATGTGGTGCTTCAGGAAGGCATCCTTGAAACAACCCCAGGTGATTGGGTATCCATCTCTCATGGTCTGGTAGTTCTCCCACCAGGTAGCTGCCTGACCCTTCAGTAGGTAGGTGGCATACTTGACTTTGTCTTCCTCAGCAACGTGAGCAATGTCCAGAGCCCTGGCCATCTCCCGTATCCAGACATCAGCATCCAGAGGCTCCCGTGTTGCCACGAAAGCTCTCGGGCCCATACTCAGAAACTCCTTGATGCTGACTCGTGGAGCATTCTGGTTGTTGTGCTGGTTAGCCTGGATCTGGGCCATCTGCGTCACGACCTGAGTCATCTGAGTCAACAGCTCCGTGATTGGCGGTGGCTCAGGCGGGTTGTTCCTTGTTGGCGGCATCCTGAATAGACATGCATCTTAGCACAACAACAGAAACAGATAGACTTGGAATCCGAAAGAGAGATTATTCCGACGCATGAATAGATAACCAACAGGTACATCATCACATGTTCAAATACATCAGAATATCCAACACACCATTACATGGTTCGAAAGCCAAAGGATAACTAAACATAGCTCAGAATGGATACATCGGTACTCTCATGCTCATCACGCAGGACGGCGGTGAGTAGTACGACGAGGGGTACGGTGAGGAGCACGCCCATGAAAGTAGGTAGAACGACGATCCACATAGATCTGACGTGGTCTGAGAGCGACTCTAGGTGTGGTGAAGTAAATAGCGACGACTCCCTGTGCTCCAAAGCGTGGAATCCCAGTGTAACCAGCACCGAGGTTGAGGAGTGGACCTCTGATCGACTCGTAACCTCCAGCATCTGGCAGACGACGACCAACTGGCTGATCGAAACGTGCAAAGCGCTCATCTCCAACAAAGTCTGTGGTGTACGTCGCCAGACGAGTCAAGGCAAGGTAGAGCTGCTCTCTGACTGAGGTCAACTCCTGAGAAAGTGTGGTGGCAACTGCGTCACTGTGCCTCACAAACTGAGCGGTGGTGTGCAGCCTGGTGTTATCATGCTCGTAGACATCCAGGTTGTCGTAGAGAGTGAAATGAGCTCCCTCCGAAGTGATGTAACCACGGGGGATGTGGCGATAGATAGAATCGTCAAATCCCCAGTAGTCAGCATGAAGGACGGTGAGACTCACATAAGCTGCCTGCTGCACGGCCATATCCACTGTGGAACCTACTGCCTCATAGCGGTGGACAACGCTCATGCCATCATCTGACGGAATGTAGACGATAGCCTGGTAGTAGGTCTGGTCAAACTCTCGCTGCTGCTCGTAGACCTGGTACTCTGGTGCCCAACGGAACCCCAGATAAGTGACCATGTCTCTCAGCATCTCCGGATAACCGGCGGTGCTCTCACAACGAGTCATCCGAACCACCTGCGGGAAGAACCTGAGATCCATCTGCAGATGATCGGGGAAGTTTTGATTAGACGCCGGTAGAAGAACTGAAGTGGAAAGCAACAACAAGGTTTCAACGGACGATAAGACTGTTGAGAAGAACAGGATATCGAAGCAACAACGGGAAACACGAGACCAAAAACTCCTGAGGTACTACGGAAAAACCCATCCGGGCTTCTAAAGGATCAATATCTACTGCTTAAGGGATAGAGGATTTGCTTCCGGGGCTTACACGCCTCCGTTCTCAATCGTGAGTAGGCAACATGATAAATCATGTCACAACCACCTCCATTCCTATGGTCTAGTAGATATAACTATCCCAGAGAAACCAGGATTCGTGAAATCCTAACTTGAAAGTTTAGGTGAGAACAGAAAACAACGTTGCACTTCCTTACCAGAAAAGGGTGGGTGGGTGGGGAAAGAAGAAAAATGGCAGAATTCCTACTCTCACGTTTCATTTTTCCTATATAGCTACAAAAATAGTTTCTAGACTCAACTGCGACCAGTAAAAGGGATCCTACAGGCAGACAGGCTCTGATACCGTTTGTGTCGCACCCTGGCTTCTAAGGGATACTCATCGTACGAACTGGATAGTAGGTGCTTGGATTATGGGGCATAACTGCTCCCACGTCCCAGCTTCCTGGTAGGCCTGCGCTTATGCGCGACAACACAAGCCCTACTATTCCACCGTCGATGTAAACTATCCATTAGGAGTCATAGGCACTACTGTCGACGTACTTCATAACAAGCACGCACTGTACGTCAACAGCTTTGAACGAATGATTATCACAACTTATCTCTACGACACAAAAGATAGAAATAAAGTTGCAACTGGCCTTCACTAAGGCAGAAATGGCGAATACAATCATCCAGAGGACACATGTCCCAACATATCATCCATTACAACAGCGGAAGCAATCAAAGGTGTCTGGGTACAGACAAATCCAACAGGCTTAAGAAGCCGGAGAAAATAAAGAAGACGAAGCCCATCCACGTAGGTTCTGGATCCAGCCCTGGTCCAGCTAACTACTCGTCTGCAGTCTCGTCAAACTCCACAAAGTAACCATCCTGGGAAGCATCGTAGTCGTAGTCGTACTCTGCGTAAACCACAGCCCCAACGGGGTCAGTACATACAAGTACTGGCAAGCAAGACTCACAGTTCATCAAAGAGTTACCCGTCAACACAAGCATTGATGCTTGGGATCAACGGAAGAAAGGGGTGATATGAAAGTTGCTGCTGGCTGCTCTAAACAACTACAGAAGATAACTACAAGTTCCGGCTAACAGAAAAGATAAGATCGAGGATTGTAACCAAATGAAAGATAACTTCAACCAAACCCATCCTGGATCTCGCCCCTTATCCAAAGAAGCAACCCGAGGATAACTCACACAGTTGGATTAAGATGAATCAAGTTATTTGTGTGAATAACCTATTACTAGTCAAATTATTAATCATTGGGTGAAACATGATTGATCATTATGTTGAAGTTGTCCTGAGTACTTGTTAGCCAGTACTTTCACCAAGTAATCCATAACCGCGGAAAACACGGCTTCTCGAGAAGATTATCCCTGCAGGGTTGCACCAATTTGGCCGTACACGCAAGAATAACCCGCCAGATGGGATGCCTCCCACCAAGCGGGGTACTCTACACAACCAACCATTCTCCGCATCAAGCCCAAAGCACCTTGGGCGCACGGCTAATCGAGCCCAGAAGAAAATGGACCCTCATAGCACTCTAAGAACGTGTCCCCCTATATGCCGACTACAAAAGTTCCACCCTGCGCTGGGCTCGCAAAAACATGCATGCGGCAAATAGAAAGCACGAACTAAATGAGATGATTTGGACGAGATGCGAATCAGGTCAAGTTGAGGGGGGCGCCCATACTCGCTTCCCACATGCGGGTAGTGCGCTCATCATGGATCAGTAGACAAGACCCTTTTCCTATTAGGGTCGACACTAGCAGGCTCCAAAACCTCTCATGGGCCTCCTGCCGGTGCCTTATCATCAAATTATTATTACCATTAGCAATTAACAGGATTGATTGATTAACATCGAGCCCCCGGTACAAGTAATAAGATAGTAAAAGTAGTAACCGTCAACAGACTCGAGTAAAAGCAACCCTAAGCATGCTAGATAAGAACAGGCACAAGCAATGGCTGTAGGTATGGAGGTGAGGCAATATCATTGGCTCAGGGAATCATGTGATAGGCTCGGAGAACAAGCAACGATACATAGGGCTAGCAATAGTAGACAAAAGGATAGTATCGACAACAAGTGTGGAAAGGAACTCGATGATTCATGTGAGTGATAACTTGCCTGGCAGCTCAGTAGCCGGGTACTGGGCTAGGTCCTGAGTAGTGGTGTCGTAAGGATCGCCGGTCTCAACGTAGTCGTCGTCTAACCGAGAAGAAGCAAACAAACAGAACAGGAATGTAAACAATCATTGCCATGGCATTGTGCACAATCAAGATGATGCATGACAATTTGATAGGTGCATATAGATAAAATGACTAACATGATAGCACAAATTAAATGGACCCATATGCAAGGGTTGCATATGGAAAAGGATCCATTGAAACAATTGGAACAAATGATTTACAACTATTTATTAGGTGTTAGTTGTTATCATGATGCATGCATGATGAATAACAATAACATAACAATTTAAATGCAATTGGAATGAGTGTTAACAAGTTAAGAAAACAATTATTAAGTTTTGGAAATTATTGGTTACTTAATGAGGTTAAACAAGTAGTTGTTGTTTTCATCAAGTTAAAGGGTGCAAAACAAATAACAAAATTGATATTTGAAAAGGTTATCAAATTTTAGTTGGATTACATGTTTCACAATTTGAAGTTGGACTTAGGATTATTTAATTATGAATTAAACAATATTAAACAATTTTTAATTGAATTAAACAAGATTTAAATTGTTTAAGCAATTTAAATTATTCAAACCAGAAAACAAATTTTATATTTGAATAGCACATTCAAAATGGTATGAAAAACATATTTTATTTACATTATTTGGACTTATGAATAATTAGTTATTGAATTTAGCAAAATACAATTGAAATGATTTAAATTTGAATTTGAAAGTTCAAAACAGAACACAAGTTGGATATTTGGAAAGATTATAAAATTTGGATCAGAATACATATAAAGTTTGTGTTTATTGGATTTATAAAACAAAAGATATGGAATTTAGAAGTTTATATTCAAATCTGTTATTTAAAAGAAAATAGAAATTTAAAACAGATTTCTTTTTATTTCTTTTGATACGCACTGGAAGCGTACCCACAGGCACTGCCCTGTGGGCCTGCGGGGCCAGCGTGGCGCACACGCTTGCGTGGCCACAGGGGAGGCTGACGGTGGGCCTGGCTGCTGTGGAAGAAAAAGAAAAGATTTTGCGGCCGCGGGGGATCGATCCCGCGAGCTCGCTGAGCAAACGCTCGCTCTGAACCACTGCGGTAACTGAACGTTGCTTGTCAGTAAGAGAGATGGATACAGGTTAACGTTCCTTTGCTGCGTTAACTGAATTTCGACTGACAGAAACATGCCTCGCCGGCGATGAGATCAACGGGGACGTGCTCGCTGCGGTGAGGTGTGCGCGTGCTAGTGCAGAACGTGCACTGGTTCATTGCGCAAGCAGCAGAGGGAGAGGGGACGGTGACGGTGGAGCTCACCGTGGGGTTGCCGTGGCCGTTCTGACGGCGGAGGCCTGCAGCGGAGGGGACGAGGACGGCGGCGAGCTCCTGGTGCTCCTCTGGCGTGGCTCCGGTGTCGAACAGGTAGAGGACGAAGAGGCGAGGCGATCCCCGTGCCCAAACGTCGTCGAGAGGCTCTGCAACGACGGTGAGGTTCTCGGGTTCAGCAAACAGGGCACGGTGACCGGAGAGAGAACGGACGGCGTCGTCGAATTGGGTGCTTACCGTGATGTATCTGGTGTCCAAGAGGGAGAAGGGAGAGTGGCGACTCCGTTTTGGTGGCTACGGGTGGTGGAGGTGGTTCAGATGGGCGGCGCCATGAAGTTTTTCAGAGGATCGCCGGCGGGAAGAAAAGACAGAGAGGTGGGGACGTCGAGGAGGGAGGAGATGGCGGCGATCGCGATGGGAGAGAGGAACCCTAGCAGCTAGGGTTGCTTCCAGGGGGGCTAGGGGGCTTAAGTAGGCACGGGAGAGCGACGGGGCCGCCGGAGTCGCGCGGGAGTGTCGCGGTGGCGCGCGGGATGCTCTGCCGTACTTCCGAAAGAAGATGGGCACGCATCTCGAAGCGGTATCGCGGGGTTTAGCTGGGTTGGGTCGCGCGTTAGGTGGCTTAGGTGGGCTTGGGCCAGCTTAGCTGCCGCGCGCTGCGTAGGTTAGCTGCTTTTTATTTTTTATTTTTTCCTTCTGTTTTTTTTTTGTAGCTTTTAGCTTTTGGATAAAAAGATAGGTTTTAAGTTAATAAAAATTACAGAAAAATTAGTTTAGGTTTGTTAGGTAATTAGAAAACATATTCCAACTTTGGATTTCAAAAGTTTAGTTTTAAAATGGTAGTTTGTGTTTGAAACCAAATAGAAACAAATTTTTCATTATTAAAACACCATATTGAAACAACAATTTAAATAGGGTTACCCCTAGGTTTAAAAATATGATTTTAAGAATACAAACATGTGGTGAATTGTTATGTTTTCAAAAGAGTACTGATTTGAAACTTGGTTTGAATTTAAAAGGTGATTTGGTTGATTGATTAATGATTTGATTAAGAACCAACAATTTGAGAAGTGACCATTAACTGAATTATTTGGAAAACAAGGAAAGGTTTTGTTTTGCAATTCTTTGTTTGAAAGATTGTAACAGACAAGTGTGAAAACAAGGTTTGATTCAAAGAAAACAATGCAAACATAAATAAAACAAATGCAATGAGATGATGACATGATGCATTGCTTAAAAGTAAACAAGAAATTGAACCACTAAGGGATGTTTTCATACTTGGATGTTACAGTTTGTCGCACCTGGACTTCTAAAGGATTCTCGCAGTTCCGTTGAATAGTAGTGGATTGGATTACGGGGCTTACCGGCACCCGCATCTCTTACGAGTAGGCCAACACACGTATGTGTGACAACCAACCCCTATCTGTTCAGCGTCTACGTAAACCATCCCATAGAAATCAGGATACTACCATTGACGTACTTCATACCATACACACAGGGTACGTCAACGGCGTTGAACAAAAGATAACACAACAGATCTCTAAGACACAAAAGACGGAAGTAAGTTGCAAATAGCTCTCACTAGAGCAGAGATAGAAAATACAATCATCCAGAGGACACATGTCCCAACATAACATCATTACATCTCAGCGGAAGCATTCAAAGGGTCTGAGTACAGACAAATCCAAATAGGCTTAAGAAGCCGAGAATGAAAAAAAAGCGGAGCCCATCCACGATGTCTCGGATCCTGCCCGGGTCCGCTACCTACTCGTCAGCAGCCTCGTCAAACTCCACGTAGTAGCCGTCACGGGGATCCTCGTAGGCGTAGTGTGCGGAAACCACAGCCCCAAAGGGGTCAGTACATAAACGTACTGGCAAGCAAGACTCACAGTTCACCAAAATGTAGCCCGTCAACACCAAGCACAGATGCCTTGGGTTCAACGGAAGAAAGGGATATAAAAGATGCTGCAACTGGCTGCACTAACCAACTATAGAACATACTACAACTTCCGGCTATCAGAAAGGGGATAAGATAGCGTATCGTAACCAACTACAACTATCCACCACACAAACCCATCCTGGATCTCGCCCCTTATCCAAAGAAGCAATCCGAGGATAACTCACACAGTTGGATTAATGATGGATCAAGTTATTGTGGCAATAAGACTATTACTAGTCAAGTTATCATTAGTTAGGTGCAAGTTGTTCTGAGTACTTGTTAGCCAATACTTTCACCAAGTCAACCATAACCGCGGAAGACACGGCTTCTTGAGAAGATTTATCCCTGCAGGGGTGCACCAATTTGGCCGTACACGTAAGAATAACCCGCCAGATGGGAAGGCCTTTCCCACCAAGCGGGGCACTCAACACAACTCAACTCTTCTTCGCATCAAGCCCAAAGAACCACGTGCTGTGCATGCGCGGCTAATCGAGCCCCACGAAGAAAAGGGGACCCTCATAGCACTGGAAGACCACGCCGCCCTAAATGCCGACTACAAAAGTTCCACCTTGGCCTCGGGTTCGTACCTGCATATGCGTGCATCAAATGGAAAGCCCGAACTAAGTGTGGTGATTTGGACGAGATGCGAATCGAATCAAATTGAGGGGGCGCCCATACACGCTTCCCACATGCGGATAGTGCGCTCATCATGGATCAGTAGACAAGACCCTTTTCCTAATTAGGGTCGACACTAGCAGGCCTCAAAACCACGCCGGGCCTCCTGCCGGTGCCTTATCAGCAAAATTATTATTACCTCAAATTAACAGGTTGTTGTTTAACATCGAGCCCCAGAATATAAACAAATATGATAACAGAAAGTAACTGATAACAGACTCGAGCAAAAACAACCCTAAGCATTCTTGTAAGACACGGGCCCAAGCAACGGGGTTATAGGACTGGAGGTGAGGCAATATCAGGGTTCAGGGTATCATGTGATAGGTTCGTAACAGAGGCAACGATACATATGGCTAGCAGAAATAGACAACGGAAAGTATCGGTAACCAAGGTTGAAAGGAACACAATGGTTCATGTGAGTGATAACTTGCCTGCAAACTCAGTAGCCTGGTACTGGGCTAGATCCTCAGAAGGGGTGTCGTAAGTATCGTCTGTCTCAACGTCGTCGTCTATCCGAGAAGAAGCAAACAAACAATACAGAAAGGTAAACAATCAATGTCATGGCATAGTGTACAATCATGGGATGATGCATGTCAATTTAAGGGATGCATCAAAATAAACTAGTTGACATGGTAACACAATTTAAATGGACACATATGCAATTTTGAGTTGCATATGAAAAGCACATGAATTTTGGTTGAAACAATTGTTTTCCAATTAACCAACAGGTGAAAGTGGATTAGTATGATGCATGGATGAGGAAAACAACAAAATAACAACAATAGAACCAATTGGAAATGAGGTTTACCAATTTAGAAATTCATTTATTAAGTTAGGGAATTTTTTGGTTCCTTAAAGGGATTACACAAATAGTTGTTGTTTTCACCAATTTAAATTGTGCAAAATAAATAACAAAATTCATATTTGAAAAGATCATAAAATTTTGGGTGGATTACATGTTTCAAATATTGAAAAAGGAATTAGGATGAATTTATTATGACTTAAACAAAATTAAACAAGTTTTAAATGAATTTAAAACAAGTTTGAATATTATTTGAATTTTATTTGTTCCAAACATAAATTCAAATTCATATTTGAAAAGGTTATACTTTTCTAGTTTGAAAACATATTTTACATGTTCAAGAATAATTTATTTGAGCAAGTTATGAATTTAGCAAATTTAAATGATTTAAACAAGGTTTAAATTATTTAAGCAATTTTAATTATTCAAACCATGAAACAAAATTTATATTTGAATAGGTGGTTCAAAATGGTATGGAAAACATATTTTATTTGCATTATTTGGATTAATTATGAATTAGTTATGGATTTTAGCAAATTACAAATGAATTGTTTGAATTCAAATTTTGGATGCATTTTGAAAATTCAAAACAGAAAACAAATGGTTTAGATAGCTAGATAATTTAATTTGGATCAACACACATATTTTACTTTTATTATTTGGAGTTACAAAATAAAAGTTATTACCTTTTTAAATTTAAGGACCAATCTGTAATTTTAGAAGGGCTTAGATTAAAACAGTAAAGGTTGAAAACCTTTTCTACCGCGCAGCTGGCTAACCTAGGGCACTGCCCGTCGGCCCTAGGGCCAGCGTGGACAGCGTGCGCGCGCGTGGCAGCGAGGGCCACTGACGAGTGGGGCCTGCCTGTCAGCCCTGCGCGTAAAAATTTGGTTTTTATTCCGCGGCGCGAGGGCTCGATCCCGCGACCGTGCGCGAGCGAGGGAGGCAGTGTTACCACTGCGGTGTTTCGTCAGTTTTGACAGATACAGGGGCGCGGACAGGTTAAGGTTTCCCTGCGCGTTAACTGAATTTAAACGCGCACGCGCTGTCTGAACTTTGACAGTGCAAACGACGCCGGCGGCGAGCACCGATGCGTTGCTGCGTCGTGCTGCTGGTGGTTCTCGTGGGGGGTGCTGTGGTGTGCACGGTGGTGCGGTGCTCGTGCAGAGAAGAGGGAGGTGGAGGACACGTGATGCTCACCGGCAATGGTAGTCGAGCAGAGGCCCGAGGAGGTTCCGGTGGCGGCAACGACGTGGACGGCGGCGGCGATCTGGAGGCTCTCCGGGGTGGCTGCGGTGTCCAAACGGAGGAGGGAGAGGTGGTGGGTCGATTCCAGGGGCTAGCTAGGGTGGTGGCGCAACGAGGCGGCGGTGTTCATCGTGGATTCAGTAGCGGCGCTCCGGTGAGGTGTTTGCCGGGAGGTTCAGTGAGAGATTCGCGCCGGTGAGAGAGAGGTTGGCGGTGCGCTGCGAGGGAGAAGGGGTAACCTAGCGTCTAGGGCAGCGGCGCGGGTCCAGGGGGTAGAAATAGGGCTAGGGGATCGAGGATGGCCGTCGGCGCGGCCGGCTGCCGCCGTGGCACCGCTCGATCTGCTGCCGTACAGGAAAAAGAAAGGGGGGGTGGCGCGAAGCGGTACCAGGCCAGCGCGGGGGGAGAAAACGGGCTGGGCTGCGCGCGGGAGAGAGGAGAAGGTGGGCTGGGTGCAGCCCACTGCACCTGCGCCAGTTTTTTGTTTAAAATTTTTTCTCTTGTTTTTTTTTTGGAGAAAAAGGAAATGGAAGAAATAGATAGTTTTTAGGGTTAGGAAAATTTGAAAAAATTATGGTTAGGTTAGTTTTCACCATAGCAACTGAATGCTAACTTTTATTTTCCGAAAAGTTCAAATTTTAAATACGGTTTGTGATTTAATCAAATTTCAATGGATTTTATTATTAAGTAAATATTATTTGAAAACAACTTCTTAATAGGGTGAACCCTATTGCTTAAATAGAACAAATGAGTTGATTTGTTTTGATAATATTCATAAATCCAATTGAGTGCTGTTTGGGATTTGAATTTGAATTTTTGGAATAACATGGGAATTAATTTATTGATTAAAGCCATCATTTTAATAGTTGAACATTATGGAATAAAATGGAAACAAATAAGGGTTTGATTTGAACTTATTATTTGAAAAAGGTTGTAACAGAGCAAGTATGAAATAAACATTTGAATAAAGTTTGAATTTGAATTGTGAAAACAGAGTAAAACAGATGCAAACCAAATGAAAACAAAGTAAAACAAATGCAAACAACTTAATGAATATGATGACATGATGCAAAACTTTAATTGAACAAGAAACAAACATGCTATGGGTGGTTTTTCATACTTGGGATGTTACAACACATCTCATTGTTGAACTCGTGCTTCAAATTACTGACCAAGATTCTTGCTAATCGCCCCCAACGACGTATTCTGGAGGTTGTTCATGTTAATCAGTATGGCTTTCTCAAATCTTGCACAATTCAAGATTGTATCGGTTGGGCATACGAATATATCCACCAAGTCAAGCAGACTTGAGCTGGAGCTGTCACCATTAAGCTTGATTTCACTAACCCCCTGTTTGGATGTAGGAAAAACTGACTTAGAATTGGAAATCTTGAAATTATGGACCAATTCTGTTGTTTTGGGTGGTTAGAGAACTGGCGCATCGAAATGCAATTGAATTCCAAGCTAGGCCCCATGCGCGTCTGCTCTGTGTGACCAGTTTTCGAGCTTGGCACCTCGGAATCGCACGGAGACGCTCCCGTACGCCCATACTGCGCACCCCTTTGCTCGCTAAGAAAAAACAAACCGACCTCCTCGAGCGAGACCCGACGTTGCCTAGGGTTCGCCCACCGCCGCATGCGGCCACCTCCATCCCTGCATCCGGAGAACTCCGCTGCCCGTTCATCTTTCCTGAACGGCCATAGTTGCTCCGCCACGAGCGAGACCCGAAGCTTTGTCGGCTAGGGTTCGCCCGCCGCCGCCATTCGGGCACCTCCTCCCCGCATCCGGCAAACTCCGCCGCCTGTTCATCTTCCTTGATCGGCCACAGCTGTTCTGCCCAAGAGAGACCCAAGTCCTTGCCGCCAATTCGCCTTCTCAGCCCGGGCCTCCTCCTCAAATCCATGGCCAAGGGCTGCAGCCACTCTCAACCGGAGCTCGGAAAGACGGTCTCCTGCCCTACCTCTGCCACCGCCGCCATGTCCGTGTCGTGAAGCACGTTCTTTTGTGCACAACATGGATCTTCAACTATCTTTTCAATGCTTTCTTCAAATTATTTTGTGATCTGCGGGGATGATTATTCCTAATATGTTGATGTGTGTGATTGCATCGATGTGTTGTTGGCACTTTATGATTTGCAGCGATAATTGCTCCTAACTATGTTGTGTTGTTGTTGTTGTAACCTTATTTGGTATATGTTAATGTTATTATGCGTGAAAACAATATATATAAACATTCAAATATGCATACTACTTCATACTTGTACACAATTCAACAAATCATCCAATTCCATAGTTTGCACATCCAAACACGATTTGGAATTAGGTGCTAGCTTTTAATTCCAACAACAAATATCAAGCACATCCAAACCACAGAATTTGAATTGGAGGCCATTTCCTTTCCATCTTGGATTTTGTATTCCAGTCCAATTCAATTCCGAACCAGTTTTCCTACATCCAAACAAGGGGTAAAGATTTTGACCTTATTGAGCACCAAGTTATATTAAAACAATTACGAGTACAAGGCTTTGATGAGCGTTGGATTAGTTGGATCAAAGATATATTTGATACTGGCACCTCCTTAGATTCTTCTCAATGGTGTCCCGGGCAGAAAATTTGCATGCAAACGTGGTGTTCCTCAGGGGCCCTCTATCACCGATTCTATTTGTTGATGGTGCATCAAGTCCTAGCAATGTCGTGGTCTATTACATGATGAATCTCATCCAATCCCTACCATCCCCTCTGCCTACAGCAGGGAATTACTCACACATAGAAGGGGGAATCATAAGTGGTTGATTGGATAAGTGATGGTGATGATGATGGCGATGAACTACCTTGAATCCCTATCCTAGCAGGGTGCCAGAATAGGTACTTCTGTCTCCCGAACTAGGGTTTCGGGTCTCGGCGACGCTGCAGATCGTTTTCTGGAAAATACTTCGGGGTCTCGATGTTTTGGGGACGAAGGAGTTTTGTGGTAAAAAGGTACCCTGGGGGTGGTCCCAGGCTCCGAGGCTCCTCCTAGGCACAAACATAGGGGTCGCGGCTACCGTCCTAGGGGACTAGAGTCCCCCCTCTGGTTTCCCTTCTACCTCCGGTAGTTTTCCGGGGAGAAATAATTTTTCGTATTTTTTCTAGAATTTTCTCAGGACTCCATAAAAGTAAACACCAAAGGTAATTCTGCTGAAAATTGTGTTAGTACATGTTAGTACATGTTAGTACATGTTGGTGTTATGCTTCTCTCTCTTTATAAGAGAATCTATTTATATATCTTAACTCCCACTGATATTTCTTTGCAAATGTCTGATAAATCTACTGATATCCCTATTGGCATTTGTGAGGATGTTCCTGTCCAAGTTGCTAACCGTTTAATATTAACTAACTTTGTTGTGTTGGAAATGCTTGAAGATGAAAATATGTCTATTATTCTTCGAAGACATTTTCTTAACACTGCAGGGGTTGTTATTGATAGTAATAAAGGGAAGGTCACTTGCAATGTCAATGATAAAGAACATATTGTTTATTTACCAAAGAAGATGTATATGAGTTATGGTCTAAATTTAGTTGAAAATATTGAGACCAGCGGAATTGGGGAGTTCTATTGTCCCATTCCAGTGCCACAAAAAGAATATGAAATCATTATGATTAAGACTATGTCTATCAAAATTGAGGTAACATGATTGTTGTAGTGAAGTGTAAAGTTTTACTTCATATAAAAGTGGTTTGGTGACAACACTTGATTAACCTTGTTAGCAAATTAATTTTAAATATATGAAACTATGTTTTCACTTTGTTTTCTTTTGTTAATCTCTGTTATTCTCTTGTTATTCTCTGTTTCCTCCATGTTTTCATATCTTTCCACTTTGTTTTCCACATCTTCAATCTGTTTTGACATGTTTCCATCACGCCCAATCTTGTTATTTCCTTGCTTCTCATGTTATCACTTGTTATTTGCATTATAGCAATTTTTAGAACTTCCGTAGAATTAGTTTTACATTGTTTTTCCATCATTTCATAATATTGTTTTGCATTATAATCATTCATTGAAATTTTGGATTGCCCAAAAATCAAGTTTCGCAAAAAACTCCAGAAAAAATATATTAAATATTTATGCAAAAGAAGGAGGAGAGTGGCACCTGGGACATCCCAGGGGGACCCACTTTTCACCCAGGAGAAGCAGGCGCGGCCACCCCATAGGCCATACCCAGGAGGTTCCTGGGGCGCCCAGGGCCCCACTACTTGAGTGCCTGCCTCCCCATTCTTTCTCTCACACGAGAAACACAGTTGCTCTAGAAAACTTTCGAGTTCTTGATGTTCTTCCTTGGATTTCTTTGATCTCCTTGTTTAGCCCATAATTTGTCCTGAAATTCGATACATCTCTTCTCCGGTATGTGACTCCTCCGCCTATACTTGTAGAATTTTGATTGGTGCTATATATCTTGAGTATTGTGATGCGCTAGGAGGCTGGTTGCTTGAGCTTCCATGCTTTTTTAAGTTTATTAAAGTTGTTTTTATGCATGTATTAGTTCTCCTAAAGTTGCTAGAATGGTTTCCTAATTCACAAAGTTGTTTTTTATTGGGCTTGCTAAAATTTTAGAATAGGAATATGAAGAAGTTTGGAGGCATGTTTGGAGGGAAGATTGCTCACTCCTCATCAAGACAGATTGGATCTTCTAAGAGGAAATCAATCATGAGGCCTTCCCTCAATGAGGATACCGTCGATATGAATATGCTAGACTTTGATAATATGAAGGATGTGCGAGCTTCAGCGTATCCTTACAATAAACTCTTGACGGATTTGGGTATTCATGATTCTTTTTATGAACTTGTTGCTAATGCAGGTTTTCTTGATCTTGCAACAAATGAGGTAGCTCAATGCCGGAAGAACTTTCATCTTTGTGCAAACCTTTAAATTCTTTGATGGTGTCAACCCGCATGTGGAGTTTTCTCTCTGTGGTAGAAAGAGGACGATATCCCTTGATATTTTTGTAGGGTTATTACCGTGCCTAGCATTGGCCAAACTGGGAGGATAACGACTCCCATTAACCTCCACAATTAATACTTTAAGCAATGCCATCAGGACACGAGAACCACACAGTGCGGTAAGAACTCTTGCCTGCAATTTTCTGCTGTCAGGTACTTGCTTATTTTCTTGCTATAGGAGTGCTTGCTAGGGATAACACCAGCAACTCCACAAAATTTGATCTTTCCATCATGCTTGCTGCTATTTATAGAGAATATGTTTATAGCATTGGTGCACAAATTTCTAGACGTATTGTTAACAATGCTAATAGAGGACCCAATTTCGGAGGCATTGTTGCCTCACGTATTTTATTTGCTCAAACTGTGTGCCTCTAGATATTGATGATGACTTGTTACCTCCTGGTAGGTTAGACGTTGCTGCTTTGTTGTCATATGGTTTCTTTAAATCCAAGAGCGCTTACAGTGACTTTAAATATAAATTGTTATTTGAGGCGGGTGACATTAAACCCCGCTATGTTAGTCTGTGATGGCGTATAGACAAACTCTCGTTGGGAGACCCCAAGTGTAGGGTGTGAAGTGTGCAGCAGAAAGTTTCCCTCAGAAAGAAACCAAGGTTGAATCGACCAGTAGGAGAAAGAAATCACTTCCAAAGGTTGATGCAGCTGATGTTGGCAGGGCGCACTACCGGTTCAGCAGCAACGTGGAATCTACACAACAGAATCAAATTAATTTGCCCCCAACAAAGCAGTGAGGTTGTCAATCTCACCGGTTTTGCTGAAACAAAGGATTACACGTATAGTGTGGAAAACAGTACTTGTTTGCAGTAATGAAAAGAGAACAGTTGTGGCAGTAAGAAAAACAATAATTGCAGTACAAAAACAACGGTTGCAGTGGTTGTATATCAATGTAAAGAAATGGACCGGGGTCCACAGTTCACTAGAGGTGTCTCTCCAAAACAGATAGATAACATGTTGGGTAAACAAATTACAGCTAGGCAATTGACATATATAAAGGCTGGACCGTAGTGCATATGAATGACATGATGATTACTATGTGATTCATGCGGGCATTACAACAAGATACATAGACCATTATCCAATTGCATCTATGACTAATAATCCACCCTCGGAGCGTCATCCAATCAAACCTCGGGTATTAAGTTGCAAGCAATAGATAATTGCATTAAACAAAGTGTGTAATGTAAACAATAAAGTTATCCGTAGACAAAGCATTGTTGTTTTCTCCCTAATGGCAACAGCACATCCCCCACCCATTAAGTTTTTGTCACTCGAGCGTGAGTGAAAGGGAGGCATGAACCCACTATCGATCATAAATACTCCCTCTTGGAGTTACAAGCATCAACTTGGCTAGAGCATCTACTAGTAACAAAGAGCATGCAAGATCAGAAATAACATACACATGAAAGAACATGATAGATTGATAATCATTGGACATAGCATTCAATATTCATCGGATCCCAGGAAACAAAACATGTAGCATTACAATAAGATGATCTTGATCATGTTAGGCAGCTCACAAGATCTAAACATGAGGCATAAAGAGGAGAGAACAACCATCTAGCTACTGCTATGGACCTGTAGTCCAGGGATGAACTACTCACGCATCACCCCGGAGGCAGGCATGGCGGTGTAGATCCCTCCGGGGATAATTCCCCTCCCATTAGGGTGCCGAGGAGAGCTTTAGAACCCGCCCAAACTAGGGTTGACGATGGTGGCGGCTATGGATCTTTTTGGTTGAAAAGGCTCGGGTCTTTAGGGTTAACCCGTGGAAGAGCTTAAATAGGCGAGAGGGCAACATCGTTGGGTGGCCAGGGGGCCACACCACCAGCTGGCGCGGCCAGCGGGCACCGCCCTATGGTGTGGGGCCTCCAGGGCCCCCTCCGGACTCCGTGTACGGGAGACATTTGTAAGACTTCTGGCTTTGTTTCGTCCAATTCCGAGAATATTTCCATAACAACTTTTCTGAAACCAAAAAATAGCAAAAACGGGAACTGGCTCTATGGCATCTTGTCAATAGGTTATTCCCAAAAAGTCCATAAAATGACATAAAGTGTATAAGAAACATGTAGCCTAAGGCATGAAAACAACATGGAACATCAGAAATTATGGATACGTTTGAGACATATCAGTCTGCCAGCGCCTTCTTTGTTTGATGTTTCCAGGTTCAGATGGTCCATCTTCGAGGATATTTTGGACGAGTACATCAGGACGACGTTCGATTGGACCCTATCATCCTGGAGGAGGCGCACGAGGAGGAGCCCGGGAGTCCATCCTCCTTCACATACATGGAGGATGCATCCTCCCTTTATCATGGGGAAGGATCTTCATATCAGCCTCCTTCGATGGATGGAGTCCCGCTGCAGCTGACGATGTGGTCTACGCATCTCACAGCATACTAACATTACGAGTACATGCATGAGCAGCAATCGTCCGGTTGGAACCCTTGGAACGAGCACTACCAGTAGGCCAAAAGCCTAAGTTTCGGGGAGTACGTATAAGATGACACTTGCTTTATGATTCCTATTCATTATTTATGTTGGCATATTACTTTCATTTGTATATTCTTTAGTATCTGCTGGTGTTTATTTCTTATTATGTTTTCGCTTTTTAGTTGTTTTCTTTTTTGTATTCTCGTTCATTTTTGTTATAGCTCATTTTTTGAATCCCTGTATTTCTTCTTGAAAAATCCAAAAACATTTGTAACTTGTTGTTTCCTTGTTTTTATCGCTCTTTCTCTTATTTAGCAAACACGAAAAACATATTATTTGTTCATTTTATTTGGTTTTCTTCTCTCCGCGTTTTCTCTTTCCGCTTGTTTTCTTTTTTCTTGGTTTTCTCTCGTTCTTTTTATTTCGTTTTTCTTTGTTTGTGTTTTCTGTGTCACCTGTTTACTATTTCTTTAAAACTCAAAAACAACAAAAATATTTCCTAGTTTATATTTTGTTTCACTTTGGCAAACAACAAAAATATTTTCTCTTCGTCTTGTTATTGTATAGTTGTCTACAGATTTCAGCTCATGTCCATAGTTGCGCTAGCGCTCTTTTATTATTTTATCATCCGGTTGTGCAAGTGGCAAAGCAATAATGACGATATATGATGAAGGGGACAAGATTAGAAAGCTTGTATGAACTATTTTATCTTCATTTTTGTACATATGTTTATTTGCATGATCTTATATTAGCTTGTCTTGATAGATAGTTGTATGTATAATATTTATTTAGTAGTTCATGCTTTCTTATGACTAGTATCAAATGATTAGGAGTGCTCAATGTGTTATTAGAATGTTACATCTGTTTTTTTTCATAAGACAGTATAGTTTGATGGTATTCCCCTCTGAAAAACTTATTTGGATCCACTTGGCACATGTTCAAGCATGTAAGACTATAAGGAACAGCCAATTTAAGTCTCGTTGATCTTTTATTTTCAGGGTTACAATATTACATCCATGCTTTATTCAATATTGTTTTGTCGTAATGCATGATTATGACAGTTGTTGCTCTCCTAGTTGGTCACTCCCTGTCTATTGCTAGACTTCACACTGTGCCGAGTATGAGCTCTACTCGTGCATCCAACTCCCCAAAACCAAATTTTTCCAATGTGTCCACCATACCTACATATAAGTGGTATTTCGCTGTCACTCGAAGTAAATTGCTCGTGTTCTACCTTTAAACCTTAACGAATATTAACGAAATTTTGTGATCCTATTTTAGCTCATGAGGAAGTAGTTTAAAGAAGGTTCTTCTCTCTTATTTCACCTGACGAGTACAGAATTTGTGCTCATATAATGGTGCAAAATAATAAGAAATCAAATAATATAAAAAGGCACTTCCCCATGGTTTGATGAACGTTGGTCGGTACCTGTAGATACGGCTAGCCCTGGTTTGGGAAAGGAAAGGTGGGGAGAAGTTCCAATCTATAGGAAAAAATGCTAATGGAAACTGCTCTCAAAATTCTAAGAAATTTGCTTGACATGGGTTATAATAAGTTTTTCATTACCATTCATTAACATAGACTTACACCTCTCCCAAAATTGTTTCTAATATCTATTTTATTAAATAAAAACTCTAGCACATGAGTAACCTTGCTTCCCTCTACGAAGGGACTTTCTTTTACTTTTATGCTGAGTCTCCATATTCTTACTTTATTCATCAGTTAGGAGAACATGATTTTCATTCTGTGTATAATGTGCATTATCCCAAAATATTATTGTCTATTGCATGTTTACAATGTTGTCTATCCTAAAATTATTATATCTAGTCACCACTTGAGCTTTGGAGGCGCCATGGCATTTATGTTTTTCTACACAATTAAGGGCAAGAGGGATACCATCTTACCAAGATTTAATATGGTCACTACAACCTAGTTGACATTATAATTTCATATTGTTTACTCCTGGTCAAGCTAGAACAACTTCGTAAGCTTTATTATCCATATATCCAGTTTCATGTATTCCCTCTGTTCCATATTAGACGACTCTCAACTAGATGTATCTAGTACTAAAATATGTCTAGATACATCTATATGAGAGTCATCTAATATGGAACGGAGGGAGCACTCGTTAAGTACCGATCATGGAATAGTATTATGCACACCATATGAATTAAAAAGTGTTTGTCAAAGTTTTCTTTAGTCCAGTTTGTCAACTGAATTTCCTGAGGACAAGCAATAAGCTAAACTTTAAGGAGTTGAAACGTTGCAAACGTATCTACTTTTCCAACCAATTTTATTGCTTTTTTCCTTCACATTTGCATGATTTGGATAAAACTAACACGGACTAACGTTGTTTTCAGCAGAATTATCCTTGGTGTCTAGTTTTGTGCAGAATTTCAACTTCCTCGAAAAATTCCAGAAAAAATCCATAAACTGTTTCTCCCAAGAAAACTCCTGGAGCCCGAAATACAGCTGGAGGGGAGGCACTGGGCCTCCAGGAGGATGGTGGACGTGGTCCTCTCTGGTCGCGCCTAGTGGGCCTCTGGGTTCTAGAACCACTTCTAGGGCTCCCCTTTGGCATAAAGACTCCGTCTCCCGCAAAATGTTGAACCCTCGAAGGATTTTCCCAAAAATAATCCACAACTCCACCAACACCTGAAACCCTAGTTCAGGAGACATAAGTTCTTGTTCCAGCACCCTGCCGGGACGGACATTGGAGGGAGATCGTCGCCATTGTAACTGCCATCACCTCTAAATCAACTCTCCATGCTTCCCACCTTCGATCTGTGAGTAATTCCCTGTTGTAGGCAGAGGGTATGGTAGGGATTGGATGAGAACAATAGAAGCCCAAAGAGGTGCATATGGTACCCAAATAAGAATAGTACAAATATGTCAAAAGCAGGTCTGATTACACCTATTCCTAATCCTAAATAAAATGTAAGGATGTAGGGATTTGTATGTAAACATGGTATCCTATTTCCATAGGATCGAATGACCCCTTATCATAATAAGAATGTGCACATGAGATTCATCATGTAATAGTTCATAAGATTGTTAGGGCTTGATGCCTAGTATCCAGTATTGTTTCTTATTGTCGTTGTTGCAACTTGGAGTGCTTAATGTTTGTCACTTAGGGCCCGAGTGCCATTATTTCAGATCTGAACATGTTATGTTTTCATGAAAATATCTACCAGCTGTATACACTTTTTATTGTCCGAAACCTGAGACCCCAAGGTGACATGGTTAGGATATCTGAGGGGATGGACTCTAGTTCGAGGATTACATATTTCCACCGTAAATGATTTGGTCCGGCGCTTGGTAGAATAAGTACCTTAATTACCATTAGTTCCTTTTTGGTCCCGCAACAACGGGATGGTAGGAAAATATGCCGTGCAAGTTCTTATTTCAACCATGTACGACAATTCTAGGGAAACATGCCTATGATAGTTGGTGACATGGATACTCTCTTATATATTTGTGATGCCCTTTGTTACCCCTATTACATGGTTGATCTCATTCATGCAACGCTCGTACATCAATCCATATGCCTACAGTGATTTTAGCACTGCTACTCAATCCGTTTTCTTCCACAATTACTATTGCTATTATGGTTTTAGTACTATTGTTACTATTGAACTACTGCTGCCATTACATCACTGTTACTACTAATAAATTGTGTGAAGCAAGATACTTTTCAGGTGCAGCTTAATTGACAACTCAATTATCAAGGCTTATAAATATTTTTTCGCTCCCATTGTGTCGAATCAATAAATTGGGCTATATTTACCCTCGAAGAATGTTGCGATCCCCTACACTTGTGGGTCATCAAGCGTGCAACCTCAATTTCTCTTTCATAACAACTTCGGAATAAATTCCGGTAGTAATAGAAACTATTTCTATCACTCTGGGACATCTCATGCCCTCGTTAGAAATTCTCTCTGATATATAAAATATATCTATCACATATAAACACCATTTTGGTGATACTTCTAGTTGATCCGGACTTACCGATGTACACAAAAAATAAGCCCAAACTTAAGTGTGTTTCCCCTACAGGTTCGATAGTGTGGACACGAAACTGGAAATTGTTTCCTTTTAAATAATCAATAGCAACGCCATGGACCCCCATATTAACTCCCACATACTAAAAGTATGAACTGTTGAATATGTTGGTTGTTATACAAATCTCCCATTACTCATGATAGCGGACTTACCCGAGACTATTGATTCTAGTATTGCATGTGAAAGAATCTCCGGTTCACTAATACCTTTGTCTCGTATGGTTATCCAGTAAGTTTCCTCTTTCTTGGTACTTTATTATGATATCCCACATGATGTATCATCGTCGTGCATTGTCTGCAGAACTTATGGATATCAAGAATACCGAGTGGGCCCAGGTATATATCTCTCTTTTATATAGGAGTAATTCCCATATGAGAACATCGAGGTAATATACTCCTGTAGAATTACCTAGTAGCTAACTTTATGTTCACCCATTTAACGGTGTGACTCTTGATAGCACCAAAGTAAAACCTCCAGATTATATTATCCTGATAACCTCATGGTCAAATGATGCATTGTAATATAACTGTGTTGTGATATGATTCTAAGGACAAATATGTCTAAGTGGAATCTCTTAGCATATCAATCTACTTAGGGAATACCTAGCCATATTGTTCCCTTCCAAAAATATGCTATTCATTGGCGTTGACATAAACAATGTCTATGACCAGGAAAACATATTCATCATACATCCAATGAATTAGTCGTAAAGTACACACATTTGTGCAGAGGAGGGGGCAAATGTTGACGTCATTCCATCTGCAGAGAAGGGTGCTCCAACATGTATGATGTTTTCCCATTTGTCAGATATTTCCTTCTCTCTCTTTTTTTTGCTTTTTTTTACTTTATTTTGAATATGTTGCTCTCATGTTTCATGTTATACGTTTTGCCAGGCACCGATAACACGAAAGATTTGACGCAAGTATCAGATTTACCACATACCACCCACAGGTTTGTGCAATCCCTTTGGGGTTCCTACATTTATCTTAGCTTCTTCAGTTATCCCCTATTCAAAATTCCTTGCTGCGATAGGTTTCAATTAATGCTATTATAATGTATTTTTTTCAAATTTAGTTAATAATGTATGCTTTCCTTACTGACTTCATTTCCTCACATTTCCTATATTCAATTTTTTTCGCTGCAATAGGTTTAGAGTTTCGTATATTTTTTTATCATATTGGTTTTTTCTGCTAATTTACTTAGTTGTGCATGCTTTCCTTGTTGACTTCCTATTGTGAGTTGTTCCCCTTTTTAAATTTTTTTTTTCGTAATACGTTTCTATTTGTGTTATCATAATTTTTATTTTTTGCTAATATAATTGTGTATGGTTCATACCGACTTAATTTTCTTCATATTTTCTTTTATTCAAAAATCTTTTTGCAGCACTATGGTTATATTTATGTTATCATAATGGTTATTTTTTGTAATCTTGTTGGCTGACACTTTCCCTATTTTTGTAGTGGTGTTCTATGTAGATAAGGCTACTGCGAATGCCAAAGTGGAAGAAGAAGGTACTTGCGTTAAAACGTTTGGAAGGAGGACTAGATTCAAGAGGGAAAGGAAGGGAGAGCTGACAGCTACTGCGGTGAAAAATATTAAGGCCTCTCAAAATATTATCCACACATACGACAAGTTCATCAACCAAACTCGGATATTAAAGACCGAGCGGCAGAAAACGAAAAAAGCAATCCCATTAGTTTGTTTTGCTGCACTACCTTAGTTTTTTTCTATTTTTAATGCTTCTTGCTTTTGCTAACATAGGTATCTTCCTTTTCATCATCGTACTGATTTAACTCTTATATTTTAGGTGTACAACCTTAGTATGCTAGGATATATATCATGCTATTCAACCGGGGAGTTTTATTTTTTTTCTTTTTGTTTGTGTTTTAGCCTTGATTTAATTATAACTGGTCGCTTCCATTGTGAATACAAGAGCTTCCATTCCTCTCTGCGCCCTAGAGGCTGTGTTGACTCACCGATCATGGGTGTGTCGTTTGAGAATTTCAACAAGAATTCTAAAGCAACTTCTATTTTAAAGAAGTACATTTTCTGTTTCTACGTAACGTTCCGTTGGCATTCATAAAGTTAGTATTCACTCCGATCCATAAAAATTGGCACTCATTTTGTACTAAGCTAGTACAAACTTTGTACTAATTGAGAGACACTTTTTACGGATCGGAGGGAGTACTTTCTTATGTTCCTTCATGTTTATACTGAAATTTGTTTTTTCTAATTTCCTTTTATATTACACTACACAGGAAGCTTATCATTGATCCTGATAATTTCGGCCCACATTAGTTAATGAAGGATTTAAGATTAAAAACTCAGAGTTCAAAATTATGAGAAATGACCTTGTGACTTTACTACATATATCAAAATACTTTTTTTCGTGGATGTTTTGATTGGCTTCGAGTACATGCTTTTTAGTTTATTGTTGCTAATTAAAAAACAAATTGCTGAAATTTGTGCACTGTAACTCCATTTTACTGTTGTCAAGAACAACCACTTGATTGTTACACCGTGAACTTACTATGCAACCAGTTTCATGCATTTGATTCCATCAGGACCTCAAAGAATTGTATCTTGTTGGAGGAATCACCAAATAATCACGTAAGTTGCTACAACCCACTCTCGAATAAACTTGTAGTTTCAGACATTATTTTCTACCCATAATTTTTTGCTTCTTTGGTGTCAACTTAGTTTATGAGCTTCTCTACGTTAAAGATTGCTATAGGATTCACAACCTCTGATTTTTTTCTCTTTTCAAACTTACAACCTCTGAGCATCCGCAATAGAATACACTATAATTTTTCTGTTTTTTTGGAGTTGTAATGTATCAGAAAAAATTTTCTACTCGTGTTTTTAATTCCTTGTATTCTTCCCGTTTTTCGTCCAGCTATGGTTGCATGTTCTTCTCCATGTTCTTCATTAAACACTTCAATGCAAAGAACATGACAGATTTTCGCAAGGATGATATCCCAAACTTCCGCAATGTACTCGCACCTACGCTCATTGAGGGTAGGGAGAACAAGGATAATATTGTTGAGATTATGTAGGTAGAGCTGGATGGTTATATAGGATTTTAAATCCATCATTTTATGTTTCGGTGTTTTGCTCGATAATTATGTGTGTAATCAAATGAATTTGTCTAAGTATTATCCTTACTATGTGACACTATCCTACATGAATGTTTTCATCATTTGTATGGATTTTGTGTATCTGGATGGATGGTTGAATATGATGCTTTATTTCTAATTAGATACTTTTTCTACATTTTATGGCAACATGTTCTTATTTTTATGTGCTTTTTCTGTTTCAAATGCAGTGGGAAAATGCTGCAAATTAAGCATTCGTTTGCTACAAATGAAGTTTCATAATGCTTAAACAAAATCCAAATTTCACTATTTTCCAAACATTGCTAATTCTTTTTTTTGTATTTATGATGTTTTTTTTGTTTGTGAAGAACAAAAGAAAATATTCCAAAACATATAAATGTTTGATATATATGTCACATCTAATTGCTATCAACCTTTTGGAATGACAATTAAAACCTATGAAAATGTTCCATCGGGGAAGTAAGTTTTCTTTTTATGAATTACTATTATGCTACAAACAGGTTTCATGTGTGCTGCACACAACTCTATCCTATTTTTTCATTTATTCTTTTTTTGGGATAAACCAGGTGCACTTTTTTCATGACATTTATGTTTCTGAAGACCGAACCATTTGTTGCATTTGAGTAACTTTTTCATACAAAAGTACAAATATCTTGTTGCTCACATCTATACTCTAGTTTTGAACATGCACAGACACAAAAACTGTATAATTCACTTGATTCATAATGTTCCTAAGCATATAAAAAATTGTTACAAGTATGCTTCATGCAGTGAAGAACTACATTCATTTGTATAAAAAAATGTTTAAGTAGCAATGTTGCAATAGCTAATGCTTCAATTCATCCCAGTAGAAGTAGATGCCTCTTTGAACTTTCAAACCCTATATTCTTCACATTATTCTATTGTAATATGTTCCTCTTTTTGACAAAACGGGATTTTTTTACCCTTTTCTTCATCGCACTAGGATTCTCGCCTTTTGGTTTTGACTCTTTATATTTCTTTCATCTCTTTGCATCCTATTAGGCACTTCGGTCAATTTCTTCCAACTTTGCTCCTTTATTGATGGACGACCTTTGCGTTTCACCCTTTGAGGGTTTTTCAGATTCCTACCGCCAGGAGTACTAGTTTGATTTACATGAGGTTGGAGATCTTCAGTCTGACGGTTCGCATGCCCCTGTTCCCCTACTTCAACACTTCACTTGTCAACTTGTTGCTCGTTATTATACCGAGCTATTCTCATTGTTGCAACTATCTTAGCAGCTTCATGTAGCGTTCCCACATCTAAATAATATAAGAACACATTTGTTATTGTGCTAGTCCCTGGATCAATTGCTAGAACCACAGTACAAAATGAAATATCATGCAAATGCGTGAAATTCTATTATATCACATGATCCAATCTTTACAAAAAAAACATTATAACTTGCATAGTCTTAGAAGACTAGCAGGATACAAAGTATTACAGCGGAAAACATAGTACAACATTGAGCCTCATTCTTCATGTGCCATAGGCAAAACATGTTGGCGGTAGACTCGAGATCCTAACGAAATTCTCACTCGTCTTCAAATTCATCTGCAGGATGGAATATGCAGCCACAATGGGGTCAATACAATTTGATGTATTGGCAAGAAACTTTATGGAGGATATAATGGAAAGACTAATACTACATGCTTATCTGGTTAAGTGCAGTTTTGGCTAAGTTTGCATAAAGACAGTTTTCTCCCATCTCTTTTGTAAAGTCATTTTCTTTTGAAAGGGGTGGCAACATTGATTAAGATCCAAGCACCACAACTACTGTTCACTTAGTCAAAATTTTACTCATCGAAAATGTTGATGTGATTCTTCCGTCCATCCTTTTTCAGCAGCTCGAAGTTGTCCATAACCAGGGACACGGCTAAGATCTTAGTTTGTTAACTCTGCAGAGTTTGTGCACTTTCACCTCTTGTCTTCAATTAACCCAAACATCCTATACACCCGGAGTGCATCAAGGAAAGGAGAGAATTGAGACTAGATCTTTCAGAAATAAGAATTCAACCCATTGGCAAGACCCGTTCCACCTATAATTATGCTACATCTTCTTGTCAAGTCCAGGTTGAACTCTCACAACTTAGTTGATCAAGACAAAGCCCATATGTCAAAAGGATGCATTCGAAGCAATCTAAACTTGGGAACATCATAATCACTTTGTTCCTAGGTGGCATTCATCAAGTGAACACCCCTCGGGGAGACACTCAACTCTCATCATCCATAGAACCAAATCCACCCAGGTGGTTCATTGAAGTTGTTACTTAGCATTTTCCACAACCTTGAGTAAAACAAATTTGTAGCAAGGCTAAACATCTACTAAGTACCAAGGCTTCAAAAATAACAAGGTATAAGGGTGGCTACACACTACTAGGATATATCATAGCATAATATAACTTAGTAAAATTTCATATCAATGCATACTACTCAAAACTCTAACAATGCATATAGAAAATGATGGGTGGTTGAATGGTGTGTTACTTGCCTCTGAAGTTGGTGACACAAAAAGAATGTTCTCTCTGTACCATATATACATTGAAAACACAATAACAGAATAAACAAGCATGCTAACAAACATACAAACAAATGAAGAAAACATACAAAGCAACAAACAAAGCAAAGGAAAACATGTGAAAACACTTAGTTTCAATGTACAAAAGAAACTAAGTGATTATAGTTAGAGTTTTCCATTTTTGACTAAGGGTTTATCTTTGATAAAAAGAATCACCCAAAAGTCTTGGGTATAATATATTTTTGTCTTGGTTTATTCAAGTCTTCTTTTGCTTCCTTGAGTTGCTTCTGATGTCTAAGTCTTTATGCATTCAATGGCCTTGCTGGTAGTCCTTATTGAGTTGAGGAAAATCACCAGAAGTAGCTATCTAGGATTTAAGGACTTAGTCATATAAAATAAGAGAGGTAGTAGAGATTTCTAGAGTTCCCTAAAAAAAAGTCTTGTAAAATCTTCTTCTTCTTTTTCTTCATCTTATGTAAGAGTGTTCTTCTCGAGTTGAAGTTGGATTCTTGTTGAAGTTTTTATTCTTGATGGAATATTCAGTTGAAGTTGTTCTTCTTGATGAAAATCTTCTTGTTCACGTCTTGGACAAAAGCTCTCATCTTAATTGAGAAACTAATTCTAAGTCTTAGACAAAAATAAACTTGATACTAATTCTCCTTGAATAGGTTGTATCTCTAAGTCTTCCTCCTTAGGGTAGTGACTTCATTGCTTCTTGTAAAACTTCATGGTTTTGGAACATAAGTTTAAGCTTACAAAATTTGTTTAGCATGTGATGGATACTTGCTAGGGTCTGGTCTTAAGGAAATGTTGGGTAGGTTCTTATTTCAGAAATCAAAGAGTGATGGGGGGAATGATATAACAACTATAGTGGCCACTTCACTTGGATTCTTCTCCTTCTTCTTCATATTTAGGTTAGTATTATTCTTGTTCTTCCTTAACTTCTTTTAGTTTGTTATAATGGTGGTGAATTCTATGTCCTTATTTAAGTGCTTCAATGATATTCCATGTAGTTCTTCTTGTTGAGTAGAAGAGTAACATCAGAAGTGCCCTCTGGTACTTTAGGGACTTAGTCTTATATAGAAGATGAGAAAATTGGGGGAGGTAGATAAGAGATATGGGCACTAGGGTTTAATGTTCACTAGATGGTCCAATATGTGGTTGACACATAACAAAGATTTGGTCTTGGATTCCAAAATGGCCATAATAACAATGGTAAAAAGATATAAACAAATTCTAAGACATGATAAAATGGGTGGATCACTAGGTTGAGTTTTTGGCCAAAATTACATGGATATGGTTCAAGTTTCGCCAAAAGGTTTAGGTACCGATGTCTCTGGTCCAACGTTACATGGAGCAATTTTTCTTAAGGAATCATATTCTAATTATTTATAGAATTAAATCTATGTAAAAAATACTCAAATATACAACTTAATTTTAAATTCAAATTTAATTTGTTCAAAAATTATTTTGGGATAGAGGGTATGAAATTACACATCTTAAGGTTTTCAAATATATTTTATTTTCGATTTATGGATTTTTAGAATTTGAATTTTTCCAAAATTCATAAAACAAGAATATTTAAATTTGAACCAATTTTAAGTTTTTAATATTTAAATTTGGAAAGTGCTGAAAGATTCAACATGTCATGGGATTTTAAAAAACTCCAAGTTTTCTAAATTTGTCCTTATGGTTAGAAAGATATGAATGTATAGTTTGTAGGGGATTTTCTGCAATTTTCCTAATTAAATTCCATTCCGGAAATAAACATAAAATAGCTCGGCACACGTGGCTTCCTGTGATAAGTCAGAGGCGCTGACTGGGCTGTTGACTGGGCTGCTGACTAGGTGCGCTAACTTGGATCTGACTGGGTGCTGACTATACATGGCACATGTCGCAATACTACTGGCTGTACCGTTTCGATTAAAGTCATCTAATCGTGGCCTTACAAAAGAGATCCGACGGCTACGGGGCTAGGGTTTTATCACCTCGCTGACGGCTAGCCGGAAATGGATCTTGCAACGATGCAGCGCTTCGGGTCTTCACAACAGCGACGATGTAGGGGTTCTCCGGCACGGTGAGGGACACGAAGAAGACCGGAGCTGCACAACAAACTCAACAGGAATGGTGGCGTCTTCCCTCAATTCGTGGAATGAGGACGCTGCACGGACGGGAGATGGCGCAGCTCTAATGAGCCCGGGTGTGCACGGAACGGCTCCTCCCTGTGGCAAAATTTTATCTAAAGGCATAAATCGGTGTGCTAGATCACGGGGGGAGGGGCGAGGAAGTGGCGGCGATGACTCACCACAGCGGCCGAAAATGGAGAAAGACGGCGCCGACCCGTGGAAACTCTGGCGAGAGATTATGACGGTCTGGAGGCATCTTGGGATGGGATTCTTTGGGGGAAAAGAAAAGGACACCGAGGGGATTTAAGGGCGAGGCTTGGTGGAATTAATCGCACACTAAAATGGCAGGAATCAAGACGATAAAAAAATTGTCGTTTCGGTGTTCTTCGGTTAGCAAAGGAAGAAGACAGGGTGACATCATCACTTTCTTTTTGTTATGTTTTCATTATTAATTTGTATCTTTTGATTCTTAAATCCAAAACACCTCAAATAAATTTCTAAATTCTTGAAATAAAAATATCTTTCAACTAAGAATTTTGTGGGCAACTTTGGACACATATCAAATTTTGAAATTTTGAATTACAAACTTGAATGATTTCTAAAATGATTTTAAAACACCTTTAAAATAATAAAAACTAATAATTAGGAAAATGGACTTTATAAAAATAAGAAAACAATCTAAAAATAAAACCATTGAGTTTATAAATCATAATATATTTTTTGATGCCAATATTAAATATTTAAACTCATTTTAATATTTAAATCATTGATAAATGCTTTTAAACAAAATAATATTTTTTTCGTTTTTATATTAATAGTTAAATATTATTAAGGATCATATTCCTAATGTTTTTAAAAGCCAAAATTATATTTCCTAAGCATAATATAATTCCAATATCTTGGTTATAAAACATTGCTTGAAAAATAATTTTGTTTCCTTGATCAAAATCATGGTTTATAAAATAGAGGCATATTTAGAAAACGATTTCAATTACATTGGAAAACAGATATAATATTTCTTTTGTGTTTTGTTTTTCTTTATTTTGGGTGACTTGAATTTACAAGATAACCAAAGATTCAACTTTTAGTGATTTTGCACTTATCAAAAATCATGGATGTTACGCTTCATCAACCATAGTTGACACAACTTCATAGGTATCATCCAAAAAACAGGCATTGGAAGCCAGATCATTCAGTTTCCTGCAAAGTGCATTGTACTTCAGGGTGTTTGTCAATGGTATACCAAATCTGATGTTGTCCGCACCAGGAGAAAGCATAGATGTCGATGCTCCAGCAGACCATATTTGGAGTATGTACCTCTCTGGAATTGGGTGCACATTAAGGTGCACCATCGCCATGATTATATCTGGGCATAGCAGTCCACACATCTCAAGGGTGTTGCAGCCACACGAGAACAGACCATCCAGAACCACCACTGGAATATGATATGTTTTTATTTCAAGTCCAGGATTCAAAAAAGGACGAAACATAGGACTTCTACCGCTTCTTGTATTGTATAAAACTTTGTTGATGTAGATTCATTTTTTGAAACCTATCAAAAATCTCCCATGTGTAGAATTCCAGCCCTTGCTTCTCAATGTTGTAAATGCATTTTTAAATGTTTGGATTGATGTCAAAACATGCTACATTAGATTGGACAATATGCTGCAAGAAAGAACTTGCCTTGTTTTCTACTTTCTTCAACAATATATTTGATCCATTTTTGCTACTACACGTTCATCAAAATGTTGCAATGGGATAATTTGTTTGCTAATATATGACAATTTTGTTACTTCATATAAAATACCAGGAATTTTTATTTAGTTCTTTTTGCAACACATGATTGCTGCACATGTAAGGTGGATAGGACTAACCTACCCCAAAGAAGTGTTGTTGTTGTCTCCATCGTGAAACCAGAGTTTTCCTCACGATCAAGCATTAATGCCTGACATAACTCATATTACTGCACAAAATTCCAAACTTAGCCACTTGGATGGATCGATGTTCTGAAATACGAGTTCAACCCTTTCGATCTGCCAGTTGTGCTTGTGAAGGGGAACAAGCTATGCCTGAAATACATCGGAGCCCTAATTTATCTTGTTTTCTACATGTTTTGCATATGGGTATTCTCAGACATTGTATACAGTTGAATCATATGCTTCCAGCATGTATCAAACTCGTCAACCGTGTCCGTACCATATATGCATGAATAGGACGCATCGGCAAACGGATTTCCCTCTGCCAAATTTAGACCAAATTTTTCTCTCGCAAGGCACAGAATGTGAGACACGCAGCGTCTGTGAATTGAATTTGGAAACACATTAGAAATTGGTGTCCCATAGCTTGGTCCTGATCTTTCATTACGTCGTAAGGGTTAACACCATTCATTTCAATCATCCATTGCTGGAAGGCCCATTATAAATCTTCTATTATTTCGTCCGGAAGCAAAGCATACCCAAGAACAATTGTATGTGTATGGTTGTTAATCCCAACTATTGGTGCAAATGGTATATTATACCAGTTGGTGCAGAATGTAGGGTCAAAGAATACACAATCATTGTAATTTGGGTACAAGGCCCTTGGCCTTCTGTCTACCAAAAATAGAGCTCTCACATCATCGTTCTCATCAACCATCGAAGCATAGAAAAATTCAGGATCGCATCTTGTCTTTGTTTGAAATAGTCCATCGGCATTCTCATGTCATAGAGTATGACCTCATTCCACATCATTGCTCTGATATTCGAGACATCTTGTTTGACGCAACCTAGGCATCTTAAGTCCCCACCATGCATACTCCCAAGACAACCCATGATTTGAGCAGTGCTGATATTCTGGTTGTGGTGTGTTTGCAGAAACTGGAAGTCCTTTTCCAGAACCTTTCTCTAAGATTGGTAAAATATGCGGCTCCAAACCTTCTTATCAAGTGGGTGGGAGTGTTCTTCCTTGAATATCATGACAGTCCAAAACCCACGTCGCCTACCTACGAGCATGTGAGCTTTGCAATCATACCATACATATATGTTGCGATGTTTTGTGTTCGTCATATCCATTTGCAGGCCAGTTTGCTTTGCACGATGTTTTTTTCCGTTGTGGATGCTCACATAAATTGTTGGATCATGCTCTGATTTAGCAACATCATTGCACTTTACTTTTCTTATTAGCAGCTGATACGTCTCAAACGTATTCATAATTTTGGATGTTCCATGTTCTTTTCATGCCATATGCTACATGTTTCGTATACACTTTATGCCATTTTTATGGATTTTCTGGGACTAGCCTATTGACAAGATACCACAGAGCCAGTTCATGTTTTCTGCTGTTTTTGGTTTCAAAAAAGTTGTTCTGGTAATATTCTCGGAATTGGACGAAACAAAATCCCGAAGTCTTAGAAATCTGTCGGGCCTCGGGGGCCCACACCATAGGGCGGAGCCCTTCGACCGCGCCTGGAGGTGGTTTGTGCCCCCTGGCCACCCACCGACGTTGCCCTTTCGCTTGTATATACCTCTCCTTGAATTAACCCTAGATACCCAAGCCTTTTCCACCAAAAATATCTGCAGCAGCCGTCATCGTCAACCCTAGTTTGGGAGGGTTCTGGAGCTTTCCCCGGCATCCTGCCGGGAGAGGAATTCATCACCGGAGGGATCTACATCACCATGCCTGCCTCCGAAGTGATGCGTGAGTAGTTCATCCCTGGACTACGGGTCCATAGCAGTAGCTAGATGGTTGTTCTCTCCTTTTTATGCCTCGTGTTTAGATCTTGTGAGCTGCCAAACATGATCAAGATCATCTTATTGTAATGCTACATGTTGTGTTTACTGGGATCCGATGAATATTGAATGTTATGTACAATTATTATCAATCTATCATGTTCTTTCATGGGTATGTCATTTATGATCTTGCATACTCTACGTTACTAGTACATGCTCTGGCCAAGTTGATGCTTGTAACTCCAAGAGGGAGTATTTATGCTCAATAGTGGGTTCATTCCCCCCTTTCACTCACGCTCGAGTGACAGAAACGTAACTGGTGGGGGATGTGTTGTTGCCATTAGGGAGAAACGTAACTGTTTCGGGGAGTACGTATAAGATGACACTTGCTTTATGATTCCTATTCATTATTTATGTTGGCATATTACTTTCATTTGTATATTCTTTAGTATCTGCTGGTGTTTATTTCTTATTATGTTTTCGCTTTTTAGTTGTTTTCTTTTTTGTATTCTCGTTCATTTTTGTTATAGCTCATTTTTTGAATCCCTGTATTTCTTCTTGAAAAATCCAAAAACATTTGTAACTTGTTGTTTCCTTGTTTTTATCGCTCTTTCGCTTATTTAGCAAACACGAAAAACATTTTATTTGTTCATTTTATTTGGTTTTCTTCTCTCCGCGTTTTCTCTTTCCGCTTGTTTTCTTTTTTCTTGGTTTTCTCTCGTTCTTTTTATTTCGTTTTTCTTTGTTTGTGTTTTCTGTGTCACCTGTTTACTATTTCTTTAAAACTCAAAAACAACAAAAATATTTCCTCGTTTATATTTTGTTTCACTTTGGCAAACAACAAAAATATTTTCTCTCCGTCTTGTTATTGTATAGTTGTCTACAGATTTCAGCTCATGTCCACAGTTGCGCTAGCGCTCTTTTATTATTTTATCATCCGGTTGTGCAAGTGGCAAAGCAATAATGACGATATATGATGAAGGGGACAAGATTAGAAAGCTTGTATGAACTATTTTATCTTCATTTTTGTACATATGTTTATTTGCATGATCTTATATTAGCTTGTCTTGATAGATAGTTGTATGTATAATATTTATTTAGTAGTTCATGCTTTCTTATGACTAGTATCAAATGATTAGGAGTGCTCAATGTGTTATTAGAATGTTACATCTGTTTTTTTTCATAAGACAGTATAGTTTGATGGTATTCCCCTCTGAAAAAACTTATTTAGATCCACTTGGCACATGTTCAAGCATGTAAGACTATAAGGAACAACCAATTTAAGTCTCGTTGATCTTTTATTTTCAGGGTTACAATATTACATCCATGCTTTATTCAATATTGTTTTGTCGCAATGCATGATTATGACAGTTGTTGCTCTCCTAGTTGGTCACTCCCTGTCTATTGCTAGACTTCACACTGTGCCGAGTATGAGCTCTACTCGTGCATCCAACTCCCCAAAACAAAAAATTTCCAATGTGTCCACCATACCTACATATAAGTGGTATTTCGCTGTCACTCGAAGTAAATTGCTCGTGTTCTACCTTTAAACCTTAACGAATATTAACGTATTTTGTGATCCTATTTTAGCTCATGAGGAAGTAGTTTAAAGTTTATTATGGTTTATGTCAAGGAAGGTTCTTCTCTCTTATTTCACCTGACGAGTACATAATTTGTGCTCATATAATGGTGCAAAATAATAAGAAATCAAATAATATAAAAAGGCACTTCCCCATGGTTTGATGAACGTTGGTCGGTACCTGTAGATACGGCTAGCCCTGGTTTGGGAAAGGAAAGGTGGGGAGAAGTTCCAATCTATAGGAAAAAATTCTAATGGAAACTGCTCTCAAAATTCTAAGAAATTTGCTTGACATGGGTTATAATAAGTTTTTCATTACCATTCATTAACATAGACTTACACCTCTCCCAAAATTGTTTCTAATATCTATTTTATTAAATAAAAACTCTAGCACATGAGTAACCTTGCTTCCCTCTACGAAGGGACTTTCTTTTACTTTTATGCTGAGTCTCCATATTCTTACTTTATGCATCAGTTAGGAGAACATGATTTTCATTCTGTGTATAATGTGCATTATCCCAAAATATTATTGTCTATTGCATGTTTACAATGTTGTCTATCCTAAAATTATTATATCTAGTCACCACTTGAGCTTTGGAGGCGCCATGGCATTTATGTTTTTCTACACAATTAAGGGCAAGAGGGATACCATCTTACCAAGATTTAATATGATCACTACAACCTAGTTGACATTATAATTTCATATTGTTTACTCCTGGTCAAGCTAGAACAACTTCGTAAGCTTTATTATCCATATATCCAGTTTCATGTATTCCCTCTGCTCCATATTAGACGACTCTCAACTAGATGTATCTAGTACTAAAATATGTCTAGATACATCTATATGAGAGTCATCTAATATGGAACGGAGGGAGCACTCGTTAAATACCGATCATGGAATAGTATTATGCACACCATATGAATTAAAAAGTGTTTGTCAAAGTTTTCTTTAGTCCAGTTTGTCAACTGAATTTCTTGAGGACAAGCAATAAGCTAAACTTTAAGGAGTTGAAACGTTGCAAACGTATCTACTTTTCCAACCAATTTTATTGCTTTTTTCCTTCACATTTGCATGATTTGGATAAAACTAACACGGACTAACGTTGTTTTCAGCAGAATTATCCTTGGTGTCTAGTTTTGTGCAGAATTTCAACTTCCTCGAAAAATTCCAGAAAAAATCCATAAACTGTTTCTCCCAAGAAAACTCCTGGAGCCCGAAATACAGCTAGAGGGGAGGCACTGGGCCTCCAGGAGGATGGTGGACGTGGTCCTCTCTGGTCGCGCCTAGTGGGCCTCTGGGTTCTAGAACCACTTCTAGGGCTCCCCTTTGGCATAAAGACTCCGTCTCCCGCAAAATGTTGAACCCTCGAAGGATTTTCCCAAAAATAATCCACAACTCCACCAACACCTGAAACCCTAGTTCAGGAGACATAAGTTCTTGTTCCAGCACCCTGCCGGGACGGACATTGGAGGGAGATCGTCGCCATTGTAACTGCCATCACCTCTAAATCAACCCTCCATGCTTCCCACCTTCGATCTGTGAGTAATTCCCTGTTGTAGGCAGAGGGTATGGTAGGGATTGGATGAGAACAATAGAAGCCCAAAGAGGTGCATATGGTACCCAAATAAGAATAGTACAAATATGTCAAAAGCAGGTCTGATTACACCTATTCCTAATCCTAAATAAAATGTAAGGATGTAGGGATTTGTATGTAAACATGGTATCCTATTTCCATAGGATCGAATGACCCCTTATCATAATAAGAATGTGCACATGAGATTCATCATGTAATAGTTCATAAGATTGTTAGGGCTTGATGCCTAGTATCCAGTATTGTTTCTTATTGTCGTTGTTGCAACTTGGAGTGCTTAATGTTTGTCACTTAGGGCCCGAGTGCCATTATTTCAGATCTGAACATGTTATGTTTTCATGAAAATATCTACCAGCTGTATACACTTTTTATTGTCCGAAACCTGAGACCCCAAGGTGACATGGTTAGGATATCTGAGGGGATGGACTCTAGTTCGAGGATTACATATTTCCACCGTAAATGATTTGGTCCGGCGCTTGGTAGAATAAGTACCTTAATTACCATTAGTTCCTTTTTGGTCCCGCAACAACGGGATGGTAGGAAAATATGCCGTGCAAGTTCTTATTTCAACCATGTACGACAATTCTAGGGAAACATGCCTATGATAGTTGGTGACATGGATACTCTCTTATATATTTGTGATGCCCTTTGT
Source organism: Alopecurus myosuroides (assembly GCA_028641055.1). NCBI lineage: Eukaryota > Viridiplantae > Streptophyta > Magnoliopsida > Poales > Poaceae > Alopecurus > Alopecurus myosuroides. The sequence continues at coordinate 154,651,859 of CM054059.1, forward strand.
TACCCCTATTACATGGTTGATCTCATTCATGCAACGCTCGTACATCAATCCATATGCCTACAGTGATTTTAGCACTGCTACTCAATCCGTTTTCTTCCACAGTTACTATTGCTATTATGGTTTTAGTACTATTGTTACTATTGAACTACTGCTGCCATTACATCACTGTTACTACTAATAAATTGTGTGAAGCAAGATACTTTTCAGGTGCAGCTTAATTGACAACTCAATTATCAAGGCTTATAAATATTTTTTCGCTCCCATTGTGTCGAATCAATAAATTGGGCTATATTTACCCTCGAAGAATGTTGCGATCCCCTACACTTGTGGGTCATCAAGCGTGCAACCTCAATTTCTCTTTCATAACAACTTCGGAATAAATTCCGGTAGTAATAGAAACTATTTCTATCACTCTGGGACATCTCATGCCCTCGTTAGAAATTCTCTCTGATATATAAAATATATCTATCACATATAAACACCATTTTGGTGATACTTCTAGTTGATCCGGAATTACCGATGTACACAAAAAATAAGCCCAAACTTAAGTGTGTTTCCCCTACAGGTTCGATAGTGTGGACACGAAACTGGAAATTGTTTCCTTTTAAATAATCAATAGCAACGCCATGGACCCCCATATTAACTCCCACATACTAAAAGTATGAACTGTTGAATATGTTGGTTGTTATACAAATCTCCCATTACTCATGATAGCGGACTTACCCGAGACTATTGATTCTAGTATTGCATGTGAAAGAATCTCCGGTTCACTAATACCTTTGTCTCGTATGGTTATCTAGTAAGTTTCCTCTTTCTTGGTACTTTATTATGATATCCCACATGATGTATCATCGTCGTGCATTGTCTGCAGAACTTATGGATATCAAGAATACCGAGTGGGCCCAGGTATATATCTCTCTTTTATATAGGAGTAATTCCCATATGAGAACATCGAGGTAATATACTCCTGTAGAATTACCTAGTAGCTAACTTTATGTTCACCCATTTAACAGTGTGACTCTTGATAGCACCAAAGTAAAACCTCCAGATTATATTATCCTGATAACCTCATGGTCAAATGATGCATTGTAATATAACTGTGTTGTGATATGATTCTAAGGACAAATATGTCTAAGTGGAATCTCTTAGCATATCAATCTACTTAGGGAATACCTAGCCATATTGTTCCCTTCCAAAAATATGCTATTCATTGGCGTTGACATAAACAATGTCTATGACCAGGAAAACATATTCATCATACATCCAATGAATTAGTCGTAAAGTACACACATTTGTGCAGAGGAGGGGGCAAATGTTGACGTCATTCCATCTGCAGAGAAGGGTGCTCCAACATGTATGATGTTTTCCCATTTGTCAGATATTTCCTTCTCTCTCTTTTTTTTGCTTTTTTTTACTTTATTTTGAATATGTTGCTCTCATGTTTCATGTTATACGTTTTGCCAGGCACCGATAACACGAAAGATTTGACGCAAGTATCAGATTTACCACATACCACCCACAGGTTTGTGCAATTCCTACGTTTATCTTAGCTTCTTCAGTTATCCCCTATTCAAAATTCCTTGCTGCGATAGGTTTCAATTAATGCTATTATAATGTATTTTTTTCAAATTTAGTTAATAATGTATGCTTTCCTTACTGACTTCATTTCCTCACATTTCCTATATTCAATTTTTTTCGCTGCAATAGGTTTATAGTTTCGTATATTTTTTTATCATATTGGTTTTTTCTGCTAATTTACTTAGTTGTGCATGCTTTCCTTGTTGACTTCCTATTGTGAGTTGTTCCCCTTTTTAAATTGTTTTTTTTCCGTAATACGTTTCTATTTGTGTTATCATAATTTTTATTTTTTGCTAATATAATTGTGTATGGTTCATACCGACTTAATTTTCTTCAGATTTTCTTTTATTCAAAAATCTTTTTGCAGCACTATGGTTATATTTATGTTATCATAATGGTTATTTTTTGTAATCTTGTTGGCTGACACTTTCCCTATTTTTGTAGTGGTGTTCTATGTAGATAAGGCTACTGCGAATGCCAAAGTGGAAGAAGAAGGTACTTGCGTTAAAACGTTTGGAAGGAGGACTAGATTCAAGAGGGAAAGGAAGGGAGAGCTGACAGCTACTGCGGTGAAAAATATTAAGGCCTCTCAAAATATTATCCACACATACGACAAGTTCATCAACCAAACTCGGATATTAAAGACCGAGCGGCAGAAAACGAAAAAAGCAATCCCATTAGTTTGTTTTGCTGCACTACCTTAGTTTTTTTCTATTTTTAATGCTTCTTGCTTTTGCTAACATAGGTATCTTCCTTTTCATCATCGTACTGATTTAACTCTTATATTTTAGGTGTACAACCTTAGTATGCTAGGATATATATCATGCTATTCAACCGGGGAGTTTTATTTTTTTTCTTTTTGTTTGTGTTTTAGCCTTGATTTAATTATAACTGGTCGCTTCCATTGTGAATACAAGAGCTTCCATTCCTCTCTGCGCCCTAGAGGCTGTGTTGACTCACCGATCATGGGTGTGTCGTTTGAGAATTTCAACAAGAATTCTAAAGCAACTTCTATTTTAAAGAAGTACATTTTCTGTTTCTACGTAACGTTCCGTTGGCATTCATAAAGTTAGTATTCACTCCGATCCATAAAAATTGGCACTCATTTTGTACTAAGCTAGTACAAACTTTGTACTAATTGAGAGAAACTTTTTACGGATCGGAGGGAGTACTTTCTTATGTTCCTTCATGTTTATACTGAAATTTGTTTTTTCTAATTTCCTTTTATATTACACTACACAGGAAGCTTATCATTGATCCTGATAATTTCGGCCCACATTAGTTAATGAAGGATTTAAGATTAAAAACTCAGAGTTCAAAATTATGAGAAATGACCTTGTGACTTTACTACATATATCAAAATACTTTTTTTCGTGGATGTTTTGATTGGCTTCGAGTACATGCTTTTTAGTTTATTGTTGCTAATTAAAAAACAAATTGCTGAAATTTGTGCACTGTAACTCCATTTTACTGTTGTCAAGAACAACCACTTGATTGTTACACCGTGAACTTACTATGCAACCAGTTTCATGCATTTGATTCCATCAGGACCTCAAAGAATTGTATCTTGTTGGAGGAATCACCAAATAATCACGTAAGTTGCTACAACCCACTCTCGAATAAACTTGTAGTTTCAGACATTATTTTTCTACCCATAATTTTTTGCTTCTTTGGTGTCAACTTAGTTTATTAGCTTCTCTACGTTAAAGATTGCTATAGGATTCACAACCTCTGATTTTTTTCTCTTTTCAAACTTACAACCTCTGAGCATCCGCAATAGAATACACTATAATTTTTCTGTTTTTTTGGAGTTGTAATGTATCAGAAACATTTTTCTACTCGTGTTTTTAATTCCTTGTATTCTTCCCGTTTTTCGTCCAGCTATGGTTGCATGTTCTTCTCCATGTTCTTCATTAAACACTTCAATGCAAAGAACATGACAGATTTTCGCAAGGATGATATCCCAAACTTCCGCAAGGTACTCGCACCTACGCTCATTGAGGGTAGGGAGAACAAGGATAATATTGTTGAGATTATGTAGGTAGAGCTGGATGGTTATATAGGATTTTAAATCCATCATTTTATGTTTCGGTGTTTTGCTCGATAATTATGTGTGTAATCAAATGAATTTGTCTAAGTATTATCCTTACTATGTGACACTATCCTACATGAATGTTTTCATCATTTGTATGGATTTTGTGTATCTGGATGGATGGTTGAATATGATGCTTTATTTCTAATTAGATACCTTTTCTACATTTTATGGGAACATGTTCTTATTTTTATGTGCTTTTTCTGTTTCAAATGCAGTGGGAAAATGTTGCAAATTAAGCATTCGTTTGCTACAAATGAAGTTTCATAATGCTTAAACAAAATCCAAATTTCACTATTTTCCAAACATTGCTAATTCTTTTTTTTTGTATTTATGATGTTTTTTTTGTTTGTGAAGAACAAAAGAAAATATTCCAAAACATATAAATGTTTGCTATATATGTCACATCTAATTGCTATCAACCTTTTGGAATGACAATTAAAACCTATGAAAATGTTCCATCGGGGAAGTAAGTTTTCTTTTTATGAATTACTATTATGCTACAAACAGGTTTCATGTGTGCTGCACACAACTCTATCCTATTTTTTCATTTATTCTTTTTTTGGGATAAACCAGGTGCACTTTTTTCATGACATTTATGTTTCTGAAGACCGAACCATTTGTTGCATTTGAGTAACTTTTTCATACAAAAGTACAAATATCTTGTTGCTCACATCTATACTCTAGTTTTGAACATGCACAGACACAAAAACTGTATAATTCACTTGATTCATAATGTTCCTAAGCATATAAAAAATTGTTACAAGTATGCTTCATGCAGTGAAGAACTACATTCATTTGTATAAAAAAATGTTTAAGTAGCAATGTTGCAATAGCTAATGCTTCAATTCATCCCAGTAGAAGTAGATGCCTCTTTGAACTTTCAAACCCTATATTCTTCACATTATTCTATTGTAATATGTTCCTCTTTTTGACAAAACGGGATTTTTTTACCCTTTTCTTCATCGCACTAGGATTCTCGCCTTTTGGTTTTGACTCTTTATATTTCTTTCATCTCTTTGCATCCTATTAGGCACTTCGGTCAATTTCTTCCAACTTTGCTCCTTTATTGATGGACGACCTTTGCGTTTCACCCTTTGAGGGTTTTTCAGATTCCTACCGCCAGGAGTACTAGTTTGATTTACATGAGGTTGGAGATCTTCAGTCTGACGGTTCGCATGCCCCTGTTCCCCTACTTCAACACTTCACTTGTCAACTTGTTGCTCGTTATTATACCGAGCTATTCTCATTGTTGCAACTATCTTAGCAGCTTCATGTAGCGTTCCCACATCTAAATAATATAAGAACACTTTTGTTATTGTGCTAGTCCCTGGATCAATTGCTAGAACAACAGTACAAAATGAAATATCATGCAAATGCGTGAAATTCTATTATATCACATGATCCAATCTTTACAAAAAAAACATTACAACTTGCATAGTCTTAGAAGACTAGCAGGATACAAAGTATTACAGCGGAAAACATAGTACAACATTGAGCCTCATTCTTCATGTGCCATAGGCAAAACATGTTGGCGGTAGACTCGAGATCCTAACGAAATTCTCACTCGTCTTCAAATTCATCTGCAGGATGGAATATGCAGCCACAATAGGGTCAATACAATTTGATGTATTGGCAAGAAACTTTATGGAGGATATAATGGAAAGACTAATACTACATGCTTATCTGGTTAAGTGCAGTTTTGGCTAAGTTTGCATAAAGACAGTTTTCTCCCATCTCTTTTGTAAAGTCATTTTCTTTTGAAAGGGGTGGAAACATTGATTAAGATCCAAGCACCACAACTACTGTTCACTTAGTCAAAATTTTACTCATCGAAAATGTTGATGTGATTCTTCCGTCCATCCTTGTTCAGCTGCTCGAAGTTGTCCATAACCAGGGACACGGCTAAGATCTTAGTTTGTTAACTCTGCAGAGTTTGTGCACTTTCACCTCTTGTCTTCAATTAACCCAAACATCCTATACACCCGGAGTGCATCAAGGAAAGGAGAGAATTGAGACTAGATCTTTCAGAAATAAGAATTCAACCCATTGGCAAGACCCGTTCCACCTATAATTATGCTACATCTTCTTGTCAAGTCCAGGTTGAACTCTCACAACTTAGTTGATCAAGACAAAGCCCATATGTCAAAAGGATGCATTCGAAGCAATCTAAACTTGGGAACATCATAATCACTTTGTTCCTAGGTGGCATTCATCAAGTGAACACCCCTCGGGGAGACACTCAACTCTCATCATCCATAGAACCAAATCCACCCAGGTGGTTCATTGAAGTTGTTACTTAGCATTTTCCACAACCTTGAGTAAAACAAATTTGTAGCACGGCTAAACATCTACTAAGTACCAAGGCTTCAAAAATAACAAGGTATAAGGGTGGCTACACACTACTAGGATATATCATAGCATAATATAACTTAGTAAAATTTCATATCAATGCATACTACTCAAAACTCTAACAATGCATATAGAAAATGATGGGTGGTTGAATGGTGTGTTACTTGCCTCTGAAGTTGGTGACACAAAAAGAATGTTCTCTCTGTACCATATATACATTGAAAACACAATAACAGAATAAACAAGCATGCTAACAAACATACAAACAAATGAAGAAAACATACAAAGCAACAAACAAAGCAAAGGAAAACATGTGAAAACACTTAGTTTCAATGTACAAAAGAAACTAAGTGATTATAGTTAGAGTTTTCCATTTTTGACTAAGGGTTTGTCTTTGATAAAAAGAATCACCCAAAAGTCTTGGGTATAATATATTTTTGTCTTGGTTTATTCAAGTCTTCTTTTGCTTCCTTGAGTTGCTTCTGATGTCTAAGTCTTTATGCATTCAATGGCCTTGCTGGTAGTCCTCCTTATTGAGTTGAGGAAAATCACCAGAAGTAGCTATCTAGGATTTAAGGACTTAGTCATATAAAATAAGAGAGGTAGTAGAGATTTCTAGAGTTTCCTAAAAAAAAGTCTTGTAAAATCTTCTTCTTCTTTTTCTTCATCTTATGTAAGAGTGTTCTTCTCGAGTTGAAGTTGGATTCTTGTTGAAGTTTTTATTCTTGATGGAATATTCAGTTGAAGTTGTTCTTCTTGATGAAAATCTTCTTGTTCACGTCTTGGACAAAAGCTCTCATCTTAATTGAGAAACTAATTCTAAGTCTTAGACAAAAATAAACTTGATACTAATTCTCCTTGAATAGGTTGTATCTCTAAGTCTTCCTCCTTAGGGTAGTGACTTCATTGCTTCTTGTAAAACTTCATGGTTTTGGAACATAAGTTTAAGCTTACAAAATTTGTTTAGCATGTGATGGATACTTGCTAGGGTCTGGTCTTAAGGAAATGTTGGGTAGGTTCTTATTTCAGAAATCAAAGAGTGATGGGGGGAATGATATAACAACTATAGTGGCCACTTCACTTGGATTCTTCTCCTTCTTCTTCATCTTTAGGTTAGTATTATTCTTGTTCTTCCTTAACTTCTTTTAGTTTGTTATAATGGTGGTGAATTCTATGTCCTTATTTAAGTGCTTCAATGATATTCCATGTAGTTCTTCTTGTTGAGTAGAAGAGTAACATCAGAAGTGCCCTCTGGTACTTTAGGGACTTAGTCTTATATAGAAGAGGAGAAAATTGGGGGAGGTAGATAAGAGATATGGGCACTAGGGTTTAATGTTCACTAGATGGTCCAATATGTGGTTGACACATAACAAAGATTTGGTCTTGGATTCCAAAATGGCCATAATAACAATGGTAAAAAGATATAAACAAATTCTAAGACATGATAAAATGGGTGGATCACTAGGTTGAGTTTTTGGCCAAAATTACATGGATATGGTTCAAGTTTCGCCAAAAGGTTTAGGTACCGATGTCTCTGGTCCAACGTTACATGGAGCAATTTTTCTTAAGAAATCATATTCTAATTATTTATAGAATTAAATCTATGTAAAAAATACTCAAATATACAACTTAATTTTAAATTCAAATTTAATTTGTTCAAAAATTATTTTGGGATAGAGGGTATGAAATTACACATCTTAAGGTTTTCAAATATATTTTATTTTTGATTTATGGATTTTTAGAATTTGAATTTTTCCAAAATTCATAAAACAAGAATATTTAAATTTGAACCAATTTTAAGTTTTTAATATTTAAATTTGGAAAGTGCTGAAAGATTCAACATGTCATGGGATTTTAAAAAACTCCAAGTTTTCTAAATTTGTCCTTATGGTTAGAAAGATATGAATGTATAGTTTGTAGGGGATTTTCTGCAATTTTCCTAATTAAATTCCATTCCGGAAATAAACATAAAATAGCTCGGCACACGTGGCTTCCTGTGATAAGTCAGAGGCGCTGACTGGGCTGCTGACTAGGTGCGCTAACTTGGATCTGACTGGGTGCTGACTATACATGGCACATGTCGCAATACTACTGGCTGTACCGTTTCGATTAAAGTCATCTAATCGTGGCCTTACAAAAGAGATCCGACGGCTACGGGGCTAGGGTTTTATCACCTCGCTGACGGCTAGCCGGAAATGGATCTTGCAACGATGCAGCGCTTCGGGTCTTCACAACAGCGACGATGTAGGGGTTCTCCGGCACGGTGAGGGACACGAAGAAGACCGGAGCTGCACAACAAACTCAACAGGAATGGTGGCGTCTTCCCTCAATTCGTGGAATGAGGACGCTGCACGGACGGGAGATGGCGCAGCTCTAATGAGCTCGGGTGTGCACGGAACGGCTCCTCCCTGTGGCAAAATTTTATCTAAAGGCATAAATCGGTGTGCTAGATCACGGGGGGAGGGGCGAGGAAGTGGCGGCGATGACTCACCACAGCGGCCGAAAATGGAGAAAGACGGCGCCGACCCGTGGAAACTCTGGCGAGAGATTATGACGGTCTGGAGGCATCTTGGGCTGGGATTCTTTGGGGGAAAAGAAAAGGACACCGAGGGGATTTAAGGGCGAGGCTTGGTGGAATTAATCGCACACTAAAATGGCAGGAATCAAGACGATAAAAAAATTGTCGTTTCGGTGTTCTTCGGTTAGCAAAGGAAGAAGACAGGGTGACATCATCACTTTCTTTTTGTTATGTTTTCATTATTAATTTGTATCTTTTGATTCTTAAATCCAAAACACCTCAAATAAATTTCTAAATTCTTGAAATAAAAATATCTTTCAACTAAGAATTTTGTGGGCAACTTTGGACACATGTCAAATTTTGAAATTTTGAATTACAAACTTGAATGATTTCTAAAATGATTTTAAAACACCTTTAAAATAATAAAAACTAATAATTAGGAAAATGGACTTTATAAAAATAAGAAAACAATCTAAAAATAAAACCATTGAGTTTATAAATCATAATATATTTTTTGATGCCAATATTAAATATTTAAACTCATTTTAATATTTAAATCATTGATAAATGCTTTTAAACAAAATAATATTTTTTTCGTTTTTATATTAATAGTTAAATATTATTAAGGATCATATTCCTAATGTTTTTAAAAGCCAAAATTATATTTCCTAAGCATAATATAATTCCAATATCTTGGTTATAAAACATTGCTTGAAAAATAATTTTGTTTCCTTGATCAAAATCATGGTTTATAAAATAGAGGCATATTTAGAAAACGATTTCAATTACATTGGAAAACAGATATAATATTTCTTTTGTGTTTTGTTTTTCTTTATTTTGGGTGACTTGAATTTACAAGATAACCAAAGATTCAACTTTTAGTGATTTTGCACTTATCAAAAATCATGGATGTTACGCTTCATCAACCATAGTTGACACAACTTCATAGGTATCATCCAAAAAACAGGCATTGGAAGCCAGATCATTCAGTTTCCTGCAAAGTGCATTGTACTTCAGGGTGTTTGTCAATGGTATACCAAATCTGATGTTGTCCGCACCAGGAGAAAGCATAGATGTCGATGCTCCAGCAGACCATATTTGGAGTATGTACCTCTCTGGAATTGGGTGCACATTAAGGTGCACCATCGCCATGATTATATCTGGGCATAGCAGTCCACACATCTCAAGGGTGTTGCAGCCACACGAGAACAGACCATCCAGAACCACCACTGGAATATGATATGTTTTTATTTCAAGTCCAGGATTCAAAAAAGGACGAAACATAGGACTTCTACCGCTTCTTGTATTGTATAAAACTTTGTTGATGTAGATTCATTTTTTGAAACCTATCAAAAATCTCCCATGTGTAGAATTCCAGCCCTTGCTTCTCAATGTTGTAAATGCATTTTTAAATGTTTGGATTGATGTCAAAACATGCTACATTAGATTGGACAATATGCTGCAAGAAAGAACTTGCCTTGTTTTCTACTTTCTTCAACAATATATTTGATCCATTTTTGCTACTACACGTTCATCAAAATGTTGCAATGGGATAATTTGTTTGCTAATATATGACAATTTTGTTACTTCATATAAAATACCAGGAATTTTTATTTAGTTCTTTTTGCAACACATGATTGCTGCACATGTAAGGTGGATAGGACTAACCTACCCCAAAGAAGTGTTGTTGTTGTCTCCATCGTGAAACCAGAGTTTTCCTCACGATCAAGCATTAATGCCTGACATAACTCATATTACTACACAAAATTCCAAACTTAGCCACTTGGATGGATCGATGTTCTGAAATACGAGTTCAACCCTTTCGATCTGCCAGTTGTGCTTGTGAAGGGGAACAAGCTATGCCTGAAATACATCGGAGCCCTAATTTATCTTGTTTTCTACATGTTTTGCATATGGGTATTCTCAGACATTGTATACAGTTGAATCATATGCTTCCAGCATGTATCAAACTCGTCAACCGTGTCCGTACCATATATGCATGAATAGGACGCATCGGCAAACGGATTTCCCTCTGCCAAATTTAGACCAAATTTTTCTCTCGCAAGGCACAGAATGTGAGACACGCAGCGTCTGTGAATTGAATTTGGAAACACATTAGAAATTGGTGTCCCATAGCTTGGTCCTGATCTTTCATTACGTCGTAAGGGTTAACACCATTCATTTCAATCATCCATTGCTGGAAGGCCCATTATAAATATTCTATTATTTCGTCCGGAAGCAAAGCATACCCAAGAACAATTGTATGTGTATGGTTGTTAATCCCAACTATTGGTGCAAATGGCATATTATACCTGTTAGTGCAGAATGTAGGGTCAAAGAATACACAATCATTGTAATTTGGGTACAAGGCCCTTGGCCTTCTGTCTACCAAAAATAGAGCTCTCACATCATCGTTCTCATCAACCATCGAAGCATAGAAAAATTCAGGATCGCATCTTGTCTTTGTTTGAAATAGTCCATCGGCATGCTCATGTCATAGAGTATGACCTCATTCCACATCATTGCTCTGATATTCGAGACATCTTGTTTGACGCAACCTAGCCATCTTAAGTCCCCACCATGCATACTTCCAAGACAACCCATGATTTGAGCAGTGCTGATATTCTGGTTGTGGTGTGTTTGCAGAAACTGGAAGTCCTTTTCCAGAACCTTTCTCTAAGATTGGTAAAATATGCGGCTCCAAACCTTCTTATCAAGTGGGTGGGAGTGTTCTTCCTTGAATATCATGACAGTCCAAAACCCACGTCGCCTACCTACGAGCATGTGAGCTTTGCAATCATACCATACATATATGTTGCGATGTCTTGTGTTCGTCATATCCATTTGCAGGCCAGTTTGCTTTGCACGATGTTTTTTCCGTTGTGGATGCTCACATAAATTGTTGGATCATGCTCTGATTTAGCAACATCATTGCACTTTACTTTTCTTATTAGCAGCTGATACGTCTCAAACGTATTCATAATTTCGGATGTTCCATGTTGTTTTCATGCCATATGCTACATGTTTCGTATACACTTTATGCCATTTTTATGGATTTTCTGGGACTAGCCTATTGACAAGATACCACAGAGCCAGTTCCTGTTTTCTGCTGTTTTTGGTTTCAAAAAAGTTGTTCTGGTAATATTCTCGGAATTGGACGAAACAAAATCCCGAAGTCTTAGAAATCTGTCGGGCCTCAGGGGCCCACACCATAGGGCGGAGCCCTTCGACCGCGCCTGGAGGTGGTGTGTGCCCCCTGGCCACCCACCGACGTTGCCCTTTCGCTTGTATATACCTCTCCTTGAATTAACCCTAGATACCCAAGCCTTTTCCACCAAAAATATCTGCAGCAGCCGTCATCGTCAACCCTAGTTTGGGAGGGTTCTGGAGCTTTCCCCGGCATCCTGCCGGGAGAGGAATTCATCACCGGAGGGATCTACATCACCATGCCTGCCTCCGAAGTGATGCATGAGTAGTTCATCCCTGGACTACGGGTCCATAGCAGTAGCTAGATGGTTGTTCTCTCCTTTTTATGCCTCATGTTTAGATCTTGTGAGCTGCCAAACATGATCAAGATCATCTTATTGTAATGCTACATGTTGTGTTTACTGGGATCCGATGAATATTGAATGTTATGTACAATTATTATCAATCTATCATGTTCTTTCATGGGTATGTCATTTATGATATTGCATACTCTACGTTACTAGTACATGCTCTGGCCAAGTTGATGCTTGTAACTCCAAGAGGGAGTATTTATGCTCAATAGTGGGTTCATTCCCCCCTTTCACTCACGCTCGAGTGACAGAAACGTAACTGGTGGGGGATGTGTTGTTGCCATTAGGGAGAAAACAACAATGCTTGTCTAAGGATAATTTTATTGTTTACATTACACACTTTTCTTAATGAATTATATGTTGCTTGCAACTTAATACCCGAGGTTTGATTGGATGACGCTCCGAGGGTGGATTATTAGTCATAGATGCAGTTGGATAACGGTCTATGTATCCGATACGTCTACAACGTATCTATAATTGCTACATGTTTTCTCCCTTATTTATAGCATGTTTACACGTTTTCTGAGACTAACCTATTAACAAGATGCCACAGAGCCAGTTCCCTGTTTTCTGTTGTTTTAGATTAAGAAAAGTTGTTCTAGAAATGCTCTCGAAATTGGAAAATTCGAAAACCATAAGTCTTAGAAGTCCCGGAAGCTTCCAGAAGTCCCGAAGAGCCCAGAGGGGGGCCACAGGGTGGCCACACCATGGGGTGGCGCGGGTCCTCCCTGGCCGCGCCACCTTGGGGTGTGGCCCCCCTGGCCACCCCCCAGCATCGCCCTTTCGCCTATTTATACTCCCCCGAGGGAAAACCCTAAAAAGATCGATGTTTTCCAAAAAAAATACATCGATAGCTCCGCCGCCGCCACCGACAAGTTTCGGGGGACAGATCTCTGTTCTGGCACCCTGCCGGGACGGGGAAGTGCCCCAGGAAGTCATCTCCATCGACTCCACCGCCATCTCCATCGTCGTTGTTGTCTCCTATGATGAGGAGGGAGTAGTTCTCCCCCGAGGCTGAGGGCTCTACCGGTAGCTATGTGGTTCATCTCTCTCTCCCATGGTGTGATCTATATGTGATCGTGAGCTTTGTAATCTATTTGAATTTGTAGATGTGATCTTCATCTGTTATGCTACTCAAGTGGTTTTGTTATCTCCGTAAACACTTGGATCACGGTGTAAAGGTGATAGTGTGTGCATCGTGTGGTTTAGCATTATATTTATATCTTGTGTTGAAAGATGAACCTATGAAATTGTGGCGTTTGTTTAGTACTAATTTAGGGCGCTCGTAGTGATTGCGTGGGGTGCCCTAGAGAGGGAATATAGACTTGAGGAGTGTTGTTACAGCCCTACGCAATGATTGGTGTTTGTTATTCGACCGGAGAGTGGTTCGGAGTAGCATAGTGAAGAAATGATATTTATTAATTCAATTATGTGATCATTGTTGAGAGTGTCCTCTAGTGAAAGTAGGGGCCCTAGGTCTTATTTCCAAGCATTGAAACAGCATTTTCCGCCTGTTCTGCTACATGTTTGCTTGCTTCCATTTTATTTCAGATTGATATTATCACTTATTATCATCTATATTACTTGCATTTTACTCCCTCTTTGCCGAACTAGTGCACCTATACAACTGACAATTTTATTAGGTGTGTTGGGGACACAAGAGACTTCTTGTATCTTGATTGCAGGGTTGCTTGAGAGGGATATCTTTGACCTCTACCTCCCTGAGTTCGATAAACCTTGGGTGATCCACTTAAGGGAACTTGCTGCTGTTCTACAAACCTCTGCACTTGGAGGCCCAACACTGTCTACAAGAATCGAAGCGTGCGTAGACATCAAGCTCTTTTCTGGTGTCGTTGCTGGGGAGGCAAGGAAAAAGGTTCTCACATCCTCGGGTGTGAGTTCTCGAAGTTATTTCCTTTAGATCCTGCAATTATATCTTTTTGTTTCTTGTTTTCACTAGTTAGGCTTGTTTTCACTTGTTTCTTTTTTCTTTACTACTTATTCTTAATGGAAAAACAACAAAAATATGAGAGAGCTTTATAATATTTATCTTGAGTTAGGACATGAAGTGTTTGAAGAGAATATTAAAAAAACCTATGGAACTTTATTTGCATGCTAGTGGCAATATTATTAATATGAACTCTTTAAATACCATTATTGCTAATGCTATGGAAAATTCTAAGCTTGGAGAAGCTAGTTTTTATGAATATGATATTTTTGGTCCCCCAAGTTTTGAGGAGGAAATTTTCTTTGATGATACTTTACCTCCATTATATGATGATTATAATGATTGTGGTATTCTAGTTCCACCTGTTTACAATGATAAATATGATATTTTTAGTCCACCTACTATTGAGGAGAAAATTAATTATGATTGCAAAATGCCTCATATATTTGATGATTATTGTCGGATATATCAATCAGGGGTATATCCGATGGTGGTCTAAAGTGCCAGATTACCAGGGTGGCCTAAATGGTAATGGGCTACGGTCCATTGGGCGGCCTAGTGAGCTGACACACGCAAGCCGGATTCTAGAAGAACCCGGATCACGGCCCACGTGATACGGTTTGGAGTAGAAGGCGGATTCCTTACTTTCCAAGTTAGCACATACCGTAGACTTCTAGGTTTCCTTCTCTGTATGCCCTAACCCGGCTATTATATAAAGCCGGACGGGAGATAAGATAGATAGACAAGAAGCTAAAGGCTAACTCGCTGAGAAGTGGATCCTTGATGAGTAGTTAATAGAACCTCACATTGTACTATGTATTCCCAGGCCTTAGTCCTGAATAGTGAGATTGCAGGAGTAGGAACGCCGCATTACTGCGTCGTACCGAACCTAGGTAAAACCCTATGTCATTGTTCATTGTACAATCACGTCCCCCACTTCTCTATCGGTAGTCTCATGGCACCCCCGTCTATAAATTCTACTACGATGTCTCGACAGTTGGCGCCCACCGTGGGGCCAGCAACGTCAGGCGTTATGTTTCGATCGGGGGTACTTGGCGGAATCGGCAGTACCATAACTGTCGGAAGCTTGGAATTAGACAACGACGTCGGGCGCTTCCTTGACAATGGATCATACATGCCGGCGCGGAATCATCTGGTAAGTGCCTGCATTTTACCGATTGGATCTGCAAACATCTTTATCAGATTAACTGCAGAGGCAATGAGATTCTGTGGTGGAAGTAAATTTATCCCACCCGCCCTACACCCAGTCGAAGAGGACTATGACGCCGGATTTTTCTCAGATCACCGGTATACCGCTGAATCACACTTTATCGGCATGGTGCAATCCGAGATCGCCGAAAACGCGGATGAAAGCAATCCCGTGCAAGAGGCAGAAAACAACAATCCCACAACATAGGTGGAAGATCCGACATCTGTCAATATGACAACAAACTCGGAAGCTGATTCCGTGTTAACCGCCATTGAGGCGAGGTTGGAATCAGAAACCGGATCAGATAATTTTGATTCCGAAGACGAAGATGAGGACGCTTTCGAAAGAAAGGTTTAATCTCTTCAAGAGGGATTCCACGAGGTACTAATGGCAAAACCGGCTGAAAACACGGATGCCGGCAGTCAGGAAAGCCCTAGAACTCCTCCGCCAGAGGAAGAGAGAGAAGAAGGAGAAACCTCCCACATACCCTGATGTCAAAGAACTGACAGAGGAAGAACCCAGCAAGAAACCTCCCTCTTCCAAGAAGAAGCACAAAGCTGCTAAAAAACTCCAGTATAAACTCCGGAAGAAGAAGTCGGCCGATCCAGCCAATGAAAGCCCGGAAGTAGGATATGCAAGCGGAGTAAAACCTGCGGAGAAGAAAACAAAGGAAATCCCTGTTCTACCAATGACAGAACAGGACGAATAGGAATTACTCCAAACACCAGTGGGACCACACGAGCCCCCTGAAGTGCTAGAAGCCCGGAGGCGAGCTCTCCAAAGGCAGCAGCAACATCTATTTCGAACTTGAGAACACCTCCAAAAAAAACCAGGATGACATCAAGTTCATGAAGGAAGAAATTGAGGAATACGAGAGAAAGAATAGATCTTGCATTAAACCTACAAGGTTACCCGGAATCGCAAGTCCGGAAGTACTGCCGCCAAAAGAAAGGTTTCATAACCCATATTGGCAAAAGCAGGTAAACGGCAAGGATGCCAGAGGCGAGCCAATATACAAAACCGCAGCAGAAAACGCAGAAGCATCGTTCGCCATCCTCAACAATGATATGTACTCCAATGGTTAAAAACTTCAAGGGGTGTATGCTTTCCTACGAAAAGCATTGCAACAACAACAGCGGGGGCAAGAATGATCAGGGAAGTTGCACGACGACTCCGCCCTATGTAAAACATCTACATGCGCCGCTGGAGCACCTAGACCGGAAGAACCTGAAGATTCAAACAATTCGAAAGAGAAGAAATCAGATCCGAGAAAGGACAAGAAAAAACCCGACAATAAGGATGAAGCGTCCAGAACCGGATCCCATCTCCCGAAAGATGGAGTTAATCCCCGTGATCGGGAAGAAAAGAACCGGAAGGACGGAAAAGAAATGCCGCCTCCGAGACGCCCCGCTGAAAAAGCTGGAAGACAGGATATACCTCACAGGCGTGAGAGATCCCGGACGCCCCCTAGAAATAAGGAAAGACACAGGAGTAGAACTCCACCTTATCCCAAAGGGCACGATCACGGAGGAAATAGAGATAATCCCGAAAAAGCGCGTTCGCGCCACAATGGAAAAGAAAGTAGCACATCCCCTTATGTCCATTCAGCCGGTAGATACTCCGCACATATAGATAGAGCGGAAAGAGATGAGTTATACTTTGGACCTAAGTGTTTCACTGATAGGATCCAAAGAATAACTCTGCATTCTGGCTTTGCCAAAGTTGGTCCAACGTACCAAAAATACACCGGTAGGACAAACTCGGATACCTGGCTCTCACACTATTACACAGCCGTCCAGATTAACAATGGGATAGACCTGGAGGCCGTAAAGTTTCTCCCCCTAATGTTACTAGATGGAGCCAGAGACTGGATCAATGGGTTACCATCAAGAACTGTCGATAGCTGGGATGACATGGCTAGAGTATTTACTCAGCATTTCCAGGGAACCTATAAGCGCCCGAACAGCATCAACCAGCTAAACCGTTGCACCCAATTTGAAGATGAACCATACGTGGATTCTCAAGATGGACGAAAATGAAGAATAGTTGCTCTGGATTAACTGACGTTCAAGCAATGCATGCTTTCGTCAATGGCTTAAAACCCGGACTCGTACCGTTCATGATCGGTTCCAAAAAGCACAAAGATCTCGGATCTATGCTTACAACCGCCAATGAGCATGCAGCGGCCGAAGACGATATCAGAGCGAGAGGAGGCAATATCGATACTCTGATCCAGGCGAAAAAGACCCCTCGCCCTGAGAAAAAAGGAACTCCTGATGCAACACAAAAACCCAAAGAAGTTAACATAGCCTTTGGAAGAGAAAATGGGAACAGGTGGAAAGGACGAAGTACAGAACCGATAAACTACACCAAGTAAGAGTGGGAAACTGTGTCCACCACTCGCAATTTGGGAAACCCACCCATACTAACGCACAATGCCGGCTGAACAAACATATGAAAGGCAGTGCAGGATCTGGAAGCAAAGGGAAGAATTCCAAGAGGAAATTCTCCAAGCAAAAGCCAGAAGGTGAAAAAGAAGACAGTGAATCGGACACTGACAAAAAAATCCGGGAACAACAGCGAAAAGGCGAGCCCAAGTTTCCGAGAGTTGATGGAGAATGTAACCTAACTTTCCTGGCAACTCCCTCAGAAAAGGTGGCAAAGTGAACGCTCCGAGAAATAAACGCGGTTTTCCTGCAACCCCGAAATTCTTGAAGTACTCAAATACACCAATTACCTGGGATCAGTCTGATCATCCCGGAAATATCCCTGAACTTGGCACACAAGCTCTTGTTGTAAGTCCTATTGTCCAGAACACTAGGCTAAAAAGAGTGATGATGGATGGAGGATCCAGCATTAACATAATGTACCTGGATACACTGAAGCATCTGCAAATTTCTGAGACCCAACTCAATCACAACAACATACGTTTTCACGGCATCGTCCCTGGCAGACAAGCACGATACCTAGGAGAAATTTCCCTAGATGTCACCTTTTGAGAAAAAGATCGCTTCCGTCAGGAAAAAGTATCCTTCGAGGTTGTGCTGTTCGAAAGCGTGTATCACGCAATACTCGGACATCCAGCTTTCGCCAAATTCATGGCAAAGTCATGTTATATTTAAAACAAGCTGAAGATGCCAGGACCAAAAGGAGGAGTAATCACCATAACAGGAGACTTCAAGATGGCAAACGAGCTGGAAAAAGAAAACGTCCTTTGCGCTGAAAAAGTGATAGCAAAGGAAGAACTGAAGGAGCTGGCCAAACAAGTATCTCCAACAGAAATGCCGGTAGGAAAAGAAAGCCAGAAGCCAGCAGATAGCTTCAAAGCTTCCGAGAATACAAGACAGGTAATCCTAGATCCTAAAGATCCGACAAAATTTGTCGTAGTAGGAACTGGGATGACCGACAAATAGGAAAGCGAGCTCATCAAGTTCCTCCTTGAGAACAGGAACATCTTCACATGGTGTCCAGCGGACATGCCAGGCGTACCCAGGGAACTTGCTGAGCATCAACTTAAGGTGATTCCAGGATCTAAATGTCGCACCCGGACTTCTAGAAGATACTCACAGTCCGCTAAACAGTAGAACAAATGGCTTACGGGGCATACCGGCACCCGCATCTCAATATGAGCAGGCCAACACGTAAACGTGTGACAACCATTCTCTACTATCCATCGTCTGCGTAAACCATCCCATAGAAATCCGACTACTTCCATTGACGTACTTCATAACATACACACATGGTACGTCAACGGCATTTGAACAAGTGATATCACAACATATCTCTAAGACACAAAAGATTGAAATAAGTTGCAAATAGCTCTCACTAGAGCAGAGATAGCAAATACAATCACCCAGAGGACACATGTCCCAACAATTCATCATTACATCACAGCGGAAGCATCCAAAGTGTCTGAGTACAGACAAAATCCAAATAGGCCTAAGAGGCCGGAAACGAAAAGACAGAGCCCATCCACGATGTCTCGGATCCTGCCCGGGTCCGCTATCTACTCGTCAACAGCCTCGTCATACTCCACGTAGTAGCCACCATGGGGATCCTCGGAAACGTAGTCTGCGGAAACCACAGCCCCAAAGGGGTCAGTACAGACAAGTACTGGCAAGCAAGACTCACAAGATACCAAAGTGTACCCGGCAACACCAAGTACAGATGCTTTGGGTTCAACGGAAGATTAGGTGATACAAAAGTGCGGCAGCAGGCTGCTCTAACCAACTACAGAAACATGCTACAACTTCCGGCTAAAAGAAAGGGGATAAGATAGCGTATCGTAACCAACTACTACTATCCTCAAACAAACCCATCCTGGATCTCGCCCCTTATCCAAAGAAGCAATCCGAGGATAACTCACACAGTTGGATTAATGATGATTCAAGTTATTGTGTCAATAAGACTATTACTAGTCAAGTTATCATTAGTTAGGTGTAAGTTGTTCTGAGTACTTGTTAGCCAGTACTTTCACCAAGTCATCCATAAACGCGGAAAACACGGCTTCTCGAGAAGATTTAACCCTGCAGGGATGCACCAATTTGGCCGTACACGTAAGAATAACCCGCCAGATGGAATGGCCCTTCCACCAAGCGGGGCACTCAACACAACTCAACTCTTCTTCGCATCAAGCCCAAAGAACCCCGTGCAATTGAGCGCACGGCTAAACAAGCCCCACGAAGAAAAGGGGACCCTCATAGCACTCTAAGAACGTGTCTCTCTAAATGCTGACTACAAAAGTTTCCACCCTGGCCTCGGGTTCGTACCTGCATATGCGTGCGGCAAATAGAAAACCCGAACTAAATGAGGCGATTTGGACGAGATGCGAATCGAATCAAATTGAGGGGGCGCCCATACACGCTTCCCACATGCGGTTAGTGCGCTCATCATGGATCAGTAGACAAGACCCTTTTCTAATTAGGGTCGACACTAGCAGGCCTCAAAACCACGCCGGGCCTCCTGCCGGTGCCTTATCATCAAATTAGCATTACCTCAAACATTAACAGGTTGATTGTTTAAACATCGAGCCCCAGAACATGATAAATAAGGTAACAGTAATAACGGACAGCAGACTCGAGCATAAACAACCCTAAGCAAGCTAGTAAGACACGGGCAACAAGCAACAGGGTTATAGGTGTGGAGGTGAGGCTATATCAGGTATACAGGATAACATGTGATAGGATCGAACACAAGCAACGATTCATAAGGCTAGCAGGATAGACAACGGAAAGTATCGGTATCCAGTGTGGAAAGGAACACAATGGTTCATGTGAGTGAATACTTGCCTGCAAACTCAGTAGCCTGGTACTGAGCTAACTCCTCAGAAGTAGTGTCGTAAACCTCGTCTGTCTCAGCGTCGTCGTCTAATCGGGAAGAAGCAAACAAACAACGCAGAGAGACAAACAATCAATAACATGGCATAATGCACAATCATGGGATGATGCATGACAATTTAATTGATGCATCAAAGATAAGATAGCTGACATGGTAACATAATTAAATGGACCCATATGCAATTTGGATTGCATATGGAAAGCCCATGAATTAAGGTTGGTTTAGATGATCTACAACTAAACAACATGTGAAAGTGGATTAGCATGATGCATGGATGAGGAAAACAGAAAGAAAACAACAATAGCTTCCATTTGAAATGAAGTTTACCAAGTTTGGAATTTTATTTATTAAGTTATGAAAAATTGGCTTCTTAAAGGTGTTACACAAGCATTTGTTGTTTTCACCCATTTTAATTGTTTAAAATAGATAACAAAATTCATATTTGGAAACAACACAAAATTTTAGGTGGAATACATGTTTCATTTGTTGAAAAGGGATTTAAGATGAATTAATTATGAATTAAACAAGATTTAAATGAATTTAATTCAATTATGAATTTATTTGAATTTTTATTTGTTCAAAACATTTAATAAAATTCATATTTGAAAAGATTATACTTTTGTGGTTTGAAAACATATTTTATTTGTTCAAAAAGAATTTAATTTGACCAAGTTATGAATTTAGCAATTTTAAATGAATTAAACAAGGTTTAAATTATTTAACCCATTTTATTTATTCAAAACATGAAACAAAGTTTATATCTGAAAAGGTGGTTCAAATTGGCATGGAAAACATATTTTATATGGGACATTTGAATTAAATTTGAAATAGTTATGAAATTGACCAAATTTTAATTAGTAGTTTGAATTTGAATTTTTGAAACAATTTGAAATGTTCAAAACAGAAAACAAATGATTTAAACAGGTAGAGAATTAAATTTGGTTCAGAATACATATTTTATTTATATTATTTGGATTTGAAATTCAAAAGTTATTTGTATTTGAAATTTGTGGGCTAAACTGTAATTTTAAAACATTTAGATTTGGTCCAGGGGCTTGGACGCAAAAAGAAACTCACAGAAATGCCCCTGGAACTATTTTGCACGCAGCAGAACGACCCCTGGGTCACTGGCCAGTGGGCCAGTGCCCAGCTGTCGCTGCGCGGCCCGCGTGTGGATGCTTGCGTGGCATCCACAGCCACAGGCAGGTGGGCCCTGCACTCCCGCGTGGCAAACGCGCAAAAAGGGTGGGATTAATCCCGCGGAGGCGAGGGATCGAACCCTCGCCCTCGGGTGCGCGGCGCAGCGCTCTGGCCACTGGGGTGTGTTGCTGTTTGTTGTCAGGCAAGGGGCTCGGGGGGGTATGAGGTGGTGTTCGCGTCAGTTAACTGAATTTCAGTTCGGTTAACTTAACCTCGACAGGACGGTGCTCGCCGGCGGCGATCTCGCGCGCTGCTGTGCTCGTGGTTGCTGTTTGGGTGCGTACAAGGTGCTGTGGTCATGCGTGCTCGTGCAGAGAGGACAGCGAGAGGAAGGTGGACGTGCTGCTCACCGTGGGGAAAACAGAGGGAGGAGGAGGTGCTCGACGGGACAGGACGGCGGCGACAGTGAGTGGACGGCGGCGTCGTTCCGGTGGCTCTCAGCCACCGAGGAAGTGTCGAGGAGGACGGCGGCAGTACGGGGGTCTGATCCCCGTGCTCAGCCCGCGCGGAGGCTAGCCATAACGGCGGCGATCACCGGAGATTCAGGTCGCTGCGGTGGTGGTGGCGTAGAGAGATGGAGAGGAGGGAGGAGAAGAAGGAAGAAATGGCGGCGGTTGCGCGAGGGAGAGAGAGGTGGAGAGCTAGGGCACGGGAGGAGCTCGAGGGTGAGCTATAAGGAGGAGGGGAACGTGCGGTGGCCGTTCCCTCTGCCGTACCGTCGATGTGGGCGTGCTGGATGCGCGCCGTACAGGTAGGTGACGAGGGGGGGTACCAGGCCGTGCTGGTGGGCTGGGCTCAGCCCACTGGCCTGCCTCTCCCCTCTGTTATTTTTTTTTGTTTTATTATTTTTCTGTTCTGTTTTTTTTTTGCTGAAAAGAAAAGAGGAAGAAAAGAGTGGGTTTTTGGGTTTAGAAAAATTAGGGTATAATTTTTATAGTTTAGTTATTGTGAAAGCATAGATGTGCAACTTTCTGTTTTTCAGAAATTTCAAAATGGTTGTTGTTTGGAAAATTTAATTGAATTTTTGAATGAAATTTGAATTAATTAGATTATTTAACTTAAGCAAGTTAATGGTTTGATCTTCCAACTTTAATGGAAACAAAATGATGTTTGGGTTTGAAATTTTCATTTGAAAATTTGTAACAGAACAAGTATGAAACAAAATTTGAAATTTGATTTGAAAATTCAAATAGAAAACAAGGGAAAACAAAAGGAAAACAATGAAAACAAATGCAAAACAAATGCAAAACTTAAGATGCCATGATGCAAACATAAAATAACAAAGAGCAAACATTCTAAAGGTTGTTTTTCATACTTGGGATGTTACAAAACGCCCCCCCCCCCCTTGAAGGAATCGCGCCCCGAGATTCCTACTGAGAAGAGAAAAGGTCCGGATACTTCTTGCGAAGATCCTCTTCGGTCTCCCATGTTGCCTCTTTATCGGAATGATGAGACCACTGCACTTTCAAGAACTTGGTGCTCTTGTTGCAAGTTTTACGCTCGGTCTCATCGAGAATACGAATAGGGTGCTCCTCATAAGAGAGATCTTCTTGCAGTTCAATGGAATCATGATCAACTGCACGATCTGGATCTTTGAAACACCTCTTGAGCTGTGACACGTGAAACACATCGTGCACCTTGGATAGCTTTTCTGGAAGTTCAAGACGATAGGCATTTTCCGCACGCCTTGAGAGAATGTTGAAAGGACCAATATATCTTGGTGCAAGCTTTCCTTTGACACCAAAACGATGAGTGCCTCTGAGGGGAGTTACACGGAGATATGCTTTGTCACCAGGTGCATAGATCATATCCCTGTGCTTGCTGTCATAGTAGCTTTTTTGACGAGACTGAGCAATCTTGAGATTGTCACGAATGATACGAACTTTCTCTTCGGCTTCCTTAACAATGTCAGGGCCTAAGAGTGAACGTTCACCAGCTCCAGACCAATTGATTGGACTCCTGCATCTGCGGCCATAAAGAGGCTCAAATGGTGCCATGCCTAGGCTTGCCTGGAGGCTGTTGTTGTAGGAGAATTCAGCATATGGAAGACATTCCTCCCATTTCATGCCAAAGGAGAGACCACATGCTCTGAGCATATCCTCGAGAATCTGATTGACTCTCTCGACTTGCCCTTGAGACTGAGGGTGATAGGCTGTGCTGAACAGAAGTTTGGTGCACAATGCTTCTTGAAAGCTTTTCCAGAAATGAGAAGTGAATATGCTTCCACGGTCTGAGCTTATTTCCAATGGAACACCATGAAGAGGAACAATCTTTGATGTGTAGAGCTCTGCTAACTGACTAGCTGAGATTGTTTCTTTGACAGGAAAGAAGTGAGCTACTTTAGTGAGACGATCAATGACAACGAAGATTGCATCGTTTCCCCTCTTAGACTTTGGAAAACCAGTGACGAAGTCCATTTCAATCATGTCCCACTTCCACTCAGGGATTTTCAGAGGTTGGAGAAGACCGGCTGTTTTCTGATGAACTGCCTTAACACGTTGACAAACGTCGCATTCAGAAACGTATTGAGCAATTTCACGTTTCATGCCAGGCCACCAATACAGTGTCTTGAGATCCTGGTACATCTTTGTACTTCCAGGGTGTATGGAGAGAGGAGTTTCATGAGCCTCCTTGAGAATGACATCTTTGAGACTTTGAACTTGAGGAACTGCAATGCGTCCTTCGAAGAACACAGTTCCCTTGTCATCAATTGAGAAGGACTTAAATTTCTCCTTGCCTTCTTTGATGTGTTCTACCATCTTCTTGATTTCAGTATCACGAAGTTGTTCAGAACGAATCTTGTCCTCGAGAGTTGGACTGGCTGTCAAGTTTGCAAGATAGCCTTGAGGAACAAGACCAAGGTTGAGCTTCTGAAATTCTTCATGAAGAGGAGGTTGGCTTTCCATGATCATGAGATTATTGCAATACGACTTGCGACTGAGAGCATCGGCCATAACATTAGCCTTGCCTGGAGTGTAAGAAATGGTAAGATCAAAGTCTTTAATCTTTTCAATCCATCTCCTTTGCCTGAGGTTTAGATCTGGTTGAGTGAAGATATACTTCAGACTCTTATGATCAGAAAAGATTTCAGTGCGATTACCCAACAAGTATTGTCTCCATTTCTTGAGGGCAAACACAACTGCTGCAAGTTCAAGGTCATGAATGGGATAATTGAGCTCATGTGCGTTCAACTGACGTGAAGCATAAGCCACAACTTGACGTTCTTGCATAAGAACTGCACCTAGACCTTGGAGAGAAGCATCACAGAATATCTGGAAAGGTTTGGAAGGATCTGGGCCAACCAGAACTGGTGTAGAAGTGAGTTTAGTCTTCAGGAGATTGAAACTTTCATCACATTGTGGAGACCAAACGAACTTCTTGTCCTTCTTAGTGAGGTCAGTGAGAGGTTTGGCAATCTTGGAGAAGTTTTGGACGAAACGACGGCAATAGCTAGCCAAGCCAAGAAAACTTCTTACTTGCTTCACCGTCTTTGGAGGTTTCCAATCAACAATTGCTTTAACCTTTTCTGGATCAATGGCTATGCCCTTGGCAGAGATGACATGACCAAGGTAAGCAACTTCTGAAATCCAGAACTCACATTTGGAGAACTTGGCATATAGACGATGCTCGCGAAGTTTCATGAGAGTGAGACGAAGATGTTCTTCATGCTCTTCCTCGGATTTTGAGTAGACAAGAATGTCATCGAGATATACCACAACGAACTTGTCGAGGTATTCATGGAAGACAGAATTCATGAGTCGAGAGAAGGTCGCCGGTGCATTGGTGAGACCAAAGGACATGACGGTGAATTCATATAGACCGTAGCGAGTGGTGAAAGCTGTTTTTGGAATATCCTCTTTTCTGATCTTTATTTGATGGTAACCCATTCTCAAGTCCAACTTGGAGAATATTGAGGCTCCAGCAAGTTGATCAAAAAGATCATCAATACGAGGAATTGGATACTTGTTTTTGATAGTTTTCTCGTTAAGAGGACGATAGTCAACAACGAGTCTCTTTGTGTGATCCTTCTTCGCAACGAACAGAGTTGGGCAACCCCAAGCCGAGGAACTAGGTTGCATGTAACCTTTTTCCATGTACATATCAATTTGTTCCTTTAACAACTTCAGCTCGGGAGTTCCTATCTTGTAGGGATGCTTAGAGATTGGAGCAGTACCTGGCTCAAGCTCGATCACGAACTCAACAGCTCTGTCCGGAGGCATCCCTGGCAACTCTTCTGGAAAGACGTCAGGGAATTCGCAAACCACCGGAACATTTTCAAGTGAAGGTAGAGGTTTTGCATCGAGGTTGCACAGCTGAATGGAACTTGATTCATTTGGAGAATAGACTATCTGGCCAGAAGGGTGGGATAGAGTTATTGACTTTTGAGCACAGTTAATCCTTGCTTTATTAGCTTCCAGCCAATCCATACCAAGAATGACATCAATGTCAGAACTTCCCAGCAACATGAGTGAGGCAAGGAAAATGTGGCCGTTAATTAGGATTTGATTGTCCTTACTTATCTTGGAAGTCAACATTTGAGATCCCGGGGAGTGAACAGTGATTTGATTGCTTAGTCGAACCACAATTAGGTTGTTTGTTGTGGCAAAAATCTTTGACACAAAAGAATGCGATGCTCCGGTATCAAACAACACTTTAGCTGGAAAAGAGTTTACGGGTAATATACCGAGAACGACGTCAGGAGCTTCCTCAGCTTTGTCGATCTTACATGATTCACCCTTGCGGTACTCCCGACAGGCCTGTTGTTGGAGTTGAAGGCCTTAGGCGGGGGAGCGCGCACCATTGCCTGGTTTGTGTTGGGACGAGGTGGTGGTGGAGGTAGCTGCCTCTGCGTGCACTTGTCAGCGTAGTGCCACGTCTGCTTGCACGTGTAGCAAGTGACGACACGAGGAGGCCCTGGCCTTGGCTGCCCCATCGAAGCCCTTGGATCATGCATCTGAACAGGGTTGGGTGGGCGGGGAGCGAAGCCTGGAGAAGCTTGGGCGTATGGAGCCCGAGTGACAGCACCATTTGGTACCCAGATGCGGCGCTTCTGCGGAGGGGTGGTCATGTTGGAGGAGGAACCACCCTCACGCGAGTGCTTGCGAGACTCCTCGAACGCCTTGCGCCCATTTTCTTCATTGAGCGCGGTGTTAACGAGCTCCTCGAAGCTGTTGGCCTTGATGTTGGTGAGGGCATACTTTAGTTCCGGGTTAAAACCTCTGCGGAACCTTGCAATCTTCTTAGCCTCGGTGGACACCTCATCACCAGCGTAACGAGCGAGGCGATTGAACTCACTCTGATAGCCGATGACGTCCAACTTGCCCTGCTTGAGTGAGCAAAACTCTTCACGCATCCTTTCCATGAGACCATCTGGAATGTGGTGCTTCAGGAAGGCCTCCTTGAAACAACCCCACGTGATTGGAAAGCCAGCTCTCATGGCCTGGTAGTTTTCCCACCAAGTAGCTGCCTGGCCCTTCAGCAGATAGGAGGCATACTTGACCTTGTCTTCCTCAGCAACGTGAGCAATCTCCAGAGCCTTAGCTATCTCACGGATCCAGTCATCAGCGTCCAGAGGCTCGCGTGTGGCCACGAAAGCTCTCGGACCCAGACTGAGGAACTCCTTGATGGTGACTCGTGGAGCCGTCTGGTTGTTATGCTGATTAGTCTGAAACTGGGCCATCTGTGCCATGACTTGGGTCATCTGAGTCAACAGCTCCATGATTGGCGGTGGCTCAGGCGGGTTGTTCCTTGTTGGCGGCATCCTGAATGGAAATGCATTTTAGCACAACAATAGAAAAGGATAGACTTGGAAACCGAAAGAGCGATTATTCCGACGCATGAATAGATAACCAACAGGTACATCATCACATGTTCAAATACATCAGAATATCCAACACACCACAAATGGTTCGAATGCCAAAGGATAACTAAACATAGCTAAGAATGGATACATCGGTACTCCCATGCTCATCACGCAGGACGGCGACTAGGAGTACGGCGAGAGGTACGGTGAGGAGCACGCCCATGAAAGTAGGTAGAACGACGATCCACGTAGATCTGACGTGGTCTGAGAGCGACTCTAGGTGTGGTGAAGTACATAGCGTCGACTCCCTGTGCTCCAAAGCGTGGAATCCTAGTGTAACCAGCACCGAGGTTGAGGAGTGGACCTCTGATCGGCTCGTAACCTCCAGCATCTGGCAGACGACGACCAACTGGCTGATCGAAACGTGCAAAGCGCTCGTCTCCAACAAAGTCTGTGGTGTAAGTCGCCAGACGAGTCAAAGCTAGGTAGAGCTGCTCTCTGACTGAAGCCAACTCCTGAGATAGTGTGCTGGCAACTGCGTCACTGTGCCTCACAAACTGAGCGGTGGTGTGCAGCCTGGAGTTATCATGCTCGTAGACATCCAAGTTGTCGTAGAGAGTGAAGTGAGCTCCCTCCGAAGTGATGTAACCACGGGGGATGTGGCGATAGATAGAATCGTCAAATCCCCAGTAGTCAGCACGAAGGACGGTGAGACTCACATAAGCTGTCTGCTGCACAGCCATATCCACTGTGGAACCTACTGCCTCGTAGCGGTGGACTACGCTCATGCCATCATCTGACAGAATGTAGACGATAGCCTAGTAGTAGGTCTGGTCAAACTCTCGCTGCTGCTCGTAGACCTGGTACTCTGGTGCCCAACGGAACCCCAGAAAAGTGACCATGTCTCTCAGCATCTCCGGATAACCGGCAGTGCTCTCGCAACGAGTCATACGAACCACCTGCAGGTAGAACCTGAGATCCATCTGCAGATGATCGGGGAAGTTTTGATTAGACGCCGGTAGAAGAACTGAAGTGGAAAGCAACAACAAGGTTTCAACGGACGAAAAGGATGTTGAGAAGAACAGGATATTGAAGCAACATTGGGGAAACACGAGACCAAACACTCCTGAGGTACTACGGAAAACCCATCCGGGCTTCTAAAGGATCAATATCTACTGCTTAAGGAATAGAGGATCTGCTTCCAGGGCTTACACGCCTCCGTTCTCAATCATGAGTAGGCAACATGATAAATCATGTCACAACCACCTCCATTCCTATGGTCTAGTAGATATAACTATCCTATAGAAACCAGGATACGTGAAATCCTAACTTGAAAGTTTAGGTGAGGAGAGAAAACAACGTTGCACTTCCTTACCAGAAAAAGGGAGGGTGGGTGGGGAAAGAAATAAAAGAACAGAATTCCTACTCTGACGTTTCATTTTTCCTATATAGCTACAAAATAGTTTCTAGACTCAACTGCGACCAGTAAAAGGGATCCTACAGGCAGACAGGCTCTGATACCATTTGTCGCACCCGGACTTCTAGAAGATACTCACAGTCCGCTAAACAGTAGAACAAATGGCTTACGGGGCATACCGGCACCCGCATCTCAATATGAGCAGGCCAACACGTAAACGTGTGACAACCATTCTCTACTATCCATCGTCTGCGTAAACCATCCCATAGAAATCCGACTACTTCCATTGACGTACTTCATAACATACACACATGGTACGTCAACGGCATTTGAACAAGTGATATCACAACATATCTCTAAGACACAAAAGATTGAAATAAGTTGCAAATAGCTCTCACTAGAGCAGAGATAGCAAATACAATCATCCAGAGGACACATGTCCCAACAATTCATCATTACATCACAGCGGAAGCATCCAAAGTGTATGAGTACAGACAAAATCCAAATAGGCCTAAGAGGCCGGAAACGAAAAGACGGAGCCCATCCACGATGTCTCGGATCCTGTCCGGGTCCGCTATCTACTCGTCAACAGCCTCGTCATACTCCACGTAGTAGCCACCATGGGGATCCTCGGAAACGTAGTCTGCGGAAACCATAGCCCCAAAGGGGTCAGTACAGACAAGTACTGGCAAGAAAGACTCACAAGATACCAAAGTGTACCTGGCAACACCAAGTACAGATGCTTTGGGTTCAACGGAAGATTAGGTGATACAAAAGTGCGGCAGCAGGCTGCTCTAACCAACTACAGAAACATGCTACAACTTCCGGCTAAAAGAAAGGGGATAAGATAGCGTATCGTAACCAACTACTACTATCCTCAAAAAAACCCATCCTGGATCTCGCCCCTTATCCAAAGAAGCAATCCGAGGATAACTCACACAGTTGGATTAATGATGATTCAAGTTATTGTGTCAATAAGACTATTACTAGTCAAGTTATCATTAGTTAGGTGTAAGTTGTTCTGAGTACTTGTTAGCCAGTACTTTCACCAAGTCATCCATAACCGCGGAAAACACGGCTTCTCGAGAAGATTTAACCCTGCAGGGATGCACCAATTTGGCCGTACACGTAAGAATAACCCGCCAGACGGAATGGCCCTTCCACCAAGCGGGGCACTCAACACAACTCAACTCTTCTTCGCATCAAGCCCAAAGAACCCCGTGCAATTGAGCGCACGGCTAATCAAGCCCCACGAAGAAAAGGGGACCCTCATAGCACTCTAAGAACGTGTCTCTCTAAATGCCGACTACAAAAGTTTCCACCCTGGCCTCGGGTTCGTACCTGCATATGCGTGCGGCAAATAGAAAACCCGAACTAAATGAGGCGATTTGGACGAGATGCGAATCGAATCAAATTGAGGGGGGCGCCCATACACGCTTCCCACATGCGGTTAGTGCGCTCATCATGGATCAGTAGACAAGACCCTTTTCCTAATTAGGGTCGACACTAGCAGGCCTCAAAACCACGCCGGGCCTCCTGCCGGTGCCTTATCATCAAATTAGCATTACCTCAAACATTAACAGGTTGATTGTTTAAACATCGAGCCCCAGAACATGATAAATAAGGTAACAGTAATAACGGACAGCAGACTCGAGCATAAACAACCCTAAGCATGCTAGTAAGACACGGGCAACAAGCAACAGGGTTATAGGTGTGGAGGTGAGGCTATATCAGGTATACAGGATAACATGTGATAGGATCGAACACAAGCAACGATTCATAAGGCTAGCAGGATAGACAACGGAAAGTATCGGTATCCAGTGTGGAAAGGAACACAATGGTTCATGTGAGTGAATACTTGCCTGCAAACTCAGTAGCCTGGTACTGAGCTAACTCCTCAGAAGTAGTGTCGTAAACCTCGTCTGTCTCAGCGTCGTCGTCTAATCGAGAAGAAGCAAACAAACAACGTAGAGAGACAAACAATCAATAACATGGCATAATGCACAATCATGGGATGATGCATGACAATTTAATTAATGCATCAAAGATAAGATAGCTGACATGGTAACATAATTAAATGGACCCATATGCAATTTGGATTGCATATGGAAAGCCCATGAATTAAGGTTGGTTTAGATGATCTACAACTAAACAACATGTGAAAGTGGATTAGTATGATGCATGGATGAGGAAAACAGAAAGAAAACAACAATAGCTTCCATTTGAAATGAAGTTTACCAAGTTTGGAATTTTATTTATTAAGTTATGAAAAATTGGCTTCTTAAAGGTGTTACACAAGCATTTGTTGTTTTCACCCATTTTAATTGTTTAAAATAGATAACAAAATTCATATTTGGAAAGAACATAAAATTTTAGGTGGAATACATGTTTCATTTGTTGAAAAAGGATTTAAGATGAATTAATTATGAATTAAACAAGTTTAAACAAGATTTAAATGAATTTAATTCAATTATGAATTTATTTGAATTTTTATTTTTTCAAAACATTTAATAAAATTCATATTTGAAAAGATTACACTTTTCTGGTTTGAAAACATATTTTATTTGTTCAAAAAGAATTTAATTTGACCAAGTTATGAATTTAGCAATTTTAAATGAATTAAACAAGGTTTAAATTATTTAACCCATTTTATTTATTCAAAACATGAAACAAAGTTTATATCTAAAAAGGTGGTTCAAATTGGCATGGAAAACATATTTTATATGGGACATTTGAATTAAATTTGAAATAGTTATGAAATTGACCAAATTTTAATTAGTAGTTTGAATTTGAATTTTTGAAACAATTTGAAATGTTCAAAACAGAAAACAAATGATTTAAACAGGTAGAGAATTAAATTTGGTTCAGAATACATATTTTATTTATATTATTTGGATTTGAAATTCAAAAGTTATTTGTATTTGAAATTTGTGGGCTAAACTGTAATTTTAAAACATTTAGATTTGGTCCAGGGGCTTGGACGCAAAAAGAAACTCACAGAAATGCCCCTGGAACTATTTTGCACGCAGCAGAACGACCCCTGGGTCACTGGCCTGTGGGCCAGTGCCCAGCTGTCGCTGCGCGGCCCGCGTGTGGATGCTTGCGTCGCATCCACAACCACAGGAAGGTGGGCCCTGCACTCCCGCGTGGCAAACGCGCAAAAAGGGTGGGATTAATCCCGCGGAGGCGAGGGATCGAACCATCGCCCTCGGGTGCGCGGCGCAGCGCTCTGGCCACTGGGGTGTGTTGCTGTTTGTTGTCAGGTAAGGGGCTCGGGGGGGTATGAGGTGGTGTTCGCGTCAGTTAACTGAATTTCAGTTCAGTTAACTGGACCTCGACAGGACGGTGCTCGCCGGCGGCGATCTCGCGCGCTGCTATGCTCGTGGTTGCTGTTTGGGTGCGTACAAGGCGATGTGGTCGTGCGTGCTCGTGCAGAGAGGACAGCGAGAGGAAGGTGGACGTGCTGCTCACCGTGGGGAAAACGGAGGGAGGAGGAGGTGCTCGACGGGACAGGACGGCGGCGACAGTGAGTGGACGGCGGCGTCGTTCCGGTGGCTCTCAGCCACCGAGGAGGTGTCGAGGAGGACGGCGGCAGTACGGGGGTCTGATCCCCGTGCTCAGCCCGCGCGGAGGCTAGCCATAACGGCGGCGATCACCGGAGATTCAGGTCGCTGCGGTGGTGGTGGCGCAGAGAGATGCAGAGGAGGGAGGAGAAGAAGGAAGAAATGGCGGCGGTGGCGCGAGGGAGAGAGAGGTGGAGAGCTAGGGCACGGGAGGAGCTCGAGGGTGAGCTATAAGGAGGAGGGGAACGCGCGGTGGCCGTTCCCTCCGCCGTACCGTCGACGTGGGCGTGCTGGATGCGCGCCGTACAGGTAGGTGACGAGGGGGGTACCAGGCCGTGCTGGTGGGCTGGGCTCAGCCCACTGGCCTGCCTCTCCCCTCTGTTATTTTATTTTTGTTTTATTATTTTTCTGTTCTGTTTTTTTTTTTTGCTGAAAAGAAAAGAGGAAGAAAAGAGTGGGTTTTTGGGTTTAGAAAAATTAGGGTATAATTTTTATAGTTTAGTTATTGTGAAAGCACAGATGTGCAACTTTCTGTTTTTCAGAATTTTCAAAATGGTTGCTGTTTGGAAAATTTAATTGAATTTTTGAATGAAATTTGAATTATTAGATTATTTAACTTAAGCAAGTTAATGGTTTGATCTTCCAACTTTAATGGAAACAAAATGATGTTTGGGTTTGAAATTTTCATTTGAAAATTTGTAACAGAACAAGTATGAAACAAAATTTGAAATTTGATTTGAAAATTCAAATAGAAAACAAGGGAAAACAAAAGGAAAACAATGAAAACAAATGCAAAACAAATGCAAAATTTAAGATGCCATGATGCAAACATAAAATAACAAAGAGCAAACATTCTAAAGGTTGTTTTTCATACTTGAGATGTTACAAAACGCCCCCCCCCCTTGAAGGAATCGCGCCCCGAGATTCCTACTGAGAAGAGAAAAGGTCCGGATACTTCTTGCGAAGATCCTCTTCGGTCTCCCACGTTGCCTCTTTATCGGAATGATGAGACCACTGCACTTTCAAGAACTTGGTGCTCTTGTTGCGAGTTTTACGCTCGGTCTCATCGAGAATACGAATAGGGTGCTCCTCATAAGAGAGATCTTCTTGCAGTTCAATGGAATCATGATCAACTGCACGATCTGGATCTTTGAAACACCTCTTGAGCTGTGACACGTGAAACACATCGTGCACCTTGGATAGCTTTTCTGGAAGTTCAAGACGATAGGCATTTTCCGCACGCCTTGAGAGAATGTTGAAAGGACCAATATATCTTGGTGCAAGCTTTCCTTTGACACCAAAACGATGAGTGCCTCTAAGGGGAGTTACACGGAGATATGCTTTGTCACCAGGTGCATAGATCATATCCCTGTGCTTGCTGTCATAGTAGCTTTTCTGACGAGACTGAGCAATCTTGAGATTGTCATGAATGATACGAACTTTATCTTCGGCTTCCTTAACAATGTCAGGGCCTAAGAGTGAACGTTCACCAGCTCCAGACCAATTGATTGGACTCCTGCATCTGCGGGCATAAAGAGCCTCAAATGGTGCCATGCCTAGGCTTGTCTGGAAGCTGTTGTTGTAGGAGAATTCGGCATATGGAAGACATTCCTCCCATTTCATGCCAAAGGAGAGACCACATGCTCTGAGCATATCCTCGAGAATCTGATTGACTCTCTCGACTTGCCCTTGAGACTGAGGGTGATAGGCTGTGCTGAACAGAAGTTTGGTGCCCAATGCTTCTTGAAAGCTTTTCCAGAAATGAGAAGTGAATATGCTTCCACGGTCTGAGCTTATTTCCAATGGAACACCATGAAGAGGAACAATCTTTGCTGTGTAGAGCTATGCTAACTGACTAGCTGAGATTGTTTCTTTGACAGGAAAGAAGTGAGCTACTTCAGGGAGACGATCAATGACAACGAAGATTGCATCGTTTCCCCTCTTGGACTTTGGAAAACCAGTGACGAAGTCCATTTCAATCACGTCCCACTTCCACTCAGGGATTTTCAGAGGTTGGAGAAGACCGGCTGTTTTCTGATGAACTGCCTTAACACGTTGACAAACGTCGCATTCAGAAACGTATTGAGCAATTTCACGTTTCATGCCAGGCCACCAATACAGTGTCTTGAGATCCTGGTACATCTTTGTACTTCCAGGGTGTATGGAGAGAGGAGTTTCATGAGCCTCCTTGAGAATGACATCTTTGAGACTTTGAACTTGAGGAACTGCAATGCGTCCTTCGAAGAACACAGTTCCCTTGTCATCAATTGAGAAGGACTTAAATTTCTCCTTGCCTTCTTTGATGTGTTCTACCATCTTCTTGATTTCAGTATCACGAAGTTGTTCAGAACGAATCTTGTCCTCGAGAGTTGGACTGGCTGTCAAGTTTGCAAGATAGCCTTGAGGAACAAGACCAAGGTTGAGCTTCTGAAATTCTTCATGAAGAGGAGGTTGGCTTTCCATGATCATGAGATTATTGCAATACGACTTGCGACTGAGAGCATCGGCCATAACATTAGCCTTGCCTGGAGTGTAAGAAATGGTAAGATCAAAGTCTTTAATCTTTTCAATCCATCTCCTTTGCCTGAGGTTTAGATCTGGTTGAGTGAAGATATACTTCAGACTCTTATGATCAGAAAAGATTTCAGTGCGATTACCCAACAAGTATTGTCTCCATTTCTTGAGGGCAAACACAACTGCTGCAAGTTCAAGGTCATGAATGGGATAATTGAGCTCATGTGCGTTCAACTGACGTGAAGCATAAGCCACAACTTGACGTTCTTGCATAAGAACTGCACCTAGACCTTGGAGAGAAGCATCACAGAATATCTGGAAAGGTTTGGAAGGATCTGGGCTACCAAAACTGGTGTAGAAGTGAGTTTAGTCTTCAGGAGATTGAAACTTTCATCACATTGTGGAGACCAAACGAACTTCTTGTCCTTCTTAGTGAGGTCAGTGAGAGGTTTGGCAATCTTGGAGAAGTTTTGGACGAAACGACGGCAATAGCTAGCCAAGCCAAGAAAACTTCTTACTTGCTTCACCGTCTTTGGAGGTTTCCAATCAACAATTGCTTTAACCTTTTCTGGATCAATGGCTATGCCCTTGGCAGAGATGACATGACCAAGGTAAGCAACTTCTGAAATCCAGAACTCACATTTGGAGAACTTGGCATATAGACGATGCTCGCGAAGTTTCATGAGAGTGAGACGAAGATGTTCTTCATGCTCTTCCTCGGATTTTGAGTAGACAAGAATGTCATCGAGATATACCACAACGAACTTGTCGAGGTATTCATGGAAGACAGAATTCATGAGTCGAGAGAAGGTCGCCGGTGCATTGGTGAGACCAAAGGACATGACGGTGAATTCATATAGACCGTAGTGAGTGGTGAAAGCTGTTTTTGGAATATCCTCTTTTCTGATCTTTATTTGATGGTAACCCATTCTCAAGTCCAACTTGGAGAATATTGAGGCTCCAGCAAGTTGATCAAAAAGATCATCAATACAAGGAATTGGATACTTGTTTTTGATAGTTTTCTCGTTAAGAGGACGATAGTCAACAACGAGTCTCTTTGTGTGATCCTTCTTCGCAACGAACAGAGTTGGGCAACCCCAAGCCGAGGAACTAGGTTGAATGTAACCTTTTTCCATGTACATATCAATTTGTTCCTTTAACAACTTCAGCTCGGGAGTTCCTATCTTGTAGGGATGCTTAGAGATTGGAGCAGTACCTGGCTCAAGCTCGATCACGAACTCAACAGCTCTGTCCGGAGGCATCCCTGGCAACTCTTCTGGAAAGACGTCAGGGAATTCGCAAACCACCGGAACATTTTCAAGTGAAGGTAGAGGTTTTGCATCGAGGTTGCACAGCTGAATGGAACTTGATTCATTTGGAGAATAGACTATCTGGCCAGAAGGGTGGGATAGAGTTATTGACTTTTGAGCACAGTCAATCCTTGCTTTATTAGCTTTCAGCCAATCCATACCAAGAATGACATCAATGTCAGAACTTCCCAGCAACATGAGTGAGGCAAGGAAAATGTGGCCTCCAATTAGGATTTGATTGTCCTTACTTATCTTGGAAGTCAACATTTGAGATCCCGGGGAGTGAACAGTGATTTGATTGCTTAGTGGAACCACAATTAGGTTGTTTGTTGTGGCAAAAATCTTTGACACAAAAGAATGCGATGCTCCGGTATCAAACAACACTTTAGCTGGAAAAGAGTTTACGGGTAATATACCGAGAACGACGTCAGGAGCTTCCTCAGCTTTGTCGATCTTACATGATTCACCCTTGCGGTACTCCCGACAGGCCTGTTGTTGGAGTTGAAGGCCTTAGGCGGGGGAGCGCGCACCATTGCCTGGTTTGTGTTGGGACGAGGTGGTGGTGGAGGTAGCTGCCTCTGCGTGCACTTGTCAGCGTAGTGCCCCGTCTGCTTGCACTTGTAGCAAGTGAGGACACGAGGAAGCCCTGGCCTTGGCTGCCCCATCGAAGCCCTTGGATCATGCATCTGAACAGGGTTGGGTGGGCGGGGAGCGAAGCCTGGAGAAGCTTGGGCGTATGGAGCCCGAGTGACAGCACCATTTGGTACCCAGATGCGGCGCTTCTGCGGAGGGGTGGTCATGTTGGAGGAGGAACCACCCTCACGCGAGTGCTTGCGAGACTCCTCGAACGCCTTGCGCCCATTTTCTTCATTGAGCGCGGTGTTAACGAGCTCCTCGAAGCTGTTGGCCTTGATGTTGGTGAGGGCATACTTTAGTTCCGGGTTAAAACCTCTGCGGAACCTTGCCATCTTCTTAGCCTCGGTGGACACCTCATCACCAGCGTAACGAGCGAGGCGATTGAACTCACTCTGATAGCCGATGACGTCCAACTTGCCCTGCTTGAGTGAGCAAAACTCTTCACGCATCCTTTCCATGAGACCATCTGGAATGTGGTGCTTCAGGAAGGCCTCCTTGAAACAACCCCACGTGATTGGAAAGCCAGCTCTCATGGCCTGGTAGTTTTCCCACCAAGTAGCTGCCTGGCCCTTCAGCAGATAGGAGGCATACTTGACCTTGTCTTCCTCAGCAATGTGAGCAATCTCCAGAGCCTTAGCTATCTCACGGATCCAATCATCAGCGTCCAGAGGCTCGCGTGTGGCCACGAAAGCTCTCGGACCCAGACTGGGGAACTCCTTGATGGTGACTCGTGGAGCCGTCTGGTTGTTATGCTGATTAGTCTGAAACTGGGCCATCTGTGCCATGACTTGGGTCATCTGAGTCAACAGCTCCGTGATTGGCGGTGGCTCAGGCGGGTTGTTCCTTGTTGGCGGCATCCTGAATGGAAATGCATTTTAGCACAACAATAGAAAAGGATAGACTTGGAAACCGAAAGAGCGATTATTCCGACGCATGAATAGATAACCAACAGGTACATCATCACATGTTCAAATACATCAGAATATCCAACACACCACAAATGGTTCGAATGCCAAAGGATAACTAAACATAGCTAAGAATGGATACATCGGTACTCCCATGCTCATCACGCAGGACGGCGACTAGGAGTACGGCGAGAGGTACGGTGAGGAGCACGCCCACGAAAGTAGGTAGAACGACGATCCACGTAGATCTGACGTGGTCTGAGAGTGACTCTAGGTGTGGTGAAGTACATAGCGTCGACTCCATGTGCTCCAAAGCGTGGAATCCCAGTGTAACCAGCACCGAGGTTGAGGAGTGGACCTCTGATCGGCTCGTAACCTCCAGCATCTGGCAAACGACGACCAACTGGCTGATCGAAACGTGCAAAGCGCTCGTCTCCAACAAAGTCTGTGGTGTAAGTCGCCAGACGAGTCAAAGCTAGGTAGAGCTGCTCTCTGACTGAAGCCAACTCCTGAGATAGTGTGCTGGCAACTGCGTCACTGTGCCTCACAAACTGAGCGGTGGTGTGCAGCCTGGAGTTATCATGCTCGTAGACATCCTAGTTGTCGTAGAGAGTGAAGTGAGCTCCCTCCGAAGTGATGTAACCACAGGGGATGTGGCGATAGATAGAATCGTCAAATCCCCAGTAGTCAGCACGAAGGACGGTGAGACTCACATAAACTGTCTGCTGCACAGCCATATCCACTGTGGAACCTACTGCCTCGTAGCGGTGGACTACGCTCATGCCATCATCTGACAGAATGTAGACGATAGCCTGGTAGTAGGTCTGGTCAAACTCTCGCTGCTGCTCGTAGACCTGGTACTCTGGTGCCCAACGGAACCCCAGAAAAGTGATCATGTCTCTCAGCATCTCCGGATAACCGGCAGTGCTCTCGCAACGAGTCATACGAACCACCTGCGGGTAGAACCTGAGATCCATCTGCAAATGATCGGGGAAGTTTTGATTAGACGCCGGTAGAAGAACTGAAGTGGAAAGCAACAACAAGGTTTCAACGGACGAAAAGGATGTTGAGAAGAACAGGATATTGAAGCAACATTGGGGAAACACGAGACCAAACACTCCTGAGGTACTACGGAAAACCCATCCGGGCTTCTAAAGGATCAATATCTACTGCTTAAGGAATAGAGGACCTGCTTCCGGGGCTTACACGCCTCCGTTCTCAATCATGAGTAGGCAACATGATAAATCATGTCACAACCACCTCCATTCCTATGGTCTAGTAGATATAACTATCCTATAGAAACCAGGATACGTGAAATCCTAACTTGAAAGTTTAGGTGAGGAGAGAAAACAACGTTGCACTTCCTTACCAGAAAAAGGGAGGGTGGGTGGGGAAAGAAATAAAAGAACAGAATTCCTACTCTGACGTTTCATTTTTCCTATATAGCTACAAAATAGTTTCTAGACTCAACTGCGACCAGTAAAAGGGATCCTACAGGCAGACAGGCTCTGATACCATTTGTCGCACCCGGACTTCTAGAAGATACTCACAGTCCGCTAAACAGTAGAACAAATGGCTTACGGGGCATACGGGCACCCGCATCTCAATATGAGCAGGCCAACACGTAAACGTGTGACAACCATTCTCTACTATCCATCGTCTGCGTAAACCATCCCATAGAAATCCGACTACTTCCATTGACGTACTTCATAACATACACACATGGTACGTCAACGACATTTGAACAAGTGATATCACAACATATCTCTAAGACACAAAAGATTGAAATAAGTTGCAAATAGCTCTCACTAGAGCAGAGATAGCAAATACAATCATCCAGAGGACACATGTCCCAACAATTCATCATTACATCACAGCGGAAGCATCCAAAGTGTCTGAGTACAGACAAAATCCAAATAGGCCTAAGAGGCCGGAAACGAAAAGACGGAGCCCATCCACGATGTCTCGGATCCTGCCCGGGTCCGCTATCTACTCGTCAACAGCCTCGTCATACTCCACGTAGTAGCCACCATGGGGATCCTCGGAAACGTAGTCTGCGGAAACCACAGCCCCAAAGGGGTCAGTACAGACAAGTACTGGCAAGCAAGACTCACAAGATACCAAAGTGTACCTGGCAACACCAAGTACAGATGCTTTGGGTTCAACGGAAGATTAGGTGATACAAAAGTGCGGCAGCAGGCTGCTCTAACCAACTACAGAAACATCCTACAACTTCCGGCTAAAAGAAAGGGGATAAGATAGCGTATCGTAACCAACTACTACTATCCTCAAACAAACCCATCCTGGATCTCGCCCCTTATCCGAAGAAGCAATCCGAGGATAACTCACACAGTTGGATTAATGATGATTCAAGTTATTGTGTCAATAAGACTATTACTAGTCAAGTTATCATTAGTTAGGTGTAAGTTGTTCTGAGTACTTGTTAGCCAGTACTTTCACCAAGTCATCCATAACCGCGGAAAACACGGCTTCTCGAGAAGATTTAACCCTGCAGGGATGCACCAATTTGGCCGTACACGTAAGAATAACCCGCCAGATGGAATGGCCCTTCCACCAAGCGGGGCACTCAACACAACTCAACTCTTCTTCGCATCAAGCCCAAAGAACCCCGTGCAATTGAGCGCACGGCTAATCAAGCCCCACGAAGAAAAGGGGACCCTCATAGCACTCTAAGAACGTGTCTCCCTAAATGCCGACTACAAAAGTTTCCACCCTGGCCTCGGGTTCGTACCTGCATATGCGTGCGGCAAATAGAAAACCCGAACTAAATGAGGCGATTTGGACGAGATGCGAATCGAATCAAATTGAGGGGGGAGCCCATACACGCTTCCCACATGCGGTTAGTGCGATTATCATGGATCAGTAGACAAGACCCTTTTCCTAATTAGGGTCGACACTAGCAGGCCTCAAAACCACGCCGGGCCTCCTGCCGGTGCCTTATCATCAAATTAGCATTACCTCAAACATTAACAGGTTGATTATTTAAACATCGAGCCCCAGAACATGATAAATAAGGTAACAGTAATAACGGACAGCAGACTCGAGCATAAACAACCCTAAGCATGCTAGTAAGACACGGGCAACAAGCAACAGGGTTATAGGTGTGGAGGTGAGGCTATATCATGTATACAGGATAACATGTGATAGGATCGAACACAAGCAACGATTCATAAGGCTAGCAGGATAGACAACGGAAAGTATCGGTATCCAGTGTGGAAAGGAACACAATGGTTCATGTGAGTGAATACTTGCCTGCAAACTCAGTAGCCTGGTACTGAGCTAACTCCTCAGAAGTAGTG
This sequence comes from Alopecurus myosuroides, assembly GCA_028641055.1. Taxonomy (NCBI): domain Eukaryota; kingdom Viridiplantae; phylum Streptophyta; class Magnoliopsida; order Poales; family Poaceae; genus Alopecurus; species Alopecurus myosuroides. The sequence goes on from CM054059.1 coordinate 154,693,119, forward strand.
TCGTAAACCTCGTCTGTCTCAGCGTCGTCGTCTAATCGGGAAGAAGCAAACAAACAACGCAGAGAGACAAACAATCAATAACATGGCATAATGCACAATCATGGGATGATGCATGACAATTTAATTGATGCATCAAAGATAAGATAGCTGACATGGTAACATAATTAAATGGACCCATATGCAATTTGGATTGCATATGGAAAGCCCATGAATTAAGGTTGGTTTAGAAGATCTACAACTAAACAACATGTGAAAGTGGATTATCATGATGCATGGATGAGGAAAACAGAAAGAAAACAACAATAGCTTCCATTTGAAATCCAGAACTCACATTTGGAGGACTTGGCATAAAGACGATGCTCGCGAAGTTTCATGAGAGTGAGACGAAGATGTTCTTCATGCTCTTCCTCGGATTTTGAGTAGACAAGAATGTCATCGAGATATACCACAACGAACTTGTCGAGGTATTCATGGAAGACAGAATTCATGAGTCGAGAGAAGGTCGCCGGTGCATTGGTGAGACCAAAGGACATGACGGTGAATTCATATAGACCGTAGCGAGTGGTGAAAGCTGTTTTTGGAATATCCTCTTTTCTGATCTTTATTTGATGGTAACCCATTCTCAAGTCCAACTTGGAGAATATTGAGGCTCCAGCAAGTTGATCAAAAAGATCATCAATACGAGGAATTGGATACTTGTTTTTGATAGTTTTCTCGTTAAGAGGACGATAGTCAACAACGAGTCTCTTTGTGTGATCCTTCTTCGCAACGAACAGAGTTGGGCAACCCCAAGCCGAGGAACTAGGTTGAATGTAACCTTTTTCCATGTACATATCAATTTTTTCCTTTAACAACTTCAGCTCGGGAGTTCCTATCTTGTAGGGATGCTTAGAGATTGGAGCAGTACCTGGCTCAAGCTCGATCACGAACTCAACAGCTCTGTCCGGAGGCATCCCTGGCAACTCTTCTGGAAAGACGTCAGGGAATTCGCAAACCACCGGAACATTTTCAAGTGAAGGTAGAGGTTTTGCATCGAGGTTGCACAGCTGAATGAAACTTGATTCATTTGGAGAATAGACTATCTGGCCAGAAGGGTGGGATAGAGTTATTGACTTTTGAGCACAGTCAATCCTTGCTTTATTAGCTTTCAGCCAATCCATACCAAGAATGACATCAATGTCAGAACTTCCCAGCAACATGAGTGAGGCAAGGAAAATGTGGCCTCCAATTAGGATTTGATTGTCCTTACTTATCTTGGAAGTCAACATTTGAGATCCCGGGGAGTGAACAGTGATTTGATTGCTTAGTGGAACCACAATTAGGTTGTTTGTTGTGGCAAAAATCTTTGACACAAAAGAATGCGATGCTCCGGTATCAAACAACACTTTAGCTGGAAAAGAGTTTACGGGTAATATACCGAGAACGACGTCAGGAGCTTCCTCAGCTTTGTCGATCTTACATGATTCACCCTTGCGGTACTCCCGACAGGCCTGTTGTTGGAGTTGAAGGCCTTAGGCGGGGGAGCGCGCACCATTGCCTGGTTTGTGTTGGGACGAGGTGGTGGTGGAGGTAGCTGCCTCTGCGTGCACTTGTCAGCGTAGTGCCCCGTCTGCTTGCACTTGTAGCAAGTGAGGACACGAGGAAGCCCTGGCCTTGGCTGCCCCATCGAAGCCCTTGGATCATGCATCTGAACAGGGTTGGGTGGGCGGGGAGCGAAGCCTGGAGAAGCTTGGGCGTATGGAGCCCGAGTGACAGCACCATTTGGTACCCAGATGCGGCGCTTCTGCGGAGGGGTGGTCATGTTGGAGGAGGAACCACCCTCACGCGAGTGCTTGCGAGACTCCTCGAACGCCTTGCGCCCATTTTCTTCATTGAGCGCGGTGTTAACGAGCTCCTCGAAGCTGTTGGCCTTGATGTTGGTGAGGGCATACTTTAGTTCCGGGTTAAAACCTCTGCGGAACCTTGCCATCTTCTTAGCCTCGGTGGACACCTCATCACCAGCGTAACGAGCGAGGCGATTGAACTCACTCTGATAGCCGATGACGTCCAACTTGCCCTGCTTGAGTGAGCAAAACTCTTCACGCATCCTTTCCATGAGACCATCTGGAATGTGGTGCTTCAGGAAGGCCTCCTTGAAACAACCCCACGTGATTGGAAAGCCAGCTCTCATGGCCTGGTAGTTTTCCCACCAAGTAGCTGCCTGGCCCTTCAGCAGATAGGAGGCATACTTGACCTTGTCTTCCTCAGCAATGTGAGCAATCTCCAGAGCCTTAGCTATCTCACGGATCCAATCATCAGCGTCCAGAGGCTCGCGTGTGGCCACGAAAGCTCTCGGACCCAGACTGGGGAACTCCTTGATGGTGACTCGTGGAGCCGTCTGGTTGTTATGCTGATTAGTCTGAAACTGGGCCATCTGTGCCATGACTTGGGTCATCTGAGTCAACAGCTCCGTGATTGGCGGTGGCTCAGGCGGGTTGTTCCTTGTTGGCGGCATCCTGAATGGAAATGCATTTTAGCACAACAATAGAAAAGGATAGACTTGGAAACCGAAAGAGCGATTATTCCGACGCATGAATAGATAACCAACAGGTACATCATCACATGTTCAAATACATCAGAATATCCAACACACCACAAATGGTTCGAATGCCAAAGGATAACTAAACATAGCTAAGAATGGATACATCGGTACTCCCATGCTCATCACGCAGGACGGCGACTAGGAGTACGGCGAGAGGTACGGTGAGGAGCACGCCCACGAAAGTAGGTAGAACGACGATCCACGTAGATCTGACGTGGTCTGAGAGTGACTCTAGGTGTGGTGAAGTACATAGCGTCGACTCCATGTGCTCCAAAGCGTGGAATCCCAGTGTAACCAGCACCGAGGTTGAGGAGTGGACCTCTGATCGGCTCGTAACCTCCAGCATCTGGCAAACGACGACCAACTGGCTGATCGAAACGTGCAAAGCGCTCGTCTCCAACAAAGTCTGTGGTGTAAGTCGCCAGACGAGTCAAAGCTAGGTAGAGCTGCTCTCTGACTGAAGCCAACTCCTGAGATAGTGTGCTGGCAACTGCGTCACTGTGCCTCACAAACTGAGCGGTGGTGTGCAGCCTGGAGTTATCATGCTCGTAGACATCCTAGTTGTCGTAGAGAGTGAAGTGAGCTCCCTCCGAAGTGATGTAACCACAGGGGATGTGGCGATAGATAGAATCGTCAAATCCCCAGTAGTCAGCACGAAGGACGGTGAGACTCACATAAACTGTCTGCTGCACAGCCATATCCACTGTGGAACCTACTGCCTCGTAGCGGTGGACTACGCTCATGCCATCATCTGACAGAATGTAGACGATAGCCTGGTAGTAGGTCTGGTCAAACTCTCGCTGCTGCTCGTAGACCTGGTACTCTGGTGCCCAACGGAACCCCAGAAAAGTGATCATGTCTCTCAGCATCTCCGGATAACCGGCAGTGCTCTCGCAACGAGTCATACGAACCACCTGCGGGTAGAACCTGAGATCCATCTGCAAATGATCGGGGAAGTTTTGATTAGACGCCGGTAGAAGAACTGAAGTGGAAAGCAACAACAAGGTTTCAACGGACGAAAAGGATGTTGAGAAGAACAGGATATTGAAGCAACATTGGGGAAACACGAGACCAAACACTCCTGAGGTACTACGGAAAACCCATCCGGGCTTCTAAAGGATCAATATCTACTGCTTAAGGAATAGAGGACCTGCTTCCGGGGCTTACACGCCTTCGTTCTCAATCATGAGTAGGCAACATGATAAATCATGTCACAACCACCTCCATTCCTATGGTCTAGTAGATATAACTATCCTATAGAAACCAGGATACGTGAAATCCTAACTTGAAAGTTTAGGTGAGGAGAGAAAACAACGTTGCACTTCCTTACCAGAAAAAGGGAGGGTGGGTGGGGAAAGAAATAAAAGAACAGAATTCCTACTCTGACGTTTCATTTTTCCTATATAGCTACAAAATAGTTTCTAGACTCAACTGCGACCAGTAAAAGGGATCCTACAGGCAGACAGGCTCTGATACCATTTGTCGCACCCGGACTTCTAGAAGATACTCACAGTCCGCTAAACAGTAGAACAAATGGCTTACGGGGCATACGGGCACCCGCATCTCAATATGAGCAGGCCAACACGTAAACGTGTGACAACCATTCTCTACTATCCATCGTCTGCGTAAACCATCCCATAGAAATCCGACTACTTCCATTGACGTACTTCATAACATACACACATGGTACGTCAACGACATTTGAACAAGTGATATCACAACATATCTCTAAGACACAAAAGATTGAAATAAGTTGCAAATAGCTCTCACTAGAGCAGAGATAGCAAATACAATCATCCAGAGGACACATGTCCCAACAATTCATCATTACATCACAGCGGAAGCATCCAAAGTGTCTGAGTACAGACAAAATCCAAATAGGCCTAAGAGGCCGGAAACGAAAAGACGGAGCCCATCCACGATGTCTCGGATCCTGCCCGGCTCCGCTATCTACTCGTCAACAGCCTCGTCATACTCCACGTAGTAGCCACCATGGGGATCCTCGGAAACGTAGTCTGCGGAAACCACAGCCCCAAAGGGGTCAGTACAGACAAGTACTGGCAAGCAAGACTCACAAGATACCAAAGTGTACCTGGCAACACCAAGTACAGATGCTTTGGGTTCAACGGAAGATTAGGTGATACAAAAGTGCGGCAGCAGGCTGCTCTAACCAACTACAGAAACATCCTACAACTTCCGGCTAAAAGAAAGGGGATAAGATAGCGTATCGTAACCAACTACTACTATCCTCAAACAAACCCATCCTGGATCTCGCCCCTTATCCGAAGAAGCAATCCGAGGATAACTCACACAGTTGGATTAATGATGATTCAAGTTATTGTGTCAATAAGACTATTACTAGTCAAGTTATCATTAGTTAGGTGTAAGTTGTTCTGAGTACTTGTTAGCCAGTACTTTCACCAAGTCATCCATAACCGCGGAAAACACGGCTTCTCGAGAAGATTTAACCCTGCAGGGATGCACCAATTTGGCCGTACACGTAAGAATAACCCGCCAGATGGAATGGCCCTTCCACCAAGCGGGGCACTCAACACAACTCAACTCTTCTTCGCATCAAGCCCAAAGAACCCCGTGCAATTGAGCGCACGGCTAATCAAGCCCCACGAAGAAAAGGGGACCCTCATAGCACTCTAAGAACGTGTCTCCCTAAATGCCGACTACAAAAGTTTCCACCCTGGCCTCGGGTTCGTACCTGCATATGCGTGCGGCAAATAGAAAACCCGAACTAAATGAGGCGATTTGGACGAGATGCGAATCGAATCAAATTGAGGGGGGAGCCCATACACGCTTCCCACATGCGGTTAGTGCGATTATCATGGATCAGTAGACAAGACCCTTTTCCTAATTAGGGTCGACACTAGCAGGCCTCAAAACCACGCCGGGCCTCCTGCCGGTGCCTTATCATCAAATTAGCATTACCTCAAACATTAACAGGTTGATTATTTAAACATCGAGCCCCAGAACATGATAAATAAGGTAACAGTAATAACGGACAGCAGACTCGAGCATAAACAACCCTAAGCATGCTAGTAAGACACGGGCAACAAGCAACAGGGTTATAGGTGTGGAGGTGAGGCTATATCATGTATACAGGATAACATGTGATAGGATCGAACACAAGCAACGATTCATAAGGCTAGCAGGATAGACAACGGAAAGTATCGGTATCCAGTGTGGAAAGGAACACAATGGTTCATGTGAGTGAATACTTGCCTGCAAACTCAGTAGCCTGGTACTGAGCTAACTCCTCAGAAGTAGTGTCGTAAACCTCGTCTGTCTCAGCGTCGTCGTCTAATCGGGAAGAAGCAAACAAACAACGCAGAGAGACAAACAATCAATAACATGGCATAATGCACAATCATGGGATGATGCATGACAATTTAATTGATGCATCAAAGATAAGATAGCTGACATGGTAACATAATTAAATGGACCCATATGCAATTTGGATTGCATATGGAAAGCCCATGAATTAAGGTTGGTTTAGAAGATCTACAACTAAACAACATGTGAAAGTGGATTATCATGATGCATGGATGAGGAAAACAGAAAGAAAACAACAATAGCTTCCATTTGAAATCCAGAACTCACATTTGGAGAACTTGGCATAAAGACGATGCTCGCGAAGTTTCATGAGAGTGAGACGAAGATGTTCTTCATGCTCTTCCTCGGATTTTGAGTAGACAAGAATGTCATCGAGATATACCACAACGAACTTGTCGAGGTATTCATGGAAGACAGAATTCATGAGTCGAGAGAAGGTCGCCGGTGCATTGGTGAGACCAAAGGACATGACGGTGAATTCATATAGACCGTAGCGAGTGGTGAAAGCTGTTTTTGGAATATCCTCTTTTCTGATCTTTATTTGATGGTAACCCATTCTCAAGTCCAACTTGGAGAATATTGAGGCTCCAGCAAGTTGATCAAAAAGATCATCAATACGAGGAATTGGATACTTGTTTTTGATAGTTTTCTCGTTAAGAGGACGATAGTCAACAACGAGTCTCTTTGTGTGATCCTTCTTCGCAACGAACAGAGTTGGGCAACCCCAAGCCGAGGAACTAGGTTGAATGTAACCTTTTTCCATGTACATATCAATTTTTTCCTTTAACAACTTCAGCTCGGGAGTTCCTATCTTGTAGGGATGCTTAGAGATTGGAGCAGTACCTGGCTCAAGCTCGATCACGAACTCAACAGCTCTGTCCGGAGGCATCCCTGGCAACTCTTCTGGAAAGACGTCAGGGAATTCGCAAACCACCGGAACATTTTCAAGTGAAGGTAGAGGTTTTGCATCGAGGTTGCACAGCTGAATGAAACTTGATTCATTTGGAGAATAGACTATCTGGCCAGAAGGGTGGGATAGAGTTATTGACTTTTGAGCACAGTCAATCCTTGCTTTATTAGCTTTCAGCCAATCCATACCAAGAATGACATCAATGTCAGAACTTCCCAGCAACATGAGTGAGGCAAGGAAAATGTGGCCTCCAATTAGGATTTGATTGTCCTTACTTATCTTGGAAGTCAACATTTGAGATCCCGGGGAGTGAACAGTGATTTGATTGCTTAGTGGAACCACAATTAGGTTGTTTGTTGTGGCAAAAATCATTGACACAAAAGAATGCGATGCTCCGGTATCAAACAACACTTTAGCTGGAAAAGAGTTTACGGGTAATATACCGAGAACGACGTCAGGAGCTTCCTCAGCTTTGTCGATCTTACATGATTCACCCTTGCGGTCCTCCCGACAGGCCTGTTGTTGGAGTTGAAGGCCTTAGGCGGGGGAGCGCGCACCATTGCCTGGTTTGTGTTGGGACGAGGTGGTGGTGGAGGTAGCTGCCTCTGCGTGCACTTGTCAGCGTAGTGCCCCGTCTGCTTGCACTTGTAGCAAGTGACGGCACGAGGAGGCCCTGGCCTTGGCTGCCCCATCGAAGCCCTTGGATCATGCATCTGAACAGGGTTGGGTGGGCGGGGAGCGAAGCCTGGAGAAGCTTGGGCGTATGGAGCCCGAGTGACAGCACCATTTGGTACCCAGATGCGGCGCTTCTGCGGAGGGGTGGTCATGTTGGAGGAGGAACCACCCTCACGCGAGTGCTTGCGAGACTCCTCGAACGCCTTGCGCCCATTTTCTTCATTGAGCGCGGTGTTAACGAGCTCCTCGAAGCTGTTGGCCTTGATGTTGGTGAGGGCATACTTTAGTTCCGGGTTAAAACCTCTGCGGAACCTTGCCATCTTCTTAGCCTCGGTGGACACCTCATCACCAGCGTAACGAGCGAGGCGATTGAACTCACTCTGATAGCCGATGACGTCCAACTTGCCCTGCTTGAGTGAGCAAAACTCTTCACGCATCCTTTCCATGAGACCATCTGGAATGTGGTGCTTCAGGAAGGCCTCCTTGAAACAACCCCACGTGATTGGAAAGCCAGCTCTCATGGCCTGGTAGTTTTCCCACCAAGTAGCTGCCTGGCCCTTCAGCAGATAGGAGGCATACTTGACCTTGTCTTCCTCAGCAACGTGAGCAATCTCCAGAGCCTTAGCTATCTCACGGATCCAGTCATCAGCGTCCAGAGGCTCGCGTGTGGCCACGAAAGCTCTCGGACCCAGACTGAGGAACTCCTTGATGGTGACTCGTTTAGCCGTCTGGTTGTTATGCTGATTAGTCTGAAACTGGGCCATCTGTGCCATGACTTGGGTCATCTGAGTCAACAGCTCCGTGATTGGCGGTGGCTCAGGCGGGTTGTTCCTTGTTGGCGGCATCCTGAATGGAAATGCATTTTAGCACAACAATAGAAAAGGATAGACTTGGAAACCGAAAGAGCGATTATTCCGACGCATGAATAGATAACCAACAGGTACATCATCACATGTTCAAATACATCAGAATATCCAACACACCACAAATGGTTCGAATGCCAAAGGATAACTAAACATAGCTAAGAATGGATACATCGGTACTCCCATGCTCATCACGCAGGACGGCGACTAGGAGTACGGCGAGAGGTACGGTGAGGAGCACGCCCACGAAAGTAGGTAGAACGACGATCCACGTAGATCTGACGTGGTCTGAGAGCGACTCTAGGTGTGGTGAAGTACATAGCGTCGACTCCCTGTGCTCCAAAGCGTGGAATCCCAGTGTAACCAGCACCGAGGTTGAGGAGTGGACCTCTGATCGGCTCGTAACCTCCAGTATCTGGCAGACGACGACCAACTGGCTGATCGAAACGTGCAAAGCGCTCGTCTCCAACAAAGTCTGTGGTGTAAGTCGCCAGACGAGTCAAAGCTAGGTAGAGCTGCTCTCTGACTGAAGCCAACTCCTGAGATAGTGTGCTGGCAACTGCGTCACTGTGCCTCACAAACTGAGCGGTGGTGTGCAGCCTAGAGTTATCATGCTCGTAGACATCCAAGTTGTCGTAGAGAGTGAAGTGAGCTCCCTCCGAAGTGATGTAACCACAGGGGATGTGGCGATAGATAGAATCGTCAAATCCCCAGTAGTCAGCACGAAGGACGGTGAGACTCACATAAGCTGTCTGCTGCACAGCCATATCCACTGTGGAACCTACTGCCTCGTAGCGGTGGACTACGCTCATGCCATCATCTGACAGAATGTAGACGATAGCCTGGTAGTAGGTCTGGTCAAACTCTCGCTGCTGCTCGTAGACCTGGTACTCTGGTGCCCAACGGAACCCCAGAAAAGTGACCATGTCTCTCAGCATCTCCGGATAACCGGCAGTGCTCTCGCAACGAGTCATACGAACCACCTGCGGGTAGAACCTGAGATCCATCTGCAAATGATCGGGGAAGTTTTGATTAGACGCCGGTAGAAGAACTGAAGTGGAAAGCAACAACAAGGTTTCAACGGACAAAAAGGATGTTGAGAAGAACAGGATATTGAAGCAACATTGGGGAAACACGAGACCAAACACTCCTGAGGTACTACGGAAAACCCATCCGGGCTTCTAAAGGATCAATATCTACTGCTTAAGGAATAGAGGACCTGCTTCCGGGGCTTACACGCCTCCGTTCTCAATCATGAGTAGGCAACATGATAAATCATGTCACAACCACCTCCATTCCTATGGTCTAGTAGATATAACTATCCTATAGAAACCAGGATACATGAAATCCTAACTTGAAAGTTTAGGTGAGGAGAGAAAACAACGTTGCACTTCCTTACCAGAAAAAGGGAGGGTGGGTGGGGAAAGAAATAAAAGAACAGAATTCCTACTCTCACGTTTCATTTTTCCTATATAGCTACAAAATAGTTTCTAGACTCAACTGCGACCAGTAAAAGGGATCCTACAGGCAGACAGGCTCTGATACCATTTGTCGCACCCGGACTTCTAGAAGATACTCACAGTCCGCTAAACAGTAGAACAAATGGCTTATGGGGCATACCGGCACCCGCATCTCAATATGAGCAGGCCAACACGTAAACGTGTGACAACCATTCTCTACTATCCATCGTCTGCGTAAACCATCCCATAGAAATCCGACTACTTCCATCGACGTACTTCATAACATACACACATGGTACGTCAACGACATTTGAACAAGTGATATCACAACATATCTCTAAGACACAAAAGATTGAAATAAGTTGCAAATAGCTCTCACTAGAGCAGAGATAGCAAATACAATCATCCAGAGGACACATGTCCCAACAATTCATCATTACATCACAGCGGAAGCATCCAAAGTGTCTGAGTACAGACAAAATCCAAATAGGCCTAAGAGGCCGGAAATGAAAAGACGGAGCCCATCCACGATGTCTCGGATCCTGCCCGGGTCCGCTATCTACTCGTCAACAGCCTCGTCATACCCCACGTAGTAGCCACCATGGGGATCCTCGGAAACGTAGTCTGCGGAAACCACAGCCCCAAAGGGGTCAGTACAGACAAGTACTGGCAAGCAAGACTCACAAGATACCAAAGTGTACCCGGCAACACCAAGTACAGATGCTTTGGGTTCAACGGAAGATTAGGTCATACAAAAGTGCGGCAGCAGGCTGCTCTAACCAACTACAGAAACATGCTACAACTTCCGGCTAAAAGAAAGGGGATAAGATAGCGTATCGTAACCAACTACTACTATCCTCAAACAAACCCATCCTGGATCTCGCCCCTTATCCAAAGAAGCAATCCGAGGATAACTCACACAGTTGGATTAATGATGATTCAAGTTATTGTGTCAATAAGACTATTACTAGTCAAGTTATCATTAGTTAGGTGTAAGTTGTTCTGAGTACTTGTTAGCCAGTACTTTCACCAAGTCATCCATAACCGCGGAAAACACGGCTTCTCGAGAAGATTTAACCCTGCAGGGATGCACCAATTTGGCCGTACACGTAAGAATAACCCGCCAGATGGAATGGCCCTTCCACCAAGCGGGGCACTCAACACAACTCAACTCTTCTTCGCATCAAGCCCAAAGAACCCCGTGCAATTGAGCGCACGGCTAATCAAGCCCCACGAAGAAAAGGGGGACCCTCATAGCACTCTAAGAACGTGTCTCCCTAAATGCCGACTACAAAAGTTTCCACCCTGGCCTCGGGTTTGTACCTGCATATGCGTGCGGCAAATAGAAAACCCGAACTAAATGAGGCGATTTGGACGAGATGCGAATCGAATCAAATTGAGGGGGGCACCCATACACGCTTCCCACATGCGGTTAGTGCGCTCATCATGGATCAGTAGACAAGACCCTTTTCCTAATTAGGGTCGACACTAGCAGGCCTCAAAACCACGCCGGGCCTCCTGCCGGTGCCTTATCATCAAATTAGCATTACCTCAAACATTAACAGGTTGATTGTTTAAACATCGAGCCCCAGAACATGATAAATAAGGTAACAGTAATAACGGACAGCAGACTCGAGCATAAACAACCCTAAGCATGCTAGTAAGACACGGGCAACAAGCAACAGGGTTATAGGTGTGGAGGTGAGGCTATATCAGGTATACAGGATAACATGTGATAGGATCGAACACAAGCAACGATTCATAAGGCTAGCAGGATAGACAACGGAAAGTATCGGTATCCAGTGTGGAAAGGAACACAACGGTTCATGTGAGTGAATACTTGCCTGCAAACTCAGTAGCCTGGTACTGAGCTAACTCCTCAGAAGTAGTGTCGTAATCCTCGTCTGTCTTAGCGTCGTCGTCTAATCGGGAAGAAGCAAACAAACAACGCAGAGAGACAAATAATCAATAACATGGCATAATGCACAATCATGGGATGATGCATGACAATTTAATTGATGCATCAAAGATAAGATAGCTGACATGGTAACATAATTAAATGGACCCATATGCAATTTGGATTGCATATGGAAAGCCCATGAATTAAGGTTGGTTTAGATGATCTACAACTAAACAACATGTGAAAGTGGATTAGCATGATGCATGGATGAGGAAAACAGAAACAAAACAACAATAGCTTCCATTTGAAATGAAGTTTACCAAGTTTGGAATTTTATTTATTAAGTTATGAAAAATTGGCTTCTTAAAGGTGTTACACAAGCATTTGTTGTTTTCACCCATTTTAATTGTTTAAAATAGATAACAAAATTCATATTTGGAAAGAACACAAAAATTTAGGTGGAATACATGCTTCATTTGTTGAAAAAGGATTTAAGATGAATTAATTATGAATTAAACAAGATTTAAATGAATTTAATTCAATTATGAATTTATTTGAATTTTTATTTGTTCAAAACATTTAATAAAATTCATATTTGAAAAGATTATATTTTTCTGGTTTGAAAACATATTTTATTTGTTCAAAAAGAATTTAATTTGACCAAGTTATGAATTTAGCAATTTTAAATGAATTAAACAAGGTTTAAATTATTTAACCCATTTTATTTATTCAAAACATGAAACAAAGTTTATATCTAAAAAGGTGGTTCAAATTGGCATGGAAAACATATTTTATATGGGACATTTGAATTAAATTTGAAATAGTTATGAAATTGACCAAATTTTAATTAGTAGTTTGAATTTGAATTTTTGAAACAATTTGAAATGTTCAAAACAGAAAACAAATGATTTAAACAGGTAGAGAATTAAATTTGGTTCAGAATACATATTTTATTTATATTATTTGGATTTGAAATTCAAAAGTTATTTGTATTTGAAATTTGTGGGCTAAACTGTAATTTTAAAACATTTAGATTTGGTCCACGGCCTTGGACGCAAAAAGAAACTCACAGAAATGCCCCTGGAACTATTTTGCACGCAGCAGAACGACCCCTGGGTCACTGGCCTGTGGGCCAGTGCCCAGCTGTCGCTGCGCGGCCCGCGTGTGGATGCTTGCGTGGCATCCACAGCCACAGGCAGGTGGGCCCTGCACTCCCGCGTGGCAAACGCGCAAAAAGGGTGGGATTAATCCCGCGGAGGCGAGGGATCGAACCCTCGCCCTCGGGTGCGCGGCGCAGCGCTCTGGCCACTGGGGTGTGTTGCTGTTTGTTGTCAGGTAAGGGGCTCGGGGGGTATGAGGTGGTGTTCGCGTCAGTTAACTGAATTTCAGTTCAGTTAACTGAACCTCGACAGGACGGTGCTCGCCGGCGGCGATCTCGCGCGCTGCTATGCTCGTGGTTGCTGTTTGGGTGCGTACAAGGTGCTGTGGTCGTGCGTGCTCGTGCAGAGAGGACAGCGAGAGGAAGGTGGACGTGCTGCTCACCGTGGGGAAAACGGAGGGAGGAGGAGGTGCTCGACGGGACAGGACGGCGGCGACAGTGAGTGGACGGCGGCGTCGTTCCGGTGGCTCTCAGCCACCGAGGAGGTGTCGAGGAGGACAGCGGCAGTACGAGGGTCTGATCCCCGTGCTCAGCCCGCGCGGAGGCTAGCCATAGTGGCGGCGATCACCGGAGATTCAGGTCGCTGCGGTGGTGGTGGCGCAGAGAGATGCAGAGGAGGGAGGAGAAGAAGGAAGAAATGGCGGCGGCGGCGCGAGGGAGAGAGAGGTGGAGAGCTAGGGCACGGGAGGAGCTCGAGGGTGAGCTATAAGGAGGAGGGGAACGCGCGGTGGCCGTTCCCTCCGCCGTACCGTCGACGTGGGCGTGCTGGATGCGCGCCGTACAGGTAGGTGACGAGGGGGGTACCAGGCCGTGCTGGTGGGCTGGGCTCAGCCCACTGGCCTGCCTCTCCCCTCTGTTATTTTTTTTTGTTTTATTATTTTTCTGTTCTGTTTTTTTTTTTGCTGAAAAGAAAAGAGGAAGAAAAGAGTGGGTTTTTGGGTTTAGAAAAATTAGGGTATAATTTTTATAGTTTAGTTATTGTGAAAGCACAGATGTGCAACTTTCTGTTTTTCAGAAATTTCAAAATGGTTGCTGTTTGGAAAATTTAATTGAAATTTTTAATGAAATTTGAATTAATTAGATTATTTAACTTAAGCAAGTTAATGGTTTGATCTTCCAACTTTAATGAAAACAAAATGATGTTTGGGTTTGAAATTTTCATTTGAAAATTTGTAACAGAACAAGTATGAAACAAAATTTGAAATTTGATTTGAAAATTCAAATAGAAAACAAGGGAAAACAAAAGGAAAACAATGAAAACAAATGCAAAACAAATGCAAAACTTAAGATGCCATGATGCAAACAAAAAATAACAAAGAGAAAACATTCTAAAGGTTGTTTTTCATACTTGGGATGTTACACTAAACCCGTCAAACAAGGTCTCCATCGATTTGACGGAAGAAGACGGAAGGCTATTGGCAAGGAGATTATCCGGCTTTGGGCAGCATATTTTATCCGGGAAGTTATACATACTGAATGGTCTGCAAACCCAATATTAGTCCCGAAGAAAGACAGTACTGTCCTTAGGATGTGTATAGATTATATTGGCTTGAACAAACTGTGTCCAAAAGATAGATTTGCGTTACCGCAAATCGATCAAATAATAGATGCCACTGCAGGCTCTGAGATTTTATGCTTTTTGGATGCATATTCCGGGTATCATCAAATACACATGAAGGAAGAAGATCAAATCAAAACTTCCTTCATAACCCCATATGGGACGTACTATTACATAACAATGCCATTTGGCCTGAAGAACGCAGGTGCAACTTACCAGCGTTGCATGCAACGATGTTTGCATAGTCAGATTGGAAAAAATGTCCATGTTTACGTGGACGACATTGCTGTTGTTTCCAAGGAACAGGAAACACTCCTTAAAGATTTGCGAGAAACCTTCGAAAATTTGCGCACCTATAAGATGAAGTTAAATCCATTAAAGTGCGTATTCGGGGTTCCCTCAGGAAAACTTCTAGGTTTCATCGTTTCTCATAGAGGAATAGAAGTAAACCCAGAAAAGATCAAAGCAATCTTAAACATCTCCAAGCCAACATGCGTAAAAGATGTAGAAAGATTGACGGGTTCTGCAGCAGCCGTTAGCAGGTTTATTAGCCGGCTAGGGGACAAAGCTCTACCACTGTACAAATTGTTGAAGAAATCCGACAAGTTCGAGTGGACAGAAGAAGCAGATGCGGCATTAACCCAGTTAAAAGAAACTTTGATGAAAGCTCCGATTTTGGCGTCCCCAAAAGACGAAGAACCTATGTTATTGTACCTCACGGCTACAAATCGGGTTATTAGCGCTGTGATAGTTCTGGAAAGGCAGAAAGATAAACAAAGCATACTAGATCAACATCCGGTATACTATGTAAGCGAAGTTTTCTCCGAGTCTAAACAAAGGTACCCACACTATCAAAAACTGGCATATGGCGTGTTTTTCGCATCTCAGAAACTTCGTCATTACTTCCAAGGACATTCCATAACAGTGGTATGTAAAGCACCACTAGGGGATATAATAAACAATGCGGAGGCAACTGGCCGAGTAGCCAAATGGGGCATCGAGCTAGCAGCATTCGACATTAAGTACCAACCCAGGACGGCAATAAAATCCCAGGTTTTGGCAGATTTTGTCGCCGATTGGACAGAAGCAATGGAAAAAACACCAATGCCGGAGTCAGAATACTGGATCATGCACTTTGACGGATCTAAGATGAAAGAAGGTGCGGGAGCTGGTGTACTCCTAAAATCCCCTAAAGGAGACACAATGGAGTATGTACTACAAATTCACTTCAATGCCAGTACTAATGTGGAAGAATACGAAGCTTTGCTTCTTGGCTTGCATATTGCAAAGGAAATAGGTGTTAAACGCATCTTATGCTATGGCGACTCGGATTTGGTACAACACCAGCTCAACCAAACTTGGGACGCCAAAAGTCCCATCATGGCCGAATATCGGAGAACGGTGGACGAGTTTGCAATTTGCTTCCTTGGATTTGAAGTGCTTCATGTCAAAAGGAAGGAAAATTGGAACGCGGATGCATTAGCTCGCATGGGATCAGAAAGGGTGAAAATCCTACCACCAGGTGTTTTGTCCAACACTTGTACGAACCATCGATAAAAGGTGGAGATGTCGACTATCCTCTAGTTTCCGAGTCAATTGAAGTCATGCTCGTTAACCCGGAATGGACAATTCCATACTTAAACTTCTTAGTTGATCAGAAGTTTCCGGATGGAGCAGACGAAGTCTTGCAGAGACAGATACAGCATCGATGCAAAGGATACACGGTAATCAATGGTTGCCTGTATAAACGCAGTACTACCGGAATTTTTCTGCGATGTATTTTGCCAGAAGAAGGACGATAAATCCTGCAAGAAATCTGAAGGGAATATGCCCGAGAGGCAATAATAAAATGGTTATCATCTTAGTCCTTGTTTATGATGAATGTTTATTTCTCATGCTAGAATTGTATTAACCAGAAACGTTGATACATGTGTGCTTAATAAACAAACAATGGTTCCTAGTAAAGCCTCTCTTTTAACTAGCTCGTTGATTAATAGATGATCAAGGTTTCCTGATCATGAACATTGGATGTTATTAGTAACGGGGTCATGTCATTAGAAGAATGATGTGATGAACATATACCCAAAGAGAATATAGCAATGCGATCAAGTCATTTAGTTTACATTGTTATATCAAACATACGAAGTAACTTATTCCTTAGACTATGAGATCATGTGAATCCCTGATACCGGAAGAGTGCTTTGAAGGCATCAAACGTCACACCGTAACAGGGTGACTATAAAGGTGTCGGTAAGTATTCGGAAAGTATTAGTTGAGGATCATGGATCAAGAGTGGGATTTTTCCATCCAAATGACGGAGAGATATACTCTGGGCCCTCTCGGTGATATCACATCGAAACCGCTTGCAAGCACGTGATATGATCACAAAGGATGTTATATCACGAGAACGAGAAAAGAGTACTTGTCGGTAACGAGATTGAACAAGGTATGGTTGATACCAATGATCGAATCTCGGACAAGTAAAATATCGCGAGACAAAGGGAATAGTTCACGCCGTTGTTGGTTCACACGATCACGAGAGTCATCGTTGAATATATAGGAGTCGTCACGGATCTCCAGATCCCGCTGTTGATTATTGATCGGAGAGGAGTCTCGATCATGTCTATCTTATTCGCGAACCGTAGGGTGACACACTTAAGGTTCGATGACGCGTTTGAGAGGATACGGAATATCGAAGAATATTTTGGGCAGCACCGAAATTGTTTCGGGGAAAATTGAAATAGTTCAAGGGGTTTTTCGTCGAATGGTTGTTAATAGAATTAACAAATGATTCGAGGTGCTATATGCAAATGTTTGTTAATGGAATTAACAAATATAAATAAAGAAATAAAAATGTTTTATTTATTTATTAAAAGAAAACCTTTGGATTTTCCAAGTGGAAAATTAAGGGAGCATGAGTGGGTGTGAGTGGAGCTTCCACTCACATGAAGAGGGAAGATGTGGGGGCACACCATGGCTGGCCGCACCCCCTCTTGGGCTGCCTCCCCTTCCCCTATAAAAGGAGGGTGAGAGCTCCTCTTCTCCACACACTTGGCCACTTCCCTTTCCCTCCACCCGCTGCTCCATTTCATGGTCTCCGGCTTGGCGAAGCCCTGACCATGGGATTCTTCACCATCACCACGTCGTCGTGCTGCTGGAGTTCCGAGGGATCCTCTACTTCCGCGCCCCGCTGGAACGAGGGAACGGAGGTCGTCATCAACCGTACGTGTGACCGATCACGGATGCACCGCCGGATTGCGGTGCCCATCTTCTCGCTATCGGGATCG
Source organism: Alopecurus myosuroides (assembly GCA_028641055.1). Classification (NCBI taxonomy): domain Eukaryota; kingdom Viridiplantae; phylum Streptophyta; class Magnoliopsida; order Poales; family Poaceae; genus Alopecurus; species Alopecurus myosuroides. Next base: position 154,710,857 of record CM054059.1, read on the forward strand.
GTGTGAGTACGACTATGCCAACAACGAGATTTGATCTCGTACCACTTTGAGTCTTTGAGGGTATGTGTTCTCCTTAACCCTCTTGTTGCCCGTTGCACTTCGTCTCCTAGATTAGATCTTGGCCTTTCGGGTGTCTCTCGCGTAGGAAATTTTTTGTTTTCTATGCAACGACCCCTTCAGTGGTATCAGAGCCGGATCTATGCGTAGATGTTTTGTACGGGTAGAAAACATAGGTGTATGTGGGCGTTGATGATCATGTCATTGCCTCCTTGAGTATTTTATGATCTTAGTGGCATAGTAGGATGAAGCTGCCCCAGACTAAGTTTACGTGTACTATGTACGCGAGAGTTGTCTCACTTGTGGCTAAGGGGGTGTCCGTTTCTCGTACTATAGTTAAGATCTAATCTACGAAGGGTTGCTAAAAATATATTTATCAACGTTGTGGTTGATGCTCGTAGGTATGAACGGTTCTATCCTCGAAAGCCCTAAGCCACGTAAAATATGCAAAAATAAATTAGAAGCGTCTAACTAGTTTTTGCTGGGCATGTGATGTGATATGGTCAATATTACAAATTTGATTATGAGATGATCTATTTTGTAAATTATTGATATACCGGAAGGTATCCATATGGCTGTCTTCTTATTGATGGACAATCAAGTTTGGGGTAGCGTGGTACTTGGTACCACGCCGGTGGAATGATTGAGATCATACCATAATGCACATGATGGAGATCAAGTGCAAGAAGGACCATATCATATCACGTTATCCTTTCATGTGATGTCTGTGATGTTAATCCTTTTTATGCATCTTGTTTTGCTTAGATAACGTTGGTATCATTATAAGATGATCCCTCTCACTTAATATCAAGATAATAATCTGTTCTTCCTTAAAGTATGCACCGTTAAGAAAGTTCGTTGTTTCGAGATACCACGTGATGATCGGGTGTGACAGACTCAACGTTCGCATACAACGGGTGTTTTCAAGCCTAGCATGTATAGACATGGCCTTGAAACACACGCAATACTACGGTTCTACTTGGCGAGCCTAGCATGTACAGACATGGCCTCGGAACACGTAACCGAAAGGTAAAGCATGAGTCATATGGATGATATGATGAACATGTCGATGTTCGCCTTTGAAACAACATCATCTCACGTGATGATAGGTTTTGGTGTAGTGAATTTGGTTCGTGTAATCACTAAAGACGACTAAGAGGGATGTTGTTTTTGAGTGGGAGTTCATGGTTTAATTTTTGAATTAACTTGAACTTATTTATCATGAACAACAAATCAAAGTGAATTTGCACAAATTGTAGTATTCATTGGCATCCACATAACTACGTTACACTTAGATTGTTAATTGAGATATAACTGTTATGATCTGGTAAATACCATTTAAGATTGGTACTGTATTAGTGAAATTTAAAATTGAGTCCTATTGTAGATTTTTGGTATTTCCTACCTAGCTCCATATGGTCAATGATTGATTAATCTAGAGAGCAAATAATTCCTACTTAGAATCCAGAGTCATGGTTGCTTTCGTATTACTTTATCTTCAAAAGAATGTTTTGTTGATCAAGGTGATTTTGGAACTGAAAAGAGTTGTTTTCAGAAACAATCAAGTGAAAGATATATTAATATCTAGAAACTTATTTGTAGCAACATGACTGAGTATAATTTAGCGTGACAATGTTTGCTTATATTATCTGAATATATGCAAATTTAGCGTGACAATGTTTGCTTATATTATCTGAATATATGCAATGATTGAAGACGCTAGGCGTTTGAATATTCCAAGAAATTGGATGCTAAAAAATTATCCTCTAAATTCCTTCCTTCGAGCTATAGTAGCTTAATCATAAAATTGTTACGATGGGATGGATTAAAAGTATGTGTAAAGTCGTTTACCTTACTTGGAAATTGCTAAGAGTGGAATCTAGAAGAATTCTATTAATATGGTGATATTAGTAGAACAATCAAACTCAAAGTATGACTCAATGGGTGATAGTATATGACTAACACGCCAAAGAAAATGAGCTAGTACGGCTAGCATTGTTTGATGTTGAATGATTCTTCTGTAAAGGAAAGGGAATATTGAAAATAGAATTGCAAATAGATATATGGCAGAAAAGAAGATAACTGGAAAAGTCCAGCTCAGGAGTATATGCTTGATATACAAGTTATAGATGTATTACTAGTTAACAAAGTATTTTTGGGTATTTTGATACCACATTGGTTGGTATGAGTTGTCATACAAAGCAACGCAATGCAAGAAATACAAGGGCCTAAAAGGAACTAGTAATAGATGTGGAATCGATTATGACAAGAACATAAATAAAGTGTTATTGTGTTCATTGTAGTATCGAACCAAACATTCAAGATTTATTTTAAGAACTTAATAAGTTGTTATTTTGTTCTAGTCTTTTGTGAGAACAAATGAGATTGTTCAAACGATAACCATATTCCATAATTGATGGATATGTTAATATAAATCATGTTGGTAAAGTAAACATCTATAAGACTGAATGCTAAACGTTGCAAGCCGTAAAAGATTTTCACTTAAATTGTGACACCACCATTTTAGTTCATATCGGAAAGGAAAACATGAAGGAACTCCATATTGATGGACTTCCGGAGTCATTTTGTTTTGAATAAATTGACGCTTGTGAGACCTCTTCCAAAAGATGACTAGAATTCCGTTCATAGGCCAAAGTAGAATGGACGACTAATTTAGTGGAGATTATACATATTGATGTATATAGTCCATTATGTGTAGTCATGTATGGTGGATTAATTTTTCCTTCATAAAATTCTGTCGATGATTTAAGTAGATATGTGAGTATATCTATTTAAAGGGAACAGAGTTTGACATTTTGAATTGGTTCAAAAGGTTGTTAATATGAAGTTAAAATCAATGTAACAAGATAATCAAGTATTTATGATTGGATCATAAAGGATAAAGTTTGAGTTACAAGTTTAGCAAAACATCTGAGAAGTTGCAGAATTGTTCTACAACTTATACTTCTCGAATACCCCACATTAGATTGGAGTATTCAAAAGACAAAATCAAACCCTGTTTGACATGGTAAGATTAATAAAATTGCCATTATAATTTTGTAGTTTATACATTAAGGACAACCGCTTTTACACTGAAAAGAGCACCATCATGATCCGTTGAAAATTGACAACATATAAGATATGGTTTGGGTAATGACCCGAATTGTCATTTTTCTTAAGATTTGGTATGCATAGCATGTGTAAAATGTTTACAACCAAAATAGGATAAATATATGTTTATAAGGTTATCCCAAATAAAACATTGGGTATTTCTCCTATCACCGAACCAAAAGACAAATGTTGTTTGTCAGAAAGGGTTGATTTCTCGAGAAAGTAGTTCTTGCGAAACAAGTGAGTGAGAGCACAGTACAAACTCAACGAGATTAGAGAATCTTCGTTATCATGTCAAGAGTAGCGCAGCACTGGAAGTTGTTTGGGTTTACTATTTTGACTAAGTAGAAGACACTACAAATGTTGTAGATACTTCAAATGAGTTTGCGAACTGTACCAGAAAAGTCCAAAAACTTTGTACTTAGAACAACTTGTGGTTTAAGTGTAAAGTGTTGTTTTGACAACAAAAGGACCTGGACCTTATAAAGGAAGCAAATGATGGGCCCTGACTTCGTAAAATTGACTATGAGTCATTATATCCGCCATAGTATCCTTGTATGAATATCAAGTATGTGACTTGGTAGTCCTTTCAATAGGCATGATGCCTAACGATAGCAAAATGGTCTATATAGCGACAAAGACATGGATACTTATCGAAAAGTTGTTTTCGACGAAGTTCAAAGAGTTGACTACTACAAGATTTCGATCTTCCGTAGTGATGCTTTAGTCTTTGCGGACAGTTCTAGCAAAAAGTTACATATTATGATATGGCAGTTGAATAACAAAACCAACTCTCCTCTCGAGGAAGTTTGATCAAGGATGTGTACTTGACACAGTCTGAGAGTTTTGTAAAATTCAAAAGGTTGCTATAAAGGCATGCACACTTCAATGGTTGAATTGAGCATAGCGAAGTTGAAATCTTTAGCTTAATGAAGTTATCAAAAGAGTTTGATTCCATCATGAATAATAAAGATGCTTGTAGAGTTCCAAGAAATTAAGTGGGAGCGCTATGACATATTTCCAATACTTTATGTAGATGACATATGGTTGATTGGAAAATATGTATTTTAAATTAACACGGTTAATATTTTCGATTTCATATTGATGAAAGGCTTAGAAGATATTGGGCATCGACATCTATAAAAGATGGATTGACACACCTGATATGGTTGAAGCCAAATTACATAGATGAAATATTGAAGTAAGTCAATATGGAAATGACAAGAAGGAGTTCTTGTCACATGGAAAATAATTGAGCAAGATTCATGTGTTTTGACACATGATGAGCATCATTGAAATTGAGATTTCTAAGTCATGTTTCCATGCTATGTACACAACCAGATGAGTCCTATGCTATAAAATGTTATAGTAGGATAATTCATATGATGATTAGACAACAGTGGGAGAGATCCTTGTGTCATTTTATAAATGCTAAGGATATGTTTTCCTATATAGTAATGACAAAATATTAGTTGTAATATTTATTCAAGTAATTTTATCTCAATTAAAATATGTGATGAAGGGTAGCACAATAGGATGGAAGAAAGTTCCATGCTGGATTTGAAAGAGTTTCAAAATTAAAACATTGTGACAGATACTACAACAAAGGCTAAAGTATATCGTTGTGTTAACAACTGATTATAAGCGTATTTTGTGTCAAGGAGTTCTTTATTGAACTTGGTGAATTTCCAAGAATGCTGAAACTATGAAGCTACATTTTCACAATGTTAGTAACATCAGTTTAAGCTGAGGAATTAAGGTATCACCGGAACTTGGTGAGTTTCCAAGAATGCTAACACTATGAAGCTACATTTTCACAATGTTAGTGACATCAGTTTAAGCTGAGGAATTAAGTTTTCACCAATTGACCATATATATACAAAGTCATCTTATTATAGAATGAGTGATGTGTGTAGACGCAAAGAACATGCAAATACAATAGGACCTGAACAGTTCAGATCTTTTTTATGATGTTTACCGCATGAGAAGCATGGTAATAACACTGGTACACCATATGTGTTAAAGTGCTTATAGACTAGATTATTGACTCTAGTGCAAGTGGGAGACTGAAGGGAATATGCCCGAGAGGCAATAATAAAATGGTTATTATCTTATTCCTTGTTTATGATGAATGTTTATTTCTCATGCTAGAATTGTATTAACCGGAAACGTTGATACATGTGTGCTTAATAAACAAACAATGGTTCCTAGTAAAGCCTCTCTTTTAACTAGCTTGTTGATTAATATATGATCAAGGTTTCCTGATCATGAACATTGGATGTTATTAATAACGGGGTCATGTCATTAGAAGAATGATGTGATGAACATATACCCAAAGAGAATATAGCAATGCGATCAAGTCATTTAGTTTACATTGTTATATCAAACATACGAAGTAACTTATTCCTTAGACCATGAGATCATGTCAATCGCTGATACCGGAAGAGTGCTTTGATGGCATCAAACGTCACACTGTAACAGGGTGACTATAAAGGTGTCGTTAAGTATTCGGAAAGTATTAGTTGAGTATCATGGATCAAGAGTGGGATTTGTCCATCCAAATGACGGAGAGATATACTCTGGGCCCTCTCGGTGATATCACGTCGAAACCGCTTGCAAGCACGTGATATGATCACAAAGGATGTTATATCACGGGAACGAGAAAAGAGTACTTGTCGGTAACGAGATTGAACAAGGTATGGTTGATACCAATGATCGAATCTCGGACAAGTAAAATATCGCGAGACAAAGGGAATAGTTCACGGCGTTGTTGGTTCACACGATCACGAGAGTCATCGTTGAATATATAGGAGTCATCACGGATCTCCAGATCCCGCTGTTGATTATTGATCGGAGAGGAGTCTCAATCATGTCTATCTTATTCGTGAACCGTAGGGTGACACACTTAAGGTTCGATGACGCGTTTGAGAGGATACGGAATATCGAAGAATATTTTGGGAAGCACCGAAATTGTTTCGGGGAAAATTGAAATAGTTCAAGGGGTTTTTCATCGAATGGTTGTTAATAGAATTAACAAATGATTCGAGGTGCTATATGCAAATGTTTGTTAATAGAATTAACAAATATAAATAAAGAAATAAAAATGTTTTATTTATTTATTAAAAGAAAACCTTTGGATTTTCCAAGTGGAAAATTAAGGGAGCATGAGTGGGTGTGAGTGGAGCTTCCACTCACATGAAGAGGGAAGAGGTGGGGGCACACCATTGCTGGCCTCACCCTCCTCTTGGCCCGCCTCCCCTTCCCCTATAAAAGGAGGGTGAGAGCTCCTCTTCTCCACACACTTGGCCACTTCCCTTTCCCTCCACCCGCTGCTCCATTTCATGGTCTCCGGCTTGGCGAAGCCCTGACCGTGGGATTCTTCACCACCACCACGTCGTCGTGCTGCTGGAGTTCCAAGGGATCCTCTACTTCCGCGCCCCGCTGGAACGAGGGAACGGAGGTCGTCATCAACCGTACGTGTGACCGATCACGGATGCACCGCCGGATTGCGGTGCCCATCTTCTCGCTATCGGGATCGGTGTGAGTACGACTACGCCAACAACGAGATTTGATCTCGTACCACTTTGAGTCTTCGAGGGTATGTGTTCTCCTTAACCCTCTTGTTGCCCGTTGCACTTCGTCTCCTAGATTAGATCTTGGCCTTTCGGGTGTCTCTCGCGTAGGAAAAATTTTGTTTTCTATGCAACGAACCCTTCAAAATCCATTCCGGAGATTGCGGACATCATGCTCAATCAAAAAGCATAGTCAAAAAAGCATTTCGTGCAGGGTTTTTCTGGCTAACAGCCAAGACAGATGCCAAGCAAATAGTGAACACATGTGCTGGATGTCAGTATTACGCCAAGGAGACAAATATGCCAGCCCAAGCACTCAAAACTATCCCTATTACATGGTCGTTTGCGGTCTGGGGGATCGATATGATGGGACCATTCAAAACTGCAAGAGGCGGACTTACACATCTACTCATTGCAGTGGATAAATATACCAAGTGAGTGGAGGCTAAACCCATAAAAAAACTTGACGGTGTAACTGCCAGAAATTTTGTTATTGACGTAGTCATGAGATATGGCGTTCCACATAGCATAATAGCTGACAACGGGACAAATTTCTCTATTGGAGAGTTGGCAAAATATTGCCGACAGACGGGAATTCACCTAGATCTCGCATATGTGGCACACCCGCAATCCAATGGACAGGTTGAAAGAATGAATAGCTCAATCCTGCAAGGAATACACCCAAGACTCGAATCTCCTCTTCATAGAGCAGCTTGAGCATGGGTGGAAGAGGTACCCTCTCTGCTTTGGAGCATTCGAACGACGCCAAATAGGTCAACAGGGCAAACCCCGTTTTTCCTAGTTTATAGTGCGGAAGCAATTCTTCCAACGGACATGATCCATGACAGCCCAAGAGTGCAGGATTTCAACGACTCAGATGCCGAAAGCGCACGACAGGATGCCGTCGATCTCTTAGAAGAGGAACGAGAGCTTGTGCTTTAAAGATCCGCCATTTATCAGCAAGGTTTATGACGTTGTCATAGTCGGAAAATCAGGTATCGTTCTTTTAAAGAAGGGGACCTAGTGCTAAGATTGGTACAGCAAAGAAAGCACAAATTGGCCCCAGTATGGGAAGGACCATTCGTCATCAGCAAAGCTATGAAAAATGGATCATACTATCTTGTAGACATTCGAGACACGGAAGATCATCCCGAAAAGCCGAATCGCAAAAGAAAGAGAAAGATAGATGATGAACTAGGAGAGACAAAGAGGCCCGGGAGTATCCAGCAGTTACGTCCCTTCTATACTTAGTTCAGTTTCTATGTAAACATCCTTGAGATCATGAAATAAAGTTGTCGGAATCCATACTTCTATGTTTTTACATGTTTATTATAGTATAAAGCATATCTCCCACCTTATCTATTTCCCAATGATCTTTCAAAATACTCAATGTTAACCCGAATTGTGCCTGCGTGCTCAGTGTTTAAAAACTGAATGATTTTCAGCCTCAAAAAGGCTTAAAGAAACCCAGATTGTGCCTGCGTGCCTGAGTTTCATACAAAAATTCCTTAACCTTTCTCTAAATATTATCTGATTGTTTTTATGCCGGGTCACTGGAGCTAGTAAGCAAAAATGCCTTTAGCAAGATCCATGTATCCGAGTTTAGACCCAAGTCACTCGGCGTGAAGATTAAAAACGCTATCGAGCCATTTAAAGCACTAAGGACAGTTAAAGCATATAAACCGGAGAATTTAGAAGATAAAGGAATAATAACCCAAAAAAACTTGCAAAGTAGTTATATAACATTAAACCGCAAAAGGCGGAGTACTTGTTCATTCAAAAAAATAGAAGCATTACAATAATGTTTACAACATAAGTTCGGTAATGCTCCTATTTTCTATCTACCCAGGACCCGGAGTTCTCCTTCAAGCATCCGAGTCATCTTCGTTGGAGGATTCTTCTGGAGTGTCCGGGATGGCCTCCTCCGGGTAGAAGATGGAGATGTTGACCATGGAAGCAATCTTGGTTGCATGACCTTTGATCTGGTCAAAGATGTTGGTCCGCTGGGCTTCCATATATCCTTGCGGGATGCCGGACGCCACGCGCCAAGATTTGGCAGTGGGGTAATGCATACGCATGAGCCCTATAGCCATGCGTGCACCACCCCATGCCGCAGAGTGCAAGGTGGATTCCTTGGACTCCGCCACCTCCAAGATAGCCTCCGTAAGTTTTTCAACTTCCGAGAACTCCCCAGTCCTTGCGGGAAGGAATTTGTTGATCAGCTCCATCCCCGCAACCTTGAGCGCGGTGAAGACCTTCCCGAAAGCTCGGATTTTTTCAATCCGAGTAAGAGCTGGGTCGTCTCCTGTTTTTTCAGATAAACAACCAAAGGGTTATCGAAAAAGCGGATAAAGGGTATAAAACATCGAAATCCGGTAAATAGCAAAAAACTTACCGAGAATCTTATCCATCTCGGAGCCTTCCTCCAGGCGAAGGGTCAAAGCATTTTCCAGATCTCGGATGGTTGCTTTGTCCTTCTCAGCTTGGTTGGAGGCATTGGATTGAGCAATGCCAACAGCCAGCTGGCTGGCCTCCAGTTCCTTCTGAACCCTCATAAGTTCCTTATGAAGGTCCAGGTTCTCCCGGCGGAGGTTCTCGGGTTGCCGGCATCTTCAGCAACTTGCTTGGCTTTCGCCAAAGCAGCTGAAAAGCGAGAAAAAATTCCGAGTTAGAAAACTCGGAAAAATACTTAGAAAAAAGGCATTGAAAAGAAACCACGGAGAAATAAAATACATGTCGTTTCCTCCAGCTGATGTTGAAATCATGCCAGCTCTGCTTCCTTAACGTCAAGAATGGAAAGAAGGTTTCTAACCTCCTTGTTCTTGACGGTAAGCTTGCCAAAACTTCCATGTTAATGCTTTCAGTAGTTTGCTGAAACACGGAAATGAAACAGAATGCTTAAGTTAGAAAGAAGCATGTTAATGATAAAAGAATTAAGTTAAAATCATGCATTTGACTTACTGCTTGGGGGCTAGAGATATTACCTCGCTCATCCGCTGTAAACCTGATAAGTTATCGTTGAATTCTTTTGCGTATTCAGCAAAAAGAATTCCAACGTGGTGCAGGCCGTCTTGAATGACCTGACGAGGCGAAAATACAAAGTTATTTCGGACAATTAGTCCGCCTTGTGGCCAAGGACGGACCAGAGGAGCAGAAGCGAAGAACTTCTTAGCTACCGGACGAATGTATCCGAGATCATCGAAAGGTTCTTCCTTTACCTTGAATTCCTTGTCAAAAGTAGGGATGGGCTCTTCTTCGTCAGAAGTTCGAGAAGGACCTCCCATCTCCGGCTCCGCCCTTTCCCTCGCATCCACGTTGGATGCAATAGGCTGGCTGGTTGGCCAGAATTGTTCTTCCGGGTTTGCGGTCTTATCTTCCCCACCGAGATTTACTGGAGTGGGAGAAGCTGCAGCTGAAGACGACATTCCCTTGCCAATGATACCTTTATGTTTTTTCAGTTTCTTTGATTTCAAAGGAACTGACGCAAGGCTGGAAAAGGGAAGGGATGAAGGAAAAATCCGAGAAGTAAATACCTCGAAGAACCAGAATGGAATGAGAGATTGAAAACCCCAGAAAAATACCTGGACGTGGCGATGGGAACTCCATCAAGATTTATCACCTCCTCCGTGATCACTTGCCTCTTGCGTTTCCGACCGCCATAAAAACTGGCGTGCAATTCGTCAAGTTCGGCGTCGGATGCAAGATCTGCTTCCGTGAGATCGTCGAACTATGGAAATGGCAATAGATGCAACTAAGTTAGAGAAATCTGGGAAAGATAAAAATCCGAGAGAATAGCAAATCAGGGAAAAGTAAGAGTACCTTAGGAACCGGGTTTTTCTCGTGATACATTCCCAAACTCTCCTCATATTGGTCGCGAGTAGCAACCAATTGGTTGACTCGCTTCTTGAAATCCCTCTTAGTAAAGGCTTTGTCCGTCCCTCTCATTTCGTCTTCCGGCCCTTCGTATTCGCAAAGAAGTCAGGGGCGGAAGGCAAGAGGTTGAATACGGCAACCGAACCAGCACTAAATTGTATCTGTTCCGGCCAGAGGAGGTTGTGAGGAGGTAAGTTTGGCGATACGCCGTTTTATCTTCATCAGGTCATCCGGCAAAGTTTGCACCGCTTCGACTGCCCAACTGTCTCGAGGTACGGCAGCGGAATTGGTGAATGGAGGAACCCCGTTATCTTTTTTGGGGAACGGGACGTCGTGATGATAAAAGAAAGAACCCGTCCAAAATTTGACGGATTCTGATGTCTTTATCTTTGGGTACCAATCTTCCCTAAATCTCCGAAGAGTGAAAGAAATGGTCCCGCAGATAGGAAGAACGCCCTCTGTAGGGTTCCGCTTCACTCCGAAACAATATTGCCAAAAGTCTAATCTAGGGGCTATTCCTAAATACCCCTTGAAAAGATCCTGGAAGCCGGGTAGGTAAAGAATGGAGTTTGGTGGAAGGTTGTGGGGCTGAACACCGTAATGTTCGAGAGCCTCAAGGAAAAAGGCTGATGGTGGAATTCCCATACCTCTGGCGATATGAGAGGTAAGGAGAACGCGTTCCCCGTCCTTCGGCAGTGGCTCGGACTCGTCCTCCGGGCTCCGCCATTTTCTCTTCAGCAGTAGCCCTTCCTTCTCCATTGTCGGAAGGAGGGAAGGAGGAATGCTGCTTGGGCTCCAATTGTCAGTGTTTTCTGCTTCTTCTTCCGCCCCGGCAGCGGCGGATGCAGCGGCCGACGCGGACGTGAGCTCCTCTCCGACGAGGATTATCTTTTCCTCCGCTGTCTTGGGCGCGAGTGGCGGAGACGGCGCGGAGGAGGACCCGGCAAGGTTGGTGGCGGCGACAGGAGGTTCCTCGCTAGTTTGGCCGCCGACAGTTTTCTCCGGCTCATCGCTGGTTGAGCGGAGAGGAGAATCCACCATGGGATGCATGGTGTTGATGATATCATCAATCTCCGCCGCGACGGAGCGGGCCGGAGAAGATCTTGGAGATGCCATCTTTTGGCGGCGCGAAGAGGGATCTGTGCGCTCCGGCGAGGTTGCGGACGGCCCTGGTTCGTGCGTGCGTTAGAAACTTGCTCTGCTTGCAGTGTGCTTGGGCGCCGAGTGAGGCGTGGAGAACTGGGAGCGGAAGGTTTGCCGGAGGGGATGGAGACGGCTATTTATAGCCGGAAACCCGTCGCGATACATGCTAACGGCTCTTTTGACCGTTGGATGATCAACGCGTGCCACTCGCCGGAAATTCCAGGAAATGAAACGACGGGTGATTATTGCTATCTCCTCGTTTCCTGCGAGAATCTGTCAGAGATACGTTTCAGGGTTTCCCGCTCGAAACCCAAACGTCCCTTACGTCAGCATGATTAAAGCGCTGACGTAGGAAGTTCCTTCTCCACGAAGGTTCGTGGAAGAAAAGCCGGATTTCCTGGAATCTGAGTTTTGCGTTATGGCATTACTTTGGGGAAAAGAAAAATCAAGACAGTGAGCCAGTATTTCTCGGAAACACATTTGACGAAAGACGGCGAATCAGAGTCTTAATTCTTCTTGGGGCTATTATCGGATATATACCAATCAGGGGTATATCAGATGGTGGTCTAAAGTGTCGGATTACCAGGGTGGCCTAAATGGTAATGGGCTACGGTCCATTGGGCGGCCCAGTGAGCTGACGCACGGAAGCCGGATTCTATAAGAACCCGGATCACGGCCCACGTGATACGGTTTGGAGTAGAAGGCGGATTCCTTACTTTCCAAGTTAGCACATACCGTAGACTTCTAGGTTTTGTTCTCTGTATGCCCTAACCCGACTATTATATAAGGCCGGACGGGAGATAAGATAGATAGACAAGAAGCTAAAGGCTAACTCGCCGAGAAGTGGATCCTTGACGAGTAGCTAATAGAACCTCACACTGTACTCTGTATTCCTAGACTTTAGTCCTGAATAGTGAGATTGCAGGAGTAGGAACGCCGCATTACTGTGTCGTACCGAACCTGGGTAAAACCCTGTGTCATTGTTCATCGTACAATCATGTCCCCCCACTTCTCTATCGGTAGTCTCATGGCACCCCCGTCTATGAATTCTACTACGATGTCACGACAATTATGGTGATGAGAATAATAATGATAGCTATTTTGTTGAATTTGCTCCCACTACTATTAATAAGAATGGCTTTGCTTATGTGGAGAGTATTAATTCTTTTATGCATGTGGCTCATGATAAGAATGTTATATGTGATAGTTACATTGTTAATTTTATTCATGATGCTACTAAAAGTTATTATGAGAGAGGGGAATATAATTTATGCATCTCAATGATATCAAGTTTCCCCTCTTTATGTTTAAAATTATGAAGTTGCAATTATTTTGCTTTCCTATGCTTGTTGCTTTGTGTTTTCATGACTTGTTTTTATTCAATATTATTTTTCATAGGAAGTGGGTTAGACTTAAACGTGTTTAATATTTTCTTCTTGATGCTCTCTTTTGCTTCAATTCATATTTCTCATGTGAGCATCTTCTTAAATCATCATGCCTAGCTAAAAGGCTTTAAAGAAAAGCACTACTTGGAAGATAACCCATGGTTTTATTTTTTGCTTTGTTTTCCTCTGTTTTCTTTGATTCAAGGGGTTTTATACTTCTTTAGAAACTACTTTGTATCTTTCTGTTCATGTTTTAGTAGTACCAAGTAAAGTTTCTGACAAAAGTTGGAGTTGGTTTTCGGATTTCTGCGCGGAAAACAGATTTCTGCTGTCCACCGTAAAACATCGTATAAAATCCTGGAAGATCAGAATGATCTGAAATTGTTTGTGCTTATTCCTCAGCTAATTCCGCAACTTTTCTTAGTTGACCACTTTTTATTTGAGGAACAGAATATTTTCGAAAAAAACATCTTTACCTGATGTCTTGTTTTGACAGATTTCTGCTAATAATTGCATTCGCCTCTTAATCTCTTTTTTTGTGTTCTTTTTAGAAAAAGAGTTTTAAAAGCAGTTGTGAAGGTATCTAATGTGTTTATTAGTGTTATGCTTGTGTTGAAACTGAACCATGTGAATTTATTATTTTGATTGCACTAACGTTGCTAATGAAGATTGTGAGAAGTTTGGTGTGAAGGAAGTTTTCAAGGTTCAAGAGAAGAGGATGATATGACGTGATAAAGAAGAGTGAAGAGTCTAAGATTGGGGATGCCCCGGAGGTACATCCCAGAAAATTCTAATAAGACTCAAGCATCTAAGCTTGGGGATGCCATAGGCATCCCCTTCTTCATCAACAATTTATCATGTCACTTCTAGTGAAACTATATTTTTATTCGGTCACATCTTATGTGCTTTACTTGGAGCGTCTTTTTTTTCAGTTTGTTTAGTTTTCTTTTCTGTCGTTTATGGTTGGATATTATCATACTTGTGTGGGAGAGAGACACGCTCCGTTTTTATTGCTTAGAACACTCTAGTTTTCATTCTTATTGTTCTGTGAGTGTTCACTTTTTGCTAGTACTGCGTTTAGCCTTTGTTTTCATGCATCTCTTATTTAGAGATGTTAGTTTTAGTAGTGTTATGTGAGTACTCTCAAGTTTTCTTGCTGTAGCATGTAGAGAATTTTTGTTAAAACATATTTTGTATAATGCTTGTTGGGAAAAAACTGCTGCTTGAAGTAGAATTTATAACGATGCACGTAGAAGCTTGTATAGATTGTGGCTAAAACTTTTTAATGCCATGATAAATGTTATTTTAGTTTTAAAGCCTTGTGGTTATTGAGTATCATGAATAGCCTCAAATACCTGAGAGTGTTTAATATGCCATTGAAAGATTAATGAGTTGTTCTTGTCATAGTAAAGCATAAATTTATGGTATTCTCTTTCGAATGTTTTATTTGGTTGACTTGGCACATGCTCACACCATGTTTATGACTATGAACCAGTCACGAATAGCCTCATTGACCACTTAGTTTTTGAACTTGTGATACCGCTTATGCTTTAATTAATGATGTTTATGTCGCTATGCATGATTATGGCTCTTATGCTCTCTTGATTTGTCGCTCCCAGTCTTCTGCTAGCCTCCACCTGTACCGAGTATGAGATCCACTCATGAATCCAACTACCTAAAACCAAAGTTTTCCCATTGTGTCCACCATACCTACCTACATGTGGTATTTCACTGCCACTCCAAGTAAATTGCTCATGTGCTACCTTTTAAACTTTCAAAATTACTCCTATTTTGTGTTCCTGTTTTTTCTCATGAGGACGTCAATGGAGAATCTTTATCTCATTTTTTGATTGGATTTCACACCCTGGACTAGTGGCTTCATCCGCTTATCCAAATGATAGAAGAGCTGGCGGCGGGGTGCCCAGCCCCAAATTAATGCAAACAAATTCTCTTCACTATTTTTGCCCCTGATTTATCAGTCAAAGCATAATTGTGTAAACAAAAGAGAAAGAGGGATGACCTTCTACCCAGATGCGTCCTTCATATGGGATCCGCTCTTGTGAATCCAGTTGGCTTGTGACGTACTGTATTGTTTGTTTACCATTCGTTGACATTAACATACACCTCTCCTAAAATATAGACACTCCTCCATGGTATGTGATTGTTGGCAGGCACCCGAGGATTCGGTTAGCCATGATTTGTGAAAGATGGATGGGAGGAGTGTCAAACTTTTAATACCTCTCTTTAATAAAATAAAAGCTCTAGCACATGAGTGATCCCTTCTTCCCTCCGCGAAGGGCCTTGCTTTTACTTTTATGTTGAGTCTCCATCTTCTAACTTTATGCACATTTGAGAGAGCATTTTTGCCATTCTGAGTTCTATGTGCATTTTTTCCATAAACATCAATAATTGCTTTATAATGTGATATTATTTGTTCTTAAATTATTTTCTCTAGTCTTCCTCATGAACTTTGAAGGTGTCCTGGCATTTATGTTTTGTCCCACTCTTAAGGACTAGCGAAATACCACTATGTCATGCTTTCTCTATACCTGAAACAAACGTTTATCTTTCTTTGCATTATTATCCATGATCCTTTATTTGATACTCTTCATGATGCAAAGTGATTGCTATACTTCATTATTAAAGTTCTATTATCATGTTTGTGTTTGAAGTTCTATGATCTCAGCATACATATGCTTTTACATTATAATGATCAAGTTTATGATAGTAGCATTCACCTAAGAAATTATTTGTTTTTATCGTTTACCTACTCTAGGACGAGTAGGAACTAAGCTTGGGGATGCTTGATACGTCTCCAGCGTATCTATAATTTCTGATGTTCCATGATGATATTATGCCAATTGCTACATGTTTTCTCCCTTATTTATAGCATTTTTACATGTTTTCCGAGACTAACCTATTAACAAGATGCCACAGAGCCAGTTCCCTGTTTTCTGCTGTTTTTAGTTTCAAAAAAGTTGTTCTGGAAATATTCTCGGAATTGGAAAATTCAAAAGCTAGAAGTCTTAGAAGTCCCGGAAGATTCCAGAAGTTCCGAAGAGCCCCGGAGGGGGGCCACAGGATGGCCACACCATGGGGTGGCGCGGGTCCCCCTGGTCGCGCCACCTAGGGGTGTGGGCCCCCTGGCCACCCCCGGCATTGCCCTTTCGCCTATTTATACTCCCCCAAGGGAAAACCCTAGAAAGATCGACCCCACAAAATACATCCGTAGCTCCGCCGCCGCCATCGACAAGTTTCGGGGGACAGATCTCTGTTCTGGCACCCTGCCGGGACGAGGAAGTGCCCCCGGAAGTCATCTCCATCGACTCCACCGCCATATCCATAGTCGTTGGTGTCTCCTATGATGAGGAGGGAGTAGTTCTCCCCCGAGGCCGAGGGCTCTACCGGTAGCTATGTGGTTCATCTCTCTCTCCCATGGTGTGATCTATATGTGATCGTGAGCTTTGTAATCTAGTTGAATTTGTAGGTGTGATCTTCATCTCTTATGCTACTCAAGTGGTTTTGTTATTTCCGTAAACACTTTGATCACGGTGTAAAGGTGATAGTGTGTGCACCGTGTGGTTTAGCATGATATTTATATCTTGTGTTGGAAGATGAACCTATGAAATTGTGGCGCTTGTTTAGTACTAATTTAGGGCTCTCATAGTGATAGCGTGGGGTGCCCTAGAGAGGGAATATAGACTTGAGAGGTGTTGTTACAGCCCTACTCAATTATTGGTGTTTGTTATTCGACCGGAGAGTGGTTCAGAGTAGCATAGTGAAGAAATGATATTTATTAATTCAATTATGTGATCATTGTTGAGAGTGTCCTGTAGTGAAAGTAGGAGCCCCAGGCCTTATTTCCAAGCATCGAAACACCGTTTTCCGCCTGTTCTGCTACATGTTTGCTTGCTCCCATTTTTATTTCAGATTGCTACTATCACTTATTATCATCTGTATTACTTGCATTTTGCTCTCTCTTTGCCGAATTAGTGCACCTATGCAACTGACAATTGTATTAGGTGTGTTGGGGACATAAGAGACTTCTTGTATCTTGATTGCAGGGTTGCTTGAGAGGGATATCTTTGACCTCTACCTCACTGAGTTCGATAAACCTTGGGTGATTCACTCAAGGGAAACTTGCTGTTGTTCTACAAACTTCTACACTTGGAGGCCCAACACTGTCTACGAGAATAGAAACGTGCGTAGACATCAGTATCTTGTTGTAATGCCCGCATAAATCACATAGTAATCATCATGTCATGCATATGCACTACGGTGCAACCTTTATATATGTCAATTGCTCAGCTGTAATTTGTTTACCCAGCATGTTATCTATCTGTTTTGGAGAGACACCTCTAGTGAACTATGGACCCCAGTCCATTTCTTCATATTGATATACGACCACTGCAACCGCTATTTTCCTATTGAAACTACTGTTTTCATACTGCCATCACTGTTCTCTTTCATCTACTGCAAACAAATATTATTTTCCCCACTATACGTCTAATCCTTTGTTTCAGCAAAACCGGTGAGATTGACAACCTCACTGCTTCGTTGGGGGCAAAGTAATTTGATTGTGTTGTGCAGATTCCACGTTGCCGCTGAACCGGTAGTGCACCCTGCCAACATCAGCTGCATCAACCTTCGGAAGTGATTTCTTTCTCCTACCGGTTGATTCAACCTTGGTTTCCTTCTGAGGGAAAACTTGCCGATGCACTCTTCACACCCCTACACTTGGGGTCTCCCAACGAGCGAGCATCAACCTCCATCAAGTTTTCTGGTGCCATTGTCGGGGAGGAAGAGGATCTCTGCATGGGGAGTCTCTCACTTCCAATCTCTTTACTTTGTTTTTGTTTTGCTTAGTTTATTTTATTTTGTCTTGTTTGCTTCTCTATATAAAAAACACACACAAATTTTCCTATTATAGTTGTTATTTTTGTTAGCCTATTTTTTGTTTTGCTTTTTACTTTCTTTATAATGCCTACTATCTTGATTTCTTTGAAACTAGATCTTATTGGCAAGGTGGGTTCACGGTTGAACAAAAAAAAATATTATAAGGACCAACGCTTGTCATAAAAAGGGATACACTTATGGGAACAAATTAATAAGTTGAATAACTATGTTAAAAACTTCTGATCTACTTATAATGTAACTTGTTGCTTTGATAAATCTTGTTGCTCTAGAAGGTATAAACACCTCCCTTTTTAATGTGAGTATAATGATAATGTTACCATATCTTCTTATGTTAAGAGAAATTATGATTTTTATGATGTGGAACAGATTGAGGAATTTATTCCTTGGAAGGGTGCATTCGAAATTGCCTATTTGCTTGCAAGTATTGATGATGCACCTTATAAATACGGGATTTATGCTATACTTGAATATTGCTTTGAACTACAAGGATTATAATTACTACATAATTAAATATCTTAATAGATGCTCTCCCTGAAAGGAAGAGACTAATGCCTTGCAGGAGACTATGGAAGAAGAAATTGCTGAATCTGGAAGGTCATTAGATGAAAATGAGGAGGAGAGTGATGATCAAGAGGAGAAAGAATGAAGTAGCTACCCATGTCCACCTCCCAATGAGAGTAACTCTTTAACGCATACCTTATTTGATTGCCCTCCATGCTTATCAAAGGAGGATGAGTGTTATATTGATAATTGTGATGATCATATTGATACTTTTGAAATATCCCTTTTTTTATGAAATTGATACTTGCTATACTTGTGACTTTGAAACTACTATGAATGAAACTTGTGAGTTGGATTCGTCGTTACCGACCTAGTTAGGTCAGAACGCCTTTATATACCTCTTGTAAGCCGTCGTACGGGATAAACCACACATTGTAAGTCCCGACACGTTTGTAATCTCACCCGAAATAGTGAAGTATTGTTGGCTCGCTCCCGTGGTTTTTTCTCTTCCTTGTTGGAAGGGTTTTCCACATTAATATCTCGTGTCCCCGTTGGTTCGATCATGTTTAACTTCATCGTTGTTTTGCTATTGCTTGTAACAGTAGCTCTGGCGAGCGATTGCCTCCACTCCATGCCACATTTAGCCCCGTGCCGCCTCAATAGCGCGATGCAGCCGCAGAGGAACATCGCCGCCGACGCCAACGGAGCTAATCGCTTCCCTCCATGCCCTGCACCGGCCCCAGCACGTGGCCCCAGCACCGTCGTCGTGCCTAGCCCGCCCAAGGACAGCTCCGACGACAACGACAACGGTCCATTGGCCTTCGCCGAGACGGAGGAGGATCCCATCCAACTCGGCATCCAGAAAAGTCTTCGCCTCTAGAGCCGACATACCATCAGGCGACGCTCGCACCTCAACGCATACAACGCCAAACAACTGGAGCGCGGCCTGCACGCAGACGAGGAGGCGCAGAGGAAGAAGCGGTAGTGGGAAGTCATTGCCGCGTCGAAGTTCGAGCAGGTCGGCGCCAGCTCCAGCTCCTCCTCCTCCAGCTCCGGCCCCTATAACTGAAGGTCGCGCCGCATACGAGGAAGATGAAGCCCCGGCGACTCCCGCTGCCACGCATTTTGGCCCTAGGTAGGTGTAGGATGTGTCCATAAACCCTAGTTTATCGCCATTTATATATATGTGTAATTGTTACTTTTGTTTGCAAAATGAGCGAGGAACAGCGACGAACCGCTCAATCTATGAAAAATTCTATTTCTATTTCTTATTTAGGGGTTCTGCTAGATCCCTACCTCCACGACCTAGCCAAAACGCGAATTGAAAAACGATTTTTCAGTTTTGCTCTGACACAGGAAAAAACCCAAGGCGTGAGCCCCTTCCCGGTCGGTTGCTCCTGGATTTTCTTATTCACGGATTACGACTCTTTTCCACTTCAGCAGAATCCGCCTCCAAAGTCTCCACCCCCACTCACTTGCAGGTCGACCAGATTCCGCCCGCCTCGTCGCCCAGATTTCTGTCCGCGCTTAGATTCCTGCATCTCCTCGTCCAAATCTCTTTTCAGTTTCGTGGTTCTTCTTGCTTTCTGCGGTAACGCCTAACTACTGTCGAATCTTACTTTGCCTGTACCAGCTTGCTTGACTTAATTAGTTTGCTAGTTACACGATTTCTGATTTATTTTTTTCCCTTGTAGATAGTCTCTCTGATGAGTCAGTTCAATTAGCTTAGTAGATATGGTTCTCTATTTTGCTTTCTCCCCTTCGGCAAGTACAGCTAAGAAATGGAAATCCTGAATCACTTTAACTGGAAGCCACTCCTTTTAGTGTATCATGTGCATCTTAAATATCGTATGCAATTCGTTCCCGAGTAGCATTGTCTGCTTACCAGTACCAGTTCTACCTTGTACGCAGTTTAGTACGCGATATCTTGAATCACTGAACTTAGTCTGTATCGGTGTAAGTGTACCACTGAGCTTAAGGGCAGTTCAGAGAACTGATGTAGCTAATACTGTACTTGATAGGCCGATGGGGAGCAGAGATGACGATGGTCAGAGCACCGAAGGCCAGGGCTATGTGGCGGACATCAATTCTATCAGGGAGGCGCAGGCCCGCATCGCCCCATACGTGCACAAGACACCCATTCTGTCATCGACATCTATCGACGCCTTAGCCGGGAAGCAGTTGTTTTTCAAGTGTGAATGCTTCCAGAAGGCGTGAGAGTTACTGCCTCATGTGTTATTTGCAATTTGCAATGTTTATGGTGCACGGTGCTAATTGCTGCCAGACATATGTTGTCCTGTGTAGAGGGGCGTTCAAGATCCGAGGGGCATCCAATTCGATATTTGCCCTTGATGATGACCAGGCATCAAAGGGTGTTGTGACACATAGCAGGTTGGTGCCAATTTCAAAATTTTGTTTGGGATTGTTCCAACATATGAAGAAGTTATCATATTGACAAAAAAAAAAATCTCAGTGGGAATCATGCTGCTGCTGTGGCTCTGGCTGCAAAGTTGCGTGGCATACCTGCTTACATTGTCATACCCAAAAATGCACCAGTGTGTAAGGTCGACAATGTAAAGCGCTATGGTGGTCGTGTTATCTGGAGTGAGGCCAATATGGAATCAAGAGAATCTATTGCTAAAAGAGTCCAGGAGGAGACTGGTGCTATTCTTGTTCATCCATTCAATGATAAGTACACTATCAGGTGGTCTTTTGCCATCCAAAGCTTTTACTGTCCTCTGTTCTTTATCTGATAGTCCTAATATTTAGTGTTAGCTCGTTTCACCCAGCAACTACCACCACTTGCATTTTTTTTCCTTGTAGGACATTTTAGACTTAAGGAATATCAACCCATTTTTTCCACAAAAGAACCTGATATTTGTAGGAATTAAATTTCTTACAATATTTATGCAACATACACTCAGAATCCTCTAGTTTCTCTTTACGCCTTGCTGTTTTGGCAGTGTTGAACAGTACGCGTGAGTAATTTAATTTCCCATGAAATATGGGAATTTTATTTGCTTTTTTTCAGTGGCCAGGGTACGGTTTGTCTCGAACTTTTGGAACAAGTACCAGACGTCGACACAATAATTGTTCCAATTAGTGGTCTGTATTCTCTTAGATTCTTCTTTGATGTATTTCCTTCCTAATTTGACATTTGGTAAAAAAAATTGGCTAAACTGCAGGCGGTGGTTTAATTTCTGGTGTGGCACTGGCTGCCAAGGCCATAAATCCTTCAATACGTATTCTAGCAGCAGAACCAAAGGGAGCTGATGATTCAGCCCAGTCCAAGGCTGCTGGACAGATCATCAAACTAGCTACAACCGACACAATTGCTGACGGACTACGAGCTTTTCTCGGTGACTTGACATGGTAAATCAATATACATTGAGCACGTTATATTAACTTCTGCACGAGCATTATTGTCCTTAGAGTTGGAACCATGCTAAACTATTGACCTTTCTGCACCCATTTTAAAGATTTTCATGACAGCGTCAATGCTACTTGGATAGTTTATTCTCTAAAAAGTATCCTGATGTGAAAATCTTGAAATGGTTTGCTTAGAAATGCATGGTAGGTAAGGACAGAACCACCATGTGATTTAAGGCATGTTTTACATGTAATCTTTATGTTCTAGGCCGGTGGTGCGTGACTTGGTGGACGATGTCATCGTCGTGGATGACAATGCCATTGTGGACGCCATGAAAATGTGCTATGAGACGCTGAAGGTGGCTGTCGAGCCTAGCGGAGCCATTGGCCTTGCGGCTGCCCTCTCTGACGAGTTCAAGCAAAGCTCTGCTTGGCATGAGAGCAGCAAGATAGGGATCATTGTCTCTGGAGGCAATGTGGACCTCCGCGTGCTTTGGGACTCTTTGTACAAATGACGAATGGGTCATACAAATTTGTATCGAAATTGAAATGCACGAGGTGATTTGCTGCGAACTTGTAAACCCCGCTGATTTCTACAGTGAACTGTTTATTAGGTGCAAAACATTTTACCATGCTCTTGATCAGTTCCCCGGTTTCCTGCAAAAAGTCGATACGTTTTCAGTTTATGGTTGCGACAGTGGCAGTTGAAGCAATATTATTTTGGAACATTGAATTCAAAACAACTTTACCTTCGTTTTTTGATTTCCGGGCCGGTTAACATGTTGTTTGGCAAGTCGATGAATTAATCTGATTGACTCTGAAGTAAGACTGTTAAATATGGGAACAATGCCAGTGTTTTTCTTTGAGTTGCTGGACATACCGGTGCTACGGCTACAGAAGTCCATCAGAACACATCTCCGCGTGAGCACGAATCTCCAAGTCCCCCTCCACCCCAAGTCCCCAAAGAAACCCCTTGCTACCCGAGCCTACACCTTCGGTCCCCGTCCCACGCCCCTCTTCTTCCTCCTCCGCCGCCGCCGCAAAGAGAGATACTGCCGGGCGCGCTCCCAAGACAGAGCGGGGCGTCTCGGCTGTAACGAGCGATGCCGAACAAGCGTCAGAGGGAGGCGCGGAAGCGCTTCCGCGAGGCGAACCCCGACCTCTGCCCACCGGCGCCCGCTCCCGCCGCCGACGGCACCAAGAAGAAGAAGAGCAAGAAGAGCATGTTCAAGAAGGTGAAGAAGGAGGGCGTCGGCGGCGGCGGAGCGGGAAGGTCGAAGCATCCGCTGAGGGTTCCCGGGATGCGGCCCGGGGAACAGTGCTTCATTTGCAAGTCCACGGACCACGCGGCCAAGAACTGCCCCGAGAAGTCCCTCTGGGACAGGAACAAGGTACCGGCCCACCATTGCACGGAAAATATTTTGAAGCTTGTGATGGTAATCTTGTTCTCGCTAGTGTAAATCGCTGCTTGCTAGAGATTCCATGGAACATAAGAGCATTGGATTATGTAGCTTACCTGAAGAGTAGGTTTATAGTAGTTTAGTGCTAAATGTTCAGGGCTAGTAGAAATGTAGTGGCAGAACCGCAGAAGTGATGATGATTTTCCCTTAGCTTGACCTTGCCGGGTGACATTGGCAGTAAGTGTTTTTGTTCTGCCGTAAAAACACTCAATTGTAACTAAAGAAGCAAATATCTACCGTGTTTATATGAAGAGTTACCTCCTCCTTTCTAACATATGAATGCATAGTGTTGCTGAAAATATTTTGTATGGCTACACTCTGTTCAATTGTAACATCTGTTAGTTTAATGTCTGGTTTGTTTTCAGTTGCAGCAGTTTGAATTCACCATACTAAAGTAATATTGTATTGCTATGTTCTTTTCAGATCTGCTTGCTTTGCAGGGAGCGGGGGCATAGTCTGAAGAACTGCCCTGAGAAAAGTGATGGGAATGTGAATTCGAGGAAGTTCTGCTATAACTGTGGTGAAAATGGACATTCCCTCTCCAAATGCCCCTTGCCCATTGAAAATGGTACTCTTCATCGGTCTATCATATACAGCTCCTAGTTTGTAGTGCTGCCAGTAATACTTTCCTTAGATTCATTATAACATGTGGTTCTTCATGTGTTTAACACTATTTTATATTTATGCAGGCGGTACAAAGTTTGCAAGCTGCTTTGTCTGCAAACAGGAGGGACATTTGAGCAAGGATTGTCCTGAAAACAAGCATGGCATTTATCCAAAGGTATTGCGCATGCTTCCTGTCCCTTCTCCTCAATCATGATACTACATTACTACTAGAAGGTTAGAACCATCTTAAGGCGTTGAAATTGAAGCACCTATACTTTCATTCTGTATTTGGAGTTTAATGTGGGCAAACATGTCATTCCTGACAGACCTAAGGCATTGAAGCACATATACTTTCATTTTGTTTTTGGAGTTCATCAGACATGTCATGCCTGACAGAAAATGGTCCTGGCTCACGATTGTGACTTAATTACTTGTTATGAGTTTGAATAGCTTGTAGCTTGAGAGACCACTCACTCTTTTTTTTTCCTTTGGGTTAATGACACCTCATGCAAACAAATTGATAGATTATGGTTGAGAGCTATAGTTCCCATTTGATAAGTAATAAGTTAACATTTGAATCGCTTTTAGA
This sequence comes from Alopecurus myosuroides, assembly GCA_028641055.1. NCBI lineage: Eukaryota > Viridiplantae > Streptophyta > Magnoliopsida > Poales > Poaceae > Alopecurus > Alopecurus myosuroides. The sequence continues at coordinate 154,735,440 of CM054059.1, forward strand.
GCTTAATTGTCTGAGTGTACATGACCATCTTGTTGTAGCGTTGGCTTTTTTCTTACTTCTTATTAATGTTAAGACTGTTGTACTTGATATGATTACTGTACTAAATTACTGATTCCCTGTACTTGAATTTTAACTCTATAAAATGTTAGGGTGGATGCTGTAAGATATGTGGTGAAGTTACACACTTGGCCAGGCATTGTCCAAACAAGCGGCAGCAGGACTTCGAATCGTCCATGGATCATGGTAAACAAACTGGAACTACTCCCTTGACATATCTTTGCCATATCATATGTATCGTGCATGTATTCTCAAATTTGGAACACCCAGTGGCATGTGGAGTGTGCTTGCAGGCAATCTAATATATATTTGAATTACATGTTGTCATCATCATTTAAAATCCGCGCAACAAATGTGAAGTACTTGTTTATAAGAATGCTGGCTAAATTTAGAGCTCGGATTATGCGGCTGTTTGAAGACTTCTTACATGATATGATTTTTTTCTTCAAAATGAGGGGCAGAAGATTTGCCCCATTCAATGTATTAAGAGAGAGTTGGGACACAAGAGTGAATTAATGTGCAAAGATAAGTTACAACCAGATACTCCCCCGGAATGATTCCGCCCAAACGTTTCGCCCCCGCAAGGACCCATAGCTTTGCCTCTTGTTTGATTGTGGCGAGGATGGTGGTAGGCGAAGCGTGCTTGTTGTGTAGAGTATGGATGCGTACGATAGAAATTCCATGTGGAGTAGGTAAAGGCTTGGACATGTGAATGTGTACTTCTTTTCAGTTCTTAGTAGTAACTAGTAATCTTGCACCAGCAATGCATGTCTCGGTTGATAAATAAAATAATAACAAATTACAAACAATGACTCAACAGCTGTATATTCGAATATCAAAGTGAACAAGTATAGCAACAATCACAATTTTATATCATGACAATAATGCATCAAATTCATTATATTAGGAACCATGTTTTACCTTTAAAGCTTACATTATGACAAGGAAAATTTAAATCAGAGAATATGTGCCCTAACCAACATGCACAAATGAATAAAATTTATTGCTACATGTTGTTAATTCAGCATTTAGTGTAGTTTCTCAGGACATGTACACAATACAGAGAGAATTCTCCTAGCATCTAACATGGTAATATTATTTCTCCAGCTACTTTTGTCACTACGAAATTAAGAAAAAACTGAGAAGGCATGTCTCCGGCAACCTGGAATGTAAACGTTGCAAGTTGTGCTAGGGCTTCAAATTATAAAAACTGAAGCAAACAATTACATGCTCTTCTGCCTACAATTATAAAACTGAAGCAAAAAATTATACCACCAGACTTGTAGCGTGAGATCATGCGTGATTATAGGACCGTGAGGGGGCCAGTTTGCTGCGGGACAGGCTGAGGTTGTGCTGGACACTGGTGTTCCGTCATACAACATTAGGCTAATCTACACTGTTAGATTACGATAATCAACGGTTATGACTACTTGGGTACAACCTAAGTGGATACATCATTGGACAAACTTCAACCGTTTGATGATGACAATCGTACGGCTGATGTTATTTGGATCAGCCACCCTCTGGGTCTATTTATGTTACCGTAGATGAGCAATGACAAATTCTGCTGTAGTAGTATATATGCTGAGAGTGAGCAAGCTGGGGGCAACAGATTCTCCGATGTACTAGCTGTTCATTGCATGAATTCCTACGTGCTTATCTGTCCTTGTTCTTGTTTTAGGTATGAATACAGAGAGAGACTACTACCACCAGGTTGACCATGCTCCGCGGGGTGGAGATGATCTTGAGGATGACTTCGTTGATGAAGAAGAGCCGAAACCCACCAAAACGAAGAAAGCCAAGCTACCTAGTTCGGACTCAGCTACGGGCCATGGTGAGAAGAATGCCGGCGCAAAGACGAAAGGAAAGCAGGCTCCGAAAGTTGTAAAATTCTTTGGTTAAACCAATGGTGGCACTTTTTGTAGCTTATGATACGAATGATCTTTCTGGATAAAACTCTTTTTGGGAGGGTCACGGCTGTGTAACTTACAGTTGAGAATCTATCTGGTCACTGCGTGCTGTTGGGGAAGGTCATCTTTTGAGATATCTGATGGTCTGCCTGACATGGTCCTTGAGTCAGTGCTCTTAATTATTAGGCTCGATCTAGTCGCTTGAAGTTAGCAGCGTTGTAGCAAGTCCACAGAAATGCTGCTGAAGTTGCTACCAAATTAGATCTGTTGTGGCCAGGGATGGATCTTTGTTATAGTACTTGTTAGGGGCTCTCATGGTGGCCACGGAGAGAGAGAGAGAGATGGATGGGTGGTGGCGCGCGTGTTGGTCGAGCACCTCGCGCGCGATCTCTCATGGCTCTCGCGAACGCGCCAAAGAAGGAAGGGACGTACGTGCTTGGTCAAGCGCCCCTCTTTCTCTTCGTCCAAATTAAGGTGGCGGGCTGGCAGCATGCATGCGATGCAAGCCTCCGGTTCCCCTATATTTTGCCTGGCCCCTCCTCTCTCCCGGGCCTTGAGGATCTCGCCTGACGCCGTTGCCATCGTGCCGGGCTGTGGGAAGAAGACAACACCCGTCGTCAACCATGGTGAGCTAGCGCGACGCGGCTGTTGTTCGACCGTCGACGTCAATGGCGATGGATGCGCGTCGGTTAACGAACGTTGTGTGTGTGTTTGTTTGTTGCAAGGCGAACTCGGCGTCGGGGATGGCGGTGGGCGACGAGTGCAAGCTCAAGTTCCTGGACCTCAAGTCGAAGCGGAGCTTCCGGTTCATCACGTTCAAGATCAACGAGCAGACGCAGCAGGTGGTGGTGGACAAGGTGGGGCAGCCCGGCGACACGTACGCCGACTTCGCCGCCTGCATGCCCGAGAGCGAGTGCCGCTACGCCGTCTTCGACTTCGACTTCGTCACCGACGAGAACTGCCAGAAGAGCAAGATCTTCTTCATCTCCTGGTACGGATCATGCACGCACAACTTTCTCTCTCACTCTCCGGCAGGGTACGCACTGCGCTGAAAACGGCTGGATATATATGCTGGCAGGTCCCCGGACACGTCGAGGACGAGGAGCAAGATGCTGTACGCGAGCTCCAAGGACCGGTTCAAGAGGGAGCTGGACGGCATCCAGGTGGAGCTGCAGGCCACCGACCCCAGCGAGATGAGCATGGACGTCGTCAAGGCCAGGGCCCTCTGATCTCGTCTCACCCATCAACCAATTTCGATTCGTCTCTCCCACCTGGATCGATCTATCGTACGTGCGCATGCTCCGGCCCGCAGGCAGGAACAACGAGGCCTTTTTCTGCATCGGTTCCTGCTTGTAAATTAAGCTAGATATAGATGTTCTTTCCCGTTCCAAGATTCTAGACGGCATGCCCATCTGAATTTCCGGCCGTTGCCGAGGCAATGGCATATATTTCATGAAAAAAGAAAAGAATATACTAGCAAGATCATTGTGGTTCCGTTCTCTGCATGCCGCTGCACATATAGGCTTTGAGTTTGGTCCTCAATTCCAACGATGAATGGATGAACCAAGGCCAGTTTCTTATACTGTAGTACTAGTTCCAGATTCCTCCGTCTTTGCTTGTCACTCGGGGCGAGCAAACAAATGTTTAACGTACTACTTCGCCACTACACATACCAAGAGGAGCATCCGGAGAAATTCAGCCGCAGCTTCCTTCTCTCGCCGCGACTTGAATGCTCCTCGTGATAACGCGCGGTTGACTCATATACAGGTGTTGAAAATTACACTATAGGATTCCTTCTTTTCGTTTCTCGCTCCATCTGCCGTGTCTGACTATCTATGTCTCTAATCTTGTCCGATGCTGAGACGACGTACGTACGAGCATCTCTATCAGAGCTCTCTTCTTTTCTAAAGAGAAATCCTTAAAACGACCTTAAAACAATTACAAGGTTCAGATCGAAACGATTATAAAGATTTCTTACTGCAGGATTTTCTTCCTTCTGTTTCTCCATCTGTCTGTGTCTATCATCTTGCCCGATTCTCAGACGATATAAACAGGGTCCATCCACAAGTGGACTGAGATTTTTTATGCTCAACACGGTTTATCAAATGTGTAATTTGTGTTTGATGGACAGTACAATTTTTCCAACTCGTTTATACTCTCAACACTTTGTTTTTTGGACAACTCTCCTTATTGTCTTTCTGGGCTGAAAATTTTCCGTTTGCTTCGATCATACGTTAAGATGTCAAAATTACCTGGACAAAGTAGACCTAGAGCCCTATTGATTGACGACGCGATCGACACGGCAGACGAACGACTGAAACGACCACCGCCGGTCCACTGCCGTAACCGAGCCACGAGGATCCTGCCATCAAATTGCTCTGCTTGCAAGTCACAGTCGGGCCAACGGATGTTGGGGGCGATGTACCTTTCCTTTGTTTGCAAGCTATTGCTGGGGGCCAGTCCGGTGGTTTCAATCGTGCCTGGTTTTGCCTCTCATGCTCCTTTTCTTGTGTCAATTAATCAGAATGTTAACATTTGTTAATATACAAGGAAGCTGCTGAAAAATACACCTTTTTAAAGCGGCAAAAATACAGTTTTGATGCTTAGTACTACTACAATATATCTGCATCTAAAATTACAGTTTTTAGAGGGAGTATTACTTTTTTTTTTGATATTTTTGGGGCGTTGTTATCATGTTCGAGATGCCATCAAATGGCATGTTCGTTCGATTCCTCATGGTGGAACACACTTGGCATTGGTGCTCGCATGTTAGGCATTAAGTAGATGTCTTTTCAAGCATTCCCCTCGCGTCCCCCCCGCCCCCCCGCGGCGCTAGGGGCGAAAAGCTTCGCCGCCCACTCCTCCCGTCAAGGCGCCCTCTGATGCCGCTGCCGGCCTCGTCCGCGGCACTCTCCGCTGCCAGAAGGTGGTCAGAGGGAGGGTCTTCATTTCCCTCCGTGGTGGAGGACCGGCTCGTGGGGACGCCTCCGCGCGCCGCTGAAAGTGCACTATGGTCAACTAGAGGGGGATGAATAGGTTGACTACCAATTTTTCTTTTCTTTTCCTTTTATTAGGGTTAAGCAAGATAAGATAAGGTTCTCTAGATGTGCATCTAGGTGAGCAACCTATGTGAACAAGATAATATGTGCAACGGAAGTAAAACGAAAGTTAGCAAGATAAACCACGAGTGTAAACAAGGAGACAGGGATATGATTCACGTAGTTCCTTCTCAATGAGAAGTGCGTCTACGTTGGAGAGGTGGGGAGCCACCTAGGCACTCCTCAATAACACGGTTGTGCACACCTTATTCTCCTTGAGCTTCTCCGGTGAGGGAGATTCTCGTTTCCACCATGAGGTCGACTTGAAGGCGTTGACCAAACCTTTACATGAGCTCGAGGTCACTCCACAAGATGGATGGAGGCTCTCAAGCAATCCGTAGCTTCTTGCAACAAGGTGGAAGCTACAAGCACAAGATCTACTAAGGTTTCTAGGCCTCAAGTAGGATTCTAGATCTACTAGGTTGTGGTGGATGGATTTGAAATTCCTTTGGTGGAAGTGTGGATCTTGGTCTCCTCTAGCTCTCCACAAAGTTTGGGAGTGATTGGGCGAGTGGAGAGGAAGATCTAGGTGGGTGAAGCTTTCATTAATGGCTAGGAGAGAGATTGGAAAAAGCTTGGCATTTATGAGGAAGGGGAAGGGGTATTTATACCCCTCCCCACAAAGTGGCAGTTGCAGTCTTGGGAGCACCGGAGGCTCCGGTGGTTTCACCGGAGGCTCTGGTGGGCATCTTTCAGTTGCGCAGTTGCGCAACACCAATCTTGTTTGTTGAAGGACCAGGGGAGGAGGCTCCGGTGGAAAGGGTGGACGCTCCGGTGGAGCCTCCACTCTTATCCCACAGAGCGTGATTTTGGCGGAGCCCCCACCGGAGGCGCACCGGATGCCAATCGTGTATTGGGCCTGGATGGAGCCAGCGGAGGCTCCGCCCACCGGAGCTCCACCGGAGGTTCCGCCCTGGCCTCCGCTCGTTTGCAGCAGAGGGAGATTTGGGCGGATCCTCCACCGGACCCGCACCGGAGCCCGGGGCGGAGCCTCCGGTGGTTTCACCGGAGCCTCCGCTCCATGCAAAAACTGCTTCCCAGATTTCTCTCTTCTAGCTCTTTTCATTTCAACCGACAATGTAGCCCAAAGAATTAGTACACTTTGATGGACCTGGGCATTTTCATATATCGAACAAACATTAGATCAAATAGGTATGTTGTCATATAATTACCAAAACGGATGATGATCTTTCATTCTCCCCCTTTTTGGTAATTGATGACAACATCCCTATTTGCATAATAGAAAAACACAACATGAACGGAGCTCCCACTAAAGATATGCTCCCTTCATGTTGAGTGAATTTATGCACAATATATATATGAACAATGTGAGTAAAAATGAGCACACAACATAATATAATAAGATCTTAAGCTTACGAAGCATGATACGAGGTTCAATATGCATAATACGATACGAGGTTCACGACACATACGAATAATGTAAACAAACCGAAGTTCCAAATGACCAAATGAAAAAGCCAAACTCCCTCAAGCAATAGAAAGATGCAAACCGAGAATATGCTTGAGGGAGACCCATGCAAATACCCGCGCTCCTAATATATATATCTATCCCCCTTTGGCATCAAGACACCAAAAGAGGGAGAAAAAGGCACTAACGACCCAAAGATCACTCCTCCCCAGACGAGATCTCCATATCCGGAGAGGGGGCACGGCGACGAGAACTGGTAGCTTCTTCTCCTTCTTCCTCAGACCACTCAATCAACTTGCCCTTGGAGTCCTTGGCTTGCCATTTTTCCCAGTCAGTGATGCTTGGAAGAGCCGGGGAGTCCACGGATTCGCCACCATCGTGGCGAAGCTGACGAGCTGCATGTGCTTTCTTGCTGTTCTTGAGCTCCTTGTCATTATAGGATTCCCATTGATGCTGCTCAACCTTCTTGTTCAACCTTAACACCTTCTTAAGGGCCCGAGCCATCCACTTGAAAGCATTGTTGGAAGGAGAAGGGCGAGATGGACCGGCTTCTTCTTCCTCCTCGTCATCAATGACACGAGGCTTAGCCTTGTTCTTGCGAGGAGCAGGAGTGGGATGCTCAGGAGGCTTGGTGTGGTCCTTGATGAGGAGTCTCCTTTCCGTGTGAGGAATCCAATTATCATCCTCAAACGGTTCATTCGGGAACTTGGCATCCCATACGTGCAAGATGATCTTCATGATGAAGGGCCCATAACAAGCATTTTTGCAATTGATCACGGCGTGCCATAGCTCATTCCATATGTAATCAAGCACATCAAGCTTCTGATGGGAGTCGGCAAGCCGCTGCTGATGGGTGAGAAGCAAAAGATTCTTCAGGAAACCTTGGATCTCATCCACATTTCCCGCCTTTGGGTTGATGGTCTCTCTATAGATGCGCATCATGATATCATAGGTTGGATAAAGACCCCTGACAAACCCAACGGCGAACTTCTTCCAATGATATAGTGGGGTTAGTTGATCCTTGGCAAGAGACGGGGTGTTGATGACGTGAACACGGAACCAACCGTTGGCAAACTCCTCACTATCCGCAAATGGACCAAAGTCCAGGTATCCTCCAAGAATGGTGCCAACCTCAGACCACTTGATATCAAGCATCCTCCCTTGTGTCATCCAAGTAAGATGACGCTCGGTCTGATTGGAGAGATGAACTGTGGCTAGGAACTGACAAACAAGGTCTTCGTCATAATCTTGTTGGAAACTCATAATAGGACCAAGACCAAACCTCTCAACCAACTCAAGAGCCTCCCCAAAGTAATGAGGGTTCCTTTCCAAATGCCCAAAGTTGATGGCGTGCTGAGGGGAAACATTTTCCTTTGGCTTCCTCATCAGAATCTCGTGATATATCTGGCTCTGGAAAACAGTGTGGAAGCGAGTATCCTTACCCCGGAACTGAGGCATCAAGCGGTCGCGAGCAATGACATAAGGATTCTCGCGATGTTCTTTCAGAAAACCTGCCTCGGACATCTTGGAAGCGGTCCTCGCCGTGTTCCTCTTAGGCAGTTTCTACTCGGTAGCCGGAAACCGCTTGCGCTTGGGTTGAGAATTGTCAAGTTCTTCTTCGATCTCATCAACTTGAGGGGTCTTGCGACGACCCGTAGTCTTGTACCGAACCCCCTTTCCTTTGGAACCGGAAGCATCTAAGAAAGAAATAGAGGGATAGCATGAAGAAAAGGTAATGCTCAAGTTGATAAATACGCACAAATCCAAGAAACAAAGATACTCATGGTGTTAGGGTTGAATAACTAGGTTTGGGGCATATGGATCTTCCCTACAACCACAACGATTCAAGCCTAACACGCATTATCTAGGTTGCTAGGGTTTGTACTCGAGATCTTCTACTCCTAAATACAAATCCACACATCTAGAGAACAAGAACATGAACTCCTATGCATCGCCATCCATCAACTAGATGAGAGAGAGAGCACGTACCCGCATCATCCATGGTGAAAAGGGAGGAGGAAGAAGAGCTCGGGGTGGTCCAAGGCAAGGAGGAGGTCTCCCGGCGGTGGAGCACCCGAATCCGGCGGCGGTTGGCTTGGGGCGGCTGCAGTTGAGAGGAAGAAGAAGGAGGGCGAGTGGGGGGGAAATGAGATTGGATCTCATTGACCCCCGTTCGCCCTAGTCTTATCCCGAAAAACTGCCACGGGCGGAGCCTCTGGTGGTTTCACCGGAGCCTCCGCTCCCCGCCCAGCGGAGCCTCCGGTGGTTTCACCGGAGCCTCCGCCCCTTGTCCAAAGGGCCCAGCAAAAATATGGCCCGCAAGCAATTTGTGCTCACAGAGCCTCCGGTGGGGGTCCGGTGGACAAGGGCAGCGGAGCCTCCGGTGGTTTCACCGGAGCCTCCACCCAACCAAGTTTTTGTGCGCCAAGATTGTAAAAACAAGAGCATTACGATTAGAACATTGTTTTGGGCAACGGGGGCTTAGGTTGGAAAATGGTCACTGATATACGAGAGACATTACTCGGAGGGGTTCGCAAGAAGCATAAAAGGTAGAAGACCGAACCCGTACGAGTTGTCAAGGAAGAAATATGATACGCGTGAAAGAGCCAAAACATACCAAAGGTTGGTGGCCGAAGCCACCATGTTTGAGTGTGTAACTTGGCACCGCGAAGATATATCTTGGATCCAAAATTACTACTCACAATTTATCACAATAAGTCACAAATTGACTAGATATGCAATGATGAATTGATTTTCGCATAATAAGAGGAGTGCATACTCATGAGTTGAGTAGCGCCCCCCCCCTATGTCCATGCCTACATCTAAACCTAACAGCATGCATGATGAGGGTAGATATGCAAGGTTTCAAGTGAAGTTGGAAGAATCAATGACATTTAGTTCATTCCTCAAAGCTCGAAATCTTGGTTCATCAAGGGCATTTGTGAATATATCGGCAAGTTGATACTTGGTGGGAACATATGAGAGATCAATATCACCTTTCTCAACATGATCCCGAATGAAATGATGACGAATCTCAATCTGCTTCATCTTGGAGTGAAGAACGGGGTTGTAGGTGATCTTGATAGCACTCTCATTATCACAAAGGAGAGGAACCTTGTAAAAATGAATACCATAATCCTTCAAGGTTTGCCTCATCCAAAGCAATTGAGCACAACAACTTGCCGCGGAGATATACTCGGCCTCGGTGGTGGAGAGAGCAATGCAATTCTGCTTCTTTGAAGACCAACATACCAAGGAGCGGCCAAGGAATTGGCAACCCCCGTACGTGGACTTCCTATCCATATTCTCTCCCGCATAATCCGCATCCGAATATCCATTGAGCTGAAAACTTGAACCCTTGGGGTACCAAAGACCGAAATTTGGGGTATGAACTAGATATCTAAAGATTCGTTTCACAGCTTCCAAATGACTTTGCCTCGGAGAGGCTTGAAACCTTGCACATTTACCGACGCTATACATGATATCCGGTCTAGATGCACAAAGGTAGAGCAAGGAGCCAATCATGGAGCGGTATACCTTTTGATCTACCTCTTTACCGTTGGGGTCGGGTTTCAAGTCGGTGGTTGTGGACATGGGAGTCTTCATAGGCTTGGCATCATGCATATTAAATCTCTTGAGCATGTCTTGAGTGTATTTGGCTTGTTTGATGAAGGTTCCTTCATGATATTGATTCACCTCAAAGCCAAGGAAGAACTCCAACTCTCCCATCATAGACATCTGAAACCTATCGGTCATAAGCTTGCAAAACTCCTCATTGAACAAAGTGTTAGTAGACCCAAAAATGATGTCATCCACATAGAGTTGGCATATAAACAAGTCACCTCCAACCGTCTTGGTAAAGAGGGTGGGATCGATTAAACCAACATTAAACCCACGATCCACTAGAAACTCTTTAAGGTGCTCATACCATGCATGTGGAGCTTGTTTAAGTCCACAGAGAGCCTTATCGAGTTTATAGACATGATCGGGGTGGTTGGGATCCTCGAAGCCCGTAGGTTTCTTGACATATACTAGCTCATTAATGGGACCATTTAGGAAAGCACTCTTAACATCCATTTGTTGTAACTTGAAGTTATGATGAGATGCATAAGCAAGTAAGATGCGAATGGATTCAAGACGAGCTACGGGGGAGAAAGTTTCACCGAAGTCAATACCTTCGACTTGGGAAAAACCTTGAGCCACCAACCTTGCCTTGTTGCGAATGACAATGCCATCTTTGTCTTGCTTGTTCTTGAAAACCCATTTGGTGCCAATAACATTTTTGCAATCCTTGGGTCTTGGTACTAGTTTCCACACTTTGTTGCGCTCGAAGTTATTGAGTTCATCATGCATAGCTTCAAGCCAATCTTGATCTTCGAGAGCTTCATAGACCTTCTTGGGCTCAATGAAGGAGACAAAAGCATGAGCCTTGCTAAAATCCGCCAATTGCCTCCTAGTGACCACTCTCCCACGAACTTGCCCAAGAATCTTGTCCTCCGTATGACCCGCTCATTCAAGATTTTCTAGCCTTCTCTTTGCCCGAATCCGGCGGCGGTTGGCTTCCGGTCATATGTTGGGATGCACCACTATCCACTGTCCATCTACCTGGCCCGGAAGCACTTCCCTACAAGAGATCAATTTCTTGATTTAGGTACCCATCCTTCAATGGGTCCTCTTTTGTTAGTAACAAGGGTCTTAGGAACCCAAATAGTCCAATGATAATCATCACCATAAGAAGTACCAACATATTTAGCATAAACATGTCCATCTATAGATTTCATAAGAACATAAGATGGGTTATATTTTCCGGCGAAGTCATTGTGAGTGATGCTCCCCCTAGAGGTATCACCACCCACAATGGAGTTGGTCTCCTTCTCTTTGGTCACCTCTCCCTCTTTCACAAAGACAACATTTTGAGAGGGAGATGTGACCCTCTTGGATTTCTTCTTTGACTTGGAAACGAAACCAAGTCCTTCTTTTCCTTTCTTGGCTCCTTGAGAGCTTATGGCATCATTGAGAATTATTTCTTTCCCTACAATGTTAGTCGTAGTGCAAGAGGTAGGCATGATAGTAATGCTGTCGTGGTGGTGTCACGGCAGATGCCATAGGATGGCTAAAGATGTGGGAACGATGGACGCTGGAGGTGCTCGGGGAGGGATCACGCGACGAGTAGCCGCGTGAGGTAAGAACTAAACACTGCAAACAACACGATCTACCCAGGTTCAGGGCCCTCGTGAGGAGGTAAAACCCCTACTCCTGCCTTTCTTTATGTATTCTGGTGTCTCACCGAGTAGCCACAGTACAATGTTCTTGCTACCGAGTAGCCACTCTTCTCTCTTTGTGATGAACTAGCTCAAGAATCTAGGGTTTCCAGTGTCCCAGTATGCGATCCTCACGCAGGAGGCGGCGGGGCACCTTATATACATGGTGCCCAGCCGGATACGTCCAAACACGGACAAGTGTCGACATAGTGTGCACATCGTCCTTCTTCCGAGTTCCCGCTGACAGCTTTGGTTCCTAATCTTGGCTGCATCCGGAAAGTCGTTGGGCAAAACCAAGGGGACAGTCTGGTATCACTGTGCCAAACACAGAGTAGGGCCCCCTTATCCTGCGACCGCCTGCTTCCACACTGTCGCTGTCAGGCAGGCCGGTCCCAGATGAACAGTAGTTTGAAATAGTGCCAAGTACGGACCCAGGATATGCGGGATCCTGTGTCAGAACGGCTCCTTTGACTTCTGGCCCGAGTAGATTCCCGCCAATCTTACTCGGGCCAGCTCTTCTACTCGAACGGACATAACTCGCTTGATATCTCCTTCTGGTCATCTTTTCGTAAGACCGAGTAGCAGTCGACCGGGTAGCAAGTACCGGGTAGGCGGCTACTCGACCAAACTTCTCTTCTGACTGTTGCCTTTACCACTTGCCTTTACCCTACTCGGGGGTAACCCCCCGACAGCAGTCCTCGAAGCTGGTAGAGTCTTGCGAACTCGTTCACCAGGCTCTGCCAGCTTAAAACCAATCTTTGCAACACCGCCCTTGAGCCTCAAGATGCCGAGCGAAACCTCCGAGTAGCACTCTGGAAAGTACCTTGGGTCTCTTTTCTTCCGAATAGGGCTAGTCTCCTTCTCTGTGTCCGAGTAAAAGGACTTAGAGAATTTCTCAAGCAGAGTCTCTGCAGCGCAGAGCACAATCCAGCCTTCCGTGCTGCAACTGGACACGTGTCAAGCATCCGCGACCCCGACGTCTCGCTGCCCAGGACACGACGTGCCACGCGCCCAGTTTTCACGGAGTGGACCCACCGGCTCGTCATGTCCCATCAAGCGCAGTAATAACCCACGATCTGGTCGTGGGATCAACTGTGGCCGTTACGCGCGCGTTCCGCGCTTGCGTGCGTTTCTAACCGGCCACAGGCCCCACCACACGAGAGTTATGGCCACGATCGATCCCACTACCCCGATGGTAACGGTAATCTGAGGAGAGGGTATAAATACCCCCATCGGTAACTTCCTCTTCTCCTTCCTCCGTACTTTCTTCTTTCGCCTCTCTATTTCTTCTCCGCCGCCGAGCCCTCCGCCGCCGCGCAACTCTTTGCGCCGCCGCGGAATCATTCTCTCCACCAGATTCTTCCAAACCTTCCACCGCTTTCTCACTCGCTGCCATGGCTGCTCGCGCCGGTTGGGCTGGTTCTGATGTCACCGTCGACGACTGCTCATGGCTCGTGAACACCCGGAGGGTTCCTCCTGGTGTTCAGTGCCGGCCGTCCGACGGCGAAATCGTTCCGGCCCCGCGGGAGGGCGAGCATGTCGTTTCCCTCGCGCACTTCGCGCGAGGATTCGGCCTGCCGGCTTCCGATTTCCTCCGCTCCTTTCTGGACCACTTCGGTGTTCAGATGCATCATCTCCCCCCAAATGCAGTCGTCTTCCTCGCCTATCACACCGTGGTGTGCGAGGCCTTTCTTGGCGTCCGCCCCACGGTGCAGACATGGCTGAAGTACTTCCACCTCCGCCAGCAGAGCAAAGGGAAGAAGGACGGCGCGGCCTCTGGCAGCCGGGTAACCGACACCGGCAGCGCCATGATGGTGCAGCGGACGGGAACCAATCACTCTCGCATCAAGGGCTTGGATTCCGTCCGTATGTGGCAAAAATCCTTCCTCTACGTGAAGAATATCCCCGCCACGAAGGGGGGAAAGGTAACGGACCGCATCAACCTGCCTGCTTGGAGCAACCGGGTTCCATCCGGGCAGAATTGGAAGACGAAGCCCTCCAACGACCGCAACGCCGTGCAGATGGAGGAGCGGCTCGCTGAACTAATCGGAGAGGGCCTCAAGAGCGATGATCCCGTGGCCTGCTGGATCCGGAACCGGGTGCTGCCTCTGCAGCAGCGCTCCCACCCAATGTGCTACTTGGGAGGCCCCCGCGACTGCACTCGGACGACCACGTTCGAGCTCAGCAACGCGGAAGTCGCCGCGCACGCAAGGTCCATCCTGACCATAAGCCTCCGAGACAACTGGCAGTATGGGTTCATCCCCTTCCGCCGCACGAAGCCGATTCCACGGGTATGTTTTCCTTACTCTGCTTCCAGTTTATATGTAATCCGAGTAGACAGCCTTCTCTCCTTGCTGCGACTAGCAATTGCATTCTGCGCAGAGTAGGGCACTTATCAGAACTGCCTAGGCTTAGTGTGCTTTGTGTTTGTACGCCTTGTCGGGTAGCACACTTAGGAGAGATACTTAGGCTTAATGTGCTTGTTGTTTGCACGCCTTGCCGAGTAGGATACTTAGCAACTTTCCCTAGGCCTAGTGTGCTTTGTGTTTGCACGCCCATCCGGGTAGAATGCCTTCATGCTACTCGGCTAATTTGCGATGTTTCTCTGTTCTTTCAGGTCCTTGACCGCCAGCTTGCTGAGAGTTGTGAGCGCTTCGAGGGCAACTGGTCATCTGACCGAGAAGAAGATGACCAGGCCTCCTTCGAGACCGCGGACAAGCTCGATCCTTCTGACGCCTCCCAGGCGGGTGATCATCCCGCGGAATCGTCCCTTCGTGACTGGTCCGAAGATGAAGTTGAAGGTAATGGAACTTATCCCCTCTGACTGCGAGCAGCGCAAACCAATCGCTTTCTGCTTCTGAAGTGCTTTTCTTCCTTTCTATTTCACAGATGTTGCTGATGCTGATGGCGAAGATGAGGATGAGGATGAGGACGAGGCAGCCCAGGTCGTCAAGCCTCTTGCAGTTGCCGCTCCTGCCACCCGCAAACGGACAGGCAGTGGCGCCCAAGAACCTCCCGCCAAGAAGAAGAAGACGACCGAGAAGACGACTAAGAAAATCGTGAAGAGGAAACGACCACAGATCCCTAGCCGCAAGGGGTAAGTTCCTTCTCGGTTGCACGCTTCTGTTTACTTCGTTCTTCTCGGTTGACTCCCAATCTTTTTGCCTCGCTGTTTTCTCTTGATTTCCTCTGCCCTCTTCTTATTTCTGAACCCAATTTTCTCTTCAGAGCCCCCTTGGACGCGGACACCGCTCTTGCGTCCACTGAGACCCAGAAGAAAGCCGCCATCGACGTCGACAAGGTTATCGATCTCGAGGGCGACGAGAACAACGCCGCCAACGCATCATCAGAGGGCACCGATGCCCAGAAAGCCGAGCTGGAGCAGCAGTCCCGTGCAGATCAAGAAGCGCAGGACGCTGCTCACCAAGAGAAGCCACCTTCTCCTCCGGCCAACACCGCCGAGGAGAACCAGGATCAAGAGACCGAGATGCACCACGACGCCGCCCTTGAGCGGCAGGAAGAAGGAGAAGAGCAGCCAGCAACAGGGGCTGCTGGACAAGAAAACCCCGCGACCCAGCCGCGGGTAGAAGAAATGGATGTCTCACAGCCGGATCCCGCTGCCGAGCAGCGGGTAGAAGAAGTCACCGTGACGGAGGAGTACCCATTGAGCGACGCGCAACCTGATGCCGCGCAGGGTAGCGCTCAGCCAGACGCCGCACCGGATAGCGCGCCCCTGGCGCCACCAACAGATCAAGGTAGCGCACAGCCAGATTCCTCCTTGGTGCAGACAACCGAGGCTGCAGCCAGCCCTCCGGCCGGGCCGCTTACAAGGAAGAGTGCCCAAGATGCTGCAGAGAGGGAGGCAGCTGAGAAGAAAACCGCCGAGAAGGAGAAGGCTGAGAAGAAGAAGACCGAGAAGCAGAAAACCGAGAAGCCAGTCGCCGCGAAGCCAGCTGCCCAGAAGGAGAAGACGAAGAAGCGGGCTGCCGACATGCCGCCGCCAACATCAACTGGCCAATCCAGTCAGCTGGTTATTCGCGATCCTAGCGCGGTTGCTGCCGCCACCGCTGCAGCTGATCAGCCCTGCTACCCTGACTACATGGTGAAGGTTAGTCATCAGCACCAGGTCGGCTTTTCCCCCAAGGACCGGAATCTTGCTCTTCAGAAAGGGAGGAAAGCCGTGGCAGTGGACTCCAGGCCCCCGGCCCCAAATCAAGACAAGTCCATCTCCATTGCTTCTCGTGGAGTTCAAGACCAGGCGATAACGTCCCAGAGCCTCGAGCAAGTACTCGACTTGATCGGCTTCATCGACGCCAAGTGGGACATCAAAGTTCTCGGCAACACCAATTGGAACGGCACCGATCTGGGCGACATCGACCATATGCGTGTGGATTGGAACAAGGTGGACTTGGGTTACAAACCCATGACTGTCTCGACCACCTCTGCTACACTTGCTGCCAAGATGTTTGTCCACCGCAAGAACGCCGAAGACCTCGAGCAATCCTACGCGGTAAGTTCCTATTCATCCTCTCCGAGTTGCATTTTCACTTCTTTTCTACTCTTCTTCTTTTCCTTATCCATCACCCAGTCCCCGAGATTCTGGCCGAGTAGGCGGACACTCTCCCGAGTAGCCACCTTCTCGGGTTGAATCTCAAGTACTTTGCCTGATTCTTGTTTCTTTTGCTTCTCAGAACAGCGTACTGAAACGGACCGACTTGCATCGTCGGCTACTCTGGAATCACGCCATTGCCAAGAGGCGCATTGCCGCCTTGGAAAAAGAGAAGATGATCGCCGAGGAAGCCGACAAGGAAGTGATGAACAGCACTCTGAGGCTGTCTGAAGTTGAAGGTATGCTTCTAGCTGCGCGGTTCTTGCGTTTGGTGTTTACGCCCGCTTTTGCTTTTTGCGCTAACTAATTTTACTCTGCAGGGAAGCTGAAGGCCCTATCTGACGAGCACGAGAACTGCCGTGCCTTCGTCGAGAGTGGCCAGGCCACCATCAAGAGATTGGAAGGTACGTTGCCGTCTACTCGGCTTTTCCTGTGTTTCTTTCTTTCGCTTCTCTGCTAACCGCGCTTCGCCTTCCGCAGAAGATCATAAGAAATTCGCTGAGGAGCATCAAGACTGCCTCAAACCGGCTGAGGTGCAGCAGCAGTTGTCCAGCCAGGCTGTCGAGCTGATGAAAGAGCACACTACTGAGATGGAGAAGCTCCAAGTCCAGCTGCAGACTGCGCTCCAGGATGCTATTAACCTTGGTGCCGAAAGGGATAGAGTAATCGCCGAGAAGGCAAAGGGCGAAGCAGCAGCCAAGGCCAGGGAGAGAACCCTCAAACAGGAGTGTGAGGTGCTGAAGAAGAGCAACGCTGGGCTCTTCACTCAGCTAGAGGAGCTCCGCTTGATCCAAGAGAAGCATATATCCAACGAGGAAACATGGAAGACCCAGCTGTTAGGGCTGCGCCATGATTTGAACAGTAAGTGATCCCTTTTCTCCGCTTCTCCGCTACTCGGCTGCGCCTTTCTTCTCTGCTTCTCGTTTCATGCTTCCACTCTGTTACTGTTTCTGATCTTCTCGATAGCTCTTGCAGGAATCTTTCCCGACCTTGAATCTTCTAGCGTGCCCGCCTTGGAAAAGGTCCGAGCAGCTCGTGTCGAGAAGGGCGAGCCTTTGGACACCAGGGCAGAAATCGAGGAAAGTATCCTGATTATGCAAAGCCAGTGTCCGCGGCTAGCGGACGTGGGCACCGAGCTGGTGCGCGTCGCCTTCCAGATCCACAACGTCTTCTGGCCTGATGACTCCACGCCGACAACAATCTCCGGACTTGCCTTGAAGCTGCAGCGCGTGAAAGCCGAATTGAAGAAGTGGCGCGCCTCGGGAGCTCGGGCAGGTGCGGACATGATGTTGCTCTTCGTCACCACCTGGTACGAAAACCTGAATATGCAGATTATCCGCGAGATGCGCCGAGACTCCAGGTGGGAGAAGGACCCCGACTGCGTGGCTATTCGCCAGGTGGTTGCTCACGAGGTCGCTCAGTATGCCGACACAACGACCTTCATCGATGGCCTCACCGAGCCCGACACCGAGGTGGATGAGGGCGAGGAGGAGGATGAAGACGAGGAGACGGACACCGATGAGCCGGAGCTGAGCTACTTCGACTCTCCTGCTGGCGAGGACGGGAAAGGGAAGGCCGCGGTCATCGCGGGTAGCGACGAGGAGGGCGAGAACGTGGAGATGTCGATCGACACCTCCGCGCTCGAGTTCGGCACCTCGTCGGGAGCTGCCCTCGACGACACCGTCAACCTTCGCGCCCACGCCAGCGGCTCCACCTCCGCGACAACGCCCGTCTCGGTGGCCACGGCCACTTCAGACCAGGTAGCCACCGAGCCCAACGCCGAGGACGAAGCATCGAAGCTTGTTGATGCCAGCGCAGAGGCGGACACAACCACTGCCACTACCGAAGATGATGCAGCTAAGGCTAGCGCCGAGAACGCTGCCTCGACCTGAGTTTATCCTGCAGCTTTATTTCTCAAACACTTATCAGATCCCCGGGATGCCGGGTGCAAATGTATCAGACTATTTATGCCGTTGCTACTCATTTTTATTCCCACTTGTTATTTTTCAACTTAATCAATTTGTCCAGCCTGGGCTCGATGCCGGGTTGCGTTATCATGCGAGTCCCCGAGTTGCATTTCTTATTCACTCTCTCTTTTCGTCTCAGCTCTACCCGCAACTTGTTGCTTTTTTGGTATTCGAGTCACAAGAGTTAAAGAGTAGAGCTGCAAATACTTAGCCGCTTAGAAACAATCATAGTAACGCAGCCCACCACTTAGCCGAAAAGATAAGACAAAGAACAGTAATAAAAGCACCCTACTCGGTTCCTGCACTCTTCCTTTCCTTAGTAATTTTTCTTGTGCTCATGGACCTTTTGCTTGTTCTCTTGCTTGCCATGAAGCCGGGTTTCGGACAGCAGCAAAGTCGAAGAGTTGGCATGTAGGTTTAAACACAGTACTCAATGTACCGTTGAATTTTAAAGTAGAGCAACCGAATAGGCAAAAGGTAAAGCCGAGTAGAAGCACCTAGAGCAATTTTGGACGAGGCCAGTCCCCGAGATCAATTTCAGATTGCAGAATAGAATTTCAACTCGGATAAGAGGGTACATACACATCTTTGCTCATGAATGAAAACGACGGAGCAGAGCTACATTCCAGGGGCGCTTGGTTTCCTCTCCAGCTTTATCTGCCCTGTTCGCCTGTGGTGGGCGCGCATCTATAAGATAGTATGCATCGTTGTGTAGCGCTTTGCTCACAATGAAAGGCCCTTCCCATGGAGGAGATAACTTGTGCATCCCGGCTGTGCGCTGCACAAGCCTAAGGACCAAGTCTCCTTCTTGGAAAACCCTTGGGTTCACCTTTCGGCTATGATAACGCCGCAGGTTTTGCTGGTAGATAGCCGAACGTGACAGAGTCAGCTCTCTTGCTTCTTCAAGCAGGTCAACGTCGTCTTCTCGAGCTTCTCTCGCCTCCACCTCAGTGTAGAGGGTTACTCGGGGGGAGTCATGCTCTAGGTCTATTGGCAACACGGCCTCAGCCCCGTATACCAAGAAGAATGGTGTGTAGCCGGTTGACCGGTTAGGGGTAGTCCGTAGACTCCACAACACTGCTGGCAACTCGTCTAGCCAACACCCAGGTGTTTTCAGCAGTGGCTCCATCAGCCTTGGCTTTATGCCTGCCAGTACCATGCCGTTTGCTCTTTCAACTTGTCCATTGGAGGCTGGATGCGCAACAGACGCAACGTCTAGTCGGATGTGCTTATCTCTGCAGAACCGCACCATTGCTCCCTCTGCGAAGTTTGTGCCGTTGTCGGTGATGATGCTGTGCGGGTTGCCATATCTCAGGATCACATCCTTCAAGAATTTCACAGCTGTGGCCCCATCGCACTTCCGAATAGGCTTCACCTCAATCCACTTGGTGAATTTATCCACCATGACCAGAATATGAGTCATGTTGCCTCTAGCCGGCTGGAAGGGTCCGACCATGTCCAAACACCAAACAGCAAACGGCCATGTGATAGGAATTGTCTTCAGCTCGGAAGCAGGCATGTGAATCTTACTCGCGAACATCTGGCAGCCATTGCACTTCCTCACGATATCTTCAGCTTGCTGCAGAGCTGTGAGCCAGTAGAAGCCATGCCAAAAAGCTTTCTTGACCAATGCCCGAGAAGAGGCGTGGTGCCCGCATTCTCCTTGGTGTATCTCTACCAGAATTTCTTCTCCTTCTGCTGGGTCCACACAGCGTTGCAGCACGCCGGTGGCACTTCTCTTGTGCAGCACATGTCGGACTATGGTGTAGCCCTTGGATCTTCTCTGAATCTGTCTTGCAGCCACTTCATCTTCTGGCAGAGTGCCGTCCCTTAGAAAGGATAATATGGGCATGGCCCAGCTCGGTGTCTCCCGTGTGGGAAACACTAGTTCGTCCACTTCCATTGGGGTAGGCACCTCTGGTTGCTCTTTGGGGTTGGGAGCACTTCTCTGGAGCCCAGATCGATTGGCAAGGACTTCCTCAATGAATGCGACAGTCCCCGGGTTAAGGACAGCAGTCCCCGAGTAAGGAGTGGCAGTCCCCGAACAAGGAGTGGCAGTCCCCGAGTAAGGAGTGGCAGTCCCCGAGTAGGGATTGGCAGTCCCCGAGTAGAGGACGGCAGTCCCCGAGTCGGGAGTGGCAGTCCCCGGGTTTCCTGCAGCATTCTCCCAGTCAATCTCCATGGGATCAGATTCCTCACTTGGCAGAGAAGGAACAAATATGGACTCCGAGTTGGGAGAGGGCTTGATGGATGGCTTCCTCAAGTGCTCCAAGGCAACCCCCGCCGGGATGGATTGCCGAGAAGATCCCAACTTGGACAGCTCGTCTGCCGCTTCGTTCTCTGCTCGGTGGATGTGCTGGAACTCGCAGCCCTCGAAGAATCCAGTCATAGACTGCACCAGGAAGCGATAGGATGCCATGTTGGCATCTAGAGCATCCCAAGTACCATAGACTTGCTGCACCACCAGATCTGAATCGCCATAGCATATAATGCGCTGCACGCCAACCTCCTTGGCTACCCGCAAACCATGCACCACTGCCTCGTACTCTGCTACGTTGTTGGACGCCTTGAAGTGAATCTGCAGCACATACTTGAGTTGATCTCGCTTGGGTGACGTAAGCACTACGCCAGCACCAAGGCCTTCCTTCACCTTCGAGCCATCAAAGTGCATCTTCCAGTAGTTAGAAACTGGAGCAGGAGGTTCATACTGCACCTCGGCCCAATCCACCAGGAATTCTGCCAGAATCTGAGACTTGATGGCTTCTCTTCTCGCATACGCGGGTGCATACGCGGCCAGCTCGATTGCCCACTTGGCTACTCTGCCACTCGCCTCCTTGTTACCCATGATATCCGAGATGGGAGCAGAGCTCACAACCGTGATAGGATGCTCTTGGAAGTAATGCTTTAGCTTCTTGGCGCCCAGGTACACGCCGTAGGTCATCTTCTGGTAGTGCGGGTAGTTTTGCTTGGAGCTGGACAGCACTTCACTGAGATAGTACACTGGGCGCTGCACGCTCTTGCCTTCTTCTTCTCGTTCTACCACAATCACCACACTGACCACTCGGTTAGTCGCAGCAATGTACAGCAGCATTGGCTCCTTGGGTAGCGGACTAGCCAAGATGGGAGCGCTAGCCAGCATTGCTTTCAGCTCGTTGAATGCCACATCCGCTTGCGGAGTCCAGACAAACTTGTCACTTTTCTTCATCAATTGGTACAGAGGCAGGGCCTTCTCGCCCATTCGGCCCAGAAAACGGCTCAAAGATGCCAAGCAACCAGTGAATTTCTGCACGTCTTTCAGGGATCTCGGCAAAGACATGCTCTCAATAGCTTTTATCTTTGAAGGATTGGCTTCAATGCCCCGACTAGACACCAGGAAGCCGAGTAGCTTACCAGCCGGGACACCAAAGGTGCATTTACTCGGATTCAGCTTCATTTTGTACTTGCGTAGGTTAGCAAAGGTTTCCTCCAGGTCGGCAAGCAGAGTATGTGTTTTATTCGTTTTGATGACAATGTCATCTACGTACACCTGCACATTCTTGCCGAGCTGGTCGTGCAAGCATTTCTGCATGCATCTTTGATAGGTTGCACCCGCATTCCTCAAGCCAAAACACATGACACGATAGCAATAAGCCCCGTACGGGGTAATGAAAGCAGTCTTTATTTGATCAGCAGGATTGAGTGCAATCTGGTGAAAACCAGAGTAGGCATCTATGAAAGACAGCAGTTCACAACCAGCAGTGGAATCGATCACCTGATCGATGCGAGGTAGCGGGAAGGGATCCTTAGGGCATGCCTTGTTCAAGTCGGTGTAGTCGACACACATGCGCCATGCAGTGGCAGCCTTGGGATCCTCCTTCTTCTTCTCGACCATGACCGGGTTGGCTAGCCAATCCGGATGCAGCACCTCCATGATGAAGTTGCTTATCAGCAGCTTGGTGATCTGATCACCAATGGCCTTCCTTCTCTCGTCTCCGAAGCGGCGCATAGCCTGCTTCACTGGCTTGGCGTCAGGATGCACATGTAATGAGTGCTCAACCAACTCCCTCGGGACTCCTGGCAGATCTTCATTGGACCAGGCGAATACATCCCGATTCTCACGGAGGAAGTGGATGAGCTCGCTTTCCTATTTCTCCGCCAACCCGGAGCCAATGATGGCTACGCGGTCGGGGAACTCGGGGTCGACCTGGACCTTCTTGGTCTCCTGAGATGCCTGGAATGCGGTCCCGTGTTGGGTACTCGGCACGCCCTGCGCGCCAGCTTGCGCGGATTGCGCCATAGCCACCACCTCATACATCTTCTTCTTCTCGGCAGCAATCACCATCGACTCCGCCAACTGGGAACCAGCAGAGGCACACTCCATGGACTTCTTGTAATCACCAGAGATAGTAATTATGCCATTGGGACCAGGGATCTTCATCTTCAGATATGCAACATGAGTAGAGGCCATGAACTTGCTCAGAGCAGGCCTGCCGAGTAGAGCATGGTAAGGGCTCTGATGATCAACCACTTCGAACTGCAGGCGCTCTGTGCGGCAGTTCTCCCTGGTGCCGAATAGCACATCTATCCACACTCGGCCAATCGGGTTGCACGAGATCCCGGGCACAATGCCATGGAAAGTGGTCTTGCTGGGCAGCATCATGTTCTCGGCCAGCCCAAGCTTCTCGAGTGTGTCTTTGTACACGATGTTGATGCTGCTGCCGTTGTCGATTAGCACCTTGCTGAACCTCACATTCTTCTCGGGACCCAGGAAGGTAGGATCCAACACCAAGGCGTAGCTACCCGGATTGGGCATCACCTTGGGATGATCTACTCGGGACCACCTGATCTCCTGGTCACACCAATACATGTAGTGAGGGACAGCAGGAATCACTGCATTGACCTCCATGGCACGCCTGTGCTGTGATTGCTTGTCGACTGGTTCAGAGGTGAAGATCATGTAGCTCTCATCACTACTAGAATTCAGGCCATCAACGACCAAGCCCTCCAAAAAGTTGGTCGTTGTTTGTAGGAGGAGGCAATCCCGCGTTCAAACTTTAGCCTGTGGACCCTGCACGACGACCACGGATCGAGCCGTCGTTAATTTACGTGAACTGGTGGTCGTTGCTTCTCGTATAGTTTGTTTCACGGGATTAATTAGCGAGTACTTATCTCTTGGGCCTAGAAAAAGGATAAATAACCGTCTCTAAAATATAGGGTTTGGCTTTGTGAGATTCACGTACAAGTGAACATGGCGGCGCAACCCCATCTACACACGGCTTCATGGTTTCCTTTTGCTATCACCTATGTAGATCGGATGGGACATTCTAGTAGTGGGTAAAGGGCTTGTCGGATCGGATAGATCAAAAGCAGCCATCGATCTAGCATGGTCACAGGCGGCGGACAAACAAGAAATCACAGTTCAGGCGGATCCATGTCAGGCATGGAGCGTTGTCATTGGCCTGAATCGTATTCTCAGCCGGGCTATGATCCAGTGGAAGATCACATCTGGCATGCATATCTGGGTGAGTTCCTACTCCTTCCTAGTAAGATAAAACATACGCCCTAATTTTCCTTTTATCCTTTCTTTTTCTCTCAATCAATCGTCAACAGAGACAACGCTTCAGTCTTTGCGATCAGAGTGTTGCGGTGCGTACGTGAGAAGATCCAACTCTATGAAATTAGTTGCGCATGCGCTCGTGATACATCCAGCCATTTTCGCTTGATCCATATTCGCGGCCCCGACAAGATCGAACAAATCAGAGCAGGAAAAGATGTCGGTGCCTTTGACTGGACACCTATTCGAGGTAATGCGAGAATATAAGTAGAAAAGTCTCTCTATGTTGTTTTGTACCAATGGTGGTCTGGCCTTCACTTTTTTTACTCCCTCCGTCCGGAATTAAGTGTCGTAAGGTTTGACAAAAGTGGATGTATCTAACACTAAATTATGTCTAGGTACATCCATTTTTGTCAAACTATGTGACATTTAATTCCGGACGGAGGGAGTATAATATTACATCTGGATTGATTTATCATCTGACCCTTAGTACGTTTAGTAAATTTATTTTTGACAGTTACTATCCAGGAATACATCAGGAGGTTGCTTCACGCACTACTTTTTTTGTGAGTCCACGCATACATGCTATCTTGTATGCTGTCAATTTCATTTATATATGTACCGACTTCTCCAAATAATTCATGACTTTGTAGGACTGATGGTTCACCATAGGAGGATCATGACGAGGCATTGTAGTCGTACAGGGATAATGACATGCACTGAAAAACCAACAGCGAGGATGGCGTCCCTAAGAAGAAATATACTTTCTAGTTTATCCAGATTTCTTTTAGATCAGAAGCTTCAATGATTATGAATTTTGTTTATTTTTTACTTGTGTATTTTTAGTTATAGACTTGTATGCAAGGATTGTGCTCAGTCTGTGTATTTGATCAATAAAATTTGGTTACGATCCAACGATTTTTGGAGCCCTCGTGTTGCTAAATTCTTGTGATCATTAAATTTGTTGCTCCACTTATTAAAACGTGTACCTCTACAACATATAATTGATAAAAGAGATGGTTTCAAATGGCCGGTAGTTATCTTATAGTGACCGCGAAAATATTTTTAACGATGAGAAATGTGGTCGTTGATACAAAAAAATTGTCGTTGTTTCCTCACAATTAACGACTACACACCATTCCGTCGTTAGAAAAATAACGATGGGCAAAAGTGTGTGGTCGTTATTACTTTTAACGACGGAGCCTATAACGACAACTAACGACCACATGAATGTGGTCGTTAATGACTTTTAGTGACCACATTTGGACTATTAACGACCAGATATACCGTCGTAAAAAATCATTTTTCTAGTAGTGCATGGTGCTCTTGGTACTGGTTGGAGCCTCCGCCCCCATTGTTGCCGTTGTTGTTGTTGCCCTGGTAGTTGTTGTTGCCTCTGGTGTTGTTGTTGTTGCGGTTGTAGTTGTTGTTGTTGCGGTAGCTCTCATTGTTGAAGTGTCGGTTGGCTCCCAAAGCCACTTGGTTCACATTTTCTCTTCTCGGGAACACTGGCGGCCGAGCTGCGGGTGCACGAGTAGGCTGCACATTGGCATTGGCCGCTGGCAGAGGAGGAGGGGGAGGCAGGCCATCATTCTTGATCACATCCCACCATTCGCACTGCCGAGTAGTGTGGTTAGCAGGCCTTGAGGGGTGGTGAGTGTGAAAACTGCATGGACCATCCTTCATGTCATCAAAGACGAACTTCCTCGGCTGCTCGGAGTTGCAGCTACCCGACTGAGGGGTACGGAATGGTTTCTTGTTGCCTTGGCCCTGGTTCTGGTTCTGCCCGTAGGCTCCAGCAGGTTTCTGCCTTTGGCTACCCCCAGCTCCAACAGTCACTGCATTCACCTCTTCAGGGTCATACCGAGTATCTATCCGGTCACCCCTGCGCTTGTTGCGGAACTCGTTGCGCTTGCTGTTGCTGAAGTTTCTTCTCGGCTCAGAGGAGTCCATCAGGGGCTGAGTAGGATCACCGAGTGTGTACTGATCCGCAATCTTGATGGTCTCCGCCAGAGTGTTTGGCATCTCCCTCTGCAACCTCTGCCACAACATGCTGCCATGCCTGCATCCCTGCGCAAACCAAGTGATGGCCTGGGCTTCATTCACACCCTCACAGGTGTTCCTCAACGTGCTCCACCGAGTAAGGTACTCGTGGTCTGTCTCGTCTTCTCGCTGCCTGCAAGCGGACAACTGCTGTGGCCTATTCGGCCTCTTGTAGGTGCTGGTGAAGTTGCTGATGAAGGCGTCCGAGAAGTCCAACCAGCAATTGATGCTGTTCTTGGGCAAGTTGTTGAGCCAAGTGCGAGCTGGACCCTCTAGCATCTGCGGGACATAGCGCACCGCCCATCTTCTGTTGCCGTTCGCGATATGGACCGCGGTGACATAGTCATTGAGCCAATCTTCCGGCTTGGTGCTGCCATTGTAGCTCTTGGTGCCCCTTGCGAGCTGAAAGTTCTTCACGGACGGCTCGTTCATGATGCGCGGGCCAAAGCACTCGGGGCCAGGGGGACCCGTGTTCTCCAACCGAGCTGACAAGTTGATCCGGTCCAGCTGATGCCTCGCATCTCCAGGCGCCAACACGCGCTCGCCAACACGGTCCAGAATGTCATAGCCAGCCATCTCCATGGCCGAGTAGCCGTCATCATATCTGTCCACCTGCACAGCTGCAGGCTGCTCCACCGGGTTGGCGACTGGCGCCACTGCGCGCGGCTGCTGCCTCTGCCGAGTAGGCGGAGCAGCGGGACGCTGAGAAGGACCTGGGCGTGCTCCACCTCGGGCCTGGCTTTGAGCTTGATGGGCTTGAGAGCCTGCTCTTGCAGCGTTGTGTTCCTGCCCGGGCTGCTGCGGCACAGCAAGCCGTCTCGCGGCAGCAGCCGGGTCATACACCTGCATTTGCCTATCTCTGGCGGAGCGTCCGCTGCGGCTCTTCTCGCGGCTGGGGTGCGGAGACGAGGCCTGATCGTTAGATCTAGCCGCGTGCGAGTGCACCACCTGCGAGCTCCAGCACCTGGGTTGGCTTTCCGGAACTCCTCATTCTGCCTAGCAGCCTCCAACACCAACTCGTTGAGCCTCTCTTGCTGCCTAACGCGCGCGTCGCCGTCGAGACGAGGCAACTCGGCAGCTACAACCTCTGCAGCTCTAAGTGTCTTGGCGGGTGTGCTATACCTAGGCCTAGTGGAGGTGTTTGCGGTGGCGGACTGAGCAGGAACCTCTACAACTGTCGCCATCTCTGCACCAAGGTTACGCCGCGTGGCGCCTACTCTGCTAGCTCTCCTAGTGACTGGCGTGAAGCCGTGGGCCTTGTTGTACTCAAGCTGGTCTAGACTCAACTCAAGCCTAACCTTGTCCAACTCCGCCTTCTCGGCGAGCAGCTCCTGGCGTTGCCGCTCGAGCTGCTCCTTCATGCTCAGGAGCTCGAGGTCGGTGGGAGGCGGCATGCCATTCCGCCCAGCCGACGCGAGAATAGTCGGAGTAGTGGAGGGAGGGAGGTTGCAGTCCTTCTCGTAAGGCCTGTGGGTCCTGCCACCAGCGCTCGAGGCAGCAAGATCCTCGACGACGGCCGCGACGCCAGTAGCAGCTGCGCCGACATTTGCCGCCAAGCCGGTCACCATCACCTCAGCGCGGTCCGCAGAACGGCGCGCAGGCCTTCCGCGAGCAGCGATCACCGCAGGAGGATCCTCCGCGTCATGCACCAGCTCGGGGTAGACACGGTCGGTGACGGTGGCGACGTAGACGAGGTGCGCGCCGAAGGAGATCACTGTGCCGCCCTCCGGCATGGGCTTGCCGCCGAAATCGCCTGCGTTGTCGGTGACGAAGTCGAAGGAGCCGAACCTGTGGACAAGGCCACAGACTACGCGCTCCGCTGAAGAAGATCCCGTCCGAACAGAAACTCCAGCCAGCGCCGCTGGTTGCCCCACGGTGGGCGCCAACTGTCGTGGTGGTGTCAGGGCAGATGCCATAGGATGGCTAAAGATGTGGGAACGATGGACGCTGGAGGTGCTCGGGGAGGGATCACGCGACGAGTAGCCGCGTGAGGTAAGAACTAAACACTGCAAACAACACGATCTACCCAGGTTCAGGGCCCTCGTGAGGAGGTAAAACCCCTACTCCTGCCTTTATTTATGTATTCTGGTGTCTCACCGAGTAGCCACAGTACAATGTTCTTGCTACCGAGTAGCCACTCTTCTCTCTTTGTGATGAACTAGCTCAAGAATCTAGGGTTTCCAGTGTCCCAGTATGCGATCCTCACGCAGGAGGCGGCGGGGCACCTTATATACATGGTGCCCAGCCGGATACGTCCAAACACGGACAAGTGTCGACATAGTGTGCACATCGTCCTTCTTCCGAGTTCTCGCTGACAGCTTTGGTTCCTAATCTTGGCTGCATCCGGAAAGTCGTTGGGCAAAACCAAGGGGACAGTCTGGTATCACTGTGCCAAACACAGAGTAGGGCCCCCTTATCCTGCGACCGCCTGCTTCCACACTGTCGCTGTCAGGCAGGCCGGTCCCAGATGAACAGTAGTTTGAATAGTGCCAAGTACGGACCCAGGATACGCGGGATCCTGTGTCAGAACGGCTCCTTTGACTTCTGGCCCGAGTAGATTCCCGCCAATCTTACTCGGGCCAGCTCTTCTACTCGAACGGACATAACTCGCTTGATATCTCCTTCTGGTCATCTTTTCGTAAGACCGAGTAGCAGTCGACCGGGTAGCAAGTACCGGGTAGGCGGCTACTCGACCAAACTTCTCTTCTGACTATTGCCTTTACCACTTGCCTTTACCCTACTCGGGGGTAACCCCCCGACAAATGCTATTAGAGGAAGATATCACTTGTTTATTAGATTGTTGAGCTAGGAGGTTGTTTCGAGACTTGGTGAGTTTGTCATGAATTTCTTTAAGAGACATGAACTCCTTTTTTAGTTTTTTCATGATTCTCAACAAGTACTTCATGAGCTACTCCTAGTTTCAACTCCTATTCTTCAAATACTTTAAGTAAAGCAAGAGATTTTTTGTTATCTTTCCTAAGCTTGGCAAGAGATTTTTCATTATCTTTTCTAAGCTTGGAAACACTAATAGCATAGGTCTCTTGTATATTAGATAGTCTCTCTTCGAGAGAGGCTCTCATGGATCTTTCTTTTTCGAGAGCTTTGACTAGTTTATCGTCATGGTTCTCATGGCTACCGCCATGGCTCTCCAAGGTCATGATGATCTCCTCCTTCTCATCTATGAGAGAGTTAGCATCATCAAGTTGCCTTAAGAGGGCCTTTACCTTTTCTTTAGTTTCACCTTCAAGACTACATAACCAAGAGCCTAGATTCTTAGCCTCCTCATCATCAACAATGTTTTCAACACAATCCAATAACGAGGGAGAGCTAGTGACAATAGACTTGGAGGTGGAAGATATTACCGCGGTGGATTTTGCCATGAGACATGTAGGTCGGATCGATGCCTTCTCATTGGGAGATTCAAATAGAGAGACCGATGAAGAGGAAGTCGTAGCTATGGCGACGTGGGCAACACCTACGACTTCATCTTCTCCTTCATCTCCGGAGTAATATGTTTCCAATGTGGGGCCTTCTTGAACATATAGAGCCCTTGGGACTCTTCTAGCAAGGTTCTTATTTTGTGGAGCTTTGTTCTTGTCCTTGCGAACACGCTTCCCTTCATTTTCTTCTCTTGGCTCAAAGGGACACTCCTTGACGAAGTGGTTTGCACTTCCACAATTGTAGCATGTCCTTGGCCTCTCCCCTTTCTTCCTAAAGCTCTTGTTCCTTGAAGGTCTAGGAGCACCGGCCTTGTGAGCCTCCCATCTCTTCCAATAACCATGCATGGCAAGAGCGATGCACTTATGAGCACCTTTGTATGTGTCTTCATAGTCCTCCTCCTCATCACCATCCTCATCCACTTATTCTATCTTTGCAATCGCCTTAGACTTCAAGGCGAGGTTTGGAGACTTTCCTCCTCTCGAGCGAGCGAGAGCGTCATCCGCACTCTTGTGACATAGGATATTGCTATGAACTCACTAAGAACACCAATGGAGTTGAGGGAGTTGTAGTTGGATCTTGTTCGAATGCTTGTGGAAAGGTTCTTCTCAAATGGAGTTATTGCCTTGACAAACTTCCTCTTGATCCACTCATCGGAGATTTCCTCTTTTCCAAAATCCCTTAATTGATTGCCAAGGGTGACCACTCTCCTATATAGTTCCTCAGGGCTTTCGTCTTCGAGCATGACAAATTTCTCGGACTTGTCAAGAGAAACATCATACTTGGATGATTGGATGCTAGCATTTCCTTGGAACAAGGCGTCAAGTTTATCCCAAGCCTCCTTGGCGGTCTTGATACCGCGGATGTGTTCAAGATGTTCTCTTGGGAGAGCCTTTTGGATAGTGACAAGAGCGGTCTTGTTGATTTGAAATTCCACATCTTCTCTTGGAGTCAAGTTGCTTGGATCATGAGGGTGAAATCCATGGAGGATGCTTCTCCACAAAGCGGTGCAAGATCCTGAAATATGAGACTGCATATCAAACTTCCAAGATGAAAATTCATTAGTGTTAAGCATGGGAGGAACTCCAACATTAACCATGTGTGACATTGTGGCAATGGGATGAATAGTGTCATAATTGGGAGGTGGTGGAACTTTAGAGTGAAATCCCGAACCGTTAGCTGATTGAGACTTGGAGCCTTCGGAGCTCCCACCGCTCTTTGCCTTTTTATCGGCTTTAGCTTTGGCTTTCGCCTTAGCTAAGGCAATGTTAGCTTCCATTCCGGCGATGTCCGGAAGGGACTCTTCATCCGAGCTAACATCATTAGCGGTGAGAGGTGGTTCCTCGGACTCCTTGGTTTTCCCCATCAAGGCCTCCATCATTTTCTTGATGCTAGAAACCTCCGAGCTAACAATAGGGCTAACCTTGGACAATTCGGTTTGGATAGTTCCAACCGTTTCTTGTAGGTTAGATATAGTGTCGGCCATTTTGGCGATTTCCTCATTAGAACTTTCGGAGGCATTTTCATTGACCATTATACTCTTGGGCGGTTAAGCCCTTAGTAAGAGCCGAGGCTATGATACCAATTGAAAGTGCACTATGGTCAACTAGAGGGGGGGTGAATAGGTTGAATACCAATTTTTCTTTTCTTTTCCTTTTATTAGGGCTAAGCAAGATACGATAAGGTTCTCTAGATGTGCATCTAGGTGAGCAACCTATGTGAACAAGATAATATGCGCAACGGAAGTAAAACGAAAGGTAGCAAGATAAACCACAAGTGTAAACAAGGAGACAAGGATATGATTCCCGTAGTTCCTTCTCAATGAGAAGTACATCTACGTTGGAGAGGTGGGGAGCCACCTAGGCACTCCTTAATAGCACGGTTGTGCACACCTTATTCTCCTTGAGCTTCTCCGGTGAGGGAGATCCTCGTTTCCACTATGAGGTCGACTTGAAGGCGTTGACCAAACCTTTACATGAGCTCGAGGTCACTCCACAAGATGGATGGAGGCTCTCAAGCAATCCGTAGCTTCTTGCAACAAGGTGGAAGCTACAAGCACAAGATCTACTAAGGTTTCTAGGCCTCAAGTAGGATTCTAGATCTACTAGGTTGTGGTGGATGAATTTGAAATTCCTTTGGTGGAAGTGTGGATCTTGGTCTCCTCTAGCTCTCCACAAAGTTTGGGAGTGACTAGGTGAGTGGAGAGGGAGATCTAGGTGGGTGAACCTTTCATTAATGGCTAGGAGAGAGAGTGGAAAAGCTTGGCATTTATGAGGAAGGGGAAGGGGTATTTATACCCCTCCCCACAAAGTGGCAGTTGCAGTCTTGGGAGCACCGGAGGCTCCGGTGGTTTCACCGGAGGCTCCGATGGGCATCTTTCAGTTGCGCAGTTGCGCAACACCAATCTTGTCTGTTGAAGGACCAGGGGGCGGAGGCTCCGCCCACCGAAGCTCCACCGGAGGCTCCGGTGGAGCCTCCGCTCTTATCCCACAGAGCGTGATTTTGGCGGAGCCCCCACCGGAGGCGCACCGGATGCCAATCGTGTATTGGGCCTGGATGGAGCCAGCGGAGGCTCCGGTGGAAAGGGCGGAGGCTCCGCCCACCGGAGGTTCCGCCCTGGCCTCCGCTCGTTTGCAGCAGAGGGAGGTTTGGGCGGATCCTCCACCGGACCCGCACCGGAGCCTGGGGCGGAGCCTCCGGTGGTTTCACCGGAGCCTCCGCTCCATGCAAAAACTGCTTCCCAGATTTCTCTCTTCTAGCTCTTTTCATTTCAACCGACAACGTAGCCCAAAGAATTAGTACACTTTGATGGACCTGGGCATTTTCATATATCGAACAAACATTAGATCAAATAGGTATGTTGTCATATAATTACCAAAACGGACGATGATCTTTCAGCCGCGTCCTTCTTGAAGGCGTCGTCGGGGCGGTGCTGCCGCTTTTCGTAATCGGGTTCTTCGGGGGAAACCCTAGATCCCTCGCGGGATCAGGCGAGGGTGGAGCTCTTGCGTCGGTTTCCTATTGGGGCTTCGCCTTGGATGTTCCACCGGCCAGAGGGAGCGATAGGGTGCTGGTGGTGGGCGGCGGCGATTCTTCGTCTTCGGCTAGGTGGTGCGTGGCCCTGGGGCCGGCGTGGACGTCGGAGCGGCGGCTCCGGATCTTCGACTTGCGTTGAGTTTATCTCTGTCGTGTTTTAGTGTCGGCTAGGGTTGCTTGGGTAACATGGTCGTCGGCTTGTTCGGGGGCGTGGCCTTGGGGCTGGCGTGGATGTCGGAGTGGCAGCTCTAGATTTCTTCTTGCGTTGAGGTTAACTCCGCAGTGTTTTAGTGTCGGCTCTGATTGCTAGGGTGACATGGTCGTCGGTTAGTTTTGGGGCACGACCTCGGGGCCGACGTGGATGCCGGAGTGGCGACTCCGGGTTTTCACCTTGCGTGAGCTTGTCTCCGCTGTGGTAGTGTCGACTAGGGTTGCTAGGCAACATAGTCGTTGACTCGTGTTGTAATTTTTTCTTTTTAGGCCTCGTCCTTCTTATTTGCTCATTCTATATCAATATAAAAGGCAAAACTTTTGCCTTGTTTCTTTTAAAAAGTAGATGTCTTTTCTATGAAAGATGACCTGCCCATCGATTACCAGATCATGAATACGTGAATCTCGAGCATTGTCGGCTCATTCTTTCTCGGAGGTTCATATATGTAGAGTGTGTGTGTGCGCGAACATCACAATTCTCAAAGAAAAAAGTTTATGTCATGGAAAAATCATCACTAGATGGCTTTACTCCCCAATTGTTTTGGCAGCTTCACATAAGCCAAACCAGTAACTCAAAAGTCCATCGCCATGGATGACTAGTACTCCGTATTTCAATCTTTTCATTACGCCATCCCCGCTTGAATAGACTGCCATTCAGATCCCTTGTTGATCACACAGTAGAACACCGTGTCGGAGAAGAACATGAACACTTCTATTCATCACCGCCGTCGTATTCGCCCAACCCAACACGTCAAGCGGCCGAAAATCTGAACTACAGAGGCCTAACCTAGACCTAAATTTGTCTGCACACGCGGGATCCGGCCACCCCCTCACCATCGACGATCAGGAGGTCGTCTTTGGAGGGGAGCCACCAAAAAACGGCGGAATGTTGATACCCTAGATCGCTTTTCTCCTTGACGGCGGCTGGAGGGAGAAAACGACTCACTTGCGGTTCCAGAAGCTCATATCGATGCTACTTTATTCGTGTGTTTTTTCTCGAGAATGTGTGAATTAGAGAGACCCTGCAAATCGTTCGTTACCACTCCAAGTCGCTTTTCTCCTCCCTCTCTTTTCCGGCTGTTTATACTCAAGTCAAAATGCCACATTTAAATCACACGTTGTTTAATCTACTCCCTCCGTCCCAAATAATCGTCTTTGATTTGTTAAAATATGGATGTATCAATGCATTAAAATACGTCTAGATACATCTATATTTTGAAAAAATCCACAACAATTAATTCGAGACGGTGAGAGTATTTTTTAGGATGGGTTTAGTTGTATATCTGTCTGTATGCCTCAGTTCATCAAGATTTATGATGTCACCGGAAAAATTTCAACTCCCACGACCTAGCAAAACCGTTCTTAGTTGACACGTAGAGCAAATACGGAGTACCATTTTATTTCCCCCTTCTTTGCGTTTCGGGCCCACCCGTCAGTTTTGTGTACGAGAAAGCCCTTCGGTCGTTTCTGCTGCACGGTTCCGGTCGAACCGATCTGGTCAGCTGCTGGCTTGCTGCGCGAGAGAGGGAAAGAGACGGAGGAACTGAGCGCCTCCTCCTGGTTCGCCGCGATTCCCCCTCCACGCCGTTACAGCCCCGCCGCCTCCTTCCGGTCTCCCTTCCTTCTCCTCCGCCTCCGCCCCCGCCCTTGGGTCTCTCTCATCCGCCGCTCTGTGTGTGGCGGCCGCCCGCCGTTCCAACGCCCGCGTGAGCTCCCTGGATCTCGTCACAAACCCCACCTCTTCGCAGCCATTCCCACGAGCACCTACTAGATCTATCCTCGCCCACATTGAGCGCTGCTGTTTAGCCCGATCCCCCACCACCGCCAACAGTCTCCCATCCGCTTAATCGCTCACTGTTTCACTATCGTTGACCGATTCCGCCCGCATTTTCACTCAGAGACTTTATTCGGGTTTGGTTTTGATGTTGTAAGCCCTCGCAATGGCCGAGGACGCCCACGAGATGGACGATTCCTCGCCGCTGCCTCCACCGAGGACGCTCACCGACGAGGTGGGTGTCGAGGAGGCGCCGTCGAGTCCGGGGACAAGCGCGAGCACGCCAGCGTCGACTCCGGTGACTCGCGAGCAGAGCTCCGTGGAGCAGTTCGCGGCGGTCCAGCTCACCGATGAGGTGGTTGCGGAGGAGGGCGCCTCGAGTCAGGAGACGAGCACCGCCACGCCTGCTCCGCCGCCGATGCCTCAGGAGCAGGTCTCCATGGCGCAGTACGCGGCCGTTTCGCCCACCGATGAGGCGGGTGTCCAGAAGGGGGCTTCAAGTCCGAAGACGAGCACAGGCACACGGACGATGCCATCTGATCCTTCCCCACCGCGGAGGAGTAGGCATCGTCCCCCGGGAATGCCAGCTGACGCGCCCCAGGAGGTGGTGCGGGCCGTGGAAGCCGCCATCATGGGCAGTGGCGGGGTGGACTGCCTCCTCCATATGGTTTCCGAGGAGCAGGGCGATTTACCAGACTACGTCGTGGATGTGCTGCTCGGAACCATGGGCGGCGTAGATGACCTCGACAAGGTTAGCGACACCACCGGCACCGGTGCTCCCCCGAGCATCATGTCCAACCCGCGTGCTGCCATCGCTGCTGCCGAGCTCCTGCCTCACCTGCCCTGCGGCGAGGAGCCATCAGCACGCACTCGTATGGCTGCGGGCCTGCACGCCGTGCTCCGGGCCTGCACCCGCAACCGTGCCATGTGCTCTTCGTCAGGCCTCTTAGCCGTACTCCTTGAGTCTGCAGAGAAGCTGCTTGTTGGAACAGGTCGGAGCAGTACTAGTAGCTGGGATGCGACACCACTGCTTCAGTGCATTCAGCTCTTGGGTGGGCACTCACTCAGTGTGAAGGACCTCCATTCCTGGCTTACCTTGGTCAAGAAGGCGCTAGGGACGAGCTGGACTACGCCACTGATGCTGGCACTTGAGAAAGCTATGGGTAGCGAGGAAGCAAGAGGTCCTGCTGCGACATTTGAGTTTGATGGGGAGAGCTCTGGTCTGCTTGGTCCTGGCGATAGCAGGTGGCCCTTCTCGAATGGCTACGGATTTGCTACTTGGATTTATATAGAATCATTCTCGGACACACTTAACACAGCAACAGCTGCAGCTGCCATTGCTGCTGCTGCAGCGGCAACATCTGGAAAATCATCAGCAATGTCAGCAGCTGCAGCAGCCAGTGCCCTTGCAGGAGAAGGTACAACACACATGCCACGGCTTTTCAGTTTTCTCTCTTCGGATAACCAGGGTGTGGAGGCTTACTTCCATGGCCAGTTCTTGGTGGTAGAGAGTGGGGGTGGGAGAGGCAAGAAGGCTTCTCTGCACTTCACTTATGCATTCAAGCCTCAGCGCTGGTACTTTGTTGGGCTAGAGCACACAAACAAACAGGGTTTGCTTGGGAAGGGAGACAGTGAATTGAGGTTGTATGTCGATGGTAGTCTGCATGAGAGCCGTGCTTTTGATTTCCCGCGCATATCGAAACCACTGTCGTTTTGCTGCATTGGGACGAATCCACCACCAACTATTGCCGGCCTGCAGAGGCGCCGGCGGCAATGCCCGTTGTTTGCTGAAATGGGCCCCGTCTACATCTTCCGGGAACCAATAGGGCCAGACAGAATGAGTCGTCTGGCATTCCGGGGCGGAGATATACTTCCCAGTTTTGGAAATGGTGCGGGTTTGCCATGGAAGGCAACAAATGACCATATTAAGAACATAGCTGAAGAGAGCTTTGCACTGAACCATGAGATTGGAGGCTTCTTGCATCTTCTTTATCACCCTAGTCTTCTCAGTGGCCGTTTTTGTCCTGATGCTTCCCCTTCTGGTTCAGCAGGTCTGTTTTATTTCCCCCTTTTCTCTATTAATTTGACCATAACCCTTTTCCCTTTATAAACATTGCATATTTTGTTTCTTGATAATTAAGCCGTGGTCTACTTGCCCAAGTGGAAAAACTATGCAGATAGAGAAACACTTTGTAACTAAGAATCTGATGCCTGCAATTTTGCTAAATCTCAGTCACGTTTTAGTCCTTTGGATCAACATCCAAACTATTCTCAGCTTGACTCACTCCATTTATAAACTAAAGCCAAAAAACGCAGTTTTTTGTTGTTGTTGTAAACTTGCACATTTTCAGAACCACAATTTTTGGTAAATGATGTGCAATTTTAGGTGACTTGAGATTTTTACGAAAAATTCAGGCGGCTGGAATCCGCAAAACTGTAAGGTTTTTTCTTAGAAAAACATGTTATTACATTCTATCCATATGAAGAGGTGGCCTCAATCATCTACACAAGGGAGAGTTACTATTTTAACCCGTCAATTTTGGGCTCTGGTATTTCTTAGGACTTTGTTTAAGGAAAAACTTCTAGGGGAGGCCCTTTTAAATGCCCTATCATGGTACAGCAACCTTCCCATTTCAATCCTGTAATAGTATCCTTTGAAAGGTTAGTCTGTGTACAAACTGTAGGCTAAAACTGAAGGATCCAAAGTAAGACTTTACCCATAGCAAAACAGAAGAAGTGTTATATCGGAAAAATGAGTGAAAAGATGAGATTATCTATTAGCAAGGGATTCACTGTACAAGGAAATCAGTAATTTACTCAGGAGTCAGTATTTCAATACTAACCTTTGCTACAATTGTTGACAAATTTCCGAGGCAGGATCACACTGTCTTGAGTCATCTATATCATTCTCATTGTGCAATGGAAAGCTATTCGATAATCATTTCCCACCATATTGTATTTGTTATTGCTTATCTCATATTAGATTGTCAACCTTTTTGTTGTAAGAAATGATTCTGGGATAGCTTACAATTGAATTTTTCAGTTACCTCTGAACTTATCGAGTGATGTGCTATTATGTATGTGATTTTATCGATGCTCTCTTCTGTTGACTTTTAGGCACACATCGAAGGCCTGCAGAGGTTCTTGGGTTGGTTCATGTTTCATCTCGTGTGCGGCCTGCCGAATCTTTGTGGGCCTTAGCTTATGGGGGTCCAATGGCTTTACTTCCATTGACTATAAGCAGTGTGCAGACGGATACTCTTGAACCCGCACTTGGTGAATTGTCGCTGTCATTTGGCACTGCTTCCCTTTCTGCCCCAGTTTTCAGAATTATTTCCCTGGCGATTCAGCATCCTGGCAACAATGAAGAATTATGCAGGACATGTGCACCTGAGCTTTTGTCACGTGTTTTACATTATCTATTGCAAGCACTTTCAAACTTGGGAAGTGGAGAAGAAAAGGCAGTGACTAATGAGGAGCTAGTTGCCGCCATTGTATCTTTGTGCCAGTCTCAAAGAAACAATCATGAGCTTAAAGTGCAGCTTTTCAGTACTTTGCTATTGGATTTGAAGATGTGGAGTTCATGCAACTATGGTTTACAGAAGAAGCTTCTATCCTCACTTGCAGACATGGTATTTACAGAGTCTGTTTGTATGCGAGATGCAAATGCATTGCAAATGCTTCTTGATGGCTGCAGAAGGTGTTACTGGGCAATTCGGGAACCAGATTCAATCGATAATTTACCACTTACCGGGACAAATAGATCCTTGGGTGAAGTTAATGCTCTGATTGATGAACTTTTGGTTGTTATCGAACTTCTTCTAGGAGCAGCATCTTCCACTGCAGCTTCAGATGATGTTCGCTCTTTGATTGGATTTATTGTTGACTGCCCACAGCCTAATCAGGTAAATGACGTGTGGCATTACTAGAGATATTTTCGTTACTGCTTCTCTTCTTTCTTGTTGAGGTATATGTTTCAAGTTTCAAATTACATATCGTATATGCAAAATGGTGTTGAAATTAATTATTCATAATGGAAGGTATCCAGTGATGCACACACATACTGGATATGATCTTATGAAAGTCGTAAGAAAGTATGTTTAGGATCACCTTATATGTCTAGCTTAATTGACAATCTACTATGAAGCTGTTTCTTATGCTCATATTGATGTGCTTGGGGGCAGGTAGCAAGGTTGCTTCACCTCATCTATAGGCTGATTGTGCAGCCTAACATTTCTAGAGCCAACATATTTTCTCAGTCATTCATATCTGGTGGTGGTGTAGAAGCACTTCTCGTTCTTTTACAGCGCGAAGCTAAAGCTGGTAATAGCCATATTTTGGACAGCACTGGTGCAATTTTGAGTGAAAGCGATGTACCGAGTAATGGGGATTCTGACACAAAAGCCACCAGCGGTGAAGTGTATCACCAGGCCGATGAAATTCAATTAGCTGAACAAGAATCCATTGTTCACGAAGAAGAAACTGAACAGAAAGCTACAAACACAAACAATGCTTCTTTTAAGATGTTGGGAGCAAACATAGGAAGAAATATTTCCAACTCTGAGAATCAGCTACTAAAGAATTTGGGTGGCATCAACTTCTCAATTACTGCTGATAATGTCCGGAATAATGTATACAATGTTGACAAAGGTGATGGCATTGTTGTTGGAATCATTCACATTCTGGGTGCTCTGGTTGCATCAGGTCACCTAAAATTTGCCTCGAGTGCTTCAAATGCAAATTTGCCTGGTGGTCTTTTGACGACAGCTCATGAAGAAGGAAATGCTATGTTAGAAGATAGGGTATCACTGTTACTTTTTGCATTGCAGAAAGCATTCCAAGCTGCCCCAAGGAGGCTTATGACTGCAAATGTCTACATGGCTTTAATTTCTGCTGCGGTATGATGCTTGTTAATTGTCTAGATAATTTGATATGTTTTTGACTCTGCTTAAATGGATTTATGTGATCAAATGACTTAATTATCTGCTGATTCTCTTTATCACCTTTTTGATAGACGACTTTCCTTAAAGACAAGTCGAAATAAAATACAAACTTTCAAATAAATATGAAAGCAGATGACATATTGCATATTGTGATGAAATGACTTAATTATCTGCTGATTCTCTTTATCACCTTTACAGCGAACACAGTCGTTTTTGCCCATCTAGAGAACCTAACATTTAGTTTGTTTTTTCAGCCTTACTGATCAAATTATTGCCCAAGTGTTCCATTTGAAGTCTCTACCTTTGATGCTGTCGTTATTTTGTGTCTTGAATGCAGATTAATGTTTCTTCTACTGATGAAAATCTAAACCTGTATGATTGTGGCCACCGTTTTGAACACATTCAACTTTTGCTAGTGCTGCTTCGCACGCTTCCATATGCATCAAGGTCATTCCAAGCTCGTGCTATACAGGTGTGTTTTGTTATGTCATGGTTTCAATTGCCATGTGGAAGCTAGCGTATACAGATTTTGGCTGTTTTCCTTTTTGATAGTTTTGGACTGCCATTTATTACAGTAAAAGATTGATCAGGTTTACCTTATAATTTTGTGATGTCATTAAGAGAATAAGAGTATCCAAATTGCGTTGAACAAGTTCTCTTTCCATCTCAATGAACACAGTAGTGCTGCTGCTGTTTAGGGATTAAAGTTCTCTTTTCAGAACAAATGCTACAGTTTAAATAGTTCCCCTGCAGTAGGCTTGCTGTTATTAGATTGGATTCCAGGTTCTGCTGCTGATGTGAGCAACTGAATAGAGTTTATATATTTTTCTGTTTATTGTGAGAGTAGTTGGCTATTTGTTCCCTGCATTAGTCAGTTTATAAACACATTTTTTTTTTTGCTTCTGGTCTAGCCCAGTCAATTTTTATCTCCTTTCTAATTTTGCATTATGGCTTATGACTAACTTGGGTTTCTTAAAGTGGTCACCCGGTTCCAATTGTAGTCCACCTTTGTGCTATCATGATACAGTACTTGATGTTTCCCTCATCTTAACGAGTCTAACAATTTACTTGGGTAGTTTTTTAGTCCAGAATTCATATTCAATGTTGTACTGCTTACATCTCTACTGGGATGGTGATATATATTGGGATTGCTAAATTTCTTAGTCTTTTCACGACGTAGTGCTGTTACCATCCTGTTTGCAGTATTTCTAGATCGCACTATCTATTATCTTGGCTACTTAAATGACTAGTGGTGGTAGAGATTGATCTTGTGTACTGTGGTAATGACAAGTTGGGTGATGGGTGGTATTAAGGCATAACATGTCGAGGCCTCGTTTAGCCCGCGAGTTTTGATAGTTTTTTCTGAGTATTTTCCAAGCCCAACCCAAAACACCCCAAAACACTCCATACACTGTTTGATAGTCCGGATTTGGATGGGCTGAAACCGGAAACCCCCAGAAAACTCGTAGGGTCAACGTGTAAATGATACACGCCAGCCGCCTCGCGTTTTTCTCCGCTCAACGCATGGAAGACGCAGACTCCAGCGGCGCAGCAAGAAGGCTAAGTCGGCGACCTTCCGCGCGCGCCACCTCGCTGGTTTATTCCGCAGTCTGACTTGGGTTCTTCCTCGTAGTGGTCCTAGTTGGAGGGGAGCTTGCAGGTATGGGAATCGGAGGCGGCGTCCACACGCTTCTGCCCATGGGCGGCTGTGGCGGTAGGGTCTGATGGGTGCGATACTCATAGCATGTCAGCTCTCAGTTCACAGAAGGAAGCCCGATGCAAGTCGGATGTCAGCTCGCCACGTCCATTGATTCCTCAAACATACAAGAGTACACTTTTTTCAATCTAGCAACCCCTGCTTGCCAAACTGCATTTTTTTAAGACGGGTTGGGATTGGAGTGGATTTTAGTGTATTGGGTGATTTGAGTGTTCTCACCCAAAGCACGGTGGATAATACCCTGAAATACCTGCTAATCCATGCCTGCCAAACAAGGCCTGAAATGAACTTGGAAAGTTGCTGCTTAATTGAAGGCTTGGTTGACTCCCTTGGTAGGCCAAGAAATTGCAATATAAGCGTTGCCTTGCAAGGCTATGTGCTCGTTAGACCTCAAAAACCTTCTTCGCCGAGCACATTGCCC
This sequence comes from Alopecurus myosuroides, assembly GCA_028641055.1. Classification (NCBI taxonomy): domain Eukaryota; kingdom Viridiplantae; phylum Streptophyta; class Magnoliopsida; order Poales; family Poaceae; genus Alopecurus; species Alopecurus myosuroides. The sequence continues at coordinate 154,776,886 of CM054059.1, forward strand.
ATATATCAAGGAAAAACTTGCAGACTGAGCAGAGTCAATTGGTTCCATCTCGTGGGCAAAACCATTCTCAGTCAAACCACATGCATGTGTGGCTTAGATCTGAATGCCTATACATCTATGAGATCTAAAAGCAGCAGCTGTCAAGGTCATAAGGTCAAGTCAGCGAAGAACTCAAAATAGCAATCAACATATCACATATATCTGTTCTATCTGCATAGGGCAATTACATTAATGATGTCATTGTCAAGCTTCATGCACTAGCCAACTATCCCAAAAGTCCGAACTGATGGAAAGGCTAGTGCAATCCACATATACTGTAACAGTCATGTCGCCAAACACCCCACATGTAGTTGTGTTAATTTTGCTTGCTCTAATCTAATCCATTCTTGCTTCTTCTATAGCCTTGTTTGCCAACTTGCCTGCTTAATTTCTTGCGGTGTAAAAATTCCTTTATATCGTTTCAGGATATTCTGTTTTTGGCTTGCAGCCATCCCGAGAATAGAACCACAATGACCTCAATTGCAGAATGGCCAGAATGGATTTTAGAGGTTTTGATTTATAATCATGAGGTAAGTACTGCAAGCTTTCTAACAGCATAACATATTGGAATGTGAATTATATAGGCTGCACTAGTTTCAGTGGCTACATTTTGTACCGTGCTACCCATTGCTCCAATTCTGAAGTTTCTAATTACAGATGGGTAGCAAAAATAATGTCGATGGTGTAAGCATTAGTGAGATTGAAGACCTCGTACACAATTTCCTGATTATCATGTTGGAGCATTCAATGCGACAAAAAGATGGGTGGAGGGTAAGATAACTTCGGCAGATCATTTTCTTCGGAAACCTCTTGCTTTAGAGTCGTGGAACCTTCTTTCTGAGTGTGTTTGGGCTGGTTGCATCACTACCCACTCTACCTTGTAACTTGAATGTTTTTGTTATTGCCGTGACAATACAGGATGTGGAGGCTACTATTCATTGTGCAGAGTGGCTTTCAATGGTTGGAGGATCTAGCACTGGAGACAAAAGGACCAGGTATTCTCTCTCTCCTGTGTGTCTAAGTTTGTATGTATATGGACATAGTTGAAGTAGCAATTGGCTAACTACTCCCAAGAATTTATTTTCTCTGTGCCCGCCTACCGCTTGCCCTTTATTTTCTTGTCGTCTACATATTCATTTTTAACAATTGGTTCCTTTTGTTCTTTTAAGGCGCGAGGAGTCATTACCAATATTCAGAAGGAGATTATTAAGCGACCTGCTTGATTTCTGTACCAGGGAGCTTCAAGTTCAGGTAGACAAGATTCTCATTGCATTCTAAACATGGATGCTTTATGTATATGCGCAAGCTCTTGTTTCTTATATCCTTTGTTGTTACTGCTTCCTATTCTTGATTTTTTCTTTTCCATGTGTTGGAATTTGTTTGAGTCTGTAAGTCTGTTCCCACTTTAGGCCCTCTTTATATCACAGGAATAAAGAACACAGTAATAGAAAAAAGCGCAGTGGCAGGAACGCAAGTACAAAACGTAATATTGCTAAACATAGGAAAATAGCAGGAATAGTCGTTTGGACAGAATACAGAAAAAGTGCCTCAAAACAACACAAATCAGTGGAGAAAAGAGGTTGGAGTGGATGTGAAGATGCCTATGGAATAGGGGACATATGAAAATCCGTAGAATTCTTTTCCTCTTATTTAAAGGGATTTATAAGAAAAACTCCCTAGGATTGGAATCGTACAACCCAAAGATGATCTTAGATGTTGACAAGTTGTGGGAAAAGGTCAGCATAATGAATTATTGGGACACATAAGATTGAAATAGTAAAACACTACAACTGATAGCTTGACATTTCCATTACTCCTGAACAAGAAAACACCGCTTTAACTACCAACCATACTACTAATGCTACTTTGACCGGTGTGCAATACATCATGATGCTAGTTCTTGCTGTTTGATCTTTTTTTTGCCAGGGTATGGTTTTATACTTTTATCTGTATCTATAATGTCTTTTGTTTGTGTCTACAACAGACTGAAGTAATTGCGGCTGCTGCTGCTGGTGTTGCTGCTGAGGGCTTGTCTCCTGAAGAAGCAAAAGTACAAGCAGAAAATGCTGCTCATCTCTCAGTAGCATTAGCTGAAAATGCAATCGTTATCCTCATGCTTGTAGAAGATCATCTGAGGTCACAAGGTCAACATTTTTGCACGTCCCATGTACTCAATAGTGCTTTATCTTCTTCCTCCATGGCTTCGTCTGCTCCCAGTCGAACAACTTCATTGGACAGAACCGGTAGTGAACATGTGGATGCTGGGCTCTCGAGGCGGTCATCTTTGTCCAGTGATGCTGGTGGCCTTCCACTAGATGTAAGAACTAAGAGTGCAAACTATTATATTCTATCATTACTGGCATGATTCTGATCAAATGTATATTTGTTTCTAAAAGGTCTTAAAATTTGAGTAGTTCTACATTTATGCATGATAGTCATCTGTATATATATCTTCCCTAAAAGATGATGTGCCATGCTGTTGCAAAATAATGATTATTTGACCTAGGTTTAGAATTTTAGGTTGATTTCATACTTGAATCATGTTTCAGGAATCCTGGCATATCATCATTAGCTTTATATAATAGCTATCTAGGTCCTACTGGGTAGATATTTCACAAATGCATTTTTTTTTTACCTTCGTCACCTTGCCCACCTTGTCCTGTATTGGTAGTTAATCATATGTGACAGGAGCAATTGATACAATGCTAGGGTCTTTCTCATAAAAGTATCGATCAACGTTTGATTTATTGCAAACCCCATGAAGAAAAATGTAGAGTTGTAAGTTATTTGTTTAACATATTAGAGATAATAAGATACATTCCACTTTATTGGAGAGGAGTTCTGCAAGAAAGCTCTGAAGAGGTTGTACCATAGGACTATAGGAGATTATGTCTATTTTTCTTGCAGCCTGCTTACTGCTGTGACAAGCATGCACACGTGGTAAAGTGATAAGCACTACTGGAAGTTCTATTCCTTATTTTAGATTTACCATCAATTTGGTATTTTCCTAGTTACCTAATGACTCTGCATACAAACCAGCGTTCCTTCATGGCTTATGCTTAGTCTTAGCAATTGCTGGCAGAGTGGCAGATTAGTTGTTTAATTTTCTTATTCATATGAATTCTGCATCTGTTATTGATTACTGTGTGACCAAAGCAGGTGCTTACTTCTATGGCTGATGCAAATGGACAAATTTCTGCTGCTGTAATGGAGCGACTTACAGCAGCAGCAGCAGCTGAGCCATATGAATCTGTCAAGCATGCATTTGTGTCTTATGGTAGCTGCATTGCAGATCTTGCAGAAAGCTGGAAGTACAGAAGCCGCTTATGGTATGGTGTAGGCATTCCATCCAAATCTGATTTGTTTGGTGGCGGTGGAAGTGATTCGGAATCTTGGAGATCTGTTCTAGAGAAGGACTCAAATGGGAATTGGATTGAGCTTCCACTTGTGAAGAAATCACTCGAAGTGCTGCAGGCACTCTTGTTAGACGATTCAGGACTTGGCGGTGGTCTTGGTATTGGAGGGGGGTCTGGCCCTGGTATGGGGGTTATGGCTGCACTTTATCAATTGCTAGATAGTGATCAGCCATTTCTTTGCATGCTCAGAATGACTCTTGTTTCGATGAGGGAGGATGACAATGGTGAAGGTGATGCTCTTTTGAAGAACACTAGCATAAAGGATGTCATATCAGAAGGGATGAGCCATCAGGCTGGAAGCCTGATGCCATTTGATGGCAACAGTTACTCATCTCCAAGAAAACCCCGGCCTGCACTTCTTTGGAGGTACTATGCTCCATCAAGTATCAACTGTCAAAAATAGATTTAGTACATTTTCAACTGCTGGAAACATGGGTTTACAAAGTACGCTTTTCCAATGAACTACCGCAGTATATTTTGAGAGGAAAAAGCTAACCAAAATCCAAAATGCACTTGGCATTTTTAAAATGAAAATGTAGTGGAAAGTCCATTTAGCAAAGCAGAGTCCTGTGTTTATGATCTCTGATAGGAGCTGAACATTTGTATACAAAATGCATTAAGTAGTCTTTCATGTTAATTTTGGCAGATGCACATCCGTCTACTTGAAAAAGAAATTATTCTCCGTACTCTGTTGTCATTAGTTAACTATAACTAGAACTTGAATGGAAGAGTAGTCGTCTTAATATAATACAGTGTAAGTGGCCAAACCAGTCTGTTATGGAGGATTATTATGTCAATTGTTATTTCATCGGAACTCTTATAACTGTACAGTGTGCTTGGCCCCATCCTAAATATGCCAATTACCGAGTCGAAGAGACAGAGGGTGTTGGTTGCTTCCTCTATTCTCTATTCAGAGGTGAGTTTGTAACTTCGCTTTGCATTCTGCATCGTACTCTAATTCTGAAGTCAACTTTGACTTCCATGCTCTACTTTGCCTATGACTATGATTCTGAACAGTAACCTGTCTGTTCGAATTTGTAAAGCTACTATGATTTATGATCTGTGATAACTTAGTAAATAAACGACACTTTTACTTTGAGACTGCTCATACTGCTTTATTTATTAGGGAGAGTAAAAATTTATACACTGTTCATGCTATCTTGCTCATGATGCAGGTATGGCATGCTATTGGTAGGGACAGAAGCCCCCTAAGGAAACAGTTCATTGAGCTAATTTTACCACCATTTATAGCCATCCTACGAAGGTGGCGCCCACTTTTGGCTGGTGTTCATGAGCTTACTTCTTACGATGGACGGAATCCACTGATTGCCGATGACCGTGCTTTGGCAGCTGATGCACTGCCTGTTGAGGTACTTCGTGACTCTGTAAAATCAACCTTGGTTCGTCAGTGAAGTAACATGGTGTTAATGCCGAATTCTGCATCAGTGAAATACATAATGTAAATCTTGGATGGTGATCTCTGTTATGCTTGTTTTACTCGTATTCCCCCCCTCTCTCTCTCTCTCTCTCTCTCTCTCTTTAAACTTGGAAAAAGCAATCCGACAGATTACGTCCACTTTTTGCTTACCTTAGGCTCATTTTGCGACCGCTGAACTTGTTTTATAATCTGCTGTGGAAAAATAGCCACAAATACAGAGAAACGTTGGTTGGAAATTATAGATTATCAGAATCCACGTCAATGCGGAACGCAGCCTTAGTCTGCAAGTGAAAGGCTGGATTCTGTCAAATCATCCATAAATTCACCATAAGCTGATTATCGTAACATGATATAATATGATTCTACCAGGTTCACCTAATCCAGTAATCTTGACTTTAGTTGATGTTTGGCAAACCCAGAAGCTGACAGTAACTAGCTGATTCTCACCTGTCGATGCTTGCCCTAAGTTCTGATCCTGTTATTACTCTCTCGGTGTAGCTATTGTCTGCTTGAATTTTCATTTATTTGACAAGCTACTAACAGATGTTGTTATAGCCTTTCCTTCAATGGAAATCAATTTATGGATCTTTTTCCACTTTTTTCTTGGGCTCAGGCTGCTCTTTCAATGATATCGCCTGGATGGGCGGCTGCTTTCGCCTCACCACCTGTTGCAATGGCATTAGCCATGATGGCTGCTGGTGCCTCCGGGACAGAAATAGTAACACCTCGAAGGAATACCTTGAGTCGGCATGATACGTCTTTGCCGGAGCGTAAAGCAGCAGCAAGACTGCAAACCTTCTCAAGTTTCCAGAAGCCCGTGGAAACTGCCAACAAGCCTGGGTCCATCCCAAAGGACAAAGCAGGAGCTAAAGCTGCGGCATTAGTTGCTACACGTGACCTCGAGCGGACTGCTAAGATTGGTTCAGGAAGGGGTCTTAGTGCCGTAGCAATGGCAACATCAGGACAGAGGAGGAGTGCAAGTGATATAGAGCGTGCAAAGAGGTGGAATACATCTGAAGCCATGAGTGCCGCTTGGATGGAGTGCCTGCAATCAGCTGACTCGAAGCCGGTTTCAGGAAGAGATTTTTCAGCCCTTTCATACAAATATGTTGCTATTCTTGTTTCTGGTTTTGCCTTAGCACGGAATTTACAGCGACTTGAGGTAAATTCACTTGAACATTTTCATCTCTGGCGCTTATATAATTTATCATACATCCTATAAAATTTGGATCATGCAGATGGAGAGGCAAACACAAGCTGATGTGTTGAATCGGCATCGTGCATCAACTGGAGTTCGAGCATGGCGGCATCTTCTTCACTGCCTGTCAGAGATGGGAAGACTATATGGACCTTTTGATGAACCCCTGTGTTCTCCGGACCGTGTATGTACAGTTACTACTTTATTTATTTTATCTCCCTATTGGTGCCTTTTTTCTTTCTTTCTTACTTTATCAAGACACACTTTGTTGACCTGTACATTTGGGAACAGTGACTTGTTTTCATGCAACTATCTTTACATCTGCATGAGAAAGCACTCTGTCAAAAGAGAGAAGAAAAAAGCGCTCTAGGACATATCCTGAGATCTCTTTTCACTCCTGCATTTTGCAGATTTTCTGGAAATTAGATTTTACTGAAAGTTCTTCAAGAATGAGAAGATTTATGAAAAGGAACTACAAGGGATCTGATCATTTGGGCGCAGCTGCCGATTATGATGATCGAAAGCTTCTTAGTTCTGCTGTGCAATCAAGTGAATGCAACCTCGAGGGTGCAGATTCTTCACTAACAAACACTATTCCATCAACAGCGTCAGTAATAATGGCTGAGGCAATATCAATGGATGAAAGAAATGAGGACAACGACCAGTTAGAATCCGACACTACCCACGGCAGTGCTGATCAACTTCGGCATTCCTCGTCAGTGGATCAACAATCCATGAAAGGATCAGTAGATTCAAGAAGTTCTGGCATTTCTGCTGATCGCAATTTGGTTCGATCCACAGTTGTTGCACCTGGATATGTGCCGACTGAAGCTGATGAGAGAATTATCGTTGAATTTCCATCGTTGATGGTGCGACCTTTGAAAGTTGTGCGTGGAACCTTCCAAGTAAGCACCGAGTAATGTCACTACTTGCCAGTAACAAGTTCTTGCGCGTGAGCAGTTGTGAAAATGTGAAACTGAGCTTTGATGTTGTTAGAGTTTAACTTGTCTTATATGCATCTTTAATCTATTGTGTTCCTATAAAGAACTCAGGATTTCAAAATTTAGGTTTTTCGTTGTTTTAAAATTAGCTAATTAACGATTCAGCTAGAGTATAACCCATGCATATTGTAGCTATTACCGATATATTTTGCACTGATCTAACATAATATTTTGCCATACTGTTTTATTTCTGTACATAAACAATTTTGAAAGTGAATGTACTCTTTCAGTTAACTAGTGCAACAAAATGACTTGATGATTAATTGCATGGCATCTTAGTATAAGCAGTTCCAATTTGCTTCTTCTGTCTGAACACCTGGGTGAAATCTATTCGTAGCATCCCATATGGCATATGCAGCGATCAGCAAATACAAGGCGCTTGGTAGGCTACAAATTGTTAACACTTCTGTTCGGATGGATGCTATTGAGAATTTGAGAAACCTCGTTATTAGCAATGACTTAGATTGCTTCATGTTTCTTCTGATTTATGCATTTTCTAGTGGAATCAGCTATCTCGCTGCCGTGATATGTTGTGTTCATATTACTATTGTTTGAATCCTGCACTATTGCACTCCTTGTGTGCTCTAGTAAGTGTCTACTTGAAAAATAAAATCTTAAAAAAGCATTTTATAGAAAATATGATATAAATATGAGTATGGTACACCAAATCCACTTTATGTTTAATCACAAGGCTTTTTGTATGATAGAATATTCTCCTTTTTTTTATTCCTACTTTAGCTGTTGATATCATTTCCTCCTGTAATTTCATTTCCAGGTAACATCAAAGAGGATCAACTTTATAATTGATGAACATGCAAGTGACGATAACATGGATGATCATGCATCCACTAGTGGCCAATATTATCAGCAAGATAAAGATAGGAGCTGGTTGATCTCTTCTCTACATCAGATATATAGCAGGCGGTAAATATTTATTTTCCGATCTGGTTCTATTGTTAGAAGTGATTTCCTATACGCTTCTATAATGCATATATCCTGTTCTGTTGGAACAAAAGGTTTCTGTTTTGTGCTTTTGGAGGGAGTAACTGTGTGTTCTGTTTGAACAAAAGCTGTCTATTTTGCGCTTTTGTAGGGAATAACTGCACACAGCATCTGTGAATTACCACCATATAGTTTAACTTCTATTTTCCATTTACTCACCTGGTGATTTCGATGACTTGTTGCAGGTACTTGTTACGACGAAGTGCTTTGGAATTATTTATGGTAGATAGGTCAAATTTCTTTTTTGACTTTGGGGTATGGCCTTTATGAAACTCAACCATCTGTAGTTATAAGTCCATGCATAATAGAGCTGAATAACTTTCTTAAATTTATGTATCTGAAATTCTGATACTTGATCTAGGATATGGAAGCACGCAAAAATGCTTATCGGGCAATCATTCACACCAAACCACCTAATTTGAGTGACATTTTTCTAGCTACTCAGGTTAGTGTAAAGTGTTTATATCCCAATCTTCAGAATTATCAACAACCCATGATGATTGGCAGTAATCTATAATATTTCATTCAGAGAGCGGAGCAAATCCTTAAAAGAACTCAGTTGATGGAGCGCTGGGCTAACTGGGAGGTACACAAACACTAAATATGTTCCTTTTTATTTTATTTTGGTTGATAGTTTCAAGATCTAAGTATGTCCTTTTTGTTCAGATTAGCAATTTTGAGTACTTGATGGAACTGAATACTCTTGCTGGGCGCACTTATAATGACATAACTCAGGTTAGTTTAATTCACAAAATGCATTTTGAGTCTTCATGTCTAATAAGGCCAGCCTATCATTTAAATAATCTTATATGCCTGTGCAGTATCCTGTTTTCCCCTGGATAATTGCTGATTACCAATCCAAAGTGTTGAATCTGGATGATCCTTCTACTTACCGTGATCTTTCAAAGGTTGATCTTCGTCTGTTATTGCTTCTGTATTTTCACCAATTGTTTAAACTGCTAACCGTAGTGGATGTTACTTAATGCAGCCAATTGGGGCACTAAACCAAGAACGGCTAAAGAAGTTCCAGGAACGGTACTCTACTTTTGAGGATCCAATCATCCCTAAGTTTCATTATGGTTCACATTACTCCAGTGCTGGCACGGTATATCTTCTTTGTATAGCTGAATCAAATGATTTTTTTTATAATGTCAGCGCATCACTATTTTGTGAAGGATTCGATCAAAATTCGACTCTGGGTTCTGCACACTGAACAGGGTTCTCAATATATTTTAGCCTGATTATTCACAATAGGCAGAGTAAAAGATGATATCTGAATTTACCATAGAAGAGCCTACATGTTATACTTGCGCATGGTATTGCCTGGATCATTGAAAACTTTGCATGTGAATCGTATTAGTATTAAGATATGATTACTAACAGGTTCCCTTCTGTATTATTTTGGTTGTCCGCGCGTTCTGCTTTTGCTGAAAACTTTGCTTGTGAATCGTATTAGTATTAAGACATGCACATGACCTTCAATACTTGATTAACGGTGGCCTAGAATTTTTAGTCTGTAGCTCAAAGTACTTTTGGTGCCAAAAACGTTTGATTTTCTTGTACTGATCACTTATATTCATTGCAGGTCTTGTATTACCTTTTCAGAATGGAGCCTTTTACCACCCTCTCTATACAGCTGCAAGGTGGCAAATTTGACCATGCTGATCGCATGTTTTCTGACCTTTCGGGCACATGGGATAGTGTTCTGGAAGACATGAGTGATGTAAAAGAGCTAGTAAGTTGCTAGTGTCTTCAGTATGTTTTCCCAGATGTTGATTGAGTGATACCGAAATCCATTCAAGGTCTTTGACGTAATGTTATTATATGATGGTATCTTTGTAGGTCCCAGAGATGTTTTACCTCCCCGAGGTATTTACCAACATAAATTCTATTGACTTTGGGACCACTCAACTTGGAGGAAAGCTAGGTAAATCCATTTTTCCCTATGTAAAGAATGTAACAGAATACATAAATGCAGAGTTATGTAATTCTTAACGGCGTTGCAGATTCTGTAGAATTACCTCCTTGGGCTGAGAACCCTGTTGATTTTGTTCACAAACACCGGAAGGCTCTTGAGAGTGAGCATGTCTCCACTCATCTGCATGAGTGGATTGATCTGATATTTGGGTACAGTCCCTTCTGTTCTATTATATTTCTACTACTTCTGCAACTTCTTCTTGATGGAATGTTTGTCTGCGGTACGCAACACATACACACCCACACAATAATTTGGCGGAGGTTAAATGCAATTTATGTATGTAGGGTGAACCATGCTTATATGGTCCATCTGGTAGGTCTGGCCTTTCTGACCTGTAACTCTCTTTTGTATCTCTCTTGCTAATGGACTAAGATGCACATCTCGATATAGTGCTTGTACATTTGACGGCTTCCCCTTTCTTTTTCAAGCATTAAGTTTTTATCACCATTAGTAGGTTTTCTCTTTTCCAATCAATATAGTTTGACCTCATAAAGATCTTTAAAAAATAAAATCCTCTGCAGGAGCATGCTGTTATTAGTTCGGAAAAAGATTTAATGTAGCAAGATGAAGGATCTGCATTTTCAATGTTGGCATAGTCCGGCCTTCATGTTTTTATGCTTGTGTTTTATTTAGCACAATCATGTTACGTATAGGAAGTAATACATAAGTTTCTTGACATCCATGAATGAGGTAGGGCATCTGGTTAGTTGCTTTATGAGTCTCCTCATGTTTTGTGCGCACAATGTCTACGCACCACTGTTTTATCATGGAAACTTCCTTTTGCAGATATAAACAGAGAGGTAAAGAAGCGGTAATGGCCAATAATGTGTTCTTCTATATCACATATGAGGGAACTGTTGATATTGACAAAATTGCAGATCCAGTAAGTAGTATGCATTTAATTTATTGTGAATTTGTTTTTGTAGCACTACCATTTGACTGCTGATATTCTACTGAAAATGCTGAAGGTGCAACAGCGAGCCATGCAAGATCAGATAGCCTACTTTGGACAAACACCATCTCAATTGCTGACTGTCCCACACATCAAGAGAAAACCATTGACAGATGTCTTACAACTACAGGTACTTCATATTAGCTGATTCATGACTCACGAGACCAAGAATTTTGTCCGTTACTAGAATTAGTTATGTGGGCTTGTGTAGACAAGTGCCTTTTTCCTTTTCCCATGCTGGAACTGGAATTGCATTGCCAAACAAATAACTACTACAGAAAGGTCTCGCATAGTTTTTTAATAGAGAAATCTAGGTGTTTTTGACATTACTGGTCTCTCCACTCTGTTTATCATGCTTGATAGACAAGCACTCCATCCCTGCAAATTAATAATACAACAGACACTCTTAATAGCTCTTGTTCTGCTTCAGTAAGCTAAATGTGTTATGAATATACAATACATAATTTTCCATTGCATGATTGGTAATGACCTGTCTTACTAGCTTTTTACATGACCTGACCCCGTGATGTACTGTGCAGACCATATTCCGGAATCCAAGTGAACTTAAATCTTATGTACTGCCTAATCCAGATCGCTGCAATGTCCCTGCAAGTACCATGTTTGTATCAAATGATTCTATTGTAGTTGTAGATGTGAATGTGCCAGCGGCTCATGTGGCACATCACCATTGGCAACCAAATACTCCAGATGGCCAAGGGACACCTTTCCTTTTTCATCATGGTAGAAATGCTGCGAGTTCAACAAGTGGTGCATTCATGCGCATGTTTAAAGGATCCACTACTTCTGGAGAAGATAATGAGTTTCCAAGAGCTATAGCATTTGCTGCTTCTGCAATCCGTAGTTCAGCTGTCGTTGCTGTAACATGTGGCAAAGACATTATCACTGGTGATTTTTTTCTCACTATTTCCCCCTTAGATTTATCCTTTGTATACTTGTGGAACACATTCACTAACACTGTCGTTACGACATCTCAAACTCAGAATCACCTGTAGAAGATGCAAAAGAAAAGGCATCCATGATTAACTCTGGCTTCTTTATCTATTTTGGTGTCTAAAAATTGGTTTACTTTATATATTCTGTAGAGTGTGTTTGGAACTGAATTTTTATTAGTGTGATGTAGAATACCACTCACTCTTATCTAAAATAATTTAAGAGTTTTTGGCATATTTAGGCCAGAGTGCACACCCCTAATAGCGACATTTCTTAATTATATTTTTTTATCAAGTCTGCTATGGTAGTTTTAAGCCGCTTCTAGTATTTTATGTTATTTCCACGAAGCTGCCTGTGCTATTTCTAATACCATTTTGTTCAACAATAGGTGGGCATGCGGATGGTTCTGTGAAGTTAATCTCCCCAGATGGAGCAAAGACAATTGAAAGTGCTTCTGGACATCTTGCTCCTGTGACCTGCCTTGCACTTTCCCCTGATAGCAACTACCTTGTGACAGGGTCTCGAGATAGCACAGTTATACTCTGGAGGATTCGTCAGCCAGGTTCCATACATAAGAAAAATCCTCCTGAACCTCCACCGCCAACACCAAGGACACCACGCAGCCCTATTCCCAGCAGTCCTAGTAGCGTAAGCAACCTTTCGGAAACCAGGAAGTGTCGAATCGAAGGTCCTATGCACGTGTTAAGAGGACACCTTGGAGAAGTAAATAGCTGTTCAGTAAGTCCAGACTTGGGACTTGTTGTATCTTTGTCAAACATATCAGGTGTGCTGCTACATTCTTTGCGGACAGGTCGGCTGATAAGGAAGATTCATGTACCGGAGGCACATGTTGTATCCTTATCTTCTCAGGGAATAATTTTGGTTTGGAGTGAATCAAAGAAAATATTATCTAGCTTCACTGTCAATGGACTCCCTATTGCTACCTCAGTTCCATCACCTTTTTCTGGGCGAGTTAGTTGCATTGAGATTTCTATGGACGGTCATTTTGCCCTAATTGGGACTCGTGCGTCCAGCGATTACAAGTGTGAGGACAATACTGATTCAGCAGATCATGAGACCGACAAACTAAGTGGGAAGGATTATATATCTGAACAAATTGGAACTGAGCAATCTGTTCACGTGCCTTCTATCTGCTTTGTTGATCTGCATAAACTTAAGGTAGATAAATGAAAGAAATTAAAAACAAAGTTGTCCATTTACCTTGGTTTTCATTTTGTGGAACTCTTTTCTTGTTAGGTACTTCATACGCTGGAGTTGGGAAAGGGCCAAGACATCACAGCCATTGCTCTAAACAAAGAGAACACAAATCTTCTTGTTTCTACTGCTGATAAGCAGCTAATGGTCTTCACTGATCCTGCTGTGAGTATCCTATATCAGTCCAAATTTTGCATCAACGCCAATCTAATTTCACCATCTCCCTTATACACGAGTACCTAACCAAATACAGTAGAATGTCACCAGCTGCATGAAAGTTTGACAGTTTTGTGTTCCTTTGAACCTTCTTTCTGATAGTTGGTAATGTTGCAGTTGAGTCTGAAGGTAGTGGATCAGATGCTGCGCCTTGGTTGGGAAGGAGATGGACTTCTTCAGTCATGAGGGAAACATGGATGATAAGTCAGTTACTTGCTTAAAAATCGGCGATGCCCATTCGTTAGCATAGGTAGGAGCAGGGCAGTGAAGCAATTTTGGCGAGGGTATGCCATCTGTACAAAATGGAAACATTAATAGCCATTACGAGTTAGGATAGGTCGTATACTGTATCCAATAGGTCATGTAACTAGCAGACTTGCTGAGGAACAAGACAATTCCTTTTTTCTTTCATCAGTTTTGCCTTGTAAAGTTTACCTTGTTTTCGTAGAGTGGGTGAGTAGTTATTTAGCATCTCTGGCATTGTAATTTCGGCTGCTCACTTCGTACAATTCTAATACGATGATAACACATTTTTGTTTGTGAATTTTTTGTGTTGTGACTTTTGCTAGCTACGACTAAGGATAGTACTAGAAAGATGTTGGAGTATTTTTGTTGAAGGATGTTAAGAGTAGGTTTTTCATTAGTGGACTGGTGGAGACACTCCTTTACCCTTCCTCGTTTATTTATGGAAGCCTTAAGAGTCCTATTGAAGCCATATGTTCTTTGTTTGTCATGTTGTCTATTAGCGGATGTCATTAGCCAGTCCAGAATCAATCTGGAATTTGTCATGAATATTCCGTACCCCAGAATATTCAGAGTAAATCCGGAAGCTCAGAATAGCTTAGACTAACATCGTTTTTAGCGCTTTTTTTGGGAAACTTGTAGGTATCTTTGAAGGGAATGAACAAGGCTTATGTGGGTGCAAGAATGATGTGGGACTGTATGTGATTCATTTCCCCAATGCTTCCATTGTCGCAACTCTCGTGATAGTACGACGCCCTATAGGAGAATAGGAGAATAAAGCGTATAAAATCTATCAGACACTAGCTTAAATCTTTTATCCTTTTGAGGGGTTAATCACTGTCTTATAATTTTCATCAAATGAATGTTAAACCACTTCTTGAATGGAGGAGCATGAGAGCTGGAACCCACAATGTCTTGAGGCCCTTTTTCCTTGGCCTACTCAGGAATCTCAGGACGATGAATGAAAAATGGAGTGTACACATCCGGATATAGATGATATCTCGTCACTCCATGATGGTTTTCTCACACAACGGATGCACATAGAGCTATAATTGTATAAAACCTCTTCAATGGAACTAGTGGGAGTGCAGCCAACTTGCTTGCTCATGAAGACCAATAGCACTTTTGAGGAGGCTCATCGTTGGAATATACAAGCCAAATTCTGTAATGAAAGGATCCCCACATAGTTATACTAGTAAAATATGAAAACTCTCCACAAACTGTGGAATAAAGGATATTAATACCGCCTTCCTCTATTTTTTTTTTCTATTTATTATTATTATTTTGGTGGCCTCTGTGACTCTTTTATCTTCTCTCATTTGTCCTCCCTGGGATCTTTTTTTTGTTTGGTCTCTTTGGGCTCTTTTATATCCTCATTGGTAGGGGCAACACTCTATATAAAAATGAATCAATACAATTTTAATACTCATAACTCACAATGAATAATATATGATGTATAAAACCGAGTGCCTCTGCCACTGTAGCAGGATCTGCAATGATTAATCAAACATGGAATAAATGAATAGTGGGCAAAGCCTCAGAAAATCATCGTGTGAGCTATATAAGATCATTCACAACAATAAACTATGAAGAATGACATCAAGTCATGTAATTTAAGGTGGATGTTGCATGGAAATATATCTCGGAACGGCTATGGCAATGCCGTTGTAGTTAAGTATGGTGGCTGTTTTGAGGAAGAAGTATAGGCTTACATGTAGGAGAACAAGATAAAGTCCACAGAGTTTGGATGTACTGGCACCGTATGCACCTACTCTCAATGTAATAAAACTCAATGCACAACACTGAAGAGTCTAGCCAATATGAATGGTGGAAGTGACAAAAACCGTAGCTAATATTAGTAAAAAAGAACTCACCGGTTTATTGCAAACAACTAGTAGTGTCAACATCAAGAACATGATTAAAATTACTTCGAGAGGGATCGCGGCGGTGACACAAGTGTCCCGTTAGCTTCCCCGACCTTAGCGTGTAACCATACTATTACAAATTGCTTTCCGACAAGAACAATTATCAAGACGATTACACCTTCAACAATTAATAATGTTTTAGTACGAACAAGATTTCATGGCAGTAATTCACCGGTGAGTCTTAACTCATATAACCATCAAGCACAAGAAAACCTGTCTCACTCACAAATACCGAGGTTTTTATGCAACTAGGTAAATAATGGAATGTTGAAAGCATTTAAAAAAAGAATGAAAAACATAGTATTAGGGTGATGCATAACCTCCATGTCTGGTATGAAGGATCTAGCACGCGTGGTCGACATGTTGAGCACAAACAAAAAATCGTGTTGTGTAATCCAAAATGATATGTTTCAATGTCTCAAAGGCTGAAAACAGGAAAAAGAAATAAATACATTGATTTATCGCACTATAATTTGCAATCAACAATTAACTGTTAGAAATCCCCTCGTATCCATGTTGCTATAGCTTGTAATCTAAAGATATTGTACTATTTAAAAATAAGGCTAGCGAGCACCGGGTGCTCATGGAATTTTTTTATCGTGGCAAACAACACCATGGCGAGCAGAACAATGGGCACTGCTAGAAGGTGGATGTTGAAGACATACCGTTTTGAATAGGCTTGTTGGTCCAAACAAAACTAATGGATGCGGAATATGGTTCTCTAACGGAATGGCTGCAACGAAGAACATAAACCACTACAAACAGATTTACACAAAATATACAAGAGAGGACACCAGGATATAGGATCAAAATCTGTGAGGAGCTCGACGAATGCAGGGACCAAAAATTGTATATCCGGCAACACCGGCAGGTGAAGGAAAAGACACCACGAACATGCTATTCGAGGAGATAAAACCGAGGGGCTTTGAGAAGAGGTAACCGAGAGGCTTCCAGAAGAGACATCATATACTGGATGGAAGACGGTAGCCATTAAAATCCATTGGAGGTCCTTTTGCATTGCCGAACGGGAGATGTTGGGTCAGCGGACGTAACTGATCCACTGCGAGAGGAGTAAAAGCTGAGACTACATGGAAGATATAAGGCTTCTGGCAGTTTCCGGTGGCAGTCAAGAACCATCGTGTAGCAACGCTACCGCTGGGATTGATGTTGCCGAATGGCCTAACGTTTATGTTTTGTTTTGTAGTACAAACATGGTATGTCACCTTGATACCATGAAAGACCATACTAAACACAAGCATCAAGAAGTTTTATAATTCCATTATTCAATCCAATAAGAAGAAAAAACTCATGATCTTTATCCCTCTAATCTATTGTCCATAGAGTCCCCTTGGTCACCACAAGACTCTAGAAATTATACTAAATATCAAACACTTGAGCAACATTATATTGCATACACAAAGGAAATATATGGGGAAATATCATATGACTCAATTATATTAACATAGACCGTGATCACAACGAAGATCACACCATGGGAGAGAGAGAGAGAGAGAGAGATAACCACATATCTACCGACACAAGCCCTTAGAACCGAAGAGGAACTACTGCCGCATCATCGTGGGAGGCAGAAACGTCGATGTAGATGGGTCAGAGGTGAACCCCTGTCCCGGCAAGGTGCCAGAAAAGGAATTTCACACACCCAAATTAGGTTTGGGATGACGGCGGAGCTCAGATGCGTTTATGAAAAAAATCCTCCTGGGCTCGTGATTTTTAGGTCAAGACGCAACTTATAGGCGAAGACGTGATGCGAGGGGGTTCCTAGTGGCCCTAGGCAACCATGGGCGCGGGTTTTGGTGGGGACACGCCTCCAGGTCACCTGGAAACTTGGTGGCCCCCTCTCGTCTTCCCTTTGGTCTCTGTATTTGTTCCATAAAAACTTGCTTATGATTTTTGGTGGAATTTTCTATGGACTTTTTCTGTACAACTTTTCTGAAACATAAAAATAGTAGAAAATATGAACTGATACGGGCCAACTTGTTAATAGGTTATTCCAAGAAAATTCCCTTAAAAGATATAAAATTGTAGTAGAAACATCTAGCAATGGTACGAAACAATCATGGAACAGTCATAAATTATATATACGTTTTGGACGTATCAGTAGTTTCCTACGTTTAACATTGATGCCATGTAATTATTAATCAAAATCAAAATAAGTTTAAAGTAGCCCAGTCCTCCTAGAGGTGTGAAAAACACCTCGAAAGTTACAATATCCTTACATGATGTGGGCACAAAGTAACAATTATTAAGTCATTATACTAATCCTGATTATAGATATAAAGGAAACATTTCTACACAAAAACTCAACGTCCGATCTATCCAATCCAAACTTTGAAAATACTTCCTTTTAGTGACATACATACATTCCCAATTCTTCTAGCCTCGACATTGACAACAATTACACTATGCCCTTGCTTTCCCTTTTAATGTTGAAATCCTTCACAAAACCATCAAACCTGGATGGAAATGATCTTAGGATTAAATCAGTCACATCTTCTATAGCAATAGAGATGCCCATCATATCCTATCTTAGAATGTATCCATGTAATCTTATTAAATGGTCCGTAATTGAAGTTCCTTCTATCATATTGATTTCGAATAAGGATTGAATTATTTCATATATATCAGCCTTTGTTTGTTTCTCAAACATGCTTCATAATTTATTAATTTTTCATATGGCAACCACTTCTCAAACTTCCTTTCAATCTGTGGTTCCAATGAAGCAAGTATGACACATTGGACACATACATAGTCATCAAAATGTGTTTGGTACCATTTTGATTTTTTGATAGAAGCATCATCACCAGGAGCACCACCAAGAGGTTTTCTAAGGACATAATTTAGTTGATTACCCTCGAAGATTAACTTCACTATGCGGTACTGATACGTCTCAAACATATCTATAATTTTCGATGCTCCATGCTTGTTTTCTATCCAATACCTTTATGTTTTAACATGTTTTACTTCGTTTTCCAGACGTTTTCATGGACTAAACTAATGACAGGATGCCATAGAGCCAGTTCCTGTTTTTTGCTGTTTTTTTATTTCAGAAAAGTTGTTCTTATTCTCGGAATTGGACAAAACAAAAGCCAAAATTCTTAGAATTCCCGGAGCGTCAACAGAGTTCAAAGGAGACCCGGAGGGGGCCCACAGAAGGGCCACACCATAGGGGGCGCGGTTCCCCCTCTGGCCGCGCCCAGGGGTGGTGTGGGTCCCCTGGCCACCCACCGCCATCTCCCTTTCGCCTATAAATTCCCCTGAGGCATAAACCCTAAATATATCGGCCCCCTTCCACGAAAAGTTCCGAAGCTCCGCCGCCACCGCCGACAAGTTTTGGGGGACAAAAATCTCAGTTCCGGCGCCCTACCGGGATGGGGAAGTGCCCCCGGAGCCATCTCCATCGACTCCACCGCCATCTTCATCGTTGTTGGTGTCTCCCATGATGAGGAGGGAGTAGTTCTCCCCCGGGGCTGAGGGCTCTACCATAGTTGTCAGAATCATGATTCTACGACTTTACGACCCAATTCTACTGGAACGATTCAACGCGTACTAGGTAGAATCTAAGATTTTACGATTCTGAAAGTTGTGATTCTACTATTTGCGATCCTACCATAAAGGTCCGATCCGATTCAGAATCACGATTCTAACAACTTTGGGCTCTACCGGTAGCTATGTGTTTCATCTTCTTATATCCCATGGTGTGATCTTTATATGATCATGAGCTTTGTAATCTAGTTGAATAAGTAGATGTTACTCTTCATCTGTTATGCTACTCAAGTGGTTTTGTTATGAGATCTCCGTAGACACTTTGATCAGGGTGTAATGGTGACAGTGTGTGCACTGTGTGGTTTAGCAAGATATTTATATATCGTGTTGGATGACCCTATGAAATTGTGGTGTTTGTTTGGAACCATCTAGGTCTCATGGTGATAGCATGGGGGTTACCTGGATGGGAAAATGCGAACTCTAAGGAGTGCTCTTATAGCCATACGCAATGATTGGTGTTTGTTATCCGACCGGAGAGTGGTTCAGAGTAGCATAGTGAAGAGATGATATTTATGCATTCAATTATGCCATCATTGTTGAGAGTGTCCACTAGTGAAAGTATGATCCCTAGGCCTTGTTTCTAAGCATTGAAACACCATTTACAATCAGTTCTGCTACATGTTTGCTTGCTGCCATTTTTTATTTCAAATTGCTATTATCACTTATAATCATCCATATCACTTGTATTTCACTCTCTCTTCGCCGAACTAGTGCACCTATACAACTGACAATTGTATTAGGTGTGTTGGGGACACAAGAGACTTCTTGTATCGTAATTGCAGGGTTGCTTGAGAGGGATATCTTTGACCTCTACCTCCCTGAGTTCGATAAACATTGGGTGATCCACTTAAGGGAAACTTGCTTCTGTTCTACAAACCTCTGCACTTGGAGGCCCAACACTGTCTACAAGAATAGAAGCATGTGTAGACATCAAGCTCTTTTCTGGCGCTGATGCTGGGGAGGTAAGGTAAAAGGTACTCACATCCCCGGGTGTGAGTTCTCGAAGTTATGTCCTTTAGATTCTGCAATTATATCTTTTTGTTTCTTGTTTTTATTTTTACTAGTTAAGCTTAATGAAAAAATGAGAGAGCTTTATAATCTTTATCTTGAGTTAGGACATGAAGTGTTTGAAGAGAAAATTTAAAAACCTATGGAGTTTTATTTTCATGCTAGTAGAAATTCTTTGAACACCATTATTGCTAATGCTGTGGAAAAGTCTAAGCTTGGGGAAGCTGGTTTTGATGAATATGATATTTTTAGTCCCCCAAGTTTTGAGGAGGAAATTTTCTTTGATGATACATTGCCTCCAATATATTATGATTATAATCATTGTGGTATTCTAGTTCCACCTATTATTGAGGATAAATTTTATTGTGATTATGATATGCCTCTTATATATGATGATTACAATGATGAACATGCTATTTTCAGTCCACCTACTATCGAGGAGAAAATTAATTATGATTACAATATGCCTCCTATATTTGATGATTACGGTGATGAGAATAATAATGATTGCTATTTTGTTGAATTTGCTCCCACTCCTATTAATAAGAATGACTATGCTTATGTGGAGAGTATTAATTCTTTTATGCATGTGGCTCATGATAAGGATGTTTTATGTCATAGTTATATTGTTAATTTCATTCACGATGATAACGAAAGTTATTATGAGAGAGGGAAACATAATTTTATGCATCTCAACAATATCAAGTTTCCCCTTGATACGTCTCCAACGTATCTATAATTTCTGATGTTCCATGTTGATATTATGCCAATTGCTACATGTTTTCTCCCTTCTTTATAGCATTTTTACACGTTTTCCGGGACTAACCTATTAACAAGATGCCAAGTGCCAGTTCCCTGTTTTCTACTGTTTTTAGTTTCAGAAAAGCTGTTCTGGAAATATTCTCGGAATTGGAAAATTTGAAGCCCAGAAGTCTTAGAAGTCCCGGAAGCTTCCAAAAGTCCCGAAGAGCCCCGGAGGGGGGCCACAGGGTGGCCACCCCATGGGGTGGCGCGGGTCCCCCTGGCCGCGCCACCTAGGGGTGTGGGCCCCCTGGACACCTCCCGACATCGCCCTTTAGCCCATATATACTCCCCGAGGCATAAACCCTAAAAGAATCGACCTTTTCCACAAAATACATTCGTAGCTCCGCCGCCGCCCCCGACAAGTTTTAGGGGACAAATCTTTGTTCTGGCACCCTACCGAGACGGGGAAGTGCCCCCGGAAGCCATCTCCATCGACTCCACCGCCATCTCCATCGCCGTTGCTGTCTCCTATGATGAGGAGGGAGTAGTTCTCCCCCGAGGCTGAGGGCTCTACCGGTATCTATGTGGTTCATCTCTCTCTCCCATGTTGTGATCTATATGTGATCATGATAAAATAGAGCTCTACTACTGAAGTTCTTGGCAAAATTCTATAACTCTATGGATATCCCTTGGGTTCATTTATTCAAGAATGCCTATTATTTTCAATCAGTACCACATGATGTCACTTCTTGTGGTTCTTTCTGGTGGAGAGGTGTTATGCAATTATCTGATACCTGGTGTTCCATATCTTCTTGTGTTTTGGGAAATGGTTTTACTGGGCTTTTCTGGAAAGATTCGTGGATAGGGCAACCTTTGGCACTAAAATTCCCAAGATTATTCTCCTTTGCCAAGGATCCACTGTCTTCTGTAAGGGATTTAATAATGTTGACAGATCTCTCAGATGCTTTTCATCTGCCGTTTTCAAATGAAGCTTTCCAGGAGTATACTGATTTGCAAGTCATAGTGGATAATATCCAGTTGACGGATAATGAGGATAGTTGGAGATGCAATTTCAATAAAGGGGTATATACCTCAAGTAATTTTTACCAACTTCAATTTTCTCATTTACCTACTGATGGACCTGCAAAATGGATCTGGAAATCCAAATGCATCTCAAAACATAAATTCTTTGCTTGGCTGATTCTCAAGGATAGAATTAATACAAAGGACATGATCAAACGAAGGAACTGGAAGATTGAAGGCACTGATCATTGTGTTCTTTGTTGCACACATTGCCATGAGGACTGGATCCATCTGTTTTTTCAATGTGTTTTTAGCTCCCGGATTTGGAACTATTTGCAAATCAGCTGGAGTGATAACACACTTGTGCAAAATATTAAGCTGGCAAAAAATTCTTTCAAAGGACCTTGTTTCACTGAGATAGTGAATATTGCATGCTGGAATATTTGGAAGCAGAGGAATGGAGTCATTTTTAAATCGGAAAGACATTCCTTTATGGGATGGAAAGTGGGCTTCTTGTTAGATCTCCTTATGCTTAAGCATAGGTTGAGTGCTTCTGTGGCTGCTGATTTAGCTGTATGGATTAATTCACTAAATTAGTCTGGGATAGACTGCCTTAGTCTATTTCCTTGTAATTTTGTATATATCTGTAACTGTAACACTCTTGGTTGGCAATAAAGGGCTGTGGGGGGCTCCCCTGCAGTAGAAAATGTTTCAAAAAAAATATGTGATCATGAGCTTTGTAATCTATTTGAATTCGTAGATGTTACTCTTCATCTTGTGCTACTCAAGTGTTTTATTAATATGAACTTTGGAGTCACCTTGTCCCGCGCTGTGTAGGTGATAGTGTGCACGCTGTGTGTGTCTCCTCTTTGAATTGTGGAGTTTGCATAGTACCTTCAAGGGCGCTCATAGTGACATCGTGGGGTTAACTAGACATGGGAATACAAATTGAGGAGTGTTGTTACAGCCCTACGCAATGATTAGTGTTCGTTATCCAACCGGAGATGGCATTGAAACACCATTTTTCGCATGTTCCGCTACATGTTTGCTTGCTTCCATATTTATTTCAAATTTATATTATTACTTATAACCATCCATATTACTCGCATTTCACTATCTCTTCGCCGAACTAGTGCACCTATATACCTGACAAGTATATTGGGTGTGTTGGGGACACAAGATACTTCTTGTATCTTAATTGCAGGGTTGCTTGAGAAAGATATCTTTGAACTCTACCTCCCTGAGTTTGATAAACCTTGGGTGATCCACTTAAGGGAAACTTGATGCTGTTCTACAAACCTCTGCACTTGGAGGCCCAACACTGTCTACAAGAATAGAAGCGTGCATAGACATCAAGTTCTTTTCTGGCGCCGTTACCGGGGAGGTAAGGTAAAAGGTACACACATCCTCGGGTGTGAGTGCTCGAAGTTATTTCTTTTAGATTCTACAATTATATCTTTTTGTTTCTTGTTTTCACTAGTTAGGCTTAATGGAAAACAACAAAAATATGAGAGAGCTTTATAATATTTATCTTGATTTAGGACATGAAGTGTTTGAAGAGAAAATTAAAAAGCCTATGGAACTTCATTTGCATGCTAGTGGCAATGTTATTAGTATGAACTCTTTAAACACCATTATTGCTAATGCTATGGAAAATTCTAAGCTTGGGGAAGCTAGTTTTGATGAATATGATATTTTTAGTCCCTCAAGTTATGAGGAGGAAATTTTCTTTGATGATACCTTGCCTCCAATATATGATGATTATAATGATTGCGGTATTCTAGTTCCATCTGTTTACAATGATGAATATGATATTTTCAGTCCACCTACTATTGAGGAGAAAATTTATTTTGATGATACTATGCCTCCTATATTTGAAGATTATGGTGATGAGAATAATAATGATAGCTATTTTGTTGAATTTGCTCCCACTACTATTAATAAGAATTTCTATGCTTATGTGGAGAGTATTAATTTTTTTATGCATGTGGCTCGTGATAAGAATGTTTCTTGTGATAGTTATATTGTTAATTTTATTCATGATGCTACTGAAAGTTATTATGAGAGAGGGAAACATGGTTTTATGCATCTCAACAATATTAAGTTTCCCCTCTTTATGTTGAAATTTTTGAAGTTGCACTTATTTTGTGTTCCTATGCTAGTCACTTTGTGCTTCGTTGACTTGTTTTTCTACAAGATTATTTTTCATAGGAAGTGGGTTAGACTTAATTTGTTTTATATTTGCTTCATGATACTCTCTTATTGTGTTTCAACTCTTATTCTTATGTGAGCATCTTTTAAAAATCATTGTGCCTAGCTGAAAGGCGTTAAAGAAAAGCGCTACCGGGAGACAACCCGTTTTATTTCTCTGTTTTCAACCCGTTTTCCTTCGTTTTCTTTTCTGTGCTTTGCACCTGGGTGTTGTATATTGACTTAGAAACCCCGATGTATCTTTTCTTTTGTGTTTTTGTTGAGCCAAGTAAATTCTCTACTGGGAAGTTGAAGCTATATTTCGGATTTCTGCGCAGGAAACAGATTTCTTCTGTCCACTGTTTATTCTGTATAAGATCACAAAAAATTCAAAATGACCTGAGTTGTTTTGTGCGTAATACTGGGTTGTATACGCAACTTTTCTTATTTGAACACTTTTTGGTTTGAGCAACAGAAGATTTTCGAAAAAAATCATATTTACCTGCTGTCTTGTTTTGACAGATTTCTGCCAATAATTGCATTTGCATCTTAATCTCTTTCTTTTGGTGTTCTTTTGAGAAAAAGAGTTTTAAAAGAAGTTGAGAAAATAGATAATGTGTTTATGAGTGTTAGGATTGTTTTGAAACTGAACCATGTAAATTTATTATTTCGATTGCACTAACGTTTCTAATGAAGATTGTGAGAAGTTTAGTGTGAAAGAAGTTTTCAAGGGTCAAGAGAAGAGGATGATATGATGTGATCAAGAAGAGTGAAAAGACTAAGCTTGGGGATTCCCTGGTGGTACATCCCAGAAAATTCCAAGAAGACTCAAGCATCTAAGCTTGGGGATGCCCAAGACATCCCCTTCTTCATCAACAAATTATCAGGTCACTTCTAGTGAAACTATATTTTTATTCGGTCACATCTTATGTGCTTTACTTGGAACGTCTTTTATTTTTTGCTTTCAGTTTGTTCAGTTTTCTTTGCTGTAATAAATGGTTGGATCTTATCATACTTGTGTGGGAGAGAGACACTCCGTTTTCATTGCTTAGAACACTCTAGTTTTCATTCTTATTGTTCTGTGAGTGTTCACTTTTTGCTAGTACTGCGTTTAGCCTTTGTTTTCATGCATCTATTATTTAGAGCTGTTAGTATTCTCTAGTTTTCATTGATATATGCTTAGAAAGAGTTTTTGTTGTCATATATATGTGCTTGGTTGAGTATAGAAATGCTTATGTGGTAGTTGGTATAGTGGAAAAATTCGCATGGTCTTGTAGATCACTAAACTGCTTCACTTGAATCACTGCTGTTGTTTTGAGATATTAATTTGCTTAATGGATAAATGGGACATAATAGTAAGTAGAAACTTTTAATGGTTGGTCTAAGAAACTTGAAGCTGTGCCACACTTAAATTACCAGCTGATAGAAACAATGGTATATGATTGCTACGAGTGATACATTTCTGATCGGCCTTTTGTTACGCGCTACGGTCGGGGTAGCTAACAGTGACTTGTCACTGCCACGGACCCTCTTGGAGTGATTTGCATTGTTCCTTGTAAGATGATTTTCTTGCTGCAATCTTTTAACTTGTGAGTCTATGTTGCGGTTCCTGGCACTTCCACCATCCATATTTGCTAGCCTCTTCGGTACTGTGCATTTCCCTTTCTCACATTGAGAGTTGGTGCAAACTTCGCCAGTGCATCCAAATCCCGTGGGAGGACTTTGTTCTCTTACACATAAGCCCATATATTCTTCCTCAAAACAGCCACCATACATGCCTATCATGGAATTTCCATAGCTATCCCGAGATATATTGCTGCACAACATCCACCTCCATTATGTTACTTGATGATGAGCTTCATGGTTATTTATGCATACTGCTACACTGGCAGGAGCATGCAGTTGGACACATCAAAGATATTCCATTATGAGTTATGATTACTAAAAGTGTGATGATTCATTGTAATATAGGATGTTTCCCCTACCGGCGAGGATATATAAAAAAAAATAAAAAAAATGAAAAAGCCCAAAAAGAAAAAAAAGGTCCAAACAGAGAATAAAACAGAGAGGGGCGCATCACTATCCTTTATACCACACTTGTGCTTCATGTTTAGCACCAATACTTCAGTTTGGAGAGAGTTTTCATATTATCATTCGTTCATAACTATGTGGGGAATTTTACATTATAGAACTTGGCTTGTATATTCCAATGATGAGCCTCCTCAAATGAGCTCTAAGTCTTCATGAGCAAGCAAGTTGGATGCACCCCCACTAGTTCCATTGGAGAGCTTTCATACACTTATAGCTCTGCGTGCATCCGTTGTGTGGCAATCCCTACTCCTTGCATAGCTTCGGTTGTAAGACTTTCTCTTGTCTAATGACCACTTTCAGCTTTGTGAGCCTTTCTTCCATTGACCTTCCAAACCCCCCCATAATGTTCTCTTAGCCATAACATCCTGGTGCTAGGGACCAACACAGAACACTTGCTTGTTTTTAGTGCGCAAATAGTTTAAGATTCAAGCATTGCATCGTGTGGAAAGCTTGACTTGATCCTAACAGGGGTTGTGAAGATCGTTTGACGTGCATGATATTGTTGTTCTTGAAAGCTTAAATAATCTCTAATAAACTTTGCACGGTTGATAGTCTTTTAGTATTGATTCATTAAAAGTTTTGCGTCTTTCTTCTTATTTGTTTATGCATTACTTGTTGATATCAAATATAGATCACAACTTTAGTTCATTTGATCCTAGTTTACATGCTCTACTTTACATATTATGATCAAGATTGTGTGGTAGCATGTCACCTCAGAAATTATTTTGTTTTATCGTTTACCTACTTGAGGACGAGTAGGAACTAAGATTGGGGATGCTTGATACGTCTCCAACGTATCTATAATTTCTGATGTTCCATGTTGATATTATGCCAATTGCTACATGTTTTCTCCCTTCTTTATAGCATTTTTACACGTTTTTCGGGACTAACCTATTAACAAGATGCCAAGTGCTAGTTCCCTGTTTTCTGCTGTTTTTAGTTTCAGAAAAGCTGTTCTGGAAATATTCTCGGAATTGGAAAATTCGAAGCCCAGAAATCTTAGAAGTCCCGAAAGCTTCTAGAAGTCCCGAAGAGCCCCGGAGGGGGGCCACAGGGTGGCCACACCATGGGGTGGCGCGGGTCCCCCTAGCCGCGCCACCTAGGGGTGTGGGCCCCCTGGCCACCTCTCGCCATCACCCTTACGCCCATATATACTCCCCGAGGCATAAACCCTAAAAGAATCGACGTTTTCCACAAAATACATCCGTAGCTCCGCCGCCGCTGCGGACAAGTTTCGGGGGGACAGATCTCTATTCTGGCACCCTGCTGGGACGGGGAAGTGCCCCCGGAAGCCATCTCCATCGACTCCACCACCATCTCCATCGCCGTTGCTGTCTCCTATGATGAGGAGGGAGTAGTTCTCCCCCGAGGCTGAGGGCTCTACCGGTAGCTATGTGGTTCATCTCTCTCTCCCATGGTGTGATCTATATGTGATCATGAGCTTTGTAATCTATTTGAATTTGTAGATGTTACTCTGCATCTTGTGCTACTCAATTGTTTTATTAATATGAACTTTGGAGTCACCTTGTCCCGCGGTGTGTAGGTGACAGTGTGCACACCGTGTGTGTCTCCTCTATGAATTGTGGAGTTTGCTTAGTACCTTCTAGGGTGCTCATAGTGACACCGTGGGGTTAACTAGACATGGGAATACAAACTTGAGGAGTGCTGTTATAGCCCTACGCAATGATTAGTGTTCGTTATCCAACCGGAGAGGGTTAAGAGTAGCATAGTGAGAGAAGCTATCTAGTTATTCATTTATGTGATCATTGTTCAGAGTGTCCACTAGTGAAATTAGGATCCCTAGGCCTTGTTTCGAAGCATTGAAACACCATTTTCTGCCTGTTCTGCTACATGTTTGCTTGCTGCCATATTTATTTAAGATTTCTATTATTACTTATAACCATCCATATTACTCGCATTTCACTATCTCTTCGCTGAACTAGTGCACCTATATACCTGACAAGTATATTGGGTGTGTTGGGGACACAAGAGACTTCTTGTATCTTAATTGCAGGGTTGCTTGACAGGGATATCTTTGACCTCTACCTCCCTGAGTTCGATAAACCTTGGGTGATCCACTTAAGGGAAACTTGCCGATGTTCTACAAACCTCTGCACTTGGAGGCCCAACACTGTCTACAAGAATAGAAGCGTGCGTAGACATCACCCCTCTTTATGTTGAAAATTTTGAAGTTGCACTTATTTTGTCGTCCTATGCGAGCCACTTTGTGCTTTATTGACTTGTTCTTCTACAAGATTATTTTTCATAGGAAGTGGGTTAGACTTAATTTTTTTTACGTTTGCTTCTTGATGCTCTCTTTTGCTTCAGTTCATATTTCTCATGTGAGCATCTTCTCAAATTATCATGCCTAGCTAAAAGGCTTTAAAGAAAAGCACTTCTTGGGAGATAACCCATGGTTTTATTTTTGCAATGTTTCCTTCTGTTTTTTTATTCGAGGTGTTGTTTACTTCTGTAGCAACTCCTTTGTATATTTATTTTCTTGCATTTTTCGTGCCAAGTAAAGTATCTAGTGAAAAGTTGAAGTTAGATTTGGATTTCTGTGCAGGAAACAAATTTCTGCTGTCCACTGTTAAATTCATATAAAATCACAGAAATATCAAAATGACCTACAAATTTTTGTTCTTAATCCTCAACTATTTCGAAAGTTTTTCTACCTTTGCGTTTTTCGATTTGAGCAACGTAAGTGCCCCATTTTTTTTTGTCTTTACAGACTGTTCTGGTTTTGACAGATTCTGCCTTTTTACTTGCATTCTCTCTTTTACTATGTTGAGTGGATTTCTTTGCTCCACAAAACATCAGTGGCTGTAACTAATGTTTAAAAAGTATTAATAATGCTTGTGTCCATGGATAACATGTGAGTTTTTTTATTGTGCACTAACCCTCTAATGAGAATTACTTTGAGTTTGGTGTGAAGGAAGTTTTCAAGGGTCAAGAGAAGAGGATGATATAATGTGATCAAGAAGAGTGGAAAGCCTAAGCTTGGGGATGCCCCTGTGGTTCATACTAGAAAATTCCAAGAAGTCTCAAGCGTCTAATCTTGGGGATGCCCAAGGCATCCCCTTCTTCATCAGCAATTTATCAGGTCACTTCTAGTGAAACTATATTTTTATTTGGTCACATCATATGCACTTTATCTGGAGCGTTTGTTTGCTTTTATTTTGTTTATTTTATTTTCCTTGATGCAATAAACTTATTTGGAACCTATCATTCTTGTGTGGAGAGAGACACGCTTCGTTTTCATTGCTTAGAACACCCTAGTTTTCATTCTTGTTGTTCTGCGAGTGTTCACCTTTTGCTAGTACTGCGTTTAGCCCATGTTTTCCACTCATATTTTGTTCAGAGCTTGTTAGTTTGCTTCAGTTATATATAATTAGCTCTCTGGTATTTGATGAATATTACTATGAGAGTTGTTTAAAAAGAGTTGATCGGTGTTGGAAAGCAGTAGTACAATTTTTGTGCTTATAATGGTGCAAAAAGAAGCTTGTATAGACTATGGCTAGACTTTATCATGTCATGTTGGATGTTATTCGAATTCTATTCTTAGTAGTTATGATTGTAGCATGACTTGTCTAAAATAGCTGAGAGTGCTTAATCTGCCATTGAAAGAATCATGAGTTGTTTTTGTCATATTGAAGCATGAATTTGTGGTGTTCTCCTTCGAATGCTTTATTTGGTTGACTTGGCGCATGCTTACACCATGTTTATGACTACAAACCAGTCACTTATAGCCCATGTGATCATTTAGTTTTTTACTTGTAATACCATTTATGCTTTGATTAATAATGTTTTTGTCGCTATGGATGATTATGGCCATTATTGCTCTCTTGATTTGTCGCTTCCAATCTTTTGCTAGCCTCCACCTATACTGAGTATGAGCTCTACTCGTGCATCCAATTCCCCCAAAACCAAAGTTTTCCAAATGTGTCCACCATACCTACCTACATGTGGTATTTAACCGCCACTCCAAGTAAATTTCTCATGTGCTACCTTTAAAACTTTCAAATTTATTCCTATTTTGTGCCACTGTTTTAGCTCATGAGGACGTAAATAGAGAATCTTTATCTCACTTGTTGATTGGACTTTACACACTTGGACTAGTGGATTCATCCTCTTATCCAAATGATAGAAGAGCTGGCAGCAGGGTGCCCAGCCCCAAAATTGGTTACTATAAAATTCTCTTCACTGTTTTCCGCCCGATTTATCAGTCAAAGCATAATTGTGTCAACAAAAGAGAAATAGGGATGACCTTCTATACCAGATGTGTCCTTCAATGGGAGCCGCTCTTGTGAAGTCTAGTTGGCTTGTGACATAGTGTATTTTCTTTTTACCATTCGTTGACATAATCATTCACCTCTCTAAAAAATATTTTCAATACCTCTATTTAATAAAATAAAAAGCTCTAGCACATGAGTTAATCCCTGCTTCCCTCCGCGAAGGACCTTTCTTTTACTTTTATGTTGAGTCTCCATCTTCTAACTTTATGCAGAGTTGAGAGAGCACAGTTGCCATTCTGAGTTTAATGTGCATTGGTCCTAGAAACTATTATTAATTGATTCATGATGTGTTATTAGTTGCTCTTAAATTATCTGTTCTAGTCATCCACTTGAACTTTGAAGGTGTCCTGGAATTTATGTTTTTCCCCACTCTTAAGGACACACGAAATATCACTTTGATATGTTTTCTTTATGCTTGAAACAAACGTATAAATTTCAAATGCATTATATTCCTGATCTTTTATTTGTGTTACTTTTCATGATGCAAGGTGATTGCTAAGTTTCATAGTTAAAATTATATCTATCATGCCTGTGTTTAAAGTACTATGATCTTAGCTTACATATGCTTCTACAATTATGACGATCAAGTTTGTGTTGGTAGCATGTCACCTCAAAAATTATTTTGTTATCACTTGCCTACTCGAGGACGAGCAGGAGTTAAGCTTGGAGATGATTGATACGTCTCAACGGTATCTATAATTTTTGATGATCCATGCTTGTTTTCTATCCAATACCTTTATATTTTCACATGTTTTCCTTCGTTTTCCGGACGTTTTCATCGACTAACCTATGACAAGATGCCACAGAGCCAGTTCCTGTTTTCTGTTGTTTTTTATTTCAGAAAAGTTGTTCTGGAAATATTCTTGGAAATGGACAAAACAAAAGCCAAAAGTCTTAGAATTCCCGGAGCGTCAACATCGTCTAAAGGAGACCCGGAGGGGGGCCATAGAGGGGCCACACCATAGGGGGGCGTGGTTCCCCCTCTAGCCGCGCCTAGGGGTGGTGTGCCCCCCTGGCCACACACCGCCATCGCCCTTTCGCCTATAAAGCCCCCTCGAGGCATAAACCCTAAATATATCGGCTCCCTTCCACGAAAAGTTCCATATCTCCGCCGCCGCTGCCGACAAGTTTCAGGGGACAGAAATCTCTGTTTTGGCGCCCTGCCAGGACGGGGAAGTGCCCCCGGAGCCATCTCCATCGAATCCACCGTCATCTTCATCGCCGTTGCTGTCTCCCATGATGAGGAGGGAGTAGTTCTTCCCCGGGGCTGAGGTCTCTACCGGTAGCTATGTGTTTCATCTCTCTCTCCCATGGTGTGATCTTTATGTGACCACGAGCTTTGTAATCTAGTTGAATAAGTAGATGCTACTCTTCATCTGTTATGCTACTCACGTGGTTTTGTTATGAGATCTCCGTAGACACTTTGATCATGGTGTAATGGTGACAGTGTGTGCACCGTGTGGTTTAGCAAGGTATTTATATTTTGTGTTGGATGATCCTATGAAATTTTGGTGTTTGTTTGGAACCATATAGGTCTCATGGTGATAGCATGGGGGTTACCTGGATGGGGAAATGCAAACTGTAAGGAGTGCTCTTATATCCCTACGCAATGATTTGTGTTTGTTATCCGGCCGGAGAGTGGTTCGGAGTAGCATAGTGAAGAGATGATATTTATGCATTCAATTATTGTTATTATTGTTGAGAGTGTCCAATAGTGAAAGTATGATCCCTAGGCCATGTTTCTAAGCATTGAAACACCGTTTACAATCAGTTTTGCTACATGTTTGCTTGCTGCCATTTTTATTTCAGATTGCTATTATCACTTATAATCATCCATATCACTTGTATTTCACTCTCTCTTCGCCGAACTAGTGACCTATACAACCGACAATTGTATTAGGTGTGTTGGGTACACAAGAGACTTCTTGTATTGTAATTGCAGGGTTGCTTGAGAGGGATATCTTTGACCTCTACATCCCTGAGTTCGATAAACCTTGGGTGACCCACTTAAGGGAAACTTGCTGCTGTTCTACAAACCTCTGCACTTGGAGGCCCAACGCTGTCTACAAGAATAGAAGAGTGCGTAGACATCAGGTACCAGTCCCCAAATTCTTCTCCAGATTATTTTAGTCGACTTTCCTCTAGAAACTTATCTAGAGGAAGATTGTATCTACATACCATTTTCTACAAAATTTAAGGAAAACCATTTTATACGGTTGTTTCATAATGAAATAACTATGCAATACATTATATTTAGCTCCCAAGAAAATGAATATCTCTCATAATTAATACTTAGTGATTCTAGATCCACGCCTTACTATTTCGACACCAATGTGAACATCGCGCATCAGGTAGCATCACAGGTCGGCCATCATACCAATAACATCCCCATGTTACTCTTGTTAACCTTTTGGTTCTTGTGTCCCATACTTTAGACGTTCTAAGTAGTATGTCATGATAACCTCAGTTTGCGAGTTGTGCAAACGTTTTGCACCCATATTATGAACGTCACTAGGGAACTCATGTGACATGACGCATACTCGGCGAAGAAAAATCTATACGGTCCCTATATCTAACGACTACCATTGTAATCAAATAAAGTGTAAAGGACACGTCAAACATATAGATATGGTATAACACGTTGACGATCTCCATCATTCATGTTTTCTGATGTCGGGAACTCTTTCTTGCACCAAGATATTCATCAAGGTCCAATCGTATGTCATCACGGCTGAAAAAATACATGTTAGTTACAATAGAATATTTTCTAATATACCATATCATGACCCTACAAAAACAATTTAGACGCCTCTAACACGTTTACTACAATACATGGTTCTAAGGTTTCGAGGGGAACCGTTAGTACCTGTGTTGCCAATGAGCACCGCAACCATGTTTCATTATTTAACTATTCGGGGTGCATCCCCATTGTTCTATTACTAGCAACAGTAGCTTGGCTAAACTTGTTCAATACACTTGACCTTTGTGCATGTTTCTCCCGGACACACATAATCCCGATGTGGAAAATATCACTTTAACTACATGAAAAACTAGAACCCGACAAAGTTGTTTCATGTACCCGAAGCACATAATACAAGCCAGTCTCGATGAACATGGTCATCATAAAGTCGGCTCGGGCCGCTAATCACAAAATGCCATCAAGATGAAAATCACAACACTAGGAAACAAATCATATGCAAGAATGCTAGAATTATCCAATTCTTCTGTTCGTACATGTGTCTACTCATAGACCACTCCGATACCATTGTTGGGGAACGCGCTATCCAAAACAAAAATTCTAGCGCATAAACCTCTTTGGCTTGCAGGCTTCCTTGTTGGGATTGGAAACCACGTACTTGTACCTGTTGTTCCCTATGAAAGTAGAGTAGTAGAAGCAACAGTGGGATAAACATATATGTCCCAAAGTGGAATAGATAGGCACTTGTAGTAATCTTAAGGTCAAAATCTGCATCTCCACCAGAGTCTTCGGGGTCAGGGCCCGGAGTATCCTTCCTAGGCCGGAGTCTCCGGTCTACTCGACCTGACCACATAGAATCCATATTTTGGCACAAAAATTAACTGCAAAAGTTTACAACAAGGGCATATGTAGAGTCTAAACCAGCATAAAAAAGATTATCCAGAGGAACTTAGGTATCTAGTCCAGATTCATTTAGGTCAAGACTAGAGGGGAAGTGGACACATTTAAACCTTTGTCCATGGACGAACCTCCAAACGATGGGGAGGAGGGTCCCCGTCGATGGAGGAGAGGAGAGGGGTTCCTTGTCTAGCGGATGCAGAGGCGACAACGTCTCTAGCTAGTTTCCTGGAGGGGGGCGGCGGCAGGGAGAGAGATGAGGGTCCGGGGTGGAGAAGTGGCAATTGAAAGTTTCCCTTCACCCCGATCCCCTTTGTATTTTTCGAAACTGCCGCAGGCCGGAGTCTCCGTCCCTTTTACTCCGGAACCTTTGCCTGACCGGAGTCTACGCACTTTACAGACCGAAGTCTTTGGCCCACTTCCTCTAGAAAACAGGGTTTATGAAAATGAGATCATATATGTGGCTAGATGAGCAGTTTTGAGAGAGAGAGAGAGAGAGGAGAGGCTTGGGATTAACAGAGAGTAGGCGATAGGGTGGTTTCCACTTGACATATGCAAGAAGCTAATGATAAAGTCTATTTTCCAAGTGTTTCCCATAGAGAGAGAAAAAAAGAGAAGTGCGATGAAATCTAAATAAAATCCAACTAAGATCCAACTCTTTGCAAAGAAGTTTTTGGTGGCCTAGGAAACCATATAAGAGAGTATGGTATGACACCGCGAAGATATATCTTGGGTGCATTGTCAATTCTCAACATTTTAGCTCAAAGTTCAACATTAGAAGAACAAAGATATAAATGAATTTTTACTTTGGGAATAATTGGGGGGAGGGAGAGTCCAATGTGTAAGTACAACACTCCCCCTATGCCCATGCCTACACCTAAACCCAATCACATAGTCAATTATAGGTGTGTATGCAAGATCCTCATGTCAAACTCTTTGAATCGATGATATTTAGCTCATTCCTCAAGAACATGAATCTTGAATCATCTAGAGGCTTAGTGTATATGTCCACGAGATTATCCTTGGTTGGGACATAGGATAGCTCAATAGCATCTCTTGACACATGATCCCGAATGAAATGATGACAAATCTCAATATGCTTTGTCCTTGTGTGTTGCACGTGGTTGTAGGCGATCTTGATGTCACTTTCATTGTCACATAAGAGAGGAACTTTGTCACAATGAACATCATATTATTTGAGGGTTTGCCTCATCCATAGCAATTGGGTGCAAGTACTAGCGTCCGCCACATACTCGGCTTCGGCGGTGGAGAGAGATATACAATTTTGCTTCTTTGAAGACCAACTCATCAAAGACCTACCATGGAATTGGCAAGCCCCAAAAGTCGATTTCCTATCATCTTGATCACCAGCCCAATCCGAGTCTGTGTACCCACTGAGAGAAAATTGTATCCCCTTAGGGCACCACAAACCAAACCTTGAGGTATGAACAAAATACTAAAAGATCCTCTGGACTGCCACCAAGTGGCTATCCTTAGGAGCTTCTTGATACCTTGCACACACTCCTACACTCAACACAATATCGGGCCTAGATGCACAAAGATAAAGCAAAGAACCAATCATAGAACGATAAAACTTTTGGTCCACATCTTTACTGTCCGGATTTCACTTGAGATGGCATTTCGTTTGCATTGGAGATACCTTCTCTTTAGAATCTTGGAAGTTTAACCTCTTGAGCATGTCTTGAGTGTACTTGGCTTGAGAGATGAAGGTTCCTCTAGCCAATTTCTTGATCTTGAAGCCAAGAAAGAATCTCAACTCTCCCATCATAGACATCTCAAACCTGTCAGTCATAAGCTTTGAAAATTCATCATTGAAAGCTTGATTAGTTGATCCAAAGATGGTCTCATAAGCATATATTTGGCATATGAAAAGCTCTCCTTTAACCCTCTTTATGAAAAGGGTGGGATAAATTTGCCCAACTTCAAATCCACGGTCTTTCAACAACTCTCTAAGGTCCTCATACCACACACGTTGTGCTTGTTTAAGTCCATAGAGCGCCTTATCGAGCTTGTAGACATGGTTAGGGAAGTTGGGGTTGTCAAAACCTGGTGGTTTCTTAACATATACCAACTCTTTCAGGAGACCATTTAAAAATGAACTTTTACAACCATTTGTTGAAATTTAAAGTTGTGAGATGATGCATATGAAAGAAGGATACATATGGACTCAAGGTGAGCCATGTGAGCATGGGTTTCATCAAAGTAAATGCCTTCCACTTGGGAGTACCCTTGAGCTACTAATCTTACCTTGTTACTTATGAAAATTCCATGTTCATCTTGCTTGTTCTTGAAGATCCACTTGGTGCCAATTACATTGCGGCAATCTTTGGGCTTCTCAACTAGCTTCCACAGTTTTTTGTGCTCAAAGTTATTGAGCCCATCATGCATAACTTCCAACCAATTCGAGTCCTCAAGAGCTTCAAACACTTTCTTCGGTTCCACCATGGAGATATGTGCTTGATGCTTACTAAAGCCACCCAGTTGAGATCGTGCGGTTCCTTGCCCCTCAGATCTCCTAACACTTTGTCATCAGAGAAAACAATCTCCCTCATGGCTCTAGCAACTCTAGCGGCACGATAGGCTTCGATCTCCTCATTATTGAGAGTAGGAATCACTTGATCATCTTGATCATTTGGGTCTCCGTCTTGAACGGAATGTTGGACTTGATCATAATTTTGGCTTGCTTCAACATGGGATGAAGAAGGTTGATCTTGGCCTTGATCTTTGCTAGCTTGAATGATAGGAGAACCTGGTTTTTGTATAACAACTTGGGATGGTGAATCACTTGCTCCATTGGCACGTTCTTCTAGTGTAGACGAGGGCTCCACTTTAGTAGAGCATAGTTCTTCTCGATCCGCCACAAGGTATACGTCAAGGGGCTAAGAAATCTCACGCCCATTCTTCCAATGGCTTCTTGAGGTATTCCAACATCTATATTAAAAACATGAAATTGTGCCACTTGGGATCCATCATTTTCTTAGAATAACACGCTACTAGATTCAATGACAATCTGTGATGCCTTGTCAAAGACTATAAGTGCGGGATTCGGCACCATAACCAACAAATGTACCATAAATAGATTTAGATTGGAATTTAGTCAAACCAACGCCTTTTACCAAATAGAAACACTTACAATCAAAGACACAGAAGGAGGAGATATTTGTTTTGTTGCCGATGAGAATCTCATATGGAGTCTTCATTAAGCCTTTGCGAATGTATAGTTGATTGAAGGAATGACACACCGTAGAGATGACTGCGGCCCATAGATATTGGGGAGATTTATACTCCACCAACATGGTCCTAGCCCTATCCAAGAGAGTCCGGTTCTTCCTTTCAGCTACACTATTTTGTTGAGGGGTATATGAAGTGGAATATTGATTACGAATCCCCTCTTTACTAAGAAATTCATTTAGGGTGTAATTCTTGAACTCGGGGCCATTGTCACTCCTAATGACCAAGATGGGAACATTGTGTTTACATTGAACTTGATTGGAGAAGTTGATGACGACTTGTTGGGTCTCCCTCTTCAGCTTCAAGAAATAAACCCAAGTATATCTTGAATAGTTATCAACAATCACCAAGAAATACTTCTTCCCACAAAGACTTTCCTCGGGCACGACACCAAAGAGATAGACATGAAGAAGTTCCAATATCCTCTTTGATGAAACGATAGTCTTGCTTGGGTGGGCAGAATTATTCATCTTTCCCTTAACACAAGCCGTGCAAACACGATATTTGGCAAAGGAAACATTTTCTTTTAGTACAAGGATGTGTCCACCTTTGTGAAGACTTTGCAAAGTTCTCATGTTGATGGGATAGGCAGCAAAGCGACAACCGCCCCACATCCGCTTTTCCGAAGAGACCCATCGATTGATTGTTGGCAGACCCTGAAAAATCTACCACATACAACTCATTTTCGACATGCCCCTACGAAAACAACGTCAAGAGTCTTGCTCCACAAAAGTACCACAAGGTCAGGTTCAAACAAGACGGAGAAACCCATCTTCCCCAAAGCACAAATAGAAAGTAAATTGTAACCAAGGGATTTGACAAGCATGACATTTGCAAGAGTGATGTTAGGAGCAACAACCACCTTGCCAAAACCCGTTACCTTAGACTTTTACTTATCTCCATAAGTGACGATTGCTTTTTATATTTGATCTCAACTCTGTCATAAGCTCTTTGCTTCCAGTCATATGACTTGTCCATCCACTGTCAAGTATCCATTTGGACCCACCGGAAGCATAGTCCTACAAGAAATAATTGACTTGAGTTAGGACCCGAGGAGGGTCCTCTCATGTTAGTAATAAAGGTCTTGGGGACCCAAATAGTGTAGTCAATGTAACCTTCAATAGGACAAACATATTTTAGCTTGCACAATACCATAAAAATCAACATATAAGAAATGTTGAGGATTGTTAGATCCCACGGGGTTGCTACGAGTAGTTTTTGCCCCTAATGATAATACCACTCGCACCAACGTTCTTGTTTGCTTGTGAGGGCTTGGCCTTCTTCTTGTTCTTCTTCTTGTTGTTCTTACTCTTGGCAACATAGACAAGACCTTGCTTTCCATTTTTGTGGCCTAGGAGCCACACTTTGTGGTTGGGCAACCACTTTATCTACATTAGGTACCTTGCCCTTTATCTTTGCAAGATCTTCCTTCAACCTCGCATTATCCTCAACAATATTTGCATGATCACAAGAAGAATTACAGGTATAGGCACATTAAATTGATCTAGTTGAGTTTCAAGTTGTTCCTGTGAATTTTTTTGAGGGTGGAGTGTTCACCCTCCAAGGCCTTGTGACCTTATCTAACTCCTTGGTTAGTTTATCATGACCAACTCCAAACTCAACCTTTTTATTTTTTGGCCAATTTATATTTAGCAATAGCACAGTCACGTTCCTTAGTGAGTTTAGACATTAATTCATTATGTGACTCCTCAATAGTCTCAAGTTTATCCTCAAGAGAGAATTGAATCTCATGTGCTTCCTCACGAGAGATTGAGAGAGATACCTTATCAATTGCATCCTCTGTTTCGGTATGACATTTCTTCTTAAGAGCCTCTTGAGCCTCTCCCAATTGGCTCATGAGAAGATCAGAGTATCTTTTGGTCTCACCTTGTATGTTAGACATAAATAGACCCAACGAAGCAATTTCATCTTCTACACTAAGACTAGCAAGGTTGTTATTTTCATTTTGAGTCTTAAAGGTGGTAGAAGATGATACCTTGGTGGCCTTTGCCATGAAGCACTTTGCGGAAGGTTGAAAAATATTCTCATTGGGGGATTCAAAGAGTGATGGAGATGACGAAGATGCAATTCAATAGCGACCACTTCACTTGTGGTTTCTTCTTCTTGATCATCACCAGAATCATACACTCCTTGAGTCACTAGCACAAATCTTAAATATGGTTTCTTTTTGAAATGTTTCTTTTTTATGAAAGGCTTCTTGTGAGGGATTTTTACTTATCCTTGAGAACAAGTTTCCCTCCTTAACTTTCTCTATTCTGAAAAGGGCACTCGGGAACAAAGTGATACTTGTCTTGATAATTGAAATAAGCCCTCCCTTTTTGAGTCCCTTCCTTGCCATAGCTTGACTTGGTATTTTCCTCATCATATGCCTTGGCCTTGGGAAGATTATTCCAAAACTTTTTATTGACAAGAGAAATTAAGTCGTTAAGTACTGGATCATACTCTTGGGCATTTAATGGAGCCAAGTATGCTCTTGATTCAACCTCTTCTTGATGGTCCACCATCTTGGCCACAACCTTGGCCTTACAGAGGCCCCTTTGTTCATTCTAATAGCACGAGCACGAGTGTCTTGACCAAGATTTGTTTGAACTTGAAAGGAGGCTATATCTTGCAGCACCTCGGTTGAGGTCATGATATGATAATTGTGTCTTCCTTGAAGGCTCTTCAAGTCCATGGGGTCAAATGGCATGAGGGCACTCACGTACTTCCTCTTGATCCAAGCATCATCCACATGAGTGGCAACAAGACCACTAAAGGCAGTGGAAAGGGTCTTGAGTCTTCGGTACATGTTCTCATGGCTTTCACCATCATTCATATAGAACCCTTAGGCCTCATTGCTCAAGGCATCAAACCTATTACTCTTCATGCTTTCATTTTCCTAAAGCATGGAGACAAGAGCATCCCATGTTTCTTTCGCGTAGAATATTGTTGAAGGTGTGTGATGACCCACAAGTATAGGGGGTGTATCGTAGTAATTTCAATAAGTAAGAGTGTCGAACCCAACGAGGAGCAAAAGGTGTTGACAAGTAGTTTCGATGAAGGAATAACTGTAAATACTGGAAAACAGATTTGTAGGGGTTTTTGATATTGCAGATAAATAAAGTGCGAGTAAATAAAATGCAGTAATAATAATTGCAGAGAGTGGACCAATCCTTTCTTCGGTAGAGGACAAGTCGGTGAGTTTACTTATGATTAACAAACGTTCTCGAGGACACACAGGAGGTCCTGTCAAGTGCTTTTGTTCCATGCAGCTGAATAACTTTGGTGTTTTGATAAGTGTTGTGTGGGTGAACCTATGCTAATGTACCGTCCCATCCAATACTAATACATACTTGTGATTATACCCCTTGCATGAATCCGCAACTACAAGAAAGTAATCAAGAAATAAA
Organism: Alopecurus myosuroides; assembly: GCA_028641055.1. Classification (NCBI taxonomy): domain Eukaryota; kingdom Viridiplantae; phylum Streptophyta; class Magnoliopsida; order Poales; family Poaceae; genus Alopecurus; species Alopecurus myosuroides. Next base: position 154,817,632 of record CM054059.1, read on the forward strand.
TCTAACCACAACTTTAAACTCCGGGATCCTACGCTCCCTCGTGTAATGGTTTCCTAAAGGGGGTTTAGGTTTCTGTCACTCCGGAAACCCCACAATTAGTAGCCAAATACACGATGCATTCCCCTAGGCCCATAAATGGTGAAGTATCATGTCGTCAACGTTCATATGACACCACTAGAAGAATAACACCACAACCTTATTATCAAACATTAAATATTATTCAACATTACTTGACTACTAGCAACTTGACTTCTCCCATGTCCTCAAGAACAACACGAACTACTCACAACAAATCATATGGATCATAATCAGAGGTGATATAATGGATGATAACAATCTGGTCATAAAGTGCAAACACCGATAAATATCACAAGCATCAACTACTAACAAGTAATCCACACCGGGAGAGAGATCTAATGCAAAACAACGATAGAGGCCCCTAATTGTTACAAAGGGATGAAAGTGGATGATGAGGGTGATGGTGCTGGTGGTGATGACGATGATGATGATGATCTTGATGATGCCCGGAGCGATGACGGTGACGATGGCGGTGATTTCCCCTCTCCGGAGAGGAATTTCCCCGGCAGATTTCTCCCTGCCAGAGAGCTTTTCTCTCTCCGGTGTTTTCTGCCCCGCAGCGGCGGCGGAATAATTCTTCGAGGATGGAATGAGGCTTAGGGTTCCCTCGGGGCCAGGGGGCCAAAGATGACCCCCGGAGGTTGGCCAGGGTGGCCACACCCCTAGGTGGCGCGGCCAGGGGGCGCCACCCCTAGGTGTGGGCCCGTGGTGGCCCCCCTCTGGCTCTCCTTCTGGTTGTGTTCCTCCTCGGGACTTTTAGGAACTCCCGGATGTCCCCCTTCTTCTTCCGATCTTTTGAAATATGGTATCTCGACGGTGCTTTTTCCATCAGATTTCTGGTCCCGGTGTTTATTCTCCAAAAATTACAAAACATGCAAAATAAGATAAAATAACATAAGAGATGCATCATAACATGAAATATATCGATGAATAACATAAAATTATGATATAAAATAGTGATGCAAAATGGACGTATCAACTCCCCCAAGCTTAGACCTCGCTTATCCCCAAGCGAAACTGAACTTAGAAAACATGACCACAGGTGTATGGAGTGAAGAGTCGATAAATAAAATACGGACAAGAAGCATCACATTTACCTATACGCCAATCATTACAGACATCAACTTCCTCTCATATAACTTAACTTGAAACAAGTAAAGGGAGTCACAAACAAAGATACAAAAGAGAGAATCAAAATTGGTAATGGAAAACTTCGTTCTTGGTCAGAGAACATTTAATGAAACTATACTTATCTTAGGTGAAGTCTTTATAACAAGGTTTATATTGTAGAGCTTAACATGTTTAATTGTAACAACCCTTTTTCAGTGATTCATAGCTTTCATAGTAATATTCATTCAGATAATAAAGCATGTGCTAAACAAAGAAGGATAGAAAACATGATTGAATAAATCAACATATAGATGATATGATCACAACAACTCAAATGCTTGCTCGAGACAGAAGGAAATGGGTTTACTGACTCAACATAAATGTAAAAGATAGGCCCTTCGCAGAGGGAAGCATTGACTACTCATGTGCTAGAGCTTTTATTTTAATAAACAGAGTTATAAAATGCATGACACTCCTCCCATCCATCTTACAAAAACCATGGCTAACTGAATCCTCGGGTGCCTGCCAACAATCACAAACCGTGGAGGAGTGTCTAAATTTTGAGAGGTGTATATTTATGTCAACGAATGGCAAACCGAAAATATAGTACGTCACAAGCCAACCAGACTCACAAGAGCGGCTCCCATAGAAGGACGCAACTGGTATAGAAGGTCATCCCTCTTTCTCTTTTGTTTACACAATTATGCTTTGACTGATAAATCAGGGGCAAAAAGAGTGAAGAGAATTTGTATTATTATTTGGGGCTAGGAACCCCGTTGCCAGCTCTTCTAGCATTTGGATAAGCGGATGAAGCCACTAGTCTAGGTGTGTGAGTCCAATCAACAAGTGAGATAAAGATTCTCTATTTGCGTCCTCAAGAGCTAAAACAGGAGTAATTTGAAAGTTTTAAAGGTAGCACATGAGCAATTTACTTGGAGTGGCGGTGAAATACCACATGTAGGTAGGTATGGTGGACAAGAATGGCGAGGTTTTGGGTTTAAGGTTTGGATGCACGAGAAGCTGTAGCGTTCCCACATTTAAATAATGTAAGGACACATGAGTTATTGTGCTAGTCCCTGGATCAATTGCTAGCACCACAGTACAAAATGAAATATCATGCAAATGCATCAAATTCTATTACATCGCATGATCCAGTCTTTACAAAATAGTATTACAACTTGCATAGTATTAGAATACTAGCATAAAACAAAGATATACAGCGGAAGACATAGCACAACATTGAGCCCATCTTCTTCATGTGCCACAGGCAAAACATGTTGGCGATAGTCTCGAGATCCTAAACGAAATCCTCACTCGTCTTCAGAAACATATGCAATATGGAATATGCAGCCACAAGGGAGTCAATACAATTTAATGTATTGGCAAGTAACACTATGGTGGATATAAATGGCAAGACTAATACTACATGCTTATTTGGCTGAGTGGAGTTTTGGCTAAGTTTTGCATAAAGCCAGTTTTCTCCTATCTCTTTTGTAAAAGAAAACTTTTCTTTTCAAAGGGTGGTATCATTGGACTGAAATCCAAGCACCACAATACTATTCACTTGGTCAAAAAAATTCTTATTGAAATTCGTGATGAGATTCTTCCGTCAATCCTTGTCCAGCTGCTCATAGTTGTCCATAACCGGGGACACGGCTAAGATCTTAGTTTGTTGACTCTGCAGAGGTTGTGCACTTTAACCCTTTGTCTTCAATTAGCCCAAACATCCTATACACCCAGAGTGTATCATGGAAAGGTGATAATTGAGACGAGATCTTTTAGAAGAAGAAGTCCAAACTCACCGGCAAGATCGTTCCACCTATAATTTTGCTACATCTGCTAGTTAAGCCTGGGCTGAACTCTCACAACTTAGTTGATCAAGACAGAGCCCATATGTCAAAAGGCTGCACGCTAAGCTACTAGACTTAGAGGGACTTATTAATCTCTTTGTTCCTGGGTGGCCATCCACAAGTGACAACCTCAAGTGAAATAACCCTTAAACAAGGTCCCTGAGGAAACACTCAACATAATCCAGTCTTACCACTTCCACCCAGGTGGTTCATTTATTAGTTATACTTAGAATGTTTCCTCCACATCTAGTAAAACCATTTGTAATATTGCATATCATCTACTAAGTTCTATGGCTATCAAAATAACAAGGGTAAAAAGAGATGGCTACACACTACTAGGATAATAGCATAGCATAATATAACTTAGTAAAATTTCCTATCATGCATACTACTCAAAATCAACTAATGCATATAGAAAATATTGGGTAGTTGATGGTGTGTTACTTGTCTTGTTGAAGTTGGTGAAGATTTCACACTCTCTTCACAAAAGATCGTTGCTCTCCGTACAATCTATTCATTGAAAACACAATAACAAAATAAACAAACATTCTACCAAACAATCATACAAGTGAAGAAACATACAAAGCAACAATCATGGAAAAAGGGATGTAAAAGTTGGCTAGGACAAGGTCAAGGTTTGAGTTTTGAAAGATTCATTCTATAATGGTTCAATACATTGGGAAGTACTAGGTTGAGTTTGTAGAAAACTAACTTTATTATAACTATACTTGTCGTGGAAGTTCCAAGAGTTCACCAAGGTGATCTCACTATTTCAACTAAAGTAACACATAACAATGTGTAACACTTAGTCATTTTCATCAAGATATTTGAGTGATCTAAGTTAGTCTTTCCATTTTGGTTTAGGGTAGGTATAGGTTCAAATAACTTCATATCCATATAGATAACAAGATAAAGTATTGGGATTTTCCATTTGGGCCAAGGGTTGGACAAAAACAACTTGTTATTCTTCAACTTGTGTGGATGGCATCCAAGTCTTCACATGCTTGTCTTCTTGAAGATCATCTTCATGCTTCTATGGTAGTCTTGTTCCTTGGATGGATTCTTCTCTTGGTATTTATAAATTCTTCATGGATTTAACTTCACTAATTGTTTTGGGTATGGGATGGGCACAAATACCACTAAGTCAAAATGAAAGAAAATAAGAAGAAAGAGAGATGGAGGTGTTTTCTTCTAAATTTCTTCACACATGTACTTCCTTGAGTTTCTTCTAGTTGTGGAGTCCAAGTATTTCCTTCAAAATTTCTTCATTGATCTTTGTTGTAGCTCTTCATGTTTCCACCAAGTTGAAAATGAAGTTTCCTTCTTGTGCTTGAGTCTTGGTCTCCATTTTGCTAAGTTGATGAATTCTTGAAGCAAGAATGGGGAGTGGAGAAGTAGGTAGAAACTGTGGTACTATTGTTTATAGGTTCACTAGTTGTCTAAGTATATGATTGAATCTCATTAAGGAATTAGCCTTGGTCTTGGCTCCAAATAGCCTTAACAACAAAGGTAAACAAAGATAGAACCAACCCTAAGACTTAAACAACTAGGTGGACTACTATGATGGAAGTTTGGCTAAAATACATGGTCATGGTCCAGTGGTGTCCAAAATGGTTAGGCACTAATGTCTCTAGTTCAGGGTTATCAAATGGATCAACTTTGCCTAAGAAAACAATTTCTATTTATTTATAGAATTAAATTTATGTCCAAAATACTCAAATGGCCATCTAAAATCTAAAACACTTCAAAAATAGTTCAAATAGGATTTTTGGTAGTGGGTACTGTTAGTACATATTCTAAGGAACCCAAAGAAATTTGGTTTGCTTAAATTGGATTTACATAATTTAAATTATGTCAAATTTTATCAAACAAACATATTTGAATTTGAACAATTGTTAAATGGTAAATTTTAAACTTGGCGAGTGCCAAAAGTTCCTACATGTTGTGCTGATTCCAGAAAGTCTAAGTTTGCTAAATTTGGGCTTGTGGATCAAAAGTTATGATGATTCTAGGTTCCAGGGGCTTTTCTGCAAAATTGATATTCTATTTTTATTCGGGAATAAATCCTAGAGAGTTGGGCTCAAATTTTGCTATTTTCCGCGTAGAGCAATGGACAGGAGTTGGGCTTGGGCCGATTAAGCACTGGGCGACAGATAACAGGTTGGGAGTTCCCAACTGGGCGAACACGTGGCGTGTTCCTATTCGTTGGTACCGATTCGGTAAGTGATCTATCGTGGGCTGTACGATCAAGATCTAACGGCTAGCGGGGTGGGGGTTACCTCCTCGCCGGATTCACTCGCCGAAAATGGCCACGGGGCGGCGCATGTGCTCGGGATCTCGCCGGAGACGCCTTCCGGTGCCCTCCTTTCTAAACGTAGGTGACCACGGGGTGCAGGACAGCACGGCAAAACAGATGGTGGTCACGGAGAGTATCCTCTCTTCCTGAAACGATGGCGCCACGTGGTTGGAGATGAGGCGGACGACGGCGAGCTCAGAAAAGCAGTGTGCGGATGAATCTGTGCACGGGAAAAACAGGGAAATGGATCAGGTGACGCGCACGAGTATGGGGAGTCAAATGGAGGTGGTTTCTGGCTCGGGCACAACCCCACTTCGCCGGAATTGAAGATCCACGGCCACGTAATGGAGTGGCTCCAACGAGGTATTCCGGTGGCTAATGGGCGCCTCGGGTTAGGAGTTCAAGGGGGAATTGGAGAGGGAGGGGTGGGCTATAAGGAGGGACATAGAGGGAAATTAATCGGGGATTGATTCCTGCGAAATCAAGGGCATTGAACTCGAATGGAAACGGGCGACGGTTTCTCTGCCGGTTGAAGACGACGCAGACGTCAGCTCCCTTTTTTTCCCTGTTTCCTTAATTCCTTAATAATTTCTGTTTTCTTTATCCAATTAAGGTCAAATAAATTTCTATATTTCTATAATATTAATATCTTTCAACCCATATCATTTTTGTAAACTTTTCAACATGTTTCACTTTTCATATTTTTGAAAATATAAAAATTCACTAATATTGAAAAATGTACATTTTAAAATAGAAACATATTAATATGAGGTTTTGATAAACTTTCAGAGACATTAAACATGTCGAATATTATTTTTGAAGGTCATTTCACATCATTTTATATTTTATATTTTTAAGATATGAGTGATTTACTAATAGCAATTAATGCCTTTTTAAAATAGAAAATTAAATAAATATGAAAGTGTCTTAATAAAATTTGGAAAAAATCCCACAAGTCATAATATTGTTTTCAAGGTCCTATTTTATGTTATTTTAAAAGCAATACATTTTATGTTCACACCTTTATGTTTAAAACTTGGAATAACTATTAAGAATTATTATTAATATCTTTTGTTCTCATAAAATATTTTTTGAGGCTTAGAACTTTATTAAGGGTTTATAAACTTTTGATTTTTGTTGCCATAAAATATTTTCAAAGTAATAGTTGATTTTAAAACATGTTATAAAATAAGGATTTCTTAGAGAAAACAATTTCTTTGAATAATGAAAATTTTGAATGGGCTTTTAGGGTTTAGGAAAATAGAGGCCTAATGGATTCTTAATTTCAATATCATTGAAATATGTATTGTTTTCTTTTGTTTCTTCCATCTCATTTGGTTTTTGGTGACTCACTAAACATGAAAACAAAAAGTTTCAATTTTTAGTGATTTTTGCACTTTCCAAAAAATCAGGGATGTTACCGACTACCACCCTTAAAAGAAATCTCGTCCCGAGATTTGGGAAGGAATGGAAAGAAAGATAGTTTGGATAACTGGTTTCCAGAACAACTTGGTGGGCTACCACCCTTAAAAGAAATTTTGTGGGTAGTCTATTTTCATTAGATTAGAGTGTAGCTTGATTTGAGATTGGCTTGAGTAGAACTTTCCTTCGCGGTAGAGCTGTAGACCAACATAGGTATGTTGAACTACCTTTGAGACTGAGGGGTCACTCTTTGGGTCAATCAAAAGTCCATGGGTCACTCTCAACTTGTGTTTTGATGTCCTTGGCAATCTTCCATCTTGTTATTGTCATCCTTGAAGGCAAACACCATGCTACTTCTAACGAAACTCTCATGGCAGGTAAAATCTTCCATTTGTTTGATACCTCCAAGGTTGGCTTGATCCTCACTGAAAATAGTACATTTTCAGCAACACTAACATAGGATCATTATTGTATTCTACCATTCTATGGTTCAGGTTTAACATCGTCTTCTCTCTAATAGGTATGTCACTCAGACTTACCATTCCTCATAGCAAGAGTGAATAATGTGAGTAGTCATCATGGGGGCCAATCCATGTTGCGCTCAATCATTACCTTGTACTTGGATTGATGAATCTTGTTTAAAAACTCTAGGTCACCTCACTTGTCTAACAGAAAGTTTCCAATCTGAAAGACAAACCTGAGCTAAACTATAGGTTCTTACACTGGTGGGTTGCGTAAAACTCTTATGTAACACAAACTGGATAGTTCTGTTTCTTCATTTTTTCTTCTCTTGGTGTAGTTGGCTCTGAAATCTTCATAGCTCATGCAACTTTGATTCCACTTGTCTATCTCCACTTGTTGATTTGGCTTGTTGCTCCTTGGTATACATTTGGCTTCATCAAGGATGTGATTATTCCTTTAAACAAAAGGATAATTTGAGGCTAACCTCCTTAAATAGGATGGCTTGTGTCCTGGTAGGATACTGGTTGTGACATTCTTGGGTGAAATGTTTGTGATTGCACTTCATATGGTAGCCCAATATGGTTGGTAAATGGGTATGGGTTTTTGTTTGGCTTAGCATGAATGAGTAGAGATTAGAAAGAGACTGGAGAAATTCCTACCCCAATACATCAGATCAAGGAAAGTCATCTTGCAAACAACACATAACAAACATATAGTGTCATGGGATAATCACGGCAGACGTTACCGGGGGTAACTTAGATTGGGGCGAATCGACTCTGGCGTTTGGGAGAGGGTTTAGCTCGGATGCAATCATATTAGTTGGTGATCTAGGGTCTCGGGATGCAATGTCGCCGAAACTCCAATCTAGGGTTACAAGCTCGAATTCCTCTCTTTCTCCCGATCTCAAAAGGCTTGGTCTCTTTGCCCTAGAAGCCGGTTTATATAACACCCGGATTCCTAGCTTTCCGTACAAGGTACATCCAGAATCCTACTCGGGATCCACACATAACCCTAAATTTCCTACCGTGACCCCCTAGGTACGAGTTACAAGATCCGCGCTGCCTTTTGGGTCTTCTAGAACTTCCTTTCTCTTGGGCCGGGTCTCGTGCAATTTCCCCTTGGCCGGGTCTCGCCCATGCATGGGCCTACCGGGTTATCATCCCCCCAACAGTAGTCCCCAGAATAGCTTGGGCATCTTGGAACCAACCACGAAGCGCACGCTATTCCCTGCAAAACAATAAAACATTTATATCCATGGCATGACGGGTTAGATTGCTTTTATTATAGCCAGGCCTGCTCTTTTGGCGGTCCATATAATAACTCGATTTCCACTTGACCTGGGTATCGCTCCTCGGATCAAATCTCCAAGGGCACGTTTTATAACCCGACTATCACCTTCTCCTTCAGCCAGTCCGAGTGACAATTTTCAAGTCCGGATCTTCTGGCGGGCTTGACTGACTCGGCCATTTTGCCATAATTCCAAGGATCCTTATCCCATAATTTACGGGCCGGATCATATCCTCCTGCAAATCACTCTACTTACCGTTTGGTTCCTAGGGTTTCTCTGCGCCTATAAATAAGCCCAGGGGGAAAACCCTAAAATCACAAACGCCAACACTCCACTCTCCTTCTTCCTCCTCCTGCTCGCCATCTGCGCCCAAGAGCCCTAGGTCAAACGCTAGCCACCAGACCCGCGCGCGCGTCGTCGACCTCGATTGCCAGCCGCCTTCCGCATCGCTGTCTTGCGCCGCCATCCCGCGCCTCCGTGCTCACACCACCGCGCTCACCGGATTCCGCCTCGAGGACCTCGCCGCGCCATTGGAGCTCGAAGTCAAGCTTGGAACGCTCGCCCGCACACGCGCCGTCACCTTCAAGGACCGGGCCGTCGCCGCCGCTGAGCACGCCGGACCTTGCTCCGCCGCTGCTTTCTCGTTGGTACCTTTAGATTTAGATGGCAGATTCGTTCTTCTAAATCTTAGCTTTGCGTTCATCACGTTTATAGCCTCCATTTCTTTTTCCTCGCTTTATTGTTGGTTTTCAATTTTCTCCAGATCCATTCCCATGGCGCCCAAGGTTGCTACCAAGTCCAAGGGAAAAAACCCGATTCTGAAGCAAAAACCGGGTCAGTCGATCTTAGCCAACTAGGCTAAGTCGACTGTCACCAAGGCGAAATTGGAGGAACTAGCCGAGTCTGGGGTCCTCCCAGCAGAGTCGGAAATCTCCTGGAGAGCGCCAGAAGAGGAGACCCGGCCTTCGCCCAGTTCAGGTGAAGTTGTTGTCTTTTTGGAGCACGTGACCCGGGGTTTCCGTCCCCGAGGTCACCCTTTCTTCCGCGAAATCCTTCACCACTATAAACTCCGTATTTTCGATATTGGTCGTAACTCGATTTTGAACATCTGCCACTTCATCGTCCTCTATGAGGCTTATCTTTGCATAGCCCCAAATCTTGCCCTGTTTTTAGAGCTTTTTCAATGTAAACCTTGCCGTGAGAACACAGATGGACCCCTCCTTGTCTGTGGGGGTGTGTCCATCCAGAGGCGCAAGAAATCTTTGATGCCGACTCTCAGCCTTCACTACCACGTGAAGCACTGGCAAAAAACATTTTTCTACTGCAAGGACACTTCTAGACCCGGCGAAAAGCCTTTGCCGGGTTTTTCCACTGAGGCCCTCTCTCTTAGTGATAACCTAAGTGGTTTCGCTTCAGAACCTGATAGGCAATCCATCCGACCCCTCCTCCACAAATTAGCCGTTCTAGCAGCCCATGGCCTCTGCGGGCTAAACCTCATCAAAACCTGGATCAGTTGTAGGATCCAACCAAACAACATCCGTCCCAAGCTCATCTGCGATTACTCCGGTCACCTGACTGACTCTCTCCGATACTCAGAGAAGTCGCGGACACCAACAAGGTCATGAAAAATTTCCTGGCCGAGAAGATGGACTCCATCAAGAGCGTTTCTGGGCTCTCCCCCTTCACTCGCTCAAACCCGGCTCCTCCAGTAAGAACCGACTTATATTTTTTGCACCGACTATTTTTTCTAACACACACATACTAAGTTTTGGAAGATTCTCACCCCGTCCCCTTCTGAAAACTCGGAGGAGGAAGAGCCGAGTGACAGTGATGAAGGTAATTCCGAGTCACTACTAAACAGATACTTTGTCAATCTATTAGACAAAAATTCCCCTCTTTCTGACAATGCACCGCAATCACTAGCACCAGCTGACAAGGACGGCTCTCAATCGGAGGAGAGTGAGGCAGAGCCGGAAGCTGAGGTTGGCAAGAAGAGGAAGCCTAGAGGAGTTACTTTCAAGGTGCCATATTCCTCCATGACCACGGAGCTGTACTCCTATGCCGGTATGTGCAAACTTAACAAATATCTAACCACTATATCGTCTCTGAATGATGCATCTCCTCCACCCAAGCGACAGGTAACCCGGAACTCTCCGAGTGACGAGCCCCTCAATCCCGGGATCCCTCAATCGCCTGTTCGCAGAGCCGGTACTCATTCCACTTATCCTGACAGTACTCCTCGAAAATTCCCGTCTCTGAATCATCCTTTAGCCAGAACAATCCGAGTCTCACTTTCCAACTCTCTATCAGTGTCTTCCGGGTCTAGCAATGAGCTCCCCAGCGATTTCGTCGTAAATACCGGGTAATTTTCATGACTTGACCACATCCCTATGCTTTGCATGCTTTTCCTCTATAGAATACTAACTCCGAATTTTTCTTTTCTCAGAGCCCGGGTCACTCTTAGCGATCCGGTGGAAACTCCCGCTGATGACCCTCTGATGGAAGTCCCGGTAAGCGCTGCCAACCCTCCACCTTCTGGGGAGCAAGGGCCGACTAACGCCACCAGCCCAAGAACCAAGTCTCCTCCTCACATGGCCCAGCCGGATGATCCTGAGGTCGAATATATCGGGACCCAGAAGGGCGCTGCCACTCCAAAGACCGCTACTGGCAGGTATGACCCTGAGGAAACAAAGGCAGCAGCCCAACCCACTGGCTATGGCGCTAGCTCTTCCAGGTCGGCTCTCGGCAGCCAAAAGGTTGAAAAGTTTCTGGAGGAGTACCGGTCTTTGAAGACCACTGAGGAGGAGATAATCGAGTCTCTGGCGGCTGAGCACCAGGTTAATCTTGCTAACACTAGTCACACACTTATTCTAGTCCCCAAGTTCCGAGTGTTTTGTATACAATCACTCGGTACTTACTAATATGCCGACTAACTCTTATCTGTCGTTTTCAGGCTTATGTTGCTCGCACTGATGCGCTTTTGGCTAAGACCAATGAACTGCAGCAAGCGGAGGTTAAGCATCGTGAGGAACTAGAAGCTAGCTTCAAAGATCTCACCAAAAGGCATAAAACACAGAAGAAGAAACTCCGGACTGCAGATGAACTTATCAAAGAATACTCGGCCTTCATTGGCAACATTTTTGATTCCCTCATTGGTAAGTCTAGGTTCTCTTTGCCGATTCATGTTACCCGGATTTTCCTACTCAACGATGTTTTTGACTCGGTATCCGGGTGTCTTTTTGCACCGCAGGTCCGGCTGATATTGCAGAGGTGAAAGATGACCACCACAGGCTGAGGATACTCAAGACTGTCATCTGGCAATTCTCAGCGGGAACTAAGTGGGCTCTTAAATCTGTGAAGCTGCCAGGTGATTACTCGTGCATTACCAAAATTCTCGAGGCATACTCGACTGTCCCTTCCTGGATTTAAACCTGGAAGCGCCCAGCCTGTCGGGTTGGAGTGGTACGTGCTCTTGCACTGGCCAAGGCCTATTATCCCAAGATCGAGCCGGCAATGCTTGTAAACGGGTTTCTCGAATTGAAAACTGACGGCTCTAAGTTCTCGGGAAAAGACCTCAAGGCTATCAATGTCCAGATCCGCTCGGCCAACCTGATCGCAAATACCCTTGACGTGAACAAGCTCACTCCCGCCTATGATGCTGAGGACCAACCTGTGCCCATCGAAGACCCGGAGCCTTTTGAAATCTTGACCCGTTTCAAGGCGGAACTTGCAAAGAAAAAGGCTGTGGCAAACCCGCCATCTTCCACAACTCCGGTTGTCCCTCCTCCATCACGTGCTGCATCCGGGGATAACCCAGACACTGAGAAGGGGAAGGCGACGGAGCAAAATGCTGAAGACCCAGCTGCCAAGACCACTCCCGATGACTCGGCTGAAGAAACCGAGTAAAGTTATCACTCTTTTACCTGCAAACAATCATTCGGCCAATAGGCATTGGAATATGCCTTTCACACTTGTTTATTTGATAGTGCGCCTGTGCACTTTTGATACTATTCTCTCTGGTTTGTAATACGCTTAAACTCCTGCGGTTTTGATGACCCTTCTGGTCATCCATTTGATATGCAATTTTCGACCTTATGTTGGCATAGCTATACTTTTTGTATACTCTCTTTTTTGCGATAGATGTCGAGTCTTGGTTGTGGGACGGTGAAAATTTTCTTCCAAGTCCCCAAGACCCGGACTTTGGGTTGAGGGTTTTTCGGCTTGGGAAACTTTGCTTCTCAAGTCCCCAAGACCCCAAGACCCGGGTTTTGGGTCTTGAGATCCTTGGCTTAGAATTTTTTTCGCTTTCTCAAGTCCCCAAGTCCCCAAGACCCGGATTTGGGGTCTGGGAATTAATGGATTTAAGAAAACTTTTTTGCTTTCTCCAAGTCCTCAACCGTACCACTATCTTTTATACATTTTGAAGTTTATGCTTAATGTATTATGAATTTCCGGTTGTTGCCTTTACTCTGCATAACTTATGGTTTGGATGACCCTTTTGACCCTCTTTGTTGTAAGCCGGCTTTCGCGTGGATACTCAATGTTGCTATAACTCTATGAAAACATGGTCAGGCAAGTCCCCATGGGCATCATGACTGATTGAATTTATAGGCTAGCAAAACATGCCACTTTGTTGCGAGTCACATCAAGCTTAAACAAGAAAGGCCAAGAAAAGTTTGGCTCTATTGTCCAGATTATGAGATTGCAACTGTACTGATTGCAAGTAATCAGCCCTCATACCTTAATGGCATCGTGGCCGGGTCTGAGTTTGTAACTGTGCTATTCAAGCAATCAACCCCCAATACCTAGACATATGCTATGCAATAGTAGGCCTTCAGCTCTACCAGCTTACAGATAACTTGAATAAAAGCAAAAGGTGTGTAAACTTAGAGCTTATTAAACTATATTTCTTACAGTTGAATAATTACATAATATACTTACCTGATATAAATCATGATCAAACATAGAAAAGTATGCGAAGGACTAACAAAAATACAGGAAACACAGGAACTATAATGATTTAACCATCTCTTTATTGATATGAAAAGGTTAGGTCAGCAGGCCGCCTCATTAAAAACCCTCCAGTCCCCTTAGGTACCCTGGATAGGAAAAGAGTGCGTCTGAAACCTGCCGCCTGTTACATCGTGTAATACAACTTGCAAACCTAGTCTATACTAAGTATAGTAGGGACGCAGCAGAGCCACGTTCCATGGTCTTTCACGCTCTTGCATAGATGAAGTGGAATGAGCAGTATCATTGGTGGAATCCGACTCTTCCCTTGCGTCTATCAGGTAATACGATCCGTTGTGCATATTCCGACTTATAATGAATGGACCCTCCCATGGGGGAGATAGCTTGTGCTTTCCTTCTTTGGATTGTACTAAGCGCAGCACCAGATCTCCTTCCTGGAAAACACGGGTTTTGACTCGGCGACTATGATAACGCCTCAAATCCTGCTGATATATGGCTGATCGTTCCAATGCTTGCTCCCTGTGCTCTTCTAGAATGTCCACAGCGTCCTGCCGGGTCTTCTCATTTTCCAACTCAACATAAGCCGCCACTCGTGGCGAGTCATGGATGATATCACTCGGAAGGACCGCCTCTGCACCATAAACCATAAAAAACGGGGTCATCTGGGTAGATCTGTTAGGTGTAGTGTTAATTCCCCAAACTACAGAAGGTAACTCCTCAACCCATGCTCCAACAGCTCGGAGACACGGGACTCGTAATCGTGGTTTCAATCCCCGAAGTAACTCCTGGTTTGATCTCCCCACCTGCCCATTGGCTTGCGGATGAGCCACAGAGGCCACATCAAGCCGGATACCATTGCTTCCACAAAACTTCTCCATCTCTCCTAAGGACATATTGGTTCCATTGTCTGTGATTATGCTATGGGGGTATCCAAATCGGTGTATGATCTTCTTCACGAACTTCACAGCTGTGGCTGCCTCACAATTTGTAACATGCATGACCTCAACCAATTTTGTAAACTTATCAATGGCCACCAACAAATGGGTCTTTTTGCATGGAGACATGTGGAAAGGACCTACCATGTCCATACCCCAAACAACAAACGACCAAGTCAAGGGAATTGTCTGTAACTCCATAGCCGGCACATGAGTTTGCCGAGCGTACCTTTGGCATCCATCGCATCTTGCCACCAAGCGTTCTGCGTCTGCTATAGCCGTGAGCCAAAAGAACCCATGTCGATATGCCTTAGCCACAAGGGATCTCGTGGAGGCATGATGTCCACAATCGCCTTCGTGAATCTCTTTCGGTATTTGACGACCTTCTTCTGGGGCAACGCAGCGTAGAAAGACACCTGCAGCGCTTCTCTTATAAAGCTCTCCGTTAATGATAGAATAACCCTTTGCTCGTCCCAAGATTTGCTGGGATAAAACCTCCTGTCGTGATAACTCGCCCCGTAACAGGAATGCTAGGAATGGCTCTGTCCACTCCAGGATAGCACGCACCACGGCCACAAACTCCAAATCCGGGTCTTGGTTGGCTATTTCTTCTTCTGACTCGGTTTTAACAGAAGGCCGCCATAACTCATCCAAGAATACGTTAGGCGGTACCGGCTCTCGACGGGAGCCGAGTCTCGAAAGTGCGTCCGCGGCCTCGTTCTTTCGCCGATCGATGTGCTCTACCTGATACCCGGAAAAAGACCCGGCCACCTTGTCCACCTCTCTGCGGTATGCTGCCATCGTTGCATCCTTTCTGTCCCATGTTCCTGAGACCTGCTATACCACGAGATCCGAGTCTCCGTAGCACCTTATACGCTTAATGTTCATCTCTTTTGCTATTCTTACTCTATGTAACAGGGCCTCATACTCGGCTACGTTGTTAGAGCAATCGAAGTGAATTTGCAATACATAACTCAACTTATCTCCTTTTGGCGATGTGAGCACCACACTAGCTCCTGATCCTTCATACTGCTTGGAACCATCAAAGTGCATCACCCAGGACTCTGAACTTGGAACCACTAAAGGCATGCTTGTTTGAGTCCAATCGTTGACGAAATCGACCAAGGCCTAAGACTTGATCGCAGATCGGGGCTCATAGTTGATGTGATAGTCTCCCATCTCGATGGCCCACTTAGTACCCTTCCTGTTGTGTCCTAGTTTCTTATGATATCCGCCATGGGTATGGAACTTACCACCGTAATGGGGTGTTCTTGAAAGTACGGCTTCAATTTCCGACTGGCCATGAATACCCCAAAACCAACTTCTGCCAATGCGGATACCGTTGTTTTGCTTCTGATAAGACCTCGCTTACATAATAAACCGGCCGTTGCACCGGGTGATCCTTTCGATCCTCCTTGCGCTCAACCACAACCACTGCGCTAACTGCTCGAGGCCCGGCTGCAACATATAGCAACATAGGCTCCTTAGGACCCGGCGCAGCCAGAACCGGTGCCTCAGATAGCTGCTTTTTTAGAGCCTCAAATGCCTCGTCCGCCTCTTGATCCCATATGAACTTGTCTGTTTTCATCAAGAGTCGGTATAAGGGTGTCGCTTTTTCTCCGA
This sequence comes from Alopecurus myosuroides, assembly GCA_028641055.1. NCBI lineage: Eukaryota > Viridiplantae > Streptophyta > Magnoliopsida > Poales > Poaceae > Alopecurus > Alopecurus myosuroides. The sequence continues at coordinate 154,833,667 of CM054059.1, forward strand.
GCCGAGAAATGAACCAGCTTAACGCTGCTACGCATCCTGTAAGCTTCTGAACATGTTTCGGCTCTTCCGGCTTTTTTAAGCTCTAGATGGCTTTGATCTTTTTTGGGTTAGCCTCAATCCCCGCTCAGAAACGATGAAACCGAGTAACTTCCCCGCCGGAACCCCAAACACGCACTTTGTTGGGTTAAGCTTCATATGGTATCTCCTTAGGTTCTTGAACGTCTCTTTCAGGTCATCAATGAACGTTTCTGCCTTCCTTGTTTTGATCACCACATCATCAACATAAGCGTGGACATTGCGTCCAATCTGGTCCTCAAATCACTTCTGAATACACCGCTGATACGTTGCACCTGCATTCTTCAATCCAAAGGTCATGGTTTTGTAGCAAAAGGCCCCAAAAGGGGTTATGAATGACGTTTTCTCCCAATCCTCCTTTGTGAGTTTTATCCGGTGATAGCCGGAATAAGCATCCAGGAAACATAACAGGTCGCTTCCCGCCACCGCATCTATGATCTGGTCTATCCTTGGAAGGGCAAACGGATCTTTAGGGAAATGCTTGTTGAGACTCGTGTAATGTATGCACATTCTCCACTCATTGTTCTTTTTCAACACTAAAACCGGGTTTGCCAACCAGTCCGGGTGAAAGACCTCCGTGATAAAGCCGACTGCTAGTAGCCGAGCTACCTCCGCTCCTATAGCCTTTCTCCTTTCTTCGTTCATTTTTCTCAAACCTTGCTTCACTGGCAGGGACTTGGGATCCTTGGGCTGCTTTAAACTTGGCTCTCTCGTCGTCCGTGTTTGGTTTCTTCAAAGCTGTTCGATCTTCCGGGTCTACCTGAGACCGGTAATACCTGAGTTCTTCCTTCGCACAAGCTTGTTCTGCAAGTGCCGCATCTCCCTCATCACACTCTGCTGCCACAACCCTGTTCCCATGTATAGTAATGGTTTGTTTAGGACCCGGGATTTTTAGCTGTAGGTACACATAACACGGCCTAGCCATGAATTTGGCGTAAGCCGGCCTTCCGAACAGCGCATGATAAGGACTACGCAACTTCACCACCTCAAATGTGAGCCACTCTACTCTGTAATTGTCCTTCGATTCTCCAAAAGCAACCTCCAGTGTAATCTTTCCCTCAGGGCAGGCCGAATGTCCTGGCACAATTCCGTGGAAAACTGTGGAACTTTTCTTCAACTGAGACTCCTTGAGCCCCATACGTAAAAATGTCTCCCAGTATAGGATACTGATGCTACTCCCACCATCCATCAAAACTTTCTTCAGTTCGTAGACATTGACCTGTGGCGCTACCACCAAAGCTAACACACCCGGAGGTTCTATTGCTTCTGGGTGATCTCTCCTGCTCCATGTTACCTCTTGATCTGACCATCTCAGGTATCTTGGGACGCCCGAGGAAACCGAGTTTACCGCTCTCTTGAGCACATTTCTCTCCCTTTTGGAGGTCCCAGTGGTGTGAACATGATATTTCCCTAACTGCTTTAGATTAGCCTGAAAGCCACCCGCACCACCCTGGTTATTACCCGGATTGCCGCCTCCTGCGTTGCCTGCGGGGGGTGGTTCGTTGCCCCGGTTTCCACCCGTACCTGGTCCTCCTCCCCGGCCCGCGCCTCGTAGGGCCTTCTGTATCTCCTCGTTTTTCCATCTCTATAAGTCCACATATTGCTCCAATGAATGATTAGCCAGCTTGCCATTTCTACTATGACGTGGACAAGGCATCCTAAAGGCTTCTATGTGGTTAGCCGGCCGTCGTGGTCCTTGATAATTGCCTCCTCCGTTGGAGTTTCCATCTACCCTAGGCCTTGGGAACCTGGCCTCGGTATTCGCGACTAACTCGGAGTTTCCCTCGTATGGATCTTTATGCTGGTTGTTTCCGTTACCACCTCCATTGTTACCCGGTGTGGCATCGTTGCCGGGTTTTCCATTACTGTTCATGTTAGCCTTTCCTTTCTTTTCCTCGATGTCCTCTTCCGTGGTGTTAGTGGAGGCGTGCTTGATGCACGCATCCATCAGTTCCCCCATAGTGATTTCCGACACATGCCTACTGGACTTCATGCGCACCAATTTTTGCACCAAAGGCGTGTATCTGCATGTCTTTGCCATATCTTTTTTCGCGTCTTTTGGTTGAATATCAGTGGAAGAATGAAGTATCTCCATGACCCGGCGTACCCAGCTGCGTGCCGATTCTCCCTTTCTTTGGATACACATATCTAAATCGTCGACTGTGTATAGTTTTCTGCAAGTTCCATGAAAATGTTTGATGAAAGACGATTTTAACTCACTCCACGAATTGATGGATTTTTCAGGCAGATTGTTGAACCATAGTTTTGCTGCTCCTTCAGACATCATAAGATATATAAACTTGGCTTGGAGTTTTTCTGAAGCATTGCGAATAGACATAGCCATCTCATAACTTCTCAACCAAGTCTCAGGATCCATGGTTGGCTCATAATTGACAACTTTACCCGGTACCTTAAATTTATCCGGGTATGGTTCAGCTCTGATGGCATCTGACAGGCTAAGTTTGTCAGTACCGGCCTTGCGCGTGAAACATGAGACTCGGCAGGCGCTGCAGGGGGTATGCCACCTACTGGCCCTCACGCCGCAGACCCGGCCATACGCCTTGCCCGAGAACTATCGACAATTGCTTGCGCCGCTGAAATCGCGGGAGCCACTAGCCTATGAGGAGGAGGCGGCATTTGCTGCTGCTCTGCTCTCTGTCGCGCCGAGCTTGACTGAATATTTCTCGTATTTCCGGGCTGCCGGCTGACATACGGCGTCCCGTGTAAACCGCTTCTGTTATCCGGGTAATTAACCTGCTGAGCCACCGCGGTTTGCAACATCTCTATAGCTCGCCGGGTCCCAATCGCTTGGGGCGATTCTCCTAATGGAATACGGTCGAGCGCCAGAGTCGCAGCGTACACGTTATCCATAGGATTATTGAAATGACCCAGTGGGGTGTGAAATCGCGACGGTGGTGGCACAACATTGCCTCCAGGGGCCCCAGCGGGTAACGCGGGTAACCCGGCTGGCATGTTAGCCGGCTGTCCCCCGAGCGTCGCCCCTTGATACCCGGTTCCCTGATTCACGGCCGGGATTGGCTGATCTTGGGGTGTAATAAACAACGCGGCTGGTTGTAGATTTCCACCTGTCGCCGGTAGCCTCGTCTGATGCCTCTATTATATATCCTAGTTGTTTGAGCTTGAATACGATCTTCCAACTCTTGCAACTGGCGCTGGCGCTCGTCCATCCCTTGCCTCTCAGCTTCTACTTCCCTCCTTTGTTGTTCCAATGCCCGGCGGGCCACATCTAGGTATCTGGCACGCATCGCCGCGTTTTCTGGCGTTATCACTGTTGCCAACACTGTGGGATCCAAAATCAGATTATTGTTGAACAGAGCCGGGTTTTGTGGTTGTGACGTTCCTACCCCGGCTGTTCTGTTCGTCCTAAATCCGAACATGTTTCTGAACTGAGCACTTTCCCCTGTTTCGCTGGTAACGGAGGCCGGCTCACCATCGACTCGGGCTACGGCTGGGTTTCCATTCACCGGTGCTTGTTGATGGGCCAGCGCTTGCGCTGCACCAGCCGCGGCTGCCGACACATCACCCTGATTAAGATTTATCGCAGGGGCTGTGTAGACCGCGACTCGGCACGCAATGCCTGGTAAAGATTCATACTCTTCCTCTTCACAGCTATCTTCTTCATACCAATCTTCAAGCAGATGCAAGATAGATTCGGTATCATCTTCTTCATCGACCCGGCCACGCGGGGTTCATACCGTCTCCTCCGGCTGGTCCCTCTTCGTGGTGGCGCCTTCTCCAAGACCGTGTTATCCGGCTCTGCTGTTTCTTCCGGTTCTTCCCCATCCGACTAGACACAGGTGGCGTCTCCTGACACAGATTCGTACTCATTATTGACAGAAACAAAACCAGACGCACGTACCATGCCGACGAAGACGCTGACCCGGCCGATCGTGACGATAGATCCGGTTTCCAGCTGATCCGACTCTGGCCCCCAGCCAAGGTCATCAACGATCTTCTCTCCTTCAGGGTTGGTGAAGATCTCGCCGGTGGCGAGGTTCTTCATGCTTTCCCGAGCTTCTCCCGTGATGTAAACACCCTTGGACGCAGACCCCATGGTGGGCGCCAACTGTCGTGGGATAATCACGACAGACGTTACCGGGGGTAATTTAGATTGGGGCGAATTGACTCTGGTGTTTGGGAGAGGGTTTAGCTCGGATGCAATCATATTAGTTGGTGATCTAGGGTCTCGGGCTGCAATGTCGCCAAACCTCCAATCTAGGGTTACAAGCTCGAATTCCTCTCTTTCTCTCGATCCCAAAAAGCTTGGTCTCTTTGCCCTAGAAGCCGGTTTATATAAAACCCGGCTTCCTGGCTTTCCGTACAAGGTACATAAAGAATCCTACTCAGGATCCACACATAACCCTAAATTTCCTACCGTGACCCCCTAGGTACGAGTTACAAGATCCGCGATGCCTTTTGGATCTTCTAGAACTTCCTTTTTTCTTGGGCCGGGTCTCGTGCAATTTCCCCTTGGTCGGGTCTCGCCCAGGCATGGGCCTACCGGGTTATCAACACATTCAACACAACAAACAACAAGGTTTTAGAAAACAAACTAATATTGTCATACCACACTCATTCGTATGATCAATACACTAACATGTTATCATTGTTTTAAGAAAGTAACTAGATTGGTGGTCTCATCAATATCTTCTTGAGTTTCTTCAAATTCTTCTCTCACTGTCTTGAGGTGTTCTTGATTGTTGGGAAGTCTACGTTTTTCTTCAAGTTCTTCATTAATCTTGAGTGTAGGTCTTCATGTGGTGAAAATACTTCTTGCACTTCTTGGTATGGTCATCAACATTCCTGTCTTGATGGTATTGAAGAGGTAGGCCATCTAGAAAATTTTCAAGGTGAATAATAGATGAGGTGATATGAGAAGAATTAGGATGATTATATTGTTTCTAGACAGTTTGACCATAGAAAGTTTTCAATCCTAGGGTGATAAATGGGTTATTAACAACTTGTTGCAAACTAGATATTCAGTATAGTGAGAAGGACAATGCACCCGCAAGCCAATCAGGGAACGGTCTTGTGTCCGTGGACACGTAAAGTTGTCCGGGCCGCTTCATCTCACTATGCCGCTAGGATCCAAAATACTCTAAGGAGATAATAACTGTAACATCCCTTATTTTTGAAAAGTGCAAAAATCACAAAAATTTGAAACTTTTTGTTTCCATGTTATGCAATTCACCAAAAACCAAATGAGATGTAAGAAACAAAAGGAAACAATACATATTTCAATGATATTGGAATTAAGAATCCATTAGGCCTCTATTTTCCTAAACCCTAAAAGCCCATTCAAAATTTTCATTATTCAAAGAAATTGTTTTCTCTTAGAAATCCTTATTTTATAACATGTTTTCAAATCAACTATTATCTTGAAAATGTTTTATAGCCTTTGAAACCATATAATTATTACGCCTCAAAACTATTTTATGGGAAAAAATAGCTATTTATATTGATATACAAATGATACTCCAAGTTTTAAACATAAAGGAGTGAATATAAAATGCTTTACTTTGTAAATAACATAAAATAAGACTTGGAAAACAATATTATGACTTGTGGGATTTTTCCAAATTTTATGAAGCCACTTTTATATTTATTTAATATTCTATTTTTAAAAAATGGAATAAAGTTACTATTAGTAAATCACCGAAATCTTAAATTTATAAAATATAAAAGTGATGTGAAATGACTTTCAAAAATTGTATTTTACATGTTTAATGTCTCTGAAATTTTATTTAATCAAAAACTCATATTATTATTTTTATAATTTAAAATGTACATTTATCACTATTAGTGATTTATTTATATTTTCAAAAATATGAAAATTGCAATGTGTTGAAAAGTTTATAAAAATGTTCTAAACAGAAATATATTATTTTTAGAAATTTAAATGGAGTCATTTGGATTATTAAATCAAGAGATATTAAAAACAGGAATTTAAAAAGAAAATCATTGATGACGTCATCAATGGCGTCATCCTCCTTCTTCCCCGTTTGGAAACTGCCATGGCTGTTACAGCCGAAATTTTCTCTCCTTGATTTCTCTTCATTAAGACCATTAATCCCTGCCCCGACCCTAGCTCCTTATAGCCTTGTGCTCCCTCTCCATTTCCCCTCTTGATCCCGAGCTAATCTCCCCCTCTCTCCTCAGAAATTGCTCGTCGGAGTTCATACTGGCCGCCACCGTTTGTCGTTGTTTCCGGCCACAACAGAAGGTCCCCGCTACCGATTTTGAGCTTCTCCTCTTCCCCTAAACCTCCTGAACCTCCTAATGCCTTTTTAGTGTTTTTCCCGCAGCAGGAGACCACCCCCGACGACTCCCAACACCGCCGCTGTCTGCCACCGTCCGTCGCCGACGCGGGAGACCGCACCGGAGCCAACAGAGCACGCTAGAAGTCTCCCATCGCCACGCTGCGCCTCCCTGTAGTATCATCAAGGCTGGAGAACCATCGGAGTGCTGCCGCGATCCACGACCGAGGCCTCCGCCGCCGTCTCCATTAATTCCGGCAACAGAATCGTCCACCGGCGGTGAGGTCTCCTCCCAGATGTGTTTCTAACCATTAGATCCAGATCCAGCGTTCCACGTTACAACACTTAGCGAAGGGGTACGGGCCAATAAGATCGCGACGCGTGTCGCCTAGTCAGCGCGCGTTAAGATCTTTATCTGCCGCTCGAGCAGCGCGTAGCCGGCCCAGGCCCACTCCCTGTCTGCCGCACCGCGCGGTGAATAGCCAAATCTGAGCCCAGCCGCTTTCCGTTATTTTTTTCGAATAAATTAAAAATGACAATTTTGCAGAATAGTCCCTAGAACTTAGAAACATCATAACTTTTTAACCATAAGCCCAAATTTAGAAAACTTGGACTTTTTGAAATCCCCTGGATCTGTATAATCTTTTAGCACTGTTCAAATTCAAATTTGACAAACTTAAATTGGTTCAAATTTAAATATTATTTTTTGATGAATTTTGACATAATTCAAATTCTGCAAATCCAACTTTTTCAAACTAAATTGTTTTGGGTTCCTTAGAATGTGTACTAACATATAAATAAGCCCAAAATATTATTTGAACAAGTTTAGAATGGATTTAGAATTATATGGCCATTTGAGCAAATTTGACTTAGTTTAAATTCTATAAATAATTTTAATATGTTTTCTTAAGCAATGTTGCTCCATATGGCAAACTTAATCCATAGAAACCAGTTACATGGAATTTTGGACACATATGAGCCATACCCATGTATTTTAGGCCAAGTTATCACACACATGTTTCACACCATATTAAAAATGACTTAGGAAATATTTTGCTTAAGTGGTTCTATGTGTGTATGGCTATATGAAACCAAGGCTAAGTCCTTAGTGAAGTTTCAACTTATACTTAGCCAACAAATGAACCTAAAAACACTAGTACAAATGTTTCCATCAACTTTTTGTCTGGTATGCTTGCTTCAAGATTTCACCAAGTTGGGTTTTGTGAGAATCATTAAGTGCAATGGAGGACTTAAACATCTAGAGATTTTTCAACATGAAGATAGAAGACCAATGAAGTACTTAGCAAATAAAACAAACTTCAGAAGAATCTCCAATAAGTGGAAGCACTTAGAAGAAAACCAGAGAAACTTCTAGAAGACTAACCCCCTTTCTCTCTAAGTCTTTTTCCTTCCCTTTTCTATTCTTCTCCTTTCAACTTGATGGCAACATGAAGAGCACCAAGGAAGATCATTGAAGAAATGACTTAGGCTCAACGACAATCTGAAGCATACTCCATCAAGTGCAAGTACATGAAGAAATGAAGAAGAAGACTCACCTCTCCCATTCTATCCTCTTTTCTCATTTCTCCTCTATTTTAACTTAGTGATATTTTCACATTTGTTAAATAAAACACTTAGTTGTGACCACACCACTTGGGAAAACAACTAGTGAGAAAACCATGAAGACTATCAAGACCAAGAGAAGCACCACACCAAGGAAGGCAACAACTTAGATGGCATTAAGATGATCTTCAAGAAGGCAATCACATGAGGACTAGAAGCAATCCATACAAGTTGAAGAATAACAAGTTATTTTTCCCAACCATTGACCCAAATGGAAAATCCCAAGAATTTATATTGTTTTCTCTATTGTTAAGAAGTTAGTTGAACCTAGACCTACCCTAAACCAAAATGGAAAGACTAACTTAAAGTACTCAAATGTTTTGAATGAAAACAACTAAGTGTTACACTTTATGATGTGATAATTTAGTTGAAATAGTGAGATCACCTTGGTGAACTCTTGGAAATTCTTAGATAAATATGTTTTCAATAAAGTTTGGTTACTACCAACTCAACCTAACATCCTTAGTGAACTCTTGGAACTTCCTCGACAAGTATGGTTAAAATAAAGTTAGTTTTCTACAAAACTCAACCTAGTCCTTCCCAAGTAAACCATTGGAATTTCCTTAACAAGTATTGAACTCAAATCTTGACCTTGCCCTAGCCAACTTGGTACAACCCCTTTGTTATGATTATTTGCTATGTTTGTTTTCTTCACATATGTGTTTGATTGCTAGGATGCTTGTTTATTTTTTGTTATTGTGTTTTCAATGAATAGATTGTACGGAGAGCAACGATCTTTTGCGAAGATTGTGAATTCTTCACCAACTTCAACAAGGCAAGTAACACACCATCAACTACCCATTATTTTATATATGCATTAGTTGATTTTGAGTAGTATGCATGATAGGAAATTTTACTAAGTTATACTATGCTATGCTATTATCCTAGTAGTGTGTAGCCATCCCTTTTACCTTGTTATTTTGATAGCCTTAGAATTTATTAGATGCTATGCAATGTTACAAATTGTTTTACTAGATGTTGAGGAAAAATCCTAAGTATAACTAATGAATGAACCACCTGGGTGGAAGTGGTAAGACCGGATTATGTTGAGTGTTTCCTCAGGGCCCTTGTCTAAGGGTTATTTCACTTGAGGTTGTCACTTGCGGATGGCCACCCAGGAACAAAGAGATTACTATGTCCCTCTAAATCTAGTAGCTTCCCGTGCAGCCTTTTGACAATATGGGCTCTGTCTTGATCAATTAAGTTGTGAGAGTTCAGCCCAGGCTTGACTAGCAGATTTATCAAAATTATAGGTGGAACGGTCTTGCCGGTGGGTTTGGACTTCTTCTTCTGAAAGATCTCGTCTCAATTCTCTCCTTTCCATGATGCACTCCGGGTGTATAGGATGTTTGGGCTAATTGAAGACAAAGGGTGAAAGTGCACAACCTCTGCAGAGTCAACAAACTAAGATCTTAGCCGTGTCCCCGGCTAAGGACAACTATGAGCAGCTAGACAAGGAATGACGGAAGAATCTCATCACCATTTTCAATAAGTAAAATTTTGACCAAGTGAACAGTATTTGTGGTGCTTGGATTTCAGTCCAATGATGCCACCCTTTGAAAAGAAAAGTTTGTTTTACAAAAGAGATAGGACAAAACTTGCTTTATGCAAACTTAGCCAAAACTCCACTCAGCCAAATGAGTATGTATTATTAGTCTTGCCATTTATATCCACCATAGTGTTACTTGCCAATACATTAAATTGTATTGACTCCCTTGTGGCTGCATATTCCATATTGCAGATGTTTCTGAAGACGAGTGAGGATTTCTTTTAGGATCTCGAGACTATCGCCAACATGTTTTGCCTGTGGCACATGAAGAAGATGGGCTCAATGTTGTACTATGTTTTCCGCTGCATATCTTTGTTTTCTGCTAGTCTTCTAAGACTATGCAAGTTGTAATACTATTTTGTAAAGCCTGGATCATGTGATATAATAGAATTTGATGCATTTGCATGATATTTCATTTTGTATTGTGGTGCTAGCAATTGATCCAGGGACTAGCACAAATAACATAGGTGTCCTTACATTATTTAAATGTGGGAATTCAAGGGGGAATTGGAGAGGGAGGGGTGGGATATAAGGAGGGACAGAGAGGGAAATTAATCTGGGATTGATTCCTACGAAATCAAGGGCATTGAACTCGAATGGAAACAGGCGACAGTTTCTCTGCCGGTTGAAGACGACGCTGACGTTAGTTCCCTTTTTTTTCCTGTTTTCTTAATTCCTTAATAATTTCTGTTTTCTTTATCCAATTAAGGTCAAATAAATTTCTATATTTCTATAATATTAATATCTTTCAACCCATATTATTTTTGTAAACTTTTCAACATGTTTCATTTTTCATATTTTTGAAAATATAAAAATTCACTAATAGTGACAAATGTACATTTTAAAATAGAAAAATAATAATATTTGGTTTTGATAAAATTTCAGAGACATTAAACATGTCGAATATAATTTTTGAAGGTCATTTCACATCATTTTTATATTTTATATTTTTAAGATATGAGTGATTTACTAATAGCAATTAATGCCTTTTTAAAATAGAAAATTAAATAAATATGAAAGTGGCTTAATAAAATTTGGAAAAAATCCCACAAGTCATAATATTGTTTTCAAGGTCCTATTTTATGTTATTTTAAAAGCAATACATTTTATGTTCACAACTTTATGTTTAAAACTTGGAATAACTATTAAGAATTATTATTAATATCTTTTGTTCTCATAAAATATTTTTTGAGGCTTGGAACTTTATTAAGGGTTTATAAACTTTTGATTTTTGTTGCCATAAAACATTTTAAAATTAATAGTTGATTTTAAAACATGTTATAAAATAAGGATTTCTACGAGAAAACAATTTCTTTGAATAATGAAAATTTTGAATGGGCTTTTAGGGTTTAGGAAAATAGAGTCCTAATGGATTCTTAATTTCAATATCATTTAAATATGTATTGTTTTCTTTTGTTTCTTCCATCTCATTTGGTTTTTGGTCACTAACTAAACATGAAAACAAAAAGTTTCAATTTTTAGTGATTTTTGCACTTTCCAAAAAATCAGGGATGTTATAGAAGCATTCCCTCTCAGTACAGAGTTTTTGGCTAGCAAGGTTGGGTAGCAAGCATAAGAGTTGAAGGGAAACAAAAAAATATACATATGGTGAAACCAATCATGCAATCTTCATTGAAAGCACAAACGATCTTAACTTGTGAATACTAAGTTTATGAGCTAATTGGCAAATTCCTCTTTCTTATACTAGCAACTCAAATTATTATTTCTGCTGACCCAAGCTAAGTTTGCCAAAACCAACTAGATTAACTTGATGATCTCTAGAGTGATACCAAATGCTAATATCAAGCTCAACCATATGCCATAAGTTGAAAACTGAAATAATGTGCATAGAAAGTAAATGATGAAACTTCTCATTAATATTTCAAACCAGCAACTCACACCAACGGATACAATGATAACCAACTAGGGAGAGACACTTCCATAATTCAAACTATCCTATATTATAACCTCTCTACTCATGATATGACTCTACTGAAAAGGTAAAAAGATAAAAGATAGTGATGTGATACCGCGGCACTCCCCCAAGCTTGGAACAAGCCGAGGGGATGCCAAAACCAATGACGAATCAATTCTTTGGTGGTGAAGGTGGAATCACTCGGAGAGGAGTTAGAAATCCTTTGATGATGCGGCGAAGCTCAATGTTTTCCGCTTCCAGAATTGCTACCTCGGCCTTGAGAATATGATATTGTTCGCAGGATTGATCGGCAACCCGGTGTGCTTCAACTATCATAGGAAACATGTTAGGGTTTTGATCATGAGGCACGGTCCCCTGAACATTATGAGAGTAGCGACGCTGAGGGTTAATGGATCCCACAAAGGTGGGGTTTCTCGTTGGTGCTGGTGCAGCCCTCCGGATCTCCTCCCTCAAACTGTTGATCATGTCTTCCCTCCTTGAATCTATCTCTACCTCCATCACCCATCCCGCAAAAGCACTCTCATGGATGTCTTGCTGGATTTGTCGAAGACGACGTGCAGCGTAATCCTCAACGCTAGAGCTGAAGGAGGACATCTTGACCTAGAAACTTCGAACTCCTGCCATGAAAACAGCTCGAAACAGAAACACCACGAGAAAACGATATACGGACCTCGGGGGGTCCAAGGGATTATATAGCAACAAGTTTCATAACGAAAGGAAAGTCCAGGTAAAAAACGAGTCGGAGAGGGGCTCCTGGGTGCCCACACCATGGGCTGGCGCGACCAGAGGTGGGCCCGCGCCACTCTATGGTGTGGAGCCTCCGGGCTCCGTCTCCCTCTCGTCTCCGGCTCATAATTTTTCATATTTTCTAAAAATTTCATATTTTCTAAAAACAGCAAAAATATAAGTTGGAAGATGTTTCGCGAATATTTTCTTACCAAAACTGTTACCTATTCGAAAAATGACTCTGCAGTTTCTGAAATATGCTTCCTAATAAACTCCTCCGGGATCATGGCTTGAATACAATCAGCATTTTCATTATAAGGATCTCTGGAGATATAATGCTTGAGTCTTTGGACATTCACCACTTGTGAAGAGTTGTCTTCAAGGGAAACAATTTTAATTTCCCCCGAACGATATACCTCTTCGACAACAAAAGGTCCTTCGCATCTCGAGAGTAATTTTCCTGCAAAAAATCTGAGACGAGACCTATACAATAGCACTTTCTCACCAACATGAAATTCTCTTTTAATAATTCTCTTGTCATGCCACCGTTTAACTTTCTCTTTAAAGAGCTTAGCATTTTCATATGCTTCACTCCTCCATTCATCTGAAGAACTTAAGTCAAGCAGCCTTTTCTCACCGGCAAGTTTAAAATATCTATTTAGGTCTTTCACTGCCCAATAAGCTTTGTGTTCTAATTCTAGGGGCAAGTGACAAGCTTTTCCATAAACAATTTTATAAGGAGACATGCCCATGGGATTTTTGTAAGCAGTTCTATAAGTCCACAGAGCATCATTTAATTTCTTAGCCCAAATTTTCCTAGATTTGTTAACAGTCTTTTACAAAATAGATTTGATTTCTCTATTTGATAATTCTACTTGCCCACTAGTTTGAGGATGATGGGGTGAAGCAGTTATATGATTAACATCATATTTAGCAAGGGTTTTTCTAAAACCACCATGAATAAAATGAGAACCCCCATCAGTCATAAGATAGCTAGGCACACCAAACCTAGGGAAAATAATGTCTTTAAGCATTTTTAATGAGGTTTCACTATCAGCACTTTTAGTAGGTATATCTTCTACCCATTTATTAACATAATAAATAGCAACAAGAATATGAGTATAACCTTTTGAAGGAGGGAAAGGACCCATAAAGTCAAAACCCCAACAATCAAACGGTTCAATAATAAGAGAATAATTCATAGGCATTTCATTACGTCTAGAAATATTTCCAACCCTCTGACATTAATCACAAGATAAAACAAATTTTATAGCATCTTTAAAGAGATTAGGCCAATAAAAACCTGATTGTAGAACTTTATGTGCAGTTCTATCTCCAGCGTGATGTCCTCCATAAGCACTATTATGACATTTTCTCAATATCTCTTGTTGTTCATTTTCAGGAACAAATCTTCTCATAATACCATCAACACCTTCTTTATATAGGTGTGGGTCATCCCAAAAATAATGCCTCAAATCATAGAAGAATTTTCTTCTTTGCTGAGCTGTAAAGGTAGGAGGCAAGTACTTTGAAAAAATAAAGTTAGCATAATCAGCATACCATGAACTCTCTTGAGAGCTCACTTTTATTGCAGCTAACTGTTCATTAGGAAAACTATCATTAACAGGAATAGGGTCATCAGAGATATTTTCTAATCTAGACAGATTATCAGCAACATGATTTTCAGCACCCTTCCTATCCACAATATGTAAATCAAACTCTTGTAAAAGAAGCACCCATCTAATAAGCCTAGGCTTAGCATCTTTCTTTTCCATAAGTTACTTTATAGCAGCATGATCAGTATGAATAGTAACTTTAGAATCAAAAATATACTGCCTAAATTTATCACAAGAAAAAACTACAGCTAGGAATTCTTTCTAAGGGGTAGCATAATTATTTTGAGTAGCATCAAGAGTTTTACTAGCATAATGAATAACATTTAACTTCTTATCTACCCGCTATCCAAGAACAACACCCACATCATAATCACTAGCATCACACATAATTTCAAAAGGTAAGTTCCAATCAGGTGGTTGAACAATAGGGGCAAATATTAAGGCCTTCTTTAAAATTTCAAAACCTTCTTTAAAATATTCATAAAAAACAAATGGTACAACTTTTTGAAGAAGATTAGTAAGAGGTTTTGATATTTTAGAGAAATCTTTAATAAACCTTCTAGAAAAACTAGCATGACCAAGAATACTACGAATACCTTTAACAACCCAGGGACAAGGCATTTTCTCAATAGCTTCAACTTTAGCTCTATCAACTTCAATACCTCTTTCAGAGATTTTATGTCCAAGAACAATTCCTTCATTAACAATAAAATGGCATTTCTCCCAGTTAAGAACAAGATTAGTCTCCTCACATCTCTGCAAAACTTTATCAAGATTCTGCAAATAATTATCAAAAGAAGTTCCATAGACAGAAAAATCATCCATGAAAACTTCCACAATTTCTTCACAAAAACCATGAAAGATAGCAGACATGCATCTTTGAAAGGTAGCAGGAGAATTACATAAACCAAAAGGCATACGTCTATAAGCATAGGTTCCATAAGGACAAGTGAAAGTCGTTTTCTCTTGATCAAGCTTTTTAACAGCAATTTGAGAAAACCCAGAATAACCATCAAGAAAGCAGAAATGAGTTTTCTTAGACAACCTTTCTAACATTTCATCAATAAAAGGCAAAGGATAGTGATATTTCTTAGTAACTTTGTTAACCTTCCTAAAATCAATGCACATAATATAAGCAACTACTACTCTTTGAGGAATAAGTTTATTATTTTCATTTGGCACACCAGTCATCCCTCCTTTCTTAGGGACACAAAGCACAAGACTAACCCATCTACTATCAGTAATAGGATAAATAATACCAGCATCAAGGAGTTTCAATACCTCATTTCTTACCACATCCTTCATCTTAGAATTTAAACGACGTTGATGCTCAACAACTGGCTTTGCATCAGGTTCAATATTAATAGCATGCTGACAAATAGCAGGAGAAATCCCTTTCAAATCATCAAGAGTATAACCAATAGCACCTCTATGTTTCTTCAATATCCCCAATAATCTCTCTTCTTCTTTATCAGAAAGTTGGGAAATAATAATAAAAGGATATAATTTCTTATCATCTATATGAGCATATTTAAGATTATCTGGCAAAGGCATTAAATCAAAAACAGGATCTTCCTTGGGTGGTAATGTTGTACCCAAGTCTTCCACATGTAAATTATGTTTTAGCATTGTTGGCTGATATAGGAAAATCTCATCAATTTCATTCCTTTCTTCCATAAAGACATCACTTTCGTGGTCTTCCATGTATTACTGCAAAGGATTGTTAGGAGCAAGAGCAATAGCATCCAACTGTTCAACTCTATAATTTTCATTAGGCAATTCAGATTCATAAGGTGCTTTAGCAAATTTGGAGAAACTAAATTCATAAGACTCTCCATCAAACTTTGCAAGAATTTTCTCCTTTTCACAATCAATAACAGCACCACAAGTATTTAAGAAAGGTCTAACAAATATAATAGGACAAGTATCACTAGCAGAAGTGCCTAGTACTAGAAAATCAGCAGGATACTTAGTTTTACCACACAAGACCTCCACATCTCTAACAATACCAATTGGAGAAATAGTTTCCCTATTAGCAAGTTGAATAATCACATCAATGTCTTCAAGCTCACAAGAACCAATTTCATGCATAATTTCTTTATAAAGATCATAAGGAATAGCACTAGAACTAGCACCAATATTACATAAACCATAATAACAATGATCACCTCTCCTAACAGATAGCACAGGAACACTAGGTTTCCTAGATTTACTAGGATGAGAGACAATATTAGAAGCATCTTCACAAAATATAATGTGTCCCTCTTCTACATTTTCAGAAACAAGGTCCTTTACTATTGCTACTGTAGGTTCTACAGTTATTTGTTCCTCAGGTTTCCTTGCACTTTTATTAACCACACTAGCTAACATAGAATGTTCTTTTACCTTAGCAAGGAAAGGCATCTTCTCAATATAAGGTTCAGGCACAATAGAATCAACAGTATGAACTTCTATATCTCTAGCAGGAACACAATTAACAGTATCTTTATAAGGTGCATGGTACTTATCCCATTCCTTTTTTGGAATATCAATGTAAGAAGCAAAAGACTTATACAAGCTCGCAACAACTTGAGAATCAAGACCATAAGCAACACTAACATTATGAAAATCCTCAGATGACATAAAGGTTTTAATGTATTCATAGTCATAATTTATACCTGACTTTCTACCTTTGTCATTCTCCCATGCCTCAGTGTTTTCTTGAATACGGTCAATAAGATCCCATTTAGCTTCATCTTTCATACGTGTAAATGATCCAGAACAAGAAGCATCCAATAAATCCTTATCATGAAGAGGTAGCCTTGCATAGAAATTATTAATAACGATATTACTGGGGAGCTCATGAATGGGGAATTTAAGCATTAGTAACTTCAATCTCCCCCATGCTTGGGCAATACTCTCCGTCATGAGGCCAAAAATTATATATATAATTCCGATCTCTATGGATTTCACTTGGAGGATAGAATTTAGAATAAAAGAGAGGTATAATTTCCTCCCATTCAATAGTCTGGCTATTTTTCAGCAGCTTGAACCATTCAGAGGCTCGGCCTGTCAATGATATTTCCTCTTCACTTGGATCATTGTAATACCTGCACACTTAAACAACTCGCATAATTCATGTAAAAAGAGCAAATGATCACCAGGATGGACATTTCCATCACCTGAATAGCAGTTATCCATAACATGTTTAACAATCTTTATAGGTATTTTATAAGGATCCAAATCATAATACAGTGGGTCACTTACTACCATAGTAGTGGCAGCAGTGCCCGCAAATAGGGACTCAAAAGGAGTTCCAAACATAGTGTAATAAAGCAGTAAACAGAAATAAAAACATCACTTACAACAAAAGCTTCCTTTATTAATTCCACTTCCCAATAGCGCTTCACTCCCCAACAACGGCGCCAGAAAATAGTCTTGATGACCCACAAGTATAGGGGGTGTATCTTAGTACTTTCGATAAATAAGAGTGTCGAACCCAACGAGGAGCAGAAGGTGTTGACAAGCAGTTTCGATGAAGGAATAACTGTAAATACTGAAAAACAGATTTGTAGGGGTCTTTGATATGCAGATAAATAAAGTGCGAGTAAATAAAATGCAGTAATAATTGTTGCAGCGATTGGCCCAATCCTTTCTTCAGCAAACGACAAGCCGGTGAGTTTACTTATGATTAACAAACGTTCTCGGGGACACACGGGAGGTTTCTGTCAAGTGCTTTTGTTCCATGCAGCTGAATAACTTTGGTGTTTTGATAAGTGTTGTGTGGGTGAACCTATGCTAATGTACCGTCCCATCCAAGACTAATACATACTTGTGATTATACCCCTTGCAAGCATCCGCAACTACAATAAAGTAATTAAGAAATAAATCTAACCACAACTTTAAACTCCGGGATCCTACGCTCCCACGTGTAAAGGTTTCCTAAAGGGGTTTAGGTTTCTGTCACTCCGGCATTCCCCTAGGCCCATAAATGATGAAGTGTCATGTAGTCGACACTCAGATGACACCACTAGAAGAATATAACCATAATTTAAATATCAAACATTAGATATTATTCAACATTACTTCACTACTATCAACTTGACTTCTCCCATGTCCTCAAGAACAACACGAAATACTCACAACACATCATATGGATCATAATCAGAGGTGATATAATGGATGATAACAATCTGGTCATAAAGTGCAAACACCGATAAATCTCACAAGCATCAACTACTAACAAGTAATCCACACCGGGAGACAGATCTAATGCAAAACAACGATAGAGGCCCCTAATTGTTACAGTGGGATGAAGGTGGATGATGAGGGTGATGGTGCTTGTGGTGATGACGATGATGATGACGATCTTGATGATGCCCGGAGCGATGACGATGACGATGGCGGTGATTTCCCCTCTCCGGAGAGGAATTTCCCCGGCAGATTTCTCCCTGCCAGAGAGCTTTTCTCTCTCGGGTGTTTTCCGGCCCGCAGCGGCGGCGGAATAATTCTTCGAGGATGTAATGAGGCTTAGGGTTCCTTCGGGGTCAGGGACAAAGATGACCCCCGGAGGCGGGCTAGGGTGACCACACCCCTAGGTGGCGCGACCAGGGGGCGCGCCACCCCTAGGTGTGGGCCCCTGGTGGCCCCCATCTGGCTCTCCTTCTGGCTGTGTTCCTCCTCGGGACTTTTAGGAACCCCCGGATGCCCCCCTTCTTCTTCCGATCTTCTGAAATATGGTATCTCGACGGTGCTTTTTTCCATCAGATTTCTGGTCCCGGTGTTTATTCTCCAAAAACTACAAAGCATGCAAAATAAGATAAAATAACATAAAAGATGCATCATAACATGAAATATATCGATGAATAACATAAAATTATGATATAAAATAGTGATGAAAATGGACGTATCAGTGTGGCATGATCTTCTCTCCCGCGGCTTGTTAAATCATTTGCAAAGCCACGAAATTGAGTTGACAAGCAACCACTTCTCTTCTTTTCAAGTTCTTTGGATCAACGTGCTTGTATCCGTCTTCAATGAATCTCCTTAGCTCAATGCAAGAAGAGTTCACGTGAGTTTTCATGAAATATTGACATTGGCTAAAAGAATGTGCATAAATTTTAGGAGGGTCGCCTCTATTGTTTATATGAGGGTGTGGGATAGGAGGATTGGGAGAGCAACAATCGGGAACATTATGGTAGTTTTCCTTTCCATCCTTTCCCTTAGAAGGTGAAGGTTTCTTAGGGAGTTGAGATTCACTTTTAGTTTCTTCATCCTCCTCCTCATCACTTTTGTCATCCGGTATTTCTTCCGGGGACTCCGTTGATGGGGATGCGGTGTCCTTTGGCATCAAGAGTTGCGTTATCATTTCACGCAAGTATTTCATTTGGGTATCCATGCAGGAGGTCAAGGAAATTTTAAATTCCTTAAGATCATCCATGGTGGCCGATGCTAGAGACACACAGGATTCCTCGTCGATGGACATACTAAACTCTTAGGCGGTTAAGCCCAAAATAAGAGTCGAGGCTCTGGTACCACTTGCATAGATAGTATGGTCACTTAGAGGGGGGGTCAATATGTGCTACCTCCAAATTTTAATAATTTTTCGATTTAGGTTTAACACAAAGGTAAATTCTCTAGATATGCAACTAAGGTGAATTTGCCTATATGTCAAGGGCTACACTAAGCAAGATACAAACAGAAAGTAAAGGTAAATAATAGAGCTAACCGATAGAGGAAGAACATGGAGACAAGGATGTATTCCCGAGTTCCTCCCTTAGAGGGGAGTATGTCTTGGTGGAGGGGTGTGAGTTTCTCCACAAAGGCCTACTCAACTCCACGAAGGCATCACCTTATTCTCTGACGAAATTCACCACAAAGGCCTAATTCACCTTCCACTATTGATTCCCTTGAGGCATAAATCAGTGCCTTTACAATGAGCTTGAGGCACACACCCATAACTTAATCGGGGGCTCCCAAGAACACCAACAATCTGCTAAAAACAACAAGTGAGTAACACTTGAGTCTAGGTTTTACACAAAGAAACCCTAGACTCAAATACCTCAAGAAAATGAGGGGGACAGGAAGAACGGCTTGGTGAACATGTAGATCAGGGCCTTCTCCTTCAATCCTTTGAAGATCAACGAGTTTGGGTGGAGGGATTGGGAGAAATATTGAGTTTGGTGAGCGCAATTAATGGAGCAATGAATGTTGGACGAGCTGGCTCCTTGGGGAAGAAGGAGGATTCATATATACCCCTCTCCAAATCTAGCCGTTGCAGAGTCACTTACCCTAGAGTCTCCGACCTAAAGGGGCCGGAAACTTGAAAGATTCTTGGGAGACTCTGGGGTGCCTCCGGACTGGGCTACTGTCACCTTCATCTTAGAATCAATCCAAAAGGACAGAGTCTCCAGGAATACTCCAGGGAAACTCCAGACAGGGCCTCTGCAAACTTCAGCAACAAAACTTCATGAAGGGGCCGGAGTATCCGGACATACTCCGGGGAGACTCTGGAGAAGGACACTATGGGAAACATCAAGAGGCAACACTAGCTTCACAGAGACATGCCGGAGTATCCAGGGAAAGAATCGGTCCAGACACACCGGAGTCTCCGGCCTGGAAACTCCAGACAACTAGGAAATTTATTTTCTTTTTCTATTTGTTAGCTAAGCACTAGGCATAAGGTTAGGTGGTCACCAGTGTTGTTATCTAATACTCAAAACAAAATAGGGAGAACACAAAATGTTATTTGAGTATTATGTCATCTTCCATTCTTTTGTTAACTCTTTGTCGGCTGTGATGTACAAGTGGCTTTCCGACATAGTGCATCTGCTACAACATTATCCTTTCCTGGTGTATAATTTATTGTAATATCATAATACTTGGTACATTCTAGCCATCTTCTTTGCCTCATGTTCATTTCCTTCTGAGTAAAGAAATAATTCAAACTCATATGATATGTGTATAGTTCACACATGGCTCCGTATAGAAAATGTCTCCAAATCTTTAGATCATGCACAACTTCTACTAACTCTAGATCATGTGTTGGATAATTGACCTCATGTGGTTTCAATTGTCTTGATCCATAGGCTATAACTTTCCTGTCCTGCATCAACACACATCCTAGTCCTTGTTTAGATGCATCACAATGGGGTACTGCTAACACATGTGTTGTGGTCAACCTTGTTTTCAACTCATAAGTTTTTTTTTTCACATTTGTCATTCCATTCAAGTGGAACATTATTTCTCAAAAAATTAGTCGTTGTTCCTTCTATCTAAGAGAATCCTTCAATGAGTCTTCGATAGTATCCAGCCATTCCTAAGAAAGTTCTTGTATATTTCATATTCTTTGGTACCTCCCAATCTAATATTGTCTTGACCTTCTTTGGGTTTACCATAATTCCTTCTTGTTGATCAAATGTCCAAGAAATTATACTTGATTCAACAAAAATTCACATTTACTGAAATTGGCATAAAGCTAATGTTTTCTTAACGTTTGTAACATAATTATCAAATGATCTAAGTGATCTTCTTTGGTCTTGTAATAAACCAAAATATCATCAATGAACACTATCACAAAATTATACGAGTATTTCATGAATAGCATGTTCATCAGATTCATGAATATTTCAGGTGCATTGGTCAATCCAAATGGTACTATTAAGTACTCATGATGTTCATACCTCGATATGAATCCATTCTTAAATATCCCCCGGTTTGGTTTTGATCTGATGATATCCTGATCTCAGTAAAATCTTTGAAAACACTCTGGCTCCTTTGAGTTGATCAAATACATCTTGTATCTGTGGCGATGGATACTTGTTCTTGATTGTCACATTGTTTAGATTCCGATAGTCTCCACACATTATTTGACCTCCATCTCTTTTATCCAAAAATATCATTGGTGCTCCCCATGGTTTTATATTTTTCCTTATGAATCCTTTCTCTTATAATTCATCCGACTATTCCTTTAGTTCAAAAAACTCTTTAGGACGCATTCTGTATGGTGGTTGTGCTGTCAGTGCTGTATGGGGTACCAAATCAATGGAAAATTAAATTTCTATGTCTGGTGGTATTCCGGGTAACCTTTGTGGGAACACATTTGGGAACTCATGCACTACTGGTATCTATTGAAGTTTTACTTCCTTGAAAGTATTCAGATCTAACTCTGCTTCAAGTTGACTCCGTTGATCTTAATGGTATACTATTCTGCCGCCATCCGATCTTCTAATAGAAAATGTATACCTCTCACAATAAGTCCAGGCTTCGTGACTTCTCATCCAATACATTCCGGGATGACTGCTAATCCTTTTTGTGGCATCACAACTAAGTCTTCCTCAACTTGCATTCTCTAATAATAATGGCATGCTTTAACCTAATCTGAGTAACTAGGAGTCTTCCTCGCGCTGTTAGGATAATTACAGGATTTTCTAACATACTGCATCTAATCCCATGTGCATCCATGAATGCTTGTCCAATGCATGAAAAATTAGCTTCGGTATCAAATAAAACTTTGTCGTAATTAGTGTGCATACTGAGCATACCGATCACTGTGCTTGCATCATGGGCAACTTGCTCTGCACTCTCATAATTAAGCCTTCCAAATGGTTTACATTTTAACTTCTCGTTTCCGGGCTTCTTGAAATCTCCGCTTTGAATTGGTATGTTTCCAGTTGTCGGCCTTCCTCCTTGGATTCCTCCTGGGTTACTAGTTCGAGAGTTTCGTCCTTTATTCGGACATGTAGTTTTGATATGCCCAGTCTGTCCACAACCGAAACATACTACTTTAGGCTTCCAACGGTCCATTATGATATGTCCTAGAATTCCACAATTCCTACATACAATTCCATCTCCAGCTGGCCCGACTCCACCGCTTGTCATTCCGTCTCGACTTCCGATTGGTCGACTTGGAACATATTTGGTTTAGAAATTCAGATTTGGTTGTGGTTTACGGATTTGAAATCTTCGTGGCTCCATCCGATCTTTATTTCCCCACTCTTCCCGTAGTATCTTGTAATCATCTTCCAATGTGATTGTTGCATCTACCAACTCCTGGAATAGATGAGCTTTAGCTAATCTCAGCTGCATTATCATGAATGGATTCAATCCTCTCATGAACCTCTTCTTCCTTTTCTTCTCAGTGCTGATATCACCAATATCATAACGTGATATATTGTTAAATTCTTGTACGTAGTGTACTATTGTCTTCTCGTTCTGTCGCAGATTATCAAATTCCCTTATTTTTAGTTCCACTACACTTTAGGGTATGAGATCCCTAAACTTCTTCTTAAACTCCTCCCATATAAACATATGCTTCAATATATGCACATTCACAACACTTTCCCACCATGCTGATGTTGGTCCATTCAGTAAGTAGGTGGTATATCTGACCTTTTCGTCATGTGAGCAACTAACGGTTCTCAACTTCCTTTCTGTATCATTCAACCAGGAATCTGCATCAATAGGTTATGTGGCTACCGCAAAGGTAAGTGGCTTGGTTTTCACGAAATTAGACGATGTCACTCCATGGTTTCCATCGTTTCCAGGTTCTTCTTGCCTGTCTTAGCAACATATCCGGCAGAAAATTATTATGTTGTTCCTGATCTTTGCGTCTGGCCTCTTCTACCATGTGCATATATTGCATGAATCATTGCTCTTTTATTGTATGTGGTGCTTATGGTAAGGCTGCATGATCTACATCCTCCTTTTCTTTGGCTTCTCACTCCATTCTCTGACTCTCACACTCACTCTCACCCGACATACTTCCCTTTAGTCTTGTACATCAATTACGAATACATTGTTACACCACCCATATGTACATTGAAGTTCTCTTCCATGTACAAGCACTAGTCACTCAAAGATCCAAATAAAATCCAAGAAAACTTTCCAAACGTATACCATGTATTGTATTGGTATGTCACTCAAACATGGGTACATAAAGTAACACTCTAATGTGAGTATTCGCACTTATTACTACGAGAACTATCTCTTAGGATCACAAAGAAAAGACTTAAAATACACTATATTATACATATAGAACTACTCTCTCTCTCTCTCTCTCTCTCTTGGCTTCAACTGGTTACTCATGTGTGTACTTGCCTGGCTTCCACCAACTATTACGTGAACTTCGACGTAATGTTCCAGGTAGTTTCACTTCCCTTGAGGATACATACTCAGGATCGTCTGGATGCTCTAAGGTTAAATCGGTCATAGAGAAATACTGTCCAAGAAACTTGTATGATGTAGCCTCGTTGTTAAACTCGTTCTCCTGGCAATGAAAATTCACATGCTATTGCTTCATCGGGTTGTTCTTCCTCTTAGAACTTTCTTCATCTTCTATATCATTCTGATGCTCACGCCTCCAAGGTTCATCCTTCTCATCCGAGTCAATCAAAATAGGATACTAGTCCTCCAAACTTTCTTATTTCTCTTAGACCTAGGATTCAATAATTCTTATGTGTCCGAGTCTATGAAAAGAATCGGATCACTATCCATTCATGCGTAAGGCTCCACATTCCACTCCTCTGATCCATCAAAAGATGATTCTAGATTAGGTATCTCCCAACCATCCACCCTTCCAGGTGAATAAGAAACTTTTGCAGTAAACTGGAAAACCAGGGTCTTGGGCTCCACTTCCTCTCTATAGGGATGGATCAAATGTGTAGGTGGTGGCTCATGGTAGTATCTTGATGCTTCGTAATCCATTGCAAATCTACATTCATGTGCCTCCTCTTGATCAGTCTAGGCTTATAGCACTGCTTCCAATTCTCCCAACACCACATGATGTGTTCGATGACAGGTTCTAATAAGTCGAAGAGAACTATCAATTATTGGGTTGTCCCCACTGGATTGGTCTTGGAATATGATAGGTGATCTACCTCGGTCTCGGCCAGGTAGTTTTCTTGGTTCTTGCAACCGAGGAAACTTCTTGGTTCTTGCATCAGTGGTTGCCTCCAGAATTGCAATATGAAAGGCCTTCTCAACACGCTTAGCCTCACCATAAGGTACTTTCAACCCAACTCCCGACTCCTCGGTTAATGAAAGAGCAACTCTATACTTGGCTAAGATTGAACCATCGTAGAAGCTTACAATTTTACTTTGATCTTAGTCCTTACTTCAAGATAGTCAATCATTTCCTCTCAAATGTCAACCCAATTGCCTTGGATAACTCCCTGTCCAAGGGAAGAATCCTTCACCCGGATAACCCTTTTCAGATAACGAGGACCCATCCTAAACACCAAACATAGTATAAAGTTAGGACATGAATGAAAATAATATTCATCTTATCATTGTGTCATGATATTGTTATTCTCAAGTGAATAACGACCATTTGGATTAAGATTCATATTAAACTATCGTTCTTACTCCTACAAGTTTCCCTATACTAGGGTCTCCAACCTAAGGTCTAAAAATTGCTTTGATACCATCTGCGGTGACCCAATATACCACTACATGTGTAGTGCATAATTTGTTGACATAATTTTAGGAAGGCCTTCTCCATAAATATTACATCCCTTAGAGTAATACAACAAAAACATTGCGGGTCCACTAGTTCACATTACTTATTATTACAAGCCAAAATTGAGTAAGCTCTTTAAGCTCCTCCTCAAACACCTAAGGAAGATTAAAAGATTCCAAGTTAACTTGAGACAGTTGACGACTTCATAAAAACAACAACGAGAGAACCATGATAGCTCAAAGGCTTAGATCCTACAGCTGCTCAACTAGGTAGGTTCCCTTCTAATGCTATACTAGAATCAATTTACTACTCCTCTGGTTCTTCTTCTTCTTGGGTTTCATCTACTCCATACGCGATGATGTAATTGAATCCTTCTATTCCTCTGGATAAGTCCGAGGTTTCATAGTAGTACTCCTGGCCTTTAGTGTTCTGATCGTTGACGTCATTGTGGGCTTCCTCGAAGTTTAAGAAGAGGTTAACATAAGGGTTGAGTAACGATCGTTACTCAACAAGCTTAGATAAAAAAGTTTTTGGGTTTTAATGCACTAGATAATGTCATGACCAATGGTCGTAGACATGATGCAAGTTTTTGAAAATGTTTCTCAAAAAGATTGGTTTTATCTTGAAAACTATGTTCCCCAGCCCTCACGGGATTGAGAACGAGTTAAGATTCATTTCCCACTGCGAACGCAGTTCCTTCTGCTAACACGGATGTACGTATCACAATTATGTACACTTTGCAGAGGTACTTTTTCCAAAAGTAGCCTTACCCTTGCTACAAGTTTTACACTCAGGTGTGTGGTTTGTCATGCGTAAGGTTCTTGGATTCGTTCGGAGTATTCGTCAACCCCACACATTCACCCATGTCGTGACAGATCAGATCCTTGGCACAACGATGCCCACGATCCATCTCTGCCACCCACCCGAGATAGCACTACCTTCAGCGGACCCGTAGAGGGAAGTTTACACGGTGCTCCCACGCACATTGATCGCATCCACAACTCAACCTGGTGATGTATCCAAGAATATGTGATAAGTTAGAAGGTATTTATGACCTCTCTGGACCATACCAGAACCTTTGGTTGACACTAAGATGCGGCGCTGGACAAGCTACAAAATACTTGTTATTAATCCTAGCTTTCCTGTACGATGGAACCTCCACCACAATATTCAGTGTGTGGTCCCACTGCCAACCAATCATTCATAAAAGAATTTTATTTTAATGCAGCAGATGCGAATAAGAGTTGTAAACTTTTCGAAACGTAATCCATTGGCGATGCCTGCAAGTGCAGAGGGTTGTTTTAGCTAGTTTCAAAAAAAGAGTATCAAACCACGGTGGAGCTATGGAAATGTGTAACATCCGTGATTTTTGGAAAGTTCAAAAATCACTAAAAATTTAAACTTTTGTTTTCTTGATTAAAGCAAGCCACAAAAAACAAATAAAACTCAAACACAAAGGAAATGTTATTTTTATTATAAATGTTATTAGAATTGAAAAATCCAATATGTCTCTATTCCATAAACCCTCAAGCCTATTCAAAATTAATTTTCCTGACATACATTAATTATTTTCTCTTTACCAAGCCTTATTACATAAAATATTTTCAATTCAAAAAGTGCTTTGAATTTGTTTAATAATTTTAAAACCAAAGAATTACTATCTCTAATAAAGTTCTAAGCCTCAAAACATTTTATGAAAATAAAAGATATTTGATTATTAGTTGTTATTCCAAGTTTTAAACATAAATGGGTGAACATAAAATGCTTTGCTTGAAAATAATATAAAGGGGAATTTGAAAACAATATTATGACTTGTGAGATTGATTCTAAATTTTCTTAAAGCCACTTTTATAATTGTTGAATTTTCTATTTTAAAATGGCATTAAGTTACTATTAGTAAATCTCTCATATATTAAAATTATAAATATGAAAATGTGATAAAATGACTTTGAAAAATAATATTTGACATGTATAATATCTCTGAAATTTTATTTAATCAATAACATCATTTTATTATTGTCTAATTTAAAAATAACATTAAGTACTATTAATACCTCAATCATAATTTCAAATTTCAAAATTTGAAATGTGTTGGAAACATCACAAAATGGTTTATAATTGAAAGATATTAATTTTACAATAATTTAGAAATTGGTTTGAGGTTGTTTAGATATTTAGAACAGAAGTTATTAAGAAAATAAGAAAATAGGAAATAAAAAAATGCCGACGTCAGCGCTGACGTGACCCTGTCTTCTTCCTCTGGTAACCGAAGAATGCAGGACACAGCCGATTATAATCGCCTTGATTCCTGCCATTTCGCTGCGCTTTTAATCTCGCCGAGACCCTCTCCTTATAGCCCTGCCTCTGCCCGTTCTTTTCCCTCTCCCCACCTTCCAATCCATGCCCCCAGGCTACCGGAATCCCTCGCCGGAGTACGCACGGTCCTCCGCATTAGATTGTTGTTTCCGGCCATCAGAGAAGGTCCACGCTTCCCTTTACCGTCCTCCTCTCTTTCCCTCATCTTTTCTCAGTGTTTGATGCTTTCTCTCGATTTTTTTGCAGCGGGAGAGCCACGTCGTGCTCACCGGAGTCTCTCCGGCTCGGGTCCGTGCCGCGCCACCACGAGAGGCCACTCCAGCCATCGCCAGGGACGCCATCGAGTTCTCTGCGTCGAACTGCCCCTCTTAGACCAGTCCTCGAGTCCAGAATTCCACCGGAACGCGTCGCCATCAAAAGCCTCGAGCTCCGGCGGCCGAAACTCCATTTTCGGCGAGATCCGAGCCACCCGGTCAGCTCCTTTGATTCCGCACCATTAGATCAAGATCCGACGCACGTAAATAGATCACTAATCGAAGAGGTGGCAACGATTCAAATCACACCGCGTGGCATGCCAAGTCAGCGCCAGTCAGCAGCCCCATCAGCATGTCTGACCAATCACGTGATGACACATTTTTTTGGCCTTTTCTGGATTTTTCTCCGGATAGAATTAAATAGCAGAATTGCAGAAAAGACCCTAGAACTTGAAACCATCATAACTTTTTAACCACTTGGACAAATTTTACAAACTTGGACTTTTTGAAATCCTCTGGATGTGTAGAATCTTTTGGCACTAATTTCTTTTTTAGATTTGACCATTTAAAAGTTATTCACATTCAAATGTGCTTGTTTCATGAATTTTGGCATAATTCAAATTGTACAAATCCAAAAATTGCAAATAAAATATATTGGGAAACTTTAAGATGTGTAATTTCATATCCTCTATCCAAAATAATGTTTGAACAAACTAAAATTAAATTTATATTTAAGTTGTCCATTTGAGTATTTTTGATATAGATTCAATTCCATAAATAATTTGAAAATAGTTCCTTAAGCAAAATTGCTCCATTTGGTAACCTTGAACCAGAGACATCAGTGCCTAAACCATTTAGGCACCCTTTAAAAATGAACATGTAATTTTGTCCAAAAAAACAACATAGTGATTCATCCATTTTACCATGTCTTATAATTTGTTTCCATCTTTTTATCTTTGATATTGTGGCTATTTTGGGACCAAGAACAACTATTTACTGTGTGTCAATAACATACTTGGCTAACTAGTAAACCCAACACTCTAATACATATATTTTATATCTACCCCTCAACTCCTCTATTTTGTTCCAAAATTATTCAAGATGGCATAGTGGAAACCAAGACTCAAGTACAAGGAAGATGTTGGCATGAAGAACTAGAAGGGAGGCCATTGAAGAAATTTTGAAGAAAATACTTGGACTCCACAACTATAAGTAACTCAAGGAAGTGCAAATTCATGAAGAGATCAAGAAGAAGACCAACCCCTTTCTATTTTTATGTTTTATTCTCCTTTCCTTTTTTTTGACTTAGTGGTATATTCACATGTGATCAAGATCAACCCTTAGCCCATCCCATACCTAAACCAACTAGTGAAGTGAAAACCATGAATATTTATCAAGTTCAAGGGAGGTTTCACAACAAGGAGGAAAACTACAATAGAAGCATGAAGATGATCTTCAAGAAGACAAGCATGTGAAGACTTGGAGAAATCCATAAAAGTTGAAGAGTTAGAAAGTTTTTTTTGTCCAACCATTGACCACCCAAATGGAAAATCCCAAGACTTTATCTTATCTTATCTATTGTTCAGAAGTTAGTAAAATCTAGACCTACCCTAACCAAAATGGAAAGGCTAACTTATATCACTCAAATGTCTTGATCAAAATGGCTAAGTCTTACACATTGTTATGTGCTACTTTAGTTGAAGAAGTGATATGGTCACCCTGGGTGAACTCTTGGAACTTCCTGGACAAAAATGGTCTTAATAAAGTTAGATCACATCAAACTCAACCTAGTCCAACCCAAGTGTTTTCTTGGAACTTTCTTATAGATCCATCATAGCATGAATCTTTCAAACTCAAGATTTGACCAGCCCATGCCCTAGTACTTAACCATAAACCCTTTTGCTATGATTGTTGCTTTGTAAGTTTTCTTCACTTATGTGTATAATTGTTAGAATGCTTGTTTATTTTGTTTTGTGGTTTCAATGTAAAGATTTTGTACAGAGAGCAACGTTCTTTTTGTGAAGACATTGTGAATTATTCATCAACTTCAAAAAAAAAGTAAAACACCATCCATCCACCCATTATTTTCTATATGCATGGAATAGATTTTTGAGTAGTATGCATGATAGGGAGTTTTACTAAGTTATTATTATGCTATACAAAATCCTATTAGTGTGTAGTCATCCTTTTACCTTGTTATTTTGAAGCCTTAGTACTTAGTAGATGGTTAGCCTTGCTACAAATTTGTTTTACTCAATGTTGTGGGAAATTCTAAGTAATAACTTGAATGAACCACCTTGGTGGATTTGGTTGTTTGGCTGATGAGAGTTGAGTGTCTCCCCGAGGGGTGTTCACTTGGAACAAAGTGATAATGATGCCCCCAAGTTTACATTTCTTCCAATACAACCTTTTGACATATGAGTTCTGTCTTGATCAACTAAGTTGTGAGAGTTCAACCTGGGCTTAACAAGCATATGTAGCATAATTATAGGTGGAACGGGTCTTGCCATTGGGTTGAATTCTTACTTCTGAAAGATCTCATCTCAATTCTCTCATTTCTTTGATACACTCCGGGTGTATAGCATGTTTGGGCTAATTGAAGACAAGAGGTGAAAGTGCACAAACTTTGCAGAGTTGACAAACTAAGATCTTAGCTGTGTCCCCGGTTATGGACAACTTCGAGAAGCTGTACAAGGATGGACGAAAGAATCACATCACCATTTTCAATAAGTAAAATTTTGACCAACTGAACAGTAGTTGTGATGCTTGGATTTCAGTCCAATGATGCTACCCTTTTGAAAAGAAAAGTTCGTTTTACAAAAGAGATAAAAGAAAACTGGCTTTGTGCAAACTTAGCCAAAACTCCACTTAGCCAAATAAGCATGTAGCTATAGTCTTACCATTTTATATCCACCACGGTGTTACTTGCCAATACATTAAATTGTATTGACCCCTTATGGCTGCATATTTCATCCTGCAGATGAATCTAAAGACGAGTAAGGATTTCGTTTAGGATCTCGAGTCTACCGCCAACATGTTTTGCCTGTAGCACATGAAGAAGATGAGGCTCAATGTTGTATTATGTTTTCCGTTATAATACTTTGTTTCCTACTAGTCTTCTAAGGTTATGCAAGTTGTATTGTTATTTTGTAAAGACTGGATCATGCGATTTAATAGAATTTGACGCATTTGCATGATATTTCATTAAGTACTATGGTGCTTGGAAACACATTGGATATTAGATCTAAAAGAATATGAAAAAAATAAGCATTTAATCTAGTATATAAGGGGGGTAGGTACGTGAAAATCATGAATTTAGATTAGAGAGTCGGCCAAGAAAACAATCTAAACAAATTTGAAAAAAAGATAAAAGGAAAATCGGGCTGCAAAACGACCTCGGTACAGTCGTAAGTGACTATACTGCTCACCGTACTAGCTCAATAACCGACTTATTCTACGCATTTTTTCTTCTTTTTTAAAGATAAAACAAAACAAAAATAATTTCTGTGACGCAACTTTTTCCGGATGACTTAACGATCGTGGGTACGGGGAATTTCTACCGCACTACTCACCGTACTGATATTTTTTTAGCAAACTGAGATTAACAGAAACTTTAACGAGTGGCAGTACGGTGAGGCATCATCATACTGCTCACCGTACTGGTCTCCGAAAAATTTCTCTCTAACATTCTAGATTTTTGAAAAGTTCACAAATCTCAAAAATTTGAAACTGTTCCTTCTTTTTAAAAGAAAACCACCAAAACATAGGAAACAATTTAACACAAAAGAAATATTATGACTTTTCCAAAGTATTTGGAATTGCTAACCCAAATGAACCACTATTTCCTAAAAGTTTTGAAGATTATTTTCAAATAAATAATTTTGCAATGTCAAATATTTACTAAAAAACCCTATTTATGAATTGACATAAATTATAAAATAAAGCGTATATGCAAAATTTAAAACTTTAAATTTTAAAGGGTTGGAAAAGGTTCCATAAATATTTCAAATAAAGGGTTCAAATATTACAAATCTCTTTTTGTCGTATTTTTGTAGAATACCTGTCTTAGTATATTCAAGACCGTGAATTTAGTTTCTGTAGTATTTTTGTCCTATAGACCTCGTGTAACATCCTGATTTTTTCGGGTAATTTTTTTAAAGCAAAGTATGTTACGACAAAATAAATAAATTAAATATTTTATTCAGAGTTAATAATATTAATTCCAAACTTTTGGAATTAAATTGATTTTTGAAACAAGAGTTTGAGTTCTTATTTCCAGTTGATTTTGATTTGCCATTTTGTTTCATATTTGGTTCTTTAAAAAAAATCCCATTGGGAGTTGGCCTTTAACACATACACACATGCACCGGTTTAACCATGCATGGCACATGCACGTGCATCCCAATCCTTTATCCTAGTCACATGAACTGATCGATCCTTTCTTTTCTTTGTCTTTTCTATGCTTGCACGTACGTGGATCGTACTCTCTCCTCTCATTATTCTTTTTCCTTCTTTCTAGCAACGAAACGATTGAAACGAGACTTGCTAGTTCAGAACTAGTGCACGTGTACGTTCTAGTCTATGTTTCTTTTCTCTTTTCTTTTTTTTTGAACAGTGAGCGCCCCGTAGGGGCAGAACCTTCATTAATACAAACCGGTGGATGTACATGAAATTACAGAAGACCCCAGAAAATAAGAAAATAGCACATAGGTCCTCAGCATTTGTAAGGAGACCCCTCCCGAGAAATCTGAAATTACAATCGAGGACTCCTTCTTCTCCACTGCGGAGCCGTGAGCACAGCTGCTGCAGCAAAGGAATTCGGCGGGGACTACGCCACTTGCCTCCATCCCAGCATACGCATCAGCAACCGCACTCCAGTAGGGCCTCCAAAAGGAGGTTAAACTGCCGATCTTCGGCTTGAAAGCCCAGCTTCGGGCCATGGATGGCGGAGATCCATCTCGAATCGCCGCTGAGGTGCTCCAAATACAGGTTCTCGAGCTCAAACTCCACCCCAACTTACTCTCCATCTTCCCATCCCCCTGCTGCAACACCACCATGGTGCCCCGAGAAAGGAAACAAGAGGTCTTCGAGATCGCCTGAGTGAAGCAAGCACCACCACACCGCCGCAAGGAACGCAGCTCGCCATACCCAAAGTACCTGCCACTGACCTGAGATAGCGAGCGGAGAAGATAGCGATGAGGAAGCACCACGAAGTCGAACTTATTGAGGCAGAGGCCGATCCGCACCCTTCTCCTCCTCAACCTGAGAGCGTGGGAAGAGATGAAATCGAGCCACTCCGACGAGGTGTCCGCCCTCCCGCCGGCAATACTGCCTTTGCAGACTTTATTATCGGAGATGCTCTCCGCTCTGTCCACCGCCTGCGACGCCGCGCGCCACCGCAACGCCACGAGAACGAAGCAGAGCTTCGAGAACCCCCATCCATGGCTGCAGAAGGATGGGGAGCTACTCCAGCACCAAACCATGAAGGGAAACTTCACCCCAAACCTAATACTACAGATCCCTACTGTACAGAGCGGGAGGAACCACCCCAGCCCATCTCTACGCCCTCCAGCGCGCACGCCGGCGGCGAGAGAGGACCCACCCGAGGAACCCCGGTTGACTCTCAAGAGCGGCGCGCTACCTTATCCTCTCACCAACGAAGGATTGGGCTGAAATAGCCGGAACGACTGGATGAGGTCACTCCGCCACCCACGGTCGCGCTCCTCTCCTCACCCTTTTCTCTTTTCTAACACAACGATTCATCGAGCTAGCTCAACCCAGCTCTACTTTACTAGCACGGACAAGCGCACGTACACAGCAGACCAAGCCCAAGCGTGCCCTCAATCGGGTCGCTCGCACGCACACACGGACAAGTCTCAGCCGAACCAGCCAAGCAGGCCAGCCGACCGAAGCGTCGCGCTGCTTCTTACTCTTTGTCTTCCCGCACGCACAGACATAGGCAACAGAAACGGCATCATCATCAGAAACGGCTCCTGCTCCCGTATCAAATTCTCTTTATTCGGCATTTACTTTGCCTGTCCGTTCCTACCATAAGAACTGCAGTCACCCGCTATATCAAGCGCCTAGGTCACCCCCTTTCCTACTCTTTTTATCTCCCACAGCCACAGTCCGATCCAATCTCACCAGAGCTCCAACGGACACCGTCCTTATTCCTGGCAACTCCGGCCACCGGAGGCCGAGCTGTTGCGCCAAGTGGACCACAAGGAGAAGGAGGTTCCATTCCTGAAAACAGAAGCCCAATCAGTTGATCACACATGTCACAGTTTGCACGTCCATCTCTTCGGTTCATCAACTTCTGGAGACCACTACATCGAGCTCGGTGAGAATCCCATAATTTCCTTGCACCACCATGTTTGACTCACCGATGCCTACCTCCTAGACATGGTTTTCGGTCATAGATCTCTATTTGGCCATGTGGCCCTATGAACCGAACGCCACCGATGGAAATCACGTGTTAGCCCACCTTCCACTCCTTGGATCAATGTCAACCCTTCATAGAAAAAGTACCAAATCTTTATTGGAATCCATCTGTGGTGTTAGATTTCGAATTAGACCAATAGTTTACAAAATTAGTTCAACGCATGTATGTGTTTGACCCCAAATTCAATTGTATTCGAATATGATACGTTTTTTGAGCATATAGAATTGTTCATGTTATTTTTATATGCCTAGGGTACTGTTTGCATATATTCTAATATATAGGATTGCCTAGTTTAATCGTATCATGTTTATTTGCTTACAAATGCCATGATTAGCTATAGATTTATTTTTGTAGAATTATTCAAGGTGTTCACTACATAGTTGGTTTAGTGTTAGAAGAGCATTTCGTGCTACACTTCAATTATCATTTCCATGTTGGTACGCTAGAGTAGTTTTTTTTTGCATGGTTGCTTTCAATGCTAAATACGAGCTAAAGGTGTTTGATGTTGCTAAATAATAGGTTTGCTAGATGTTACATATTTTTCTACGATGTGGTTCCTAGATGTGTTATTTCAGTTCTTGTCTTTTAAGAATATTGGAGGGAGGCATTGTGTAAAGTGTTTTTGTTCTATGTTATTTACTTGAATACTTGCATATTTAGCATATAGTAGTGTTTCCATGTGTTAGTCCATGCCTAGTATTGCTTCATAATATGTTAGTACTATCATATTGTGACCCTGTTTTGTCCTTGTTGGTTGTTTATAGGATGTGAGCATAGGATATTCATCTCATTACTTGTTGTCACACAGTACATTCATAAAATCTTTGTGCATTGCATATTAGGACTATGCCACTATATATTGGCTATTATTTTATAAAATATTTTTGTTAATAAAAATTGACTGATTACCCAACCTTAGTTAATCCCATTTCAATCGAGCCATTTTGTCCGCTATTTCCTCTCACTCTATGTTGAACGACAATACTCTCTTTATTTGATCTTATTCGTTTATTATTTGAAGTTGGCATTTGTTGGAATTTCATTGTTTTGCCTATTAGGGAGTGACAAGTTTGAGGATAGAGAGATATACGAAGAAGAACAACACCAGAACAATGAATGCTTTATTCCTTTGTTTGAGCGTTTGTCAAAATGCTTGTTTATTGCGTGTATAGATTGTACGGAGATGAACGTTCTTTTTGTGAAGAGAGTGTAATTCTACACCAACTTCAAAAAGGCAAGTGACACATCATAAACAACATATTATTTCCTATATGCATTAGAAATTTTGATTAGCATGCATGATAGGAGAATCTTTGGTAAACTATTATGTTATGGTGTTATCCCAAGTAGTGTGTAGCCATTCTTATTGCCTTGTTACTGTAGCAGCCCTTCAATCTTAGTAGTTGATTGCTTAGCTATGCTTGTCGATGAAGTTGATGTAATTGGAAAGTATAATTATCTTTTTATTAATTACCCTATGTGGTTTATGAAATATTTTTGGTGTAGTAGAAGATACTTACAAGTAGGTGTGGCATGGTAGGGGACCATTTACATGGTTGAACCTATGAAAATATTCACATGAATAGCATGGTAGGTGACCACATTGGTGGTTGAACCTATGAATATGCTCTAGTCTCTTATCTCTTGCATGGTAGGGGATTACTCTGGTGGTTGTACCTATAAAAATGCTTGATTCTCTAGCATGGTAGGGGACCACTCTGGTGTTTGTACCTACAAAAATGCTTGATTCTCTAGCATGGTAGGGGATCAATCATGTGGTTGAACCTATAAATATGCTCTTACCTATCTCTTGCATGGCAGGGGACCACTCTGGTGGTTGTACCTATGAAAATGCTCTTATCTATGGCATGGTAGAGGACCAAACACATGGATGAACCTATGAATATGTCGATATTTATGTAGATAGCACACGGTTCATTGGTTTCTATCAATGGTACCGACTTAATTTATTTTTGGTTTACTGGTTTCAATCAGTGGTACCAACTAATGATCAAAAAAAATGTTTTATAAAAAATTAGGATAAAACTTGCTTTATGCAAACTTAGCCAAAACTTCACTCAGCCAGATATTCATGTAGATGTAGTCTTTGTCACTTATATCCACCATAGTGTCATATTCCAGTACATAAATTGTACTGACCCCTTGTGGCTACATATTCCAACTTGCAGATGGTTCCATTGACGAGTGAAGATTTTGTTTAGGTTCTCGAGTCTACAACCAACATGTCTTTTCCTATGGAACATGAAGATGATGGGGCTCATTGATGTACTATGTTTTCTGGTGTTGTACTTTGTTTCATGCAAGCCTTGAGCTATGCAAGTTGTAAAATCTTATTGTAAATATTGGATCATGCGATGTAATGGAGATTTGACGCATTTGCATGATATTACTTTCTTGTATCGTGGTGCTAGTAATTGATCCAGGGACTAGCATAATAACATAGAGGTCTTTCATTTATTTAAAAGGTAGGATCGTACACCTCAACTCAGAAAATTGTAAGTAAAAGAAATAAAAAACAAAAACAACGAGAAAACTAAACAAAAAATAATAGAAAGATTAAGAAATTTGAAGTGGGTATTCCAGGATACCTTTCTGTAGTTCCTTCATCCTAAACTTAGATGACTTACTGAGTTGAGAAATCAACTTGTTTGTAGCCTTAACACTACACTCTTTTACCCATGGAATGATAATGGGCATAATGATACCGTTAGGCACATTTGTTTAGCCTTCTCCACTATCAATACTGATAGTTCTTTCTCGTCCTCTTCCTTGGTGCGTCCCTTTCAACAATCTGCAGTTCAAACTCTTGTAATAGCAATAACCAACGAATTAGTCTGGCTTGATCGAGCGTCCCCACATTTAAATAATGCAAGAAGACATGTGTTATTGTGCTAGTCCCTGGATCAATTGCTAGCACCACAGTACAAAATGAAATATCATGCAAATGCGTCAAATTCTATTACATCGCATGATCTAGTCTTTACAAAAAGAAAATACATTACAACTTGCATAGTCTTACAAGACTAGTAGGATACAAAATATTACAACAGAAACATAGACCATCATTGAGCCTCATCTTCTTCATGTGCCACAGGCAAAACATGTTGGCGGTGGAATCGAGATCCTAACGAAATCCTCAGTTGTCTTAAGATTTATCTGCAGGATAGAATATGTAGCCACAAGTGGTCAATACAATTTAATATATTTGAAAGTAGCACTATGGTGGATATATATGACAAGACAATAACTATATTCTTACCTGGTTGAGTGGATTTTTGGCTAAGTTTGCATAAAGCCGGTTTTCTCCTATCTCTGTTGTAAAACAATCTTTTCTTTTCAAAGGGTGGCAACATTGTATTGAAACCCAAGCACCAGAACTACCGTACACTTAGTCAAAATATTACTTGTTGAAAATGGTGTTGATATTCTTCCGTGATTCCTTGTCCAATATCTCATAGTCGTCCATAACCGGGGACACAGCTAAGATCTTAGTTTGTTGACTCTGCAGAGTTTGTGCACTTTCACCTTCAGACTCAAATCAACCCAAACATACTATACACCCTGAGTGTATTAAGTAAAGGAGAAGATCGAGACGAGATCTTTCAGAAGAAATTCCACCATCGTTTGGCTTACCCGTTACACCTATAAATATGCTACATCTTCTTGTAAGCCTCGTGAGATCATTCCACTTATTTGATCAAGATAGATCCCATATGACTAAAGGTTGCACGTGAGGCTACTATATTTACAGGGACTTAGTAATCTCTTTGTTCCTGTTTGGCAATCCACAAGTGTACTCCTTTGGTGAAAAACACCATAGACATGGCCCTAGGGAGGCACTCAACATAAACCATTCACACCCAAATTCCACCCAAGTGTTTCATTGAAGTTTAAGCTTAGAATTATTCCACAACATCATTTAAAACCATTTGATAGCATTGCATACTATTCTACCTATCTCTAAGGATATAAAATAACAAGGTAACGAAGGTGGCTACACACTACTAGGATTTAGCATATCATAATAATAACTTAGTAAAAATTACTATCATGCATACTACTCAAAAATCAACTAATGCATATAGAGAATAATTGTAGTTGATGGTGTGTTACTTGCCTTGTTGAAGTTGGTGAAGAAATAACACTCTTCACAAAAGATCGTTTCTCTCCATACAATCTATACATTTAAAACACAATAAGAAAATAAACAAGCATCCTAGAAAGCAAACATACAAGTGAAGAGAACATACACATAATCAAACATAGAAAAAGGGGATTTACCAATTTGGCTAGGTCAAGGTTAAGGTTTGGGTTTGACAGATTCATTCTCTATTTATTCCATACTTGTTAAGGGGTTCCAATAGTTCACTAAGAATGGTCTACATTGAGTTTGTAGTGATAAATATTTATTGAAAACATATTTATCCAGGAAGTTCCAAGAGTTCACTTGGGCTAGACTAGATTTTCCATTTGGGTCTTATGGTTGGAAAAAACAAACTTGATATGGATGAAATTGATAGATGGTATGGTTGCTTAAAGTCTTCACATTGTTGGTCTTCTTGAAGATCATCTTCAGACTCCCATGTAGCTTCCTCTCTCACTGTGGTGACTCCATTGCTTCTTGTAGAACTTCATGGTTTTGGCTTAAGTGTTTAGGAGCAAACCAGGTTTACTAGAATCCACTAAGAGGTTTTTTCTACTTGGGGTTTCTTAACAAGTTCACACTATGACTTATAAATTTTAGGAATGGTCTTGAGTTAAGTTCTTCCATCTTTTTCTCATTCTTGTTCTTTAATTCTTGATGATGTATAGGTTGTTCATGTAGTCACTTGATCTTGATGTCTTCTTGAATCTTGTCGTAGTCTTCAAATCCATATACTACTAAGTTATTTGGCTAGCATGTATTGAGTGTTGGTATTGATCAAAATGATCACACCACCAAGTCTAATTGGGGAAGAAAAGAAGAGAATAGAGAATAGAGAGAGATGTGGTTAGTCTTGTTGAAGTTCCTCTTGATTTCTTCTAGTAC
The DNA here is from genome assembly GCA_028641055.1 of Alopecurus myosuroides. Lineage (NCBI taxonomy): Eukaryota > Viridiplantae > Streptophyta > Magnoliopsida > Poales > Poaceae > Alopecurus > Alopecurus myosuroides. The sequence goes on from CM054059.1 coordinate 154,872,969, forward strand.
TTCCACTACCTTGAGTTTCTTATGATTGTGGTGAAGTCTATGTTCTTCACTAAGTGCTTCTATGATTTTCCAAGTAGTGCTTCTTGTTGAGTTGAAGAATTCCATCTGAAGTTCCCTGTAGTACTTTAGGGACTTAGTATTCTATAGAAGATAAGAAATTTTGGAGGGTTAGATAGAAGATAGGAGTGATAGGGTTCATGGTTCACTATTTGGTCTGGTATGTGATTGGCGCATACTAGAAACTTGGTCTTGGATTCCAAAATGTCCACAACAACAAAGGTAAAAGGACAAAACAAAAATCTAAGGCATGATCAAATGGATGCATCACTATGATGGAGTTTTTTCCAAGCTTACATGGAAATAGTTTAAGGGTGCTTAAATGTTTTAGGTACTTATGTCTCTGGTCCAAGGTTATTATCTGGATCAAATTTTCTTAACAAGACATGTTGTAAATATTTATAGAATTAAATCTATGTAAAAAATACTCAAATGGACAACTTAAATCTAAATTGAATCTAAAATTTTCCAATAATTATATTGGGTAGAAAGGTCTTTTAGAACACATATTAAGGTTTCCAAATGTATTTTATTTGTAATTTTTGGATTTGTAGAATTTGAATTATGTGAAAATTCATCCAAATGACTCATTTGAATTTGGAAAAATTTGAAATATTTAAATTTGAATTTGTATAGTGCTAAAAGTTTCTACATGTCAAGGGATTTTCCAAAATTCAAAGTTTGCTACATTTGTCTAAGTGAATCAAAAGTTATGAGATTTCTAAGTTGCAAGGACTAGTCTGAAAAACCGCCAGTTAATTTTTATTCCGGAATTTAACTAGATAATGTTGGCTGACCTGGCGCTGACTGGGCTGCTCTTAAAGCGGTGACTAGGCGCTCACTGGAAGTGCCACACGGCGCTATGCTATTAGTCTAAACCGTTTCGGTAAGTGATTTAACAGGGGCCAACAGATATGGATCCTACAGCCTAGATTAAAAGGGGCGGCTAGGGTTACCGTTTCCGGCAGCGGGACAGCCGGAAATGGTGATGACGATGGCCGGCGATGCAGAAATCGATGGTGATAGCGCTACAGGGGTCCTCGGGCACGGCGGATGGCACGACAAGGTGCAGGAGACCACGACGAGGACGAAGGTGACGACGACTTCCACTGAAGCGGCCCCTGTCAACGAGGAAGAGCGAACGGAGGCGATGTTGGCTCCGGTGATTTTAGGGAACAAACGATGATGGCGTTTGGCTGCGCAAAAATGGAAACAGAAAATATGACGAGGGGCGCGACATCTAGGGAAACCGGAGAAGGCCAAATAGGGGGCGCGGTGACATGAGGTTTCGTCGGAATCGACAATTATCGGCGGCCACCATGCACAACTCCGGCGAGCAGATTGGGAGTCCTCGGGGTGCTATCTTTCGAGATTTTGGAGGGGAAATGAAGCGGAGAAGAAATGCTTTAAGGGGGAGGGCACGAGGAGATTAATAGCGCATAGAAACGGCCGCAATCAAGAGATTGAATTCTCTCTTTCACGGATGGAAACGATAGAGAAGGAACGGTCGAAGGTTCATGACGATGACGTCGTCATTTTTTTATTTTTTCCCCGTTGTAATATTGTTTTCAAAGCCCCCTTTTATATTATTTTAAAGGCAAAGCATTTTATGTTCACCCCTTCTTTTTTTAAAACTTGGAATATCAACTAATAATTATTATAAACATCTTTTATTCTCATAAAATATATTTTAGGCTTAGAACATTATTAAGGGTTATAAATCTTGGATTTTAATTGCCATAAATATTTTCAAAGTTATCTTTGAATTGAATATTCTTATGTAATAAGGTTTGATAAATGGAAAATAATTTACTTTATGTAAGGGCTTTGAATAGAGGTAAATTGGATTTTCAATTCCAATAACATTGGAATAACAATATTATTTCTTTTGTGTTTTTATTTCTGTTGTTTTTGGTGGATTGATTTAAACAAGAAAACACAAGTTTTAATTTTTGTTAGTGGTTTTTGGACTTTCCAAAAACAGGGATGTTACAGACTACCACCCTTAAAGAAATCTCGTCCCAGGATTTGGGAAGGCTAGAAAGAAAATTAGGTTTGGGTATCCGGGTTCCAAAACACTGGGTGACTACCACCCATAAAAGAAACTTTTTTGGGTAGTCTAATTCCACCAGCTTGGACTGTAGCTTGATTCCATGTTGGCTTGAGTAGAACTTTCCTTCGAGGTAGAGTTCTAGACCAACAAAAGTCTTTTGAATTACCTTTGACATTGAGGTGTCACTCTTTGGGTCAATCAAACGTCCTTGGGTCACTCTCAACTTGGTCTTTTGATGTCCTTCGCAATCTTCCATCTTGTTATTGTCTTCCTTGAAAGCAAGCACCATACTATTTCTAACGAAAATCTCATGGTAGGTAATATCTTCATTTGCGTGGTACCTCTAAGGTTGGCTTTATCCTCACCGAAGATAATACATTTCAGCAATACTTTCCTAACAAAGGGTTATTGTGACATCTTACCATTCTATGGTTCAGGCTTAACATCGTCGTCTCTCTATTAGGTATATCACTCAGATTTATCATTCCTCATAGCAAGAGTGAATAATGTGGGTAGTTACCATGGGGGGCAATCCATGTTGCAGGCAATCATTATCTTGTACTTAAATTGCTGAATCTTGTTAAATAACACTAGGTCACCTCACTTGTCTAACCGAAAGTTTCGAATCAGTAAGACAAACTTGAGCTAAACTATCGATCCTCAACTATTGGGTTGCGTAAAACTATTATACAACACTATCTGAATTGTTGTAGCTTGTCGCACCCGGACTTCTAGAGGATACTCGCAGTTCCGTTGAACAGTAGTGGATTGGATTACGGGGCTTACCGGCTCCCGCATCTCTTACGAGTAGGCCAACACACGTATGTGTGACAACCAACCCCTATCTGTTCAGCATCTACGTAAACCATCCCATAGAAATCAGGATACTACCATTGACGTACTCCATACCATACACACATGGTACATCAACGGCGTTGAACAAAATGATAACACAACATATCTCTAGGACACAAAAGATGGAAATAAGTTGCAAATAGCTCTCACTAGAGCAGAGATAGCAAATACAATCATCCAGAGGACACATGTCCCAACATAACATCATTACATCTCAGCGGAAGCATTCAAAGGGTCTGAGTACAGACAAATCCAAATAGGCTTAAGAAGCCGGGAATGAAAAGAAAACGGAGCCCATCCACGATGTCTCGGATCCTGCCCGGGTCCGCTACCTACTCGTCAGCAGCCTCGTCAAACTCCACATAGTAGCCGTCACGGGGATCCTCGTAAGCGTAGTCTGCGGAAACCACAGCCCCAAAGGGGTCAGTACATAAACGTACTGGCAAGCAAGACTCACAGTTCACCAAAGTGTAGCCCGTCAACACCAAGCACAGATGCCTTGGGTTCAACGGAAGAAAGGGATATAAAAGATGCTGCAACTGGCTGCACTAACCAACTACAGAACATACTACAACTTCCGGCTATCAGAAAGGGGATAAGATAGCGTATCGTAACCAACTACAACTAACCACCACACAAACCCATCCTGGACCTCACCCCTTATCCAAAGAAGCAATCCGAGGATAACTCACACAGGGGGATTAATGATGGATCAAGTTATTGTGGCAATAAAGCTATTACTAGTCAGGTTAGCATTAGTTAGGTGTAAGTTATTCTGAGTACTTGTTAGCCAGTACTTTCACCAAGTCAACCATAACTGCGGAAAACACGGCTTCTCGAGAAGATTTATCCCTGCAGGGGTGCACCAATTTGGCCGTACACGTAAGAATATCCCGCCAGGATGGAAATGCACTTCCACCAAGCGAGGCACTCTACACAACTCAACTCTTCTTTGCATCAAGCCCAAAGCACCACGTGCTGTGCGTGCGCGGCTAATCGAGCCCCACGAAGAAAAGGGGACCCTCATAGCACTGGAAGACCACGCCGCCCTAAATGCCGACTACAAAAGTTCCACCCTGGCCTCGGGTTCGTACCTGCATATGCGTGCATCAAATGGAAAGCCCGAACTAAGTGTGGTGATTTGGACGAGATGCGGATCGAATCAAATTGAGGGGGGCGCCCATACACGCTTCCCACATGCGGATAGTGCGCTCATCATGGATCAGTAGACAAGACCCTTTTCCTAATTAGGGTCGACACTAGCAGGCCTCAAAACCACGCCGGGCCTCCTGCCGGTGCCTTATCAGCAAATTATTATTACCTCAAATTAACAGGTTGTTGTTTAACATCGAGCCCCAGAATATAATCAAATATGATAACAGAAGGTAACTGGTAACAGACTCGAGCAAAAGCAACCCTAAGCATGCTAGTAAGACACGGGCCCAAGCAACGGGGTTATAGGACTGGAGGTGAGGCAATATCAGGGTTCAGGGTATCATGTGATAGGTTCGTAACAGAAGCAACGATATATATGGCTAGCTGAATTAGACAACGGAAAGTATCGGTAACCAATGTTGAAAGGAACACAATGGTTCATGTGAGTGATAACTTGCCTGCAAACTCAGTAGCCTGGTACTGGGCTAGATCCTCAGAAGGGGTGTCGTAAGTATCGTCTGTCTCAACGTCGTCGTCTATCCGAGAAGAAGCAAACAAACAATACAGAAAGGTAAACAATCAATGTCATGGCATAGTGCACAATCATGGGATGATGCATGTCAAGTTAATGGATGCATCAAAATAAACTAGTTGACATGGTAACACAATTTAAATGGACACATATGCAATTTTGAGTTGCATATGAAAAGCCCATGAATTTTGGTTGAAACAATTGTTTTCCAATTAACCAACAGGTGAAAATGGATTAGTATGATGCATGGATGAGGAAAACAACAAAATAACAACAATAGAACCAATTTAAAATAGGGTTTACCAAGTTTGGAATTTTATTTATTAAGTTAGGGAATTTTGGTTCCTTAAAGGGATTACACAAATAGTTGTTGTTTTCACCAATTTAAATTGTGCAAAATAAATAACAAAATTCATATTTGAAAAGAACACAAAATTTTAGTTGGATTACATGTTTCAAATATTGAAAAAGGAATTAGGATGAATTTATTATGACTTAAACAAAATTAAACAAGTTTTAAATGAATTTAAAACAACTTTGAAAATTATTTAAATTTTATTTGTTCAAAACATAAATTCAAACTCACATTTGAAAAGTTTATACTTTTCTAGTTTGAAAACATATTTTGCATGTTCAAAAATAATTTAATTTGAGCAAGTTATGATTTTATCAAATTTAAATGATTTAAACAAGATTTAAAATATTTAAGCAATTTTAATTATTCAAACCATGGAACAAAATTTATATTTGAATAGGTGGTTTGAAATAGCATGGAAAACATATTTTATTTGCATTAATTGGATTAAGTATGAATTAGTTATGGATTTTAGCAAATTGCAATTGAATTATTTGAATTCAAATTTTGATTGCATTTGGAAAATTCAAAACAGAAAACAAATGCTACCAATAGGTATATAATTGAATTTGGGGCAGTGCACATATTTTATTTTTGTTATTTGGAATTATAAAATAAAAGTTATTAACTTTTTAGTTTCAGGGGCCAATCTGTAATTTAAAAGGACTTTGATTTAAAACAGAAAAGCTGGGAAAACTTTTTATACCGCACAGGGATCTACCCTAGGCACTGCCAGTGGGCCTAGGGTCAACGTGGCCCACGCAGCTGCACGCGTGGCAACAGCAGTGGCTGACAGGGGGGCCACCCTGTCAGCGCTGCGCGGAAAAAAGATTGGGTTTTCTCCCGTGCGCGAGCCAGGACTCGAACCCACGAGCGAGCGCGCGAGGGATACAGTGCACTGCCACTGTGGTGGTGATTCGTTGCTTGTCAGCATACAGCGCGCGTACAGGGTAAGGTTTCGTTCAGGCGCGTTTCTGAATTTTACTGACGACCGAACGCATCTGCAACTTGACAGCAACAGACGGTGGCCGGCGGCGATCGTCGTTGTGCTCGATGCAGTACGTGTGCGTGCGGGTGTGGCGGTAGTGTGCGCGTGCTTGCGAGCATGAAGCAGAGAGGAGGAGGAGGTCACGGTGGCGCTCACTGCGGCTGAAGGTGAAGCAGAGGGTTGATGGAGCGCTGCCGGCGGCGACGTCGAGGATGGCGGCGGTGATTCCGTGCGTCTCCGGGCTCGTGGGAGTGTCCAGGAGGTAGAGGGGTAGGTGGTGGTCTGGTTCCAGTGGCTAGCTAGGGTGGTGGCGCAACGAGGTGGTGGTGAGCATCTCGGGTTCACACGATGCCGCTCCGGTGAGGTAAGGTGGATACAGAGAGAGGGAAAACCGGCGAGAGGGAGAGGGAAACGGCGGCGGAGCGAGGGGAGAAGGGGGGTAGAGGTCTAGGGCTGAGGCGCGGGGCTAGGGTAGCTCTTATAGGGGGCTACAGGCGCGGATGGCCGTCGGCGGGCGACAGTGCCGCCGTGGCACCGCTCGATCGGCTGCCGTACTGCGGGAAGAGAGAGGGGAAAAACAGCGAAGGGGTACCGGGCCGCGCGGGAGGTTAGCTGGGCTGGTCTGCGTAGGTTAGCTGCCGCGCGCGCGTCTGTTTTTCCTTTTTCTATTTTTTTTTGTTCTTCTGTTTTTTTTTTGCAGCAAATAGAATAGGAAGAAAAATGGGATTTTTAAGTTAGTAAAATTCTTAGAAAAATTAGGGTGACTTGGTTAGGTCAAAGCAACCAATTGCCAAGTTTGGTTTTTCAAAAGTTCAATTTTTAATTACTGTTTTGTAATTTAAATCAATATTTGAAAGAATTGCTTATTAATTGATTTTTATTAAAAGCAACATGTTTATTAGGGTGAACCTTATTGGTTAAGAAGAACAAGTGATTAGGGTTATTTTGCTGATTTTTATAAGTTGAATTTGGGTACTGTTTGAATGTTTTTTATTTGAATTTGAAATACCATTTGGAATTAATGGATTGATTAAAAGCCCTCATTTTAATAGTTGAACATTATGGAATAATTGGAAACAACATGAGATTTTGGTTTGAACTTTTGATTTGAAAATATTGTAACATGACAAGTATGAAACACAGCATTTGAAATTGTTTGAATTACCATTATGAAAACAAGGAAGAACAGATGCAAAACAAATGCAAACAAGGAAATAAATATGATGACATGATGCAATACTTTAATAAACAAGAAATCAAACATTCTAGGGGTATTTTCATACTTGGGATGTTACATAGCTTCTTCATATATTCTTCTCCTGGTGTAGTAGGCTCCAAAATCTTCATAGTTCGTGCAACTTTGATTCCACTTGTCTATCTTCACTTGTTTATTTGGCTTGTTTCTCGTTGGTATACATTTGGCTTCATCATGGATGTGATTGTTCCTTCACACATAAGAATAATTTGAGGCTAACCTTCCTTAAATAGGATGGCTTGTGTCTTGGTAGGATACTGGTTGTAGGATTCCTGGGGTGATCTCATAGTTTGTTGCATACCAAATGTCCTCTCACCATGGTTGGTGATTGGGTATAGGATTTGGTTTGGCTTAGCATGGATGAGTAGAGATTATAAACAGAGCTAAAGAAATTTCTACCCTAACACATCAGATCAAGGAAACTTATCTTACAAACATCTAATAGTCATTCATCACATCAAACAACAAGGTATAGCATACAACATTGTATTGTCATAACACTCTCAATTTGTATGATCAATACACTAACATGTTAACGTTGTTCTAATAACGTAACTGGATTGGTGGTGTCATCTATATCTTCTTGAGTTTCTTCAAATTCTTCTCTCAATGCCTTGAGTTTTTCTTGATTGTTGTGAAGTCTTAAGTCTTTCATCAAGTTCTTCAATAATCTTGAGTGTAGGTCTTCATGTGGTCACAATATTTCTTACACTTCATGGTATGGTCATTTAGAACAAGAGAAGATATTTTTGAAGGTGAATTCTAGATGAGAGGATATGAGAAAGAATTAGAAATGTACAAATCGAGCAAAATACTTAGAAAATATTAAGTCTCTTTTCTATGGTGATCAACAGAATATTACCAACTTATTGTAGATTGGATATTCACTATAGTGAGAAGGACTAACACCCGCAAGACAATCGGGGAACATGTCTCATGTCTGTGAACATGTGATACGTATCAAACGTATCTATAATTTCTGATGTTCCATGTTGTTTTCATGCCATATGGTACATGTTTTCTATACACTTTATGTCATTTTTATGGATTTTGTGGGACTAACCTATTGACAAGATGCCACAGAGCCAGTTCCTGTTTTCTGCTGTTTTTGGTTTCAGAAAAGTTGTTCTAGAAATATTCTTGGAATTGGACGAAACAAAATCCTAGGGTCTTAGAAATCTGTCACGTACACAGAGTCTGAAGGTAACCCGGAGGGGGCCCCTGGATCCAGCACACGTAGGGTGGTGCCCCCCCTTGGTCGCGCCACCGGGTGGTGTGACCCCCTGGCCGCCCACCGACGTTGCCCTTTTTCCTATTTAAGTTCCTCCCCGGGTAACCCTCAATACCCAAGCCTCCATCCACGAAAAGTTTCGTAGCCGTCGTCATCGTCAATCCTAGTTTGGGAGGGTTCGGAAGCTCTCCCTGGCACCCTGCCGGGAGGGAGAATCGTCGCCGTAAGGCTCTTCATCATCATGCCTGCCTCCGGAGTGATGCGTGAGTAGTTCATCCTTGGACTACAGGTCCATTGCAGTAGCTAGATGGTTGTATTCTCCTCTTTATGCCTCATGTTTAGATCTTGTGAGCTGCCTAACATGATCAAGATAATCTTACTGTGATGCTAGATGTTGTGTTTGCTGGGATCCAATGAATATTGAATGCTATGTCCAGTGATTATGAATCTATCATGTTCATGTTATTTATGATCTTCAATGCTCTCCGTTACTAGTAGATGCTTTGGCCAAGTTGATACTTTTAACTCCAAGAGGGAGTATTTATGCTCGATAATGGGTTCATGCCTCCCTTTCATTCATGCTCGAGTGACAGAAACATAACAAATGGGGGATGTGATGTTGCCTTTAGGGAGAAAACAACAATGTTTTTATTGTTCACATTACACACTTTACATAAGGCAATAATCTGTTGCTTGCAACTTAATACCCGAGGTTTGATTGGATGATGCTCCGAGGGTGGATTATTAGTCATATATGCAGTTGGATAACGGTCTATGAATTATGTTGTAATGCCCGCACGAATCACATAGTAATCATCATGTCATGCATATGCGCTATGGTGCAGCCTTCATATCTGTTAATTGCCCAGCTGTAATTTGTTTACCCAGCATGTTATATGTCTTAGACACCACTAGTGAATTGTGGACCCTGGTCCATTCTTTTACACTGATAATACAACCACTGCAAACATTGTATTCTTTACTGCAATCATTGTTTTCCTCTCATTCACTGACATCATTGTTCTCTTTTTATTTACTGCAAACAAGTACTATTTTCCACACTATACAGATAATCCTTTGTGTTAGCAAAACCGGTGAGATTGACAACCTCACTGTTTCGTTGGGGCAAAGTACTTTGATTGTGTTGCGTAGATTCCACGTTGCTGCTGAGCCTAGTAGTGCGCCCTGCCAACATCAACTGTCTTAATCCTTCAGAAGTGATTTGTTTCTCCTACTGGTCGATTAAACCTCGGTTTCTTTCTGAGGGAAAACTTGTCGCTGCACTCTTCACACCTTACACTTGGGGTCTCCCACGAGCGTGCGTTAACTCCCGCACCATCAACATGCAATGTTTTTCCGGGTCGCTTCATCTCACTATGCCGCTAGGATCCAAAATACTCTAAGGAGTAATAATTGAAGGGAATATGCCCGAGAGGCAATAATAAAATGGTTATTATCTTATTCCTTGTTTATGATGAATGTTTATTTCTCATGCTAGAATTGTATTAACCGGAAACGTTGATACATGTGTGTTTAATAAACAAACAATGGTTCCTAGTAAAGCCTCTCTTTTAACTAGCTCGTTGATTAATAGATGATCACGGTTTCCTGATCATGAACATTGGATGTTGTTAATAACGGGGTCATGTCATTAGAAGAATGATGTGATGAACATATACCCAAGGTGAATATAGCAATACGATCAAGTCATTAAGTTTACATTGTTATATCAAACATACGAAGTAACTTATTCCTTAGACCATGAGATCATGTCAATCACTGATACCGGAAGGGTGCTTTGATGGCATCAAACATCACACCGTAACAGGGTGACTATAAAGGTGCCGTTAGTGTCATGGTGGTATCACGACAAATGTCATAGGATGGCTAAAGTGTTGGGGCCGATGGACGCTGGAGGTATCCGGGGAGGGATCACACGGCGAGTAGCCGCGTGTAGGGTATCTCTAGCACTGCAAACAACAATATCTACCCAGGTTCAGGGCCCTCGTGTGGAGGTAACACCCTTACTCCTGCCTTTTCTCTCTATATGTGTGTAATCCGAGTAGCCACAATACAATGTATGTGTCCTAGCCGAGTAGCCACTCTGCTGCTCTCTCTTGCTCTGGTGTTGTCTCTAGCAAATAAATGCGAAGTGAAGCAACGTCCGTAACGTCCCTCGCGCAGGAGGGGGCGGGGCACCTTATATACTGGTGCCCAGCCGAATAAACAAAGATTAAAAGGTACGGTGATGTGACTAGACCACTGTGACGTTCGCACGCCTCCAAGATCTCGCGCGGAGAAGTCCCGCGCCGTACGGCTGACAGCCCCTGTCCGCTCTGTCAGCCTCACAGCGTAGACCTCCATCCCGTCCTGTCCCCTCTGTACTTGACAAGACTGGACGGCTGCCTGACCCTGCGTCACTGATGATCACAAACCTAGTAAGTTGAACCGCACGTGGGTACGGATGCAGGATACGCGGGATCTCCTGTCAGAACGGCTCCATTGACTTCTGGCCCGAGTAGGATTGCCATCCGTCTACTCAGACCAACTTCTCTACTCGGACGAACGTAACTTCCTTGATATCTTCTCTTGGCCTTTGGTGAGTACGGCCGGATAGAAACCTACCGAGTAGCAGTACCCAGGTAGCCTTTTACCCGGTTAACAACACCTTGACCTTTACTTTTAGCACTTGCCTTACCCCTACTCGGGGGTAACCCCCCGACATTAGTCCCCCAAGCTGGTAGAGTCCAATGAACTTGCTCGCTGGGCCCTACCAGCTTAAAACAAAACTTGTCCTCACGACTGAAAGAGTCCGAGTAAATACCTCCACATGGCCCTTCATATCTCGCCTGAATCTCTTCTTCTCTGAGTGGAACTCCCTTTCTTCTCTGACGCCGAGTAAAAAGACTTTGCGAAATTCCTGCCCACGATCTTGCGGGATGAGACCAAATCTAACTGCTCGTGTGACTAAGGGGCACGTGGCACACGCAGAGACCGCGACGCCTCAGCTCAAACGCAGGCCATGCGCCAGCCTATGCGAATAGGGCCCACGGCCCGTTAGGTCACCTCAACCGCACTCGAGAGCCCACGATCCGGACGTGGGATTAACTGCACCCGTTCCGCGCGCGTTTTGCGCTGTGTGCGTTTCTAACTGTCGGTTAATCCACGCCGCACGATCATTGCACACGATCAATGCCACGTTCAATCCGCCAGTAACGGAAATCCGCAGAGGAGGAATAAATACCTCTGCGCCGCCCCCCATTCCTCTTTCCTGCTATTTCCAATCTCCCGCTCCTCGTCTCCCTCGCCTCCGTCGAGCACTCCGACACCGCGAGTACTCGCTGCGCCGCCGCGAGAGAGAAAGAGAAGCACAACTGCGCACTTCCGCTGAGATCTCCATCTTCTCCGAGCATCTCCGCCTCCATGGCGCCTAGGAATCCCAACGCTGCCGCCCGAGCCGGGTGGGAAGGCTCAGACGTGACGGCGGAGGACTACACCTGGCTCGTCAATACGCGCCGCATCCCTCCCGGCGTTGTCTGCCGCCATCCCGGCGACGAGATCGAGCCGGAACCACAAGAAGGTGAGTATGTCGTCTTCTTGTCCCACTTCGAACGAGGATTTGGCCATCCCATGTCCGATTTCTTTGCCGAATTCCTCCGCCACTTTGGCCTTCAACCCCATCATCTACCTCCCAATGCCAAAGTTTTGCTTTCCACACATGCCGCCCTGTGTGAAGCCTTCCTGGGAGTCTATCCCACAATCCACACCTGGGCCCGATACTTTTTCCTTCGCCGCCAAAAGGTTCCAAGACCTAGCGGCTCCACTGGCCCCCGCGAGATGACCAAGACCGGCGGCGTGATGATGCTCCAGCGATCGACTGGTCATCACCCGCGAGTGAAGGGATTGGACACCGTTCGCAAATGGCAGCGGGGGTTCCTCTACGTGAAGAACGTAGCTCCTGAGGAAGGGACTAGTCATCAACTCACCGTCCTCCAGGCAGAATTGGGGTTACGATCCATCAAAGAATGTGCCAGATGTCCTCTCGGTCGAGAAGCGCCTCACCGAGTTGGTGAAGGTAGGGCTGATGCAGGATGACCCCATCGCCTGCTGGGTCTCGCGCCGAGTGCTCCCGCTACAGAGCCGAGTGCACAAGATGTGCTACATGGGTGGTGCTCGGGACTGCACTCGGACGACTACGTTCGAGCTGAGCAAGGCAGAGGTGGCCATCTGGGAACGGTCCATCATGCAAACATCCCTCACCGAGAACTGGGCGTACGGCTTCGAGCCGTATATCCGCGACCGTCCCATTGAGCAGGTTAGTACTCTGTGCCTTGTGTTTGCACTCTGATACTGAATAGAACTCCTTAGCCTAATATGCTTTGTGTTTGCATGCTATCCCAAGTAGAACTCCTTAGCTTCATATGCTTTATGTTTGCATGCTATCCCGAGTAGAACTCCTTACCTTTATATGCTTTATGTTTGCATGCTATTCCGAGTAGAATTCCTTAGCTTTATATGCTTTATGTTTGCATGCTATCCCGAGTAGAACTCCTTAGCTTTATATGCTTTGTGTTTGCATGCTATTCCGAGTAGAACTCCTTATCTTTATATGCTTTGTGTTTGCATGCTATCCCGAGTAGAACTCCTTAGCTGAGAACTCAACTCACTGTGCTATATGTTTGCAATCTCAGCACATCCCCCGCCAGCGAGAGGAGGACAGTGAGGTCTTTACTGCCAATTGGACCAAAGACCGAGAAGATGATGACGAGACCGCCTACGACACCAAGGATACCCTTTGTATCCCCAATGCCGTCCAACCCGGTAAGTCACGAGCTGGTCCCTCTATTCGGGATTGGTCCGAAGATGAACAAGGTGACCAAGCTCATCCCTCTGCTCATTAGCAACATCCTTTGCCTTCCTTCTCTGTTTCTAAATTTCTTCCTTCCTTTACTCTACAGAGGATCCTGAGGCGGACGACGAGGAGGAACTCATGGATGTTGATCCTTTGTGCGTGGCGGCTCCCAGCACTCGGAAAAGAGTTGGCAGTGATGCCCAAGAACCTCCCCCAAAGAAAGCCAAGAAGAAAGGCGGAAAGAAAGTCGTCGCTTATAGGAGAAAACCCCCTACCAGCAAAGGGTAAGCGTTCCATCCGAGTACCACTTTGTTACCGTTTCCTGTTGCATTTTTATCCTTCTGTCTCTTTGAACTTTTTTATTTCTTCCAGCGCCCCTCTCGACGCTGATGCTGCTGCAGCCTCCACTCGCCCCAAGAGGAAAGCAACCGTGCCCCAAGATCAACTCGTAGATCTCTCGGACGACGATGAAGAGCAGGACAAGCAGGAAAGGACGCGCGCGTCCTCCCCTATCGATGTAGAAGACGATACCGGCACCGAGAACACTGGTGCCGGTGATGATACTGATCCCATCCTCGGACAGCAGCAGCCTGATGCGCAGCAAGCCGCGCAGGACGCTGCCAACGACGAGACGCCGCCATCTCCCCCAGCTGCATCAGCTGGGGAAAATACGGAAGAAAACATCAAGAAGCAAGATGATGCCGCCTTGGAGCGGCCAGACGCCATCCCCGAGCAGCAAGACACCGATGCTGCAGCCCAAGATGATCCCGCGGCCAGGCCGCGGGTAGAAGATGTTATTGATATAAGGCCCGATTCTGCTGCAGAGCAGCGGGTAGAAAAAGACGTGGTGGAGCCCATCCGCCAGGAACAAGTGCAGCCCGACGCAGCACCGGGTAGCCGGCCTCCAGTGCTGCCAACCCAGCAGGTGACTCCACCTAGCGCTCCGATTCCTCCGCCAGTGCTTCTCGCCAAGTGCCTCCATTTGCTTCTCGGCCAGACAAAACTCCAAGCACCAGGAAGATTATTAAGTCTGGGACCGAGGCCGTCCGGCAGCAGCCAAAGCGCGCTGCTTCGCAAGCCGGACAGCAGATGTCGCCCCCCAAGTCCCAAGGCGCGACAGCCGGGAAGCCGACGAGGAGCAAACAGTTAGTGCTTTCCGCGCCCACCTCCAGCACCAACCGGGCTGCTTCTGGTTCTACTGGCCATGTCGAGAGGCAAAGTGCAGGTGCTGGCGGCCGCGCGAAGCCCATCTATCCGGAGTACATGATGACTTTATCTCAGCGCCACGAGATCTCACTGGCAAAGGGAGAGAAGGGGCTGGCTTCTCTGAAAGAAGGCCAAGCTGTGGCGACCACCAAGTCCAAAGGCAAGGAAGCAGCACCAGTTCTTGATCTCTTCTCGCGTGGCGAAGGAGAGAACGAGATCGAATCAGAAGGCCTTACCGCGATCCTGGACCAAGTCGCGTTTGTTGACCCAGTCTGGAACAGCAAAGCACACGGCAACCCAAAATGGAATGGTCTTGAGTTGGGCCCGATTGACCATTAGCGCACTGATTGGAACAAGGCCGATGTCGGTTCTGTTCCCATGACGATCGCTAGCCCCACCTGCACCTTGGCCGGGAAGCTATTCGTCATGCGCAAGGCTGCCGAGGACGTCGAGCAGAGTTATGTTGTAAGTCTTTTCTCTCCTTCTTGCAATTTCCGAGTTGCTGTTTCTCCTTTCTCTTCTCTTTTCCTCTTTTCCTCTTAGCTATTCCCCCTGTCCCCGAGATTCGGGCCGAGTAGGAGAAAACTCAACCGAGTTGCTGTCTACTTGGGACAAATCTTCAAAAGATCTCAAACTTTTTCTCTTATTTTCTGCAGAATAGCCTCCAGAAGAGGACGAAACTGTTCCGCCGGCTACTCTGGAACCACCGCATCGCCAAGGACCGTCTCGAGGCTCTTGAAGCCGAGAAGAAAGACGGTGCTGCGATGGAGCAGGCGGCACTGGACCGCACTATCCAGATTTCTGAAGTTGAAGGTAAGCTTTCAGCAATTCGGTTTGTGCGTTTTGTGTTTACGCCCGTGTTTGCTTTTTTGCTTCATTGTTGTTTTCTCTGCAGGCAAGCTCAATGACCTGATTGAAAAGCATCGCGACTGCGAAGTGTTTGCTTCCTCTGCCTAGAGCAAGATCGCTACTCTGGAGGGTGAGTTGCCTTCCTTCTCTGCACTTGTGTTTCTTTCTACTCGGTTACTCTGCTGACATTGTTGTTCTCTTTGCAGAAGAATACAAGAAATTCCGGGAGCAACACCAGGATTGCCTCATGCCTGCCGAGGTGCGGCAACAGTTGGAAACCCGAGAAGCGGAGATCGAGAAAGAGCGCACCGCCGAGAGGGCGGAGTATGAGAAGATGCAGGTCAAGCTGAAATCTGCCCTCGAGGATGCTATTAACCAAGTTGCTGAGAAGGAGGAGATCAAGACGACCGCCAAAGCCAGAGAGAAAATGCTCGAGATGGAGATCTCGATGCTGAAGGAACATAACCAGCAACTCGTTCTCCAGATCGCAAATGCGCGCCGCATTGAAGACAGGCACATCTCGGACGAGAACGCCTGGAAGATCAAGCTGGGAGCCCTGCTGGTGGATTTGGAACGTGAGTTATCTTTTCTCTGCACCTGACTTGTTTTTCTCTTCTCCGCCTTTTTCTACTTGGTTTTATCTCTTCTCTGCCTCTTTCTACCTGGTTTTATCTCTTCTCTGCCTCTTTCTACCTGGTTTTATCTCTTCTCTGCCTCTTTCTACCTGGTTTTATCTCTTCTCTGCCTCTATTTCTGATCCCAAATAGATCCCTATGCAGACATCTTCCCTGAGCTCCGCTCTGCTGGTGTGCCTACTGTGGAGAAGGCCAGACAGCTCCGGGCTGCATCTGGGATGCCTATCGACAACACTTCCACCATCAACGACTATCTCTTGAATATCAAGTCGCAGATCCGTTCCCTCAAGGGCCTGGGCACCTCCATGGTGTCCACTGGATTCAGACTCCACAAGCTATTCTGGCCGGATCAGGATGTGCCAGAAACCTTCAGCGAGATCGCCGAGCACCTGGACGGAGTGAAGGCCGAGTTGAAGAAATGGCGCGCCTCTGCAGCTCGGGCAGGAGCTGACGAGTTTCTACACTTCATCATCAGCTGGTACGAAAACCTGGATCTCAGCAGAATCCTCACTATCCGTGAAGAGTCCAAGTGGACCACGAACTCCGACTACGTCACTCGCCGGAAAGAGGTGGCATACGAGATCGCCTCCTACGCCGACACCGCCACCTACATCGATGGTCTCCCCGAGCCAGAGACAGAACTTGAAGACGAGGACGAGGATGAGGAAGATGACGACGACATCGCCAGCGAGGACTTGACCGAGTTTGAGGAAGGTGCCGCAAAGGGAGCATCCGAGAAGGGGAAGGCCAAGGTCATCGAGGGGACCGAGCAGCTGGTCAATCCGGAGGAGTACGAGTTGGCCACCAACATAGAGGCCGAGCAGCCACAACCCAGCGCTCAGGAGGCCACCATCACCACCGAGATGGTGCTCGAGCAGGCGGCTCCCGAGCTAGGCATGACTGCCGCTACGCCAACTGATGCCAACCCGCTGCCCAAGACCTAGTCTACCGCGTCCACCTCTGCCACAGATCCCATCTGGTTGCCACCGTGACCTCTGATCCAGCTGCCTCTGCCAACGCCGATGCTGACAACGCCGATGCGGACAACACCGCCACTACCAACAAGTGATTCCTGCAACACTTTTACCTTGAACTTTGATTAGATCCCTGGTATGCCGGGTGCAGATGTAACCGTACAATTATCGTTTCGTTGCTACTCAGTTTTATTCCAGTTTGATATTTTAGCGACTCTGGCTTAATGTCGGGTTGCGTTTCTATGCAATTCCCCGAGTTGCATTTTTTATCCACTCTTTCTTTTTGTCTCAGCTCTTACCTGCAACTTGTTGCTTTTTTGGTAGTCGAGTCACAAGATTTCAAAGTTTGAGTTTCAAAGACTTAGCCACTTAGAAAAATCATAGTAACGCTGCCCACCACTTAGCTGAAAAGAAAGAAAGCAGTAAATAACACTCTATTCGGTTGCCACACGTTTCCTTTCCTTAGCAGTTTTTCGTGTGTTCATTGACCTTTGGCTTGTTCTCTGGCTTGCCATGAAGCCGGGTTGCGGACAGCAGCAGAGTCGCAGAGTTGGCCCGTGGGTTTAAACACACTACTATATATGCTTTTGAAATTCTAAGTGGTTCAACCGAATAGACAAAGTAAGAAATAGAATAGAAACACAAGGAGCAATTTGGACGAGAGCAGTCCCCGAGTTCGAATTCAGATGACCGAATAGAATTTTAACTCGGGTAAGAAAGTACATACACAGTTTGCTCATGAGTGAAAACGTCGGAGTAGAGCTACATTCCAAGGGCGCTTAGATTCCTCTCCAGCTCTATCCGACCTGTTCTTCTGGGGTGCCTGTGCGTCAACTAGATAGTAGGCATCATTGTGCAGAGCCTTGCTCACAATGAAAGGCCCTTCCCACGGAAGAGATAGCTTGTGCATCCCGGCCGTGCGCTGCACGAGCCTAAGGACCATGTCTCCTTCTCGGAAAACCCTTGGGTTCACTTTCCGGCTGTGATAACGCCTCAAGTTTTGCTGGTACACAGCTGAATGTGACGGAGTTAACTCTCTTGCTTCTTCTAGCAGGTCAACATCATTTTCTCGAGCTTCTCTAGCCTCTGCCTCAATGTAGAGGGTTACTCGGGGCGAGTCATGCTCTAGGTCAGTGGGCAACACGGCCTCAACTCCATATACCAGGAAGAATGGTGTGTGTCCGGTTGATCGGTTAGGGGTAGTCCTTAGACTCCACAACACCGCCGGCAACTCGTCTAGCCAACACCCAGGTGTTTTCAGTAGTGGCTCAATTAGCCTTGGCTTTATGCCGGATAGCACCATGACATTTGCTCTTTCAACTTGCCCATTGGAGGCCGGATGCGCAACAGATGCAACATCTAGCCGAATCCGCTTCTCTTTGCAGAATCTCGCAAAAGCACCCTCAGCAAAGTTTGTGCCATTATCAGTAATGATGCTGTGCCGGTAGCCATATCTCAGTATCACATCCTTCAGAAAACTCACAGCTGTGGCTCCATCGCACTTCCGAATAGGTTTGACCTCAATCCATTTGGTGAACTTGTCAACCATGACCAGGATGTGAGTCATGTTGCCTCTAGCCGGCTTGAAAGGGCCAACCATATCCAAACACCAAACTGCAAATGGCCAAGTAATGGGAATGGTCTTCAACTCGGAAGCTGGCATGTGAATCTTACTTGCAAATCTCTGGCAGCCGTTGCACTTTCTCACTATGTCTTCAGCTTGCTTCAAGGCAGTGAGCCAAAAGAAGCCATGCCGAAAAGCCTTGTTGACTAGAGCCCGAGAAGAGGCGTGATGTCCGCATTCTCCTTGGTGTATCTCCACCATAATTTCTTCTCCTTCCTCTGGCTCAACGCAGCGTTGCAGCACGCTAGTAGGACTTCTTCTATGCAGCACCTTGTTGAGAATAGTATAGCCCTTGGATCTTCTATGAATCTGTCTGGTTGTGACCTCGTCACTCGGCAAGGTGCCATCCGCTAGAAAGGATAATATGGGCAGAGCCCAACTCGGTGTCTCCCGCGTGGGAAACACTGGTTCGTCCACTTCCATTGGATCAGCCACCAATACCTCTTCTGAGTTGAGGGCAAGGTCCCGAGTCCCCGAGTACTCAGAAATGACCCCCTCGATGAATGCGACAGTCCCCGAGTTGGGAGGGGCAATCCTCGAGTAAGAAGGGACAGTCCCCGGGTTGCAGGTGCCAGTCCCCGGGTAGGAGATGGCAGTCCCCGGGTTCTCTTTTGCAGCCTACCAATCAATCTCCATGGGAACAGCTTCTTCTCCTGGTAGTGAAGGAACGAAGATAGACTCCGAGTTGGGGGATGGCTTGATGGATGGCTTTCTCAAATGCTCCAAGGCAATCCCAGCCGGGATGAACTACCGAGAAGACCCCAACTTGGACAATTCATCAGCTGCGTCGTTCTCTGCTTGGTGTATATGTTGGAACTCACATCCTTCAAAGAAGCCAGTCATGGTTTGCACCAGAAACCGATATGATGCCATGTTGGCATCCAGAGCATCCCAGGTGCCGGATACCTGCTGCACCACCAAATCTGAGTCGCCATAACAGATGATGCGTTGCACGCCAACCTCCTTGGCTACCTTCAAACCGTGTACCACGGCCTCATACTCTGCCACATTGTTAGATGTCTTGAAATGAATCTGCAGCACGTATTTGAGTTGATCTCTCTTGGGTGACGTAAGCACCACGCCATCACCAAGGCCTTCCTTCACTTTGGAGCCATCAAAATGCATCTTCCAGTAGTTGGTTTCCAGCAAGGGAGGCTCATACTGCACCTCAGCCCAATCCACCAGAAAATCTGCTAAGATTTGTGACTTGATGGCTTCTCTTCTCGCGTACAGAGGAGCGTACGCGCCTATCTCAATCGCCCACTTGGCTACTCTGCCACTTGCTTCCTTGTTGCCCATGATGTCCGAGATGGGAGCGGAACTCACCACCGTGATGGGATGCTCTTGGAAATAGTGCTTCAGCTTCTTGGCGCCCAGGTACACGCCGTAAGTCATCTTCTGGTAATGCGGGTAGTTTTGCTTGGAGTTGGATAGCACTTCACTCAGATAGTACACTGGCCGATGCACAGTCTTGCCTTCCTCTTCTCTTTCCACCACAATCACCACACTGACTACTCGGTTGGTTGCCGCAATGTATAGCAACATTGGCTCTTTGGGTATCCGACTAGCCAGGATGGGAGCGCTACCCAGCATGGCTTTCAACTCCTTGAATGCTACATCAGCTTGTGGTGTCCAGACAAACTTGTCACTTTTCTTCATCAATTGATAAAGAGGCAAGGCCTTCTCGCCCATTCTTCCCAGGAAGCGGCTCAGAGAAGCCAGGCATCCAGTAAACTTCTGCACATCCTTCAGGGATCTCGGCAAAGACATGCTCTCTATAGCTTTTATCTTTGAAGGATTGGCCTCAATGCCCCGACTGGATACCAAGAAGCCGAGTAGCATGCCAGCCGGGACGCCAAAGGTGCATTTAGTTGGGTTCAATTTCATCTTATACTTGCGCAAGTTGGAAAAAGTTTCCTCAATGTCACTAAGCAGAGTATGTGTTTTATTTGTTTTGATGACAATGTCATCTACGTACACCTACACATTCTTGCCAATTTGATCATGCAAGCATTTCTACATGCATCTCTGATAGGTAGCCCCAGCATTCCGCAACCCAAAGCACATGACACGATAGCAATAAGCCCCATACGGGGTAATAAAGGCAGTCTTTATTTGATCATCAGGGTTGAGAGCTATCTGATGAAAACCAGAGTAGGCATCTATGAAAGACAAAAGCTCACAACCAGCAGTGGAATTGATCACCTGATCTATGCGGGGTAGCGGAAATGGATCCTTGGGGCAGGCCTTGTTCAGGTCAGTGTAGTCCACGCACATACGCCATGCGGTGTCGGCCTTGGGGTCCTCCTTCTTCTTCTCAACCATAACCGGGTTGGCTAGCCAGTCCGGATGCAATACCTCCATGATAAAGTTGCTTATCAGCAACTTGGTGATCTGATCACTGATAGCTTTCCTCCTCTCATCACCAAAGCGGCGCATAGCCTGCTTAACCGGCTTGGCGTCATGCCGCACATGTAGCGAGTGCTCAACCAACTCCCTCGGGACACCCGGCAGGTCCTCATTGGACCAGGCGAAGACGTCCCGATTCTCACGGAGGAAGTGGATGAGCTCGTTTTCCTATTTCTCTCCCAACCCGGCGCCAACGATGGCAACACGGTCTGGGAACTCAGGATCGACATGGACCTTCTTTGTCTCCTGGGACGCCTGGAACGTAGTCCCGTACTGGGAACTCGGCATGCCAGGCGCGCCACCTTGCGCTGCTTGCGCCATAGCCACCACCTCGTACATCTTCTTCTTCTCGGCCGCAATGACCATGGATTCCGCCAGCTGAGAACTAGCAGAGGCACACTCCAAAGACCTCTTGTAATCACCCGAGATGGTGATGACTCCATTGGGACCAGGAATTTTCATCTTCAGGTAAGCAACATGGGTTGAAGCCATAAACTTGGTGAGGGCAAGCCTACCGAGAAGAGCATGGTAGGGGCTCTGAAGATCAACCACCTCGAACTGGACGGACTCGGTGCGGCAGTTCTCCCTGGTACCGAATAGGACATCAACCCAGATGCGGCCGATTGGAGCACAAGATACTCCCGGCACAATGCCATGAAATGTAGTACTGCTGGGTAGCAGCATGTTCTCGGCAAGGCCGAGCTTCTCCAGTGTATCCCGGTACATGATGTTGATGCTGCTGTCGTTATGTATCAGCACCTTGGTGAACCTGACATTCTTCTGAGTTCCCAAGAAGGTGGGATCCACCACCAGAGCATAGCTACCCGGGTTAGGCATCACCATGGGATGATCAGCTCTGGACCAAGTGATCTCTTGGTCGCACCAGTGCATGTAGTGGGGCACAGCCGGGATCACGGTGTTTACCTCCATCGCACGCCTGTGCAATGACTGCTTGTCGACTGGCTCGGTGGTGAAGTCATGTAGCTCTCATGGTGCTCCTGGTACTGGTTGCGGTCTCCACCACCATTGTTGTTGTTGTTGTTGTTGCCTTGGTTGTTGTTGTTGTTGTTGTTGTTTTTGTTGTTCCTGTTGTTGCGGGTGTAGAAGTTGCGGTTGCAGTTGTTGTTGTTGTTGTTGTTGTTGTAGTTGCGGTTGGCTCCCTAAGCCACTTGATTCACATTCTCCCTTCTCGGAAACACTTCAGGCCTGGGAGCAGCTGCCCGAATAGGCTGCACATTGGCATTCGCAGCCGGCAGGGGAAGAGGAGGGGGCAGGTCTTCATTCTTGATGCGGTCCCACCAGCTGCACTGTCGGGTAGTGTGGTTGGCTTGCCTACTCGGATGCCGAGTATGGAAGCTGCATGGCCCATCCTTCATGTTTCCGAAGACAAAACTCGGAGCTGAATCCGAGTTGCCGATACCCTGCTGGGGAGCAGTGTTATGTTTCTTGATGCCTTGGCCCTGATTCTGGTTTTGCCCGTATTGGGCTCCAGCAGTTTTTTGCTTTGGCTGCTCCCAGCAGCTGTGGTCACAGCATTCACCTCCTCTGGATCATACCGAGTATCAACGCGGTCGCCTATGCGCTTGTTGTGGAAGTCATTGCGCTTGTTGTTGTCATAGTGCTTCCGTCTTGGCTCAGGAGAATCAAGCAGAGGCTGAGTAGGATCGCCGAGTTCATACATATCTGCAATCTTGATTGTTTCGGCGAGAGTACTCGGCATCTCTCTCTGCAGCTTCTGCCACAACATGCTGCCATGCCTGCAGCCCTGAGCGAACCAAGTAATGGCCTGAGCCTCATTCACACCTTCACAGGTGTTCCTCAATGTACTCCACCGAGTAAGGTACTCGCGGTTAGTTTCCTCTTCTCGCTGCTTGCAAGCAGACAGTTGTTGCGGCCCATTCGGCCTCTTGTAGGTGCTGGTGAAGTTGCTGATGAAGGCTTCCGAGAAGTCTAGCCAGCAGTTGATACTGTCTTTGGGCAGGTTGTTGAGCCAAGTCCGAGCTGGGCCCTCTAGCATTTGCGGAACATACCGCACAACCCATCTCCGGTTGCCGCCTGCAATGTGCACGGCGGTAACATAGTCACTCAGCCAGTCTTCCAGCTTGGTGCTGCCATTGTAGCACTTGGTCCCCCTGGCCATCTCAAAATGGTTCACGGAGGGCTCCTCCATGATGCAACGACCAAAGCAGTCTGGGCCAGGTGGCCCCTTGTTCTCGAGCTGAGTAGACCGATTGATCCGGTCCAGCTTGTACCTTGCATCACTGGGCTCCAACATGCGGTCACCCACGCGATCAGTGACATCTCTTGGATCAGCATAACCGGCTAGACCCATCGCCGAGTAGCCATCATCGTAGCGGTTCTCGTGCACAACTGCGGGCTGCACCACCGGGTTGGCTGCTGGTGCAGCCGCACGCGGCTGTGCTGCCGCTGGCTGCTGCGTCCTCTGTCGAGTAGGCTGAGCAGCAGGACGCCGAGAAGGTCCTGCATGGTTTCCTCCTTGCTCCTTATTGTGAGCTTTATTGGCCTGATAGCCTGCTCCTACAGAGTTGTTTTTCTGACCGGGCTGCCGCGGCACAGCGTGCTGTTTGCGGCGACAGCCGGGTCGTACACCTGCATCTGTTTGTTTTTCCCAGAGTTCACACTCTGGTCTCTATCCCCACCGGGAAGCGGTGATGACGCCTGGTCCTGAGATCTCATCCCATGAGAGTGAACAACATGGGATGCGCCAGCACCCGGATTGGCTTTCCGGAACTCCTTGTTCTGCCTGCCAGTCTCTAACACTAGCTCGTTGAGTCTCTCCTGCTGCCTAGCGCGCGCGTCGCCAGTGAGATGCGGCAACTCAGCAGCCACTGCCTCTGCAGCCCTAAGAGTTTTGGCGGGGGTGCTGTATCTAGGCCTACCAACAGTTTCCAAACTAGCAGATTGGCTAGCATCCCTACCATCTCTAGCCAGCTCAGCGCCTAAGTTGCGACGAGTAACGCCTATCTTGCTAGGCAGCCTAGAAACAGGAGTAAAGCCATGCGCTGCATTGTACTTATTTTGCGCAAGGTTGAGCTCAAGCCTAACCTTCTCCAGCTCCTGGGTCTCCGCGAGTAGCGCTTGACGCTGCTGCTCGATCTGCGCCCTCATGGCGGCGAGTTCCTGAAGGGGAAAATAGCATAGAAAACAAAAATTTTCCTACGCGAGAGATACCCGAAAGGCCAAGATCTAATCTATGAGACGCAGTGCAACGGGCAACAAGAGGGTTAAGGAGAACACATACCCTCGAAGACTCAAAGTGGTACGAGATCAAATCTCGTTGTTGGCGTAGTCGTACTCACACCGATCCCGATAGCGAGAAGATGGCACCGCAATCCGGCGGTGCATCCGTGATCGGTCACACGTACGGTTGATGACGACCTCCGTTCCCTCGTTCCAGCGGGGCGTGGAAGTAGAGGATCCCTCGGAACTCCAGCAGCACGACGACGTGGTGGTGGTGAAGAATCCCACGGTCAGGGCTTCGCCAAGCCGGAGACCATGAAATGGAGCAGCGGGTGGAGGGAAAGGGAAGTGGACAAGTGTGTGGAGGAGGGAGAGCTCTCACCCTCCTTTTATAGGAGAGGGGGAGGCAGCCCAAGGGGGGTGCGGCCAGCCCCATGGTGTGCCCCCACCTCTTCCCTCATGATGTGAGTGGACACTCCACTCACACCCACTCATTTTCCTTTAAACCCCACTTAGAAAATCCAAGAGTTTTTCTTTAATAAATCAATAAAACATTTTTATTTCTTTATTTCAGCATTTGTTAATTCTATTAACAAACATTTGCATAAAGCACCTCGAATCATTTGTTAATTCTATTAACAACCATTCGACGAAAAACCCCTTGAACTATTTCAATTCTCCCCGAAACAATTTCGGTGCTGTCCAAAATATTCTTCGATATTCCGTATCCTCTCAAACGCGTCATCGAACCTTAAGTGTGTCACCCTACGGTTCGCGAATAAGATAGACATGATCGAGACTCCTCTCCGATCAATAATCAACAGCGGGATCTGGAGATCCGTGATGACTCCTATATATTCAACGATGACTCTCGTGATCGTGTGAACCAACAACACCGTGAACTATTCCCTTTGTCTCGCGATATTTTACTTGTCCGAGATTCGATCATTGGTATCAACCATACCTTGTTCAATCTCGTTACCGACAAGTACTCTTTTCTCGTTCCCGTGACATAACATCCTTTGTGATCATATCACGTGCTTGCAAGCGGTTTCGATGTGATATCACCGAGAGGGCCCAGAGTATATCTCTCCGTCATTTGGATGGACAAATCCCACTCTTGATCCATGATCCTCAACTAATACTTTACGAATACTCAACGACACCTTTATAGTCACCCTGTTACGGTGTGATGTTTGATGCCATCAAAGCACTCTTCCGGTATTAGTGATTAACATGATCTCATGGTCTAAGGAATAAGTTACTTCGTGTGTTTGATATAACAATGTAAACTAAATGACTTGATCGCATTGCTATATTCTCTTTGGGTATATGTTCATCACATCATTCTTCTAATGACATGACCCCTATATTAATAACATCCAATGTTCATGATCAGGAAACCTTGATCATCTATTAATCAACGAGCTAGTTAAAAGAGAGGCTTTACTAGGAACCATTGTTTGTTTATTAAGCACACATGTATCAACGTTTCCGGTTAATACAATTCTAGCATGAGAAATAAACATTCATCATAAACAAGGAATAAGATAATAACCATTTTATTATTGCCTCTCGGGCATATTCCCTTCAGTCTCCCACTTGCACTAGAGTCAATAATCTAGTCTGTAAGCACTTAACACATATGACGTTCCAGTGTTATTACCATGCTTCGCATGTGGTAAACATCATCAAAAAGATCTGAACTGTTCAGGTCCTTATTGTATTTGCATGTTCTTTGCGTCTACATGCATCACTCATTCTCTAATGAGATGGCTTTGTATATATATGGTCAATCGGTCAAAACTTAATTCCTCAGCTTAAACTGATGTCACTAACATTGTGAAAATGTAGCTTCATAGTGTTAGCATTCTTGGAAATTCACCAAGTTCCGGTGATACCTTAATTCCTCAGCTTAAACTGATGTTACTAACATTGTGAAAATGTAGCTTCAAAGTTTTAGCATTCTTGGAAATTCACCAAGTTCAATAAAGAACTCCTTGACACAAAATACGCTTATTATCAGTTGTTAACACAACGATATACTTTAGCCTTTGTTGTAGTATCTGTCACAATATTTTAATTTTGAAACTCTTTCAAATCCAGCATGGAACTTTCTTCCATCCTATTGTGCTACCGTTCATCACATATTTTAATTGAGATAAAATTACTTGAATAAATGACAAGACTATTAGTGTAACATATTACAACTAATATTTTGTCATTACTATATAGGAAAACATATCCTTAGCATTTCTAAAATGACACAAGGATCTCTCCCACTGTCGTCTAATCATCATATGAATTATCCTACTATAACTTTTTATAGCATAGGACTCATCTGGTTGTGTACATAGCATGGAAACATGACTTAGAAATCTCAATTTCAATGATGCTCATCATGTGTCAAAACACATGAATCTTGCTCAATTATTTTCCATGTGACAAGAACTCCTTCTTATCAATTTTATATTGACTTACTTCAATATTTCATCTATGTAATTTGGCTTCAATCATATCAGGCGCTTGAATCCATCTTTTATAGACATCGATGCCCAATATCTTCCAAGCCTTTCATCAATATGAAAATCTTAACCGTGTTAATTTAAAATACATATTTTCCAATCAACCATATGTCATCTACATAAAGTATTGGAAATATGTCATAGCGCTCCCACTTAATTTCTTGTAACTTTACAAGCATCTTTATCGTTCATGATGGAATCAAACTCTTTTGATAACTTCATTAAGGTAAAGATTTCAACTTCGTTATGCTCACTTCAACCATTGAAGTGTGCATACCTTTCTAGCAACCTTTTTGAATTTTACAAAACTCTCAGACTGTGTCAAGTACACATCCTTGATAAAACTTCCTTGAGAGGAGAGTTGGTTTTGTTATTCAACTACCATATCATAATATGTAACTTTGCTAGAACTATCTGCAAAGACTAAGCATCACTACGGAAGATCAAAATCTTGTAGTAGTGAACTCTTTGAACTTCGTCGAAAACAACTTTTCGATAAGTACAACTTTCAAAGGATGTAAAATCCATGTCTTTGTCGCTATATAGACCCTTTTGCTATCGTTAGGCATCATGCCTATCGAAAGGACTACCAAGTCACATACTTGATATTCATACAAGGATACTATGGCGGATATAATGACTCATAGTCAATTTTACGAAGCCAGGGCCCATCATTTGCTTCCTTTATAAGGTTCAGGTCCTTTTGTTGTCAAAACAACACTTTACACTTAAACCACAAGTTGTTCTAAGTACAAAGTTTTTGGACTTTACTGGTACAGTTCGCAAACTCATTTGAAGTATCTACAACATTTGTAGTGTCTTCTACTTAGTCAAAATAGTAAACCCCGTAACAACTTCCAGTGCTGCGCTACTCTTGACATGATAACGAAGATTCTCTAATCTCGTTGAGTTTGTACTGTGCTCCCACTCACTTGTTTCGCAAGAACTACTTTCTCGAGAAATCAACCCTTTCTGACAAACAACATTTGTCTTTTGGTTCGGTGATAGGAGAAATACCCAATGTTTTATTTAGGATAACCTTATAAACATATATTTATCCTATTTTGGTTGTAAACATTTTACACATGCTATGCATACCAAAACTTAAGAAAGTGACAATTCGGGTCACTACCCAAACCATATCTTATATGTTGTCAATTTCAGCGGATCATGATGGTGCTCTTTTCAGTGTAAAAGCGGTTGTCACTAATGTATAAACTACAAAATTATAATGGCAATTTTATTAATCTTACCATGTCAAACAAGGTTTGATTTTTGTCTCTCGAACACTCCAAACTAATGTGGGGTAATTCGAGTAATATAAGTTGTAGAACAATTCTGCAACTTCTCAGATGTTTTGCTAAACTTGTAACTCAAACTTTATCCTTTATGATCCAATCATAAATACTTGATTATCTTGTTACATTGATTTTAACTTCATATTAACAACCTTTTGAACCAATTCAAAATGTCAAACTCTGTTTCCTTTAAATAGATATACTCACATATCTACTTAAATCATCGACAGAATTTTATGAAGGAAAAATTAATCCACCATACATGACTATACATAATGGACTATATACATCAATATGTATAATCTCCACTAAATTAGTCGTCCATTCTACTTTGGCCTATGAACGGAGTTCTAGTCATCTTTTGGAAGAGGTCTCACAAGCGTCAATTTACTCAAAACAAAATGACTCCGGAAGTCCATCAATATGGAGTTCCTTCATGTTTTCCTTTCCGATATGAACTAAAATGGTGGTGTCACAATTTAAGTGAAAATCTTTTACGTCTTGCAACGTTTAGCATTCAGTCTTATAGATGTTTACTTTACCAACATGATTTATATTAACATATCCATCAATTATGGAATATGGTCATCGTTTGAACAATCTCATTTGTTCTCACAAAAGACTAGAACAAAATAACAACTTATTAAGTTCTTAAAATAAATCTTGAATGTTTGGTTTGATACTACAATGAACACAATAACACTTTATTTATGTTCTTGTCATAATCGATTCCACATCTATTACTAGTTCCTTTTTAGGCCCTTGTATTTCTTGCATTGAGTTGCTTTGTATGACAACTCATACCAACCAATGTGGTATCAAAATACCCAAAAATACTTTGTTAACTAGTAATACATCTATAACTTGTATATCAAGCCTATACTCCTGAGCTGGACTTTCAGTTGTCTTCTTTTTCTGCCATATATCTTTTGTAATTCTATTTTCAATATACCATTTCCTTTATAGAAAAATCATTCAACATCAAACAATGCTAGTCTTACTAGCTCATTTTCTTTGGCGTGTTAGTCATATACTATCACCCATTGATTCATACTTTGAGTTTGATTGTTCTACTAATATCACCATATTAATAGTATTCTTCTAGATTCCACTCTTAGCAATCTCCAAGTAAGGTAAATGACTTTAACCATACTTTTAATCCATCCTATCATAACAATTTTATGATTAAGCTACTATAGCTCGAAAGAAGGGATTTAGAGGATAATTTTTAGCGCCCAATTTCTTGGAATATTCAAACGCCTAGCGTATTCAATCATTGCATATATTCAGATAATATAAGCAAACATTGTCACGCTAAATTTGCATATATTCAGATAATATAAGCAAACATTGTCACGCTAAATTGTATTCAGTCATGTTGCCACAAATAAGTTTCTAGATATCAATATATCTTTCACTTGATTGTTTCTGAAGACAACTCTTTTTAGTTCCTAAATCACCTTGATCAACAAAACATTCTTTTGAAGATAAAGTA
Source organism: Alopecurus myosuroides (assembly GCA_028641055.1). Lineage (NCBI taxonomy): Eukaryota > Viridiplantae > Streptophyta > Magnoliopsida > Poales > Poaceae > Alopecurus > Alopecurus myosuroides. The sequence goes on from CM054059.1 coordinate 154,902,518, forward strand.
ATACGGAAGCAACCATGACTCTGGATTCTAAGTAGGAATTATTTGCTCTCTAGATCAATTAATCATTAATCACATGGAGCTAGGTAGGAAATACCAAAAATCTACAATAGGACTCAATTTTAAATTTCACTAATACAGTACCAATCTTAAATGGTATTTACCAGATCATAACAGTTATATCTCAATTAACAATCTAAGTGTAAGGTAATTATAGATGCCAATGAATACTACAATTTGTGCAAATTCACTTTGATTTGTTGTTCATGATAAATAAGTTCAAGTTAATTCAAAAAATTAAACCATGAACTCCCACTCAAAAACAACATCCCTCTTAGTCGTCTTTAGTGATTACACGAACCAAATTCACTACACCAAAACCGATCATCACGTGAGATGATGTAGCTTCAAAGGCGAACATCTACATGTTCATCATATCATCCATATGACTCATGCTTTACCTTTCGGTTACGTGTTCCGAGGCCATGTCTGTACATGCTAGGCTCGCCAAGTAGAACCGTAGTATTGCGTGTGTTTCAAGGCCATGTCTGTACATGCTAGGCTTGAAAACACCCGTTGTATGCGAACGTTGAGTCTGTCACACCCGATCATCACGTGGTGTCTCGAAACGACGAACTTTCTTAACGGTGCATACTTAAGGAAGAACACATTATTATCTTGATATTAAGTGAGAGGGATCATCTTATAATGCTACCGTCGCTATCTAATCAAAACAAGATGCATAAAAGTATTAACATCACATACATCACATGTAAGGATAACGTGATATGATATGGCCCTCCTTGCACTTGATCTCCATCATGTGCATTATGGTATGATCTCAATCATTCCACCGGCGTGGTACCAAGTACCACGGTACCCCAAACTTGATTGTCCATCAATAAGAAGACAACCATATGGATACCTTCCGGTATATCAATAATTTACAAAATAGATCATCTCATAATCAAATTTGTAATATTGACCATATCAATTCACATGCCCAGCAAAACCTAGTTAGACGCTTCTAATTTATTTATTTTTTGCATATTTTACGTGGCTTAGGGCTTTCGAGGATAGAACCGTTCATACCTAGGAACATCAACCACAACGTTGATAAACACATTTTTAACAACCCTTCATAGATTAGATCTTAACTATAGTAGGAGAAACAGACACCCGCAAGCCACTTATGCAATACAAGTTGCATGTCAGTTGTGGAACAAGTCTCATGTACGTGGACATGTAAGGTTAGTCCGGGCCGCTTCATCCCACTATGCCACTAAGATCATAAAATAATCAAGGAGGTAATAACATGATCATCAACGCCCACATACACCTATGTGTTCTACCCGTACAAAACATCTACGCATAGATACGGCTCTGATACCACTGAAGGGGAACGTAGCATAGAAAACAAAAAATTTCCTACGCGAGAGATACCCGAAAGGCCAAGATCTAATCTATGAGACGAAGTGCAACGGGCAACAAGAGGGTTAAGGAGAACACATACCCTCGAAGACTCAAAGTGGTACGAGATCAAATCTCGTTGTTGGCGTAGTCGTACTCACACCGATCCCGATAGCGAGAAGATGGCACCGCAATCCGGCGGTGCATCCGTGATCGGTCACACGTACGGTTGATGACGACCTCCGTTCCCTCGTCCCAGCGGGGCGCGGAAGTAGAGGATCCCTCGGAACTCCAGCAGCACGACGACGTGGTGGTGGTGAAGAATCCCACGGTCAGGGCTTCGCCAAGCCGGAGACCATGAAATGGAGCAGCGGGTGGAGGGAAAGGGAAGTGGACAAGTGTGTGGAGGAGGGAGAGCTCTCACCCTCCTTTTATAGGAGAGGGGGGAGGCAGCCCAAGGGGGGTGCGGCCAGCCCCATGGTGTGCCCCCACCTCTTCCCTCATGATGTGAGTGGACACTCCACTCACACCCACTCATTTTCCTTTAAACCCCACTTAGAAAATCCAAGAGTTTTTCTTTAATAAATCAATAAAACATTTTTATTTCTTTATTTCAGCATTTGTTAATTCTATTAACAAACATTTGCATAAAGCACCTCGAATCATTTGTTAATTCTATTAACAACCATTCGACGAAAAACCCCTTGAACTATTTCAATTTTCCCCGAAACAATTTCGGTGCTGTCCAAAATATTCTTCGATATTCCGTATCCTCTCAAACGCGTCATCGAACCATAAGTGTGTCACCCTACGGTTCGCGAATAAGATAGACATGATCGAGACTCCTCTCCGATCAATAATCAACAGCGGGATCTAGAGATCCGTGATGACTCCTATATATTCAACGATGACTCTCGTGATCGTGTGAACCAACAACGCCGTGAACTATTCCCTTTGTCTCGCGATATTTTACTTGTCCGAGATTCGATCATTGGTATCAACCATACCTTGTTCAATCTCGTTACCGACAAGTACTCTTTTCTCGTTCCCGTGACATAACATCCTTTGTGATCATATCACGTGCTTGCAAGCGGTTTCGGTGTGATATCACCGAGAGGGCCCAGAGTATATCTCTCCATCATTTGGATGGACAAATCCCACTCTTGATCCATGATCCTCAACTAATACTTTCCGAATACTCAACGACACCTTTATAGTCACCCTGTTACGGTGTGATGTTTGATGCCATCAAAGCACTCTTCCGGTATCAGTGATTAACATGATCTCATGGTCTAAGGAATAAGTTACTTCGTGTGTTTGATATAACAATGTAAACTAAATGACTTGATCGCATTGCTATATTCTCTTTGGGTATATGTTAATCACATCATTCTTCTAATGACATGACCCCGTTATTAATAACATCCAATGTTCATGATCAGGAAACCTTGATCATCTATTAATCAACGAGCTAGTTAAAAGAGAGGCTTTACTAGGAACCATTGTTTGTTTATTAAGCACACATGTATCAACGTTTCCGGTTAATACAATTCTAGCATGAGAAATAAACATTCATCATAAACAAGGAATAAGATAATAACCATTTTATTATTGCCTCTCGGGCATATTCCCTTCAGTTCCGCCTCGGTGGGTTGCGGCATACCCAGCTGCACGGTTGCGCCTCCGCGAGCAACTGGGATCGCCGTAGACGTGGAAGGAGGCAAGTTCTGGTCCTTCTCGAAGGGCTTGTGGACCCTAGCACCCACAGGTTCCTCGATGACGCCAGCGGCAGCGGCCGCGCCCTTCCCGGCATCGATAGCCGGGCCTGTCATCATCACCTCCATGCTGTCCGGAGAGGAGCCAGTTGGCTTCTCGCGGGCAGCGTGTACAGCAGGAGGATCCTCCGCGACGAGCACCACCTATGGAAACTCGCGGATGACGATGGTGGCGACGTAGACCAGGTGCGTGCCGAAGGAGAGCACCGAGCCACCTGCGGGCATGGGCCTGCCGCCGAAATCTCCGGCGTTGTCGATGACGAAGTCGAAGGAGCCGAATCTGTGGACAAGGCCACAGACCACGCGCTCCCCTGAAGCTGAAACCGGTCCCGTCCGAATGTGAACTCCAGCCAGCGCCGCTCGTAGCCCCACGGTGGGCGCCAACTGTCGTGGTGGTATCATGGCAGATGCCATAGGATGGCTAAAGTGTTGGGGCCGATGGACGCTGGAGGTATCCGGGGAGGGATCACACGGCGAGTAGCCGCGTGTAGGGTATCTCTAGCACTGCAAACAACAAGATCTACCCAGGTTCAGGGCCCTCGTGTGGAGGTAACACCCCTACTCCTGCCTTTTCTCTCTATATGTGTGTAATCCGAGTAGCCACAATACAATGTATGTGTCCTAGCCGAGTAGGCACTCTGTTGCTCTCTCTCGCTCTGGTGTTGTCTCTAGCAAATAAATGCGAAGTGAAGCAACGTCCGTAACGTCCCTCGCACAGGAGGGGGCGGGGCACCTTATATACTGGTGCCCAGCCGAATAAACAAAGATTAAAAGGTACGGTGATGTGACTAGACCACTATGACGTTCGCACGCCTCCGAGATCTCGCGCGGAGAAGTGTCGCGCCGTACGGCTGACAGCCCCTGTCCGCTCTGTCAGCCTCACAGCGTAGACCTCCATCCCGTCCTGTCCCCTCTGTACTTGGCAAGACTGGACGGCTGCATAACCCTGCGTCACTGATGATCACAAACCTAGTAAGTTGAACCGCACGCGGGTACGGACGCAGGATACGCGGGATCTCCTGTCAGAACGGCTCCATTGACTTCTGGCCCGAGTAGGATTGCCATCCGTCTACTCAGACCAACTTCTCTACTCAGACGAACGTAACTTCCTTGATATCTTCTCTTGGCCTTTGGTGAGTACGGCCGGATAGAAACCTACCGAGTAGCAGTACCCGGGTAGCCTTTTACCCGGTCAACAGCACCTTGACCTTTACTTTTATCACTTTCCTTACCCCTACTCAGGGGTAACCCCCCGACAGTTAGGTATTCGGAAAGTATTAGTTGAGGATGATGGATCAAGAGTGGTACTTGTCCATCCAAAATGACGGAGAGATATACTATGGGACCTCTCGGTGATATCACATCGAAACCGCTTGCAAGCACGTGATATGATCACAAGGATGTTATATCACGGGAACGAGCAAAGAGTACTTGTCGGTAACGAGATTGAACAAGGTATGGTTGATACCAATGATCGAATCTCGGACAAGTAAAATATCGCGAGACAAAGGGAATAGTTCACGACGTTGTTGGTTCACACGATCACGAGAGTCATCGTTGAATATATAGGAGTCATCACGGATCTCCAGATCCCGTTGTTGATTATTGATCGGAGAGGAGTCTCGATCATGTCTGTCTTATTCGTGAACCGTAGGGTGACACACTTAAGGTTCGATGACGCGTTTGAGAGGATACGGAATATCGAAGAATATTTTGGGCAGCACCGAAACTGTTTCGGGAAAAATTGGAATAGTTCAAGGGGTTTTTTGTCGAGTGGTTTTTTTTTTGAACCTAAACTATGGGGTTAAACCCCATAGCATTTTATTTATTAAAACCAAAGAGTCTGTACAAAAAGAGATTACAAAATATATACATCTCCAAGCAGGATCAAGCAAGATGTTGTATCCAGTGGAGTAACAGTTGTAAATGTTTGTCCTTCACCCGATGTGTATGCATGGTGATATCATGAAGAAAGTTTCTTTTCCAAGCCCTGAAGGTTGGCATAATGTGTTGAAAAACAGCCTCATTGCGTACTTTCCAAATGTGCCACAAAGCAATAATGACCACCTCTGCAAAGAACGGTTTATCAAACCTTTTCCTAGCATCATAGAAAACCTGATCAAAGTTGTCTCCATCTCCCCAGTGTATCTGAAGATAGGACCAGATGCGGGCACTAAAATTGCAGTTGAAGAAAAGATGCATCCAGTCCTCTGTTTGTTGAGTGGGACATAGCGCACAATGGAAGATATCAGTCACATTCCAATGATGGCGCCGCAGCATATCCCTAGTGTTCAATCGATCACTGACCAATAGCCACGCAAAAAATTTGATGCGGAGGAGAACCTTACTTTTCCAAATCCAAGTATAGATTTTTGCAGCCTTCTGATCCTTAAAACAGTAGTGATAGAAACGGTTTGAGGAATACTGTCCCCCTTTCCATATAGTATTCCACTGATCATCTGTCGAATGATCTAGCTGCACGTGCTGCAAAGCGACCTCCCAGCTCAGAAACTCTTGGTAAGCTAAATGTGAAAGAGGTAGTTCGAAGAGTTGAGTCCTGTCTATGGAGTTGACCACTTCCCGAACTGAAAGTTTATCGTCAATCACAAAGGAGAAAAGGCGTGGGTATGTATCACAGAACCTACTGCCATGCCAATGATCAGACCAGAAAAGAGCAGTGTCACCCCTCCCAATAGAAACCCTACTGACCTTGAAATATAGAGGGGATAGCTTGATAATGTCCCTCCACCAAAAGGAACCACAGGGTGCTGCTGCTTGTGGGACACCATTTGGATAATAATTCCACACCAAATCCACCCAAGGTAGCTGCGCTTTGTTAAAAAAATTGTGTAAATGTTTGATGAGCAGACCCTGATTCTGTTTCTGAAAGTCCACAATACCTAGTCCACCTGCACTCCTAGGTTTGCAGATCATGTCCAACGAAGCTAAGGATTGTTTCTTGGAGTCAGGATGATTTCCTCTCCAAAGGCATTGTCCGATGATTCTGTAAATCTGTTTTAAGATACCAGCTGGCAGTTCCAATGAACACAGAAAGTATACCGGCATAGAGGACAAACATGAGTTGATGAGTTGTAATCTACCACCATAGGCTAAAAAAGTAGAACTTGTTGTGAGTCTTCTCTCTAGCTTAGTGACCAGAGGCATTAAGTCCACTATTCTAGGTCTCGTGGTACCCAGGGGGAGACCCAAATAAGTAAAAGGGAAAGAACCAACCACACACCCAAAAGCCAAGGCCAAATCATTTACCTCCTCATCCGAAATGTTAATGGGCAGCATGCAAGATTTATGGAAATTGACATGTAATCCAGTGGATATACTGAAATCTTGCAGTGCTTTCTTTAAAATATCCAGCTGAGAAGCCTCTGCCTGTAAGAGCAATATCGTATCATCTGCATATTGTACCACTGGGAAGTCCCGATCACCAATCTCAATAGGTAATTTCAATAAACCCCTCTCCTTTAGATCATTAACCACATATTGTAGAATTTCTGCCCCGAGCACAAAGAGTAATGGTGACAGTGGGTCACCCTGTCTCACTCCTCTTCTACACTTGAATTTTCTGCGTGGGACTCCATTTACTAAAACCGATGAAGTGCCTGTTTCCAACAGAATTTTCACCCAAAATATGAACTTCTCTGGGAAACCCAACTGCCTCAACACCTGATAAATTGCCTCATGCTCCACTGAGTCAAAAGCCTTTTCAAAATCTAATTTGAGTATCACAATTGGATTTTTTGAGGCCTTGCATTGATGAATATACTCAAAAGTCCAAGCCAGGCAGTCATGAATGGTTCTGCCTTTGATGAAACCATATTGGTTCTTGTGAATACAATCAAGAATCCTTACCTGAAGCCTATCTGCCACCATCTTGGTTAAAAAATTTAAACAAGTGTTTGTGAGTGATATTGGTCTGTAATCATTGATGGTTTCAGGAGATGATTTCTTGGGAACTAGAGTGATAAAAGAAGAGTTAATATTTTCCAGGCATATTGACTTGTTATGAAAATCTCTGGCAAGGGCATAGAAATCCTCCTTTATGATATGCCAGCATTTCTTTAAGAACATTCCATTAAATCCATCTGGACCAGGAGCTTTATCCACAGGCATTTCCTTGATGAGATCATCCATTTCCTTGTTAGAGAAGGGTATAATAAGATCATCCAGATCACTAACTCTGTGTATCATTTCCTGAAGCTGAAACATCATATTGATTCCTTCAGAAGTTCCCATCCTGTTCTTATAGCATTCCCATGCTACATGAGCCATTTGATCATGATCAGTGACCACATGACCATCTGCAATAACAAGACTAGAAATTGAATTTCTTCTATATCTTTTTGTGGCCATAGCATGAAAGAACTTAGTGTTTTCTTCCCCCAATTTCATCCATCTAATGGAACAACGTTTTCGCCAATACTGATACTGACACTTAAGCAGACTCTCATGGTGCAATTTAACAAGTTTTCGAAAATTGGCCTCATGTAAAAACAAGGTCCTATTCTCTTCAAGTTCATCAAGGAATAGGATAACCACATTGCACCTGGCAATTAGCAATTTCAGCCGAGAGAAACCCAATTTCCATTTTTTCAAACCTGCTCGGAGTGCCTTCATCTTCTCGGTTAGAATACCAGAGGAAGCAGTAGCACGAGTAGGTCTTTTCCACACCTCTGTAACACAATCATAGAAACCCAACTGATCAACCCAGAAATTCTCAAATCGAAACAAATGCACCTTAGGAATCACTGTGCCAATATTAACAATGCATGGTATATGATCTGAGGTGGGTTTAGCCAGAGGAGTGACAGTAGTATTGGGGTACACTGAGATCCAATGAGAGGAAGTGAAAAACCAGTCCAATTGCACTAGAAGAGGATCATCCTGCATGTTGGACCAAGTGTAAGATCTCCCCTTAATAGGTAATTCAAGAATCCCAAGATGATCAATCAGTTCATTGAACAAAAACATGTCATTAATATCACCCCCTGGTCGATTCCTATCTTCATCAGACCTGATGAAATTAAAATCTCCCATGAATAGCCACAGTTCATCATCTGGTATTGATAAACTAAATAGCCATTGCACAAAGAGATCCCTCTGTTCTCCATGACAAGGACCATAAACTACTACTAAAGTCCACTTTTGCAATGAATGTGCTGATTGAAAATCAATAATAACACCAAACCTATGAGTTTGCACCAAAGTTCCAATCAGAATGGCAGATTTCCAAACAACCAAAATTCCTCCCGAAGCACCCACAGAAGGAGAGAAAGCAAAACTATCAAATTGCTTTGGGCAGCATGACTTAATAAAAGCACGGTCAAAATCCTCTTTCTTAGTCTCTTGAACACATACAACAACACATCCACTTTCAACGATTTTGTTATAAAGGGCAAGTTGCTTATCAAGTGAATTAAGGCCTCTAATATTCCAGCACAACACCTTCCAGATAAGATTGGTAATATTATAATCCATAAAAACCAAACCATGGGGTAGTATCAAACCACATCCTACTATAGGAAGGGAAACAGAAAACAATAGAAACTCGAACGCAAGCACACTGAGCATGATCCATAGGAACAGAAAATAAAAGATACAAGATGTGAGAAAGGGTACATCCACCCCATATCTCTGATTGATCACTTATCATTGGAAACCTCCTCCTTGCTTGGCTCAGCTGCAGAAACTGCCATAAGCTTGTCTGCTGTAAGGTCTGATTGGTTCATATCAAGGAGCTGACCAATCTGTTGAATCGTGGTGACAGAAAGTGGTGGTCTAGTGTGCATAGTGTCACTTGGTTTCTCTGTAAAACTAGCCAGTCCCTTTTTCACCCTCTTCTTAGGCCTGACCGCCCCTGGAGTGATTGGTGGCTTAAACCCATCCAACTTGGTCTGACTACGGGTGCACATACGCACCACAATGTTCACCAAAGGGGGCTTGGACCTATTCTTTTTCTGTGATACTTCGTCAGAGGGAGCCCCAAACTGGAAAACTGCACCATTGGCTTCAGCTATCGGATCCGCTGATAAACGAGACGGCAGCACCATCTTGCGCTTCTGTAACTCCTCTTGGGTAACAGCCGTCAGAACACCTGAACCAGCAACAAATGCAGTCGTGACCGAGCATTTACGGCCAACCAAAATATCCCCTGAAACATCCTCCACAAGGACAGAGTCAGACTGCGTGTCGTTCGGGGCAGGCACCTTAGTGAAAACTGCTGCGTGTGAGACCATTCCAAGCTGTGAACCATAAATAGTTGAACCCGATCCTATGTCTGATCCGAGTGTGTCAGTCACAACTTCAGGTTGGGGCTGAATAAAAACTCCTTTGTCAGATTCCTAAACAGAGGTTAAACCAGCTACTGTATCCGTGGCAGCAGTACCATCAGCAACAGTTTGGCTCAGATTAACAGGAGGCAAACCATCCACCAAGCCTATGTTATCCACTGGACCTCCTTTCCCACTCAGGTTGTTGTCAGCAGCTGTAACAGTAGTAGTGTCTATCTCAGCACCCATGCCAACATAAATTGGATCAACTGAATAATCATTGGCCATAATAGATCCTTGCCCAGCCGAGAGGAGAGTATCCGTAAGAGGAACAGACGTCTGGGGATTAGAAGCAGCACCTCTGAAAGCACCACACCCTGCTGATCGATAGTAACCACCTCGTCAGGTGCCCCCAAGGAACCAAGAACAGCGCCACCTGATCCTTCAGAAAAACTGTCCACTGAAACGAACAAAACAGGTGCAGGTGCATGCTGATGTTGAGCACCAGGTGGAGAGGGGGGGTGCTGATCACCAAACGGACCATCATTGCCATGTGGAGGGGATGGTAAGTTCCATCCAATCTCAAGAAACTTAGGCAAGCCATGCCATAAACCATCATCATGTAAATTTCCAGGAAGTGGGTGTGGGTTACCATCAAGGGGCATTGGGTCCTCATCTGCAGGGTGAACATCCGCAAACTCACTAGATAGGATGAAGCAAGGAGCAGTCCAAGAATTCCTAGAGCCCGAGAACCTCCCAACTCTAGGCTGCCTGAAAACCACATCCCTAGGAACCAGAGAAGGAGCAGTGAAAGAAGCATAAACCAGTGTCCTGCACTTCTGAATATCTCTATGCTGCCAATAATGAAACTCTCCAAAAGTGTTAACAGCTTCTCTAATACTCTCAGTATTCCTATAATCCATAGGTATTCCAATAAACATTAGCCAGCCGGTCCTAATCCCTGACTGAGATCTGAAGTTGATTCCCTCATCATGCTTAATGAAACGTAGAGAGTACTGTCCACCAAAACCCCACGGAGGGTGAGAAGCAAGAGCCTGCCTGACAACCGGATTTCTAAACTGGAACAGTCCAACACCATGGAACCAAGGCCAAGAATTCACTACCTCCACATTCTGATCATTGAGGAAAAACCGAACCTGTTGCAGAAAGTGGAAAAGCTCATGTTCCATAGGCTGTGGTTCAATGATTGCCACCGCATATGTCTCATGTCCATCCACTATAGGGCAAGATGGCGTCACGAAGGTCCGAGGCAGCCGATTTGCACCTCCATCAATGATTTGAAACCCTTCAGGCATCCAGGGAGCAGGATCAAACTCGAAATTTGCCATGGGGGGGGGGGTCGGGAGGAGCAGGAGGACAGTCCAAGGAAGATTGGATCTTCGGTGGCGGCGTGGTTTCAGAGGGAGCATATGAGATCGATCCCTCTGTCGATGCCAAACTCTTATAGGTAGTGTCCACCTTATTTTTCGGAACCCAACGCAGAGATTCCTTGGGGCGGGGGAAGGAACATTCCTTACGTACGTGCCCTGATCTGAAACAGTTGCGGCAGCGGATTTTCCTCGTACAATCGTTAATACCGTGGCCCCAACGCAAACAACGTGGGCAGTCATAAACTTTCCAAACCAAATGATCAATCACCGCAGCAAAACCCTCGAGAGCAGGAGGTGACGGATCCTCCAGATGGGCTTCTGGCGGCCCAATAGAAGGAGCTTCTGTCGTGGTAGCCAAAGGCCCAGCAGGGACAACCGTAATTGATTGCAGGTGCAGATTTGAAGAATCAATCTGCGTGCGATCAGCGGAGGGCATGTCCTCTAGAACGGGACTCTCCAAGGAAATCGGATCAAAGGATCCGAAACATAACTGCAAGTCTGAATTAACGGTGTGGGTTACCGGAATACCTGAGGTCGGAGGTTTGCCCGCCGGCGAGCAAGAACGGCGGACTGAATGGCTAAACAACGAAACCGCAGAAGATTAGTGTCTTCGATTCGCCAAGATCCACTCACCCGCACATTCACGCTGCCACTAGACGAATTCCCTCTTCCAATTCGGGCCTCCCGAGCCCCAAAGATGGTACCAACATTTGAATTGCGGGCAACTATAGAATCTCCGACGGCATAACCAAAACCCAACTTCTTTCGAAGAAACCACGAAGGAAAACACCCGATCATTGAGAAGAGTGACCTTAAGCTTGCCACAGAGCCCACCAGTAGCCGCCTCGAGCGCAATAGAGACAAGATCTTCATCCATACGGAATTTTGCACGGGCAAAAGCAACAACCATGGTGAATTGCCTCGAGTCATTGACTGGATGAACAGATCCGAACCCTAGACGGCGAACTTCCTTGGCAAAACCAATTCCAGGAGAGAAATCCAAACCCATCGAAATGGCAGCATGGACCGACATCTTGATAAACGATCTGCAGAAAAACCTATCGAGACCAGAAGGAGAGCGCCCGCGAGAGAGGAGACTCCGGCGATGTGCAGTGGGCGCAGGGTGAGGGAGTTCACCAGCGAGGGAGTAGTGGCTGCCGGGGAAGTAGATCACCGGCGGGGGGGCTAGGGAGGGGTGGGGGCGCAGCGGGGTGGGAGGTGGGAGAGAGCCATGAGGTATTCTACCAATTGTTGAGTGGTTGTTAATAGAGTTAACAAATGATTCGAGGTGCTATATGAAAAAGTTTGTTAATAGAATTAACAAATGCTGAAATAAAGAAATAAAAATGTTTTATTTATTTATTAAAAGTAAACCTTTGGATTTTCCAAGTGGGAAATAATGGGAAAATGAGTGTAGGTGAGTGGAGTGTCCACTCACATCATGAGGGAAGAGGTGGGGGCACACCATGGGGCTGGCCGCACCCCCTTGGTCTGCCTCCCCCCTCTCCTATAAAAGGAGGGTGAGAGCTCTCCCTCCTTCACACACTTTCCCACCTCATTTTCTCTCCACCCGCTGCTCCATTCCATGGTCTCCGGCTTGGCGAAGCCCTGACCGTGGGATTCTTCACCACCACCACGCCGTTGTGCTACTGAAGTTCCAAGGGATCCTCTACTTCCGGGCCCCGCTGGATCGAGGGAACGGAGGTCGTCATCAATCGTACGTGTTACCGATCACGGAGGCACCGCCGGATTGCGGTACACATCTTCTCGCTATCGGGATCGGTGTGAGTACGACTACGCAAACAATGAGATTTGATCTCGTAAAGCTTTTTGTCTTCGAGGGTATGTGTTCTCCTTAACCCTCTCTTTGCCCGTTGCACTTCGTCTCCTAGATTAGATCTTGGCTTTTCGGGTGTCTCTCGCATAGGAATTTTTGTGTTTTCTATGCAACGACCCCTTCAATAATAAGATCAAAAAGGGTTTCCGAACCTAAGGTCTCGAATCCTATAGGCAACACAGTTCTCTAATACCATTTTGTAGCGCTCCCACATTTAAATAATGCAAGAACACCTGCGTTATTGTGCTAGTCCCTGGATCAATTGCTAGCACCACAACACAAAATGAAATATCATGCAAATGCGCCAAATTCTATTACATGGCATGATCCTGAGTTAGGACTCCATTCCCCTTTCCTTCTCCCACTCCCTACAACAACCAGTCGTCACCCTCGCCGACCAGAGATCTGGCGCCCCCTGCTCGCCGTCTCCCTCGCTGCCTCACCAGATCTGCCCCATGAGGGGGCCATCCTCTTTCCTTCCTCCATGGCCTTAGGTACCTCTCCCTTTCCCTTCTTGCTCTAGGGCTTCTCTAGTTTCAAACCCTAGTTCTTCCACACGGGATTGGTATTCTTGGCTAGTTTTTTGATTAAAACTCCATGAAGGATGTTTCCCGTCTCATAGTATGATATATCTTGGTAATAGTTTCAAAGATTGCATCTAGGATCCGGGTAGTACGTGTATGGCACTATTTTTTGTTTCGCTCAGGTATAGGTGGTCTAGTTTATCTCGGAACCTTTGCCTAAACTCGCAATTCTGTATGGTTTCTGCTAGTTTTGTTTTTTTCCTAAGCGGAACTTTCGGTTCTTCACCAGGACTTCCGGCTCCTATTTTATCTTTGCTGCATATTACCTTGTTATATCATGCTTTCCATATCCATTACACTCATAGCTTGTGTCCTGACCCTAGTTTCCCCTTTATGCTATATTCATTCACACATTCAGGTGGACAGGGAATGTCTTTACTCTCGCAAAAAGCAGCGCACCACCGTCGAAGATGACATTGAGGAAGAATCCGAGGGTATGCCCACTGCTTCCAAGAATGCTAGACAGAGGGCTCTTGAGAAGAAGAAGTTGCCTCCCGGGACTGTTAAGTCCTCCAAGAAATCTGTTGCATCCAAGCCTCCTCCAGTTCTCTGTTTCAACAAGTGGATACCTCATCTCTACAAGAAGTACCGTGACAGGAACCCCTATGATCAAGATCATGTTGCGGATGTGGTAAACCCGTTCTTTTACACCAATGATCAAGAGCGGGTGTACAATGAGGTCTATCCAAGTATGAAGACTAAAGTTACTGAGCAGCACTCCATCAACATTGAGCACATGAGGAATCCCAAGCATCAGGGATATTTTGATGAAGCTCTTTACCTCTATGAAGAGTATGGTCTAATTGATCTCATGCATCTCAACTGTTGATTTGATGAGTTTCTCTTTCTTCAGTTCTTCTTGACTATCCACTTGACACTGCCAACACAATGCGCTGGATGACCAAGGACTCCTCTTGAGGCTACACTTGAGCAGTTTAGGGAGGCTTTGGGATACACTCTTGGTGGTTGGACATGCGATGGAACTGAGCACTCTATGCCCTATGAGGAGTTAACAGAGCTCACAGTTGAAGATGTTACCCCTGGACAGACTGGTGTTCTCCTCCCCCTCTATGAGATTATGCATCGTATCTGCCGCAAGACTCTCATTCCTCAGGTACGTGATGTCTACGCACACTTCTTTTCTTGTAGACAGTGTTGGGCCTCCAAGTGCAGAGGTTTGTAAAACAACAGCAAGTTTCCCTTAAGTGGATTACCCAAGGTTTATCAAACTCAGGGAGATAGAGGTCAAAGGTATCCCTCTCAAGCAACCCTGCAATTACGATACAAGAAGTCTCTTGTGTCCCCAACACACCTAATACAATTTTCAGTTGTATAGGTGCACTAGTTCGGCGAAGAGAGAGTAAAATACAAATAATATGGAACTGATAATAGAAATCAGAAATAAAAATGGCAGCAAGCAAACATGTAGCAGAACAGGTAGTAAACGGTGTTTCAATGCTTAGAAAAAGGCCTAGGGGCCCTATTTTCACTAGTGGACACTCTCAACAATGATATCATAATTGAATGCATAAATATATCTCTTCACTGTGCTACAACGAACCACTCTCCGGTTGAATAACAAACACCAATTCATTGTGTAGGCTGCAAAAAGCACTCCTCAAAGTCGCATTCCCATGTCTAGTTAACCCCACGCTGTCACTATGAGCGCCCTAGAAGGTACTAGACAAACACCACAATTTCATAGAGTCATCATCCAACACAAGATATAAATATCATGCTAAACCACACGGTGCACACACTGTCACCTTTACACCGTGATCAAACTGTTTACAGAGATCTCATAAGAAAACCACTTGAGTAGCATAACAGATGAAGAGTAACATCTACTAATTCAATTAGATTACAAAGCTCACGGTCACATAAAGGTCACACCATGGGAGAGAGAGATGAAACACATAGCTACCGGTAGAGCCCTCAGCCCCGGGGAAGAACTATTCCCTCCTCGTCATAGGAGACATCAACGACGAAGAAGATGGCGCTGGAGTCGATGGAGATTTCCCCGGGGGCATTTCCCCGTCCGGCATGGTGCTGGAACAGAGATTTCTGTCCCCCAAAACTTGTCGGCGGCGGCGGAGCTACGGAACTTTTCGTGGAAAAAGGCTGATTTTTTTAGGGTTTATGCATCGGGGGGCATATATAGGCGAAAGGGCGATGTCAGGGGGGTGGCCAGGGGGCCCACACCACCCCTTGGCTCGGCCAGAGGGGGAACCGCGCCCCCCTATGGATTGGTGTCTCCCGGGCACCCCTCCGGGTCTCTTCGGGGACTCCGTGGACCCTCCGGGACTTCTAAGACTTCTGGCTTTTGAATTTTCGAATTCCGAGAATATTTCCAGAAAAACTTTTCTGAAACTAAAAACAACAATAACATGAACTGGCTCTATGGCATCTTGTCAATAGGTTAGTCCCAGGAAATCTATAAAAATGACATAAAGTGTATAGCAAACATGTGGGAAACAACATGAAAACAACATGGAACATCAGAAATTAAGGATACATTTATGATATCTCATTAGGAAAAAGGGATGGGGTTCATGGGTTTGTTGTTGATCTTCTGTTCTAGACTAAGGAGAATCAAGGTTCTAATGAGAAGCCGGATGTTGTGAAGTTCATAGTTGAGCTCTATATTGCTATCATTGACCATCAACATGCCCCTCACTTTGCACCTTACATCATGAAGCTTATCTGTGCTCATTGGAGCCAGGCAAAGAATGGTGTTGAGCTTGATCTCTCCATGGAACTCACTGAGCATCCTGTTAAGAAGTTTCGTGTCAAGAAGCCCAAGGTTGTCTCCTCTTCTACTCTTGCTCATGGTCCTTCTCCTCCTGTTGTGGCTCCTGGATGGTTCAAGAAGGTGCAGCTCAAATTGCGCAAGACCTTCTGTTATTAGCTCGATATCTAGGACCGTCTCTATGATGATCATGTCTACAGGAAGAAGGTTGCTTCTCGTTAGAATGCTATTGTGTGTAAGATGGATCTTTCCATGTCTCCTCTAGGCTTCGAGGAACCTATCACTCCCAAGGATGTGTGGATCTCCGAGCATAGCTTCTGTAGTGATGATGATGAAGCCCCTTAGTGCGAAGAACCTCCTCGCATCCCGGTTCACCATGGGGTAGAGTAATCCTCCGTAGGGACGCTAGCATCGCACTCCTCCCATTTTGGTGTCTTTGATGCCAAAGGGGGATAAATGTTCTATTAGGCTTTCTCGGGTTGTTGCAATGGTGGAGTCACAAGTTTGTTATTTCGTTCGTTCTTATAACTTATGTCTCTGTGTTTATTTTGGACCTTTGTCGTTTGTTTGAAACTTTAGGTTGCAACTTTTTATCTATCATATCTTATCATTCATTGTGTCATATTATCTCGTGTGTGGGTCATAAAAGTTTAAGGGGAGCTTCTCTCTAGCTGCGAGGGTCTTTAAGCTTTCAAACGCCCAAAAGATGCACACAACTAGGGGAGAGCTCCGCTCCTTCTTAAGACCTTAATGCCACAAATTGGTGTTGTCATCAATCCATCAAAAAGGGGGACATTGAAATTGCATCTGCCTTCCTATCAGTTTTAATGATTGATGAAACTCGATCCGTGTTTTTATCTTGTCTTGTTTCAGGGGATTTTTCCTGGCAAAGTTTCAGGAGGCGGAAGTTCCGGTGTCTCTAGCGGAAGTTCTGCCCCTTCTTACGGGATTTTCCTCTAGGTACTAGAACCGGGCATTCTGGAGAGGAAGTTGGCTCGGAACCTTTGCCGTAAGTTCCAACGCATCATTGGAAGTTCCGGCGTTTGAAAGTTCTGCACAGGTTCCTCCCCTACTTCCGGATTTTTCCCCCAGGTACTCGAATCAGCAATTATGGGCGGAAGATGGGCCGGCACTTTAGCCGTTAGTTCCGGCCTCACGGAAGTTCTGCCAGATCGCCGGAAGTTCCTGCGGTGCGGAATCTGTTCTAGAAGATGGAAGCGAGAGAAGACTGGGGAGATTCCCCGTTGGCTTGGAAGTTCTGGTAGAACGGCAGAAGTTCCGGCCGTGCGGGAACCCCCCCCCCCCCCAACGGCCAGATTTCAAGGGAGCTTTAAATAGGATCGCTTCTTCATTCAATGCTAAGCTTCACACCTACTCTCTCTCCTCCATTAGTGCGAGCTTCAACCTACTAGATCTCCCACTCTGCCCATCCAACCGACACCTATTTTGTGGAGTGCTTGAGGAAAGCTAGATCTGTGATTCCACCAAAGTAATTGCAAATCCATCCACCACATCCTAGTAGATCTAGAAATCTACTTGGGGACTAGAAACCCTAGTAGAATCCTTTTGCTTGGAGCTTCCACCTTGTTGTAAGAAGCTTCGGATTCTTTAGAGCCTGATGGCGTGTGGACACATGTTCGCTAGGAGACCCCAAGAGGAAGGAATAATGAGTAAATCAGCAAGATTTTCCCTTAGATAGAAACCAAGATTTAATCGGACCAGTAGGAGAAACAAATCACTTCTGTAGGTTGTTGACAACTGATGTTGGCAGGGCGCACTACCAGGCTAGGGAGCAATGTGGAATTTGCACACAACACAACCAAGATACTTTGCCCCAACGAAATAGTGATGTTGTCAATCTCACTGGTTTTGCTAACACAGAGGATTATATGTATAATGTGGAAAATAATGTATGATTGTGGTGAATGAAAGGAAAATAGTGTTTGCAGTAAATAGAATAGTGCTTGCAATGGTTGTATTATCAGTGTAAAAGAATGGACCGGGGTCCATGGTTCACTAGTGGTGTCTCTCCAAAATAGATAGAAAACATGCTGGGTAAAAAATTACAACTGGGCATTGACATAAATAAAGGCTGCACCGTAGTGCATATGCAATACATGATGATTACTATGAGATTCATGCGGGCATTACAACATGATACATAGACCGTAATCCAACTGCATCTATGACTACAGGAGGTCATCCGAGCGAACTTTGGTTATTAAGTTGCAAGCAACAGATAATTGCATTAAGTAAAGTGTGTAATGTAAACAATACAATTATCCTTAAACAAAGCATTGTTGTTTTATCCCTAGTGGCAACAGCACATCAACAATCTTAAAAGTTATTGTCACTCTCCCAGATTAGTGGAGGCATGAACCCACTATCTAGAATAAATACCCCCTCTTGGCTAGAGCATCCAAGATCACAAATAACATAAATATGATAAATCTATAATCAACTTGACATAACATTCAATATTCATTGTATCCCAGCAAAAACAACATGTAGCATTACAATAAGATGATCTTGATCATGTTAGGCAGCTCACAAGATCTAAACATGATGCCACAAAAGGAGGACAAGAGAACTATCTAGCTACTGCTATGGACCCGGAGTCCAAGGATGAACTACTCACGCATCACTCTGAAGGAATGTATGGTGATTTAGAGCCCTCCGGTGATGATTTCCCCTCTCGGCACAGTGCCGGGGATAGCTTCAGAACCCTCCCAAACACTACAAGAAATATGTTGATACGTGACCCTCAAATTTTGTCACTAGAAGGTCACGTAGGTTGATTCATGACCCCTTTTTGACCAAAAATGGAAAGTCACATACTGAGCGTCTTATTTGATCGTCAATGACTAATTGAATGGAATTGTCATAGACTCTATGACCCAATCAGAGGAGTCATAACCCTACGGCCAACTGATTTGGTCATGTGATATCCTGGCATAGCCACGTCACATCCTACGTGGCAGAGATTCAGCCCAGTCCATACTGCTCCACCAAATGGGCCAGCCCAATATTTCGGCCCGTTATATAATTTTTTCCAGTATTTTTTTTTGGCAGATTAATAGGCTCATGTAGTCCAGCATAACTTTCTGGGCCTAGGCCTCTTTTGTCCATTTCGAATCTGGGCCTAGGCCTCTTTTGTCCATTTCGAATCTGGGCCTAGGCCTCTTTTGTCCATTTCGAATCTGGGGCACCTTTTTCTTTTCATGGTTTTTTTTCATCATTTTATCAATTTCGTTTCATGTTGAGCCCATCCCTAGTTGGGCTGAGACCTTATATTACAGCCCAGCTATTCTGCAAGAATACTTCACCACAGGCTTATAAGCCCACTCAAATTCAAATCTTTATAAACAAACTTGAATTCAAACATCATTTTGATTCCAGTAAATTTGAGTTACAACACTTACTTCAGAAAAATCATCACAGACTACATCATCACACAACTCATCATAAATTACAGGTTCACATCATATTACAGGTTCGAATAATAGACCAAAATTACAATCAGAATTTGTATCTCACATTAGCAGCTGTATTTGTCAGGTCTGCCCTGCAAATACGATGGAATATGAAGATCCCAGAAATCTCAACACATGCTGCTCATCGCAAGGTAATGGAGTCCTCCGATCGCAATATGGAACATCTGTTAGACCAATCCACCGAGCTCTTGCATGCAAAGAACAAAGAACAATAGTTCAAATAATCAAAAAAAATGATAGATTCAGCTTGCATGAAACGAAACATGCATTAGACATTTCAAGTTCTTTCCTGATTGTATGTGTGGTCCATAGATGTATTTTATAACCAGCAAAGTGCAGAAAGATTCCATAAACTCAACTATTAACGAAATAACGATTACAGAGACCATAAGAAATACATGACTATATCTTCCAATGCAGGTTTGACATCAATAGCTCACAGCTAGCAGTTCTACACTGATAACATCACAAAAAGAAGCTTATACAAAAAGAAGTTCAACTTGGCACATACTTCTTTTTTTATTTTATAGATAGCATCACAGTATATCATGTACAAGGCAGATCTGTTGAAACTAAAGCCAAGCAAGATAAGAATGTGACAGAAGGAGCACTCACGTTGTCATGAACATTTGGGTTTGCAAACCGCTCCCAACAAACACTTGATGGCTTCAGTTAACCCCTTCTCAGCAACATTTACAAATCTCTTCTTTTTCTTGAGGTGTGGTTGCGTCATAATCTCCCATGTACATGAGTAAAAAACCAGTGTTAAAAGAGAAGTTGCAATAGACAGTGATACATAATCATATGCAACAATGCCTATGAATATAAGCTCCAATGGCTTATCCAAATCAGACATACTAGTACACCAAATATGATGGCAATAAATTTTAATATGCTTTGGAAGCAGATAAGCATAATTTGAACAACATTGAATAAAATGTACCAGATTACAATGGTGTGGATATAGAGTTACTTGGTACTACTATAGAGAAGATGAAGAGTAGACATCTCACTTTGTGTCGATGTAGTGATAGGGGTTTTAGTTGAAGAAGATCTGGTCCATGTCATCGTTGACACTGGCTGTTGAAGAATGCGCTCCCGCCGCATCCATCATTGCTTCAGCGGGTATCACAAATGTATCATGCAACCAAAATGGATAACTGTGAGATAAAAGTTGAGTGAACCAAGAACTTTAGAACATACACAATCCAGTGAAAGATAATACATCAAATATATCTTATTAATAAGATTACTACTGTGTTTCCGCACTACCAAAATTCAAGATAAAACAAGTGTAGAGATCCAACACCACAAACTGGCCCCAGTGTGTTTTTTCATCCAAGAACAACATGTATAAAAAACATCAAACAGCACCAGTAGACAATCAATAATGTTTACCCAGATTTCTTTTTAACCAGTAGCAATGCTAATGTATGGTACCTGCAAGTGGATCAGGAAATAGTGTCCATGCATGCTAGAGTGACCTAGTCTCAACAGATAAAAGAAAATAGATTCGACATCTCTTCTAACTGCATGCAATGGAGTATAAACAAAGAGATATACTAAAATGACAGGCTTAGTGAATATTATGTACTATTTTTTTCATATTAGATGTTACACAATTGATATTGTTATTTCAGATTAAGGTAGCCTGCAACTTATTTTTGTTTTCAAATGGAGGCACAAATACAACTTCAAACCATCAAAGCTACAACCAAGATGAACTCAAACATATTATAAGAGCACTACTAGTCTGGTCAACATAGATCATACAGAACAGTAAAAGCCAGCATGAACTCATACAGATAATGCTAGTTGGTATATACAATATGAGTCAAAAGAGGTGCCAATTGCCGGATAAATTAAGTACATTATTCAGCAGATCAAGCAAGCAGAGAGCTGCAATATAATCAAGTAGCAGGGCACCGAAGCTAAAAATCATTCGCCATCAGACAGCAGGGAGGGCATCGTCACCGTGGTAAACCGTCGCCATCACACAGGAGGGGGGAACCGAGGAGGTAATCAAATCCTAGGGCCTACCAATCCAGTAGTCAAAGCAGAGCCTACACTAGACCAACTGCCCACCTCAAATGTTCGCACGTCTCCACACGATCCACGCTTAGGGAGACACCCTTGCAATGATTATATTGGTCAGAATCAAAATTAAGACCATGGATAACAGTTTATCGTAAAATTTACACATATTAGAACCTTAACCATTGATACCAAATTATATACAGCTACAAAACATGATATACAGCACTACGCACAGCACATACACATCTTTAAAAGTTGGCATAGCACTAATATGTCAACGCAATCTCGGTGAAGCTAGCTTATTCAGTATTAGAAAAAACAGTGATTTATCTTCAGACTGGACAGCATAATCAACAGAAAGTACAGCATATTTCTAGTCCAGATATAATAAAATCATTATTGTATCTTCAAACTTGATAGTTATGGGAAACTCTAACAGCACAAGATCAATGACACCACTCAACAGGAAAAGCATGGTATCCAGCAATGCGCACATCTTGCAAAATTCGCATAAACAATACATGCCAAAGATTCATGTCGATCCAGTGAGACAATCACGGGTAGAACAACTACATCACATGTACAACTAAAATTGTCCCTAATTGGCAGTTGCAAATAAGCATCTAAACTGATGAATAAAACGAATGGAGGATTTAGGGCAAGGGGCAGACCTGGATTCATGTCGATCCTGCCGTAGGGGTAGAAGATGCAGTGTTGCTCAGAGTGTACTGTCCGAGTCCCTGTGCACATGAGGAGAGCGAAGAGGAAGGATGGCTCCTTCTTTGTCGAGGACGAGCGGATCTGGGGATGCAGGATGCAGGATCCCATGGCAGGAGTGCCCTTGTTCCTGGCGAGCACGTTGGAGGACCACGTCCACCGCGCCCCTCTCCTCTACCTCGGCCGCGGCGTTGTCGTGGATGGCCAGGAAGCGGTACCGGAGCTCGAGCGTGGCCTTCTTTGTCGAGGACGAGCGGATACGGGGAGCGTCGCAGTACGGCGACCCGCTCGTCGTCTTCGCTCCGCCGCCGACTTCGTCTCCTCCTCGTCGCCGAAGCCGAGGTTGCTGCTGCTGTCCTCGGCGCAGAGCAGGATGGAGGCCGCCATTTCGTAGCAAGGAGCCATCGATCTGATAGGATAGTGTTGATACTAGGCTTGGTCGCTCTCCGCCGCCTCGTCCCGCTCCTCGGGCTCGTCCTCCGGCTTGGAGTGGGTGAGGCGAGGCGTGGAAGAGGAGGAGAGGGCCGATGAGGGGAGGGCGGAGAGGGGATCGGGATTAGGTGATTAGGTGGGGAGAGGAGCGGCTTGGAGAAGAGGGGGTCGAGATTTAGTGATTAGGTGGTGAGCGGCGGCTTGGGGGGCGCCATTGCGGGCGACGGTGGTGGTGGGTGAGCGATGTGCGCGCGGTGGTGGGATAGGATGTGGGAGAGAGGAGGGTGGGGTGCGGATCTAAGGTGGGAGAGAGAGAGGAGGGAGTGGCGGCGAGAGGGAGGGAAATTAGGGTTTGGACCCGATTCGGGGATAAGAGAGGAGGGAGTGTCGCGCGCTCATTTCCAAAAAAAATCCTTCATACTCATCACTTTCTCACCTCACCGTATATTGACTGCGGTTGGGACCTGCTATTTCTTGGCCCCACTGTACATGTCTCTAGTGGGTGGTTTGATAGTAACAATAAATTAGTTTCACTCATATGTAGCAAAAAAAACTGTTTGTTTTCACTATGTCAAAAGCAGAAAATTCAAAACTTAAGTGTGTTTAATTTAAGTTGTCAACAACACAAAAGATATACCTCTATATGCTTTGAAAGGTGAGTTTACAAAGAGCATACCAGGATTCCTCCCCGAGGCACGAACGGTCAACACGGCGATTTCGTCCGGATTTTCAAACTACCGCTAGAAATTAAAAATACAATATGGAACACATCCATGGCATAGTTTCTTAAAACTTGCCAATATTATACACAAACATGCATCTTAGAACAAGGAATAATGTTCAGGAAGAAAGTTTTATTTTTCGTTGAATAAAAATACCATTTTCCCTTTCCGGAGTGTGAAAACCGGGTATTTTTGTGAAGCACATACACAAAATATGTTGCAAAAATGTACAAAGTAAAATTCTAAATATATTATGTCATGTTTTATCTACAAATAACAAACTTACTACCTCTCAATAGCTCAATATACACCACTTTTGAAAAAGACAAATTTCTGCCGATTCCGTTCAAACCGGGTCAAATTTGAACTACAGGTGCCTCGTAGTTTGCCCGTGATTTTTTGCAAAAATCATTTTTAGGTAGCCAAGTACCTATTTCAACATAGATACACCAAGAGTTCATCAACATTCAACACCTAGGTACGAACGGTCATGTCCCCCGTTTTGACCGTTTCCCGAAACCGGCTTTGAAAATTCCAGAAAATTCAAAAAAACTCGAAACGATGCAAGATCTTCGCGTGGTGTTGTTATATAGGTCCTAGTATCCACCAAAAATAATAAACATGGAATACGACAATTTGGTGGAAAATGTGTTCACAGAAATGAGCTATCTCGTACGAACATTCATGGCTTTCGGTCGAAATGACGGATGTTTTGGCCACATTCATGGCATAGTTTGTTTAAATGTGTCCATATTCCACACAAAGGTGCATACTGGAACAACTAACAATGTTCACGAAGAAAGTTTTATTTTTTGTTGAATAAAAATACTATATTCCCTTCCCGGAGTGTCAAAACCGGGTTTTTTTGTGAAGCACATACACAAAATATGTTGCAAAAATGTGCAAACTAAAATCATAAATATATTATGTCATGTTTTATCTACAAATAACAAACTTACTACCTCTCAATAGCTCAAAATACACCACTTTTGAAAAAGACAAGTTTCAGCCGATTCCGCTGAAACCGGGCCATATTTGAACTACAGGTGCCGCGTAGTTTGCCCGTGATTTTTTGAAAAAATCATTTTTAGGTAGCCAAGTACCTATTCCAACATAGATACACCAAGAGTTAATCAAGATTCAACACCTAGGTACGAACGGTCATGTCCCCCGTTTTGACCGTTTCCCGAAACCGGCTTTGAAAATTCCAGAAAATTCAAAAAAAAACCCGAAACGATGCAAGATCTTCGCGTGGTGTTGTTATATAGGTCCTAGTATCCACCAAAAATAATAAACTTGGAATACGACAATTTGGTGGAAAATGTGTTCACAGAAATGAGCTATCTCGTACGAACATTCATGGCTTTCGGTCGAAATGACGGTTGTTTTGGCCACATTCATGGCATAGTTTGTTTAAATGTGCCCATATTCCACAAAAAGGTGCATATTGGAACAACTAACAATGTTCACGAAGAAAGTTTTATTTTTCGTTGAATAAAAATACCATCTTTCCTTCCCGGAGTGTCAAAACCGGGTTTTTTTGTGAAGCACATACACAAAATATGTTGCAAAAATGTGCAAACTAAAATTCTAAATATATTATGTCATGTTTTATCTATAAATAACAAACTTACTACCTCTCAATAGCTCAAAATACACCACTTTTGAAAAAGACAAGTTTCAGCCGATTCCGCTGAAACCGGGCCATATTTGAACTACAGGTGCCTCGTAGTTTGCCCGTGATTTTTTAAAAAAATCATTTTTAGGTAGCCAAGTACCTATTCCAACATAGATACACCAAGATTTAATCAAGATTCAACACCTAGGTACGAACGGTGATGTCCCCCGTTTTGACCGTTTCCCGAAACCGGCTTTGAAAATTCCAGAAAATTCAAAAAAACTCGAAACGATGCAAGATCTTCGCGTGGTGTTGTTATATAGGTCTATCCACCAAAAATAATAAACTTGGAATACGACAATTTGGTGGAAAATGTGTTCACAGAAATGAGCTATCTCGTACGAAGATTCATGGCTTTCGGTCGAAATGACGGATGTTTTGGCCACATCGATGGCATAGTTTATTTAACTGTGCCCATATTCCACACAAAGGTGCATATTGGAACAACTAACAATGTTCACGAAGAAAGTTTTATTTTTTGTTGAATAAAAATACCATCTTCCCTTCCCGGAGTGTCAAAACCGTGTTTTTTTGTGAAGCACATACACAAAATATGTTGCAAAAATGTGCAAACTAAAATTCTAAATATATTATGTCATGTTTTATCTACAAATAACAAACTTACTACCTCTCAATAGCTCAAAATACACCACTTTTGAAAAAGACAAGTTTCAGCCGATTCCGCTGAAACCGGGCCATATTTGAACTACAGGTGCCTCGTAGTTTGCCCGTGATTTTTTGAAACAATCATTTTTTAGGTAGCAAAGTACCTATTCCAACATAGATACACCAAGAGTTAATCAAGATTCAACACCTAGGTACGAACGGTCATGTCCCCCGTTTTGACCGTTTCCCGAAACCGGCTTTGAAAATTCCAGAAAATTCAAAAAAACTCGAAACGATGCAAGATCTTCGCGTGGTGTTGTTATATAGGTCCTAGTATCCACCAAAAATAATAAACTTGGAATACGACAATTTGGTGGAAAATGTGTTCACAGAAATGAGCTATCTCGTACGAAGATTCATGGCTTTCGGTCAAAATGACGGATGTTTTGGCCACATCCATGGCATAGTTTGTTTAAATGTGCCCATATTCCACACAAAGGTGCATATTGGAACAACTAACAATGTTCACGAAGAAAGTTTTATTTTTCGTTGAATAAAAATACCATCTTCCCTTCCCGGAGTGTCAAAACTAGCTTTTTTGTGAAGCACATACACAAAATATGTTGCAAAAATGTGCAAACTAAAATTCTAAATATATTATGTCATGTTTTATCTACAAATAACAAACTTAATACCTCTCAATAGCTCAAAATACACCACTTTGAAAAAGACAAGTTTCAGCCGATTCCGCTGAAACCGGGCCAAATTTGAACTACAGGTGCCTCGTAGTTTGCCCGTGATTTTTTGCAAAAATCATTTCTAGGTATCCAAGTACCTATTTCAACATAGATACACCAAGAGTTCATCAAGATTCAACACCTAGGTACGAACGGTGATGTCCCCCGTTTTGACCGTTTCCCGAAACTTGCTTTGAAAATTCCAGAAAATTCAAAAAAACTCGAAACAATGCAAGATCTTCGCGTGTTTTTGTTATATAGGTCCTAGTATCCACCAAAAATAATAAACTTGGAATACGACAATTTGGTGGAAAATGTGTTCACAGAAATGAGCTATCTCGTACGAAGATTCATGGCTTTCGGTCGAAATGACGGATGTTTTGGCCACATCCATGGCATAGTTTTTTTAAATGTGCCCATATTCCACACAAAGGTGCATATTGGAACAACTAACAATGTTCACGAAGAAAGTTTTATTTTTCGTTGAATAAAAATACCATCTTCCCTTCCCGGAGTGTCAAAACTGGTTTTTTTTGTGTAGCACATACACAAAATATGTTGCAAAAATGTGCAAACTAAAATTCTAAATATATTATGTCATGTTTTATCTACAAATAACAAACTTACTACCTCTAAATATCTCAAAATACACCACTTTTGAAAAAGACAAGTTTCAGCCGATTCCGCCGAAACCGGGCCAAATTTGAACTACAGGTGCCTCGTAGTTTGCCCGTGATTTTTTGCAAAAATAATTTTTAGGTAGCCAAGTACCTATTTCAACATAGATACACCAAGAGTTCATCAAGATTCAACACCTAGGTACGAACGGTCATGTCCCCCGTTTTGACCGTTTCCCGAAACCGGCCTTGAAAATTCCAGAAAATTCAAAAAAACTCGAAACGATGCAAGATCTTCGCGTGGTGTTGTTATATAGGTCCTAGTATCCACCAAAAATAATAAACTTGGAATACAACAATTTGGTGGAAAATATGTTCACAGAAATGAGCTATCTCGTACGAAGATTCATGGCTTTCGGTCGAAATGACGGATGTTTTGGCCACATCCATGGCATAGTTTGTTTAAATGTGACCATATTCCACACGAAGATGCATATTGGTACAAATAACAATGTTCACGAAGAAAGTTTTACTTTTCGTTGAATAAAAATACAATTTTCCATTCCCGGAGTGTCAAAACTGGCTTTTTTGTGAAGCACATACACAAAATATGCTGCAAAAATGTACAAAGTAAAATTCTAAATATATTATGTCATGTTTGATCTACGAATAACAAACTTACTACCTCTCAATATCTCAAAATACACCTGCTTTGAAAAAGACAAATTTCTGCCGATTCCGCTGAAACCGGGCCAAATTTGAACTACAGGTGCCTCGTAGTTTTCCATTTATTTTTTTCAAAAATCATTTTTAGGTACCCAAGTACCTACTTCAACATAGATACACCAAGAGTTCATAAAGATTCAACACCTAGGTACTAACGGTCATGTCCCCCGTTTTGACCGTTTTCCGAAATCATTTTTGTAATGGAAAAGCTTCGCAATGTGACCACATGAATTTTGCAAAAAAACTAATTAAAAACCAAGTTTTAAAAGTGGATGTTTTAATTTAATCATGGAATAATTTGAAAACCCTACAATTTTATCTCGCATTTGAATTTAAAAGAGTAATCCAAAATTTTATTTAGGAATCTTCACAACCCTATATGAAGCAATATATAAAGGTTAGGTGTATTTTGTATTTTTATTGACTAAATATTGTTCCTAATAGTCTATAATAGCAAAATACATATTTTGTTTTAAAAAATAAAAACTTATTTGGTTGAAATTGGAGTCCAAATTTTTTTTTAAAGAAGACAAAAAAGAAAACAAACCTGCCAGCAGCGCGCCCGGCCCAGGCCAGGATGGCCCATCTTTCTTAGCGCAGCCGGCGCAGCCGGCGCAGCCTAGCAGCCCGGTCGATCTTTCCTAGCCGGCGCAGCCCAGCAGCCCAGTGCGGACGGTTTGTATGTAGACAAATAGAGTAAAACTCATGTTTGTATCACGAAATGGTTGTGGCCGACTGGTTTCGGAGATGGAGCGCATGCGGGAGGTAGCTGGTTTGATTCCTCTCCCCTACGCCCTTTATTTCCTATTTTCTCTTGCGTGCGGTGCGGTGCGTGCGGTGCGGTGGACTCGTGGTGCTGTGTTCAAGTCCCCCACGAAATCCTTAGAGAGAAAAGGGTTCAGCGCAGTACTTAGACACAAGTTCGGAAGTGGCCTGTTGGTAAGGGTCCAGTTCGGTTGTGCAACGGCGAGGGCGTGGGTTCAAGTCCCCCACGACGCATTATTTATGCAGTTTCTGATTTCTCTCAGATCGGAGGTGGGTGTTGCTTGTCAACAAATACACCTGCGATTCCAATTTATCACAAAATAATCGGTGTCTTAGTGGTTATGTGGGTTTGTAGAGCTCTTGGGAGGTGTAGGTTCAAGTCCCCATTTTGTCAATTTTTTTTTGTTTTTAGTGGATGATTAAAATTTGACACGTGGCCATGACACATAGGCAAAAATTGACACATGGACTGACACATAGGCAAAAATTGACACGTGGACATGATACATTTTTCAGTAGATGATTAAAATTTGACACGTGGCCATGACACATAGGCAAAAATTGACACGTGGACATGACACATAGGCAAAAATTGACATGTGGACATGATACATAGGCAAAAATCACTTCCAACATTTTTTTTGTTTTCTATGGATGATTAAAAATTGACATGTGGACATGACACACAGGCAAAAATTGACACGTGGACATGCCACATAGGCAAAAATTGACACGTGGACATGATATATAGGCAAAAATTACTGCCAACATTTTCTTTGTTTTCTGTGGATGATTAAAAATTGACACGTGGACATAACACATAGACAAAAATTGACACGTGGACATGACACATAGGCAAAAATTGACACGTGGACATGATACATAGGCAAAAATTACTGCCAACAAACGCATGACCAATTAATTTGGTCTTAGTTAAGCAAAAAAAAAGGTCATACACCAGGTATCATGTCCTATGACCATCTTGTTAAAGAAAATCATGACTTTTTTGACAAAAAAGTCATGTGTTTAGTCCCTCCCAAACATGTCATGACCAACAGATTAAACATGGTCATGGATCTATGACAAATTCATCCATGGTCATTAAAAAAGGGTCATGTATCAACATATTTCTTGTAGTGAAACTAGGGTTTGCGATGGCGACGGCTATGTAAATTTTTGTGGATGGAGGCTTGGATCTTTAGGGTTTTCCCGGGGAAGACTATTTATAGGAAAAAGGGCGATGTTGGTGGGCACCGTAGGGGCCCACACCACGTGGTGGCGCTGCCAGGGGGCACGCCGCCCTATGTTGTGGATGTCTCGGTTCCTCCTCCAGGTCTCCTCCGGAATCCGTGTACTTGATAGAAAAATAGGACCTTGGGTTTTTGTGTCCTCCAATTCCGAGAATATTTCTAGAACAGCTTTTCTGAAACCAAAAACAGCTGAAAACAGGAATTTGCGTTGTGGCATCGTGTCAATAGGTTAGTCCCAGAAAATACATAATAATGATATGAAGTGTATAGAAAACATGTAGCAATTGGCATAATATCAACATGGAACATCAGAAATTATAAATACGCTGGAGATGTATCAAGCATCCCCAAGCTTAGTTCTACTCGACCTCGAGTATGTTTAACGATAACAACACAATAATTTCTAAGGTGACATGCTACCAACACAATCTTGATAAACATTATTGTAAAATCATAGTAAGCTGATCTCAAAGTACTCTAAACTTAGGTATGATAGATATAATTCTAACAATGTAATTTAGCAACTATGTTGCAACATGAAAAGTAACACAAACAAAAGATCATGAATAATATTGCACTAAAAGGTATACTTTTGTTTCGAACATAAAGAAAACATAACAAAGTGGTATTCATCTTGTCCTTACAAGGATATAAAACATAAATGTCAGGACATCATCAAAGTGAAGGGGTCGTTGCATAGAAAACAAAAAAATTCCTACGCGAGAGACACCCGAAAGGCCAAGATCTAATCTAGGAGACGAAGTGCGGCGGGCATAAAGAGAGTCTTAAGAAGAACATACCCTCGACGACACAAAGCGTTACGAGATCAAATCTCGTTGTTGGCGTAGTCGTACTCACACCAATCCCGAGAGCAAGAAGATGTGCACCGCAGGTGCCTCCATGATCGGTCACACGTACGGTTGTTGACGACCTCCGTTCCCTCGATCCAGCGAGGAGGCGAAAGTAGAGGATCCCTCGGAACTCCAGAAACACGACGACGTGGTGGTGGTGAAGAATCCCACGGTCAGGGCTTCGCCAAGCTGGAGACCATGGAATGGAGCAGCGGGTGGAGAGGAAGTGAGGTGGGCAAGTGTGTGGAGGAGGGAGAGCTATCACACTCCTTTTATAGGGGAGGGGGAGGCAGCCCAAGGGGGGTGCGGCCAGCCCATGGGTGTGCCCCCACCTCTTCCCTCATCATGTGAGTGGACACTCCACTCACACCCACTCATTTTCCCTTAAAACTCCACTTAGAAAATCTAAGAGCTTTTCTTTAATAAATAAAACATTTTTGTTTCTTTATTTCTGCATTTGTTAATTCTATTAACAAACCTTTGCATATAGCACCTCGAATCATTTTTTAATTCTATTAACAACCATTCGATGAAATACCCCTTGAACTATTTCAATTTTCCCCGAAACAATTTCGGTGCTGCTCAAAACATTCTTCGTTATTCCGTATCCTCTCAAATGCGTCATCGAACCTTAAGTGTGTCACCCTACGGTTCGCGAATAAGATAGACATGATCGAGACTCCTCTCCGATCAATAATCACAAGAGGGATCTGGAGATCCGTGATGACTCCTATATATTCAACGATGACTCTCGTGATCGTGTGAACCATCAACATTGTGAACTATTCCCTTTGTCTCGCGATATTTTACTTGTCCGAGATTCGACCATTGGTATCAACCATACCTTGTTCAATCTCGTTATCGACAAGTACTCTTTTCTCGTTTCCGTGATATGACATCCTTGTGATCATATCGCGTTCTTGCAAGCGGTGTCGATGTGATATCACCGAGAGGGCCCAGAGTATATCTCTCCGTCATTTGGATGGACAAATCCCACTCTTGATCCATGAGCCTCAACTAATACTTTCCGAATACCTAATGGCACCTTTATAGTCACCCTGTTACGGTGTGATGTTTTATGACATCAAAGCACCCTTCTGGTATCAGTGATTGACATGATCTCATGGTCTAAGGAATAAGTTACTTCGTTCGCAAGATATAACAATATAAACCAAATGACTTGATCGTATTGTTATCTTGATATTGGGTCTATGTTCATTACATCATTCTACCAATGATATGACCTTGTTTATTAACAACATCCAATGTTCATGATCAGGAAACCTTGATCATCTATTAATCAACGAGCTAGTTAAAAGAGAGGCTTTACTAGGAACCATTGTTTGTTTATTAAACACACATGTATCAACGTTTCCGGTTAATACAATTATAGCATGAGAAATAAACATTTATCATAAACAAGGAATAAGATAATAACCACTTTATTATTGACTCTCGGACATATTCTTTTCAGTCTCCCACTTGCACTAGAGTCAATAATCTAGTTTGTAAGCATTTAACACATATGGAGTTCCAGTGTTATTACCATGCTTCACATGTGGTAAACATCATCAAAAAGATCTGAACTATTCAGGTCCTATTGTATTTGCATGCTCTTTGCGTCTACACGCATCACTTATTCTCTAATGAGATGGCTTTATATATATTTGGTCAATCGGTGAAACCTTAATTCCTCGGCTTAAACCAATGTTACTAACATGTTGAAAATGTAGCTTCATAGTGTCAGCATTCTTGGAAATTCACCAAGTTCAACAAAGAACTCCTTGACACAAAATAATCTTATTATTTGTTGTCAGCACAACGATATACTTAGCCTTTGTAGTAGTATCCGTCACAATACTTTAATTTTTGAAACTCTTTCAAATCCAGCATGGAACTTTCTTCCAGCCTATTGTGCTACCTTTCATCACATATTTTAATTGAGGTAAAATTATTTGAATATATGGCAAGACTATTAGTGTAACATATTACAACAAATAGTTTGTCATTACTATATAGGAAAACACATCCTTAGCATTTCTAAAATGGCATAAGGATATCTCCCACTGTTGTCTAATCATCATATGAATTATCCTGCTATAACATTTTATAGCATAGGACTCATCTGGTTGTGTACATAGTAAGGAACATGTAAATTAGAAATCTCAATTTCATTATGCTCATCATGTGACAAAACACTTGAATATTGCTCAATTGTTTTCCATGTGGCAAGAAATCCTTCTTGTCATTTCGATATTGACTTACTTCAATACTTCATCTATGTAATTTGGCTTCAATCATATCAGGCGCTTCAATCCATCTCTTATAAATATCGATGCGCAATATCTCCTAAAACTTTCATCAATATAAAAATCCTAACCGTGTTAATTTAAAATACATATTTTCCAATCAACCACATGTCATCTATATAGAGCATTCGAAATATGTCACAGCGCTCCCACTTAATTTCTTGTAATTCTACAAGCATCTTTATCGTTCATGATGGAATCAAAATCTTTTGATAACTTCATTAAGGTAAAGATTCCAACTTCGTTATGCACACTTCAACCATTGAAGTGTGCATACCTTTTCAGCAACCTTTTGAATTTTACAAAACTCTCAGACTGTGTGAAGTACACATCCTCGATCAAACTTCCTTGAGAGGAAAGTTGGTTTTGTTATTCAACTGCCATATCATAATATGTAACTTTTGCTAGAACTATCCGCAAAGACTAAAGCATCACTACGGAAGATCAAAATCTTGTAGTAGTCAACTCTTTTAAATTCTTTGAAAACATGTTTTTGACAAGCACAACTTTCAAATGATGTAAAAATCCATGTCTTTGTTGCTATATAGACACTTTTTCTATCGTTAGGCATCATGCCTTTCGAAAATACAGGGATACTATCGCGGATATAATGACTCATAGCCAATTTTAACGAAGGCAGTGCCCATCATTTGCTTCCTTTATAAGGTCCATGTGCTTTGTTGTCAAAACAACACTTTACTCTTAAACCACAAGTTGGTCTAAGTACAAAGTTTTTAGGACTTTTGTGGTTCAGTTCGTAAACTCATTCGAAGTATCTACAACACATGTAGTGTCTTCTACTTTGTCAAAATAGCAAACCCCGGAACAACTTCTAGTGTTAAGCTACTCTTGACATGGTAACGAAGATTCTCTAATCTCGTTGAGTTTGTACTGTCCTCCGACTCACTTATTTCGACAGTACTATTTTCTCGAGAAATCAACCCTTTCTGACAAGCAACATTTGTCTTTGGTCGGTGATAGGAGAAATACCCAATGTATTCTTTAGGATAACCTTATAAACATATATTTATCCCATTTTACTTGTAAACATTTTACACATTCTATGCATACCAAAACTTGAGAAAAAGACAATTTGGGTCACTAACCAAACTTAATCTTATATGGTGTCAATTTCAATGGATCATGATGGCGCTCTTTTCATTGTAAAAGCGATTGCCACTAATGTATAAACTACAAAATTATAATGGCATTTTTATTTATCTTACCATGTCAAAACAAGGTTTGATTTTGTCTCTCGAACACTACAAACTAATGTGGGGTATTCGAGAAGTATAAGTTGTAGAACAATTATGCAACTCCTTAGATGTTTTGCTAAACTTGTAACTCAAACTTTATCCTTTATGATCCAATCATAAATACTTGATTATCTTGTTACAATGATTTTTACTTCATATTAACAACCATTTGAACCAATTCAAAATGTCAAACTCCGTTCTCTTTAAATAGATATACTCACATATCTACTCAAATCATCGAAATAATTTTATGAAGGAAAAATTAATCCACCATACATGACTACACATAATGGACTATATACATCAATATGTATAATCTCCACTAAATTTGTCGTCCATTTTACTTTGGCCTACGAACGGAATTCTAGTCATCTTTTGGAAGAGGTCTCACAAGCTTCAATTTATTCAAAACAAAATGACTCCAGAAGTCCATCAATATGGAGTTCCTTCATGTTTTCCTTTCCGATATGAACTAAAAATGGTGGTGTCACAATTTAAGTGAAACTCTTTTACGTCTTGCAACGTTTAGCATTTAGTCTTATAGATGTTTACCTTACCAACATGATTTATATTAACATATCCATCAATTATGGAATATGGTCATAGTTTAAACAATCTCAGTTGTTCTCACAAAAGACCAGAACAAAATAACAACTTATTAAGTTCTTAAAATAAATCTTGAATGTTTGGTTCGATACGACAATGAACACAATAACACTTTATTTCTGTTCTTGTCATAATCGATTCCACATCTATTACTAGTTCCTTTTAGGCCCTTGTATTTCTTGCATTGCGTTGCTTTGTAAGACAACTCATACCAACCAATGTGGTATAAAAATACCCAAAAAATACTTTGTTAACTATTAATACATCTATAACTTGTATATCAAGCATATACACCTGAGCTAGACCTTTTAGTTATATTCTTTTCTGCCATATACCTTTTGTAATTCTATTTTAAATATTTCCTTTCCTTTACAGAAGAATCATTCAACATCAAACAATGCTAGTTGTACTAGCACATTTTCTTGGCGTGTTAGTCATGTACTATCACCCACTGAGTCATACTTTGAGTTTGATTGTTCTAATAATATCACCATATTAATAGTATTCTTCTAGATTCCACACTAGCAATCTCCAAGCAAGGTAAACAATATTTACCCATACTTTTAATCCATCCCATCATAACAATTTTATGATTAAGCTACTATAGCTCGTAGGAAGGAATTTAGAGGATAATGTTTAGCGCCCAACTTCTTGGAATATTCAAACGCCTAGCGTTTTCAATCATTGCATATATTCAAATAATATAAGCATACATTGTCACGCTAAATTATACTTAGTCATGTTGCCACAAATAAGTTTCTAGATATCAATATATCTTTCACTTGATTGTTTCTGAAAACAACTCTTTTTCAGTTCCTAAATCACCTTGATCAACAAAATATTCTTTTGAAGATAAAAGAATATATGGAAGCAACCATGACTCTGGATTCTAAGTAGGAATTGGTTGCTCTCTAGATCAATCAAACATTAATCATATAGAGCTAGGTAGGAAATACCGAAAATCTACAATAGGAATCAATTTTAAATTTCACTAATACGGTACCAATCTTAAATGATTTTTACCAAATCATAACATTTATCTCTCAATTAACAATCTAAGTGTAAGCTAGTTTTGTGGATGCCAATGAATACAAAAATTTGTGCAAATTCACTTTGATTGGTTGTTCATGATAAATAAGTTCAAGTTAATTCAAAATTATGCCATGAACTCCCACTCAAAAACAACATCCCCCTTAGTCGTCTTTAGTGATTACACGAACCAAATTCACTACACAAAAACCGATCATCACGTGAGATGATGTAGCTTCAAAGGCGAACATCGAAATGTTCATCATATCATCCATATGACTCATGCTTTACCTTTCCGTTACGTGTTCCGAGGCCATGTCTGTACATGCTAGGCTCGCCAAGTAGAACCGTAGTATTGCGTGTGTTTCAAGGACATGTCTGTACATGCTAGGCTTGAAAACACCCGTTGTATGCGAACGTTGAGTCTATCACACCCGATCATCACGTGGTGTCTCGAAACGACGAACTTTCTTAACGGTGCATACTTAAGGAAGAACGCATTATTATCTTGATATTAAGTGAGAGGGATCATCTTATAATTCTACCATCTCTATCTGAGCAAAATAAGATGCATAAAAAGTATTAACATAACATGTAAGGATAACGTGATATGATATGGTCCTTCTTGCACTTGATCTCCATCATGTGTATCATGGTATGATCTCCATCATTCCACCGGCGTGGTACCAAGTACCATGGCACCCCAATCTTGATTGTCCATCAATAATAAGACAACCATATGGATACCTTCCGGTATATCAGTAATTTACAAAAGAGATCATCTCCTAATCAAATTTGTAACATTGACCATATCACATCACATGCCCAGCAAAAACTAGTTAGACGCTCTAATTTATTTTTGCATATTTTACGTGGCTTAGGAATTTCGAGGATACAACCGTTCATACCTACGAACATCAACCACAACGTTGATAAACACATTTTTAACAAACCTTCATAGATTAGATCTCAACTATAGTTGGAGAAACGGACACCCCCTCAGCGACAAGAGAGACAATTCTCGCGTACATAGTACATGTAAACTTAGTGTAGGGAAGCTTCATCCAACTATGCCACTAAGATCATAAAATACTCAAGGATGCAATAACATGATCATCAACACCCACATACACCTATGTGTTCTACCCGTACAAAACATCTACGCATAGACCTGGCTCTAATACCACTGAAGGATCCCTCGGAACTCCAGCAGCACGACGATGTGGTGGTGGTGAAGAATCCCACGGTCAGGGCTTCGCCAAGCCGGAAACCATGGAATGGAGCAGCGGGTGCAGAGGAAGTGAGGTGGGCAAGTGTGTGGAGGAGGGAGAGATCTCACCCTCCTTTTATAGGGGAGGGGGAGGCAGCCCAAGGGGGGTACGTCCAGCCCATGGGTGTGCCCCCACCTCTTCCCTCATCATGTGAGCGGACACTCCACTCACACCCACTCATTTTCCCTTAAAACTCCACTTAGAAAATCCAAGAGTTTTTCTTTAATAAATAAACGTTTTTATTTCTTTATTTCAGCATTTGTTAATTCTATTAACAAACTTTTGCATATAGCACCTCTAATCATTTGTTAATTCTATTAACAACCATCCGATGAAAAACCCCTCGAACTATTTCAATTTTCCCCGAAACAATTTCGGTGCTGCTCAAAACATTCTTCGTTATTCCGTATCCTCTCAAATGCGTCATCGAACCTTAAGTGTGTCACCCTACGGTTCGCGAATAAGATAGACATGATCGAGACTCCTCTCCGGTCAATAATAAACAACGGGATATGGAGATCCGTGATGACTCTATATTCAACAATGACTCTCGTGATCGTGTGACCCATCAACGTCGTGAACTATTCCCTTTGTCTCGTGATATTTTACTTGTCCGAGATTCGATCATTGGTATCAACCATACCTTGTTCAATCTCGTTGTCGACAAGTACTCTTTTCTCATTTCCGTGATATGACATCCTTGTGATCATATCACGTGCTTGCAAACGGTGTCGATGTGATATCACCGAGAGGGCCCAGAGTATATCTCTCCGTCATTTGGATGGACAAATCCCACTCTTGATCCATGAGCCTCAACTAATACTTTCCGAATACCTAACAACACCTTTATATTCACCCTGTTACGGTGTGACGTTTTATGACATCAAAGCACCCTTCTGGTATCAGTGATTGACATGATCTCATGGTCTAAGGAATAAGTTACTTCGTATGCAAGATATAACAATATAAACTAAATGACTTGATCGTATTGTTATCTTGATATTGGGTCTATGTTCATTACATAATTCTACCAATGATATGAACTCGTTTATTAAAAACATCCAATGTTCATGATCAGAAAACCTTGATCATCTATTAATCAACGAGCTAGTTAAAAGAGTGGCTTTACTAGGAACCATTGTTTGTTTATTAAACACACATGTATCAACGTTTCCGGTTAATACAATTCTAGCATGAGAAATAAACTTTTATCATAAACAAGGTATAAGATAATGACCACTTTATTATTGCCTCTCGGGCATATTCCCTTCACAAAGTTCAAGTGGTGACTAGGTACAAATAATCTGAGAACAAGTAATAACATAACCATGAATCAATCAATAATAAATTTGGGACTGATGCACATTATACTCGGAATGACAACTATGCTCTCTTAAACTGTGCATAAAGTTAGAAGATGAAGACTCAACATAAAACTAAAAGAAAGGCCCTTCGCAGAGGGAAGCAGGGATTACTCATGTGCTAGAGATTTTTATTTGATAAACGGAGATATTGAAAACAATTTTGAGGGAGGTGTATGTCTATGTCAACGAATGGTAATGGAAAACTTATCATAACTCATGCCAAGCAAAGTGTTTAGACTTTTGAGAGCGGTTTCTGTTGTTTATTTAGTTTGGCACTTCCCCCCACCATGACTTCCACAAACAAGGGCTAGCCGTATCCACGGGTACCCACCAACTTTCATCAAACCATGGGGAAGTGCCTTTTTGGTTATATTAATTGGCACCAGCTTTCTGCAAATTTAGATAAGCATAGATTCCATACTCATCGGGTCAAATATGGAGAAGAACTTTTCTTGACATAAACCACAATAAACTTTAAACTACTTCCTCATGAGCTAAAATAGGGGCACAAAACAGGTATAGTTTTGAAGGTTTTAAAGGTAGCACACGAGGAATTTACTTGGAGTTGCGATTAAACCACATATAGGTAGGTATGGTGGACACATTTGGCAAACTTTGGTTTTTGGGAGTTGGATGCACGTGTAGAGCTCATACTCAGTACAGGTGAAGGCTAGCAAGAGACAGGGAGCAACCAACTAAGAGAGCAATAATGACCATAATCATGCATAGCAACAAGACATTATTAATCAAAGCATAAATGATATTACAAGTCAAAAAATAAATGATCATAGAGGCTAAAGGTGACTGGTTTGTAGTCATAACCTTGTGTAAGCATGCGCCAAGTCAATCAAATAAAGCATTCGAAGGAGAATACCATATATTATGCTTCGATATGATAAAACCAACTCATGATTTCTTTCAATGGGACATTAAGCATTCTCAGATATTTGAGACAAGTCATGCAACATCAATAACTTCTAAGCATAGAATTAAAATAATATCTAACATGTCATGTTAAAGTCTAAGCCACAGTCTAAACAAGCTTCTATTGCAACATTATAAGCATGAAATAATTTATTGTCCTCCAACACCAATCACTTTATTTTAACAAAAACTCTCCAAATACTTTATCAAGGAAACAACAGAGTACTACTCTATAAGAACTAAGAGTTGTGAATAGGAGATGCATGAAAAACATGATCTAAAAGAATTGCAGTAGCTAGAAGATAAATGAAGAATACGAGTATTCATATGAAAAAACGGATCGTGTCTCTCTCCCACACAAGAATACTAGGATCCAACCAAGTTTATTATAGAAGATAAAAGAAAAATTAAAACAAGCAGACTATCCATGTAAAATACATAAGATGTGACCGAATAAAAAATATAGTTTCACTAAAAGTGACATGATAAGTTGCTGATGAAGAAGGGGATGCCTTGGACATCCCCAAGCTTAGACGCTTGAGTCTTCTTAAAATTGCTTTTCACTCTTCTTGATGACATAATATCATCCTCTTCTCTTGACACTTGAAAACTTCCTTCACACCAAACTCGAAGTAATTCTCATTAGAGGGTTAGTGCATAATCAAAAATTCACATGTTCTGCATTCACACAAGCATTAACAATAATTTCTAAACATTATCTATAGCTATTGATGTTTCTTGGAGCAAAGAAACTCATTCAACACAGTAAAAAAGAGAATACAAAGTAAAAGACAGAATCTGTCAAAACCAGAACAGTCCATAAAGACAAAAAATTTCGAGGCACTTACGTCGCTCAAATCAGAAAACTCATAACTAAGAAAAGTTGCGTACATATCTGAGGATCACTGATACGTCATAAACGTATCCTTAATTTCTGATGTTCCATGTTGTTTTCTTATTGTTTCCCACATGTTTGATATACACTATATGTCATTTTTATCGATTTTCCGGACTAACCTATTGACAAGATGCCACAGAGCAAGTTCCCTCTATTCTGTTGTTTTTAGTTTTAGAAAAGTTGTTATGGAAATATTCCCGGAATTGGAAAATTAGAAGCCCAGAAGTCTTAGAATTACCGAAGGTTCCACGGAGTCCCGAAGAGACCCAGAGGGGGCCCTCAAAGGGCCCACACCATAGGGGCGGCGCCCCCTGGCCGCCCTGGGGGGAGTGGTGTCGGCCCCCAGGCCTCCATCGCCTCTGCCCTTTCGCCTGTTTAATCCCCCCGAGACATAAACCCTAGATATATTCCACTTTTTCTCGACAAACACCCGATCGAGGCCGCCGTCACCGTCATCCCGAGATCGGGAGGGTTCTGGAGCTCTCCCCGGCACCCTGCCGGAGGGGTCTACACCACCATGCCCTCCTCCGAAGTGATGCGTGAGTAGTTCATCCCTGGACTACGGGTCCATAGCAGTAGATAGATGGTTGTTCTTTCCACTTTGTACCTCATGTTTAGATCTTGTAAGCTGCCTATCATGATCAAGATCATATTTATGTAATGCTACATGTTGTGTTTGCTGGGATCTGATGAATGTTGAATGTGATGTCTTCTGATTATCAATCTATCATGTTATCTTCATGCTTATGTTATTTATGATCTTGCATGCTCTCCGTTATTAGTAGATGCTCCGGCCAAGTAGATGCTAGTAACTCCAAGAGGGAGTATTTATGCTCTATAGTGGGTTCATGCCTCCTTTTCATCTGTGCTCGAGTGACAGAAACGTGACGGATGGAGGATGTGTTGTTGCCATTAGGGAGAAAACAACAATGTTTTGTCTAAGGATGATGTTAGTGTTTACATTACACACTTTTCTTACTACGATTATCTGTTGCTTGCAACTTAATACCCAACGTTTGTTCGGGTGATATTGGGAGGGTGGATTTTTAGTCATAGATGCAGTTGGATAACGGTCTATGTATTTTGTTCTAATGCCCGCATGAATCACATAGTAATATTTATGTCATGTATATGCACTACGGTGCAGCCTTCATTTCTGTCAATTTCCTAGCTGTAATTTGTTCACCACACATGTTATTTATCTTTCACGGAGAGACACCACTAGTGAACTGTGGACCCTAGTCCAATTTCCTCATACTGATAAAATACCTGCTTCTTTCATACTGCTCTCATACTGTTCCTACTATTTTCCTACTGTTTTGTACACCATAAGTTTAACCTCTTTGTTTTCAGCAAAACCGGTGAGATTGACAACCCCACTGCTTCGTTGGGGAAAAGTGAATTCATTGTGTTTCGTAGGTTCCACGGTGCTGCTGCACCGGTAGTGCACCCTGCCATCTCAGCTGCATCAACCTTCAGAAGTGCTTCTTCCTCCTACTAGTCGATTCAACCTTGGTTTCTTTTCTGAGGGAAAACTTGCTGCTGCACTCTTCACACCTTGCGCTTGGGGTCTCCCAACGAGCGTGTGTATACACTCCATCAATCACGCACAAATTTTTTCAGGATGTTTCGATTTTTCTTGAATTTATGGCGAATTAAACGGTGGGCAGAAAAATATGTTCCTATGCAGAAATCCAAATCTAGCATCAACTTTTCACTAGAGACTTTACTTGGCACAACAATTTGCAAAAGTAAGGACACAAAGGAGTTGTTACATAAGTAAAAAACACCTTGAATCAAAGAAGAAGAAAAAGAAAAATTGCAGAAATAAAACATGGGTTATCTCCCAAGAGTGTTTTTTCTTTAACGCCATTCAGATAGGCACAGAAAGCAAGAAGATGCTCACATAAGAAATATGAATTAAGAAAAATAGAGCATCAAGAAGCAAGTATAAAAACAATTTAAGTCTACCCCACTTCCTATGCATATGAATATTGTAAATAAATAAATTAAAGAACCTCAAACTGGAAAACATAGGAAGGTAGAACAAGAGCAATTTCAAAACTTTCAACAAAAAGAGAGGTGTTTTAGTAACATGAAAATTCCTACAACCATATTTTCCTCTTTCGTAATAATTTTCAGTAGCATCATGAACAAACTCAACAACATAATTATCACATAAAGTATGTTTGTCATGGTCTAAAATCACACAATTCATATCAAGCTCAGAAATAGTGGGATCAAAATTAAAAAATAAATACCTCTTCTTTCTCACTTTTAGCAATAGAAAAAGAGATAATTGGTCACTCTTAAAGGTATGGGACACATTATATCAATCCTATTTTCATTAGCATTATAATTTATAACATTAAGTAACATAGGACCATCATCTAGAGCATTATCATATAAATTTTCTAAACAAACTTCCTCATTATCATGCATATCAATAGTTGGAAATAAATAGAGGATTATCATAGGATTTATCAAAGTAGCCTAGATTATCGTAAGTAACAGTAGTAATATCATTCTCACAAGTTTCATTCATATTAGTATCAAGGTCACAAGTATAGCAAGTATAATTTTTTTATCAAAAAGGGATATTTCAAAAGAATCAATAGGATCATCACAATTATCAATATAACACTGATCCCTTTTTTTTCATCCAATGAGCTTTCAGATTCAGCAATTTATTCTTCCATAGGCTTCTGCAAGGCATTATTCTCTTCCTTTGGTGGAGAGGATCTACAAAGATATTTAAGAATATAGTCATTTTCTTCCTTGTAATTATCAAAGAAAAATTCAAGTATACAAAAATTCAAGTGAAAAGAACAGTGTTTGCAGTAGGTTGTATTATCAGTATAAAAGAATGGACTGGGGTCCACAGTTCACTAGTGGTGTCTCTCCATAACAGATAAATAACATGCTGGGTGAACAAATTACAGTTGGTCAATTGAGAAAATAGAGGCTACACCATAGTGCATATACATGACATGATGATTACTATGATATTCATTTGGGCATTACAACATGATACATAGACTGTAATACAACTGCATCTATGACTAATAATCTACCCTCAGGACGTCATCCGAGCAAACTTTGGGTATTGAGTTGCAAACAACATATTATTGCATTAAGTAAAGTGCGTAATGTAAATAATACAATATCCTTAAACAAAGCATTGTTGTTTTATCCCTAGTGGCAACAACACATCCACAATCTTAGAAGTTATTGTCACTCTCCCAGATTACTGGAGGCATGAACCCACTATCTAGCATAAATACCCCCTCTTGGAGTTACAAGCACCGACTTGTCCAGAGAATCTACTAGTAATGGAGAGCATGCAAGATCACAAATAACATAAATATGATAGATCTATATTCAACTTGACATAACATTCAATATTCATTTGATCCCAACAAACGCAACATGTAGCACTACAATAAGATGATCTTGATCATGTTAAGCATCTCACAAGATCTAAACATGATGGCACAAAAGGAGGAGAACACAACCATATAGCTACTGCTATGGACCCGTAGTCCAAGGATGAACTACTCACGCTTCAATCCGGAGGCAGGCATGGTGATGTAGAGCCCTCCGGTGATGATTTCCCCTCCCGACAGGGTGCTAGGGAGAGCTTCAGAACCCAACCAAACTAGGATTGACGATGGCGGTGGCTACAGAACTTTTCGTGGATGGAGGCTCGGGTCTTCAGGGTTTTGCCGAGGAAGACTATTTATAGACGAAAGGGCGATGTCGGTGGACGCCCGAGGGGCCCACACTACCTGGTGGCGCGGCCAAGGGGGGCTTCGCCCTATGGTGTGGCCGCCTCGATGCCCCCTCCGGGACTCCTTTGGACTTCGTGTATGTGACAGAACAATAGGACCCTGGGTTTTTGTTTCGCCCAATTCCGAGAATATTTCCAGAACAACTCTTCTGAAACCAAAAAAACAGCAGGAAAAAGGAACTGGCGATGTGGCATCTTGTCAATAGGTTAGTCCCAAAAAATGCATAAAAATGATATAAAGTGTATTGAAAACATGTAGCAATTGGCATAATATCAACATGGAACATCAGAAATTATAGATACATTTGAGACGTATCAGAGCCTCCATCCATCTTTTGGAGTCGCCTCAACCTTGTCTAAAGGTTTGGTCAACACCGTCAAGTCGACCTCATAGTGGAAACGAGAATCTCCCTCATTTGAGAATGTCAAGAAGAATAAGGTGCACACATCCGTTCTATTGGAGCGCCTAGGTGGATCCACACCTCTCCAACGTAGACGTACTTCCTTTGGGAAGGAACTACAGAAAACATATTTTTTCTCCTTGTTTACACTTATGGTTTATCTTGTTGCTTTACATATTGCTTTCGTTCCATACTTTGTATCATATCACATAGGTTGTTAACCTAGTTGCACATCTAGATAACCTTGTGTTTACCTATTTAGCCCAAACTAACAAGAAAAAGGAGAAAAATTGTTAGTCACCTA
Organism: Alopecurus myosuroides; assembly: GCA_028641055.1. NCBI lineage: Eukaryota > Viridiplantae > Streptophyta > Magnoliopsida > Poales > Poaceae > Alopecurus > Alopecurus myosuroides. Next base: position 154,947,329 of record CM054059.1, read on the forward strand.
TTCACCCTCCTCTAGTTGACCATATCGTACTTTCACCCCCTCCCAAGTTCCCACCGATAGAAAGTGGTGGAATCGTGCGCCTGAAGGAGGCACGCTACCAGTAAAGCCATATTGGTAGAGTGCTTTGGAGGACACACGCTTCTACTAATTTCTGCACGGTGATGAGCCGGGGCCCACTTAGTGGTAGCGTGTGTGGTAGATCAGACACTTCCATTATGGGCTACTAGAAGCGAGCATTTTGTAGGTCACACTACCGCTAACTAGCGGAAGCGTATGCACATAAACGCTTGCTTCTAGTAGGATTTCTCCTATAAGGTTGTTCCTACAAGTGTCTCGGCGAACTCATAGTGGAACGAGCTCTTTCCTCACTAGAAAGGCTCACATAGAATAGGTTGAGCACATTCGTACTATTGGAGTATCTTGGTGGCTTCACACCCCTCCAACATAGACATATTTGTCTTGCGAATGAACTATGAGAAACATCTTCTTCGTTTCACCATTGCGGTTATCTCTTGCCTTTACTACTTGCATTCCTTTGCGTATTATGCTTTGTATCGTTTCACATAGTTTGCTCATCTAGTCGAACATATAGTCAACCTTGTGATTCCCTGTTAGCCCTAATTAAAAAATTGATATTAACATATTCACCCACCCTCTAGTTGACCATACCGTTTTTCCCCGACCACGTCGGCACCATTATGGTCTGGTCGGTACATCGACTGGTATTTCAGTCAGTACTACCGATGGCTCCAGATCTGGCACATAAGACACATATTCTTCCTCTCCCTCTTGCCTCCTAGATTCTGCCAAGCTCCACCACCGCCTCCCCTTCACTCTCCCTCTCCGTTGGTCCCTCGATGGCGCAGATTGGGACCTCTCCCTCTTAGACGTGAAGGCCATTGAAGCTCCCCTCCATCTCCACCAAGCTATTTCAGCGTTATCTTTGCATTTGTGGATTTCTTGGGCATCCACCCTCCAAGACTTCCATAGTGTTCACCCTCCACGAGCTAGGGTAAAGATGGAGTTTGGACCATGATATAATTCCTAAACACAAGATAACGACAAATGCATTGTGGTTGGAAATAAATAAGAAAAATATACACATTAAATTAGTAACATTGCATGCATTCTGCATTGACTGTTGTTGCGATCCTAGACGCGAGTGTAATAGCAGTTTTAGGATTATTCAGATGCATGTAGTAGTTGTGTGAACATTGGAAAACGCTTGGATATACATGTAGTAGTTGTGCAAACATTGGAGAACGTTTCGAGTTTTTTTTCGGATATCAAATGGCTTTGATGATTAAAAAAAGGATATTCAGGAGACCAGAATAGAGATTTGCATGCTAAAAAAATAAAAAAAATGCATAAAATTAAATTATAAGAGCATCTCCCGCATGGCCATTTTTTTTTGTGCAGGTACGCCTTTTTCGCCCAGTCGCCCCCGAGAACATGCAATAGCCTTGGTTTGGGCCAAATTATCGCCCGACGAACCCAGCCCAAATCCAGCGCACTAGGGGGGTTCTGGGAGCACCGGATAAAGTGAAAACTCGCAAGGGTCCGCCCTGTCAACGAGTGTGCCATGTTTTTGCGCAAATCCCCCGTTTTCCCTCCACAGCGCCCAACTACTTCGTTCCCCACCCAGATCCTGCCCTTTCTTCCCTCCACGGATCTCCAACGCCCGCCATGCCACCCAAAATGTACAAACAGCCACGCCCTGTCGGAGAGGATGAGCAGCCGAAGGCAAAGAGGACAAGGAAGTCGTTGCAGAGGCCGATGGGGATGACGAACGCCAAGTGGAAAGCCGACGTTGATCATAGGGCAACCGTCACCGACGATGGGCGAAGAAGTTAAGCCTCCAAGAAGCTCAGGGGCGTGGCGGTGGAAGAGGAGGAGTCCCGCGCCGTCTTATACATCATAAATGTATCCTTAATTTCTGATGTTCCATGTGGTTTTCATGCCATATGCTACATGTTTTCCTTACATTTTATGTCATTTTTATCAATTTCCCAGAACTAACCTATTGACAAGATGCGACAGAGCCCGTTCCTGTTTTCTATTGTTTTTAGTTTCGGAAAAGTTGTTCTCGAAATATTCTCGAAATTGGACGATTCAAAAGCCAGAATTCTTAGAATTCCCGGAGGGTCCACGGAGTCCCGAAGATACCCGGAGGGGGCCATAGGGTGGCCACACCATAGGGTGGCGCGACCTACCCCCTGGCCGCCCCACCAGGTGGTGTGGGCCCCCTGGCCACCCACCGACATCGCCCTTTCGCCTATATACGGCCCCCGATGCATAAACCCTAAATGAATCGGCCTTTTCCACCAAAAACATCCGTAGCTCCGTCGCCGCCGCCGACAAGTTTCGGGGGACAGAAATCTCTGTTCCAGCACCCTGTCGGACGGGGAAGTGCCCCCGGGGCCATCTCCATCGACTCTACCGCCATCTTCATCGCCATTGTTGTCCCCCATGTTGAGGAGGGAGTAGTTCTTCCCCGGGGCTGAGGGGTCTACCGGTAGCTAAGTGTTTCATCTCTCTCTCCCATGGTGTGATCTTTATGTGATCGTGAGCTTTGTAATCTAGTTAAATAAGTAGATGTTACTCTTCATCTGTTACGCTACTCAAGTGGTTTTGTTATGACATCTCCGTAAACACTTTGATCACGGTGTAAAGGTGACAGTGTGTGCACAATGTGGTTTAGCATGATATTTATATCTTATGTTGGATGACCCTATGAAATTGTGGTGTTTGTCTAGTACCTTCTAGGGCGCTTATAGTGACAGCGTGGGGTTAACTAGACATGGGAATGCGACTTTGAGGAGTGTTGTTGCAGCCCTACGCAATGAATTGGTGTTTGTTATTTCCTTTAGATTCTGCAATTATATCTTTTTGTTTCTTGTTTTTACTAGTTAGGCTTATTTTTACTTGTTCCTTGTTTTTATTTTTACTAGTTAGGATTAATGGAAAACAACAAAAATATGAGAGAGCTTTATAATAATTATCTTGAGTTAGGACATGAAGTGTTTGAAGAGAAATTGTAAAACCTATGGAGCTTTATTTCCATGCTAGTAGAAATGTTATTAGTATAAATTCTTTGAACACCATTAATGGGGCAGATCGTGCACTCGTTGGGAGACCCCAAGAGGAGGGTGTGATGAGCACAGCAGTAGGGAATTCCCCTTAGTTAAGAACCAAGGTTATCAATCCAGTAGGAGGAAGAGGACCTTCAGAAGGTTGATGCCACTGACGGTGGTCCTGGCGCTTCACCGGTGTCAGCAACAACGTGGAACCTCCACACAACACAACCAAAATACTTTGTCCCAACGGTATAGTGAGGTTGTCAATCTAACCAGTCTTGCTAAAACAAAGATTAGACGTATAGTGTGAAAAATGATGTATGGTTGCAGTAAGTAAGAAAACAGGAAATAGCAGTGGTTTGTTTAACAGTGTAGGAAAATGGACCGTGGTTCATAGGTTCACTAGCGGTGTCTCTCCATAAAAGATAGCATGCTGGGTGAACAAATTACAGCTGGTAATTGACAAATAGAGGTTGCACCGTCGTGCACAATATAACATGATGACTACTATGATATTTAGTGCGGGCATTACAACAATATACATAGACCGAAATCCATCTGCATCTATGACTAATAGTCCACCCTCAGGTTATCGTCCGAACCCCCTTAGGTATTAAGTTACAAGCAACTGATAACTGCATTAAACAATGTGTGTAATGTAAGCAATGATTATGCACGAGGGCACTCTCACCGATGTTTTCTCCCTAATGGCAACATCACATCATCCCCCTTCACGTTTCTGTCACTCGAGCAAGGCGATGAGGAGGCATGAACCCACTATCAAGCATAGATACTCCCTCTTGGAGTCACTAGCAACTACTTGGCCAGAGCAACCACTAGCAACGGAAAGCATGCAAGATCACAAATAACATATGCAATAAAGACTATAATCAACTTGGCATAAGTTCAATATTCATCGGATCCCAGCAAACACAACATATAGAATTACATAAGATCAATCTCGATCATGATAGGTAGCTCACGAGATCTAAACATGGAGGTATATGAGGAGAAGACAACCATCTAGCTACATCTACGAACATGTAGTCCAAGGATGAACTACTCACGCATCACTCCGGAGGCAGGCATGGTGATGTAGAAGCCTCCGATGATGATCTCCTCTTCGAAAGGGTGCTGGAAACAGCTTCAGAACCCCCCTGGTCTAGGGTTGCCGGTGACGCCGGCTGCAGAACTTTTCGGGGATTTTTGATCAGGTGTTTAGGTATTTCCATCCGGTTGTAACATCCACCTTTTTGTAATAAAGAGTTTGTGTTTGTGTTTGTGCTCATGTCATGTCATGCATGCATTTTGAACCCCTGGTTGTTTTTTAAAACGAGTGCATTAAAATTTAATAAGGGAGTTATTAAAATCACCTAAAGTGCCATTTCAAAATGATGGTTTAAAATGGTGCAATTTTTGCAAACCAAAAATATGTTGAGGTTGTAAATGTAACAAGGATATCAAAAAAAAAATGTAACAGTTTTTAAAGTGTTGTTTTTTAAGGAGCAGGGGCCTTTTTGCAATTCCAGAGATCCGAGAGGGTTTCTAGAAAGCTGCCCTTTGTCTTCTTCCTCACGACAGTAGATAGGAAGGTCGACGACGTCGCCGCGGCCGCCACCTCCTGCCTGCTTCCCGCGCGGATGAGATTCCAGGGAGATGTCTCCATCTCGCCTCCCTCCTCGCAAACCCTCCCCTTCTCTTCTCTGTACCGGAAGCACACGGAACACCCAAACCCTAGCCCTACCGACGCCATCCGCCGCTCGATGCTGGTGATAGGGTCGCCCCCGCGCCCCTCCGAGGATCCCACCACCTCCGCCGTGTCTCCATCGACCTCCTCGAGTAGGCACGGTATTGGGGGAGCCCCGGGAGAGCCCCAATTTCTCGTCGGATATTCGCCACGGCCGCCGCCGTTCTCCTCTCGCCGCCGGCGATTGCCGCCCCGCCTCACCGCCCCGACCACGGCATCGTGCTCGCGGTGAGCTCTTGGGCACTTTGGTGCCCTCCTCTTCCTCCCCCCTTCTGTTTCTCCCCCTCGCCGTCGGCCGCGGACCGCCGCCACGCCCCTGCTCACTGGCGCGTCTCCGGCGGCAATTTTCAGGTGGCGCGGCCACCCCAAGGTTCCCCGCGACCCCTCCACCCCGTGGTGGGGTTTAATTTCAGAATCGAGCGCGAATTCGTCGAATTTCTTCGGAGCAGAGAGGATTTGGCCTCGGGATCACGTCATCGTGACATCATGCCCACGTCACAGGATGTTTTCCTGTTTTTCTTTTAAATCGAATTAGCTGACACGTGGGCCCCACCTCTGTTTAAAAATTACACAAAAAGAAATAAAATTGTAAATGCAATATCATTTTTTTTGGTTCATCAGAAAAATGTGTTCAATATACCAAATTGTTCAAAAAAAATAATCTACATGTGTATGTCATTTGCACATATTTTTGACAAAATTGAATTTTTACCATTATTTAAATCATTTAAAATAAAGAAAATAAGTTTTTATTCAAGAAAATTAGAAAATTACAAGTTATATATCAAAATGCTTACAAAGACAAATGCAACCTAGTTATGGTGTTATCAACCCCATTTGAGCAATTTAATTTGTCGCACTTCTAGATTTTGCCCGAATCGGCCTCCGAGGTCCACTTCGGGGCTAAATTCCGGTAAAAGTGCATAGTTAACATATGAACCCTAGCAACCTATGAAACATGTTTAGGTCTTCTCTTTAATGCATTCAAATGTTCATGCATACATATTGAGCATTGCATCGATGCCTGTGTTGAGTGTTGTTCTCTTTCTTTCCGGTGTTTGCTCTTATCGGTAGACCTCGAATTCAGAGAGAAGTTCAACACCCCTGTTGACGAATACTTGGTCTAAAAAACCAAGTCAAGCAATTATTCCTGAAGACTTTGTCTGGTTTTCTTGAAGCGAGGCAAGCATAACCTCTTATCTTCCCATATATGTTTTCGAAGTGTTTTCCTTCTTGTACGATGCATGCTTTTACAAAGTATCTTGAGTCAGTAGATAGAGTTGTCCTATTTATTTGCATAACCCAGATATCATGATTCACTGCTCCTAGCAGACATAGGTTTTGTTTGTGTGTACCGCCAGAGCCTCAAATATTCCATGCTTAGTCATACATGTCTGCTGATCTCTGCTCCATTCGGTTGATGAATCATAGTTATGAAATGAATCTAGTATGACAGGATGACGTGGTAAGGTTTGAGATGTGTGCTTAATATGATTAAACGCTTGGATGATTTGCCACATGGGATGTGGTGATTTTCCTCGTTCATGCCCTAGGAGCGAGTTCTCGCCTTTGAAGCCAAGACTGATCGTGCAACCACACGGGGATTGGATTCCCCTCGGTTTCAACTTTTCTAGTTTGTTCCATGAGTTGCCTAGTTCGGGCGTTCCATTTGGATTTGCGGGGGATTTGAAAAACATTTTCAAAACTAGGACGTGGTGGTGTATCGGCGCTATGTGGGTAGATAACCGTCGAGCACCGCGCACAACGATAGAGACCCGATAGGAGATGGACACTCCCTATTGGCGATCCATCTCTACTCGAAGCGACTCATGGAATAGGCGAAGCAAGGGAAAGATCGTGGTCAGCCACCCTCTGCCGGCACATCGTCGGAATTGTGCCAATATCTTGGCATTAAGAGTCGGTTGGCACCTGTCGGTAAAGTTGTACACCCCTGCAGGGTTTAATCTTTTCGAAAATCTGTGTCCGCGGTTAAGGATGACTTGGTGATGGATCCAGAGATCATAGATAACTTGAACCAGACGTAAAAAATGTTGGAAATGAATAATTAGTTTCATAAGGTGGTTCCGGTTATCGTGAGCTTGAGTTAATGCTTCGAGGGTTCTGAAGACAATACCCGAGGAAAGGGTGTTCTTTTAAAAGATTTGTGAAAAGTTCCTCAGTCTCCCTCTATTCGAAACAAAATTGGCGTTACACAAAACAACCTTCATAAATCCTTTATGAAAAAGCAGATATATATAATAGTTTAACTAAGTCTTGTTGAGTACCTCCAGTACTCATGTTTGCTTGAACTTGGTTTAGGTGGAGTTCCACACTTTGGTGGTGTTTCAACGTGGACATCGACGGATAGTTTGGGGTTTCCCAGGTAGCAGCCTGGAATCTATGGGTTGGGCCATCGTCTTATGTTGCGGCCTCTTAGGCCTTTTTGGTTCTTGTTGGCTAGCAACATAACCATCCTTCCGTTGTCTGATGTAATGTTGGGCCGTGTGACCTCTGTTTGTAAGGTTTAATCTATTATTACTTGCTTAATAAAGCTTCATGTCTAGAGTGCTACTTTGATCGGTTGTTGGTCTCAAGCTCATCGTTATACAGTTTTGTCTATGCCTGCATAGTTGTCGCAGTCGAGGGGTTGTGGAGCCGATGATCCATGTTCGAGTCCGCCTGCCGATGTGATTCGGCCTGGGGCTAGGTAACCCCAGTAACCCTCGATTGTTGTTGCACTTTCTGGACACATTGCAACTCTGTATAACTTTGGTCCCGTTCCTTCAGTTTCATTCGACTCGTGGACGCTTGGTTATGCATAGTTGGTTATGACTAGCGTGGACACAAGGAGTAGTAGTACTGTGATGATCCGGCCTGCGTGCCGATGAATCCGGTCTGCCTGTCGTTGTTTGTTGCGGCCAGGGGCTGGTAACCCTGAAGCCCTTGTGGGTCCCTGACTAGGAGCACATAACAGTATGTATATCTCTAGGTCCAGGGTCATGACAGAAAAGTGGTATCAGAGCAGGACTGCCTGTAGGAAAACCCTTGCTATTGGTCGGTGTTGAGTCTAGGGTTTGTGAAAACTATTTCGAAATGACAAATGAGTTGTGAAAACCTTCTTAGGATTCTTTTTACTCCTTACCTGGTATCGCTCTAACTCTGAGTCACCTCATCTCATTTGATTTTAAATGTTTTACCTCTCACCTGTTAACTTCAAAGTTAGGAGCAAAATCGTTGGGTGTTTTTCCTAGTACTCCGTGTCAGACTGCTAATGTTCTCAGATTTTCCAAGTTACCCCCATCGATCTAAATCATTGATTCCTTTTGACTCCAGTTGATCCATATCAAGTCATGAATCTTTCTATTGCATTCTTTCCCATGGGAGAGTTTCTCGTGGTTCCATTTCTTTGTGCTCAGGATGTCCGGGAGTACTTGAGATTCCGTTGAAAGTGGCCATGTTGAGAGAGAGTAATAATCTTCCTTAATGTCGCAAGTTCTTCAGGATATCAAGACCAACCGCCTGAGAAATGAACATCTCCTTGAGCGTCTGGCGCAAAACACTGAACATCGTCATGACGGATGTGTTACATTCAGGGATTTAGTTCATGCTAAGTTTCCATCTTTCAGCAGTCTCAAGGAACCCATTGATGTTGATGATTGGCTTTGTACCATCAAGCGCAAATTTAACGCTCCCTGTGTTCCATAAAGTGACTGTGTGAACTTTGCCGCTTACCAGATAGGGGGTGAAGCTGGTTCATGGTGGGAAGGTTTCTTGGCGTTGCAGTCGCCGAGACATAAGGTTGCTTAGGAGGAGTTCCGTAAAGAGTTTTGTGTTGCCCATGTTCCTGAGGCAGTTATGGACTCCAAAAGGAAAGAGTTCTTGGATCTGACCCAGGGGCAGATGGATCTTGAAACTTACGGGCGTGAATTCACCCGTTTGGCTCATTATGCACCCCGAGATGTTGCCGATGATGCGGATAAACAAGAGTTTTTCCGCAAGGTTTTGGATTCCGGAGTTTGCTATGAGCTACTGTCTTTCCAGTTTCCAACCTTCCAGGACCTTTATAATCATGCTCTTACTTTGGAGCGTGGCAAAAAGGAAATGGAAATTTCTTTGAAGCAGTTTTCTGGAGTGTCACGTGCGTCTTCTTCTGGTTCCAAGAAGCGTCGTGTGTTCGTTCCGTACAGTGCTATTTCATATCCATCCATTGTTCAACAAGGTCACCTTGGTGGGCAATGCAGAGTTGTTGGTGGTAAGAAACGGCTGGTGACATGTCATGTATGTGATGAACTTGGCCATTACTCCAACAAATGTCCTCGGAGGATATCTCCTGCAGCTCAGCTTGTTCCTACACGTGTTGTTAACCGTGGTCGTTTGAACCATGTTTTGATTGAAGAAGCTCATAAAGCACCTGATGTCATGTAGGGAATACTTCGTGTTAACCTGGCTCCAGCCTCTGTTCTGTTTGATTCCGGAGCGTCACACTCATGTGTATCAAGAGTTTTTGTGGTGTTGCATGACATACCTCTTGTGACTATGGTTCCTTCGTTGATAATTTCCACCCAGGGTCCTTCTGCTGGACTAATCAATGTTGCCCTGGTGTCCCAATTGAGATAGGAGGTTTGGTGTTTCTTTCTACACTTGTCATCATGGACTCAGATGACATCAATGTCATACTGGGCATGGACTGGTTGTCAACACATCAAGCTACGACTGACTGTGCAGCCAAGTCTGTTACTCTGATTCATCCTTATGGTCAGACAACTCGGTTGTTGTTTCCTTGTGGGACAGTTCAACCACAACCACATCCTCAGCTTAATGCAATCAAAGTCCGACCATCTATCGAGACTCATGAGGTACCAGTGGTGTGTAAGTTTCCGGATGTCTTCCCGGAAGAGCTTTCTGGTATGCATCATGATTATTCAGTGGAGTTTGTTGTTGAACTAATTCCTGGAGTGGCTCCTACTTCTGAAAGACCACACCGTATGTCTCTAGAAGAGTTGGTTGAGCTGAAGAAGCACATAGAGGAGTCAAAAGGAAAAGGCTTTTGAAAGTAAAGTATAGGCACCTAGAGGGGGGGGTGAATAGGTGCTACGACCAATTTTAATTTTTCTTAAGATTTAGGCTTAACAAGAAGGTAAATTCTCTAGATTATGCAACTAGGGGTGAATTTACCTATATGACAAGGCAAGCAATTAAGGCAACTAGAACAACACTTAATGCAACTAGTACAACAATAAATGTAGCAAGTACTAGTAAGTAAATAGGGAGGAATGAGATAACCGAAGGAAGCACACGGAGAAACGATGTATTCCCGAGTTCCTCCTTGTTAAGGGAGTACGTCTCGTTGGAGGGGTGTGAGCTCGCCACGAAGGCCTACTCAACGCCACGAAGGCCTCACCCTATTCTCCGATGAACTCCGCCACAAAGGCCTAGTTCACCTTCCACTATAGAACCCCTTTGAGGCGGGGATCGAATCCTTTACAAACAAGTTTGGGGCACACACCCACAACTTAATTGGGGGCTCCCAACACTCACAAATCACCAAGAGTAGCAAGAAGCCTAGGTTCTCCACATGAGGAAACCCTAGGCCAAGATTCCTCAAGCAAAGGAGAGGGGAAATGAAATCCGGTTGGTGAAGACGTAGATCGGGGCCTTCTCCTTCAATCCACCAAAGATCTAGGCTTTTGGGTGGTTGGATTGGGAGATCTAGCAAGGTGGTTGAGCTCCAACAATGGTGTCTTTAAGTCTGGTCGAGCTAGCTTGAGGTTGGTGGAGGGGAGGGGGTATTTATACCCCCCATAAATGCAAAGAGCCGTTGGAGCTTTTCTGGCGAAAAACACACCGGAGACTCCGGTGTAAAGACCGGAGACTCCGGTCTGGGCCGGAGACTCCGGACAGATTCCGGTGTCCTAATTCTTCAGCGAATATCCACTCCGGAGACTCCGGTCTGGTAGACCGGAGACTCCGGTCTTGGTGCTTCGAATAGGCGCAGAGGGTGTCTGTGGTCTTGCGAACGAAGAGGAATTGTACTCACACCGGAGACTCCGGTAAGTATCCGGCAAGTCTCTGGAGTGGGTACAGTACGCGACACCATCCAGTCCTTAGCGAAATTCTTGGAAGAAGATCCCACACCGGAGACTCCGGACAGTCTCCGGACACTCTCCGGTGTGGGTACAGTGCACGACACCAAAAATTCCTTAGCGAATTCCCTGGAGCAAATATCCACACCGGAGACTCCGGTCTGGTAGACCGGAGACTCCGGCCTGGAGAAAACTCCAGAGAACAGAGATTTTGGACAACAGCTCCTTTTTGTACCTCATCACCACAAATGATAATATGTTGAAGTAAACCCCTGAAATACATCAACACCTATTAGATTACACGTGTTGTTAACAAACACCAAAACAAGATGATTTAAGCGCGTTTGCACTTTCAATCTCCCCCTTTTTGGTGTTTGATGACAACACACATAAAATGGCAATTAAAACATAGCTAGGCTAAGTTTGTAAAAGATAGAGCACTCACAAGTGAGCTCCCCCTATTTTTCACAAACAAAGCCCCACTTGAACAAACATTAGTGAACAATTACAAGTAGTAGAGACAAGGATATGATAAATATAAGATAGCTTCACCACAAGGTCTCTCACAAATAACAATCAAAGTTCACTAAATCGAAATCAACTAAGATAGTGGGAACACAAGCCATAAGAGGCAAATCAAGTTCAACGACTTGTGTTCCGAAGCAAATAAAGCAAAGTGGAGAAGCCAAGCCAAAGCTACTTCTCCCCCTTTGGCATCGAGACACCAAAAAGGGGCGAAGAGAACACCGTGGTCCAACAAGCTCAGTCCTCATCCTCGTAGTCCTCATCATCATCCTCCCCTGGTTCTGTGTCACCATCATCATCATCAGCTCCACTCCCAGCATCATCATCATCATCACCGGAGGCAAAGTCACCAAGGTCCTCATCCTCTGGATCATCCTCAGGCTGATCATCAACAAAGTCCTCCTCAATCTCCGGGGTCCTAGCACGGTGAGTCGAGGTAGAGGGAGCCGAGGTGACATCCTCAAAGTCACCCCAAGGAAACTGATCAATGTTCCACTCCTCATAGGACATAGTCACAGAAGCTGTGGGAGGGGTGGGTGGAGTAGTGGGAGGAGTGCCCATAGGAGGTGTAGCACCAAGGCCCGCATGGTCATGCAGCTTGGTGATCATCTTCTTCAGCTCGCGTCTCTCCTTATAAGCAGCATGGTTCTCCTTGTGCACAACCACAGTCATGCAAAGAATGTTACGCTGGAACCACGTGAGCTTCTTCATCTCATCCTGAGTCTCCTCCCTGCTAGAGCGGCGAGAGGGAGGATCGGCATTCTTCCTCCTAGAGCCAGAAGGTGCCTCAACATCCCCCATGGGAGTGTCATCATCATCACGAGAGCGTCCGGTCAGAATCTGGAGGGAGCCAACAGGGTGTACAGTATCGTGGGCTAAGCCAGGCAGCTGGTCAAGAATGAGCCTCATCACATATGGAGCATAGACAGGCACCTTCTTGATCTCAATCATAGCACAGTAAATCTCCTCCTTAATAAAGTGCATCACATCAATCTCAAACCCCTCTCCATCAGGGCCAGCAAGGTGACACTGGAAGGCCTGATAAAGGAGGTTCACTAGGCCACCACGAATAGCATCAACATTCCCCACCTTGGGAGCAATGTTGCAGCGAAAGAGACGAAGGCAAATGTTGTAGACCCTCTTCAGATTCTTGGCAGTGCCGCAGCTGGAGAGCTTGTCATACATAGGAGCCATGCGCTTCTTATCATAAGCAACTCCATGAACGTGCATACGCTCACCATTCCCTTCTCCCCAAGGGTAACCAAGAAGCTCAGCAAATCGTTCCATGGACGACTCGCACTCCACTGTCCCAGACATCCACTTCATAGTAACCTTCTCATCTTCAGCAAGAGTGACAGTGGCAAAGAACTGCTGGATAATAGGAGGGTTGTAGTTCTGCTGAATGCCCACAAGCTGCTCGAGACCCAGCTTCCTAGTGATCCAGACTGCCTCCTCAAAGTACTCAGATCTGCCAAGTGCCTCTAAGTCAAGGACTTTCTGTGGACACACGGGCTGCCTGAACTGAGAATAGATCTCCTCCATGATCAACTCGGACTCCCTCCTCCAATAGTGGGCTGTATGAGCAGTGCGGGGCATCTCGAAGAAAGGACGACCCCTCATAAGCCTGTACTCCTTCTTGCTCAAGGAAACCACTAAGGATAAAGAATCATATCTTGCCTTCTTTGCAATTTCAGCATTCATTCTGCTTTCGTGCTTGTTTTTCTGACGCCTCTCACCCTCAAAGGCACCCCTCTGACCATAAAGACCGGTGGCTTCATCAACAACCATATAGTTGCGGGAGTGAGGACGAGACTTACGCTTGACCACGGCCTTCAGCTTTTTTCCTGAAATTCAACACAAACAGAACAACAACAGAGAAAACAAAGAAAATGAGCATACATGTCCAACGAGGTGCAGAAACACTACAGATGCACCAGAAGACGCATCTGACAGAACCACACCGGAGTCTCCGGTCCGAGACACCGGAGTCTCCGGTCTGAGACACCGTAGTCTCCGGTCTGATAAACAGCAAAGTGCAGGGTTCTTAACAGAGGGTTCTACTGGTGAATCTAAGCAAGTTCTGTACACAAAAACTAGCCATAGGAAGTTCTACCAACAGAAAGTGCATCATCCCCAAAGAGATCACCTAGGTTTTCAGATCTAGATGAAAAACAGAAAAAACACGGGGGGGGGGGAGAAGATGTACCCTTGCTTCCTTGGCCTGCCATTGTCCCTCCACGGATGGGAGAGGCAAGGGGGAGGTTGGGGGCGGAGAAAATCGCCCGGGACGGCTCCTGGCGATGGCGGCGGCGCAGCAGTGCTTTGGGGGGGCGTGGGGGAAGTGGGGAATGAAACCCTAACTTCCCTCAGCCCCCAGCTTAAATAGCACCCGCAGCACACCGGAGTCTCCGGTGTTAACACCGGAGTCTCCGGCCTGGCCGGAGTCTCCGGTATGGTACACCGGAGTCTCCGGTCTTTCGCCAGAAACACGACCCAAAAGAACATGTAATGCTCGAAAACAACAAATGTGAGTTTTTGGCACGAAACACAGAAGCAACACAAGGAGGGAAAAATGTACTCAAAAGCAACGAGAAGGAAATGAAGAACATCAAATGGTGAGTGCATCCCTTAACAAAAAAATGCCAAAAGCTCGCAAATAAGAACCAATGCTTGACGGAAGAGGTTGGTGGCCTAGGCCACCATGTAAGAGTTGATGGTATGCAACCGCGAAGATATATCTTGGGGGCATTGCCATTACTCAACATTGAAGCTCACAATTCAACATTAGAAAAAGAGAGATTACAATGAATTTTTGCTTTGGGCATAATGGGGGGAGGGAGAACCCAATGTGTTAGGATAACACTCCCCCTATGTCCATGCCTACACCTAGACTCAAAAACGTTTCATCTATAGGGGTGTGTGCAAGATAGTCAAGTCAAGCTCCTTGAATCAATCACATTTAGCTCATTCCTCAAGAACAAGAATCTTGCATCATCAAGTGGCTTCGTGAATATATCCGCAAGATTGTCCTTGGTGGGCACATAACTTAGTGCAATGTCTCCTCTTGCCACGTGATCACGGATGAAGTGGTGGCGAATTTCAATGTGCTTCGTCCTTGTGTGTTGCACCGGGTTGTAAGCAATCTTGATGGCACTTTCATTGTCACATAAAAGAGGCACTTTGTCCAAATGGACACCATATTCCTTAAGAGTTTGCCTCATCCATAACAATTGGGTGCATGCACTAGCGGCGGCAACATACTCGGCTTCGGCGGTGGAGAGTGAAATGCAATTTTGTTTCTTCGAGGACCAACTTACAAGGGACCTACCAAGAAATTGGCAAGCCCCGGAAGTTGACTTCCTATCATCTTGATCACCCGCCCAATCGGAATCCGTATAACCATTGAGAGAGAATTGTGCCCCCTTTGGGTACCACAAACCAAATCTTGGGGTATGAACCAAATAACGAAAGATCCTATGAACCGCCACTAAGTGGCAATCCTTAGGAGCCGCTTGATACCTTGCACACACACCTACACTCAAAACGATATCGGGTCTAGATGCACAAAGATAGAGCAAAGAACCAATCATAGAACGATAAAGTTTTTGATCCACATCCTTACTCCCTTTTGGATTGCGTGATAGATGACACTTGACTTGCATAGGAGTGGTTTTGATCTTTGCCTCTTGGAAGTTAAACCTCTTGAGCATGTCTTGAGTATACTTGGCTTGAGAAATGAAGGTACCACGGGCCAATTGCTTGATCTCAAAGCCAAGGAAGAATTTAAGCTCACCCATCATAGACATCTCGAACCTGTCAGTCATAAGCTTAGAGAACTCATTATTGAAAGCTTGGTTAGTTGAGCCAAAGATGATATCGTCCACATAGAGTTGGCATATGAAAAGCTCTCCTTTTACTCTCTTGGTGAAGAGAGTGGGGTCAATATTCCCAACTTCGAAACCACGATCATCTAACAACTCCCTAAGGTGCTCATACCAAGCACGAGGTGCTTGTTTGAGACCATAGAGGGCCTTGTCAAGTTTGTAAACGTGGTTAGGAAAGTTGAGATTCTCAAACCCCGGAGGTTGCTTGAAATATACCTCCTCTTTTAGAGGACCATTCAAGAAAGCACTTTTCACATCCATTTGTTGCAATTTGAAATTATGTGAGGATGCATAAGCAAGGAGGATACGGATGGACTCAAGGCGAGCCACGGGCGCGTAGGTTTCATCAAAGTCAATGCCTTCAACTTGGGTGTAATCTTGAGCGACCAATCTTGCCTTGTTTCTAATGACAATGCCATTCTCATCTTGCTTGTTCTTGAATATCCACTTGGTGCCAATAACATTGTGGCAATCCTTGGGTTTCTCGACAAATATCCAAACCTTGTTGCGCTCAAAGTTATTGAGCTCATCATGCATAGCTTCAACCCAATCGGAGTCCTCAAGAGCTTCAAACACTTTCTTAGGCTCCACCATAGAGATATGAGCTTGATGCTCACAAAAATGAGCCAGTTGCCTTCTAGTGGATCTTCTAGTTTGAACATCCTCCAAGACCTTGTCATCTTGGGCATCAATTAGCTTCAAAGCTCTTCTTATCCTTTTGATGCGACGGGCTTCGATCTCCTCATTATTGCGAGGAGGAGATACTTGATCATCTTGATCATTTGGGTCCCCATCTTGACCGTCATGGCCTTGATCATCAACATTGTCAACAACAATATCTTCAAAACTAGCTTCATTTTGAGACGAGGATGACGAGGATGAATGATCTTGGCCTTGATCTTGACTCGCATTAGTGAGAGGAGTGGGTACGACTTGCGGAGTCACTTGATCAATGAGAGGAGGGTCTTGAATATGTTCTCGGTTAGGTGTAGTGGTTGGCTCCTTGGCTTGATCTTCAAATGAAGAGGAGGGCTCCACTTGGGTAGAGCATAGTCCTTCTCGAGTCGCCATAAGGTGTCCCTCGATGGGGCGGAAGAATCCCACACCCATCCTTCCTATGGCTTCTTGAGGCATTTCAACATCTACATTTGAAACATGAAATTGCGCCACTTGGGAGCCGTCATTTTCCTCGAAAACCACACTACAAGATTCTATGACAATCCGTGAGGCTTTGTCATAGACTCTATAAGTGTGGGATTCGGCATCGTAACCAACAAAAATACCCTCAATAGTTTTGGATTGAAATTTCGACAACCTAATACCCTTGATCAAATAGAAGCACTTACAACCGAATACCCGGAAGTAGGATACGTTGGGCTTGTTGCCGGTGAGGATCTCATATGGGGTCTTGCACAAGCCTTTGCGGATGTAGAGGCGGTTGGAGGAGTGGCATGCGGTGGATATGGCCTCGGCCCATAAATATTGGGGAGAAGAGTACTCCGCCAACATGGTCCTTGCCATATCCAAGAGAGTGCGATTCTTCCTTTCGGCAACACCATTTTGTTGAGGAGTGTAAGTGGCGGAGTATTGGTGGCGAATGCCTTCTTCACTAAGAAATTCATTCAATGTATAGTTCTTGTTCTCCGAACCATTATCACTCCTAATAGCCATGATTTGCACATTGTGTTGACGTTGCACTTCGTTGGAGAAGTCGATGATGGTTTGTTGGGTCTCACTCTTGCACTTGAAGAAATAAACCCAAGTGTATCTTGAGTAATCATCGACAATCACCAAGCAATACTTCTTGCCGCCAAGACTTGCCTCGGGCACGGCACCAAAGAGATCAACATGGAGAAGCTCCAAGATCCTCTTTGATGAAATAATAGTCTTGGCCTTGTGCACAATGTCATGCATCTTCCCTTCAACACACGACCTACAAACACGATCCTTTGCAAAGGAAACATTTTCTTTTAGTCCAACAATAAGGCCACTTTTGTGAAGACTTTGCAAAGTTCTCATGTTGACATGGGATAGGCGGCGATGCCACAACCATCCCAAGTCCGCCTTCCCGAAAAGACACATTGCTTGAGTGTTGGTTGACTTCGAAAAGTCCACCACATACAACTCATTTTCAACATGTCCCACGTGAACGACGTCAAGAGTCTTGCTTCTCAAAAGGACCACAATATCACCATCAAAGAAGACGGAAAGACCCATCTTACTAAGAGAACGGACGGAAAGTAAATTGTAACCAAGGGATTCGACAAGCATGACGTTCACGATAGTGATATCGGGAGCCACCACAACCTTGCCAAATCCGGATACCTTAGACTTGGACGAGTCCCCATAGGTGACGGTTGCTTGGATGTCATTTGGTTGCAACTCCGTCACAAGTTCTTTGCTTCCGGTCATATGATTAGTGCATCCACTATCAAGAATCCATTTAGTCCCACCGGAAGCATAGTCCTGCAAGAGATCATTGACTAGAGTTAGGACCCAAGTTGGGTCCCTTCATGTTAGCAACAAGGGTCTTTGGAACCCATATAGTGTAGTCAATGAAACCCTCAATAGGACCAACATATTTAGCTTGCACAACACCATAATAATCAACATATAAGAAATGGTGTGGGTTGTTAGTTCCCACGGAGGTGCTACGAGTAGTGTTGTCCCTCATGACATTACTACTTGAGGCACCATTGCTTGCTTGTGCGGGTGTGCTATGAGTAGGATTGTCCCTAATGACAATACCACCCGAAGCACCATTCTTGTTCTTCTTCTTGTTCTTCTTCTTCTTGTTCTTTTTCTTGGCTACATAGCCAAGACCTTGCTTGCCCACTTGTTGCCTTGGAGCACTCAATTGTGATCTAGAAATGACCACATTAGAGCATGGGGCAACCACTTGTGGGGTGGCAAGCACCACCTTTTCAACTTGAGTGCTTTTGCCCTTGATCCTTGCTAGCTCATCCTTCAACCTAGCATTTTCTTCAATAATATTTGCATGATCACAAGAAGAAGTAGAAGTGCTAGGATGGTTAGATTGAGTAAGTTGAGTTTGAAGTTGTTCATGCAACTCTTTGAGGGATGAATGTTGGCTTTCCAAAGCTTTGTGAGCAATGGTTAGCTTTTCAAACTCCTCGGTTAGTTTACCATGACCAACCCCAAACTCTACTTTATCCTTTTTAGCCTTTTTATATTTAGAAATAGCAAGATCACGTTCCTTAATGATTTTAGAGACAAGTTCATTATGTGTAGTTTCAATAGTTTCAAGTTCATCCTCTAGAGAAACTCTACCATCATGCTCTTCTTCAAGAGTCATTGAGAGGGATGCGATTTCATCCGCATCCCTTCTCTCAATCTCACCTTTCTTCTCAAGGGACTCTTGGGCCTCTCCCAATTGCCTCATGAGATGCTCAAAGTACTTCTTGGTCTCCCCTTGCATGTTAGACATAAATCGGTCCAAAGAGGCCCTTTCCTCTTCTTCTCTAAGACTAGCAATATGTTCTAGTTCACTAGGGGTCTTAGAGTTAGGAGAAGATGATACCTCCGTGGTCTTAGCCATGAAGCACTTGGCATTGCGTTGAGGAAGATTTTCATTGGGGGATTCAAAGAGAGATGACGAAGATGGAGTGGAAGCAATAGCTAGAGCGGCCACTTCACTTGTGGTTTCTTCTTCTTCATCACTCCCGGAATCATACTCCTCTTGAGTCAAGAGCACAAACTTGGTGGGGGTCTTCTTGTTGAAAGGTTTCTTCTTGAAGTGAGGTTTCTTGTATTCAACCTTGGACTTGTCCTTGCGGATGAGCTTCCCGCTATGGTTCTCTCTATTCTCATAGGGGCACTCCGCAATGAAATGGTACTTGTCTTGGCAATTGAAGCAAGATCTCACTCTTTGAGCCCCATCATTACCATAACGAGACTTGGTCTTTTCCTCAACAAATTTCTTGCCTTTTGGGGGATTGTTCCAAAACTTTTGCACGGTGAGAGCTATTAGATCCTTTAGAACGGGATCATATTCTTGTTCCTTCAAAGGAGGCAATGCTTCTTCACCATCTTCATCATTCTCAACTTCTCTTGCCAACACCTTGGCCTTCAAAGCAACGGAGGATCCTTGATGCATCCCAATGGCCCTAGCACGGTTGTCAAGAGCATTCTTGGTTTGCACTTTGTAGGAGCTCAATTCTTGCATGACTTGGGTAGAGGTCATGGTGGAGAAATCATGTCTCCCTTGAATGCTCTTCATGTCCGTGCCCTCAAAAGGCATCACGGCAATTATGAACTTCCTCTTGATCCAAGCATCATCAATATGTGTTGCACCCGCATTAGAGAAAGCGGTGGCAAGAGATTTGAGCCTCCGATACATGTCAACGTGATCTTCTCCATCACGCATGAAAAATCCTTCGGCCTCATTGGTCAAGGTGTCATAGCGATTTCTTTGCATGCTTTCATTCACAACAAACATGACGACAAGTGCATCCCATGTTTCTTTGGCGGTGGAGAAGTGTTGAAGATGCGGCATGTGATTGGGGCCCACGGCTTGATGAAGGATGGATAAAGCGGTGTAATTGAGTTGGCAATCTACAACCTCTCTTCTTGTGAGATTCTTGGGATCATATGGCTTGTATCCATCACGAGTGATTCTCCAAAGATCTATACAAGAAGAGTTCAAGTGAGTCTCCATGTAGTATTGCCATTCACGAAAAGAATATGCATCAATTTTAGGTGGATCTCCCCTAGGAATTATATGAGGAAAAGGGATGGGAGGATCGGGAGAATATGAGCCTTCTACGGCATGATATCCTTCCTTTCCACTCGCACCCTTCTTAGAGGATTGTTTGGCGGAAGCAGTTTTAGGTGGTTCACCATCAACCCCAATCTTGGCACCCTCCGTTTCCGGAGGGGATGAGTCGACCACCTCCGGTTCCTTGGCTTTGAGGATTGTTGTCATGAGTAGACGCAACTCCTCAAATTTAATGTCTATGGATGAGGTCAATGATTCTCTCAAAGCATTGAGATCATTCATGGACACATTTCCTTCGGACGGAGCGTCATCCTCATCACCCATACTTAAACTCTTAGGCGGTTAAGCCCGATAGAAGAGCCGAGGCTCTGATACCAATTGAAAGTAAAGTATAGGCACCTAGAGGGGGGGGTGAATAGGTGCTACGACCAATTTTAATTTTTCTTAAGATTTAGGCTTAACAAGAAGGTAAATTCTATAGATTATGCAACTAGGGGTGAATTTACCTATATGACAAGGCAAGCAATTAAGGCAACTAGAACAACACTTAATGCAACTAGTACAACAATAAATGTAGCAAGTACTAGTAAGTAAATAGGGAGGAACGAGATAACCGAAGGAAGCACACGGAGACACGATGTATTCCCGAGTTCCTCCTTGTTAAGGGAGTACGTCTCGTTGGAGGGGTGTGAGCTCGCCACGAAGGCCTACTCAACGCCACGAAGGCCTCACCCTATTCTCCGATGAACTCCGCCACAAAGGCCTAGTTCACCTTCCACTATAGAACCCCTTTGAGGCGGGGATCGAATCCTTTACAAACAAGTTTGGGGCACACACCCACAACTTAATTGGGGGCTCCCAACACTCACAAATCACCAAGAGTAGCAAGAAGCCTAGGTTCTTCACATGAGGAAACCCTAGGCCAAGATTCCTCAAGCAAAGGAGAGGGGAAATGAAATCCGGTTGGTGAAGACGTAGATCGGGGCCTTCTCCTTCAATCCACCAAAGATCTAGGCTTTTGGGTGGTTGGATTGGGAGATCTAGCAAGGTGGTTGAGCTCCAACAATGGTGTCTTTAAGTCTGGTCGAGCTAGCTTGAGGTTGGTGGAGGGGAGGGGGTATTTATACCCCCCATAAATGCAAAGAGCCGTTGGAGCTTTTCTGGCGAAAAACACACTGGAGACTCCGGTGTAAAGACCGGAGACTCCGGTCTGGGCCGGAGACTCCGGACAGATTCCGGTGTCCTAATTCTTCAGCGAATATCCACTCCGGAGACTCCGGTCTGGTAGACCGGAGACTCCGGTCTTGGTGCTTCGAATAGGCGCAGAGGGTGTCTGTGGTCTTGCGAACGAAGAGGAATTGTACTCACACCGGAGACTCCGGTAAGTATCCGGCAAGTCTCCGGAGTGGGTACAGTACGCGACACCATCCAGTCCTTAGCGAAATTCTTGGAAGAAGATCCCACACCGGAGACTCCGGACAGTCTCCGGACACTCTCCGGTGTGGGTACAGTGCGCGACACCAAAAATTCCTTAGCGAATTCCCTGGAGCAAATATCCACACCGGAGACTCCGGTCTGGTAGACCGGAGACTCCGGCCTGGAGAAAACTCCAGAGAACAGAGATTTTGGACAACAGCTCCTTTTTGTACCTCATCACCACAAATGATAATATGTTGAAGTAAACCCCTGAAATACATCAACACCTATTAGATTACACGTGTTGTTAACAAACACCAAAACAAGATGATTTAAGCGCGTTTGCACTTTCAGCTTTCCTCATGCCGACACATCTTCTTGTGGATGTCCTACACTCTTTGTCATGAAGAAGGATACCACAGTTCCCCAACTGGTTAGTGAATATTGCCCGTTCAATGATGTGCCAATAAAGCACAAGTGTTCTCTTCATCGGACAAATGATTTGTTTGACCGTATGATTGGTGCCACTGTCTTCTCCAAGATACACTTAAGTCTGGGTTATCATCAACTTCAGACCAGGTCTGGGAATGTCCCTAAAACGGTTATCAAAACTCGTTATGGTCGTTACGAGTACATTGTTATGTTTCCCGAACTCTATAACGCTCCAACCATGTTGATGGGGCTTATGAAATCCATTTTCATGGAGTATCTTGACAAGTTCGTACTGGTTTACCTCGACAATGTTATAATCTACTCCAAGTCTGAAGAAGAACATGTTGAACATCTTCGGATAGTTTTGACAAAGCTTCGTGAGCATCGTCTCTATGCCAAGTTCTCCAGATGTGAGTTCTGGTTGAAAGAGATCCTACTTCTAGGCTATGTTTTATCTGCTGAAGGAGTTGCAGTTTTCCCTAATAAAGTTCAAGCCATATTGGACTGGGAGCCACCTAAGTCTATCAAAGAGGTTCGAAACTTTCTCGAACTTATCGGTTGTTATCACCACTCTATTGAATGTTTCTCTAAATATGCCAAGCTAATGACTGATCTTCTTACGAAAGATAAACAGTTTGTATGGTCAAGAATGGCAGAAGAGAGTTTCCGGTTGTTGAAAACCAAGCCGGCTAATGCTCCTATGCTTGTCCTTCCGGACACGTGCAAGGACTTCGTCATCTTCTGTGATGCCTCTCGTCAGGGTATCGACTGTGGTCTATTGCAAGATGGTCATGTGGTTTCTTATGCTTCTCGACAACTGAAACCACATGAACTCAAATATCCAACTCATGCTCTTGATTTAGCAGCTGTTGTGTGTGCCTTGAAACAATGGCGTCATCATCTGCTAGGAAATCAATGTGAGTTCTATTTCCACCAGCAGAGCTTCAAATATCTTTTCACACGACCAAATCTGAGTCTCAGACAAAAGAGATGGTTGGAACTAGTCAAAGAACCCAATGTGGAGGTCAATTGTCAAACCGATAAAGGTAAATTCATGGCTGACACGACAATCCAGAAGTCTTACTGTAACAACTTGATGATACAGCAAGATCAACCTTCTCTCCACAAAGAGTTCTCCAAGCTCAATCTTGAGGTTGTTCCCTCTGGTTATCTGGTTAATCCAGAAGTGAAACCATCCTTTGAACATCAAATCAAAGATGCCCAAAAGCGGGATCTAAGCATTATCTTGCTCAAGAGAAATATTTCTCGTGGAATTCCTACATGTTTCTCTGTTGATGATCAAGGTACCGTTTATTTTGGTGAACGTGTTGTTGTGCCAAAGAAACTGAGTCTGAAACAACTTATCCTCCGTGAAGCTCATGAGTCGCTTCTATCCGTTCATCCTCGTAGCACCAAAATGTACCATGATTTATGTCAAAGGTTCTGGTGGAACAAGATGAAGCGAGACATCGCTCAATTTGTGGCTGAATGCTATGTTTGTCGTCATGCTAAAGCTGAACATCAAAGACCAGTTGCTAATCTCTACCCACACCTATTCCTGTTTGCAAGTGGGATGAAGTTGAGATGTCTTTCATTGTTGGTCTTCCAAGAAATGATCAGGGACACACCGCTATCTGGGTAGTGATTGATCGTCTGTCAAAGGTTGCTCATTTCGTTCCTATCCATCAGAGCATCATTGCTAAACAACTGGCAAATTTATATGTCTCTCAGATAATACCTCTTCACGGTGTTCCCAAGAAAATTCTTGTTGATCATGGAAACCTGTTTACTTCCAAGGGATGGACAAGTTTCAAGAAAGCTATGGGAAGTCGTCTACTTTCCACCATAATTTTTGAACCATTCCGTAGTGATCACCTCGGGAGTCTGAAACAAACTCTTGAAGACATGCTTCGTGCTTGTGTTGTATCCTTCGGTAACGATTGGGAGAAGTGTCTTCCATCTGCTGAGTTCGT
The DNA here is from genome assembly GCA_028641055.1 of Alopecurus myosuroides. Taxonomy (NCBI): domain Eukaryota; kingdom Viridiplantae; phylum Streptophyta; class Magnoliopsida; order Poales; family Poaceae; genus Alopecurus; species Alopecurus myosuroides. The sequence goes on from CM054059.1 coordinate 154,971,204, forward strand.
TTATAACAATTGCTTCCGAGTTATCTTGGCCAAAGCTCCGTTTGAAGTTCTCTACAACCGAAGTTGTTCAATTCCGTTAAATTGGTCAAAAACCGGTGAAAGACAGTTATTTGGACCGAAGAACCTGATCAATGAGACTGAAGCAACAGTTTGTATTATTCGTAACCATCTGAAAGCTGCTCAGTCTCGCCATAAGAGTTATTGTGACCATCAACAAGATATTCGTTATGATGTTGGCGGACAAGCCTATCTTCGAGTCACACCTTTGAAGGGTGTTCATCGTGATGTCATGAAGGGAAAATTACCACCTCGCTATGTTGGTCCTTTCCCTGTTCTTGCAAAAAGTGGGAATTTTGCTTATCATCTCCACCTACCTTCAACGTTCCCACGAGTTCATGCTATATTCCACGTCTCACAACTCCATCATTGCTTCAAAGATTCCAACGGTGGTATTGATCATGAAATCATTTATCTTAAGGACGATCTGACCTACCGGGAATGTCCTGCCCGTATCCTCGAGGCAGCTGAACGTAAGATTCGATGCCGAAGCATCAAGTGCCTCAAGGTTCAGTGGTCTCATCATTCTGAAGCTGAAGCAACCTGGGAACGAGAAGATCGTTTACGATCTTAGTACCCGTCCTTCTTTTCTAAAACCTAGGAATCTCGGGACGAGATTCTTGTAAGGGGGGTAGACTTGTAACATGCACCTTTTTGTAATAAAGAGTTTGTGTTTGTGTTTGTGCTCATGTCATGTCATGCATGCATTTTGAACCCCTGGTTGTTTATAAAACAAGGGCATTAAAATTTAATAAGGGAGTTATTAAAATCACTTAAAGCGCCATTTCAAAATGATGGTTTAAAATGGTGCAATTTTTGCAAAGCAAAACTATGTTGAGGTTGTAAATGTTATAAGGATATCAAAAATATTTTTTGCCAATTTTTATCTTTTACAGAAAAGCCCCCAACACAGTTTTTAAACTGTTTTTTTAAGGAGCAGGGGCCTTTTTGCAATTCCAGAGATCCGAGGGGGGTTTCTAGAAAGCTGCCCTTTGTCTTCTTCCTCACGACAGTAGACATGAAGGTCGACGACGTCGTTGTGGCCGCCACCTCCTGCCTGCTTCCCGCGCGGATGAGAGTCGAGGGCGACGTCTCCATCTCGCCTCCCTCCTCGCAAACCCTCCCCTTCTCTTCTCTATACCGGAAGCACGCGGGACACCCGAACCCTAGCCCTACCGACGCCATCCGCCGCTCGATGCCGGTGATAGGGCCTCCCCCGCGCCCCTCCGAGGATCCCACCGCCTCCGCCGTGTCTCCATCGACCTGCTCGAGTAGGAACAACAGTGGGGAGCCCCGGGAGAGCCGCAATTTCTCACCGGACATTCGCCACGGCCGCCGACGTTCTCCTCTCGCCGCTGGCGATTGCCACCCCGCCTCACTGCCCCGACCACGGCATCCTGCTCGCGGTGAGCTCATGAGCACTTCGGTGCCCTCCTCTTCCTCCCTCCCCTTCTGTTTCTCCCCCTCGTCGTCGTTCGCTAACCGTCGCCGCGCCCCAGCTCACCGGCGCGGCCACCCCAAGGTTCCCCGCGACCCCCACCACCCCGTGGTGGGGTTTAATTTCAGAATCGAGCGCGAATTCGTCGAATTTCTTCGGAGCAAAGAGGATTTGGCCTCGGGATGACGTCATCGTGACATCATGCCCATGTCATAGGCCGTTTTCCTGTTTTTCTTTTAAATCGAATTAGCTGACACGTGGGCCCCACCTCTGTTTAAAAATTACAGAAAAAGAAATAAAATTGTAAATGCAATATCTTTTTTTTTGGTTCATCAGAAAAATGTGCTCAATATACCAAATTGTTCATAAAAATATAATCTACATGTTTATATCATTTGCACACATTTTTTTGACAAAATTGAATTTTCACCATTATTTAAATCATTTAAAATAAAGAAAATAAATTTTTATTCAAGAAAATTAGAAAATTACAAGTTATATGTCAAAATGCTTAGAAAGAAAAATGCAACCTAGTTATGGTGTTATCAACCCCATTTGAGCAATTTAATTTTTCGCACTTCTAGATTTTGCCCGAATTGGCCTCCGAGGTCCACTTCGGGGCTAAATTCCGGTAAAATTGCATAGTTAACATATGAACCCTAGCAACCTATGAAACATGTTTAGGGGTTCTCTTTAATGCATTCAAATGTTCATGCGTACATATTGAGCATTGCATCGATGTCTGTGTTGAGTGTTGTTCTCTTTCTTTCCGGTGTTTGCTCTTATCGGTAGACCTCAAATCCGGGGAGAAGTTCAACACCCATGTTGACGAATACTTGGTCTAAACAACCAAGTCAAGAAATTATTCCTGAAGCCTTTGTCTGGTTTTCTTGAAGCAAGGCAAGCATAACCTCTTATCTGCCCATATATGTTTTCGAAGTGTTTTCCTTCTCGTACGATGCATGCTTTTTTACAAAGTATCTTGAGTAAGTAGATAGAGTTGTCCTATTTATTTGCATAACCCAGATATCTTGATTCACTGCTCCTAGCAGACATAGGTTTTGTTTGTGTGTATCGCCAGAGCCTCAAATATGCCATGCTTAGTCATACATGTTTGTTGATCTCTGCTCCATTCGGTTGATGAATCAGAGTTACGAAATGAATCTAGTATGACAGGATGACGTGGTAAGGTTTGCGATGTGTGCTTAATATGATTAAAGGCTTGGATGAGTTGCCACATGGGATGTGGTGATTTGCCTTGTTCATTCCCTAGGAGCGAGTTATCGCCTTTGAAGCCAAGACTGATCGTGCAACCACACGGGCATTGGATTTCCCTCAGTTTCAACTTGTTTAGTTTATTCCATGAGTTGCCTAGTTCGGGCGTTCCATTTGGATTTGCGGGGGAATTTAAAAATATTTTCAAAACTAGGACGTGGTGGTGTATCGGCGCTCTATGGGTAGATAACCGTCGAGCACTCCGCACAACGATAGAGACCTGGCAGGAGATGGACACTCCCTATTGGCGGTGCATCTCTACTCGGAGCGACTCATGGAATAGGGGAAGCAAGGGAAAGATCGTGGTCAGCCTCCCTCTGCTGGCACATCGTCGAAATTGTGCCAATAGCTTGGCATTAAGAGTCGGTTAGCACGTGTGGGTAAAGTTGTACACCCCTGCAGGGTTTAATCTTTTCAAAAAGTCGTGTCCGCGGTTAAGGACAACTTGGTGACGGATCCTGAGATCATAGATAACCTGAACCGGACGTAAAAGATGTTGGCAATGAATGATTAGTTTCATAAGGTGGTTCCGGTTATCGTGAGCTTGAGTTAATGCTTCGAGGGTTCTGAAGACAATACCCGAGGAAAGGGTGTTCTTTTAAAAGATTTGTGAAAAGTTCCTCAGTCTCCCTCTATTCGAAACAAAATTGGCGTTATGAAAAACAACCTTCATAAATCCTTTATGAAAAAGCAGATATATAATAGGTTAACTAAGTCTTGTTGAGTACCTCCATTACTCATTTTTTCTTGAACTTGGTTTAGGTGGAGTTCCACACTTTGGTGGTGTTTCAACGTGGACATCCACGGATAGTTTGGGGTTTCCCAGGTAGCAGCCTGGAATCTATGGGCTGGGCCGTCGTCTTATGTTACGGCCTCTTAGGCCTTTTTGGTTCTTGTTGGCTAGCAACATAACTTGTCTTCCGTTGTCTGATCTAATATTAGGTCGTGTGACCTATGTTTGTAATGTTTACTCTATTATTACTTGCTTAATAAAGCTTCATGTCTAGAGTGCTGCTTTGATCGGTTGTTGGTTTCGAGCTCATCGTTATACAGTTTTGGCTATGCCTGCATAGTTGTCTCAGTCGAGGGGTTGTGGAGCCGATGATCCATGTCCGAGCCAGCCTGCCGATGTGATTCAGCCTAGGGCTAGGTAACCCCAGTAACCCTCGATTGTTGTTGCACTTTCTGGACACATAACAGCTCTGTATAACTTTGGTCCCGTTCCTTCAGTTTCATTCGACTCGTGGACGCTTGGTTATGCATAGTTGGTTATGACTAGCATGGACACAAGGAGTAGTAGTACTGTGATGATCCGGCCTGCGTGCCGATGAATCCGGTCTGCTTGCCGTTCTTTGTTGCGGCCAGGGGCTAGTAACCCTGAAGACCTTGTGGGTCCATGACTAGGAGCACATAATAGTATGTATATCTCTAGGTCCGGGGTCGTGACACCGGGGGGATTAAATAGGCGAAAGGGCAAAGGTGGTGGAGCTCCAGGGGCCCCACACCGATAGCTGGCGCGGCCAGGGGGCCGTGCCATCCTATGGTGTGGCACCCCTGGTGCCCGTCTTCGACACTCCTTTGGTCTTCTGGATGCTTCCGGGGAAAATAGGCACTTCGGGATTTGTGGGGTCCAATTCCGACAATGTTTCCAGAACAAATTTTGTGAAACGAAAAACAGCAGAAAACAGGGAACTGGCACTTGGCATCTTGTTAATATGTTAGTCCCTGAAAACGTATCAAAATGCTATAAGTAAGGGAGAAAACAAGTAGCAATTGACATAATATGATCATGGAGCATCAGAAATTACAGATACGTTGGAGACGTATCAAGCATCCCCAAGCTTAGTTCCTACTCGTCCTCGAGTAGGTAAACTATAAAACACAATAATTTCTTAGGTGACATGCTACTAACATAAACTTGATCAATCTAATGTAAAAGCATATGCACGCTGAGATCATAGAACTTCAAACACAGACATGATAAATAGAACTTGAATAATAAAGCATAGTAATTACTTTGCATCACGAAGAGTATCTCAAATAAAGGATCATGAATAATAATTCAAAGAAAGGTAAACGTTTGTTTCAGGTATAGAGAAAGCATGGCAAAGTGATATTTCGCTAGTCCTTAAGAGTGGGGCAAAACATAAATGCCATGGCACCTTCAAAGTTCATGATGAAGACTAGAACAAATAATATCACATTATGAAGTAATTATTGATGTTTATGGGACAAATCCACATAGAACTCAGAATGGCAAAAATGCTCTCTCAACTGTGCATAAAGTTAGAAGATGGAGACTCAACATAAAAGTAAAGGAAAGGCCCTTCGTAGAGGGAAGCAGGGATCACTCATGTGCTAGAGCTTTTATTTTATTAAACAGAGGTATTAAAAGTTTGACACTCCTCCCATCCATTTTTCACAAACCATGGCTAACCGAATCCTCGGGTGCCTGCCAACAATCACATACCGTGGAGGAGTGTCTATATTTTAGGAGATGTATGCTGATGTCAACGAATGGTAAACAGAAAATACAGTACGTCACAAGCCAACTGGATTCACAAGAGCGTCTCCCATGTGAAGGACGCATCTAGGTAGAAGGTCATCCCTCTTTCTCTTTTGTTTACACAATTATGCTTTGACTAATAAATCAGGGGCAAAAATAGTAAAGAGAATTTGTTTGTATTAATTTAGGTATGGGCACCCCGCTGCCAGCTCTTCTATGATTTGGATAAGCGGATGAAGCCACTAGTCCAGGGTGTGAAATCCAATCAACAAGTGAGATAAAGCTTCTCTATTAACGTCCTCATGAGATAAAATAGGAACATAAAGCAGGAGTAATTTTGAAAGTTTTAAAGGTAACACATGAGCAATTTACTTGGAGTGCCAATGAAATACCACATGTAGGTAGGTATGGTGTACACAATGGGAAAAACTTTGGTTTAAGGGAGTTTGGATGCACGAGTAGAGCTCATACTTAGTACAGGTGAAGGCTAGCAAAAGACTAGGAGCGACAAATCAAGAGAGCATAAGAGCCATAATCATGCAAAGCGACATAAGCATCATTAATTAAAACATAAGAAGTATCACAAGTTCAAAAATTAAGTGGTCATGGAGGCTATTCGTGACTTGTTAATAGTCATAAACATGGTGTGAGCATGTGCCAAGTCAACCAAATAAAACATTCGAAAGAGAATACCATATATTGATGCTTTACTATGACAAGACCAACTCATGAATCTTTCAAGACATATTAAACACTCTCAGCTATTTGAGGCTATTCATGCTACTCAATAACCACAAGGCTTTAAAACTAAAATAACATTTAGCATGGCATGAAAACATTCTAGCCACAGTCTATACAAGCTTCTACTAGCACCGTTATAAATTCTACTTCAAGCAGCAGTTTTCTTCTCCCAATAAGCACCATACAAAACATGCTTTAACAAAAATACTCTTTATGATACAGCAAGCAAACATGAGAGTACTTACATAACACTACTAAAACTAACATCTCTGATAAGAGATGCATGCAAAAAGGGAGCTAAATAAATGCAGCAGCCAGACAAGATTAAGAATACAAAGTATTCTCATGAAAAAGCGGAGCGTGTCACTATCCAATAAAAGAATGATGGGGTCCAACCAAGCTTATTGTAAAAAGTAAAAACAAACTGAAAGCAAAAACAAACTGAAAACAAAAAATAAAAGACGCTCCAAGTAAAGCACATAAGATGCGACCGAATAAAAATATAGTTTCACTAGAAGTGACCTGATAATTTGTTGATGAAGAAGGGGATGCCTTGGGCATCCCCAAGCTTAGACGCTTGAGTCTTCTTGAAATTTTCTGGGATGTACCACCGGGGAATCCCCAAGCTTAAGCTTTTCACTCTTCTTGATCACATCATATCATCCTCTTCTCTCGACTCTTGAAAACTTCCTTCACACCAAACTTCTCACAATCTTCATTAGCAACGTTAGTGCAATCCAAATAATAAATTCACATGGTTCAGTTTCAACACAAGTCTAACACTCAAAAACACATTAGCTACTGTCACAACTTCTTTTAAAACTCTTTTTCTCAAAAGAACACCAAAGAAAAGAGATTAAGATGCAAATGCAATAAATGACAGGAATCTGTCAAAATAGAACAGCAGGTAAAGATCGATTTTCTCAAAAATATTCTGTTGCTCAAATAAAAAAGTGGTCAACTAAGAAAAGTTTCGTATATAACTCAGTATTCCGCACAAAAAACTCATATCATTTTGAATTTTCTGTGATTTTATACGGAATTAACAGTGGACAGCAGAAATATGTTTCCTGCGGAGAAATCCGAAATATAGCCTCAACTTTCCACTAGAGGCTTTACTTGGCTCAACAAAATCTCAAAATAAAAGATACAAAGGAGTTGCTAAGGAAATAGACAACACCCAGGTGCAAAGCACACCAAAGAAAACGAAGCAAAACAGGTTGAAAACAGCGAAATAAAACGGGTTGTCTCCCGGTAGCGCTTTTCTTTAACGCCTTTCAGCTAGGCATAAAAAGGGAAACTCAATTATATTTAGGTGAATAATCATTAACACTAAGCTTATAAATCTCCTCAACAATGAATGTTATTTCATCTATAGAAGTTTTAGATGTCCCTTTATCAGCACTTTTAGGTACACTACTTTCATCAAATAGGTTTACAGGAACAATCCAATCAAAATTCTTGTCTAGAGTTTCATGCATTCCCACTAATTTAAAGGTATTGGTATTTTAATTTCCTTATAGTGGGCCTTACCCGGTGTGCTAATACACATGAGCCTGACATCTCAAATCAATTAAAAACTTTTCTAGCCTCAATGGCAACATCACCAAATACCTTAAACAATGTTTCTAGGATAAACTCTCTTTTTTCGCTATCCTTGATGTTATCAAGGTTGAGGAACATTTGTTGTATTATGGGATTAAGGTTAACAAACCTAGCTTCTAGCGTACGAACTAAAGATGTTGCAGCGGTTTCATAATCTGGAGCAAGTTCAGCTAAGGATCTATCCTCAAATTCTTCATGCTTACTAACATAATTAAAGAATTCTCCAATATTATCTTTCCAAATTATATCAACGCTACCTATTGGTACGTCTTTCAAGGTAAACTTGGGTAGAATCATGATGAAAGATTAAACTAAAAGCAGAAAAGCAAAAATAACAGCAAGCAAATAAATAACAGCTATGAAGTAAACTAATTTTTTGTGTTTTTGATAAAGAGAAGGAAAACAAGACAAAAATAAAAACAAGACAATAAACAAAATAAAGAGGTTGAGAGTGAGATACCCCCCTTGCCAGAAAACTTCTTCCTCCCCAGCAACGGCGCCATAAAAATCCTTGATGGTGCAGATCGTGCACTCGTTGGGAGACCCCAAGAGGAGGGTGTGATGAGCACTTTAGTAGGGAATTCCCCTTAGTTAAGAACCAAGGTTATCAATCCAGTAGGAGGAAGAGGACCTTCAGAAGGTTGATGCCACTGACGGTGGTCCTGGCGCTTCACCGGTGTCAGCAACAACGTGGAACCTCCACACAACACAACCAAAATACTTTGTCCCAACGGTATAGTGAGGTTGTCAATCTAACCAGTCTTGCTAAAACAAAGATTAGACGTATAGTGTGAAAAATGATGTATGGTTGCAGTAAGTAAGAAAACAGGAAATAGCAGTGGTTTGTTTAACAGTGTAGGAAAATGGACCGTGGTTCATAGGTTCACTAGCGGTGTCTCTCCATAAAAGATAGCATGCTGGGTGAACAAATTACAGCTGGTAATTGACAAATAGAGGTTGCACCGTCGTGCACAATATAACATGATGACTACTATGATATTTAGTGCGGGCATTACAACAATATACATAGACCGAAATCCATCTGCATCTATGACTAATAGTCCACCCTCAGGTTATCGTCCGAACCCCCTTAGGTATTAAGTTACAAGCAACTGATAACTGCATTAAACAATGTGTGTAATGTAAGCAATGATTATGCACGAGGGCACTCTCACCGATGTTTTCTCCCTAATGGCAACATCACATCATCCCCCTTCACGTTTCTGTCACTCGAGCAAGGCGATGAGGAGGCATGAACCCACTATCAAGCATAGATACTCCCTCTTGCAGTCACTAGCAACTACTTGGCCAGAGCAACCACTAGCAACGGAAAGCATGCAAGATCACAAATAACATATGCAATAAAGACTATAATCAACTTGGCATAAGTTCAATATTCATCGGATCCCAGCAAACACAACATATAGAATTACATAAGATCAATCTCGATCATGATAGGTAGCTCACGAGATCTAAACATGGAGGTATATGAGGAGAAGACAACCATCTAGCTACATCTACGAACATGTAGTCCAAGGATGAACTACTCACGCATCACTCCGGAGGCAGGCATGGTGATGTAGAAGCCTCCGATGATGATCTCCTCTTCGAAAGGGTGCTGGAAACAGCTTCAGAACCCCCCTGGTCTAGGGTTGCCGGTGACGCCGGCTCCAGAACTTTTCGGGGATTTTTGATCAGGTGTTTATGGTTTGCCATCCGAGGGGATTAAATAGGCGAAAGGGCAAAGGCGGTGGCGCCAGGGGCCCCACACCCATAGCTGGCGCGGCCAGGGGGCACGCCACCGTATGGTGTGGGCCCCCTGGTGCCCATATTCGACTCTCCTTCGGTCTTCTGGATGCTTCCGGGGAAAATAGGCACTTCGGTCTTTGTGGGGTCCAATTCCGAGAATGTTTCCAGAACAACTTTTCTGAAACCAAAAATAGCAGAAAACAGGGAAGTGGCACTTGGCATCTTGTTAATAGGGTAGTCCTGGAAAACGTATAAAAATGCTATAAATAAGGGATAAAACAAGTAGCAATGACATAATATGATCATGGAGCATCAAAAATTATAGATACGTTGGAGACGTATCAACCATTATTGCTAATGCTATGGAAAATTCTAAGCTCGGGGAAGTTAGTTTTGATGAATATGATATTTTTAGTCCCCCAAGTTTTGAGGAGGAAATTTTCTTTGATGATACTTTGCCTCCAATATATGATAATTATAATGATTGTGGTATTCTAGTTCCACCTACTATTGATGATAAATTTTATTGTGGTCATGATATGTCTTCTAGATATGATGTTTACAATGATGAACTTGATATTTTCAGTCCACCTACTATTGAGGAGAAAATTAGTTATGACTACAATATGCCTCCTATATTTGATGATTATGGTGATGAGAATAATAATGATAGCTATTTTGTTGAATTTTCTCCCACTACTATTAATAAGAATGACTATGCTTATGTGGAGAGCATCAATTCTTTTATGCATGTGGCTCATGATAAGAATGTTTCTTGTGATAGTTATATTGTTAATTTCATTCATGATGCTACTGAAAGTTATTATGAGACATGGAACATAATCTTATGCATCTCAACAATATCAAGTTTCGCCATTTATGTTGAAAATTTTGAAGTTGCACTTATTTTTTTTCCTATGCTAGCCACTTTGTGCTTTATTAACTTGTTATTATACAAGATTCTTTCTCATAAGAAGTGGGTTACACTTAAATTTGTTTTACATTTTCTTCTTGATGCTCTCTTTTGCTTCAATTCATATTTCTCGTGTGATCATCTTCTCAAATTATCATGCCTAACTAAAAGGCTTTAAAGAAAAGCACTTCTTGGGAGATAACCCATGGTTTTATCTTTGCTTTGTTTTTCTCCGTTTTCTTTGAGTCAAGGTGTTGCTTACTTCTGTAGCAACTCCTTTGTATCTTTATTTTCATGTATTAGTTGTGCCAAGTAAAGTTTCTCGCGAAATTTGGAGTTGGTTTTGGCTCTACGCAGGAAACAGATTTCTGCTGTCCACCGTAAAAATCGTATAAAATCCAGAAAGATCAGAATGATCTGAAATTTTGTGCTTATTCCTTAAATAATTCCGAAACTTTTTCGTTCTTTATGTTTTTTGATCTAAGCAACGTAATTGCCCCTAATTTTTTTTGTCTTTATAGACTGTTCTGGTTTTGGCAGATTCTGCCATTTTTCTTGCATTTGCTCTTTTACGATATCAAGTGGATTTCTTTGCTTCACGAAACATCAGTTTTTGTAGCTAATGTTTAAAAGTTTCATTAGAACTTGTGCCATGCAGAACCCATTAATTTTTTATTGTTGCACTAGCCCTCTAATCCGAATTACTCTTTGAGTGTGGTGTGAAGGAAGTTTTCAAGGGTCAAGAGAAGAGGGTGATATAATGTGATCAAGAAGAGTGCAAGGTCAAAGATTGGGGATGCCCCCGTGGTTCATCCTAGAAAATTCTAATAAGACTCAATCATCTAAGCTTGGGGATGCCCAAGGCATCCCCTTCTTCATCAACAATTTATCACGTCACTACTAGTGAAACTATATTTTTATTCGGTCACATCATATGAAGTTTACTTGGAGCGTCTGTTTGTTTTTCTTTTGTTTTCTTTTGTTTTCCTTGCTGCAATAATATATTTGGACCCTGGCATTCTTTGTGTGGGAGAGAGACACACTCCGCCTTTTCATTTGAATACTTGTTATGCTCGTATTCTTAGTTTTTCTTCTAGCTGCTGCAAAATTCCTTTTTAGCTCCTGTTTTTCTTGCATCTCTTATTCAGAGCTATTAGTTTTAGTAGAATTGTGTTAGTACTCTCTTGTTTCATTGCTATATCTCTTGGAGAGTTTTTGTTGTTTGGTGTTTGGTAGAAAATGCTACGTGTGGTAGATGGTATAACGAAAAAGATTGCATATTCTTGTAGATCATTAAACTGTTTCACTTGATTATTTGTTGTTGTTTTGAGATATTAATTTGCTTAATGGTAAATTTGCTGGTCTAGTAGAGTAGAAACAATTAATGGAGTGTATAGAAGCTTGAAACTATGCCACACTCAAATAACCAGTTGATAGGATAATGGTATACGACTTCCTTTGCTGATAGCAATCGTAATGGCTTTTTGTTACGCGCTATGGTCGGGGTAGCTAACAGTGACTTGTCACTGCCACGAACCCTCTTGGAGTGATTTTCATTATGCCTTGTCAGATCATGATTTTATTTGGAATCTTTTAACTTGTGAGTTCTATGTTGCGGTTTTCTAGCACTTCCGTCATCCATATTTGCTAGCCTCTTCAGTATTGTGCATTGCTCATTCTCACATTGAGAGTTGGTGAAAACTTTACCAGTGCATCCAAACCCCGTGGGAGAACTTTGTTCTTCTACACATGATCCAAAATTTATCTCCCTCAAAACAGCTACCATACCTACCTACCATGCCATTTACATAGCCATTCCGAGATATATTGCCATACAACATACATCATCATGTTACTTGTCATGCCTCATTGTTATTTTTGCATACTGCTACACTGGCAGGAGCATTTAGTTTTATACATCAGAGAAATTTCAGTTTGAGTTATGAGTACTAAAAGTGTGTTGATTCATTGTAAAATAAAGTGTTGCCCCTACTAGTGAGGTTATATATCAAAAAATAAAAAAAAAATAAAAAACCCAAAGAGAAATAGAAAAAAAAGAAAAAAAAGGCAAAAGAGAGAAAATAAAGAGAGGGGGGCAGCATTACTATCATTTATTCCACACTTGTGCTTTGTTTAGCATCATTACTTCAGTTTGGAGAGATTTTTCATATTATGACTTGCATAACTATGTGGGGAACTTACATTATAGAACTTGGCTTGTATATTCCAATGATGAGCCTCCTCAAAAGAGCTCTAGGTCTTCGTGAGCAAGCAAGTTGGATGCACCCCCACTAGTTCCATTGGAGAGCTTTCATACAGTTATAGCTCTATGTGCATCCGTGTGTGGAAATCACTACTCCTTGCATAACTTCGATTATAAGAGTTTCTCTTGTCTAATGATCACTTTCAGTTGTGTGAGACTTTCTTCCATTGACCATCCAAAACCCCCATAATGTTCTTTTAGCCATAACATCCTGGTGACAGGAACCTATAAAGAACGCTTGCTTGTTTTAAATGCACAATTATTTGAATGATTTTCCTATGTGCATATTGTTGTCACTTGACTTGATCCTAACATGAGTTGTTGTGAGATTTTGATGCCTTGGGTGATTATATTGTTGTTCTTGAAGCTTAAATCGTCTTTAATATACTTTGCACAGTGGATTGTCTTTTAGTATTGATTCATTGAACGATTTTACTTTGTTATTCCTAATGGTTTATATATTACTCTTTGATGTCAACTATAAACCAGAGCCTTTATTCATTTGATCCTAGTTTACATGCTTTACATTACTATGATGATCAAGTTTATGTTGGTAGCATGTCACCTCAAAAATTATTTTGTTTTTATCGTTTACCTACTCGAGGACAAGTAGGAACTAAGCTTGGGGATGTTGATACGTCATAAACGTATCCTTAATTTCTGATGTTCCATGTTGTTTTCATTCCATATGCTACATGTTTTCCTTACACTTTATGTCATTTTCATCGATTTCCCGGGACTAACCTATTGACAAGATGCCACAGAGTCAGTTCTTGTTTTCTACTTTTTTAGTTTCAGAAAAGTTGTTCTGGAAATATTCTTGGAATTGGACGATTCAAAAGCCAGAAGTCTTAGAATTTCTAGAGGGTCCACAGAGTTCCGAAAAGACCCGGAGGGGGCCACACCATAGGGTGGCGCGGCCTATCCCCTGGCCACCCCACTAGGTGGTGTGGCCCCCCTGGCCACCCACCGACATCGCCCTTTCGTCTATATATGCCCCCCGATGCATAAACCCTAAATGAATCAGCCTTTTCCACCAAAAACATCCGTAGCTCCGCCCCGCCACCGAAAAGTTTCGGGGGGCAAAAATATCTGTTACGACACCCTGCCGGACGGGGAAGTGCCCCGGAGCCATCTCCATCGACTCCACCGCCATATTCATCGCCGTTGTTGTCTCCCATGAAGAGTAGGGAGCAGTTCTTCCCTGGGGCTAAGGGCTCTACCGGTAGCTATCTGTTTCATCTCTCTCTCCCATGGTGTGATCTTTATGTGATCGTGAGCTTTGTAATCTAGTTGAATAAGTAGATGTTACTCTTCATCTGTTATGCTACTCAAGTGGTTTTGTTATGACATCTCCGTAAACACTTTGATCACGGTGTAAAGGTGACAGTGTGTGCACAGTGTGGTTTAGCATGATATTTATATCTTATGTTGGATGACCCTGTGAAATTGTGGTGTTTTTCTAGTACCTTCTAGGGCGCTTATAGTGACAGTGTGGGGTTAGCTAGACATGGGAATGCGATTTTGAGGAGTGCTGTTGCAGCCCTACGCAATGAATTGGTGTTTGTTATTCGACTGGAGAGTGGTTCGGAGTAGTGTAGTGAAGAGAGATATTTATGCATTCAATTATGTTATCATTGTTGAGAGTGTCCACAAGTGAAAGTAGGATCCCTAGGACTTGTTTTTAAGCATTGAAACACCGTTTACATTTAGTTTTGCTACATGTTTGCTTGCTGCCATTTTTATTTCAGATTGCCATTATCACTTATAATCATCCATACTACTTGTATTTTACTCTCTCTTCGCCGAACTAGTGCACTTATACAACTGAAAATTATATTTGGTGTGTTGGAGACACAAGAGACTTCTTGTATCGTAATTGCAGGGTTGCTTGAGAGGGATACCTTTGACCTCTACCTCACTGAGTTCGATAAACCTTGGGTAATCCATTTAAGGAAACTTGCTGCTATTCTACAAACCTCTGCACTTGGAGGCGCAACATTGTCTACAAGAATAAAAGCGTGCGTAGACATCACCGTCATGGCGAGAAACACGGTCGCGCGCCATCCTACTCCAATCCCTGCGCCCCCAGCAACCCGCTTCGTCGGCATCATGCCAGTATCTGCACGGGGTGTGGCGAAGCTAGCAGAGCGTCGTCTCGCCGGCGGCCAGCTTCTCGCCGCAGGTGTGGAGGTACTCCCCATCGCCAGACTACGTCGACGGTGATCCTCTCGGCGGCTTCAACCACAACATCGCCTTCCACCACTGCCCCGCGCCACGCGCCCCTCCATCTGCGCCCGTGTTCGCCGCCGACCTCAACATCCCCTACGGCTACTCCCCGTCCTCGTACGCCCACTCCCCATCCGCCCAGCGCAAGTTCTGTGCCGTGGTCCTCTCCCTTTGGTCCCAGCTCAAGTTCAACGCCGCAGTTTAGCAGCACGGACGCCGAGATGGACGATATCATCGCCTCCAGCTCGACGGACGCCGCCTCCTGCCTCTGGTTCTTCACGCAGGTCGACTCGCACGAAGCAGGCGGCGAAGGGGACGGCCTCGACCTCGACGATGTTGGTGATGAGGTGGAGCCAGCCGAGATGTCGCAGGTGGCCGCCAAGGAGAAACGGAAGCGCCGGGAGAACGCCAAGCCAAGCGAGCCACGGATCAAGTGGTCAACGAAGGAAGACGAGTGCCTCGCTGAAGCATGGAATACCGTCAGCACCGACCCGATCACCATTGCGAACCAGAACGCCGACAACTACTGCGAAGGGTCAAGACGGCGTTCGACGAGCGCAAGTTGGTCGACGTCCATTTCTCTGACATGCACATGGACCGCGGCGAGACGGTGATGGCCAACCATTGGGCTACCATCCAGAGGGCCTGCAACAAATGGCATGACATCCAGGAGGAGGTGGCCGCGCGCCTAGAGAGCGGCTCCATCATCGACCACCAGGTATGCCCAAACCTCGCCGGACAAGATTTCTCGCCATGTCCTGTCGCCGATGGACCCGCAGGTGAAGGCATGGTACATGGCAGAGCCCTTGACCATCCCGAACCAGATGACAGCGGCAATGGAGTGCCCTACGAGAGACACCACCGCGCATGAGGACACCGCAACGCCGCGCACTACCGCGCCCGAGGACACCGCGACGCCAAGCACCACCACGCTGGATACCACGCTGACTTCGACTTCACCGAGCTCTAGGCCGACTGACGCGTCTGCTGCTTCGCCCGAGGAGTCAGCCATTTGATCCCCTTCCTTGTGGATTCGTCACTGGGCATTGTCTCTGTGCTATGACATGCTTTTGCCGAGCCGTGGCACCTTGATCGCCGTGCTCTGGCTTGTTGATCGCCGAACCTAGACCTTTTTTGAAGTGGGAAGGAACTATTCGAATTTATGGCCTTTTTTCCGTTGTTGTTGTCGAAGGGGCGCAGCTGAAAATGTTTGCACCCGTCAGTCCGAAAAATCGCCGGCTAAATCTGCCAAGTGGTTTCTGTGGGGGTGGCGAAGGCTGGAGATGCTCTAAGGGCATCTCCAGTCGCCCCCCAGAGCCCCCCCAAGCGGGCTTTTTCGCGCCGGAAGCGGCGAATAGCGTCGTTTCCTCACCAGACGCCCCCCCAGAAGCCCAAATAGCGCCGTTTCGGCGCTATTTCGCGCCGCGGCACCCAGGCCAAACCCAGCCCGCTGGGTTCGGCCTGGGGGGGGGGGCGAAACTGCGCGGCAGCACGCGCGGGCCAGCTCTGTCAGTGACGCGATGAAAAGCGCGGGAATAGAAACCCCCGCCCGTGACCTTCTTCTCGGCGCCCGCGCCGTCAAAGGCTGCCGGAGTAATGGCGTGGCGGCCGCCCAGTGCATGCGCCCCAGTCAAAGGCTGTCGGCGTAATGACGTGGCGGCCGACCAGTGCATGCATGGCGGGGGCGACAGCGGTGAAACGCGCGGCGCAGGGACTGGCCCGCCAGGCTATAAAAAGGGCGCTCGTCCCTCGCCGTTCTGCCATTCTCGCTTCCTCCTCCTCCTCGACGTTCTCCCATTCGCGCCTCCTCCTCCTCGCCGTACCTAGCAACGATGCCTCGCCTTTGGGATGCGTGGCCCGACAGCGACGAAGAGGAGCAGCAGCCGGCGCAGCAAGTGGCGCCCGAGCAGCCGCCGGCGCAGGAAGCGGTGGCGCCCGAGCAGCAGCCCGGAGAGCCGGCGTCCGAGCAGCCGGCGCAGGCTGCCCGGCGCTGGAGGAGGGAGAGGAGGAGGCAGCCGGTGTGGCCGGAACAGCACGCCGCCTTCCACTCCTTCGAGACCGCGCGGAACGAGGGAGCGTTCCACCATGTCCTCGGCGGCCTCGAGCAGGCGGCGGCGGCGGCGCAGGCTGCCGCCGTTCGGGCATCTCTGGAAACCCACCAGAGGGAAGAGGCGGAGCGCGAGGTGCGCCGGCAGCTGGCCGAAAACGCTGCATCGGTCGAGCAGCAGGCCATCATCGCGCAGTACGAAGCTGACCTGCGGCAGGTGGCGCTGCAGAGCGAGCGACGCAACCGCCAGCCCTCCGAGCAGGCGCAGCTGCACCGGCTGTGGGTGCAAGGCCGGGCGGAGCGGCACTGGCTCGCCGCAGCGAAGGATGACGGTGAAGCTGGCCCCTCCAAACGGCTCGCCATGGTGGCGAAGGGTGACCGCGAGGAGGACGAGATGAAGACGACGACGGCTAGGATAGTCGTCACACTGTTTTAGTTTTATTTCTCAATGTTTTTAGTTTAATTTTGCGTCGAAATTGTACGAACTTTGCTGAAATCAATAAATGCGTCTAGTTCGAATCGAGTTTTTTTGGGCCGAAATTTGGTCTCGGGGAGCGACTGGTAAGACTGTCCCCAGATTTCAGATTAGCGCCGTTTGGCGCCGCGGCGGCCCAAAACGGCGGCGTTTTGGGCCGGAGGGCGCAACGGGAGATGCCCTAAGCCTCAGTTCACAATGCCTGGGTTTGCACATTGTCCACGTCCAAACCGTTCCAAAGGCTCGGTTTCAAAACTTGAAACGGCAGCGCGCCCGGTGTCAGCTCGCCTCCTCCGTCGGGCCGGTGGCAGGTCGCTCCCCATGCGCAGGACGTCGTCCCCGGAGTCGCGGGCGCCCCCAGCCCCATCGAATTAAGCCAGCGCGTTGGCGTGCCCGCCCTCTCGGAGACACGTCTCGGCCTGTCTCCTCAACTCCCATGTCGGCGCGCGAAAAGATCCACACGAAATCGTCCTCCGCGTTGCGCTGTACCGTCCGTGTCACGCGCGGAGGGTCAATGAGTAATGCGTCCGTGCCGTGCGTGACTCATATCAGGTCGACCTCGACACGATCCACCACCGCATCGCTCAACATATCATTGCTGTGTGAGTCTCCACTCGGGGAAGAACATTCACGAGGGGCAACGAACCAGGGGAGCCGTGCCGTAATATACCGTGATTTACGTGATTTATTTTCAGATCAAGAAACTGTTTTGGTCTTTGGACACATCTACCTCATACTCGGTCGACATCGATCTCTCACAGCTGCATACTGTTTTACGTGGTGGCATCCATCGATCTTCGCTAGCTAGCAGCTCGTTCCTAATAGTGTTTCTTTCTTCTTCTTTTTTTTCTTCTGAAGCTTCGATGGCTACACTTTCCTTCCTTCCTGGCATAAAATAGGCGAGAGGCTTCTTCCTCCTGGTTTGTTCGTTCGCTGTTCTCAGCGGCGGAGCTCCGGGACGAACCCAGGTACCTAGCGATCTGTCTCTCTGGCTGATCCTTCTGTCTTCTGACCAATCAATTGCGCTTGCGCCCCTGCATTCTCACTCGATTGTCGATTCCAATGCCTCACGTGCAGACGCCGACGCCGCGCCGGACAGCCGCTCCTTCACGGATCAACATTCAACAGCCAAAGCTCCTTTTCCTCCTCCTCCACAGAGGTGAATCAAAACAAGGTTCGTTTCCAGATTCTCGCTCTGTCTATCCAGCAAAAGGGATCGAACATTATAGCTTATTTGTTTTCATACGTTCAGAAGCAGGGGAATTAAGAATGCCTGACCTGGCAACAATTTTTTTTTTGGCGAAAGCAGCAGCTAAAAGTTTAAACCGCGGTTAGTTCTTTCTGCTTAGCGAAACAAAAACGCGGCGCGTGACGTGAGGCATAGGATCTGCGTCTGCAGGGGGCCCCACAGCTGTTGGGATCCAGTACGAGGGCATAATTTGAGCTCCACGAATATCCGGACCCTAAAACGAATATCCGCTCCCAGTATTCCCTTCTAATTCTCTATTCTTAGAGTCTCGCCTCGGCCGGCTACTGCAAATCCGCGGACCGGGGGAACCGCTTTTTTCTTTGCTTTCTTTGCGTGGCCAGGCGGGAAACTTTGGTGCGTGCCGTCACCTCCGGTATGAACAAGATCCCCGTTGCTTCACAGCCACAAATTCATTCAATTTCCACTAGGTTTAAATCAGCATTCTCATCGACTCCAACTAACTGACCACTTAAAAAACTGAAAGGCCATGCGTACCCCTTAAGGCTTATATTATGGAACAGAGAGAGTATATGTGATTAGTTGTCCATTTATGACGACACCTTTTTAGAATCGGAGAGAGTAATAGAAACCATTATAATTTAAAAAAATAAAATGTACTTATAATTTTGGAGATCTCTGTATATTCGTTCAATTTTGGAGAAGATTAGATTAGTGTTAGCTACTGTCTCTTGAAATAAGAAATTCATGTTCATTTTTGTTTCTATCCTGGCATTCTAAATGTTTTTTTCGTACAAACGTTGAGTACCAAGTAGACGCATACATATAGTACAACAACATATTGAGGATTGGAGCCGGGCCAGCTTCAACATTTTGAGAAAGTAGGACACCGGTCGTGGGGTTTGTTCCCTAGTGGGGAGGGAATAAGCACATCCGCAACTCTTTCACGTGTTGGTTTTCGACGGTCTATAAATTTTAAAGTTATTATCAGTTGCTATTAGAGTTTCCATTCATAATTTGGTACCGAAGTTTTTCTAAAATGGAGGATAAAACTGTGGCCTTGCATAAGTTTCCACAACCACATTTTCCAATATATATGATGATGAATAGCCTGATGTTTCCTCTATTTTACAACACAAGTTAGTCCACTAAAAAGTAGTCGTGGCCGCATGAAAAGGACAAATAAAATCTAGCCGGCGAAAAGATCAAACAAAAAATAGTAATTGTCAAAAAAGAAAAGAAGCCTCTATCGTTAAAAAGCGTAGTGGCGCGCTACAAGTGTGACCTCACCGGGGAAAGAGCGGATCCATCCAGCGGTAGCCCACGGACACCACGAGCAGCCAAAAGAAACGCTATCTCTGAACTGTATAAAAGACGGGCAATTCCTCGGAAGCCACGGCCGAGGCGCCTCACAAAGCTGACCTCCACAGTTCCACGGTCTGCGCTCCCCACGACCACCTCCCCCACGTCACACCACCACACCAACAGCCGGAGAGGAAGAAGAAGAAGAAGAAGAACAGCCTCTGTTTCGGCCGGGACCTCCTCTCCATCTCCGCAGCCGCAGGTAATTGCTTGCGCAATCTCTAACGGATCGCGTCCATCTTCTACGCCCGTCTTGCCTGCAGCAAGTTGCGAGCTTTGGGCAGCTGCTTTATTTATCCCTGCTCCTTCTGTGTTTTCCTTTTTTCTGAAGAAAAGTGTGATGCGTTGCTTCTGTTTTGGGGCTCCCTTGGCTTGCTTCCAAGATTGGCCTTTGCTGAAGGACGAACGAACTTTTTTCTGAAGAAAAGTCTGGCTTGCTTACCCTTTATATGCACGCCGTTGAGCTTATAGGATAGTTCGTTCGTACGCGTCTGTGTTCCTTGCCTTCTCTTCTTCCCATTGCTGAACTGGAGGTGAGAGATCCCTTTGCTGTGGTTGAAGGATATTCCTTTGCATTATTTCAGTTGATCCAGAAAAGTTCAGTTGCAGTTCTTGATTTTGGTGTACTGGTCATTTAATGTCACCCGCTTTTATTTTCCTTTGCTGTAGTTAGTAACGGTTTTGCCAATTAATTTGAAGTTAATGCTACCTGTATCAAGATAGTACTAGTCCTGATTGCTTCCTCTGCTCAATCCAAGGTTGCGTATCTGAGTTTGATTTTGATGGAAGTACTTATATTTGGTGATGTCAATGGCCGCTGAAATAGACGAATCGGAGATTTAAAATGTTGTGCATACCGTACCCAATCTACCTAAAGAATCCCACCTAATCACGTGGATGTTTGTTTAAGGCAGTGGGATGAGAATTATTGAATCACATGGCAATGCAAAGTAGTTTCATATGCTATTCATTCTCTCAAAAAGTTTTGTACGCTACTCATTTTTCTGCAGGAAGCAACTTTTCCTTGCCCTCCAATAATTAATTCATCCAAATAGTACTGCTGTAGGATTGTTACTTCTTGTTGCAAAATATTCGTTTGTCTGTACCTATCAATGTCATTTTCTTCTCTGGAAGTTTCCCATTAATGTCAAGTTATCGGCTCTTCACATATCATGGATAATTCTGATGTTTGCTCTGTTATTTTGGAATTTTCAGATAAGGCGATAAATAATACCAGCCGGTCTTCTTACCTGCTGCAGTTGCAGTTGTGGTGAGACCGAATTCAGGTTCACTCATGGGATCCTCGAGTGAATCCAGAAGCAAAATGGGCACCATAAAGCCCCTGGGGATTCAGCTCTTGGAGTGTGTCCGGGGCGGTGCTCTCTCCTTCAGATCATCACAGGCTCTTGTATTGGTACTGACATTCCTATCCTACGCTAGCTATCATGCCACTAGGAAAACTACAAGCATTGTCAAGAGCGTCCTTGATCCCAAGACGGCGAACCTTGGCACGCTGCACTGGCCCAGCCAGCTATATCTTCATGAGCTAGATGGCGCGGCGAACAACACGGGTCTCACCGGTGGCTGGGCTCCGTTCAATGGCGACGGTGGCACCGCGTTGCTCGGCGAGATCGACTTGGCTTTCCTTGGGGTATATGCAATTGGC
This sequence comes from Alopecurus myosuroides, assembly GCA_028641055.1. NCBI lineage: Eukaryota > Viridiplantae > Streptophyta > Magnoliopsida > Poales > Poaceae > Alopecurus > Alopecurus myosuroides. The sequence goes on from CM054059.1 coordinate 154,992,737, forward strand.
ATGTTCTTCGCTGGCCATTTGGGTGACCGGGTGGACCTGAGGATCCTTCTGACCATCGGAATGGTAGGAACTGGGTTGTTCACTGCTGCATTTGGAGCTGGCTACTGGTTCAACATACACAGCTTCTACTACTTTCTGGGCGTCCAGATGGTCGCCGGCCTGTTTCAGTCGACCGGCTGGCCTTCCGTGGTGGCGGTGGTCGGCAATTGGTTCGGGAAGAGCAAGAGGGGGCTGATCATGGGAATCTGGAACGCCCACACCTCTGTGGGAAACATATCCGGCTCTCTGATCGCGGCTGCCATGCTGAAGTTTGGATGGAGTTGGTCGTTCGCGGTGCCCGGTGCCATGATCGCCTTGGTTGGGCTCGCCGTGTTCCTGTTCTTGCCTGTTAGTCCTGAGGTGATCGGCATCGAGGACGACCGCCATGTGAAGGATTACGAGAAGAATGACACGGATGTGCCTCTATTGGGAGCACGATCGGATTCAACAGACAAGGCGGTGGGGTTCATTCAGGCATGGAGGATTCCTGGCGTTGCTCCCTTCGCTCTCTGCCTCTTCTTCTGCAAGCTTGTCGCCTACACGTTCCTCTACTGGCTACCGTTTTATCTCAGCCACACAGGTGCGTTTAATTTTACACGCTACTAGAATTTGCACATGGAGAAAGAAATATTAAAAAAAATAGTATTCTCTATTTTTCTTACCTGACCACCGTTTTGTCCCCACATTTTCAGAGATCGGAGGAGAATATCTGTCAGACTCTGCCGCGGGGGTACTTTCCACTCTGTTCGACGTGGGTGGCGTCGTCGGTGGAATTCTCGCCGGCCACATCTCCGACCGCCTCGACGCGCGGGCGGTAACGGCGGCGAGCTTCACCTTCTCCGCCATACCGGCCCTCTTCTTGTACCGCGTCTACGGGAGCATCTCGCTGACCTGGAACGCCGCGCTCATGTTCCTCACGGGCATTCTCGTGAACGGGCCCTACGCGCTCATCACCACCGCCGTCTCCGCCGACCTCGGCACGCACAGCTCGCTGAACGGCAACTCGCGCGCACTGGCCACCGTGACGGCGATCATCGACGGGACGGGGTCCATCGGCGCCGCCGTCGGCCCGCTGTTGACGGGGTACATCTCAGCCAGGAGCTGGAGCGGCGTGTTCACGATGCTGATGGCGTCGGCGCTCATCGCCGGCTTGCTGCTGTCGAGATTGGTTGTGGCGGAGATCTCCGCGAAGATGGCGGCACGGAGATCTGATCAAGCTGGCGATCTGCCAGTGTCCTCCTTGGAGGAACCTTAGGCGCCGCCGCTGGAGATGGTTGGACAAATTACTTGGATAGGCGAGCAGGATGGATGGGGCGGGAAGTTGGACAAGGTGTGGCGGGAAGAGGCAACTCCCCTCTGATTTTAGGACCGAGGTGTAGGTGCTCTTCGGTCTCAGGGTTGTAGTGTATTGTTGTTGCCTCTGAATGTGGCTGTGTTGTGCTGTGCATATGTGAGTGATTATTACGGTGAATTCCCTTGGGGAACAAGTGTGGATAATTCCAGTGTCTGCATTGCACGTCTCCATTTCATTAAGAGGAAACGGGACAAATGCCGGCGAACTTGCAGAGAGAAATATAGACCATTTCAATAAGGGCCTAAGAACTAACAAGCTGTCTTCTCTCTCTTTGGCAGCATCAGAGTATCTCTAGCAAGCGGTCTTCTCTCTCTTTGGCAGCATCAGAGTATCTCTAGCAGATCCCGAATAACCTCGTTGGTTACTACTCCCTCCGTCCGGAATTAAGTGTCACAAAGTTTGACAAAAGTGGATGTATCTAGACATAATTTAATGTTAGATACATCCACTTTTGTCAAACTTTGTGACATTTAATTCCGGACGGAGGGAATATAATTCTGGCCAAGATTTTTCTTTTTGGCCCGAGCGGGTCCGCATATCAGTTGTATAGGTGCACTTGTTCGGCTAAGAGATAGTGAAATACAACTAATAGGGATGATTATAAATAGTAATTGCAATCTGAAATGAAAATGGCAGCAAACAAACATGTAGCAGAAATGGTTGAAAACGGCGTTTCAATACTTAGAAACAAGGTCTAGGGATCATCCTTTCATTAGTGAACACTCTCAACAATAATAACATAATTGAATGCATAAATATCTCTCTTCACTACGCTACTCCGAGCCAATGCACTTATACAACTGACAATTGTATTACGTATGTTGGGGACACAAGAGACTTCTTGTATCATAATTGCAGGGTTGCGTGAGAGGGGTACCTTTGACCTCTACCTCACTGAGTTCGATAAACCTTGGGTGATCCACTTAAGGTATTTTACTAGTTAGGATTAATGGAAAAAAAGAACTTTATAATCTTTATCTTGAGTTAGGACATGAAGTGTTTGAAGAGAAAATTAAAAAATCAATGGAGCTTTATTTGCATGCTAGTAGCAATGTTATTAGTATGAATTCTTTGAACACCATTATTACTAATGCTATGGAAAATTCTAAACTTGGGGAAGCTAGTTGTGATGAATATGATATTTTTAGTCCCCCAAGTTTTGAGGAGGAGATTTTCTTTGATGATACTTTGCCTCCAATATATGATGATTATAATGATTGTGGTATTCTAGTTCCACCTACTATCGAGGAGAAAATTAATTATGATTATAATATGCCTCCTATATTTGATGATTATGGTGATGCGAATAATAATGATAGCTATTTTGTTGAGTTTACTCCCAATACTATTAATGAGAATGAATATACTTATGTGGAGAGTAATAATTCTTTTATGCATGTGGCCCATGATAAGAATGTATTATGTGATAGTTATATTATTAATTTCATTCATGATACTACTGAAAGTTATTATGAGAGAGGGAAATATGGTTTTATGCATCTCAACAATATTAAGTTTCCTCTCGTTATGTTGAAATTTCTGAAGTTGCACTTATTTTGTCTTCTTATGCTAGCCACTTTGTGCTTTATTGATTTTTTCTTCTACAAGATTATTTTTCATAGGAAGGGGGTTAGACTTAAATTTGTTTTAAATTTGCTTCTTGATGCTCTCTTTTGCTTAAATTAATATTTCTCATATGAGCATCTTCTCAAATTAACATGCCTAGCTGGAAGGCGTTAAAGAATAGCACTTCTTGGGAGATAACCCATGGTTTTATTTTTGCTTTGTTTTTCTCTGTTTTCTTTGAGTCAAGGTGTTGTATACTTTTGTAGCAACTCCTTTGTATCTTTATTTCCATGTATTAGTTGTGCCAAGTAAACTTTCTAGCGAAAGTTGGTGTTAATTTTGGATTTCTGCACAGGAAACAGATTTCTGATATCCACTGTATAAAATCGCATAATTCACGGAAAGATCAAAATGACCTAAACATTTTTGTGGATATTCCTCAGCTAATTCCGAAACTTTTTTGTTCTTTACGTTTTTCGATCTGAGCAACTTAAGTGCCCCGAAAAATTCGTCGTTACATACTGTTCTGGTTTTGACAGATTCTGCCTTTTTACTTGCATTCTCTCTTTTACTATGTCGAGTGGATTTCTTTGCTTCACGAAACATCAGTGGTTGTAGATAATGTTTAAAAGTATTAATAACGCTTGTGTCCATGCAGAACGCGTGAATTTTCAATTGTGCACTAACCCTCTAATGTGAATTACATTGGGTTTGGTGTGAAGGAAATTTTCAAGGGTCAAGCGAAGAGGATAATATAATGTGATCATGAAGAGTGAAAAGCCAAACCTTGGGAATGCCCCCCGTGGTTCATCCCAGCAAATTCCAAGAAGACTCGAGCGTCTAAGCTTAGGGATGCCCAAGGAATTGCCTTCTTCATCAGCAACTTATCATGTCACTTCTAGTGAAACTATATTTTTATTCGGTCACAACATATGCACTTTACTTGGAGCGTCCATTTGTTTTTATTTTGTTTTCTTTTATTTTTCTTGATGCAATAAACTTAGTTGGAACCTGTCATTCTTGTGTGGGAGAGAGACACGCTCTGTTTTCATTGCTTAGAACACTCTGTTGGAACGCGTAGAGATAAACGAAAACTTTTTCCTACGCGGTACTTCCAAGATCTAGCCGAGGTAGAAGGCCACGAGTATTACCACTAGACGCGCAGGTGCGGATTATCGATGCAGTGCGTCGGGGCAGTGCAGTCCTACGATCCGATCCGGCCGATCCGATCCCTCGAACGTCGAAGTGCTGAACGTACAGCACCTCTTCCGGTATCCACACGTACGACGAGGAGTTCCGACGGCGAACTGCTAGGTCCGGTGCGGCGGCTGGACTGAGTAGGGCTAGGGTTCCCAACGCATGGGAGAGTGGACTAACGTGCCCGCTGGGCAACCTGCGCCCCTCTTTATACAGCGTATGGTAATGGGTTTCACAACACTTGTGGCCCATTCCCTCTGTGAGTCCGACTCATAAAACCAGTCCATTTCCGGTTTGGGTCCAACCCGACCAATACTTGCTCCCGCTCTTAAGTGTGCGACCCTGCAGGCTCATGGCGACTTGGACACGATTGGAGTCCAACTCCCAATCGATCAATCGGTAGCGGCTCCTAACAGAACGTGCCGACTCCCAAGTACCATTGAGTCATGATGACATACCTTTCAATGTGATATTCATCTTAGTCCCTTTTGCCTCACGATATACCTTGTCGAGCTATAGGCGATTTATCGTCATCACTTAAATAGCTCAACTCTCTTCTCGATCTGTGACATGTGATACATCTGACTAACTCTTAGTCAACCGACACAGTTAACACTTAACTGAGTCGCGCATGGCCATGCTTCCTGAATCATATCACTCGAGAGGGCCCAGAGAATATCTCTCCATTCGGAGGGGAAAAATCCCATCTTGATTATCCACATCACGCAGCTTGCTTCTCATTCGACCCGAACTCTGCCTTTATAGTTGCCTTGTCACAGAACAACGTTTGACAGAACCTAAGTCGGTGATCCACAACTCGGATTGTGCGACAACCTCAGGTCTAAGGATTACATTGATTGAGACATGCAAATGACGACTTGCTCGTTGCATCTCAATGTGGGTCAGTCCGACTTGCTAAACTCTTTAGCCAAGTCTGTGAACGTTGGAATGGCATCACCATGCCCATGACAAGTGGAACCGTGTCATCAGCCAACACTCACATTAGTCTAGGGTGTGTGTCCAGCACAACCTAAATGACCAAGGACAATCTAGTATGAACAACATGAATATATAGTTCCACAATCGAATCACATATTCAATGACATATATCAGATGTTCAAAACAAGGACAACTTAATAACTTTATGAATACAGTGGGAATTACATCATACATGATTGCCTCTAGGGCATATTCCCAACAGTCTCCCACTTGCACTAGAGTCAATCATCTTGGCATCATATGCCTAGGCATCGAATGCCCATGCCTCTCGTGTGCGCCTCATGCTTAGGCTGTGGTAGCGCCTTTGTCAACAGATCTGCAATGTTTGCATCCTTGTGTACTTTGCACAACTTGATATCACCTTGTTCGACAAACTGGCGAATGGGGTGGTACCGCATGAGTATATGTTTGTTCTTCTGGTGTTTTCTAGGTTCCTTGGCCTGTGCGATAGCACCATTATTGTCACAATATACGTCCAAAGGATTGGACGCGCCCTGAACCACACCAAGATCAATCAGGAGGTTCCTGATCCAAACAGCTTCCTTTGCCGCCTCTGAGGCAGCAATATACTCAGCCTCTGTTGTAGATGCAGACACCGTATCTTGCTTGGAACTCTTCCAGCTCACAGCCCCTCCGTTCATCACAAACACGTATCCAGATTGCGAACAAGAATCATCTGAGCCGGTGAGATAACTCGCATCCGTGTAACCCTTTACACTGAATTCCTCATCACCTCCATAAACTAGGAACATTTCCTTAGTATTTCTCAAATACTTTAGAATGTTTTTAACCACTGCCCAGTGGGCTTCGCCAGGGTCAGCCTGGTATCTGCTCGTAACACTTAGAGCATAGGAAACATCTGGCCTAGTACAAATCATGGCATACATGATGGATCCGATTGCCGAAGCATACGGGATCACACTCATCCGATTTCGCTCATCAGTTGTCGAAGGACACTGAGTCTTGCTAAGTTTTATGCCATGGGACATCGGTAAGAATCCCTTCTTGGACTCTTCCATTTTGAATTTCTTCAAAACCTTGTCCAGATAAGTACTCTGACTCAATCCAATGAGCCGCCTTGATCTATCTCTATAGATCCTGATTCCTAATATGTAAGTCGCCTCACCCAAATCCTTCATTGAGAAACTCCTTTCCAATGACTCTTTGGTTTCTTGCAACATCATGACATCATTTCCAATCAGTAATATGTCATCCACATATAAGATTAGAAAGTTTACTTTGCTCCCACTAAACTTCTTGTATAAACAAGAATCATGATCGCTCTTGATGAAACCAAACGATTTGACTACCTCATCAAAATGAATGTTCCAACTCCGAGATGCTTGCTTCAACCCATAAATGGATTTTTGAAGTTTGCATACCTTGTCAGCGTTAGCTGGATCGACAAAACCTTCGGGCTGTATCATATACACGTCCTCAGTTAAATTTCCATTAAGGAAAGCCGTCTTGACATCCATCTGCCATATCTCATATTCGAAATAGGCTGCTATGGCTAACATGATCCGAATTGATTTAAGCATCGCTACAGGCGAGAATGTCTCGTCGTAGTCAACTCCTTGAACCTGTCGGAACCCCTTCGCGACAAGTCGTGCTTTATAGACGGAAATATTTCCATCCATATCAATTTTCTTCTTAAAGACCCATTTGCACTCGACGGGTCTTGCACCGTCAGGCAGATCAACCAAATTCCAAACTTGGTTTTCATCCATGGACTTTAACTCGGATCTCATGGCTCCAAGCCATGACTCGGAATCAGATCCCACCATCGCTTCCGAATAAGTTGCCGGCTCATTACTGTCTAACAGAAAAACATCTCGAGCACTCTGTAATCTGGCAGATCTCCGAGGTTCAGGTGCTGTAACCGGTGTAGGTACCACGACCGGCTCAGCCTCCAAGGCCATTGCCGACTCGCCCCTAGCTGGTTCCTCTCAAATTTCTTCGAGTTGCACCGTGCTCCCACTGACTTCCCGACTGAGAAACTCTTTCTCAAGGAAGACACCATTCCGAGCGACAAACACTTTGCCCTCTTCCCGGTTGTAGAAGTAGTACCCCAAGGTTTCCCTCGGATACCCACGAAAATACACTTATCCGACTTGGGCGTGAGCTTGTCCGACTGAAGTCGCTTGACAAATACCTCACAACCCCAAATCTTAAGAAAAGACAAACTTGGCTTTTTGCCCGTCCACATCTCATGTGGTGTCTTCTCTACTGATTTTGATGGTACTCTGTTTAGTGTGAAAGCTGCATTTTCTAGACAATAAGCCCAAAATGATAAAGGTAGATATGTCCGACTCATCATTGATCGTACCATGTCCAACAAGGTCCGATTTCTCCGTTCCGATACACCGTTTCTCTGCGGTGTACCCAGCGGAGTGAGTTGAGGAACTATTCCACAACTCTTTAGATGGTCATCAAACTCATGGCTCATGTACTCGCCTCCACGGTCCGACCGTAGAAACTTTATTTTCTTGCCGAGTTGATTTTGTACCTCACTCTGGAATTCCTTGAACTTTTCAAAGGCTTCCGACTTGTCTTTCATTAAATAGATATATCCATACCTACTCAGATCATCAGTGAAGGTAATGAAGTACTCATAACCACCTCTGACTGTCGTGCTCATTGGACCATATACATCACTATGTATTAGTTCTAACAAGTCAGACGCCCTTTCGCAACTCCTTGCAAAAGGTGTCTTGGTCATTTTGCCTAGTAGGCATGATTCGCATGTCTCGAATGACTCTAAGTCGAACGAAGTTAGAAGTCCATCATCATGGAGCTTCTTCATGTGTTTCCAACTTATATGACCAAGCCGACAGTGCCAAAAGTAAGTCATATTCAGATCATTTGGTTTCAACCTTTTAACATTTATGTTATAGACCGATTCACTATCAAGATTTAAAATAAATAACCCGTTCTGAACGGGTGCAAAGCCATGAAACATATCTTTCAAATATAAAGAACAATCATTATTCTTAATATTCGAATCATAACCTTGTCTCATCAAACATGAGGCAGAAATAATGTTTCGACTAAGCGCTGGAACATAATAACAATTATTTAGTTCCAAAATAAATCCTGAAGGTAAATGAAGTTGCATCGTGCCGACTTCCAACGCATCGACTCTTGCCTTGTTGCCGACCCGAATATCAACCTCTCCTCTTGTCACGCTCCTAGTTCTTACCAGTCCCTGCAACGAGTTGCATATGTGAATAACTGATCCGGTATCATATACCCAAGAACTATTAGGCGCATCAGCAAAATAAATGTCTATAACATTGCACACAAGTGTACCTGAGTCGGAAGTCATACCTCCACTCTTGGCTCTGTCAGCCAAATACTTGGTGCAGTTCCTCTTCCAGTGGCCATCCTGCTTGCAATAGAAGCAATTGGCTCCGGCTGTAGGAGAAGGCTTAGTCTTTGAGGAAGCACTCTGGACAGGGCCATGGGCGCTACCTCCTGACTTATCCTTCTTCTTCTTAGTCCAAGAACTCTTCTTGAACTTAGCCTTATTCTGCACCATCAACACTTGACTGGCGCCTTTCTTGATATCAGTCTCTGCCGTTTTGAGCATCCCATGTAATTCAGTGATACTCTTATCCATACCATGCATATGGTAGTTCAAAATGAACGAACCATACGCACTAGGAAGAGAGTTCAGAATTATATCAGGTGCGAACTCTTCGTTAATTGGGACGCGCAGCCGATCCAGAGACTGAATGTAACAAATCATCTTGATTACATGCGGACTCAGTGGATCGCCATCTTTCAGTTTACAGCCCAGCAAAGCTTGAGAGACTTGATACCTCTCGGTCTTTGCCTGAGCCTGGAACATACTTTTGAGGCTTTTGATCATATCGTAGGCCTCAACATTCTCGAACTGCTGCTGCAAGTCCGGTTCCATGTGTGCAAGCATAAGACAGCTAATTTCCGTAGACTCATCTCTAGTCTTACGGTAGGCATTCATGACAGCGACAGTCGCATCGTCATCTGGCTCTTCTGGAAGTGGAGTTTCTAGAACATGTTCTTGCTTGTCATGCTTGAGGACTATCCTCAGATTACGATACCAGTTGGTGAAATTAGTTCCATTAAGCTTATCTTTCTCTAGGATTGACCTCAACGCAAACGCGGACAACTAAGGAAGGTTGCTAGGTGCCATTGATCTACAACAGAAAATACGCAAAAACACTTAAGACATGTATTCATAAAAGAGCAGGCATATTAAACGCTTTAATACTTATGCTCCCACTAGAACCAACATCCCTCCGATGGTTGCTAAGTGATTCAAGATGCTAAATAAGTAAGCCGACTAGTGAGCTTTAGCATCACCGCTAGCCGTCAAGTGATCTAGGTAGGCAACACCTTGCCAATTGTATCCAATACGACTCCTGTTAGTTGGGTGACATCACATGCCCCGGCTCCCAACCTATCTCGCCCCGAGCCCCACAACCGTTGTGATGGACTCGTCTAGATTACCAAGTGCTTCTGCTTGTAAGGGTCCGACTCAAACCCACCTAACCGGAAATAATTGGTAGCACCTCAATTTTATGAGCCCACTACCAAGAATGTCCGAATTGTGATGGTGCAGCACTGGCGGGGCGACCGACTAGACCTTCTTTGAGGGATTAAAATCTACCAACTATCTAAATAGAGGTAAATAGAGACATAACAATAACACAAATAAAGCAATTATAATGTGAAATGGTATGGCTCTCTTCATGGTGATCTCCATCTCCACGAAGCTTGTAAGTCGACTCGTGCCAACTCTTGTCACGTGCCATCTTACTCCATGTAGCCGACTTGTACATCGACTTGCATGTCACCGGGTTCTCCAACAAGCTACACTAGCTAGTAAATCAAAGATTACATAGAGAATCCGACACGCAGGCCGGTATACAATAAAATGACAGCACCTAGGCTCCAGCCGGCTAACAAGAAACATGATACGCAAATCATGTATGGATTACACACATCACATGCACATAAGCCATACCATTCACAAATTCCTGCAAAAACAAGTTATGCATATACGCGATATCTACCGGCGTTGTGAAACCTGTAACGACATCTAAGGCGCTACGACAGGGCGAAGCCGATGGTCCCATCTGCATTCCGATCATGGATTTCTTCATTGGATAAAACGATTTTACCCGAATCTGATCCGTATTCCGATTCGACCAAACTCTTTGATCTTCGATCACCGCAACTGGATTTATGTGTCACGGTATACCCCGATGGCGGAAACCGACCGGTAGGGGTAAGTTGTTCCACGACCTTAGTAGTATGATCACGGAAACCTGATCATCCATTAACCCCGAGTACGATTGATCCAATCAACCTTGTACAAAACCGATCTATCTCATAGAACGACCACCAAAATAGCAATTAGACCACATCTAACGCTAACTACATATCACATATGTACGGATCTCGGGCCTAATACCCGAAGCTACCGCTCTGATACCACTGTTGGAACGCGTAGAGATAAACGGAAACTTTTTCCTCCGCGGTACTTCCAAGATCTAGCCGAGGTAGAAGGCCACGAGTATTACCACTAGACGCGCAGGTGCGGATTATCGATGCAGCGCGTCGGGGCAGTGCAGTCCTACGATCCGATCCGGCCGATCCGATCCCTCGAACGTCGAAGTGCTGAACGTACAACACCTCTGCCGGTATCCACACGTACAAGGAGGAGCTCCGACGACGGACTGCTAGGTCCGGTGCGGCGGCTGGACTGAGTAGGGCTAGGGTTCCCAACGCATGGGAGAGTGGACTAACGTGCCCGCTGGGCAACCTGCGCCCCTCTTTATATAGCGTATGGTAATGGGCTTCACAACACTTGTGGACCATTCTCTCTGTGAGTCCGACTCACAAAACCATTCCATTTCCGGTTCGGGTCCAACCCGACCAATACTTGCTCCCGCTCTTAAGTGTGCGACCCTGCAGGCTCATGGCGACTTGGACACGATTGGAGTCCAACTCCCAATCGATCAATCGGTAGCGGCTCCTAGCAGAACGTGCCGACTCCCAAGTACCATTGAGTCATGACGACATACCTTTCAATGTGATATTCATCTTAGTCCCTTTTGCCTCACGATATACATTGTCGAGCTATAGGCGATTTATCGTCATCCCTTAAATAGCTCAACTCTCTTCTCGATCTGTGACATGTGATTCATCTGACTAACTCTTAGTCAACCGACACAGTTAACACTTAACTGAGTCGCGCATGGCCATGCTTCCTGAATCATATCACTCGAGAGGGCCCAGAGAATATCTCTCCATTCGGAGGGGCAAAATCCCATCTTGATTATCCACATCACGCAGCTTGCTTCTCATTCGACCCGAACTCTGCCTTTATAGTTGCCTTGTCACAGAAAAACGTTTGACAGAACCTAAGTCGGTGATCCACAACTCGGATTGTGCGACAACCTCAGGTCTAAGGATTAGATTGATTGAGACATGCAAATGACGACTTGCTCGTTGCATCTCAATGTGGGTCAGTCCGACTTGCTAAACTCTTTAGCCAAGTCCATGAACGTTGGAATGGCATCACCATGCCCATGACAAGTGGAACCGTGTCATCAGCCAACACTCACATTAGTCTAGGGTGTGTGTCCAGCACAACCTAAATGACCAAGGACAATCTAGTATGAACAACATGAATATATAGTTCCACAATCGAATCACATATTCAATGACATATATAAGATGTTCAAAACAAGGACAACTTAATAACTTTATGAATACAGTGGGAATTACATCATACATGATTGCCTCTAGGGCATATTCCCAACACACTCTAATTTTCATTCTTATTGTTCTTTGAGTGTTCACCTTTTGCTAGTACTGTATTTAGCCCTTGTTTTCCACTCGTATTTTGTTCAGAGCTTGTTAGTTTGCTTCAGTTATATATGATTATCTCTCTGGTCTTTTGATGAATATTATCTATGAGAGTTGTTTCAAACAAGTTAATTGGTCTTGGAGAAGAGTAAAATACTTCATGCTTATAATGGTGCAAATAGAAGCTTGTTTAGACTGTGGCTAGACTTTATCATGTCATGTTGGATGTTATTGTAATTATATGCCTAGTAATTATTGATGTAGCATGACTTGTACTAAACATCAGAGAGTGCTTAATGTGCCGTTGAAAGAATCATGAGTTGTTTTTATCACATTGAAGCATAAAATTTGTGGTGTTCTCATTCGAATGCTTTATTTGGTTGACTTGGCGCATGCTTACACCATGTTTTTTACTACAAACCAGTCACTTTTAGCCTCTATGGTCATTTAGTTTTTGACTTGTAATACCATTTATGCTTTGATTAATAATGTTTTTGTCGCTATGCATGATTATGGACATTATTGGTCTCTTAATTTGTCGCTCACAATCTCTGCTAGCCTCCACCTATATTGAGTATGAGCTCTACTCGTACATCCAAGTCCCAAAAACCAAAGTTTGCCGAATGTGTCCACCATACCTACCTACATGTGGTATTTAACCGCCACTCCGAGTAAATTTCTCATGTGCTACCTTTAAAACTTTCAAAATTATTCCTGTTTTATGGCCCTGTTTTAGCTCATGAAGACGTAAATAGGGAATCTTTATCTCACTTGTTGATTGAACTTTACACATCAGGACTAGTGCTTCATCTGCTTATCCAAATGTTAGAAGAGCTGGCAGCGGGGTGTCCATACCAAAATTGGTTACTATAAAATTCTTTTCACTATTTTTGCCCCTGATTTATCAGTCAAAGCATAATTGTGTAAACAAAAGAGAAAGAGGGATGACCTTCTAAACCAGATGCATCCTTCAATGGGAGCCGCTCTTGTGAAGTCTAGTTGGCTTGTGACATACCGTATTTTCTGTTTAGCATTCGTTGACATAAGCATACACCTCTCTAAAAAAATATTTTTAATACCTCTGTTTAATAAAATAAAAAGCTCTAGCACATGAGTTAATCACTACTTCCCTCTGCGAAGGGCCTTTCTTTTACTTTTATGTTGAGTCTTCATCTTCAAACTTTATGCACAGTTAAGAGAGCGTAGTAGCCATTCTGAGTTTAATGTGCATCTGTTCCAAAGATTATTATTGATTGATTCATGATGTGTTATTACCTGCTCTCAAATTATTTGTTCTAGTCATCCACTTGAACTTTGAAGGTGTCCTGACATTTATGTTTTGCGCCACTCTTAAGGAAAGCGAAATATCACTTTGATATGTTTTCTTTCTGCTCGAAACAAACGTATAACTTTCAAGTGCATTATTATTCATGATATTTTATTTGTATTACTTTTCATGATGCAAAGTGATTGCTAAGTTTCATTATTAGAATTATATCTATCATGCATGTTTTTAAAGAACTATGATCTCAGCTTGGCAAATGCTTTTACAAATATGATGATTAAGATTATGTTGGTAGCATGTCACCTCAAAAATTATTTTGTTATCACTTACCTACTCGAGGACGAGTAGGAGTTAAGCTTGGGGATGCTTGTAGACAGTGTTGGGCCTCCAAGTGCAGGGGTTTGTAGAACAACAGCAAGTTTCCCTTAAGTGGATCACCCAAGGTTTATCGAACTCACGGAGCTAGAGGTCAAATGTATCCCTCTCAAGTAACCCTGCAATTACGATACAAGGAGTCTCTTGTGTCCCCAAAACACCTAATACAATTGTCAGTTGTATAGGTGCACTATTTCGGCGAAGAGAGAGTGAAATACAAGTAATATGGATGGTTATAAGTGATAATAGCAATCTGAAATAAAAATTGCAGCAAGCAAACATGTTGTAGGACCGATTGTAAACGGTGTTTCAATGCTTAGAAACAAGGCCTATGGATCATACTTTCACTAGTGAACACTCTCAACAATAATAACATAATTGAATGCATAAATATCTCTCTTCACTAAGCTACTCCGAACCAATCTCCGATCGAATAACAAACACCAATCGTTGTGTTGGGCTGTAAAAGCACTCCTTAGAGTTCACATTTCCCCATCTAGGTGAACCCCATGCTATCACCATGAAACCTAGATGCTTCCAGACAAACACCACAATTTTTCATAGGGTCATCCAACACAAAATATAAATATCATGCTAAACCACACGGTGCACACACTGCCACCTTTACACCATGATCAAAGTCTCTACAGAGATCTCATAACAAACCACTTGAGTAGCATAACAAATAAAGAGTAACATCTACTTATTCAACTAGATTACAAATCTCATGATCACATAAAGATCACACCATGGGAGAGAGAGATGAAACACATAGCTACCGGTAGAGCCCTCAGCCCTAGAGGAGAACTACTACCTCCTGTGACGCCCCGAGATCGGGCACTATGCAGATTTCAGCATTTCCGCCAAGATCCACATAATAACCGATTCCAGGTTGCCACTTGTGATAACATTACAACAGTTCACGAATATTCCGCAACAACAACAGAAAAGATATATACAAGAAGACTCAAACGAGTCAAGGATACAACTGATACAATACAAAGATCCAAATAACAGCGGAAGAAACAACATAGCGTCCGACTACGGACAAGATACAAATTGGACTAAGAGTCCTGAAGATAACCGATGGCGTCCAATCCCTGCCCAGGCCAAGCCGGAGGGATTCCCAAGCTAACATCGTCAGACTTCAAACCTGTTGACTGCAATGTGGAATATGCAGCCACGAAATGGATTCGTGGGTCAGTACGGTTAAGTACTGGCAAGTGGATAAACAATACTCACAAGATACCAGCGTAACCAATCATCACAAGTTACAAATACTTTGGGTACAACGGAAAGGAAGGGATTATTGCAAAGAAGCGGCAGCGGGCTGCACTAACTAACTACAGGGACTCGCTACAACATCCGGCTAAAAGAAGGGGATAAGATAGCGTATCAGAACCAACTACAACTACTCACCAAACAATACCCATCCAATGTTACCCGCTACTAAGGAAGCAACCCAAGGAAAACTCACACGGTTGGTTAAGGTGACATTCATTTTTATGGTGGAGGTAATCTATATTACTAGTCAAGTTATCATCGTTAAGTGTAAGTTGTCTGAGTACTTGTTAGCCAGCACTTTCACCAAGTCATCCATAACCGCGGACAACACGGCTTCTCGAGAAGATTTAACCCTGCAGGGATGCACCAATTTGGCCGTACACGTAAGAATAACCCGCCAGGAGGGGAGCAAACCCACCAAGCGAGGTACTCAACACAACCCAACTCTTCTTCGCATCAAGCCCAAAGAACCACATGCTGTGCGTGCGCGGCTAATCGAGCCCCCACGAAGAAAAGGGGGACCCTCATAGCACTCTAAGACCACGCCGCCCTAAATGCCGACTACAAAAGTTCCACCCTGGCGCCAAGGGTTCACACCTGCATATGCATGCATCAAATGGAAAGCCCGAACTAAGTGTGGCGATTTGGACGAGATGCGAATCGAATCAGAATTGCGGGGGGCGCCCATACTCGCTTCCCACATGCGGTTAGTGCGCTCATCATGGATCAATGGACAAGACCCTTTTCCTAATTAGGGTCGACACTAGCAGGCCTCAAAACCACGCCGGGCCTCCTGCCGGTGCCTTATCATCAAATTATTATTACCCAAAACATTAACATGTTGTTGATTAAATTGAAACTCAACTATCAAACTAAACAGGTGATAAGACGGACAACAAGACTTGAGCGCAAACAACACTAAGCATGCAACTACGACACGAGGGCCAACAAGGTAAACAATCAACAGTTAATAGGAAGTGGGAGGAAGGCTATATCATGGCTGCAAGGTAAACATATGATAGGATCGAGACACAAGCATCGAATCATAAGGCTAGCATAAGAACAACGGAAAGAATCGGTAACAAGTGATGAAAGGCAGCCATAGGTAGCAAGTGAGTATACTTGCCTGGAATCCAGCAAGTAGAGGTACATCCGAAGAACTTGTCGTTGCTCACACCATCTCAACGTCCTATCCGTGAAGAAGCAACGAACTAGAACAAACACCGGATGCAACAATTACTTCTACGGCAAAAGATCCAGCATGATCAAGATATGGATGCATGACAAGTTTAAGGATGCATCAAAGATAAACTAGTTGGCAGGGTAACATATTTAAATGGGCCTATATGTAATTTGGATTGCATATGGAAAAGCCCATGAATTAATGTTGAATTAAATGATCTACAAATAACCATCATGTGAAAGTTGATTAGAATGATGCATGGATGATGAAAACAATAAGAAAACAACAATAGATTCAGTTTGATATGTTGTTTACCAAGTTTGGAATTTTATTTGTTAAGTTATGAAATTCGGCTTCTTAAGTGAGTTACACAAACATTTATTGTTTTCACCCATTTTAATTGTTCAAAACAGATAACAAAATTCATATTTGGAAAGAACACAAAATTTTAGATGGAATACATGTTTCATTTGTTGAAAAAGGAATTAAAATGAACAAGTTATTAATTTGACAATTTTAAGTGAATTAAATAAGAAACAGTTGTTTTCAGCAATTTAAATTATTCAAAACAGAAAACAAAGTTGATAATTAAGTGTAGCATGTGAAAGTTATTAATTAGGACTTTTAATTAATTAATTAAGGCATTTTTAAAATGACATTAATTTTAATTGTCAAAATTGCAAAACAAAGTTGATATTCAGAAAGGTGGTTTCATTTTGAGTGGAAAACATATTTTATTTGTTGAAATTGGAATTTAATTGAGCAAGTTATTAATTTCACCATTTAACTGATTTAATTAAAGCATTAAGTAATTGCATTAATTTTATTTATCCAAAACAGAAAAAAAATGTTATATTTGGAAAGACCATGAAATTTTGGATGGAAAACATATTTTATATGGGCCATTTGAAATAAATTTGAATTAGTTATGAATTTAATCAAATTCAAAAGAGGTGTTTGAATTTGAATTTTTGAAACAATTTGGAAGGTTCAAAACAGAAAACAAATTTTTTATTTGGGTAGAGCATTTAATTTTGATTGGTGTACATATTTTATTTGTTCAAAACTGATTCAAAATGGGGGAGATATGATTTTTACAAGTTTTAGGGTTAAAAGGCATTTTTTTGGAAAAGAAAACAGGGGCTGGGACTGTTACACCGGAGGGGAGAGAACCCACACTGGCTGACAGTGGGCCAGCCGCCCAGCTGGCGATGGTGTGGCGCGTGTGTGCGATGATGTGGCATGATGGTGTATGACAGGTGGGACCGAGGTGCTGCGGTGGTAAAATCAAAGAAAAGGGTGGCCTTTTGCGGCCGAGGGGGATCGATCCTGGGTCTCCCCAGCGCGCGCAAAGGAACAGAGCCACTAGGCTACTGAATGTTTGGTGACAGATATGGAGAGCGAAGGGAGTTGAGGTGGACGTGCGGGAGATAACTGAAACTGACGAAATTCAGTTTCTGAACCTCATCGGACGTAGACGGCGACGACGGACAGCCGTGGCTGCTCGATGGCTGGTGCTCTCCGCGCGACGGCGGGTTTCACAGAGCAGAGGGGATCAGAGGGGGGGCTCGGGTGCTCACCGAGGGCTTCTCGCGTGGTCGTTGACGCGAGGAGGAGGACGCGATCGTCAGCTGCCGCCATGAACGCCCGCGCGGCACGGAACGGCCGTCGACGCCGCGAGGACCACGGTGCCTCCCAAGACCCCTCGAGGAAACGAGGGCAACCGCGCCACCGCCCCGTTTCCATTCCTCCAGCAACCATGGCTCGATCACCACCAAAGTGAGGGTGCAGGGATGCAAGGTTCCGCCATGGTTCAGTGATGCACAGGTTCAGAAGTTTCAGAAAAGAAAACGGAAGAGAAGGAGGAGATCGAGGGGAAGAGAGGGAGGTGGCGGCGCAGATGGAGGAAGAGGGAGAGAGGAACCTAGGGCACGGGCTCGGAGGGGAAAGATATAGGGGGGAGGGAGCAGGTGAGCTCCCTGCCCGGTGGGGAGCCCCCCTCCCTCTGTCTGTCCGTACGAGGAAGAAGGGGGGGGGGTGTTGGGCTGCTGGGCTAGGGGAGATGGCTGGGGTGGTGGTCTTTGGCCTGCCTCCCCCTAGCTCATTTTTTTTGCTTCTATCTTTTTTTTTCCTGTTTGCACATTTTTCTTTTTTTTTGGTAGGAAAGAGAGAGAGAGAGAGAAAAGAATAGGGTTTGGGGTTTTTATTTTATGAATAAATTTTCTAATGAAATATCTAACAGCAAGATCAAAGTTATGTTAACATTATTTCCAAAAATTTGAAATGGCCAAAAGATTTAAAATGGCTATTTGAATTTCAAATAGGGTTCATAAGGATTTGATTTTTAAACAATTTTATTCAATAAACTCAAACAATTATGAAAACTTATTGAATTTAATTGTTTGCAAGATTTTAATTTTTAAACCCACATTTGGAACATGCCAAGTATGGATGGATTTGATTTGAATTTTGAATTTACCACTAGGGTGTTAATAGAAAGGGGTTTTATTATCAAGTATTTTTTTTAATTGATTCAAATTCAAACTATTGGAAACATTTTGAGTGGTTTAGTTGGCAACTTTTAATTGGAAATTTTGGACATGTTAGAAAGTTTAAATTGGTTTGAATTTTTGAGTTTTTTTGAAAACAAGGTGCAATGCATATGATGCATGTGATGCAAAGCAAAAAAGAAAACAACCAACTTTCTAACTTAGGGGGAACACCCCAGGTGTTACAGACGACACCACTAACAAGGGATTGCGCCCTCGCAATCCACCCACCAAACCGGGAGGGGAAAGAAGTTCGACTATCGATTCTTCATGCTTCCAGCTGATCTCCTCGACACCACTAACAAAACTTCTCGACACCACTAACAAGAGATTCTTGCCCGGATTGATGACGATGTTCTTCCACCAGGAATCTTCCGATGATCAAACCTATTAGGTTAACGGCTCAGAAAACGTCCACCCACGTAGGATCCTAACACTTTGAAAGATAGACAAGGGGGGAAGACTCCAAAACAAATAAGATGGGAGGGGAAATAGAATAGGGATAAGGAGAAAACAAGAATCCTATTGAGATGTTTTCCAAAATAGTTTAGCAGAAATAGTTTTTGACACTCTAGAAACACGACCGTTAGCGAGGTTATCCTACAGGCTTTGCGGACCCGTTGCTTCGATAACCATTCGTATCGAAACAATATCGGGAATCGGAAACCATGCTCTGATACCATTTGTGACGCCCCGAGATCGGGCACTATGCAGATTTCAGCATTCCGCCAAAATCCACATAATAACCGATTCCAGGTTGCCACTTGTGATAACATTACAACAGTTCACGAATATTCCGCAACAACAACAGAAAAGATATATACAAGAAGACTCAAACGAGTCAAGGATACAACTGATACAATACAAAGATCCAAATAACAGCGGAAGAAACAACATAGTGTCCGACTACGGACAAGATACAAATTGGACTAAGAGTCCTGAAGATAACCGATGGCGTCCAATCCCTGCCCAGGCCAAGCCGGAGGGATTCCCAAGCTAACGTCGTCAGACTTCAAACCTGTTGACTGCAATGTGGAATATGCAGCCACGAAAAGGATTCGTGGGTCAGTACGGTTAAGTACTGGCAAGTGGATAACCCATACTCACAAGATACCAGCGTAACCAATCATCACAAGATACAAATACTTTGGGTACAACGGAAAGGAAGGGATTATTGCAAAGAAGCGGCAGCGGGCTGCACTAACTAACTACAGAGACTCGCTACAACATCCGGCTAAAAGAAAGGGGATAAGATAGCGTATCAGAACCAACTACAACTACTCACCAAACAATACCCATCCAATGTTACCCCCTACTAAGGAAGCAACCCAAGGAAACTCACACGGTTGATTAAGGTGACATTCATTTTATGGTGGAGGTAATCTATATTACTAGTCAAGTTATCATCGTTAAGTGTAAGTTGTCTGAGTACTTGTTAGCCAGCACTTTCACCAAGTCATCCATAACCGCGGACAACACGGCTTCTCGAGAAGATTTAACCCTGCAGGGATGCACCAATTTGGCCGTACACGTAAGAATAACCCGCCAGGAGGGGAGCAAACCCACCAAGCGAGGTACTCAACACAACCCAACTCTTCTTCGCATCAAGCCCAAAGAACCACATGCTGTGCGTGCGCGGCTAATCGAGCCCCACGAAGAAAAGGGGGACCCTCATAGCACTCTAAGACCATGCCGCCCTAAATGCCGACTACAAAAGTTCCACCCTGGCGCCAAGGGTTCGCACCTGCATATGCATGCATCAAATGGAAAGCCCGAACTAAGTGTGGCGATTTGGACGAGATGCGAATCGAATCAGAATTGCGGGGGGCGCCCATACTCGCTTCCCACATGCGGTTAGTGCGCTCATCATGGATCAATGGACAAGACCCTTTTCCTAATTAGGGTCGACACTAGCAGGCCTCAAAACCACGCCGGGCCTCCTGCCGGTGCCTTATCATCAAATTATTATTACCCAAAACATTAACATGTTGTTGATTGAATTGAAACCCAACTATCAACTAAACAGGTGATAAGACGGACAACAAGACTTGAGCGCAAACAACACTAAGCATGCAACTACAACACGAGGGCCAACAATGGTAAACAAACAACAGTTACTAGGAAGTGGAAGGAAGGCCATATTGTGGCTGCAAGGTAAAACATATAATAGGATCGAGACACAAGCATCGAATCATAAGGCTAGCATAAGAACAACGGAAAGAATCGGTAACAAGTGATGAAAGGCAGCCATAGGTAGCAAGTGAGTATACTTGCCTGAGATCCAGCAAGTAGAGGTACATCCGAAGAACTTGTCGTTGCTCACATAATCTCAACGTCCTATCCGAGAAGAAGCAACGAACTAGGACAAACACCGGATGCAACAATTACTACTACGGCAAAAGATCCAGCATGATCAAGATATGGATGCATGACAAGTTTAAGGATGCATCAAAGATAAACTAGTTGACATGGTAAACATATTTAAATGGGCCCATATGCAATTTGGATTGCATCTGGAAAATCCCATGAATTAATGTTGAATTAAATGATCTACAAATAACCATCATGTGAAAGTTGATTAGAATGATGCATGGATGATGAAAACAATAAGAAAACAACAATAGCTTCAGGTTGATATGTTGTTTACCAAGTTTAGAATTTTATTTATTAAGTTATGAAATTTGGCTTCTTAAATGAGTTACACAAGCATTTGCTGTTTTTACCCATTTTAATTGTTCAAAATAGATAACAAAATTTATATTTGGAAAGAACACAAAATTTTAGATGGAATACATATTTCATTTGTTGAATTTGGATTTTAGATGAGCAAGTTATTAATTTGACAATTTTAAGTGCATTAAATAAGAAACAATTGTTTTCAGCAATTTAAATTATTCAAAACAGAAAACAAAGTTGATAATTAAGTGTAGCATTTCATTTTGGATGGATTTCATGTTTTGGGTTTTCAATTTGGAGCAAGCATGTGAAAGTTATTAATTAGGACTTTTAATTAATTAATTAAGGCATTTTTAAATGACATTAATTTTAATTGTCCAAATTTCAAAACAAAGTTGATTTTCAGAAAGGTGGTTTCATTTTGAGTGGAAAACATATTTTATTTGTTGAAATTGGAATTAAAATGAATTAGTTATAATTTTCACAAAATTGAATGACTTAATTAAAGCATTAAGTAATTGCATTAATTTTATTTATCCAAAACAGATAACAAATGTTATATTTGGAAAGAGCATGAAATTTTGGATGGAAAACATAATTTATATGGGCCATTTGAAATAAATTTTAATTAGCTATGAATTTAATCAAATTCAAAAGAGGTGTTTGAATTTGAATTTTTGAAACCATTTGGAAGGTTCAAAACAGAAAACAAATTTTGTATTTGGGTAGAGCATTTAATTTTGATTGGTGTACATATTTTATTTGTTCAAAACTGATTCAAAATGGGGGAGATATGATTTTTACAAGTTTTAGGGTTAAAAGGCATTTTTTTGGAAAAGAAAACAGGGGCTGGGACTGTTACACCGGAGGGGAGAGAACCCACACTGGCTGACAGTGGGCCAGCCGCCCAGCTGGCGATGGTGTGGCGCGTGTGTGCGATGATGTGGCATGATGGTGTATGACAGGTGGGACCGAGGTGCTGCGGTGGTAAAATCAAAGAAAAGGGTGGCCTTTTGCGGCCGAGGGGGATCGATCCTGGGTCTCCCCAGCGCGCGCAAAGGAACAGAGCCACTAGGCTACTGAATGTTTGGTGACAGATATGGAGAGCGAAGGGAGTTGAGGTGGACGTGCGGGAGATAACTGAAACTGACGAAATTCAGTTTCTGAACCTCATCGGACGTAGACGGCGACGACGGACACACTACTAGAAATTGGCCCATCAACGACCAAGCCCAAATAATAGTTGGTCGTTATTTGTAGTACGATGCAGTCACGTGTCCAGCTTTGGCCGAGGACCCTGCATGACGACCAAGGATGGAAGCCGTCGTTAAATTACTTTAGCTGGTGGTCTTTGTTTCTCTAACTTGTTTCACGCGAGTTGTTAACGAGTCCTTATCTTTGGCATCGGTGAAAAAAACCCTATATGTGGATTATAAGTTTTCCCTTGTGAGACTCACGCCCAAGAGAACATGGCGGCGCAGCCCCATCTAGATAGATCGGCCAAGGATCCAGCATGGTCACATCAGATGGATCCATGGTAGCCACGGAGCGTGGTGTTGGCCGGACTCCTGATCTCCGGCCGGAAGTCGCCGGCAAGCCCGTCTGGCATCGACATCTAGCTGAGTTCATACTCCTTTCTGATAGTACTATAAAATATCGGCCCTAATTACTCTTTATCAGGCCTTTTCTCTCGATCAACGCCGGTAGAGACAACGCGACATCAGATTCGGCGGGATTACCCAGCTTGTGCACTTTGCGATGATGCGATCTCGCTATACATCCGGCCGTAAAGGACACCGCGGCCACGACTCCATGAGTACAAATCAGAGAAGACGACTGCACAGGTAATGCTAGGCATTTATTTCATATTATATTACCCTTAGATTGATTTATCATATGACCCGTTTGGATGCAAGGTAAATTTAGGTGACAGAAAATATTGTGGAATACATCAGGAAGCTGCTTGATGCACCTCCTTTTCTTGCATGTCTGCAGATACATACTATCTTGTTTAGTGTATATTTCCTTTGCATGTATACTGACTTAAATAATTCAGGCTTTTGTATGACTGATGGTCGACCAAGGAGCACGAGTGGATGACGTGCATTAAAACAGCAACATCGATGATGGTATCCCTAAGAAGAGATGCACTTTCTATTTTTCAGAATATCCTGTATATCAGAAGCTTCAATGGTTATGTGTACAGTTTCAGAATTGTATGCGGGGATCTTGTTCAGTCTGTATATATATCAATAAAAATTGGCTACGATCCACTTATTTTTTTAAGTCCTTGTTTTTCTAAATTCCTGTGATAATTAAATCGGTACTCCTACTTCACTTACTAAAACTGAGAATTAAAGATTATCTATTGGATAAAAAAGGACGGTTATTAATAATATAAATGCTCCGTATTGGTCCTATGCTTACCACAAAAATACCTTTAACGATGAAAAAAGTAGTCGTTGATAGAAAAGTTGTGGTCGTTGTTTTCTCGTAATTAACGACTACACACCATGTTGTCGTTAGAAAAATAACGACCGAAAAAAGTATGCGGTCGTTATTACTTTTAACGACGGAGCCTATAACGACAACTAACGACCACTGAATTGTGGTCGTTAATGACTTTTAGCGACCAAATTTGCACTTCTAACGACCACATGTACTGTCGTTAAAAATCATTTCTCTAGTAGTGACAGCCGTGGCTGCTCGATGGCGGGTGGTCTCCGCGCGACGGCGGGTTTCACAGAGCAGAGAGGATCAGAGGGGGGGGCTCGGGTGCTCACCGAGGGCTTCTCGCGTGGTCGTTGACGCGAGGAGGGAAGGAGGCGATCGTCAGCTGCCGCCATGAACGCCCGCGCGGCACGGAACGGCCGTCGACGCCGCGAGGACCACGGTGCCTCCCAAGACCCCTCGAGGAAACGAGGGAAACCGCGCCACCGCCCCGTTTCCATTCCTCCAGCAACCATGGCTCGATCACCACCACAGCGAGGGTGCAGGCCTGCCAGGTTCCGCCATGGTTCAGTGATGCACAGGTTCAGAAGTTTCAGAAAAGAAAACGGAAGAGAAGGAGGAGATCGAGGGGAAGAGAGGGAGGTGGCGGCGGAGAGAAAGAAGGAGGAGAGAGCTTAGGGTTTTGGAGGGGAAGGGGTGAGGCTTTAACGAGGACAGGTGGGAGGGGACCTCAAGGTGACAGCGACATCCCCCTCTTCTGTCTGTCTGTACGAGGAAGAAGGGGGGGTGTTGGGCTGCTGGGCTAGGGGAGATGGCTGGGGTGGTGGGCTTTGGCCTGCCTCCCCCTAGCTCATTTTTTTTGCTTCTATCTTTTTTTTTCCTGTTTGCACATTTTTCTTTTTTTTGGTAGGAAAGTGAGAGAGAGAGAGAGAGAGAAAAGAATAGGGTTTGGGGTTTTTATTTTATGAATAAATTTTCTAATGAAATACCTAACAGCAAGATCAAAGTTATGTTAACATTATTTCCAAAAATTTGAAATGGCCAAAAGATTTAAAATGGCTATTTGAATTTCAAATAGGGTTCATAAGGATTTGATTTTTAAACAATTTTATTCAATAAACTCAAACAATTATGAAAACTTATTGAATTTAATTGTTTGCAAGATTTTAATTTTTAAACCCACATTTGGAACATGCCAAGTATGGATGGATTTGATTTGAATTTTGAATTTACCACTAGGGTGTTAATAGAAAGGGGTTTTATTATCAAGTATTTTTTTAATTGATTCAAATTCAAACTATTGGAAACATTTTGAGTGGTTTAGTTGGCAACTTTTAATTGGAAATTTTTGACATGTTAGAAAGTTTAAATTGGTTTGAATTTTTGAGTTGTTTTGAAAACAAGGTGCAATGCATATGATGCATGTGATGCAAAGCAAAAAAGAAAACAACCAACTTTCTAACTTAGGGGGAACACCCCATGTGTTACACCTCCTCATCATGGGAGATAGCAACGATGATGAAGATGGCGGTGGAGTCGATGGAGATAACTCCGGAGGCACTTCCCCGTCCCGACACGGTGCCGGAACAGAGATTTCTGTCCCCCGAAACTTGTCGGCGGCAGCGACGGAGCTACGAAACTTTTGGTGGAAGGGGCCCGATATATTTAGGGTTTATGCATCAGGGAAATATGTAGGCGAAAGGGCAACATCGGTGGGCGCCCGAGAGGCCCACACCACCTCCATGCGCGCCCCGGGGGCCACCCGCTCCCAGCCATGGTGTGGGGGCTCCAGCCCCCCCCTCCGGGTCTCCTTTGGACTTCCTTGACGTGTCGGGAATTCTAAGACTGTTGGCTTTTGTTTCGTCCAATTCCGAGAATATTTCGAAAATAACTTTTCTGAAACCAAAAACAACAAAAAACAGGAACTTGCTCTGTGGCATCTTGTCAATAGGTTAGTCCATGAAAACGTCCGGAAAACGAAGGAAAACATGTGAAAACATAAAGGTATTGGATAGAAAACAAGCATGGAGCATCGAAAATTATAGATACGTTTGAGACGTATCAGCCGCCGACGAAGTCAAGCTCTCGTGGGCTCCACAAAATATCGTCAAGGCTTAAATCCTAGGCATTGGGAAGGATATGTAGTTTAGAGTTGGATTCTAGTGATGTCCCTCTTTGTATTCCAGCGAACTTGTTTTCAAATTTCTAGCGCGAAGTATTTGTTCAAATTCCCTTTATGATTTTAGTGGATATGTTCTGCCGCTCGGAGTTCAATCCTGCAAAACATTTTTTCCAGTCCCCTAAACGGGTTTTCCCGGATCTATTTATCCAGGATTTGGTAGAGATGCTCTCAGCACGAGTGAAATATAATACACCCCCCGTTCCTGAATGTAAGGCATATAGTATTCTGCACGAATATTAAAACGTGGGTATTTGGCATACGATGGACTTATTTTACCTCAAAAAAAATCGAGAGAGGGAGTCCCTACTAGTAATAAATTGAATAAAATATGACAAATCCCCATGAAACTCATTTGTGGATGGCTAATATTGTTCGTAAATCATAATAAACCATATATTTTGGAACTTTTCTAAAAAAACTATAGGTACATTCAGGAACGGAGAGAGTATCACGTAGAAGCTGGCCAGAACCAGATTTAATCTGTAGCGACTTAAGATACA
The DNA here is from genome assembly GCA_028641055.1 of Alopecurus myosuroides. Lineage (NCBI taxonomy): Eukaryota > Viridiplantae > Streptophyta > Magnoliopsida > Poales > Poaceae > Alopecurus > Alopecurus myosuroides. The sequence goes on from CM054059.1 coordinate 155,019,238, forward strand.
CATGACGCTTTTTTGACGGAATCTCGTCACAGGGCAAGGAGCTCCCGCATTGCATATAAGAAGAAATAAGAGTTGGGCCAGTTAGTAAGAGTAACCGAACCAAAATACCATACAACACACGGTTAATTAAGGAAAACCGGTGAAAACACAAGCACCCTACTATTGATTAAGGCACATCGTGTGAGCTTGGCACAAGGGTCCCTAGGCCCACCCTACAAGGCACATCGTCATGACGCTTCTCTCGTAGTCATACTAGCGGCGTATTGCGGAAAGTCATTTTGATTGCTGAGCTTCTATGCTCCTTTAAAAAAAAAAATTAGAAGTTTAAGAAGAAAATTAAAAAAAAAATCTGGATAAAGTTGATGACGTAGCCTACAAACATGTAAAATCACAACATGAATTCTTTATATTATTTATTACACAAAAATAGAAAATTTTCACTCTAGATTTGAATCACTATACTCACATCTCTGCATTTATCATTTTTATGTAGGTCAAAATATAAAATATTTTTCTCCTGAGAAAATTTTCGCATTTTTTGAAATTTAAAATTATAATTTAGGAGTATTTGGAAAAATATAGGGAGCATCGGATCTCGTCGCATTTTTGTTAAGCAAACCCGCCGCGTTGCTGCTTTCTTGTCTGCCGTGAGCGGAGCAAACGGGGGGCTCCTATTTACCACCCGCAGGCGACACTGCAGGGTGGCACAGGTGGGCCAGCCCCCTTTAAATTTCCCCCTATTTTTCAGTAAAAAAAAGTCTAAACAAAAAATGTTTGAAAAAAAATTAACAAAATTTTTTGAACAAAAAACATAAAAAACGACGACTAACAAAAAAAATTTGAACAAAATATTTTTGCACAATTTTCTTTTAAACAACAAAATTTGAATAAAAAATCATTTAAAGAGAAAAACGGAAAGAAAAAAAATAGACCGGTTGTCGAAAATGGGCCGGTCCATCAGGCGCCCCCTTCCCTGCAGGCGGCGTGGTCAAAATGTGCCGGCAACGGGCAGCGAAATGCCGGAGCAAACGGTCGTTGAGGCGTGGGGCAGGCTACTTGGTCTTGGGCTTTATTCCTCCGATCGTTAGGGCACTCATACAGCCTTACTAGCGTGACGCCTCGGTGAGTTTGTGGGCTTGCCTACTTAGGCCTAAAAGCGTTATTCCAGCGATTGCTAGGGCGCTCATATCACGACCCGAAAACCACCGACTTCCAAAACCTACGGTTTCGAACTACTCGGAGACCGAGCTGGTTTAGGATTTGGCTCTAAGTTCGCGCACTTCCTCTCCCAGTCCCCATAATTCCCGCGAACCCTTGTTTCTCCAGCCATCGGCTCTGTTCGCGATCGACTCACCATCCAAGTCGAAATCCACGCCCAGATCGAGTCGCCTCCGATTGCCCGCGCGTGCCCTGCACCCGGCGGCGGCTCGCTTCCCCTCCGATCGATGGCGAACGGTGCCCAACCCGCCGCCGGCGGACGCTGGGTAGCGGCGGCATCTCCTGACTTACGCGCCAGAGTGATCCAAAAGATGTACGTGTATTCCTACTTTTTCATCCATCCCGATTGCTCTGGTTCCCCAAACTTTTCTCCCTTATTTGTAGTAGAGCAGCAGACTACGTGTGCAACTAATTGATGGATTAATTGAGTATAAACAAAGATGGGTTGTAGCCTAGGGTTGTTTTCTCGTGGGAAGATTGTCAGATCCAGTCCATTACGTTATTTGATGTTTCTTGATTTCCCACAAGAATGAATCGGCCTATGTGAAATTGATGTGCTTCAGAGTCCAGCCACACCAATAAATGATGATTTTGGTTAGTCGGTTGATCTAAGTATGACTGAATGACTGACCAATGTTTTCAAGAGCCGGCTATAGATAGATTCTTATATTGTCGGGTGAAGAACTGAAGATTCTCCTGAAGTTTTATCATCATAATCATATTTCTTGTGATATTGTTTAGCTTATCTGAACCCTCTAATTTGTTCATCTGTCTCTATGTTCGTACAGAATGATGAATCTTCCCCATGTCCTCCACGGGCGTCGGGTCGACGACCGCCACCTCCACGATGTTGCTTCCCAGTATGAGGCCAGAGTATTCAGCCAGTCCGACAATGCAGAAGATTACCTCAGGACGATAAGTAAGAGGCTGATGACGTGGGTTCAACAGAAACGGCAACCGCTTGTACGGGCTGCCCCAGATCATCAGCTCGAGGCACTCATGGGGCACCAAATGCGGCCTCTCAATGCAGCTCTAGTTAACTCTTCGGCCACCGCGTTGCCACGGGCAGCGTCAATAATTCCTCTTCCTCAAAGGCCACCTCAAGTGCAAAACATGCAAATCAGCGTTCAGCAGGCACATCCATCAAATTTCCCCCCAGTTTCACCGGTAGTAACTCAGATGCAGACTCAGTGCCCGGCCAGGCACAAATCCAGTGGCATCTATACACAGCAGCCACATCCCCAGCAGATGTTGACGAGGATGGATCAGCAGCAAGATTTGAGGGTGAACCAACAACAGAGTTACCATACTAGTAACAGAGGACGGCCGTCCAATGCTGCTGCCATGCAGATTGGGCACCCTGACGGACAGAACAGCCAGCATTCTGCGGTAGAAGTGGATTGGAGGGAGGAGATGTTTCAGAAGATCACATCCCTCAAGGATGCTCACTTGTTGGAGCTCTTGGAATTCGAGCGAGCAGTGCGAGCACGTTTCCCTCAGAGCAAAACAGAGGAACAGCTCAAGTCATTACCTGAAGAGCAAGCGGACCAATACGTGAATGCGGCAAATATCATGACAAGGATCAGAGGTGTGTTGAGCTTCCTGCAGCTACAGAAAAGCAACATACCCGAGCTCGCCAAGGATCAGTTCGACAAGTGGAAAACCACCCTATACGGTTTGCTGAAATTCTACAGGGAAAGCAAAGCCAGCAATGCAAGGAAGAACGCGGGGCTTCAGGAGCCGCCTCAAGTTGTAGGTATCACTGGTGCCACAGATAATAATAGCCAGCAGAAACATCAGGACTACCCTGCAGTGGTGGCCTTTCCGCGTCCTTCACAAAATGTTCCCTCTCCAACTCCACTCACTCAGCAACAAAACCATAGCGACCACTTGGCGGGTGAAGCGCAGAATGTCGAGGTGTGCCATGAAGCTCAAGCACCGGTGCACGTCGATAATACATCCGGTATCGGTGATACGGCACCATTCTCATCGGGTGGAATGTGTAGCCAGGAAATACAGCAAGAGCATCCCACAGATGAAGCAATTCCCGAGTTGACACAGGATGTTGATCCTGTTGTAACTCCACCGGCTCTGCGTCAAACCCATAGCGCCCACTCGGCGCACGTCGAAACCGAGGATGACTCGGTGCACGTCGAAGCCGAGGATGACTCGGTGCACGTCGGAGCTGAAGCACCGGTGACCATGGAAGAAGCACCGATCAAGCGCGGTGAAGATGTGGCAAGGCCTTTATCATTGGCAGCACTTCGCAGCCTAGCCAGTGATATGGGGGTGAACATGAAGCGCGCCTTTCGCCACACAACGTCGAACACCATGGATGGTAGCAGAAGCATGCGGTTTGATGAATCCAGCGGGGAAATCCGCTGCAAGAGGCCGAAAACACACGCTGGCACTCTGCTGGACGAGTTCAGAGCCACGTGCAGCATGCTAGTCGAGACAGACATCAGCGTCTGCGAGGACAGCACAGGAGGAGTGGACGGGACACTGATCGAGCTCTGGTACAACACCGTGTCTCTTACACCGGAACTCAGCGCAGCTATCGGCGCGTCTGAGTTACGGACGAAGCTGCTCGTGCCCGCTGATTACCCCCAGAGCTCTCCGGTGATTCTGGGCGGCGATGGCGAACGTAGGATGGGGGTTCCGGGGGTGGTGGACCTGGCATTTCGGCGCTCCCTCGGCCTACTACCGGAGCCTAGGTCCATCGCGCAGATGGCCATGGCATGGGACTCCGTCGTGCGGAGGGCCGTCGTGCAGTTTGCGCATCGCCTCGGCGGAGGAACATTCAGCTCGCGGTACTGCCGTTGGGAGAGCTGCATCCCTGTCTGAAAATGGCATGTGTATAGAGGTCAGAGGAACTACACAGCAGGAAGCCGGGATGAAACAGGGAGATTATAGTTACTGCTTGTAGTAGAACCAAAATCATTAGGCCAGTGGTCACAGGAGCAGGATCACGTAAATTCAATAGGCCAGTAGAGGAACTGTCTTGTACGTAGGATCATGTCAACATGTGTATGGAATATTGTAAGAGAAAGGCACTGTGTATGTAATGTTAGCTTTTGCAAAAGCACAACTAAAACTCTGCATTGGAGATCTCATTGGTGGGGATATAAGCAGATACATCATCAGCTAGTGTTTCAATCACGGGTAACGCTACCTGCATTGGTCCAATCGTTTAGCGGCTCTTTCGAAGAGACGGGAATGTAAACAGAAAACATCCCCTCGGAACCCCTCATGGCCTGGTTGTCGGCTGGCGCTATCAGTTTAAATCTGAATACGAGGCGCAAAGGGTCCATGCGAAATTGAAGGCCAAACTCATTTGGGAGATAACAGAAGAAAAAAATACTGTGGAAACAGTATTTGACATTTTCTCAAAATTAATTTAGAGTCCACAAAAACTACTACCTTGTTGACCGGTCAATCAACATAGAGATGCACCCATCCTGTATGTTCCTAGAATTTAGTAAGATATTCTGAATTCGATCGGCCGGAGGGCAAGTTTGGATAATTGCACCGTCTGCCCAGCGCTTTAGGGCATGTACAGCAGTCCAGAGGCGTATGCACTGTTCGTCCATGTCACTTCTAGATAGGCTAAAGATGGTTGGTACAGTGCGTGCCTGTTAATGCGTTGTCTATAGAGTCAAACGTACGGTGGCAACTGTTGGAATTTTACATGGGCTCCATCATATGGGCTCACTTGGCTAGCCCATTAAGCCCACTAAAAATCCTGAAATTGTCATGGCCCATTCATGAATAATAAGTGGAGTGAGTGGGACTAAAGTTTAGTCCCACATTGCTAGTTTGAAGAGAGTGGAAGCATCTTATAAGGTGAGCCATTCTAGCTCATGTATGAGTAGGCAAGGCAAGAGGAGAGGTGTGCCACACGCGCGCTCCTCCTCCTCCGCCGCCCGCCTCGCGACGCGACGCGACGCGACGCGACGCGGGTTGCGGGAATGAGCCGAGCCGAGAGCGTTTATTTTGTCAATATGGACATGAGTCATTTAGTTTGTCAACATGTGTATGGAATTTTGCCTTTGAGAATATGGACACTATGTTTTAAAGTGCCCTCCTCGGTATAATTGATGATTCCATTGTGGATCCGTATATGTCGTTTGATAACGGCAAGGATATGTGGGCTGAACTCGAGGCCAAATTTGGGGCCTCGGATGCTGGCTACAGGATGACTGATGAGCGCTCTGTTGTTCAACATGCTCATGAGATACAGTCACTCGCTAAAGAACTTGAGCACTTCAAGTGTATGTTACCGGACAAGTTTGTGGCCGGAGGCATTATTGCCAAGCTTCCATCTTCATGGAGCACCTTTGCTACTTCTCTAAAACACAAGAGACAGGAGTTTTCCGTAATGGACCTCATCGGATCTCTTGATGTGGAAGAGAAGGCGAGAGCAAAGGATACACGTGCTCGGGTTGCTGAGGTAGGTTATTCTGCTCATGTGGTACAGAAGAAACATTACCCGCCCAACAAGCCTAAATATAACAAGAAGAAATCCGAGGGTAAAGGCAAGCCCGATGGCAAGTTTAAGCCGTCGCACTCTACCAACTTCAAGAAGAGAAAGGGGTCATGTCACGTTTGCGGTGAACTGACCCATTGGGCTCCAAAGTGCCCTAAGCGTTATGAGTTGCAGCAGCAGGAGAACAGCGGCAAGACCGCTAATGTTGTCATGGCTGACACTGAGATGAAGGATTCTGGGTACGGTATAGTTCCCACTATTCTTTCAGTTTGTCATTCACCTGAATGGTTAGTTGACACAGGTGCCAATGTACATGTTTGTGCTGATGCTTCCATGTTCTCTTCTTATCAGGTCACAGGGACTTCCCCCGTGCTGATGGGCAACGGGTCACATGCTACTGTTCGTGGTGTTGGTACGGTCGATCTGAAGTTTACTTCGGGGAAGATCGTGCGGCTGAAGAACGTTCATCATGTGCCCTCCATCAATAAAAATCTCGTCAGCGGCTCACGTTTATGTCGAGATGGTTTTAAGTTGGTTTTCGAGTCTAATAAAGTTGTAATTTCCAAGTATGGACAATTTATTGGTAAAGGCTATGAGTGCGGAGGCTTGTTCCGCTTATCCTTGTCAGATATTTGCACCAAAGTTATTAATAATGTTTGCCACGATAATGATTGTGATGTTTGGCATTCGCGACTTTGTCATATTAATTTTGGTTGCATGACGCGGTTAGCAAATATGAGTTTAATTCCGAAATTCAGTACTATTAAAGGTTCCAAATGTCAAGTGTGTAGTCAAGCTAAACAACCTCGCAAGTCTCACAAGACCGCGGAGGCGAGAGACTTGGCACCACTAGAACTTATACATTCTGATCTTTGTGAGATGAATGGCGTATTGACAAAAGGTGGAAAGAAATATTTCATGACACTTATTGATGACTCCACTAGATATTGTTATGTGTATCTTCTGAAATCTAAAGATGAAGCTTTAACTTATTTCAAGAACTATAAGGCCGAAGCAGAGAACCAACTTGATCGTAAAATTAAACGGCTTAGGTCTGATCGTGGTGGAGAGTATTTTTCCAACGAGTTTAATTCTTTTTGTGCTGAACACGGTATTATTCATGAGAGGACGCCTCCCTACTCACCTCAGTCAAATGGGGTGGCTGAAAGAAAGAACCGAACGTTGTCTGATTTGGTTAACGCCATGTTAGACACTTCGGGTCTCTCCAAGGCATGGTGGGGGGAGGCGTTAATGACTGCATGTCATGTCCTAAACCGAGTTCCCACAAAGAATAAAACCATTACTCCATTTGAGGAATGGGAAAGGAAAAGGTTGAAACTCTCCTACCTACGTACTTGGGGTTGTTTGGCGAAAGTCAATATACCAATTCCCAAGAAGCGCAAGCTTGGACCTAAAACCGTAGATTGTGTTCTTCTGGGCTATGCTTTTAATAGCATTGGTTATAGATTCTTGGTAGTAAAATCTGAGGTATCCGACATGCATGTTGGTACGATAATGGAGTCGAATGATGCGACTTTCTTTGAGAACATATTTCCTATGAAGGATATGTCTACCTCATCAAATCAGGAGAAACCTGTTTCATCTAGTCAGGAATTAGCTGAGATTCCTGAATCCACCATTCCGATAGAACACGTTGAGAATCCCGAGGAGGATGACAATGAAGTTCCTGTAAGGAGCAAGAGACAGAGGACTGCAAAGTCCTTTGGTAATGATTTCATTGTGTACCTCGTGGATGACACACCCAGGACTATTTCAGAAGCTTATGCATCTCTTGATGCTGACTACTGGAAGGAGGCTGTCCGTTGCGAGATGGATTCCATCTTGGCTAACGGAACCTGGGAAATCACTGATCGTCCTTATGGGTGTAAACCTCTAGGATGTAAGTGGGTGTTCAAGAAAAAGCTTAGGCCTGATGGTACAATTGAAAAGTACAAGGCAAGGCTTGTGGCCAAGGGTTATACCCAGAAAGAAGGTGAAGACTTCTTCGATACTTACTCACCTGTGGCTAGACTGACCACTATTCGTGTGCTACTCTCACTGGCTGCCTCGCACGGTCTTCTCGTTCATCAAATGGACGTTAAGACGGCTTTCCTTAATGGAGAGTTGGACGAGGAAATTTACATGGAGCAGCCAGATGGTTTTGTAGTACCCGGTCAGGAAGGCAAGGTGTGTAAGTTATTGAAGTCATTATACGGCCTCAAGAAAGCACCTAAGCAATGGCACGAGAAGTTTGAAAGGACTTTGACTGCTGAAGGCTTTGTTGTAAACGAAGCTGATAAGTGTGTGTACTATCGCCATGGTGGGGGCGAGGGAGTTATTCTATGTCTGTATGTCGATGACATATTGATCTTTGGGACCAATCTTGATTTAATCAAGGAAGTGAAGGATTTCTTATCTCGCTGTTTTGAGATGAAGGATCTAGGAGTAGCTGATGTTATCTTGAACATCAAGCTATTGAGAGATGATAATGGTGGGATCACACTGCTTCAATCTCACTATGTGGAAAAGGTCTTGAGTCGCTTCGGGTATAGTGACTGCAAGCCTTCTTCAACTCCATATGATGCTAGTTTGTTGCTTCGAAAGAATCAACGGATCACTAGAGATCAACTGAGATATTCTCAGATTATAGGCTCGCTTATGTATTTAGCGAGTGCCACGAGGCCTGACATCTCTTTTGCTGTGAGCAAATTGAGCCGGTTTGTTTCCAATCCGGGAGATGATCATTGGCGTGCGCTTGAGAGAGTTATGCGCTATTTAAAAGGCACTGCGAGCTATGGAATTCACTATACCGGAAACCCGAGGGTTCTGGAAGGATATAGTGATTCTAATTGGATATCTGATGCTGATGAGCTTAAGGCCACTAGTGGTTATGTTTTTACACTTGGTGGTGGCGCTGTTTCTTGGAAGTCTTGCAAGCAGACCATCTTAACGAGGTCAACTATGGAAGCAGAACTCGCAGCATTAGACACAGCCACTGTTGAGGCCGAGTGGCTTCGTGAGCTCTTGATGGACTTGCCTATGGTTGAAAAACCAATACCCGCAATCCTAATGAACTGTGATAATCAAACTGTGATCGTCAAAGTGAACAGTTCTAAGGATAATGCAAAGTCATCAAGACATGTGAAGAGGAGATTAAAATCTGTCAGGAAATTGAAGAACTCCGGAGTTATTGCGTTGGATTATATCCAAACGTCTATGAACTTGGCAGATCCCTTCACAAAGGGTTTATCACGGAATGTGATAGAGAATGCATCGAGGGAGATGGGTTTGAGACCCACGTTATGAGTTGCCCACAGTGGTAACCCACTCTATGTGATCGGAGATCCCGTGAATTAGAAGTGGGAGACAAGCTGTTGGTCGGCTGAGAGGAGAGTATCCTTATATTTTATTCCACTCCATAAAAGATGCAATACTCTCCTGATCTGTACGGTAGGTTGACATTTGTCTTAATGTGTTCCAAGTGGCTTATTTATATAAGCAGAGATGTGTCCTACAGAACATCTCCTGAGGAACTCACCTATATGAGTCTGACTGTTAAACATCGCAGTCTATGAGAATCGGGTGCTCTCTAATAAACTCATGAAAGGCCTTCGGAGTATGACGCATACGCTCCAAACCGCGGGGAAGCCTTGCGGCAGCCTAGTATCGGTTCAGACGTTGTGTGAAACTGGTATCACAGCAAACTTGTAGTTCAAGGCGTAGTCCACTATTCAAGTTGTGAACTAGTGTAGCATGATGTTCTAAGTGGAAGTTCAACTTAACAGTCTCCACTAACACCGGTATATAAACAATGTTTTGGAACAGAGTTTATGAAATGTGCTAATGACACTTTGTGGGGGATTGTTGGAATTTTACATGGGCTCCATCATATGGGCTCACTTGGCTAGCCCATTAAGCCCACTAAAAATCCTGAAATTGTCATGGCCCATTCATGAATAATAAGTGGAGTGAGTGGGACTAAAGTTTAGTCCCACATTGCTAGTTTGAAGAGAGTGGAAGCACCTTATAAGGTGAGCCATTCTAGCTCATGTATGAGTAGGCAAGGCAAGAGGAGAGGTGTGCCACACGCGCGCTCCTCCTCCTCCGCCGCCCGCCTCGCCACGCCTCGCCTCGCCTCGCCTCGTCACGACACGTCACGACGCGCCGCGGGTTGCGGGAATGAGCCGAGCCGAGAGCGTTTATTTTGTCGATTGGGAAAATTTAATGAGTCATTTAATTTGGTAATTAACGGACGCGTTAATTCCAAAACCGTTTCCGTTTCCTTTCTGGATCGTGGAGCCGAACCGACTCAGACATGGGGTTACGCCCACGTCTCTCCCAGCCCGCATATAAATACGCGCATACGGTAAACCCTAGCCGCCACTTCGTCATACCGTTCCAAAACACTGCGCCGCCAATCAAGTCTTCTCCATCCCTCCTTTCGGCGTGCACCGCGAGAAGGGACAGCAGGCCTCCGGAACCCCGCCTCTTGTGATCCTGTACGGGAGAGGGGCGATCAGGTTTTTGGGGAGCGCATGAGCGCGACTGCTGACGGCGACCACTTCCCCAACGACGATTTCTTCCCCGACATCGGCAACCTCTTCATCGACGACATGGCCGACGTGGACAACAACAACGGCGGTGCCGCTACCGCTCCATCGTACGTAATTCTATTCCATCTGTATGAGATACTCCTGGAATTCTTATGTCTAGTTCTAGCTATAGATTGGATCAGTTTGTCTACTGCACTAGATCTAGATATTTGCATGATTACTGTATTTGCTACTGTCGCAATTCATCGGCTGCTATTTCGAATTAAATCATGTGCTAAATTGCTAATATATTCAACAGCAACAACCTTGCATAAAAAAAGGGGTCCGTTAGCCCACGATTTATACTAGCCTCCGTGTACAACGGAAGGAAGGCCGTCACTAGGATATGGATTTCACGGTAATAGACCGTCTTTAATCCTCCGGACGGACTTGAGCGTTTTGCCGTTACATTTTGTACAAGTCATCTAATTTCTTACGTGGCACAGGTTGTAAACGGTTGAGTGTATACTACTGTACATGCCCCTTAGAGCATAGGAAGTGGCATACTTCCTCTTTTATTTCAACCGCAGTCCAGAAGATCTGGAAGTGTACTTAATTGGTAACCTCTACGAAAAAATTGTACATTTCATTCTGTACTCCAAGAAAATAACATACCAGGCTTCTGATTTACCAAGTTGAATGCATCGTGGTCCACATACTTGTCGACCTAGCCCACTTCATCTACGGTCACTGATTGCCGCTATGTCATTGTACATTGTATTTGATGACGTGACAATACCTTGACCTATGTACAACAGTGCACTTTTGTTGTTGTTGCAAAAATGACCTCGTGATCAGTACCACGTTGTGTCGTTCCTATGTCCTCGTGATCATTGTTAAAAATGCAAGTGGGATGGACGTGGGATAACTGCCTCCCATCTAACCATACCCGTCGGGATTAGCGGGATAAGTGGGATTTTAGAGATTCTAGAAAGTGGGACACACGGGTCCCATAGGACCACCGGACCAGCCAACTCCATCTCCCGATCGATCGATCGTTACTTTCCTCACATTTCCAGCTTTTATCGAACGCACACAATCAACTAAGTATGTGGGTTACAAATGGGATTAGTGGGCACGTCCGATTAGCCCGACGGAGGAAAGTGGGATGGCACAAACGGGACAAGCGGATTTTGGGTGCGGGATGGGAGGCGGGCTTGGTGGCATGCCCATCCCACTTGCATCATTAATCATTGTCACGTTGTGTCTGCTGGCTGACATTATACCAAGAGAGTCCGGAGTGTATCTATCCATCGTCGGGGGAGAAAGATCCTAGTCTTGAACTATCTAAGTTTCCGGACATACCATGTGACATACGCGGGAATAACCGTTATGATTATCTAGTTATGCTATGATGTCTAATGATAATCACGCCTATCAAGTACGTGATTACCTGATATTCTCATGGGCAAAGGACATGCATATGGCAACTTCATAACCATATTCCTAACAACTAGCACTAGTAGAAAAATGGCCTCTGGTCCCGAGTTTTAGTCTCCGTTGGATATTGGACCGGTACTAGAGGGGGCGGCAACAACTATTTGACTGGCGCGAGCCCTTTTAGTTATAGGTCGTAATACGGACCGGGACTAGAGGGATGGTGGCAACCGATCGCCTGGCGCGAGACCCTTTAGTCCCATGTCGTAATACGGACCGGGACTAAAGGACCATACCGTTCACCTCCCGCGCGCTTTGGAAGTTGTTCCTGAATGGTTTTGTAGCAGAAAACAATTTTTTTCCTAATAACAATAACCGAAAAACAATCAAGATCTATTACTATGCAGATATAGAGTAACGGAGAAGTAACGATGATCATACCCTTAAAGACCGAAAGCGGGGATTACCCTCCCGCATAAGGGTTGTCGATAAGACAACGAAGCCGACCTCAAGGTCGAGGAGTAGTTCCACAACTAGTTCCCCAAGTGTTGCACCTCGTGGGATTACACACGTACGATGTAGACGATGACTCCTGGTCTCCGGTCTAACGAAGGTTGCGAAAGTAGAGAGATGGACCGAAGACTAAAAGCATGACAATGTTCTTATAGTGGATAATTTTCACTCCTAGCACGGCTCCAAAGAGAACCACGTTTGGAGAAGAGAGATTGAATTAGTTGATGGAGAAAAGGGAAGGGGAGTCCAACTATATAAGGGAGGGGGAGGGGGGCCTTTCCCCTTGGCCAAGCCATGTGGGACTAAACCCCACATGGCCACGCGGCCAGAGGGGGGCAGCCGCACCCTCAGATGGGCCCCATTTGGCCCATGTGGGCTCCCCTCCTTTTTCCCTTTTCTTTCTCCCACTTTTTCCCTAATGGGCCTCTTTTGCCTGGAAGGCCCATTAGTGGAAATAAATGCATTCAAAAATAAAATGATATTTAATTATTAATTACACTAATTAATTATAAATATACATTTCTTATTTATTTCGAGTCCCGGAACCCCTTCCAATACCTCCGATCACCATCAGGCATTTCTCCCTTAATTCCGATACCCCTTCAGAACTCTCCGATCTCTACCGGATAAATACCAGAACGATTCCGACTCTCTCTATTATTCTCTTCGGTACTAAGATCTCTCTTAAACACCGTCTACCCTTAAGTGTGACACTGTACGGTTCGGGCTACTACAGACATGGTCAAGACACCTCTCCGACCAATGACCAATAGCGGGATCGGGACATCCATAATGGCCCATGTATATCCATCGAAGTTTTACGTCGCATTGAAACTTAAGCATAAGTCCCATACCTCTTGCCTTAGTGATACTCTGTTAGTCCGAGACTTGATCTTCCAGTATCTTATACCCCTTTCATTCTCGTTACCGACATAATAATTCTTCTCGTTCCCATGTCGTTGCATCTCTGTGACCTAGTCACATGCTTGCAAGCTATTTGATGCAACTCCACCGAGTGGGCCTAGGAGTCTATCCGTTATTAGGATTGGAAAGTCCCGCTCTTGATGGATCGCCTCAACATATCACTTTCATTACCCAAGAGACACATTTATAATCACCCTGTCATGGTGTGGCGTTTGATGCAATCAAAGTAACTTCCAGGATAGCAATTCAGATCATCTCATGGTATCATTCATAGAAATAGTACAACCATTTGATACTGATTTGAATGAATAATTGTCTTGTAACAAGCAAGACCCACTGGTAATGTTCATACTCAATGTAGGCACATAATAACATTTATTCAACATTAAAACTAATCCCGACGGGTAGATGTAGAGGTAGAGTGCCGGCGGTCATCACTTCAACTTTATTGTCGTTGCCGACGCATATCGTCACCTCGTCCTTCGCTAGGCGCCGTTCATTCTGCAACTCCCTCCGCGAGGTACATATGTGAGCAACAGAACCGGTATCAAATACCCAACTGTTACTCCGGGCACTGGTAAGGTAAACATCTAACACACACACACACACACACACACGCACACACGCACACGCACGCACGCGCGCACGCACGCACACACACGCCCACACACACACACACACGCCCACACACACACGCCCCCCCCACATATATATATATATATATATATATATATATATATATATATCGTATATACCATTCTCTCTGTCGGCAAACTTGCCGGCCTTCTTGTCTGCTAGGTACTTGGTGAGTTACGCTTCCAGTGACCATCGCCCTTGCAGTAGAAGCATATCACGCCGGGCTTGGGCCCAGACTTGGGAGCCCTCAGATTAGCAATAGGCTTGCTACTCTTCTTGGGTTTCCAGTTCTTGCCCTTGCCCTTGGCGCTAGATTTCTCAAATTCTACGGTCTTATTGACCATCAACACCGTATGCTCCTTCTTGATCTCCACCTCAGCAGTTTTGAGCATCACACACAACTCAGATAGCTTCTTTGCCATCCCGTGCATCTAGTAGTTCATGACAAACCCTTTATAGCGGGGTGGCAACGATTGCATCACCACGTCTATAGCCAGCTCATCTGGGATTTTGTAATCCAAAACATTGCGACGGGTAACGTAGCCATACATTTGGACTATGTGCTCACTAATATTGCTGTGCTCTTCCATCTATTCTGAGAAGAATGCCTTAGAGGCTTCATACCTCTCAGCCTTGGCTTGCGGTTCAAAAACTGCCTTGATATCAATGATTATCTCCAAGCTTTTTTGAAGGTCAACCTCCATGTCATAGAGTATGCAACTCTGGACAAAAGCGGAGTCATCCGCCTTGGACTTATAGACTTTCTTATTGTCTTCAGAGGCGGAGTTAGCAGGCTGATCACCTATTGCGGCCTCAAGAATGTAGACCATGAAGTTTGAACTCTTGGTCTTAAGCTTTTCTTTTTCAAGGAATGAGCCTAGGTTGAAGGCGGGGCGAGACATCCACAATGGTATTTTCAATATATAAGACTTTTGTTCATAATACTAGGTTCACATTTTTAAGATTGAATTATGTGACATATATATATATATATATATATATATATATTCCTGGGTGTAGCTACACCCACGTCTCATATACTATTGTACGGAGTTATGTGTCATACCTTTTTGGTCTGAATATGTTCATATACTGTATCTAAGATATTCCAAAACAAGTTACGTGAAAATTATAGAATTCAGCATGTAGTTTGCACTATATATTCAAAATACCGATATATATATATATTACGTATAAAAGGAGTATGTAGAAAAATTACACATACTACATAAAAAGTAGGATATATACTGCCGATATAGTAATATATACTGGATACTACTTGTACATACTCTTCGGTATGATAAATACTACATACATCATACAAAACCTATGTGGGTGTAGGTACACCTGAGAGTAGCATAAATTTGTCCTATATAGGAAAAATGGTTTCTATTCCTGGGTGTAGCTACACAAATTCCACTCAAACAAACATCCCTCACTTCGTTTAGTGATTACACGACCCCCTTCCACCACACCACTCCCGATCGTCACGGCCATTGGTGTAGCTTCAGAGGTAGAAAAAACATGTCAGTTGCATCTCCTTGCAACTCGTGCTCGACCTTTCGGTCTTTTGTGTTCTGAGACCATCGTCACGACCTTTCGTTTAGTGTATCTGGCTGTGCATAACATGGCTTGCACCCGCAGTTTTTGAACACAGAAGGAAGTACCCGATCGTCACGGCCCACTTTCCTACTGCAGACTTTCTTGTCGGTGCCACACTAAGGGAGACCACTTACATTGGAATTAAAAGAGGGATCAACCTATATAGCTACCGTCAAATATATCATAATATACTATTGGCTATACAAATGCATATAATATCCACACAATAACATCAAATGAAATAGTGTAAGTTGATATGATATGGTCGTCGCGCCTTGATTCCATCGTGCGCTCCGAAACAACACCAGGTCCTCGATGCCTCCACATGAAAAGGTTAGTCCGAACAATTCATAAGCTCACCTT
The DNA here is from genome assembly GCA_028641055.1 of Alopecurus myosuroides. NCBI lineage: Eukaryota > Viridiplantae > Streptophyta > Magnoliopsida > Poales > Poaceae > Alopecurus > Alopecurus myosuroides. The sequence goes on from CM054059.1 coordinate 155,034,949, forward strand.
TACCATACATATCCTTTCCCCCTGCAACATAAAGTTAGACGCTTCTACTTTATCTTTATGCAACTTTTACATGGCTCATGGGGCTGTTGCAATAGGAACCGTTTCTTACCTACGAACCTGTAACCACAACACCGATCAACTAGTTGTTTGTTACATATCCCTTTCGGGCCTCCCATTGTAAATTCTATGACATCTATTGTAAGAGAAACTAAAACCCTCATAGATGCTTTATGTGGTACAAACCACATGTCAATCGCAATGCCGGTCTTGCGTATGGAGTACACGTAAGGTCGGCTTCGGGCCGTGATGGTGCCTTGACGTTGGTAAACCCCAAGAAAAATGTTGTGAAGAGTGCAGCGGAAAGTTTTCCCTCAGAAAAGAAACCAAGGTTGAATCGACCAGTAGGAGGACAAGCAACTTCTGAAGGTTGATGCAGTTGATGTGGTAGGGCACACTACCGGTTCAGCAGCAACGTGGAACCTACACAACACAATCAATTCACTTTTCCCAAACGAAGCAGTGAGGTTGTCAATCTCAGCGTTTTTGCTGATAACAAAGAGGTTAAATGTATGGTGTGGAAAACAGTATGAGAACAATGTGAAATCAGCAGTAGCAGTGTGCAAATAGTAATTGTAGTGGTTGTATTATCAGTATGAGAAAATGTACTGGGGTCCACAGTTCACTAGAGGTGTGTCTCCATAAAAGATAGCTAACAAGTGTGGTGAACAAATTACAGTTGGGCAATTGGTAGATAATAAAATATGCATGACATGATGATTACTCAGTGATTCATGCGGTTATTACAACAAGATACATAGACCGTCATCCAACTGCATCTATGACTAACAATCCACCCTCCGAATATCATCCGAACAAACGTTGGGTATTAAGTTGCAAGCAACAGATAATTGCAGTAAGCAAAGTGTATAATGTAAACAACGTAAAAATCGTTGTTTTATCCCTAATGGCAACAACACATCCTCCATCCGTCATGTTTATCTCACTCGAGCACAGATGCAAAGGAGGCATGAACCCACTATCGAGCATAAATACTCCCTATTGGAGTTACTAGCATCTACTTGGCCAGAGCATCTACCGACAACGGAGAGCATGCAGGATCATAAATAACATACACATGAAGACAACATTATAGATTGATAATCAAGAGATATAACATTCAATAATCATCGGATCCCAGCAAACACAACATGTAGCATTACAATAAGATGATCTTGATCATGTAGGGAAGCTCACGAGATCTAAGCACGAGGCATAACGAGGAGAGAACAACCATCTAGCTACTGCTATGGACCCGTAGTCCAAGGATGAACTACTCACGCATCACTCCGGAGGCGGGCATGGTGGTGTAGAGCCCTCCGGTGACGATTTCCCCTCTCGGCAGGGTGCCGGGTAGAACTCCAGAACCCTCCCGATCTCGGGTTGACGTTGACGGCGGCCTCGGGTGTTTTTTTGTGCAAAAGTGGTATATTTCTAGGGTTCACGCATCGGGGGGAATAAGTAGGTGAAAAGGCAATGGTGGTGGGCGCCCGAGGGGCCCACACCACCCCATGGCGTGGCCAGGGGGCGCCGCCGTATGGTGTGCCCCTGTGGCCCCCCTCCGGGCCACTTTGGGACTCCATGGAACAACTTTTCTGAAACTAAAAACAGCAGAAAACGGGAACTGGCTCTGTGGCATCTTGTCAATAGGTTAGTCCCGGGAAATTAATAAAAATAACATAAAGTGTAAGGAAAACATGTAGCATATGGCATGAAAACAACATGGAACATCGGAAATTAAGGATACGTTTATGACGTATCAACATCCCCAATCTTAGTTCCTACTCGTCCTCGAGTGGGTAAACGATAAAAACACATAATTTCTGAGGTGACATGCTACCAACATAAACTTGATCATCTAAATTGTAAAAGCGTAAGCATAGCTGAGATCATAGTACTTTAAACACAAGCATGATAGACATAATTTTAACAATGAAACATAGCAATCACTTGGCATCATGAAAAGAAACACAAATAAAAGATCATAAATAATAATGCACTCGAAATTTGTATGTTTGTTTCAAGCATAGAGAAAACATAGCAAAATGATATTTCGCTTGTCCTTAAGAGTGAAGCAAAACATAAATGCCAGGACACCTTCAAAGTTTAAGAGGAAGAATAGAACAAATAATTTGTGAACAAATAATAACACATCATGAATCAATTAATAATGTTTATGGGACAAACGCACATTAAACTCGGAATGGCAACTATGCTCTCTCAACTATGCATAAAGTTAGAAGACGGAGACTCAATATAAAAGTAAAAGAAAGGCCCTTCGTAGAGGGAAGCAGGGATCACTCGTGTGCTAGAGCTTTTTATTTGTTAAACATAGGTATTGAATTTTTTTAGAGAGGTGTATGCTTACGTCAACGAATGGTAAACAAAAAATACAGTACGTCACAAGCCAACTAGACTTCACAAGAGCGGCTCCCATAGAAGGACGCGTCTGGGTAGAAGGTCATCCCTCTTTATTTTTTGTTTACACAATTATGCTTTGACTGATAAATCAGGGGCAAATATTGTGAAGAGAATTTGTTGTATTAGTTTGGGGCTGGGCACCCCGCTACTAGCTCTTCTATCAATTGGATAAGCGGATGAAGCCACTAGTCCAGGGGGTGAACTTCCAATCAACAAGTGAGATACCGATTCTCTATTTACGTCCTCATGAGCTAAAAAAGGAGTAATTTTGAAAGTTTTAAAGGTAACACATGTTCAACTTCCTTGGAGTGGCGTTTAAATTTCACATGTAGGTAGGTATGGTGGACACATTTCGCAAAATTTGGTTTTTGGGAGTTGGATGCACAAGTAGAGCTCATACTCAGTACAGGTGGAGGCTAGCAAAAGACTGAGAGCGGCAATTCAAGAGAGCAATAATGGCCATAATCATGCATAGCGACAAAAAAAAAAATCATTAATCAAAGAATAAGTGGTACTACAAGTTCAAAAACTAAATGATCATAAAGGCTATAAGTGACTGGTTTGTAGTCATAAATATGGTGTAAGCATGCACCAAGTCAATCAAATAAAACATTCAAAGGAGAACATCACAAATTTATGCTTCAATACGACAACAACAACTCATGATTCTTTCAAAGGCACATGAAACACTCTCAGCTATTTGAGACAAGTCATGCTACAAAAATAACCACTAGGCTTAAGAATTAAAATAACATCTAGCATGACATAAAAAAGTCTAGCCACAGTCTATACAAGCTTCTATGTGCACCGTTATAAGCATGAAAACTGTACTACTGCTTTCCAACACCAAGCATTTTATACTAAACAAAAACTCTCCAAGAGGTACATCAATGAAACAAGAGGTTACTAATAGAACTCTACTAAAACTAACAACTCAAAATAAGAGATGCAAGAAAAACAAGAGCTAAAAAGGAAATTTGCAGCAACTAGAAGAAAAACTAAGAATACGAGCACAACGAGTATTCATACGAAAAAGCGGAGCGTGTCTCTCTCCCACATAAAGAATTATAGGTTCCAACAATATTATTTCATCAAGGAAAACAAAATAAAACAAAGTAAAAATAAAGAAAACAAACAGATCCTCCAAGTAAATTTCTTATGATGTGACCAAATAAAAATATAGTTTCACTTGAAGTGATCTGATAAATTGTTGATGAAGAAGGAGATGCCTTGGGCATCCTCAAGATTAGACGCTTGAGTCTTCTTAGAATTTTTTGGGATGAACCACGGGGGCATCCCCAAGCTTTGACCTTGCACCCTTCTTGATCATATTATATCACCCTCTTCTCTTGACGCTTGAAAACTTCCTTCACACCACACTCAAAGTAATTCACATTAGAGGGTTAGTGCAACAATAAAAAATCCATGGTTTCTGAATGGGAACAAGTGCTATTGAAACTTTTAAACATTAGCTACAACCACTGATGTTTCGTGAAGCAAATAAATCCACTTGACATCGTAAAAGAGCAAATACAAGAAAAATGACAAAATCTGCCAAAACGAGAAAAGTCTGTAAAGACGATTTTTTCTGGGCACTTAAGTTGCTCATATCGAAAAACTTAAAGAACAAAAAAATTTCAGAATTAGCTGAGTAATAGGCAAAAAAAAGTTTCAGGTCATTTTGATCTTTCTTTAATTTATACGATTTTTTACGGTGGACAGCAAAAATCTGCTAGAAACTTTACTTGGAACAAATAATACGTGAAAATAAAGATACAAAGGAGTTGCTACAGATGTATACAACCACTTGACTCAAATAAAACAGAGAAAAACAAAGCAAAGATAAAACTACGGGTTATCTCCCAAGAAGTGCTTTTCTTTAACGCCTTTCAGCTATGCATAGAAAGCAAGAAGATGCTCACATAAGAAATATGAATTAAGAAAAAGAGAGAATCAAGAAGAAAGTATAAAACAAATTTAACTCTAACCCACTTTCTATGCATAGGAATCATGGGAAGGTAGAACAAGAGCAATTTCAAAACTTTCAACAAAAAGAGAAGTGTTTTAGTAACATGAAAATCACTGCAACCATATTTTCCTCTCTCATAATAATTTTCAGTAGCATCATGAACAAGCTTAACAACATAATTATAACATAAAGCATGTTCATCATGGTATAAAAGCACACAATTCATATAAGGCTCCAAAACAGTGGGATCATAATTTAAAATCAGCTCCTCTTTTTTCCCACTTTTAGCAATATCAAAATGAGATGATTGATCACTCTTAAAAGGTATGGGACACATTATAACAATACTATTTTCAGTAGCATTATAATTTATAGCATCAAGTAGCATAGGACCATCATCTAGAGCATTATCATATAAATTTTCTAAACAAACTTCCTCATTATCATGCATATCGATTGTTGGAATAAATAGAGGATTACTATAGGATTTATCAAAGTAGCATGGATTATCATAAATAAAAGTAGCAATATCATTCTCACAAGTTTCATTCATAGTAGTATCAAGGTCACAAGTATAGCAAGTATCAATTTCATCAAAAAGGGATATTTCAAAAGAATCAATAGGATCATCACAATTATGAGTTAAAGAGTTACTATCATTGGGATGTAGACATGGGTAGTGATATGTCATAAATGTATCCCTAATTTCTGATGCTCCATGATGATATTATGCCAATTGCTACATGTTTTCTCCCTTGTTTATGTCATTTTTATCGATTTTCCGGACTAACCTATTAACAAGATGCCATAGAGCCAGTTCCATGTTTTCTGCTGTTTTTTTAGTTTCAGAAAAGTTGCTCTGGAAATATTCTTGGAATTGGAAAATTCGAAGCCCGGAAGTCCTATTTTCCCCGGAAGCATCCAGAAGACCGAAGAGGAGCCGAACAGGGCAAGCAGGGGGCCACACCATAGGGTGGCGCGGCCCCCTGGCCGCGCCAGCTATGGGTGTGGGCCCCCTGGCCTCCACCGCCTTTTCCCTTTTGCCTATTTAAGCTCCCGGATGGAAAACCCTAGGCACCTGATCAAAATCCCCGAAAAAGTTCCGCAGGCACCGTCACCGTCAACCCCAGATCAGGGGGGTTCTGAAGCTGTTTTCGGCACCCTGCCGGAGAGGAGATCATCACCGGAGGCTTCTACATCACCATGCCTGCCTCCGGAGTGATGCGTGAGTAGTTCATCCTTGGACTACGGGTTCGTAGCTGTAGCTAGATGGTTGTCTTCTCCTCATATGCCTCCATGTTTAGATCTCGTGAGCTGCCTACCATGATCGAGATTGATCTTATGTAATACTCTGTGCTGTGTTTGCTGGGATCCGATGAATAGAGACCTTATGCCAAGTTGATTATAGTCTTTATTTGCATATGTTATTTGTGACCTTGCATGCTCTCCGTTGCTAGTGGTTATTCTGGCCAAGTAGTTGCTAGTGACTCCAAGAGGGAGTATTTATGCTCGATAGTGGGTTCATGCCTCCTTGTTGCCTTGCTCGAGTGACATAAACGTGAAGGGGAAGGATGTGCTGTTGCCATTAGGGAGAAAACAGCGGTGAGAGTGCCCGCATGCATAATCATTGCTTACATTACACACTTTGTTTAATGCAATTATCTGTTGCTTGCAACTTAATACCTAAGGGGGTTTGGATGATAACCTGAGGGTGGATTATTAGTCATAGATGCAGATGGATGTCGGTCTATGTATCTTGTTGTAATGCCCGCACTAAATAGCATAGTAATCTTCATGTCATATTATGCACTACGGTGCAACCTCTATTTGTGAATTGCCCAGCTGTAATTTGTTAACCCAGCATGCTATCTTTTATGGAGAGACACCACTAGTGAAACTATGAACCCCGGTCCATTTTTCACACTGTTAAACAAACGACAACAATTTCCTGCTTTCTTTACTTACTACAAGCATACACTATTTTCCGCACTATACGTCTAATCTTTGTTTTCAGCAAGACCGGTGAGATTGACAACCTCACTGTACCGTTGGGGCGAAGTATTTTGGTTGTGTTGTGTGCAGGTTCCACGTTGTTGCTGACACCGGTGAAGTGCCAGCACCACCATCAGTGGCATCAACCTTCCGAAGATTCTCTTTCTCCTACTGGATTGATAACCCTGGTTCTTAACTAAGGGGAAAACTCCTACCGCTTTGCTCATCACACCCTCCTCTTGGGGTTCCCAACAAAGTGCATCAAGGATTTTTCTGGCGCCGTTGTCGGGGAGAATGAAGTCTTCTGGCAAGGGGAGTCTCTCACTCTCAATCTCTCTATTTTGTTTATTGTCTTGTTTTTCTTCTCTATATCAAAAACACAAAAAAATTAGTTTACTTCATAGCTGCTATTTATTTGCTTGCTTTTATTCTGCTAAAATGAGTTCTTCTGAGAATACTAAGTTGTGTGACTTCACTAGCACAAACAACAATGATTTTATTTGCACACCTATTGATCCACCTGCTCCTACTGCTGCTTTCTATGAGATCAAACGTGCTTTATTAAATCTTGTGATGAAATAACAATTTTCTGGTATTAGTACTGATGATGCTGCTGCCCACCTTAATATTTTTTTTGAACTATGTGAGATGCAAAAATATAAAGATGTGGATGGAGATATTATTAAACTGAAATTATTTCCTTTCTCTTTGAGATGAAGAGCTAAAGAATGGTTGCTATCTTTGCCTAGAAATAGTATTGATTCATGGACTAAATGTAAAGATGCTTTCATTGGAAAATATTATACTCCTGCTAAGATTATATCCCTGAGAAGTGACATAATGAATTTCAAGCAATTTGATAATGAACATGTTTCTAAAGCTTGGGAAAGAATGAAAACTATGGTGAAGAATTGTCCCATTCATGGACTGACTACTTGGATGATTATACAAACCTTTTATGCAGGACTGAATTTCTCCTCAAGAAACCTATTGGATTCAGCTGCTGGAGGTACCTTTATGTCCATCACTTTGGGCAATGCAACAAAGCTTCTTGATGATATGATGATAAATTATTCAGAGTGGCACACTGAGAGAGCTCCACAAGGTAAGAAGGTAAATTCCGTTGAGGAAACCTCCTCTTTAAGTGAAAGGCTTGATGCTATTATGTCTATGCTTGTTAATGGTAAAGCTCAAGTTGATCCAAATAATGTTCCTTTAGCCTCTTTGGTTGTTCAAGAAGAGCATGTTGACGTAAACTTTATTAGAAATAATAATTTTAACAACAATGCTTATAGAAATAATTTTGGTGGAAACAATTATAAACCTTATACTCCTAATAATGGTTATGGTAATACTTATGGAAAATCCTACAATAATAATAAAATATCCACCTCTGATCTTGAAAACATGCTTAGAGAATTTATTAGTACACAAACTGCTTTTAATAAATCTGTTGAGGAAAACCTTGGTAAAATAGATGTTCTTGCTTCTAAAGTAGATAGCCTTGCTATTGATGTTGATTTTCTAAAACTGAAGGTTTTGCTACAAGATGTTAAACAAAATAAAGCATTGAATTCCATCCAAGTTCAAATAGACAATAGTGTTAGGTTGATGGCTGAATTCCGTGCTTGGTGGGAAAGAGAAGATGAATTAGCTAAAAAGAATAATATTGCTAGAGTTTGCACTATCACAGCCACTAGTAAAACTAAAGATCCTAGTGCTAGTAAACATCCTAGTATCAATGGTAAAGTAGTTGGTGTTAATAAAGTCCCTACTCCTTTGGTGAAACATGCTAAATTGCCTCAAACTGCTGCAACTGCTTTTGATGAAAGTGCTGAAATTTTTAGAGAAGTAGGAGATAATGGTTCCATTATTTTTGATGATAATAGTATTGATTTTGATGATTGCAACATCCCTGAAGTTATTATGTTTCTACAAAAGCTTTCTAGAAGTCCCAATGCTAGTGCCATGAATATGGCCTTTACTAAACATATTACCAATGCTCTCATGAAAGTTAGGGAAGAAAAGTTGAAACTTGAGACTTCTATCCCTAGAAAATTAGATGATGGTTGGGAGCCTATCATTAAGATAAAAATAAATTATTTTGATTGCAATGCTTTGTGTGATCTTGGTTCTAGTATCTCTGTTATGCCTCAAAAGCTCTATGATATTCTTGATTTACCACTGTTGGAACACTGTTATTTGGATGTTCATCTTGCTGATAATGCTAAGAAGAAACCTCTTGGTAGAATTGATGATGTTCTTATTATGGTTAATAATAACCTTGCCCCTGTTGATTTTGTTGTTATGAACATTGAATGCAATTCTTCTTGTCCTATTGTTTTGGGAAGACCTTTTCTTAGAACTGTTGGTGCTATTATTGACATGAAAGAGGGGAGTATTAAATATCAACTTCCCCTCAAGAAAGGTTTGGAACACTTTCATAGAAAGAAGATGAAGCTACCCTTTGACTCTATTATTAGAACTAATATGATGTTGATGCTTCTTCACTTGAAAACACTTGAGTTGATTTTCTATGCCTAGATGAAAGGCGTTAAAGAAAAGCGCTACCGGGAGACAACCCGTTTTATTTCTCTCTTTTCATTCAGTTTTCCTTTGTTTTCTTTGGTGTGCTTGCACCTGGGTGTTGTCTATTTCCTTAGAAACCCCTCTGTATCTTATTTTTTGTGTTTTTGTTGAGACAAGTAAAGCCACTAGTGGAAAGTTGAGCCTATATTTCGGATTTCTACGCAGGAAACAGATTTCTGCTGTCCACTTTTAATTCCGTTAAAAATCACATAAAATATAAATGACCTGAGTTTTTTTTTGCTTAATACTGAGTTATATACTCAACTTTTCTTGGAATACCACTTTTTGATTTGAGCAACAGAATATTTTTGAAAAAATCGATCTTTACCTGCTGTTCTGTTTTGACAAATTTCTGCCATTTATCGCATTTGCATCTTAATCCCTTTCTTTTGGTGTTCTTTTGAGAAAAAGAGTTTTGAAAGAATGTGTGAAAGTAGCTAATGTGTTTTTGAGTGTTATACTTGTGTTGAAACTGAACCATGTGGATTTATTATTTCGATTGCACTAACGTTGCTAATGAAGATTGTGAGAATTTTGATGTGAAGGAAGTTTTCAAGGGTCAAGAGAAGAGGATGATATGATGTGATCAAGAAGAGTGAAAAGCCTAAGCTTGGGGATTCCCTGGTGGTAAATCAAAGCAAATTCCAAGAAGACTCAAGCGTCTAAGCTTGGGGATGCCCAAGGCATCCCCTTCTTCATCAACAAATTATCAGGTCACTTGTAGTGAAACTATATTTTTATTCTGTCAAATCTTATGTGCTTTGCTTGGAGCGTCCTTTATTTTTGTTTTCAGTTTGATTTTGCTTTTGATTTCAGTTTGTTTTTATTTTCATAATAATGTTGGATTCTTGGTTGGACCCCAGCATTATTTTATTGGAGAGTGACACGCTCCGCTTTTTCTTGAGAATACGTTGTATTCTTAGTCTCTGTCTAGCTACTGCATTGATTCAGCTCCTGTTTTGCATGCATATCTTGTTAGAGCTGTTAGTTTTAGTAGTATTATTTGAGTACTCTCATGTTTGCTTTCTGTATCATAAAAGTATTTTTGTTAAAGCATTTTTTGTATGGTGCTTGTTGGGAGAAACAAAAGAAAACTGCTGCTTGAAGTAGAATCTATAACAGTACTAGTAGAAGCTTGTATAGACTGTGGCTAGGACTTTTTCATGCCATGATAAATGTTATTTTATTTTTAAAGCCTTGTGTTTATTGAGTAGCATGATTTGCCTCAAATAGCTGAGAGTGTTTAATATGTATTGAAAGATTCATGAGTTGTTCTTGTCATAGTAAAGCATCAATATATGGTATTCTCTTTCGAATGTTTTATTTGGTTGACTTAGCGCATTCTCACACCATGTTTATGACTACAAACTAGTCACGAATAGCCTCCATGACCACTTAGTTTTTGAACTTGTGATACTGCTTATGTTTTAATTAATGATGCTTCTGTCAATATGCAGGATTATGGCTCTTATGCTCTCTTGATTTGTCGCTCCCAGTCTTTTGCTAGCCTCCACCTGTACTGAGTATGAGCTCTAGTGCATCCAAACTCCCTTAAACCAAAGTTTTTCACATTGTGTCCACCATACCTACCTACATGTGGTATTTAACTGCCATTCCAAAGTAAATTGCTCATGTGTTACCTTTAAAACCTTTAAAATTACTCCTGCTTTATGTTCCTGTTTTTGCTCATCAGGACGTAAATAGAGAATATTTATCTCACTTGTTGATTGGATTTCACACCCTGGACTAGTGGCTTCATCCGCTTATCCAAATGATAGAAGAGCTGGCAGCGGGGTGCCCAGCCCCAAATTAATGCAAACAAATTCTCTTCACTATTTTTGCCCCTGATTTATCAGTCAAAGCATAATTGTGTAAACAAAAGAGAAAGAGGGATGACCTTCTACACCAGTTGCGTCCTTCACCATGGGAGCCGCTCTTGTGAATCCAGTTGACTTGTGACGTACTGTTTTTTCTATTTACCACTCGTTGACATTAGCATACATCTCCCAAAATATAGATACTCCTCCACGGTATGTGATTGTTGGCAGGCACCCAAGGATTCAGTTAGCCATGGTTTGTGAAAGATGGATGGGAGGAGTGTCAAACTTTTAATACCTATGTTTAATAAAATAAAAGCTCTAACACATGAGTTGATCCCTGCTTCCCTCTGCGAAGGGCCTTTCTTTTACTTTTATGTTGAGTCTCCATCTTCTAACTTTATGCACAGTTGAGACAACATTTTTGCTATTCTGAGTTCTATGTGCATTTGTCCCATAAGGATCAATAATTACTTCATGATGTGATATCATTTGTTTTAGTCTTCCTCTTAAAACTTTGAAGGTGTCCTGGCATTTATGTTTTGCCCCACTCTTAAGGAATATCGAAATATCACTTTGCCATGCTTTCTCTATACCTGAAACAAACGTTTACATTTGTTTGCATTATTATTCATGATCCTTTATTTGAGTCACTCTTTGTGATGCAAAGTAATTCTAATGCTTTATTATTAAAATTTTATTTATCATGCCTATGTTTAAAGTGTTATAATCTCAGCGTGCATATGCTTTTATATTAGATTGATCAAGTTTGTGTTAGTAGCATGTCACCTCAGAAATTATTGTTTTATCGTTTACCTACTCGAGGATGAGTAGGAACTAAGCTTGGGGATGATTGATACGTCATAAACGTATCCCTAATTTCTGATGCTCCATGATGATATTATGCCAATTGCTACATGTTTTCTCCCTTCTTTATGTCATTTCTATCGATTTTCTGGACTAAACTATTAACAAGATGCCACAAAGCCAGTTCCCTCTTTTCTGCTGTTTTGTTTCAGAAAAGTTGTTCTGGAAATATTCTCGGAATTGGAAAATTCGAAGCCCGGAAGTCCTATTTTCCCCGGAAGCATCCAGAAGACCAAAGAGGGACAGCAGGGGGGACCACACCATAGGGTGGCGTGCCCCGCCCTCCACCTCCTTTGCCCTATTGCCTATTTAAGCCCCCCGGATGGAAAACCTTAGGCACCTGATCAAAATCCCCGAAAAAGTTCCGCAGCCGCCGTCACTGTTAACCCCAGATCAGGGGGGGGTACTGAAGCTGTTTTCGGCACCCTGCCGGAGAGGAGATCATCACCGGAGGCTTCTACATCACCATGCCTGCCTCCGGAGTGATGCATGAGTAGTTCATCCTTGGACTACGGGTTCGTAGCTGTAGCTAGATGGTTGTCTTCTCCTCATATGCGTCCATGTTTAGATCTCGTGAGCTGCCTATCATGATCGAGATTGATCTTATGTAATTCTCTATGTTGTGTTTGCTGGGATCCGATGAATATTGACCTTATGCCAAGTTGATTGTAGTCTTTATTTGCATATGTTATTTGTGATCTTGCATGCTCTCCGTTGCTAGTGGTTATTCTGGCCATGAAGTTGCTAGTGACTCGAAGAGGGATTATTTATGCTCGATAGTGGGTTCATGCCTCCTTGTTGCCTTGCTCGAGTGACGGAAATATGAAGGGGGAGGATGTGCTGTTGCCATTAGGGAGAAAACAACGGTGAGAGTGCCCGCATGCATAATCATTTCTTACATTACACACTTTGTTTGATGCAATTATCTGTTGCTTACAACTTAATACCTAAGGGGGTTCGGATGATAACCCGAGGGTGGATTATTAGTCATAGATGTAGATGGATGTCGGTCTATGTATCTTGATGTAATGCCCGCACTAAATAGCATAGCAATCTTCATGTCATATTGTGCACTACGGTGCAACCTCTATTTGTCAATTGCCCAGCTGTAATTTGTTCACCCAACATGCTATCTTTTATGGAGAGACACCACTAGTGAAACTATGAACCCCGGTCCATATTCCACACTGTTAAACAAACCACAACAATTTCCTGCTTTCTTTACTTACTGCAAGCATACACTGTTTTCCACACTATACGTCTAATCTTTGTTTTCAGAAAGACCGGTGAGATTGACAACCTCACTGTACCGTTGGGGCAAAGTATTTTGGTTGTGTTGTGTGCAGGTTCCACGTTGTTGCTGACACCGGTGAAGCGCTAGCACCACCGAAGTGGCATCAACCTTCCGAAGATTCTCTTTCCCCTACTGGATTGATAACCCTTATTCTTAACTAAGGGGAAAACTCCTACCGCTGTGCTCATCACACCGGCCTCTTGGGGTTCCCAACAAAGTGCATCAGGTAGCTACTTCATTCTTCCTCCTCTCGGTCATCACTCTCCTCCTCTTTTTCATCCAATGAGCTTCCAGATTCAGCAATTTTTTCTTCCATAGGCTCCTGCAAGGCATTAGTCACCTCCTTTGGGGGAGAGCATCTATTAAGATATTTAAGTATGTAGTAATTACAATCCTTGTAATTATCAAAGCAATATTCGAGTATAGCATAAATCTCGTATTTATAAGGTGCATCATCAATACTTTCAAGCAAATAGGCAATTTCAAATGAACCCTTCCAAGCAATAAATTCCTCAGTTTGTTCCACATCATAAAATTCATAATTTCCCTTAACATAAGAAGATATGGCAACATTATTATTATACTCACATTGAAAAGGGAAGTGTTTATACCTCCTACAGCAACAAGATTTATCAAAGCAATAAGTAATATTATAAATAGAGCACAAGTTTTTAGCATAGTTATGCAATTTATTAATTTTCTCCCATAAGTGTATCCCTGTTTCTGACAAGTGGTGTTCCTTATAATATTTTTGTTGTTCATCCGTGAACCCACCTTGCCAATAAGATCTAGTTTCAAAGATATAAAACACTGATAGAAAGCATGATAAAGCAAGTAACAAGAAAAAATAACAAAGTAAAAATGATTGGAGGTGAGAGACTCCCCTTGCAGAAATTCTCTTCCTCCCCGGCAACGGCGCCAGAAAACTTGTGATGGTGCCTTGACGTTGGTAAACCCCAAGAGAAAGGTTGTGAACAGTGCAGCGGCAAGTTTCCCCCAGAAAAGAAACCAAGGTTGAATCGACTAGTAGGAGGAAAAGCAACTTCTAAAGGTTGATGCAGTTGATGTGGTAGGGCGCACTACCGGTTCAGCAGCAACATGGATCCTACACAACACAATCAATTCACTTTGCCCCAACGAAGCAGTGAGGTTGTCAATCTCACCAGTTTTGCTGATAACAAAGAGGTTAAATGTATGGTGTGGAAAACACTATGAGAACAGTGTGAAAATAGCAGTAGCAGTGTGAAAATAATAATTGCAGTTGTTGTATTATCAGTATGAGAAAATGGACCGGGGTCCAAAGTTCACTAGAGGTGTCTCTCCATAAAAGATAGCTAACAAGTGTGGTGAACAAATTATAGCTGGACAATTGATAGATAATGAAACATGTATGACATGATGATTACTATGTGATTCATGCGGGCATTACAATAAATATACATAGACCGTCATCCAACTACATCTATGACTAACAATCCACCCTCTGAATATCATCCGAACAAACGTTCGGTATTAAGTTGCAAGCAAGAGATAATCGCAGTAAGCAAAGTGTGTAATGTAAACAACATAAACATCGTTGTTTTCTCCCTAATGACAAGAACACATCCTCCATCCGTCACGTTTCTGTCACTCGAGCACAGATGCAAAGGAGGCATGAACCCACTATCGAGCATAAATACTCCCTCCTGGAGTTACTAGCATCTAATTTGCCAGAGCATCTACTAACAACGGAGATCATGCAAGATCATAAATAACATACACATGAAGACAACATGATAGATTGATAATCAAGAGACATATCATTTAATAATCATCGGATCCCAGCAAACACAACATCTATCATTACAATAAGATGATCTCGATCATGTAGAGCAGCTCACGAGATCTAAACATTAGGCATAAATAGGAGAGAACAACCATCTAGCTACTTCTATGGACCCGTAGTCCAAGGATGAACTACTCACGCATCACTCCGGAGGTGGACATGGTGGTGTAGAGCCCTCCGGTGATGATTTCCCCTCCCGGCAAGGTGCCGGGGAGAACTCGAGAACCCTCTCGATCTCAGGTTGACGATGACGGCGGCCTCAGATGTTTTTTGTGGAAAAGTGGTATATTTCTAGGGTTCACGCATTGGGGGGGGGGGGAATAAATAGGCGAAAGGGAGATGGCGGTGGGCGCCCGAGGGGCCCACACCACCCCATGGCGCGGCCAGGGGCGCCGCCCTATGGTGTGGCCCCCCTCCGGGCCTCTTCTGGACTCCGTGGAACCTTCGGGAATTCTAAGACTTCTGGGCTTCGAATTTTTCAATTCCGAGAATATTTCCAGAACAACTTTTCTGAAACTTAAAACAACAGAAAATAGGAACTGGCTCTGTGGCATCTTGTCAATAGGTTAGTCTCAGGAAATCGATAAAAATGACATAAAGTGTAGGCAAAAATGTAGGATATGGCATGAAAACAACATGGAACATCAGAAATTAAGGATACGTTTATGACGTATTAGGCCGCTATCATCAAAGAATTCCAACATCATAATCAAGTACACGTGAGGAGGTAGCAACTACAAGATCGATGCCCTCATCCACCATGAGTTCAAACTGTACTTCTATATCTAACCATAGATCGGCTCTAATACTGAAGGGTTTCGTAGCAGTTTTTTTTTCCTAACAACAATAACCGAAAAACAGCCAGGATCTATTACTATGCAGATATAGAGTAACAGAGAAGGAATAATGATCGTACCCTTGAAGACCGAAAGTGGGGATTACCCTCCCACACAAGGGTTGTCGATGAAGACAACGAGGCCGACCTCAAGGCCGAGGAGTGGTTCCATGACTAGTGCCCCAAGGGTTGCACCTCGTGGTATTACACACGTAGGGTGTATACGATGACTCTCGGTCTATGGCCCAGTGAAGGTTACAGAAGTAGAGAGATGGACCGAAGAATAATAGCATGACGGTGTGCTTATAGTGAAGAATTCTCAACTCCTAGCAAGGCTCTAAAGAGAACCACGTTTGGAGAAGAGATAAGAGAGATTGAATTAATCGATGGAGAAAAAGGAAGGGGAGTACGGGGAGGGGGGAGCCTTTCCATCGACCGAAAAACAGATAAATGCTACAGTAGCGTATGGGAAGTTGCTCTCTCCTCTCTTCTTCCTCTTGCTCTCTCCTCTCTTCTTCCCCATCCTCCATCATGAATCCAAGAACTCGGTACAGGGATGTGCCCGCACATGGAAAGACCGTTCTCGATGTCGTCTACACGAACGACAACGCCAAGGTCTCGAGTTTTCTTGCCGACTTTGAGTGGTGGCTTGAAGAGGATGAAGACAAGTTCCTTGGCCTTGATCTCTAGTACACGACTGATAAGCGAGATGTTGCCGTCATCCAAGTTTGTCACAAGAAGCATGTCATGGTCTTCCAATGGGCAATGTAATACAAAACTTGTAGGATACGAAAATTGCATAGTATAGCAACATGTGGTCATTTGAATCCTATTGGAAATAGCTTCTTTGGATTCATATAGGATAGGAAAATTGTATAGGACAACAACATGTTCATGTGAATCCTATATGGGAAAGAGCTTCTTTTGATTCATATATATATAGGATAGGAAAATTGCATAGGATATCAACACATGTCCATTTGAATCCTGTGGGAAAGAGCTTTGTTTGATTCATATAGGATAGGAAAATTGCATAGGATAGCAACACATGTCCATTTGAATCCTATGGGAAAAGCAATTCATCATCTTTGATTCATAGGAGAACATGTCATAGTTAGGGCTAGACTAATGAGCTTCTCGACTCATTAAGGCTCGGCTCATTAAGATTGATGATCGTTAAGGCTCGGATCGTTAAGCTCATTAAGGATAATGAGATAAATATAAAGATTGGCTCGGTTCGTTTTATGCTTGCGAGCGCTCGCGAGCAACTCCCTAAAACTTTTAAGAAAACGCAAAGAGAACCCGGTACATCATGTTGGTACATAAGTATAGTACTAGCCGGCCGCAAGTAGAAATACATATGCCATATTCACATTAGATGAGTCTCCATATTCATGTTAGATGGTCTACATCACAAGGCCAGACATGCAGTTATGCAACCCACTGCCAAGATTTTATCGAGCTTAACGAGTAGCTCGTGAAACTCGCAATCTCGATTGTTTCACTCATTAGTATTAACGAGCTAAAATTGTTGCTCAACTCGATTCATTTAGAAAACGATCCGAGCTCAAACGAGTCGAGTAGTCGAGCCTTCTTTAAGCTCTTCGAGTTTCGAGCTTTATGTGTAGCCCTAGTCATAGTTAATTTAGGGGCTTCTTTTGATTCATAAGGATAGGAAAATTGCATAGGATAGCAAACATGTCCATACAAGAACTGTCCGACACACATTTTGTTCCATTTGTTGTTGTAGTGAAATAATATACTTGTTGTAGCGGTATTTAACATTTGTTCATTTTGTTGTTGCAGTAGTGACAAGCAATGTCCAATACTCATGGATTTCCTTCTCAACAGCGGCATACCTTTTGTTAGCGTTGATATAACAAATGACAAGTTCAAGATGAGGCGCACGTGGGGTATTGAGATACCAGCTGCCTGCCACATTGATCTCCAGGGCTTGTTCAGACTTGAGCATCCCAAGAATTCAATGGCTAATATGGCAACCGCCTTGATCGACGAGAAGTATGCTGATATGAAGACAAAATTCCCCAAGGTTCAGCACAAGTTCTAAGATAAAGCACCACTTAACAGGATCAACATTGAGTATGCAACAATAGATGCGTACGTTTCATACGTTTGTACCACATGATTAGAATCCTTAACTATGGGCAGCGTCACCTAGTGCCCCATGGGTCTACTGCTTGGGGTATTCTGATTCCGAGGACGAGTATATGGGTTTCTATTATTATGTACTGCTTGGGTGTCTCTCCTGATCCGGACGAGTACTGTTTGCAGTTTCATATGTGTATCTTCAATTATGTAGTACTTTATGTAATGGATATATGATGTGAGCAAGCTTTCTGAAGCAATTGTGATATATGTGCTGAATTTTTGGTATCATGTCATTCGAATTTGTAACTGCAATTTTAAGAGGTTGTACGAATAGTATGCTATAAACAATATCCTAACTTGATGATAAGCCTTGACCATAGCGTGTAGCACTGTGTAATTTTACATTTGACCAGTAAAATATGTGTACTCTCATACCTACTGTCCCAAATTAATTTTTGAGCTTGTTTAACATTTATTTAGAATTATAATACCCATTGGAGTAATTTAACATATAGTAAATTTTTTAAATAATTTTAATATGTTTCCTTTAGAAAAATTTCTCCATATGGCAATATTTGACCATAGAGACAAAAGCCCAACTTGTTTACGTGTTTTTATTTCATAAACATGTGAAATTGAATATAGAATCACTAGTTATGAATTAAGTTATACTACCTTAATTATTAAATATAATAAATGCCCTTTTGTCCAAAATCAAACTGTGAACATTTTATAATCAGGGATCAAACATAAAACTCTTTGGATAATTTAACATAGTTTGATCATTTAGTGCCCAAGTTTGGCATGTTTCCCCGAGAAACTCTAGTTTCAATACTTTGCCTGGGGTGACCCTATGATTACCCCCACTTAGTAAAGTCCTATATATGATGGAAAATATTATATGGAAGTCATATTTGAACTTGTCTCATTTTTCTAATCGATTTATACATATTATTTGTCTATTTTCAGTTTACGGATTTGTAGATATGAATTATTCAATATTAAATAGAAAAAAGTAAAACAATTAATTATTTAAATTCAAGACTATTATTACTTATTTATTTTGTTTAACTAAATAATTGTTTGGCTTCACAAAATAAAGACGTGTGACACCATAGTTCAAGGGTTAACATGATTGACATCATACTATTGTAAAACAATATTTGTTTCTTGAAAGCTGAGAGGGAAGGAACTAAGAAGTTAAGCGTGCTGAGAGTGGATTAGTCTGAGGATGGGTGATTGACGAAGATATGGATTCTGGATCCTGCGGATAAGGACACCCACTCTCAGGCCCAAGGTGAAGGCCCAAGAAGAGGAGCCCTTGGAATACTCCAGAAGGCCCACGTAAAGCCCACCCGCACTAAACTTGCGGGTTAAGTTAGGAAACATGTAACCGACCTAGCTAGGGTTGG
Organism: Alopecurus myosuroides; assembly: GCA_028641055.1. Taxonomy (NCBI): domain Eukaryota; kingdom Viridiplantae; phylum Streptophyta; class Magnoliopsida; order Poales; family Poaceae; genus Alopecurus; species Alopecurus myosuroides. The sequence goes on from CM054059.1 coordinate 155,054,136, forward strand.
AGTCCTCTCCGGGTAGAACTCGAGACCTGGCCGCCTATATAAGGCCAGGAGAGCCCCCGAGAGAGGACCAAGCAATACCGCACGACCAAAAGCCTTGAACTCGAGACCTACTCTCGATTCGAGCACAACCTTTGTAACCGATCTAATCATCAATACAGATCGACAAGAGGCAGGAGTAAGGGTTTTACCTCTACGAGGGCCCCGAACCTGGGTAAATCTCGCCCCCTGTCTAGCCGACGATTTCCGCCAGCGCTCATGGGTTCTCCTAATCGAAACCCGATAAGTTCACCGAAGGGATTTGTTGAGTCAGGGATTCGACAATTGGCGCCGTCTGTGGGAACGGCGGGCGCTGGATCACCGGCATCCTCGGCTTCATCGACATCAAACTCTCGTTGGAATCCAATGACTACGGCTCCGAACAATCCTTTACGGATCGGATCTGTCGTGGTCACACCACACTCGCCGGAATCGCGCCCGGTATTCGAAGATCTGGAGGAGAGCGTCACCCTGACGTTCGGGAGCCTCAAATTCGTGACGAACAGGGACGGGATCCTCCACTTCTCGGATGAATCGGAGACTGAATCTGGAGCTGTCGACTCACGCCGTCACCTGGAGAAAAGTGGCGAGTCGATCCGCTTCAACGCCAACGACTATCACACCCTCTCGACAGAGGAACCATCAAGAATCCAAGGAAACCTTCGACCTACGCCTAGGACGCACGAGCTTCGACTAGCTCAAGTCTGCATGGCAGGATCGGAACAAGGCTCGGAAACAGAACACAGCGCGACTGAGCGCAATATAATCGGCATTTCGCGGGAATCCTGGAAACGGACGAAGGAAGCTAGCGAACAAGCAAGCCATCCGCAGCCGGATCCTCACACGAAGACATGGTTGCCTACCACTATCACCTAGTGAGAGCAGCCACGATTATCAAAGATGCTCGGGTAGATCTGGCCCGCCGAAGAAGTGCGGCAGACGAATCAAGCCAGAGACGAGCTGGGCTATCCGTAACACCCTCGGCCGGAACCCGACCCGCGAGGAAAGGACACGCATCCACGTCTAGGAACGATGAATCCATACCCGAAACAAACAGATCAATCACTCCTTCTCTCATGCGAGTCGAGGACGACGGCAACGTGTACCCGCAAACTCCCGCTGCTGCGGTTCTAGCCGTGGCAACCTACATGCAGATGAACCAACCGACAGAAAGCGACCCTCGGGCAGAGCAATACAAGCAAATACGAAAAGGACTCGGATTGGCGGCCGCAAGGCTCGCCTCTCACGATCGCAAGAAGTCCGAGGAGCAGCAGGAGAAGGAGCGACGGGAGAAAGAGAAAGATAAAGAAACGCCCCACAGGCACAGAAGCTCTTCACCAAGGAGGGATAAGTCACCACGCCGCGATCGAGGAAAAGAAGCTAGACGCCGCGGCGACAGTCGAAGCAGCAGTGAAGAAAGCCCGAGAGACAGAAACTCGCGGCACCATAGCGGCCGCTCGAGAAAACGAAGCAAGGAACCAAGGAAAGATGACGACCGCGACCGGCCAGAATACGACGCGCGATCAGATATCGCTCAAAAAAGGGTGGATAAGGCAAGGGCTTCGCGATATCGCGAGCGCTCTTTGTCCGGCTCCTCGGATGACGAAACCTGTGGAGCACTCTGTTTCGCTCGCAGCATCCGCGAAGCACCTCTACCCAAAAGGTTCAAGCTCAGCACGGAGGTGACAAAGTACGACGGCTCACTCGAGCCCTCTCAATGGCTAAGCGACTACCTCACGGCAGTAAAATGCCAACGTGGGAACAAGAACACGGCTATGCAATACCTCAATTTGCATCTTACCGGCGCGGCCCGCAGTTGGCTGGAAAGAAGACCAAAATCTTGCTACGCATCGTGGGATGATTTGCACCGCGATTTCTGCAAAAATTTCCAGTCGACTTACAAGAGGCCAGCTACAATCGAAGAACTACGAGCATGCAAGCAGAAGAGTGGCGAGTCCACACGCGAGTACATCCAGCGATGGACCATGCTCAGAAATACCGCGGGAACTATCTCAGAAGAAGTAGCGATCGAAGCCTTCGCAAAAGGCGCCAGAAGAACCGCTTTTCGAGAGGAGCTAGGCAGGGCTGCACCCAAGACTATCGGAGAGCTAATGATAATAGCCGAAAAATGGGCTAACGGAGAAGATCCGCTGCGCAACGAAAGAGCATCGTCACCCGCACACGATGACGATCGTCATGGTCGAAGAAAAAGAAGAAAATATTACGATCATGAGGATAGAGAGGAGTTGGTCGCCGCGGAATTCACGCGAAGCCGCGATTCCGGTCGCCGTGGAAATCGCGAGTGGAGACCAAAGGCTGAAGAAAAATCCCCCGAGGAAGATCTTGATGCATACTGCTCGCTACATCTATTCACAGATAAGCGCACGGGCAAAACTAAGGCAACACACCTGCTTAAGGATTGCCGAAAGTTCCATGACATCTCGGATGCACTCGCGAGGAAAAGATCTGCCTCCACTCAAAATTACCCACCGCTTCCAGGAGGAGGGCACCAAGGATTCCAGCCGCCACCACCACCACCTCCACCCGCAAATCCAAACATGGCGCTAGCTGCAGTACCCGCACCACCGAACGCCGGCGCAAACGCGTATCCGAACCCGACAGGACAACTCGCAATGATCCAGAAGGTATGCCCCTCTCGCAGAGCTCAAAAGACTAACACAAGGCAATTATGCATGGCAGTGCAGACACCGCCAACGAAGACCGAGTACCTGAAAATGGCGGACCAGCCAATCACGTTCTCGATGAAAGATCACCCACCACGAGTCTATCGACCAGGACACGCCGCCCTCGTCATCCAGGCGCAAATTGGCAACTACGACTTAGCCCGCGTATTCATGGATGGGGGCAGCGGCCTCAACATTATCTACGCGGATACACTCCGTCGGATGAACAAGCACTTGGACGGCCTCCCGGAATCAGAAACATCCTTCCACGGGATAGTTCCAGGCAAGGCAGTCCGTCCACTCGGAACAATCAACCTAGAAGTTGTGCTAGGCACGCAGAGCAACTACAGGAGAGAGTTCCTCGACTTCGAAGTTGTTGAATGGCCTTCACAGTACCACGCCATCTTGGGTCGAACAGCGTTCGCCAGATTCATGGCAGTACCTCACTACGCCTACTTGAAGCTCAAATTACCTGGCGAACATGGCGTAATCACCATTGACGGAGACTTTCAGAAATCCAACAAATGCGACATTGAGTTCAATGAAATCGCAAAATCTTTCGGGATGCACGAAGAACTTCAGGAGCTGGCAAAAACCACGGATCACTCCGTGATGCCCCTCACGAAGAAAAATGCGCCTGAGCTAGAATTTAGCGCCAACAGCGACACCCGAAAACATCAAATGCACCCGACAGACTCTGCGAAGACAGCGATGGTTTCAACAACCCTCTCGCAAGCATAGGAAAGCGCGCTCGTCAAACTCCTCCGTGAGTACTGGGAAATTTTTGCCTGGCAGCCCTCAGATATGCCAGGAATACCCAGGGAGTTTGCCGAGCACTCACTCGAAGTCTTTCCAGACGCTAAACCCATCAAACAGACCACGCGAAGATTTTCAGAACCCAAGCAAAAGGCGCTTGGAGAAGAAGTAAACAGATTGCTAGCTGCGAAATTCATCAGGGAGATCAAGATATCCACTTGGTTAGCAAACCCGGTGTTGGTCCCCAAAAAGAACACGGATATCCTTCGGGTGTGCATCGACTACACGTCGTTAAATAAGCATTGCCCCAAGGATAATTTTCCCCTCCCGCGAATCGACCAGATCGTGGATTCTACAGCAGGCTGCCAAAGCCTCTCCTTCCTGGACGCCTATTCGGGATATAATCAGATCCGAATGAAAAAGGAGGATGAAGAAAAGACAGCATTCATCGCACCTCACGGTGTCTACTGCTACACAACAATGCCCTTCGGGCTGAAGAACGCATGCGCAACATATCAGCGCTGCATGCAAAGATGCCTCGCCAACCTCATTGGCAAGAACGTGCAAGTGTACGATGACGACATTGTCATCAAGACTCGAGTTGAGGACACACTCCTCGAAGATATTAGAGAAACATTCGACGCCCTCAACGCGTACAGGATCAAGCTCAATCCGACCAAATGTGTCTTTGGCGTTCCGGCAGGAAAACTTCTCGGGTACCTGGTATCCGCCAGAGGCATTGAAGCCAACCCGGAGAAAATACAAGCCATCTTAACCATGAAGGAGCCAACCAACCTGCGCGGAGTACAACAGCTCGCAGGACGATTAGCCGCCCTAAGCAGATTCATTGCACGATTGGGGGAGCAAGAATTACCCTTCTACAAGTTGTTGAAGAAGACAGACAAATTCGAGTGGACACCCGAAGCTAAGCAAGCATTCACAGATTTGAAGCGGTCATTGCAAAGTAGGCGCATCCTCGCAACACCGCGAGAAGGGGAGCCACTTTTCTTGTACCTAGCCGCCACAAACCAGGTCATCAGCAGAGCAATCGTGGTCGAACGACCTGAGGAAGGCAAAGCGTACGGAGTTCAACGTCCAATATATTACATCAGCGAAGTGCTCTCACCATGCAAGCAACGCTACCCTCACTACCAGAAGCTCGCATATGGAGTCGTTCTTACAGCCCGCAAGCTCAAACATTATTTCCAGGAACACGCCATTACAGTGGTTAATGATGCGTCACTCGGGACAATCATGAACAAGCCTATGGCATCCGGAAGAATAGCAAAATGGAACATCGAGTTGGGCGCTTGGGACATCACTTACGCAGGACGCAGTGCAATCAAATCCCAGGTACTTGTTGAATTCCTAAGCGAATGGACAGAACTGCAAACGCCAGGACCACCCGAGTACACGAGCAATTGGATAATGTACTTTGACGGGTCCAAGAGAAACGAAGGAGCAGGAGCTGGAATTGTTCTTATATCCCCTCAGGGAGACAAGCTGCAATACGTCCTACGATTGGACTTTCCACCCGATGATCCGGCATCAAACAACGACGCAGAATACGAAGCTTTGCTGCACGGAATGAAGATGGCAATCGTCTGTGGAGCTACTCGCTTAATGATCTACGGCGACTCCAATCTCATTGTGCAACAAACGATGAAAGAGTGTGACGCAATCGCCGAAAACATGATCGCGTATCGCGACATGTACAATCTACTCGAAGGAAGTTTTAAAGGATGCGAGCTAAAGCACATCGCAAGATCCAGCAACGAAGAAGCAGATCGACTAGCAAACATGGGTTCCACGAATACACCCATACCACCAGGAATATATTTCGAATGGATGATCAAGCGATCGGTCAAAATCAAGAAAGCTGCAGAAGCAATAGCAGTGCCAGAAACAGAGGTCAGCCCACAAGTCGCCCTTATCGAGCTCATTCATAACATATCACGACAGGTTTTTCTGGTCGAGCCAGTCTGGACGCAGAAATATCTCGACTACCTGACCAACAGACAGCTCCCGGCTGACCCACGCGAGGCTCGACAATTAATCAGACGCAGCAAATCCTTTCGGGTAGTCAATGGGGAATTATACAAGCAAAGCATCTCGGGAATACTTCAGCGCTGCATCGCACCCGAAGATGGCAAAGAATTGCTCCATGACATCCACCAAGGAGACTGCGGACATCATGCTAGCTGGAAAACAATAATGGGGAAGGACTTCCGAGTAGGATTCTACTGGCTGACAGCAGCCACCGATGCAAAGAACCTGGTCGAAAGATGCGATGCTTGTCAGCGATTCGCACCAAGACCACATGCACCTGCTACGGAATTGCACATGATACCCATTGCCTGGCCCTTCGCACAATGGGGGCTAGACATGGTCGGACCACTACGCAAGTCCACCCCTGGAGGATATACACACTTGCTGGTCGCAGTCGACAAATTCACCAAATGGATCGAGGCCACGCCAGTAACTTCGGCTAGTGCCCAATGTGCCGTCAAGTTCCTCGACTCCATTGTATGCAGATTTGGTGTGCCACACGACATCATTACAGACAATGGTACAAATTTCACAGCAAAGGAAACGCAACAGTTCTGCGAGGAAAAGGGCATCAACTTCAAGTTTGCTTCCGTTGCCCACCCGCAAACGAACGGACAAGTCGAGAGATCCAACGGCTTAGTTTCGGCTGGCATCAAGAAACGCCTACTCGATCGTCTACACCCCACCGCAGGACATTGGGCGGCCGAATTACCCTCCGTACTATGGAGCCTCCGCACAACTCCTAACCGATCTACAAAATACACGCCATTTTTCATGGTATACGGGGCAGAAGCAGTCCTCCCCGAGGACGTTCGATTCAGCGCCCCACGAGTTGTGGCCTACAGCGAAGAAACCTCTAACAGGGTACTCGCGGAAGATATGGATGCACTCGACGAAATGCGGGACATCGCACTCGCCAGATCCGCAGTATATCAGCAATCCCTGCGAAACTATCATAGTCGCCGCATACGCCAGAGAGCATTCGCGATTGGAGATCTAGTGCTGCGACTCAAGCAGAAGGAAGGACATAAGCTCGAACCACCCTGGGAAGGACCCTTCATCATACACGAAGTAATCCCAGGCGGAGCCTACAGGTTGAAGAATCCATCGACTGGAGGAATCTATTCCAATCCTTGGAATATTGCGCACCTCCGCAAATTCTATCCCTAGGTTTACTTGTTCTCACAACAAATAAGGCTATGCTAGCCACTCGTGTAGCTCGAATACATGGCTTCTCAGTCATCGCAATGAAAACATGGTTTCTCCATCATACTCATTCGCAACTTCCTATTTTTACACGCTCAAAAGTTACAGGAACACACCCCATAAACACACGGGGGCTACACCTACAACTAAGCATTACAGGAAAAAAGCATACATACAAGGTTATACACCTTACAACAGTTTTTACAAACTATACAAGGATACAGGATATGCGCATCCTACAATTAATCAAAGCGCTGAGCATTCTCAGTCGCCAAAACTCTATCTACCTCCTCAGAGGACAATCGGATGATTTTCTCCGCTGCAGGACGAACATCATCATAGAAGGGGGAAATATCATCGATTGGATCATCTGGAAGCCTGGCTACGGAGTTAAAATCTACTTCAGGATACCATATTCGGACAAAGGATAGAGCTACAACCGCGCCGCATGTCATTTGATTGCGCACACATGCGCGAACCTCTCCTTCACGTCCATACAACCTGAGAAGATAGCTCCAGTCTTCAGGACCCCTTTCGAGTGGGTAGAAAGCAGCGTTCATCGCAATCAGGACCTCGTGAAAAGAACTCACGAGAATTCTCGCTTGCAGAACACGGAACATCAAGGTGGCCATCACAAATCCTCGACTGCGATCAGACCAGAAGTTACTCGCATGAGGTTTTGAGCTACCAGCCCCTTGAATTATATGGTTTTCCACCCACTGCTTTTCTTCCCTGTCATCGGGTCTGACAACTGAAGAGCAAGCATGCTTGATCAGCTAAGGAAACAAAGCAAAAAGAAGACACGGGGGATGTATTACTTACACAGCAAATCCCTCGCAAGCAACGACAATTCATCCATCAGAAACTGCTCACGGTCAGCCGCCAGTTTTTGCTTGGACTTTGCCACATCGGCTATACCGCGCAGAGCTTTAAGCTGACGCTCACCCTCCCGGACCTTATCACGAAGACCAGCATAGGTGCCAACAGCGGCAACAAGGGGATTTACCGGAGTAGCATGTCCACTCGAAGATTCTGCAACTACCCCGGTAGCCTGGAAGAATACAAGGAAAGAAGTAAGAAGCCCTATTCGCAGTATTTCTAGTCGCACATCCGACAAGAGTGCTCGGGGGCTACTCCCATCGGGGGAAAATACACAAACTACGGGAAGCAATTTCCAGAACGAACACTTCGATTAAAGACCATGAAAATACGGGAATACATCCCAAGGTTCATTACATTCACGAAGGAAAGGAAAAAGAAGAACAAAACTAAGAAGCTACGGTGGTGCTCCCACTAGCGGCAGTCGCCCCTCCTTTCAGTCGAGCAAATAGCTCAGACAACTTCCGAGCAATAATGGTGGCCTGCTCGCCAAAACGAGAGAGCCGTACCTTTTTGCCCGTCGAGGGGTCGACTGGAAGAGCCGAGTAGGCCTCCTCCAAACCGTTGACTCCGTGTGCCAGCGCGAACTGGATCGCAGTCTTCGCGCCAGACTCCGACTAGGCGCCTGCGTAAGCATCCAGGAGATTGCCCTCCAAGAAGATCTTCAGCAGGCCTTCTAGCGCGGATGGAGGTACAGCGTTGGCGAGGAAGCGACTATGCAGTCGCGACAACACTTGGGTGGCATCGCCAATCAAGGAGCACACTCCTTCGGCGTGCCTCTTGAGTTGAGCAAGTGTGTCGGTTAGCACATCTACTCGCTGGATCCCGGGGATCTCCAAAGGAACATCCAGAAGACCTGCAAAGGAAAAGAATGTCAAAATTTCGAAAGATCACCATGATAAAAGATACAATTGCGAGAGTCTAGGCCACTTACCCGCGAAACGCTCAGCAAGGGGACGGAGGAACGCGACAAGGTTAGAGTCGGCCTTATTGCCAGCTTCCTCTTGATCCTTCAAAGCTTTTCTCGCATCCGCGAGTTGCCTGTCAAGATCCTCCGACCGCATGCGGGAGGCCTCCAGCTCTTGTCGAACAGCCGCCAAATCAGCTTCCTGAGTGGTTGCCCGCTCAGAAAGCTTGACTCTCTCGGACTCCGAATGTTCGAGTTGAGCTGCGCAATAACATTTGTTATACATCAAGAATGGACACGAGAACAGAAACAAAAGAAGACAATGAGACTTACTCTTAAGGAGCTCGTTCTCGGTGTGGAATCGACTACAGTGTGACTGAAGCCTCTCGCACTCCGATTCGGCAAGAACAACGTGGCGAGCGATCGCCGCAAGCGAGTCAACAAGCGACCGCAAAAGTACAGAAGTAGAAGAATTAGAAGATATAAATTAGAGCCTGTACCCAATTGAATTCAATCGACTACAGCCTCGGGGGCTACTCCCATCGGGAGCACTGTCGTGCACCCGATAGAAATCAAGACGAAGAAAATAAAGCAAGATTGTGAGCCTGTAGCCGATCGCAAGCAATCGACTACAGCCTCGGGGGCTACTCCCATCGGGAGCACTGTCGTGCACCCGATACAAATTCGAAGACAAACTACAAAGTTTACCTGGCCCGTGGCGCGGGAGAGAGGATCTGCGGAGCTGTCCGTCGCTTCTTTCGAAGCTGAAGTCCTGGCGGCAAAGCTAGGAGCTTCACGCTCCGCAGTCGCCGCATTGGGGGCTGCGCTGGGGGAATTCTGGACGGTGCCAGCATTGGAAGCTCCACCCGCAGTTCCTGCTTTGTTCCTCTTTTCGGGAGGAACACAAGAAGCGTACCTGCGAGGGCTGATGGCCTGCACACTGCAGCAAAAAAGAACAAGGAATCAAACATAAGCGCAGAAGAAAGAACGTTCGACTAAGAACGAGGAAAATAACTTACTCGTCATCTTCATCTTCATCCAGCAAATCCGCGTTCCAAGCGGTTGCGATTACTGGGAATGAAGGCGAAGGGGCGAGAGAGCGAAGTGGAGTCGCGGAGATAGGGGCCTTCCCGGGCGATTCCTCTAAGGAATTATCCTTGGAAGTAGCCTCGTTATCGTCCTCTACCCGACGACGCTTGCAACAACGTAGGCCGCCATTCGAGCCTTCCGCATCATCCGAAGAATCGTCCTCGGAACTCGAGGAAGCATCGGCTACACTGGTATCGGCTAAGCCGTCCAGGTGACTCGCCAATAACTCCGAGGCGTCCTCTCCTGCAACTGGCGGGTAGCAGTTCGCCACCGCTAAGCTCTACAAAGACGAAAGAGGGAGGCAAGAAAAATTTCAGTCGACCAAAGACTCAAAGCAAAGAAGAAAATAATGACGAACAGGAAGGATAAAACTAACCTCGGCTGGTGGAGGTTTCGAAGCGTCGAAGGCTTCGACTGAGCAGTCGGGGAACTTCTCCCCCACCTTCAAGCTGGTGACAGCCGCGATTTTCTTCTCAAACTCAGCGTTCGAAAGTTCCTCGCGGCTCACTCGGCTAGGGTCTTCAGCGCCTTGGTATTCCCACATGGTGGAAGGCCTTTGCTGCAGCGGCTGGATCCTGCGCTTCATAAAAATACTCGCCAGGTGCAGCCCGTTGAGTACCACTCCGGCGGTTTGATCCCGGAGAGCGGACACTCTTGCGAGTAGGGGCGTGACGACCTGGGTTTCTTCGGCTGACAGATTGTGCGCCCAGGACTTCCGCCTCTTCAAAACAGCGAACGGGTGGAATTCCACGAGCCCACCCGAGCCCGTTGTCGATGACGTAAAACCACTTTTTCCGCCAGCCTTGGGCGGAGTCGACGAAGTGCATGTTGAAGTAGCTGCTCTCCAGTCGCGCCTGGATCCCGAAGCCGCCTGTGCGCAGCGGCTCGCCAGGCTCGGAGTCCACCCGCGACTTCTCGCGGAAGATGCGAACTTTGAAGAGGGCCTTCCAAAGCGCCCAATGAGGGCGAATGCCAAGAAAGCATTCGCAGAACACGATGAAGCACGAAATGTGCTGCACCGTGTTCGGAGGAAGATCGTGAAGCTGTATGCCATAGACATACAGCAACCCGAGGAGGAAAGGATGGAGAGGGAAGGAAAGACCCCGAGACACGTGGTCCACAAAGACCACGCGCTCGTTCGATTGCGGGTTTGGTACCTTTTTCTTCCCGAGGCGCACCCGCTTCTCAGATTCAGCCGGCAGCAGCCCCTCCCGCTGCATCTCCTTGATGCTCTTCGCGGTGGTATTGGGCGAGCGCCAGTCGCCGCCCCGAGGCGCCGGTCGCGCGGAAACTTCTCCGGATGCGGAAGCGGCAGCACCACGTCTTTTGCCTCCGGCCATGGCTAGCAGTGTGAGCTCGAGCGCAAGGAAGAAGATGAGCACGAGGAAGAAGATGGTTGAAGGCAAAGGCTGGGAAAATTTTACCGCAGCGCTAAGTCCCGTATTTATACACGAAGCGGGTCAATCTCAGCCACTCGATGCGCTACGTGGCACGTATCGCAGCCACCACGTGTGAAGATGAAACGAAGGGGCGGTGAACGCTGTTCCGTGCCACGATCTTAACAGAAGATCGTGCGCATTTACTGCGCAGTTCGCGTAAAAAACGGAGGCGGCGTCTCGTTTCCCGGTCAAAAAGCTGACTAGGTGGGCCAGCCCATCTGCTACCACTCCGTCACGTCCCATCGGGAGGAGAAAAGTGCGCCATGACGTCATGGCACGCATCATCAAATTCAAGAACTTTCGAATGGACAATTCAAACACGAAAATAGCTTCGTATGAAATTCCTTCGACTAAAGGCAATTCCTTTACGAATAAAACATGGAGCAAGACCTCTTTTAAAAACAAGAGAACTATCCTATACACGAAAAATCTTTCGTATAGGCGCAACAGTCCAAACATGAAAACTCTTTCATATGGGCACGACTATCTACAGTACGAAAACTCTTTCGACTGAGTCTTAAACAATCATTCGGGTAGAAAGAACCTACCTCCATTCACGCATGATATTTTTATATCATAAAACCCTGGATTGTTTAGCCGACTAGGCACATCCGGATGCCATATTCTTCGAATATGAAGGTAAGACCCAAAAAGATCTTTCTTAAGGGCCTGGAATCGCACTCGAAAGCTGCGTCCTCCGGTATAGTTCCGTGTCAACAACACGAAGAAAAATCCTAGCGGACGCGCCGGGTACCCTCATAGGTTAAGTTCGACTCGATAAGTCCACAACGGCCCAGTCGCAACAATCACCTTATCGGGTTTGAGTCGGAGGTCTCGAATCTGTGTAGGCCAGGAATGTTTTTGCCCTAGTCGCAATTAATTGGCCCTGATCTCTCGGGAGAGCCAAGCTACTGTGCCGCATCCTTCTGCAAATAAAGCCGCAATAACAGGCACCTAAGTCGCTCGACACTCGAGCATAAGGACTCATTGCACAGGGAACACACCCTTTAAAACAGTAAGCAGCCAAGCTGTTCATTCAAAAGAAAAAGAAGGCCAAAAAAGGTTTGACCGTCTACTCGACTGGAAAATTCCCACTCAAGCAAACGCTCGGGGGCTACTGACGAAGATATGGATTCTGGATCCTGCGGATAAGGACACCCCCTCTCAGGCCCAAGGTGAAGGCCCAAGAAGATGAGCCCTTGGAATACTCCAGAAGGCCCACGTAAAGCCCACCCGCACTAAACTTGTGGGTTAAGTTAGGAAACATGTAACCGACCTAGCTAGGGTTGGAGTCCTCTCCGGGTAGAACTCGAGACCTGGCCGCCTATATAAGGCCAGGAGAGCCCCCGAGAGAGGACCAAACAATACCGCACGACCAAAAGCCTTGAACTCGAGACCTACTCTCGATTCGAGCACAACCTTTGTAACCGATCTAATCATCAATACAGATCGACAAGAGGCAGGAGTAAGGGTTTTACCTCTACGAGGGCCCCGAACCTGGGTAAATCTCGCCCCCTGTCTAGCCGACGATTTCCGCCAGCGCTCATGGGTTCTCCTAATCGAAACCCGATAGGTTCACCGAAGGGATTTTTTGAGTCAGGGATTCGACAGTGATCGACTGGAAAGTGTCACTATAATGAAAGGAGAATGAGTAGAGTTAAAAATAAGTCAGACTAAAGGAGAATGATTAGGGTTAAAAATAACAGAGACTAAAGGAAAACCTAAAGACCATAATGAAAAAAAATCTTAAAATGTTTAGTCCCGAATCATATTACCACCCGGGACTAAAGGTCCTCCATCCCTAAAGCCTGTTACGGCCCGGGACTAGAGGCCCTTTTTCTACCGGTGTAATGACAAACATATCTCATAAAAATCATATATTTGGGTCCGTTCAATACTATTGTGATGTCAACAACATATTCTCATGGTTTTTTGCAACCCTGTTACAATAATACTACCATGATTAGGAAAACTTGATAATCACACAACACATGAGATAGTTCTAGAGGCTGGACTAAGAACACTTGGTTGTTTATCTCTCTACATGGGCATGTGAGTTTTCCTTTGAATCTGAATTCAAGTATCATGGAAGTTATAACATAAATATATAAACGCGACATGGGCGGGCCCTCTACTTTATTTGCCAAATCCAATCGATCATGGGCGGGCTTACTCGTTCACAGTCTTTCTTTCCTTTCGAATCCAATTGTTCCAATCTGACCACCATGTATTTAACATATTTAAGAGTGGTTAGGAGAAAGAATCAATGTTTGGTAGTAGACCATTAATAATGAACATGAGATAAATAATAACTTTTATCTTTTTACTCTAGAGCATATCTCCTTCATGAATAGGTACTCCCAATGTACGGTGACCGCAATGGGCTAGGTTTACAAGTACAAATACCACCGATGCATTGAACTCTGTTCTACATATGGGAAGTGGAAGAAGGAGATCTTAACATGCTTTTGTGTCTGGTTTGATAACATGTATGATGTTAGGGTTTTACTGTGTTTGATAGGATTTCTGAACGATCTAAGACGCGTCATCAACAATATATATAAGTGAATTGCACTTTTTACCCCATATATACTTGTGCATTTGTGACACATATTATCTTATTTGGTGGAAATTCTACCGAAATACCTGATCTAGGAAATTTTGAACATGTATGTTTGGGTAGATAAGATCGACATGTGGTGGGTAGAAGTGGTGCGGCAAAATATGTAATATAAGAGGGCGTTGTCAACGGTCATGTACAACCTTCTCTTCACCATATATTCGTTTATGCTTGCCATCCTCATATTTTTGAGTATTAATCATCCTTCACACCTTCCCAATTGACATGCATAGAAGAAATGTATCCAAAGTTTCTAAAGGATGATGAATTTTCACTAGATGGAGTTATTAGTATCACAAATGTATAACTCAAAGGTAAAAATGGAATTCACTCTATATATAAGAGAGACTTACATGTGTACAAGTCCTAACCAAATTAGGTAGGATATGGATCAACATCAATACACAACATCTGTCGCCATATACGCTAACAAATATGTTCATGTCGGCCTGTAAATGACTAAGATAAACAAAAAGTGAGATAACTTTCTAGCTATCATTAACAACTAAGGTTTAGGGCGATTTGCTGAACTTGATCTTTAGGGCCCTAATCCCAACATAAGTAATGCGTAATCACAGCCTGTTGGTGGTTGGGATACGAACTAAAGTTTCCCTGGGTGTTCTCACAAATCCTGAAAGTACAAGAAAATAAAGACAAAGGTAGCATATCGTTTGCTGTGTCATAGAACTTTAGGGAGACAACGCTCTCCACTAACAACTTTTAACAACCATCAACTACGGGTTCACCCATGCACCTGCCTGCACTTGCTTGTATATATTCCCAGCGGCAACCTCTGTGTGTCCCTTCTCCGGTTCTCCACTTCTCCTTATACGCGCGGCGTGCTCTCTCTCCTAGCTTACATGATCCTGTAGCTAGATCTCCGTCCTTTCCACATGTCTATCTTCATACAAACTTCTAATCACACCTGCTCGTGCCCAGCAATGCCGAGATTAAGCTCTCATCTGCACCCCAGGAGGCAGCTGAAGAAGGTCACTGCCCCTTCCGTTGTTGTTGTCACCGTCTTCTTCCTTGCTCTCTTTGTTAGCTCATGCGAGGCACGACGTCTTGTTGTCCATGGCCCCAAGGCCAGTAGTTCAAGAGAGCAACCTCCTGAACCGTCACCGTGCAAGGTTGGTAGCTACATATTCATCGAAGCAACTGGCCTAGAGTTCTTATTTTGTGGAGTAATTAACTTGCTTTTATGTTGGCGGCTCTAATTTCGGCTTAACTTTTATGAATGTTACTCTAGCTCTGGGTCTTGAACTACCGGCGGCTCTAATTTCGGCTTAACTTTTATGAATGAAGGATCTATCATACGCGGATGCTAGTGATGCTTGCGTGGATCATGAAGTCGACGTCAGGGTGAAGAAGGACGTGTCAATGGCATCATCAGGAGCAGTTCGAACCACGGCAGCCGGTAGAGTTTCCCGGCGGCGGCTTTCTCATGGGAAGCTGCAAAGGGTGGACACAGCGTTCCATCTGGATTATGATGGGCCTACAACCCATACCCCCACTCACAATTGATGCACGAGATGGCGCTGTTTTGTGATATATGCTCTTACTAGCTAGTTACCATCCTGATCTTATTATATCCAAAGTGATCAATGTATATGAGCGTTCCATCGAGACCTGATTATAAGGCAAAACGCCTCACGTCCTCCTTGACATGTCCACGTCCTTGTATGTCTGCAACCGATCTTGTTACTAGCATGTTTTTCTCTTTCAAAAAATGGAACATATCTCACAATATACTTATGCTTTGCTGTCCTTGTGACTTCTGTGTTCTGACTAGTAAAAAATGTAACAGATCTCACATATTTTTCAGCAATTCCGCCGCTGGTTAATCGTGGCCTACGGATCGGAATGCATCCCCGAAGCACCTAAACCGTAACATGTTTCCTCCGCCGCATTACACTTGACACGCTGTCATGCAACACATCACATAAATGGACTATAGTACAGTATATGAAATATATTCAGAGTGATTATAGCCGGCGAAGAACTATTAATGCACCGCCACTGATTCATTTTCCTAGTTTCATCCGTGTCACAATACTTGAGATGTAAAATCTTCAACAACGTCCTTCAAATAAAATCTTCGATAAGTTGATCATGCCGTTCATTCGACTAATAATATGGCTTGCAGACTTAGCCTGCATGGATGTGTTGAACAGAAGTAAATGTAAGCAATACTACTACAAAAAGAACTTGGGGCATTGATCCTGGTAATTTAGGACAGAAACTTCGCGTCAAGCAGACACAACAGTTCTAGCACACGCCGAGCTGGTTCCATCCCATGTAGCGCTTCCGAGCATGCTTCCGCAAGTCCCGCTGCGTCCGTGTCTCAGGACTAAAATAATACCATGCTATGTTATTCTGAATCAACAATTGCACGGCTGTGCTTCAAATCCCCCCAAGATTACACAAGTAACGAACCATGCACGGTCAATCACCCAAGAAGCTTCACGTGGAAACCGTTGACATTACAAGATCGCTGAAGTGAATTTCGATCGGTTTCTGCAACCGTGTGTCTAAATAAACTTGCGAACCCGAGGAGCTAGCAATCCATGTGCGTTGGGGGCACAAACTGCAAAAAGTAGTCCATGTCCCTCTGTCCAACTGTGAACAAAATATCTCCATCTTCCCAAGAATGTCCCCCCCGATCCTGAATCCTACCGGCAATTCACTACAAATAGTGCGGTTAACATGGCAGGAGCAATTGGGGCACAAACCATTGCTCCGAGAAAGACAGACATCCTATTCCCAACCTTGGATCCAAACAAAAACTAAACGGTGCATCTCCCTCATCCCAGGCAGTCCGTCGCTTGGCTTCCTAGCAGTTGCCACGCGCAGGTACTAGTGTAGCATGATTTCAACAAAAGCTCTCCGGCGTCCGAGAAATTGAAAGAATATAAATATGTACTATATCATACAAAAATATTTTTTGAAAAACAAGATTTTATAAAACTAGTAAATAACATGCTAATATTTATTTGCCCATATTTCTAGGTTTATTTTGCACAACATTATGTATTTTTTTTTTCACTTCAATCATTTTCGAACATCCAATAGGTTACTTGGATTATTCTGTTGTATACCATTTAATTTATTTTATATATTTACTTTAAAGTTTTAAAACCGTTACCTTTTATTTTTTTTAATTATATTTTCTCCAATTCTTTTGTGTTGTCTATACAACGATGTGTGTATAACATTACCATCGTACCTCGTAATATGATTTTTTTTTAATGTGTTAGAAACCAAAATGCGTTTGTTAATGAAATTTATTGTTTGTATTAATATGATCTTTATAGTGACATGCTTGACTTAGCACATGCATTTTGGATGTTAGCATGCATGCGGTCTTAATTAGTTGTGTTTATCTACTCACTCCGTTCATAAATAGATGATTTTTATGTGTCTAAAAATAGATGTATGTAGACATGTTTTAGTGTCTATATACATCCTCTTTTACACAAATGAAAGTCATATGTTTGTGAATGGAGAGAGTATGTAACAATTTTGTGAGATGTAGTGACTGCGGTATCCACAAAACACGGTGGATCTTGGGATCCAAGGAACCCGATTATTAGAGCATCTCAAGCAGGCGTCCAAAAAACTCGTGCGCTAAAAATGCTTTACAGCGCTATTTTAGCAGTTTTAGGGTGTCGTGGTGGATATTAAAAGGACCCTAGTATTGTCTTGGTAAAAGCAATCGGGTTCGTCCATATCCATATCGCGCGGGTATGGAAGCAAACAAGCACGAATCGATTGACTCAATCCATCCATTCAGCTAGTACACAAGCAGGCATCGATCCTAGGCTCCGTTTGTTTGGGCTTCGACTTCAGCTTTTGGGGTCTAAAAGCTATAGCCCAAACAAACAACAGCAGAAAGGAAAGTGCTGCCAAGAATCGCTGCGAGAAAATGCACTCAAAAAATGACAGCGAGTGAAAGCTGGGGCGGAGGTGCTTCCCGCAGATTCCCGAATTCGTTGGACCAAAATGCCCATCCAAAATTACACTGTTTTGCCACCACGCACTTACCCCTTTCTCCTAGAGGAGATGAACCCGCACGCACGCACCCGCAACTCACCTTCCCGCAAACGAGACCATGGCGCCCTAGGGTTTCCCTTCCGCCGCCGCCCTCGCCCCCGCCACCGGCGTAACCCCTCCGTGCTCCGTCCTCGCCCCAGCCCCGCCGTTCCCTGCACCCGCAGCTCACATTTCCGCATCGAAACCATGTCGCCCTAGGGTTCTCTTCCGCCGCCACCGCCGCCGACGCCGCCGTATCCCCTCCGAGCCCCGTCCAAGTCCCCACCCCCGTAGTTTCCCCTCCAGCCCCGCCGCTCCCTGCCCCCGCCTCCGCCCTTTCCCCTCTAGTCCGGCCGTTCTCTGCCAATGTCGTTGGAGGGAGGAGACGTCGTCCCGAGCAAGGTCTTCCCTGCCGCGTCTCCTCCAAATCGAACGACGCCGTCGCCCCTCCCGCGTCCGGCCATCTTCCATCGACGTCCCTGTGTTGTCTCCGTCCCTTCCTCGAGCCGCCTGGGCATTGGAGCTGCCTCCGTTCGACCAGTACGGACGAACTCCATCGGCGAGGAACTCCATCAGTCTTTTTTACTTGTGTATTTTTTGCAGTTTGGACCATGTCTGGACAGATGTGTGTATAGATAAATTAATGAACTGTCAAATATGTGCCCGTTACAATCTCAAAAAAAATGTGCTGGTTACATCTTGGACATAATTGTTGATCAAATTTTTGATTTGACATTCGATATAGATAATTGATATCAAATATGTGGTGGTTACAGGTATGGATAGATTTACATGTTGAAAGTGCAAACGCGCTTAAATCATCTTGTTTTGGTGTTTGTTAACAACACATGTGCTGTTAAAGGTGTTGATGTATTTCAGGGCTAAATCAACTTATTTGTTATCGTGGTGTGATGTTGCAAAAAGGAGCAAGTCATCAAGATTTCTGGTTGCTGGAGTTTTCTCCAGGCCGGAGTCTCCGGTCTCCCTGACCGGAGTCTCCGGTGTGGAGATTTCGCCTTCGCATTTTCTCTTGGTCAGTTGGTGTCTCGCACTGCATCCACACCGGAATGTTTCCGGAGTCTCCGGTGTGGAAACTTCCTCTCAAGAAACTGCTAAGGAAAGGCTGGTGTCGCGTGCTGTACTCGCACCGGAGACTTACCGTAGACTTACCGGAGTCTCCGGTGTGACTGATATCTAATCGATTCACTCGACCCCAGACTCCCTCTGTGCCAACCCGCAGCGACAAGACCGAGTCTCCGGTCCCCCTGTCCGGAGTCTCCTGACTGAAGTTTTTCTGAAGAAGGCCAAGTGCTGCCCAGCTGGTGTCGCGTGCTGCATCCAGTCCGGAGGGACACCGGAGACTGTCTGGAGTCTCCGGACCAGACCGGAGTCTCCGGCCTTCACTCCGGAGTCTCCGGTGTAAACTCGCCAGATCTGCTCCAACGGCTCTTTGACTTTATGAGGGGTATAAATACCCCCTCCCCTCCACCTACCTCCAGTTAGCTCGTCCAGAATTAAAGTCACCATTGTTGGAGCTCACCCACCTTGCTAGATCTCTCAATCCAACCACCCAAAAGCCTTGATCTTTGGAGGATTGAAGGAGAAGGCCCCGATCTACGTCTTCACCAACGGGATTTCATTTCCCCTCTCTTTTGCTTGAGGGATCTTTGCCTAGGGTTTCCTCTTGTGGAGAACCTAGGCTTCTTGCTACTCTTGGTGATTTGTGAGTGTTGGGAGCCCCCAATTAAGTTGTTGGTGTGTGCCCCAAACTTGTTTATAAAGGACTCGATCCCCGCCTCAAAGGGGTTCAATAGTGGAAGGTGAACTAGGACTTTGTGGCGGAAGTTCATCGGAGAATAGGGTGAGGCCTTAGTGGCGTTGAGTAGGCCTTCGTGGCGAGCTCACACCCCTCCAACGAGACGTACTCCCTTAACAAGGAGGAACTCGGGAATACATCGTGTCTCCGCGTCCCCCATCGGTTACCTCATTCCCTTATCCTTACTTGTTGTACTTGATGCATTAATTATTGTACTAGTTGCATTTATTGCTTTCCTTGTCATATAGGTAAATTCACCCTAGTTGCACTATTTAGAGAATTTACCTTTGTGTCAAGCCTAAACCGAATTAAAAATTAAAATTCGTCATAGCACCTATTCACCCCCCCCTCTAGGTGCCCATACTTTACTTTCAATTGGTATCAGAGCCTCGGCTCTTGTATCGGGCTTAACCGCCTAAGAGTTCTAGTATGGGAGATGATTTGGATACCAAACCGTCCGTTGGCAAGGTGACCATGGATGATTTCAATGCATTGAGAAATTCATTGACCTCATCCATAGACACCAAATTTGATGAGTTGCGTCAACTCATGACACAAGTCCTCAAAGCCAAAGGAGCGGAGGTAGTCGAATCTTCTCTTCCGGAAGTTAATCCAGAGGGTGCCAAGAATGTGGTAGAGGATGATCTACCTAAAAATGCTTCCGCCGAACAATCCGCTAAGTCGGGCACGGAAGGAGGTGGAGGATTTCATGCCGTTCCCGGAAGTTATTCTCCCGATCCTCCCGTTCCTCATCCCCATATAATCCCTAGAGGAGATCCACCTAAAATTGATGCTTTTTCTTTTCGTGAATGGCAATACTACATGGAGACTCACTTGAACTCTTCTTGTATAGATCTTTGGAGGATCACTCGTGACGGATACAAGCCATTTGATCCCAAGAATCTCACAAGAAGAGAAGCCGTAGATTGCCAACTCAACTACACCGCCTTGTCCATTCTTCAACAAGACATGGGTCCCAACCACATGCCGCATCTTCAACATTTCTCCACCGCCAAAGAAACATGGGATGCACTAGTCATCATGTTCGTTGGGAATGAGAGCATGCAAAGAAATCGGTATGACGCCTTGACCATGTTGACATGTATCAAAGACTCAAAACTCTTGCCACCGCCTTCTCTAGTGCGGGTGCCAAGTATATTGACGATGCTTGGATCAAGAGAAAGTACATGATTTCCGTGATGCCTTTTGAGGGCACGGACTTGAAGAGCATTCAAGGAAGACATGATTTTTCCTCCATGAACTCAACTCAAGTGATGCAAGAATTGTGTTCCTACAAGGTGCAAACCAAGAATGCTCTTGACAACCGTGCTAGGGCCATTGGAATGCACCAAGGAGCATCCGTTGCTTTGAAGGACAAGGCTTTGTCAAGAGAGGTTGAGAATGAAGAAGATGGAGATGAGGTGTTGCCTCCTTTGAAGGAACAAGACTATGATCCCGTTCTAAAGGATCTCATTGCTCTCACTGTGCAAAAGTTTTGGAGCAATCCTCCCAAGGGCAAGAGATTTGTTGAGGAGAAGACAAGGTCTTGCTATGGAAATGATGGAGCTCAAAAAGTGAGGTCTTGCTTCAATTGTCAAGATAAGCATCACTTCATTGCGGAGTGCCCTTATGAGAATATAGAGCTCCATAGTGGCAAGCTCATTCGCAAGGACAAGTCCAAGGTTGAGTACAAGAAACCTCACTTCAAGAAGAAGCCTTTCAACAAGAAGTCTCCCACCAAGTTTGTGCTCTTGACTCAAGAGGAGTATGATTCCGGGAGTGATGAAGAAGAAGAAACCACAAGTGAAGTGGCCGCTCTAGCTATTGCTTCTACTCCAACATCTTCATCCCTCTTCGAATCCCCCAATGACGATCTCCCTCAACGTAATGCCAAGTGCTTCATGGCTAAGGCCACGGAGGTATCACTTTCCCCCAACTCTAAGACCCCTAGTGAACTAGAACATCTTGCTAGTCTTAGAGAAGAAGAAAGGGTCTCCTAGGACCGCTTTATGTCTAACATGCAAGGGGAGACCAAGAAGTACGTTGAGTATCTCATGAGGCAATTGGGAGAGGCCCAAGATGCTCTTGAGAAGAAAGGTGAGGTTGAGAGAAGGGATGCGGATGAAATTGCATCTCTCTCTATGACTCTTGAGGAAGAGCATGATGGTAGAGTTTCTCTAGAGGATGAACTTGAATCTATTGAATTAACTCATAATGAACTTGTCTCAAACATCACTAAGGAACGTGATCTTGCTATTGCTAAATATAAAAAGGCTAAAAAGGATAAGGTCGAGTTTGGGACTGGTCATGGTAAACTAACCGAGGAGTTTGAAAAGCTAACCAAGGCTCACAAAGCTTTGGAAAGCCAACACTCATCCCTCAAAGAGTTGCATGAACAACTTCAAACTCAACTTAATCAAACTAACAATGCTAGCACCTCTACTTCTTCTTGTGATCATGCAAATATTATTGAGGAAAATGCTTGGTTGAAGGATGAGCTAGCAAGGCTCAAGGGTAAAGACCCACAAGTTGTGAAGTTTGTGACCCCTTCCCCACAAGTGGTTGCCCTTAACTCTAATGCGGTCATTGCTAGACCACAATTGAGTGAACCAAGGCAACAAGTGGGCAAGCAAGGTCTAGGATATGTAGCCAAGAAGAAGAACAACAAGAAGAAGATCAAGAAGAAGACCAACAATGGTGCTTCGAGTGGTGTTGTCATTAGGGACAACACTACTCCTAGTACACCCGCTCAAGCAAACAACATTGCCTCGAGTAGTAGTGTCATTAGGGACAACACTACTCGTAGCATATCCGCGGGAACTAAAAATCCACACCATTTCTTATATGTTGATTATTATGGTGTTGTGCAAGCTAAATATGTTGGTCCTATTGAGGGTTTCATTGACTATACTATTTGGGTTCCAAAGACCCTTGTTGCTAATATGAAGGGACCCATCTCGGGTCCTAACACTAGTCAATGATCTCTTGCAGGGCTATGCTTCCGGTGGGACTAAATGGATTCTCGATAGTGGATGCACTAATCATATGACCGGAATCAAAGAGCTTGTGACGGAGTTGCGACCAAATGACATCCAAGCAACCGTCACTTATGGAGACTCGTCCAAGTCTAAGGTATCCGGGTTCGGCAAGGTTGTGGTGGCTCCCGATATAACTATCGTGAACGTCATGCTTGTCGAATCCCTTGGTTGCAATTTACTTTCCGTCCGCTCTCTTGGAAAGATGGGTTTTTCCGTCTTTTTCGATGGTGATATTGTGGTCCTTTTGAGGAGCAAGACTCTTGACGTTGCTCACTTGGGACATGTTGAAAATGAGTTGTTCGTGGTGGAATTTTCGAAGTCAACCAACTCTCAAGCAATGTGTCTTTTCGGGAAGGCGGACTTGGGATGGTTGTGGCATCGCCGCCTATCCCATGTCAACATGAGAACTTTGCAAAGTCTTCACAAAGGTGGCCTTATTGTCGGACTAAAAGAAAATGTTTCCTTTTCAAAGGATCGCGTTTGTAGGTCGTGTGTTGAAGGGAAGATGCATGACACCGTGCAAAAGGCCAAGACTATTATCTCATCAAAGAGGATCTTGGAGCTCCTCCATGTTGATCTCTTTGGTGCCGTGCCCGAGGCAAGTCTTGGTGGAAAGAAGTATTGCTTGGTGATTGTCGATGATTACTCAAGATACACTTGGGTTTATTTCTTCAAGTGCAAGAGTGAAACTCAACAAACCAACATCGACTTCTCCAACAAAGTGCAACGTCAACACAATGTGCAAATCATGGCTATTAGGAGTGATAATTGCTCGGAGTTCAAGAACTATACATTGAATGAATTTCTTAGTGAAGAAGGCATTCGTCATCAATACTCCGCCACTTACACTCCTCAAGAAAACGGTGTTGCCGAAAGGAAGAATCGCACCCTCTTGGATATGGCAAGGACCATGTTGGAGGAGTACTCTTCTCCCCAATATTTATGGGCCGAGGCCATATCCACCGCATGCCACTCCTCCAACCGCCTCTACATCCGCAAAGGCTTGGACAAGACCCCATATGAGATCCTCACCGGCAACAAGCCCAACGTCTCCTACTTCCGTGTATTCGGTTGTAAGTGCCTTTATTTGATCAAGGGTGTTAGGTTGTCTAAATTTCAATCCAAAACTATCGAGGGTATTTTTGTTGGTTACGGTGCCGAATCCCACACTTATAGAGTCTATGACAAAACTTCTCGGATTGTCATAGAATCTTGTAGTGTGGCTTTCGAGGAAAATGATGGCTCCCAAGTGGCGCAATTCCATGTTTCTAATGTAGATGTTGAAATACCTCAAGAAGCCATAGGAAGGATGGGTGTGGGATTTTTCCGCCCCATTGAGGGACACCTTATGGCGACTCGAGAAGGACTATGCTCTACACAAGTGGAGCCCTCCTCTACAATAGAAGAACAAGCCAAGGAGCCAACTATTACACCTAACCAAGAACATGTTCAAGACCCTCCTCTCATTGACCAAGTGACTCCGCAAGTCGTACCCACTCCTCTCACTAATGCGAGTCAAGGTCAAGGCCAAGATCAACCATCCTCTTCATCCTCTCCTCAAGTTGAAGCAAGTGTTGAAGATATTGTTGATGATGATGATGATGATCAAGGCCAAGTTGGTCAAGATGGGGACCCAAATGATCAAGATGATCAAGTGATCCCTCCCCGCAATAATGAGGAGATCGAAGCCCGTCGCATCAAAAGGATAAGAAGAGCTTTGAAGCAAATTGCTCAAGACAACAAGGTCTTGGAAGATGTTCAAACTCGAAGATCCACAAGAAGGCAATTGGCTCATTTTTGTGAACATCAAGCTCATATCTCTATGGTGGAACCTAAGAAAGTGTATGAAGCTCTTGAGGACTCCGATTGGGTTGAAGCTATGCATGATGAGCTCAATAAATTTGAGCGCAACAAAGTTTGGAGATTGGTTGAGAAGCCCAAAGATTGCCACAATGTTATTGGCACTATGTGGATTTTCAAGAACAAGCAAGATGAGCATGGCATTGTCATTAGGAACAAGGCAAGATTGGTTGCTCAAGGTTACACCCAAGTTGAAGGCATTGACTTTGATGAAACCTACGCACCCGTGGCTCGCCTTGAGTCCATCCGTATCCTCCTTGCTTATGAATCCTCTCATAATTTCAAATTGCAAAAAATGGATGTGAAAAGTGCTTTCTTGAATGGTCCACTAAAAGAGGAGGTATATGTTAAGCAACCTCCGGGGTTCGAGAATCTCAACTTTCCTAACCACTTTTACAAACTTGACAAGGCTCTCTATGGTCTCAAACAAGCACCTCATGCTTGGTATGAGCACCTTAGGGAGTTGTTAGATGATCGTGGTTTCGAAGTTGGGAAGATTGACCCCACTCTCTTCACCAAGAGAGTAAAGGGAGAGCTTTTCATATGCCAACTATATGTGGACGGTATCATCTTTGGCTCAACTAACCAAGCTTTCAATAATGAGTTCTCTAAGCTTATGACTGACATGTTCGAGATGTCTATGATGGGAGAGCTTAAATTCTTCCTTGGCTTTGAGATCAAGCAATTGGCTCGTGGGACCTTCATTTCTCAAGCCAAGTATACCCAAGATATGATCAAGAGGTTTAATTTCCAAGATGCTAAGATCAAGACATCTCCTATGCAAGTCAAGTGCCACCTATCTCGTAATCCAAAAGGGAGTAAGGATGTGGATCAAAAGTTGAATCGTTCTATGATTGGTTCTTTGCTCTATCTTTGTGCATCTAGGCCCGATATCGTTTTGCGTGTAGGTGTGAGTGCAAGGTAACAAGCGGCTCCTAAGGATAGACATTTAATGGCGGTCCATAGGATCTTCCGTTATTTGGTTCATACCCCAAGATTTGGTTTGTGGTACCCAAAGGGGGCACATTTTTCTCTCAATGGCTACACGGATTCCGATTGGGCGGGTGATCAAGATGATAGGAAGTCTACTTCCGGGGCTTGCCAATTTCTTGGTAGGTCCCTAGTGAGTTGGTCCTCCAAGAAGCAAAATTGCATATCTCTCTCCACCGCCGAAGCCGAGTATGTTGCCGCCGCAAGTGCATGCACTCAATTGTTATGGATGAGGCAAACTCTCAAGGAATATGGAGTTCATTTGGATAAGGTGCCTCTTTTGTGTGACAATTAAAGTGCCATCAAGATTGTATACAATCCGGTGCAACATACAAGGACCAAACACATTGAGATCCGCCACCACTTCATCCGTGACCATGTGGCAAGAGGAGACATTGCACTATCTTATGTGCCCACCAAGGACAATCTTGCGGATATTTTCACGAAGCCACTTGATGATGCAAGATTCTTGTTCTTGAGGAATGAACTAAATGTGATTGATTCAAGGAGTTTGACTTGAAGATCTTGCACACACCCCTATAGATGAAACGTGTTCGAGTTTAGATGTAGGCATGGACATATGGGTAGTGTTATCCTAAAACATTGGGTTCTCCCTCGCCCATTATGCCCAAAGCAAAAATTCATTGTGATCTCTCTTTTTCTAATGTTGAATTGTGAGCTTCAATGTTGAGTAATGGCAATGCCCCCAAGATATATCTTCGCGGTTGCATACCATGAACTCTTACATGGTGTCCTAGGCCACCAACCTCTTCTTTGAAGAGTTGGTTCTTATTTGCGGGTTTTGGCATTTTTGGAGGATGTACTCAATATTTGCTCTTTTTGTGTTTTTCTCGGTGTTCTTGAGTACAAGCTCCCTCCCTGTTGCTGTTCTTATATTTTCCTTGCCAAAACCCATCATAAAGCAAAATCTATTGTTTCTTGCACTTCATGTCCTCTTTTGGGGGTTTTTCTGGCGAAGGTCCGGAGACTTCGGTCCACCACACCGGACACTCCTGCCAGTCCGGAGACTCCGGTGTTAAGATCGGAGACTCCAGTGTGCGGTTTGCAGTATATAATCTGGGGGCTGAGGGAAGTTAGGGTTTCATTCCCCACTTCCCCCACGCCCCCCAAAGACTTGTTGCGCCGCCGCCGTCACCAGGAGCACCTCCCGGTCGTTTCCCACCGCCGGGAACCGCCTCCCTCGCTTCCCCTTGCTTCTCCCATCTGTGGGAGGCACAATGACCGACCAAGGCGACAAGGGTACCACTTCTCCTCCTCGTTTTTGCTTGTTTTTGTCCTAGATCTAAAAATCTAGGTAGTTTTGTGTTGGAGAAGTTGCACCTGCTGTTGGTAGCATCACCCTGGCTAGTTAAATTTGTGTAGGAACTGCTAGAATCTCCTGTAGAACATTTGTGTTTGATCCATATTCTCTGTTGACGATCAGTTCGGAGACTCCGGTGTCAGTCCGGAGACTCGGGTCTGCCAGACCGGAAACTCCGGTGTGAATCTTCCAGAAATGTTCTCACTTGCTTCTGTCTTGTTCCTGCACCTTTTTGGACATGAATGCTCATTTTGGCTTTCTCTGTTGTGGTGTTTTCTGTTTTTGTGTATGCATTCAGGAAAAAGGGTGAAGTCAAAGTCCTCAAACCCCAACAAGCGAGCTTACCGTGGTCACTCCCGTAACTACCTTGTCACTGATGAAGCCACTGGTAGATATGGCTAGAAGAACACCTTTGAGTCTGAGAGGCGTCAGAAAGAGAAGCATGAGGCTAGGCAGAGGGCTGAAGTGGCGAAGAAGGCCAGGTTTGACAGGATCACCTCTGTGGCCTCCATGATCAAGAAGGAGTACAGGATCATGTGGGCTCGTCCTTTCTTCACCATGGTCCGCACTGCTGAGTCTGCCCATTATTGGAGGAGGGAGTCTGAGTTGATCATGCAGGAGATTTACTCACAGTTCAGGCAGCCCGTATGTCCGCAGAAAGTTCTGGACTTAGCTGATCTCAGCAGTTCTCAGTATTTTGAGGAGGCTATCTGGATCACAAGGAAACTGGGCCTTGAGCATCTTGTGGGCATTCAGCAGAACTACAATGCCCCTACCATTCAGTAGTTCTTTGCCACTGTCACCTTTGATGAAAATGATGATGTCACTTTGAGATGGATGTCTGGTACTGTTGAGTGTGAGTCCTCTATGAGACGCTTTGCTGAGCTTCTTGGGTACCGTTGGGGAGAAGGGAGTGGCCACCGCATGCACATTCACGGAGTGGCTTATGACAAGAAGCGCATGGCTCTGATGTATGAGAAGCTCTCCAGCACCGGCACTGCTAAGGATCTCAGGAGGGTTTACAACATCTGTCTTCACCTCTTTCGATGCAACATTGCTCCCAAGGCCGGGAATGTGGATGCTATTCGTGGTGGCCTTGTGAACCTTCTCTACCAGGCCTTCCAGTGTCACCTTGCTGGCCCTGATGGAGAGGGTTTCGAGATTGATGTGATGCACTTCATCAAGGAGGAGATTTACTCAGCTATGATCGAGATCAAGAAAGTGCCTGTGTATGCTCCCTATGTGATGAGACTCATCCTTGATCAGCTTCCTGGCTTGGCTGCCGACACTGAGCATCCTGTGGGCTCTCTCCAGATTCTGTCCTCCCACCTTCATAATGATGACACTCCCATGGGGGACGCTGAGGCGCCCTGTCGCTCTAGGAGGAAGAATGCTGATCCTCCCTGTCGCCGCTCTAGCAGGGAGGAGACTCAGGATGAGATGAAGAAGCTTACTTGGTTCCAGCGCAACATTTTGTGCATGACTATCGCGGTTCACAAGGAGAACCATGTGGCCTATAAGGAGAGGCGTGAGCTGAAGAAGACGATCTCCAAGCTGCATGACCACGCTGGACTTGGAGCTACTCCTCCTATGGGTACTCCTCCTACTACTCCACCCACTCCTCCCACCGCTTCAGTGACTATGTCATATGAGGGGTGGAACACTGATCAGTTTCCGTGGGGTGACTTTGAGGATGTCACCTCGGCTCCTTCCTCTTCGACCCACCATGCCAGGGCTCCTGAGATTGAGGAAGATGAACATGTTGAGGAAGAAGAACATGTTGGTGATGAGGATGAGGACCTTTCGGTCTTCAACACTGGTTCTGATGCTGAGGATGATGAGGGAGAAGACGAGGGAGAAGATGATGATGAGGAGGTCACAGACCCGGTGGATGACGACGACGATGCCGAGGATGATGACTATGAGGATGATGACTGAGCCCTTGGGTTGCGTAGTGCTCTTTGCCCCTTTTTGGTGTCTCGATGCCAAAGGAGGAGAAGTAGCTTTGTCTTCTCCACTTTGCATGGGTTGCTTTGCTTTATTTGCTTCAGAACACAAGTCTTTGAACTTGATTTGCCCTTTTTGGCTTGTGTTCCCGTTATCTTAGTCGCTTTGCTTTTTTAGTGAACAATGGTTGTGTTTTATGTGTGAGACCTCGTGGTGAAGCTATCCTTTTATATTATTATTCATTATGCTTTATCTATTGTCTCTATACATGTTTGTATTATTGTTCACATATGTTTACTCCTGAAGGTCTTTGTTTGTAAAATATAGGGGGAGCTCACTTTGTGAGTGCTCTATCTTTTTCAAACATAGCCTAGCTGTGATTTTATTGCAAATATGTGTGTTGTCATCAAACACCAAAAAGGGGGAGATTGAAAGTGCAAACGCTCTTAAATCATCTTGTTTTGGTGTTTGTTAACAACACATGTACTGTTAAAGGTGTTGATGTATTTCAGGGCTAAATCAAATTATTTGTTATGGTGGTGTGATGTTGCAAAAAGGAGCAAGTCATCAAGATTTCTGGTTGCTGGAGTTTTCTCCAGGCCGGAGTCTCCGGTGTGGAGATTTCGCCTTCGCATTTTATCTGGGTCAGTTGGTGTCGCGCACTGCATCCACACCGGAATGTTTCCGGAGACTGTCCGGAGTCTCCTGTGTGGAATCTTCCTCTCAAGAAACTGCTAAGGAAAGGCTGGTGTCGCGTGCTGTACTCGCACCGGAGACTTACCGGAGTCTACGGTGTGACTGATATCTAATCGATTCGCTCGACCCCAGACTCCCTCTTTGCCAACCCGCAGCGACAAGACCGGAGTCTCCGGTCCCCCTGACCGGAGTCTCCGGATTGAAGTTTTTCTGAAGAAGGCCAAGTGCTGCCCAGCTGGTGTCGCGTGCTGCATCCAGTCCGGAGGGACACCGGAGACTGTCCGGAGTCTCCGGACCAGACTGGAGTCTCCGGCCTTCACTCCGGAGTCTCCGGTGTAAAATCGACAGATCTGCTCCAATGGCTCTTTGACTTTATGAGGGGTATAAATATCCCCTCCCCTCCACCTACCTCCAGTTAGCTCGTCCAGAATTAAAGTCACCATTGTTGGATCTCACCCACCTTGCTAGATCTCTCAATCCAACCACCCAAAATCCTTGATCTTTGGAGGATTGAAGGAGAAGGCCCCGATCTACGTCTTCACCAACCGGATTTCATTTCTCCTCTCTTTTTCTTGAGGGATATTTGCCTAGGGTTTCCTCTTGTGGAGAACCTAGGCTTCTTGCTACTCTTGGTGATTTGTGAGTGTTGGGAGCCCCAAATTAAGTTGTGGGTGTGTGTCCCAAACTTGTTTGTAAAGGACTCGATCCCCGCCTCAAAGTGGTTCAATAGTGGAAGGTGAACTAGGCCTTTGTGGCGGAAGTTCATCGGAGAATAGGGTGAGGCCTTAGTGGCGTTGAGTAGGCCTTCGTGGCG
Organism: Alopecurus myosuroides; assembly: GCA_028641055.1. Classification (NCBI taxonomy): domain Eukaryota; kingdom Viridiplantae; phylum Streptophyta; class Magnoliopsida; order Poales; family Poaceae; genus Alopecurus; species Alopecurus myosuroides. The sequence goes on from CM054059.1 coordinate 155,084,315, forward strand.
AGCTCACACCCCTCCAACGAGACGTACTCCCTTAACAAGGAGGAACTCGGGAATACATCGTGCCTCCGCGTCCCCCATCGGTTACCTCGTTCCCTTATCCTTACTTGTTGTACTTGATGCATTAATTATTGTACTAGTTGCATTTATTGCTTTCCTTGTCATATAGGTAAATTCACCCTAGTTGCACTATTTAGAGAATTTACCTTTGTGTCAAGCCTAAACCGAATTAAAAATTAAAATTAGTCGTTGCACCTATTCACCCCCCCTCTAGGTGCCCATACTTTACTTTCACATGTCAAAACAAAAGTCAGGCAACAAAAATTTCGATTTACATGTCAAAAGCAAGAAGCCAAAAGCCCAAAAGCCTAACAATTAAAAAGTTGTTTATAATTAATTTAGCAAAGAAACAAGATAAATTGAGATAATTTAACCTTTAAACATGGCAACTATGTTAAAAAAGTGTCAGAATTAGCTAATTTGTTTCGAATCATAAATTATACAAGTTCTTCAGCATTCAGACATTTCATCCTTCAATCTAAGAACAACAGCCATCAACAGCAGTCTTGCCAAACATCAAATCTCAGAATCCAACAGCTGCTTCCCACAACTAATTTTTAACAGCTCACAAGCTACAGCTGATTCTCAACAGCAGCAGCCGAAACAAACAGCTCCTAGCACATACATCGATCAATTAAGCAAGCACACAAGCTCCTCAAATGGATCGATGGATTAAGCTAGCACAAGCGAACCTGCCCGCGCGCTGAGGAGCTGCAGCTCGCCGGCCGCGCCTCACCCGCCCACGCGAGGCGTGCGTCCGTGCCCGCGACGGCGGGAGAACGGAGGCGGAGCGATTCCGGCCAGTTGGTATTGGATATTTATATGGGCTGAACCACTTAGCCTAACTAAGACCAATAAATTGCTAAAATTGTCATGGCCCATTCATGAATAATAGAAGTGGGGAGTGGGACTAGAGTTTAGTCCCATATTGCTAGTTTGGAGAGGATGGAACCATCTTATAAGGTGAGCCATTCTAACTCATGTATGAATTGGCAAGCAAGAGGAGAGGTGTACCACGCACGCGCTCCTCCTCCGTCGCCCGCCTCGCCTCGTCATGCCGCGCCGCAAGTTGCGGGAATGAGCCGAGCGGAGGGATCGTGGAACCGAACCGACTCGGACGTGGAGTCACGCCCACGTCTCTCCCAGCCCGCAGTATAAATACACGCATATGATAAACTCTAGCCGCTACTTCGTCATATGGTTTCGCACCGTTCCGAACCACTGCGCCGCCAATCAAGACTTCTCCATCCCTCCTTCCGGCGTGCACCGCGAGAAGGGACAACAGGCCTCCGGAACCCCCGCCTCTTGTGATCCTGTACGGGAGAGGGGCGATCAGGTTTTTGGGAAGCGCACTCGCGCGACTGCTGACGACGACTACTTCCCCAACGCCGATTTCTTTCCCGACCTCGGCAACCTCTTCATCAACGACATGGGCGACAACATGGACAACAACACAGGCGGTGCCGCTACCGCTGCATCGTACGTACCTCTATTTCATCTGTATGAGATATTACTGGAATTCATATGTCTAGTTCTTGCTATAGATTGGATCGGTCTGTCTACTGTACTAGATCTAGATATTTGCATGATTACTATATTTGCTACTATCTTAATTTATCGGATGCTATTTCGAATTAAATTATATGCTAAATTGCTTATATATTCAACAGTTGGGTGCCGCGATTTGGCCAGCGGGTTGTTGCAGCGGGCAGGCGGAAGTTTCAGGATGGTCGTTGGCTCCTCCGCGGCCGATTTTCCCCTCTAGCGCATCAAAAAATAGCTTTTTAACCGGCGCTATTTTAACCTTTTTTTTAGCAAAAGAACCCCTCGTCGATTTCATATAAAGAAACCACCAAGTTTTATAAAATCAACTTAAAAAGAAAAAGGAAAAAGCAAGGAAAAAAGCAAAAAGGGGATCTAGAGTTTGTTTATTACAACACAAGGAAAGGGGGAAAAGTACAACACGGAACATACTACAAAACCCAACTCCAATGGCTAGAGAGTAACGAGAACGACACAGCCTCCTGCTGGTCGAAATCTCCCTCAGCCACTTGTAATTCTTGGTTTGTTGATCGCCCACCCATGGTTTCTTGAGTAAACCTCTCTGAGCACCACCAGGATTGATCTTGCTTTTTCTGCAACAACGTCCAGCTGCTGATTAGAGAAACAAGGTTGTATATTACTTCTGCAGGATTAGTAAGGATCTTCCTATTAAAGCACACATCATTTCGAGTTTTCCAAATCGTCCAGCAAACAAATGCGCTTCCACCGAGCATAATCTTCTGCTGTCTTGGAGGAAAGAGATTTAGCCAATAAATAGTCATGTCAGCAACATTACCAGGTGGTCTAGAAAACCCCAGTGCGCAGACTACAATCTTCTAGACCAGCCTAGAAAGCGAGCTGTGGAAGAGGAGGTGATCTACAGTCTCATCTGCCATACAGAAAAAGCATTGTTTATTACGAGTCCATCATGTTTTACCCAGGTTGTCTTTTGTCAGAATCCTGTTCTTGACAGTGAGCCAAATGAACACATTGACCTTCAGAGGAATCTTAATTTTCCACCGAAATTTCTGGGGGCAAATTCCATTTGATCTTAACAGAGAGTAAAGTTCACTAACTTTGAACATTCCAGAGTTGCAAATTTTCCACTTCAAGCCATCCTCCTCATCAGTCAAGTGAGAAGCATCAACAGTCTGTTTCATGTCCTCAAATTGAGACAAGAACTCCCCTCACAGAGTTCCTCTAAATCTCAATACATTCCAACCTCCAACTTTTATAGAGCTAACTAAGATGTTTTTGTCAAAACAGATGTGGAAGAGCCTAGAATACTGTATTTGCAGTGGTGAATTTTTCACCCAATAGTCTTGCCAGAATAGTGTTTTCTCCCCATTGTTAGTAATTCTTTGAGCATATTGTTGAAATATTGAGTTTGCTTTCATCAGCCCCTGCCAGAAGTGTGAACAATCAGGAGCAGCAGTAGCCTGGGCTAGCACTTTGTTTGAGAGATATTTTTTGGTTAGCAGTTCCTGCTAGGGACCTTTGGAGGTTTCTAATTTTCGTAACCATTTACACAATAGGCCGGTGTTCATAGTTTCTAAGTCTAACACCCCAAGCCCACCACAGTCTTTAGGACTACAAACTGTAGCCCAATCAACTAGGTGATACTTTTTAGAATTCTCAATCTCTTGACAAATAATTCTTTTCCTGTAAATTTCCCACTTCTTAATTGTCCCTTTAGGAGCTTCCAGGAAGGAAAGCATATGTAGGGGAAGGCTAGATAAGCAAGCATTAACCAGGGTGACTCTGTCTCCATAAGAAATGAGTTTTCCTTTCCACCCAACGAACTTACCTGCAAATTTGTCATCAATAGATGCCCATTGAGACATTGCTAGTCTCTTTTAATCAATAGGGATACCAAGGTATTTCATGGGAAGCTTAGCTGTCACACAGGTGAAAATCTCAGTATATTGGGTTTCCCTCTGGTCTGCATCCCCTAGACTGTAGACTTCACTCTTGTGAACGTTTATTTTCAGTCCAGAGAGTTGTTCAAACATACAAAGGATGAATTTGATATCCTAGCATCCTCCAAATCATCTTCAAGCAGGAGTATTGTGTCATCAGCATATTGCAGGATTGAGATCCCCCATCCACTAGGTGAGGTATCAATTCTGAGATTATGCCTTGATCCTTAGCTTTGTTGATCATCAAGGCCAAACCATCTCCAACAATGTCAAACAGTAAAGGAGCAATAGGATCTCCCTGTCTAACACCTGCATGTGTAGGGAAATAGGGTCCTATGCAATCATTAACCTTAATGGCTACTCTACCTCATCTCATAGTCTCCATGACCCAATCTGAGAATTGGTCTCCAAACCCTTTGTCTTTCATCATTTGAAGCAGAAAATTCCATTTGACTTTGTCATAAGCTTTCTAAAAATCAATTTTGAGGAGAACTCGAGGCAGTTTCTTATGGTGCATCTCATGAATAGTTTCATGAAGAAGCACAATGCGCTCCATGATGAATCTATCCTTGATGAATGTTGTTTGATTTTCAGCAATCACTTTATGAATGACCTTACGCAGCCTATTGGCCAGAGATTTTGTTAGTCTTTTATAACTAACATTAAGAAGGCAGATAGGTCTGAATTTCTGTATAACCAAAGCATCAGGTGCCTTTGGTATCAAAGTTATCACTCCATGGTCGAGTCTCTCCATGGGGAGTCTACCTTGGTGAAAGGCATCAAACATATATTTAAGATTAAACTTAATGATGTACCAAAAGTCTTGATAGAATTTTGCTGGCAGGCCATCAGGACCAGCAGCTTTAAAATGCTTAAGACTAAAAACCACTTCTTTAATTCCATCAAGCTCAAAAGGGGTTGTGAGCATTTCCACATCATCTGCAGCTAGCTTGTCACAGTCTAGGCTCTTAAGTCTCAAATTATTCCTAGAGGAGTGTTCAAAGAGGGTTTTGTAGTAATCAGTAACATGTTTTATTAAGTTATCATCACCAAAGATCTCTTCTCCATTGTTGTGCAGCACAGAGATATGGTTCTTCTTCCTCCTCCCACTGGCCTTCATATGAAAGTACTTAGTATTTCCACCCCCCTCAAGCAAGTACTTTTCCTTATCTCTCTGTCTCCATTTAATCGCTTCATCTCTAAGGAGTTTTTTGAGTTTTCCATGGAGGGACAGCTGTAGTTCTCTTTCTGTGGGGATTAAAGGAGAAATTTCAGCCTTCTTGTCCAGCATGTCTAGCTGAGCTATGAGGCTCTGTTTCTCCTTTCTATATACCCCTTCTACATTAAAGTGCCACCCCTTGACATCTCTCCTAAATCTCCTGCACTTCTCCTTCCACTTGTTAATGTCATGCAAATTTAAGGTTCTCTTAGTCCAGCTTTTCTCTACTATTTCCTTGAAACCCTCTCTCTCTCTCTAGCAAAGCTAATATCTAAACAGATTAAAGTGCTGTGGGGGAGTTCCACACAAGAGAAGGAGGGGAACATGGTCTGAGACTTCTCGGCTCATCCTGTCACAGTGGCAAGGGGAAAAGCTGAAGCCCACTCAGGAGAAACTAGAATCCTATCTAATTTCTCAAAGGTGGGTTCAGGAGGATTGTTTGGCCAAGTAAAGAGTCTACCAAGAATTTTAAGTTCTTTTAATCCATTAATATCTATAATGGAATTGAACATATGGCTCCATTTGGATAGAGTATTAGGCTTATTTTTTTCACCGACTTTCCTGATGATATAAAAATCATCCCCTACTATGGTAGCACCAGAACACTTATTAAAAATATTTGCTAGCTCAACTAGGAAGTGTTCCTTACCCTCAAGCTGTGATGGACCATAAACTGAGACTAGATTAAAATGAATTTCGGAATTTTTATCCATAATATACATTTTAATATAATGGTCACCAGTTTCGGAGTCCAAAACTTCATACAAATATGAGTCCACCCATAGAAGAATCCCACCAGATCTTTCCTATGGGGGGAACAGAACTCCAGAAGCAATTCCTATTTCCTGCAAGCTTTTCCAACCAAAGAGGGGTGTAATTTCTTTTTATGGTCTCACTTAGACCAATAAAGTGTACACCCTCCTCCCTGATAAGCTCAATAATAAATCTCTGTTTATCAGAGGGTTCAACACCCCTTATAATAGAGAAACAACCAATCATCTTAAGGAGGTATTGGGGCCTCCCCTTTTTCCTTAGCTAGCTCAACCCTGAAAATAGGGGAGCAGAACTTAACAATTTTGTGTGGGGGGCATGCTTTATTAACTGAGACCTCTTAGGACTAGTATTTAAGGCACCCCCAACTCATCTTCTTGCTCAGCAACCAAATCATCAACTTCCTCAGAGACTTGAGTAAAAGGATTACTACCACAAGGTTCAATCATTTTATTTGTCAAGTTTACTCTCTAAGAGACATTTTTGTCTAGCCAAATCAAGAGATTGCACAATCTTAACTACATCAAGAATACTAGAATTGTTAATATTGTCTCTAGCACCTATAGCATGGGCAGTATTAACTAGAACTTTCCTATCAGCATTAACAATGGTGGGAGTGAGCTTTGTCGAGACATCGTAGTAGTTTTCATAGACGGGGGTGCCATGAGACTACGGTAGAGACGCGGGGTAACGAGATCGCGTGGTAGACAGTAAACACAGGATTTACCCAGGTTCAGTACGTCGCGACAGTACGACGTTTCTACTCCTGCACTTCTCACTAATCAGGACTAAAGCCTGGAAACAGGATTACAATGTGAGGTTTTGGATCTAGCTACTCGCAGAGGATCAACTTCTCGGCGAGTTGGTCTATATCTTCTCTGTTATTCGTTGGTTTGTTTATCTCCCGTCCGGCTTTATATAACAGCCGGATTAGGGCTTACAGAATAGGAAACCTAGAAGACTACGGTAACAATAACTTGGAAAGTAAGGAATCCGTCTTCTCCTCCAAGCCAGATCACATGGGCCGTGTTCCGGGTTCTTCTAGAATCCGGCTTCTATGCGTCAGGTTACTGGGCCGCCCAATGGACCACAGCCCACTACCACTTGGGCCACCCTGGTAACCAGGCACTTTCACTACCATCTTATATACCCCTATACGGTATATATCCAACAGTAGCCCCCAGGAAGGATTAAAACTCTGATTTGCCATCTTCCGCCAAATGTGCTTTGTCCGAGAAATTTCAATCAGCAGTCTTGATTCTTCTTATTCTTCTTCTTTTGAAAGAGATGGTAACGTGAAACTCGGAATCCTGAAAATCCGGCTTTTCTCTCACGATCCTTCGTGGAGAAGGAACTTCTTACGTCAGCGCACTTAATCATGCTGACGTAAGGGACGTTTGGGTTTTACTCGGAAAACCCAGAAACATATCTCTGACAGATTCTCGCGGGAAACGAGGAGATAACCATCATTACCCTGTCGTTTCATTTCCCGGATTTTCCGGCGAGTGACACGCGTTGATCATCCAACGGTCAAAATAGCCGTTGGCACGTATCTTGACGGATTTCTGGCTATAAATAGCCGTCTTCGTCCTCGTCAAAAACCTTCCGCACTCTCACTGTCACGCCATTGCTGCGCACAAGCTCCCGAGCGAAGAACCATCCCGAGCGCACGAACGCACCCAGAGTACACGAACGCAATCGCGCCGCCACCAAATGGCAACCTCACCGTCGTCTCCCACTCGCTCCGCCGCGCTCACCGTCGACGACATAATCAACGATCTGGTCCGCAGCTCGGGTCCCCAAAGCACGCCGGCGACGAGCCAGAAAAGACCGCGGCCTCTGCGGCGGGCGGAGAGGATCCTTCCGCCGCCGTGAACGCTGCGGGCTCAAGCTCCGCACCCTCCCTGCCGTTTGCACCCGAAACGGCGGAGGACAAGATCCAGCTCCTCGGCGACGAGCTCGCCGCTGCGGAAGCCGCCGCGTCCGCCGCCGCCGGAGCGGAGGAAGAGGTGGAAACTGCAGGCAATTGGATTGCCTGCAGCATTCCGCCAGCTCTCCTTCCAAACCTGGAAAAGGAGGGCCTGATCCTCAAAGGGAAATGGCGGCTCCCTGAAGACGAGAACGAGCCAATGCCGAGAGACGGCGAAAGGGTTCTTCTTTCTTCCCACCTTCTGAGAGGTATGGGGCTTCCACCTTCCGCTTTCCTCCTCCAAATCCTCTCCCACTACAACATCCAACCCCATAACCTGCCACCCAACTCCATTCTTTATATGGCCGGGTTCCAGGACCTATTCGAGGGTTACTTAGGTTTAGAGCTTAGGTTAGATTTCTGGATGTATTGTTTCGGGGTTAAGCGGAACTCCTCGGAGGGCGCACTCCCGACTTGCGGGACCATCTCCTTTACTCTTCGGAGGTTTAGGGAAGATTGGTTCCCCAAGATCAAGACATCAGAATCCGTCAAATTTTGGACGGGTTCTTTCTTCTACCATCCCGATGTGCCTTTCCCAAAAAAGGCCATCGGGGTTCCACCTTTCTCCAACACTGCCGCCATTCCCCAAGATAATTGGGGAACGGAAGCCGTCCAGGTTCTGCCGCCTGATCTTCTGAGGATCAAGCGGCGCATCGCCAAGCTCACCTCCTCTGATCCACCTCTAACTGGCATGGACACGGTCCTTTGCTGGTTAAATAGGCGGATCCAGCCGTTGGCCAATCACGGTGGCCGCCTCCTGTGCGAATACACGGGAGCCAACGACCCAATGCAGACATCCATCAAGGATTGGTCTCCAAGGGATCTTCGACGGCGCGCAAACCAGTTGGTCGCATCCCGCGACCAATACGAAGCGAGTTGGCCGATGTACACGGCCGACAATCCGGCTCCCAAGGTATTTTTTTCCATCATTTGGGTATAGTTTTAACATTCTTTCTCGGATTTTCTTGCTTCTGACTCTGATTTGGTTTTTCTACAGTTCGCTGAACTTCCAGACTCGGAGTTAGCCTCCGAAGCTGAGCTGGATGCCTTGCGTACTGCCACTACTGGTGGGCGCAAGCGCAAGAAGATTTCTTCCTCTGAGGAAGTTATCGACCTTGACGGGATCCCCGTCGCCACTTCCAGGTTCTTTTCTTCTGGGTTCTTTTCTTACATGGAAATTTTTCTTCCATCTTCGGAGTTTTAACTTTTCCGGGTTTTTTGTTTTCAGCCTGCCCCCCTCCAACCTAAAGCCGAAGAAACTGAAGAAACACAAAGTTGTTTCTAGCCGAGGCAGCCAACCTTCTCCCGTCATCGCCCCAGATACACCATCCACAATGGCGGAAGAGCACGCTGCAGCCCCCACCACCAAGCCACTGGAGCCCAGCCAGCCTGTTGTGTCGAACTCGGACACGAGGGAAAGGGCGGCTCCAGAGGTGGGAAAACCGTCTCGGGCATTCGACGAGGAGATTCCCACCTTTGACAAGGAATTCAAGATTATCAATGACGGCCTAAGCGCGGCCGGAACCCTTTTTGCGGAATACGCAAAAGGTTTCAATGAAAACTTGGCAGGTTTGCAACGAATGAGCCAGGTAGGTAACTCTAGCCCCCAAGCATTAAACAAAATGTATTCTTTTTTGCTTTGATGTTTTTAGTAACCATTCTTTTCCTTGCTATGTTTCAGCAAACCGCCGAAGCCATTAACATGGAAGTTTTCAACAAACTCTCCATCAAGAATAAAGAGGTTAGAAATCTTCTTTCTATTCTTGAGGAGAGAGAGGCGGAGCTGGCATCGTCTCAGCTCGCTTTGTCGGAAACAACAGGTAAACATTTTTCCTCTGAATTTTTTGATTCAATTTTTTGTCTAAGTACTTATTCCGGAAATTTTCTAAACTCGGAATTTTCCTTGCTTTTCAGCTGCTTTGGCTAAGGCCAAGCAGATAGCTGAAGATGCCGGCAATGCCGAGAATCTCCGAAAGGAGAATTTGGATCTTCACAAGAATCTTGTGAAGGCTCAAAAGGATCTGGAGGCCAGCAATTTGGCCTTTGGAGTTGCCAATTCCAAGGCTTCCGAGCAGGCGGAGAAGGATAAATCCACCATTCAGGATTTAGAAAATGCTCTGAACCTTCGCCTGGAAGAAGTCTCCGAGATCGACAAGCTTATCGGTAATTTTCTGATATCTTTACCATTTTTCCATATCTTGCTTTTCTTCTCTGTTTTTCACCTAATCCTTTTGGTTGTTTTATTGGAAAAATAGGAGATACCCCAGATGGCACTCGGCTTGAAGGAATCCGAGCCTTTGGGAAGACATGGACTTCGATCCGGGCTGCTGGAATGCAGCTGGTCAATAAGTTCCTTCCCGCAAGGACTGGGGAGTTCTCGGAGGTTGAAAAACTTCCGGGAGCCATCATGGAGGTGGCGGAATCCAGGGATTCCATCCTGCGTTCCGCTGCACGGGGTGGTGCGCGCATGGCACTCGGTCTTATGCGCATGCACTACCCTGGTGCTAAATCTTGGCGCGTGGCGTCCGGTGTCCCTCAAGGATACACGGATACTCAGCGAAATACCATCTTTGATGAAATCAAAGGCCACGCCACCCAGATTGCCTCCATGGTAAATATCTCCGTCAATTATCCAGAAGAGGAGATCCCTCCAATCCCCGAGGACGACAGCAGCGAGGAGGAGTCGGATGCTTGAAGGGCTACCTTGAACCTGGATAGCGGAAGTAGACAATAGGAGCATTACTGTTCTTACAATGTAATCCAAAATGTAATGTTTCTATTTGTATGAATGAAAACTTCGCCTTTTGCAATCTTAATTATGAAATTCTTTGCAAAGTGTTCGGATTTTATTATTCCTTTAACTTCTAAGTTCTCTGGCATATGTGTTTTGACTGTCCTTAGTGTTTGAAATGGCTCGATAGCATTATGAATCGTCATGTCGAGTAACTGGGTATAACCGATCAGTTAAAACTCGGAAACATGGATCATACTAAAGGCATTTTTACTAACTAGCTCCAGTGACCCAACATATAAGCAATCAGAAAATGCTTAGAAAAGCAAGGAATTTCAAATGAAACTTGGGCATGCAGGCAATTCAAGTTTCCTTTAGCCATTAGCAGGCTGAAAAATCATTCAGTTTCTTAACGCCGAGTACGCAGGCACGATTCGGGTTAACATTGAGTATTTTGTAAGATCATTGGGAAATAGATAAGGTGGAATCATGCTTTGTACTTAAAAAACATGGATACCAAAATTCCGACAACTTTATTTCATGATCTCAAAAGATGTTTACATAGAAATTGAACTAAGTACGGAAGAGACATAACTGCTAGATATTCCAATGCTTTTTCTATCCACTTGACTTTGTCGGATTTCTTCAGCAACTTGTAGAGTGGTAGGGCTTTATCCCCCAGCCTACTAATAAATCTGCTGACGGCAGCGGCGGAACCCGTCAATCTTTGGACATCTTTTACGCATGTAGGCTTCGAGATGTTCAAGATGGCTTTTATCTTTTCCGGGTTAACTTCTATTCCTCTATGAGAAACGATAAAACCCAGAAGTTTTTCTGAGGGAACCCCGAATACACACTTGGATGGATTTAACTTCATCTTGTAAGTGCGCAAGTTTTCGAAAGTTTCTCGCAGATATTCAAGGAGTGTATCTTTTTCCTTGGTTACGACAGCAATGTCGTCCACATAAACATGGACATTTTTGCCAATCTGACTATGCAAGCAACGTTGCATGCAACGCTGGTAGGTTGCACCTGCGTTCTTCAGGCCAAATGGCATGGTTACGTAATAATACGTCCCGTACGGGGTTATAAAAGAAGTCTTAATTTGATCTTCCTTTTTCATGCGTATTTGGTGATACCCGGAGTATGCATCCAAAAAGCACAAAAGCTCAGAGCCTGCAGTGGCATCTATTATTTGATCGATTCGCGGTAACGCAAACCTATCTTTTGGACACAATTTGTTCAAGCCTGTGTAATCTATACACATTCTAAGAGCAGTAGTGTCTTTCTTCGGTACTAATACCGGATTTGCAGACCATTCAGTGTGGATTACTTCCTGGATGAAATCCGCTGCTAAAAGCCGGATAATTTCCTTGCCAATAGCCTTCCGTCTTCTTCCATCAAATCGACGGAGACCTTGTTTAACGGGTTTTGATCCTGGAATCACCTTGAGTTGGTGCTCAGCAAGTTCCCTGGGTACGCCTGGCATGTCAGCTGGACACCAGGCAAAAATATCCCAGTTCTCACGGAGGAACTTGATGAGCTCGCCTTCCTATTTGTCGGTCATCCCAGCCCCTACAACGACGAATTTTGTCGGATCTTTGGGATCTAGGATTACCTGTCTTGTATTCTCGGATGCCTTGAAGCTGTCTGTTTGCTTCGGGGTTTCTTTTCCTGCCGGCATTTCTGTCGGCGATACCTCCTTGGCCAACTCCTTCAGTTCTTCCTTTGCTACGACTCTTTGAGCGCAAAGGGTGTTTTCTTTCTCCAACTCATTTGCTAGCTTAAAATCACCAGCTATGGTGATTACTCCTCCTTTGGGTCCTGACATCTTCAGCTTGTTATAAATATAACAGGATCTTGCCATGAATTTGGCGAAAGCTGGACGTCCGAGTATTGCGTGATACACGCTTTCGAACGGCACTACTTCGAAGGATACTTTTTCCTGCCGGAAATTATCTTTATCTCCGAAGGTGACATCTAGGGAAATTTCTCCTAGGGATTGTGCTTGTCTGCCAGGAACAATACCGTGGAAGCGTATGTTGCTGTGATTGAGCTGGGACTCGGAAATCTTCAGATGCTTCAGTGTATCCAAGTACATTATGTTAATGCTGGATCCTCCATCCATCAGCACTCTTCTTAGCCTAGTGTTCTGTACAATAGGGCTTACGACAAGAGCTTGTGTGCCGGGTTCAGGGATATTCCCGGGATGATCAGACTGATCCCAGGTAATTGGTGTGTTGGAGTACTTCAAGAATTTCGGGGTTGCCGGAACAACCGCGTTTATTTCTCGAAGTGTTCTTTTGGCCACCTTTGCTGACGGAGTTGCTAGAAATGTTAGCATTGCTTCTCCATCAACTCTCGGAAATTTGGGTTCGCCTTTTCGCTGTTGTTCCTGTATTTTTTCATCAGTGTCCGATTCACTGTCTTCTTTGTCAGCTTCTGGCTTTTGTTTGGCGGGTTTCCTTTTGGAACCCTTCCCCTTATTTCCGGATCCTGCACTGCCTTTCATGTGCTTATTCAGCCGGCATTGTGCGTTTGTATGGGTGGGTTTCCCAAATTGTGAATGGTGGACACAAGGTTCTGACTTAATCCTTTCCCACTCCTCTGGAGTGTAATTGATTGGATCTGGGCTGCGTCCTTTCCACTTATTCCCTTTTTCGCTTCCAAAGGCTATGTTGACTTCCTTGGGTTTTGTCGTTGTTTCTGGAGTTCCTTTTTTGTCAGAACGAGGAGTTTTCTTAGCAAGTATCAGTGTATCGATATTGCCTCCTCTTGCTCTGATGTCGTCTTCGGCTGCAGCGTGCTCGTTGGTGGTTGTAAGCATAGATCCGAGATCTTTGTGCTGTTTGGAACCAACCATGAACGGTACAAGTCCGGGTTTTAGGCCATTGACGAAAGCATGCATTGATTGTACGTCAGTTACTCCAGAACAACTATTCTTCATTGCTGTCCATCTGGAGATGAAATCCACGTATGGTTCATCCTCGAATTGGGTGCAACGGTTCAGCTGGTTGATGCTGTTCGGGCGTTTGTATGTTCCCCGGAAATGCTGAGTAAATACTCTAGCCATATCATCCCAGCTGTCGACAGTTCTTGATGGTAATCCATTGATCCAATCTCTGGCTCCATCCAGTAACATTAGGGGAAGAAACTTGACAGCTTCCAGGTCTGTCCCATTGTTGATTTGGACGGCTGTATAATAGTCTGAGAGCCAGGTGTCCGGGTTTGTGCTACCGGTATATTTTTGGTAGGTTGGACCAACTTTGGCGAAGCCAGAATGCAGGGTTATCCTTCGGATCCTGTCAGTGAAACACTTAGGACCAAAGTATAGATCATCCTTTTCCGCTCTATCAATGTGTGCGGAATATCTTCCGGCTGAATGGACAGAAGGGGATCTACTACTTTCTTTTCCATTGTTGCGCGGGCGCGCTTTTCCGGGATTGTACCTATCTCTTCCATGATCACGTCCTTTTGGATTAGGCGGAGTCCTGCTCCTGTGCCTTTCTTTATCCTTAGGGGGTGTCCGGGATCTCTCACGCCTGTGAGGTGTATCGTATCTTCCGGCTTTCTCAGCTGGATTTCTCGGAGGTGGCATTATTTTGCCGTCATTCCGGTATTTTTCTTCCCGATCGTGGGGTTTAAGTCCACCTTTCGGGGGATGGGATCCGGTTCGGGACGCTTCATCCCTATTGTCGGGGTTTTTCTTGTCTTTTCTCGGATCCTCTTTTTTATCCTTTGAATTGTCTGAATCTCCAGGTTCTTCTGGTCCAGGTGCTCCAACGGCGCAAGTAGCTGTTTTGCATAGGGCGGAGTTATCCTGCAGTCTTCCTGATCGCTCTTGGGCCCGCTGTTGTTGTTGCAATGCTTTTCCTAGGAAAGCATACATCCCTTGAAGTTTTTCACCATTGGAGTACAGATCATTGTTAAGGATGGCGAATGCTGCTTCCGTGTTTTCTGCTGCGGTTTTATAAATTGGTTCGCCTCTGGCATCTTTGCCGTTTACCTGCTTTTGCCAAGATGGGTTGTGAAACCTTTCTTTTGGCGGCAGTACTTCCGGTCTTACGATTCCGGGTAACCTTGTAGGTTTAATGCCAGATCTATTCTTTCTCTCGTACTCCTCTATTTCTTCCTTCATGAGCTTAATGTCATCCTGGGTTTTTTGGAGGTGTTGCCGAGATCTGAGTAGATGTTGCTGTTGCCTTTGGAAAGCTTGCCTCCTGGCTTCCAGCATCTCAGGGGGTTCATTTGCTCCCTCTGGCGTTTGCAACAGCTCTTGCTCTTCCTGTTCCGTCATTGGCGGAACAAGGATTTCTTTGATTTTCTTCTCCGCAGTTTTTGTTCCGCTAACATCTCCTACTTCTAGGTTTTCATCAGCTTGATCAGCTGATTTTTTCTTCCGGATTTTGTATTGGAGTTTCTTAGCAGCACGATGCTTTTTCTTGGAAGAGGGAGGTTTTTTGACAGGCTCATCCTCTGTCAATTCCTTAACATTGGGAAACACCGGAGAAGTTTCTCCGTCTTCTCTCTCTTCCTCTGGCGGAGGGGTTTTAGGGCTTTCCTGGCTGCCGGCATCCGTGGTATCAGCTGTTTTGCCATTAGCACTTCATGGAATCCCTCTTGAAAAGATTTAACTTCCCTTTCGAAGGCGTCCGCGTCTTCGTCTTCGGAATCAAAATCCTCTGATCCGGTTTACGATTCTAATCTCGCCTCAATGGCGGCTAGCACGGATTCTGCTTCCGAGTTCATCGTCTCGTTGACGGATGTCGGATCTTCCGCCCGTATGACGGGTGTCGGGTCTTCCGTTGCTGTGACGGGTGTGTTTTTGTCTGCCTCTTGCACGGGGTTTACATCATCCGTGTTTTCGGCGACTTCGGACTGCACCATGCCGATAAAGTGTGTGTCACTTTTTTGTCGGCGATCTGAGCAGAATCCGGCATCATAGTCATCCTCGACTGGGTATAGGGCGGGTGGGATAAATTTGCTTCCACCGCAAAACCCCATTGCTTCTGCAGTTAGTCCGATAAAGATGTAAGGAGATCCTATCGGTAACACGCAGGCACTTACCAGGTGGTTTTGCGCCGGTATGTAGGATCCGTTGTCGAGGAAGCGTCCGACATCATCGTTGAATTCCAAGCTTCCGACAGTGATTGATCTTCCGATTCCGCCAAGTATCCCAGATCGGAACTTCACGCCTGACGTCGTCTGCCCCATGGTGGGCGCCAACTGTCGAGACATCGTAGTAGTTTTCATAGACGGGGGTGCCATGAGACTACGGTAGAGACGTGGGGTAACGGGATCGCGTGGTAGACAGTAAACACAGGATTTACCCAGGTTCGGTACGTCGCGACAGTACGACGTGGCTACTCCTGCACTTCTCACTAATCAGGACTAAAGCCTGGAAACAGGATTACAATGTGAGGTTTTGGATCTAGCTACTCGCAGAGGATCAACTTCTCGGCCAGTTGGTCTATATCTTCTCTGTTATTCGTTGGTTTGTTTATCTCCCGTCCGGCTTTATATAACAGCCGGATTAGGGTTTACAGAATAGGAAACCTAGAAGACTACGGTAACAATAACTTGGAAAGTAAGGAATCCGTCTTCTCCTCCAAGCCAGATCACATGGGCCGTGATCCGGGTTCTTCTAGAATTCGTCTTCTATGCGTCAGGTTACTGGGCCGCCCAATGGACCACAACCCACTACCACTTGGGCCACCCTGGTAACCAGGCACTTTCACTACCATCTTATATACCCCTATACGGTATATATCCGACAAGCTTTGAAGTACCCGAGCCTTCAATCTTGTTTTTGAGGAATGCTCTTTCCACAGCTTTCTTGGTTATGTCTGTATCTTTCTGATCTTTGAGCCTGGCACACCTTCTAAGTGCAGTATCAGTAGTATCCACCTCCTTCTTCTTCCTCTCTCCACCATTCTCTATTTTACCTAGAGACGCTTTTAATAAACGGTTTTGCTATTTCTCACTCGAGTGAGAATTAAGTTAGATCTCACTCAACTCGAATCCGCCTATATTTACATCATGATTCATGCAGGTTGTTAGTTGTATATGACTTGCAACTCATATTTTCTCCAGTTTCACATGGTTTGCACTTAGTTGTAACTGGGATTTTTTCTTGTGGACATGTTTTGCACATGAGTTAAAAATGAAAATTTGTAAGTTACCCATAGTTGCACATAAGTTGCAACTGGGGTTTCCTCGGTTACATATGAGTTGGAACTAAAATTTTCTTAGTTGCACATGGATTACATATGAGTTGCACATGCAACTGGATGATGTCATCTAAGTGAAAATTAAGTTAACTTTCACTTGAGTGAGCCCTATTCATTCCCTTTAATAAATTGTAGACATTACATAATTTTACACCTTACCTTCGAAGCAAAGGAATTTGACATATTTTAGACGATTGGAATCCTTTAATAAATCATGTGTGAGTTTTTTATTTGAAGGATAGAATCCTATAGAAATTACTAAGGGTTACTTTGCATTATATATTTTATGGAAAAAATTCCATCCACTAAAGCTCGTAGAAATGATCTTTGTTTTTCACATTACGAATCAAGGAAATCAAAAATCTATAGTACATACTCTATGCTTTTCAATGAACTAGTTATTCAACAACTAAGGCCGATATGTACTTTTATCTAGTTATGCTCTAGTATGAGTATTACTAGCTCAAACTAAAACCATATAAAATATGGGGAGAAACTATTATTTCTCGGTACCACCCACAACCATTGGATCAAATTCTTCGTATTTGTTTTGCAGTCGGACCAATCTCATTGTCTAGATCGGATAAGCCCTAGGCGTGATTAGTAGTTTTATCTCTTGATCCTCCAAGAAATAGCAAAAGTTTATAATATCAGAAGAATGTGATTGTTTTCAAATAAATACTACACACTCATACGAAGTAATTCAATCACAATGATAAAAATTTACACTAGAGTCATGTGACAACTCGCCCTGACATGGAATTTCTGGGTCTAGCGGGCGTAGATCTCAAAAGAAAAGGAGGCAAGAGCCGGACTAAGATTCTTTGAGATGTAACTTTACCCATCTGTTTTCCCACCGATCCCCATCCAGCATATAAGATGATCTAAACTTTGAACTCAAAATTCAAACACTTTAGAAAAAATTGAAAAAAAATCAAGTAAGTTATATATATGTTTCATTGTGTATTCTGTTATGAGTAATTTCTGTTTCATTTGGATCACTCGTTCATGATTTAATAGCCTTTTAAGCTCAAAATATGAAAAGCTATTTAATGATAAACCAATTACCGAAATGAAGCGAAACTTTCTCAGAATACACATCGGATCATATACGACTTACTGAATTTTTTAAAAAAATATTTAAATTTTAAGTTTAAATTTCGGATCGGTCTGATCCATCACATAGGGATCGGAGAGCAACGAGTTGAGTAAAGCTATCGTTGTTGAAGTCTGTGGATCCCAGTCCGCAAGGGCCAAAGAGACCTCTTTGGTGGGTGCTATGGGTTTTGGGTTCAGTGCTGGTCCAAACTCCAGGTTAAGACACGCACATGTGCTGCATTTCCCAATCGGGAAAGGGGATGTGTATTTAGATGGGGCGCCCCGGATCACTGTAGACAGCCCCTAATAAGTAATTCAATCACAATGCTAAAATTTGCAAATGCAGTACATCCACGCACAACAACAAGTTCTTTTTATTTAATCAAATACAGCCGACTCACAAACATGTGATGAGTACAACAACAACACATCGACACACACACACCGAAATCCTTAAGCACGCACGCACGTGATGATGCGTGCATGCATGTACTTGGAACTATGGAGAAGCTAAGTAGTAGTTCTCCGAAATCAAATCACACATAAGAAACCAGCAAATGCTTAAGCAAACACGCAACAAATTAAGTACGCGCGCGGTGGTACTTAAAATAGCCAATCATGTGTGCATGCTGATGCATGCATGCACGCACGTAACACGGCGGCCGGGCCGGGTTCAGTTGGGGCACTGGAAGCCGGAGGGGACGTTCCTGCCGCAGTTGTTGAGGACGAGGCTGAGAGCGATGGGCAAGGTGAGGTTGATGCCCAGAAGGTTGAGGTTGAGCGTCGTGCACAGGCACAGCGCCGCCTCCAGGTCCGCCAGCCCCTGGATCAGCGAGCAGCACGGCTGCACGGGCGGGCTCCCCAGAGTCACGTTCACCAGCCCAAGCACGTTCGCGCACACGCCCAGCTTCAGCGCGTCCAGCGGGCACTGGGTACTATTATTCCCGCCGCCGCCCCCGTTTCCGCCGCCACCATTGCCGCCACCTCCGTTCCCACCACCCCCGTTTCCGCCCCCACCATTGCCGCCACCCCCGTTCCCGCCACCCCCATTTCCGCCGCCACCATTGCCGCCACCACCGTTCCCGCCACCCCCGTTTCCGCCGCCACCACCGTTCCCGCCACAGTTGCCGCCTCCACCCCCGTTTCCGCCGCCACCACAGTTTCCGCAACCACCACAGTTGCCGCCTCCCCCGCCCCCTCCTCCGCCACCGCCACCGCCACCACCACCACTTCCTCCCCCGCCGCCACCCCCGCTTGGAGGGTAGTGACGTCCTGTGGCACTGGCGAAGGTGAAGAAGAGAATGTTCAGGGCCAGGAGCGTAGCGATCACTTGCACTTTCTTCGCCATGGCTGCCTAGTGCAACTGAAAGTTGTTGCTGTGGTTGTGTGTGTCAGTGCAAGGGAGCTCGGGTGGTATTTATAGTGAAGCACAGGCTTGCCCGATACCTCAGCAGCTTCCGATATGCATCTGAACTTGTGAAGAGCTAGATGCGCACGGACACAGGATGATGATCATGCCAGGGGAATTGTGTGGACTGCGTGAGCCAGCGTCGTCGTGTCGATTTGAGCCTGGTGGCAGAGGACGAAGGAGACAAGCTGACAAGGGAGTGGGAGGGGCCTTTTGCTTGCATGTTTGGGTTTCTGCAGGTGTACGGCCGGGTCTATCACTCTCAAAAGTCTAGTACTATCGTTTTCGGTTAGCTCAAGTCACCCTCAACTTTCCAGTTAATTTGACTGTGCATGTACTTTCTCTAGCTAGCTTAGCTGGATCCTGGATGCATGTACGTACGTAGATGGTATGTAGCCTGTGTCGTTCTCGCCGATTCCATCCTCGACCGTTGTCCAGTTACATACCTACCTAGCTAGCTATAGGATATGTAGCCATCTCGTGACATGTACGTACCGCGCAAGGAAAGGAATGAATATGGCCTGTCTAGCTTGCACTTGCTCTTCGTCACGTCGCACACATATTTCCTCCATGCAGTTACATGTATCACCATCATCCTGCTAACATAAGGAACTTTTAATCTTTGTAGTCACTGTTAGGTCCTCTAGATCGAACTAGGCTAGAAGTTCATCGGTGGTTACTCTAATGTTGCCTCTGTTACTTGTGATCCGAGAGAGAAAACGAGATGGAGAGAGGGCAGGGAGAGAGGAGACAACACCTTCGCTTCCCTTTGAGGAAGATGGAGTGGAAGTAGACATGGTGGCGGCAGAGGTGACGGCGGTGGAACTTCCCGTGAGCCTTGCGCGAACCCTACATCGGAAGGGGATATGGGTGAGGTGTCTGGCGGCGCGGTGAACTTGGTACTGCGTGTCCCGGCCCCCACCACCTTTATATAGCGCAGATCATAGGGGCCCACCAACCATTGAGCGGTTGGACGCCCCTGACCAGGGCGAGTAGGCTGTTGGGCCTCTCGGGAGAGATCAATCTAACAGTCAGAACATCAAATTGTACATTAATTGCTCATTGGAACTGTTTGCTTTCCACTTCTTCTTACTCCTCCCCATACCGTGTGAGCATATCGTATGTGTTTTTTCTTTTTTGCTTGTAATAATAAAATTTAGTTTTATTTATTTTAAAAAAAAAATATTCAGTTAAGACTTCTTATTTTCTCCTTTCTTTGGGAGAACTAGATTCTCAAAACGGAAAGTAATTGAAGGGAAGGTAATTAATAGAAAATTCAAAGTTTCGAATCTAGAATATAAAAAAGTAGGAAACCCCAGAAATTCAAGAGGCTTTCACAAAATCTACGCATAACCAAGGGAAAAAAGAATACATGTTAAGTGTGGTTAATATTGAAAACAATTATATTTCACTCTGCATGAGTCCCGCTCATAAGTGTGGTTAATATTGAAAATCTGATAGATATATGAGCGGGCAAGACTTTCAGTTTCCACAAGAATTTACGTAAGAAGGGGGTGTGCCCATGCAGATAATCAGCATACATTGACTTGACTGTAAACAATCCATTATTCATCAACTTCTACTCAAAGCTATCATTTTCATACGTGAGAGAAACGCTCATTAAGCCTTTCAACCAAAATTTTCCAGGACTCCCAATCTCCCCGTCAAATTCTTCCTAAACTCAATTTTTAAAGGATTATATGACAAAGTACGTCACATTATATAAAGGATCCTCATTCGAAGAAGTTATTTTTTCACCCCATAATCCCTTTCCAAAAAAATAAGAATTATGAGGCTTCGGTTAAAATTTTAAAAAACTATATTCTTAATAAACATTTGTTTTTTTATCTCAGTTACTTTAATACCTAACCCGTCTTGATCTTTTGGACGATAAATAATGTTCCACTTAGTCAGTCGATACTTCCTCATATGCTGGTCACTTTGCCAAAAAAAATCTAGGACGGAAATATAAAATATTCGTTTCCGCACCCCAACTGAAATTGGAAAGAACAGTAGAAACATCCGTAAACTCGTAAGGACCGAATTGATCAAAAGATGATGTTTGTAAGAGAGCATCTTACCTAGACATGAATCGAGTGATATGATAATTAATGCATGCTGCGCTGGATCCTCAACCTGACTCTCGCACATGTAGTACTTGCATAGTCACGGGACGCACGAATGAAAACCTAATCTTGGATCGATCAAGATGGTGATGTCGACTTGCCTTGCAGAATCGCAAGTTTGCATCCATTTGCTTTGATACTTCACCGGTCGATCCGTCGGTATCCTGTATGCATCATAGGTAAAATAACAATCACTATATATACGTACACCCTGCAGTAAACGATCGTCATGTTGCTTCCCGTGACAGTTACCAGTGGGGTTCATTGCTTTCCTTTTAGCTAAAATCCGCGGAACAGGTTTGGTCGTGCATGGATGCAAGTATACAAAGTGAGTACTGTAGCTATCACTGTATTTCGTTTTGCAAATTTGTGTACGTGTTGTCGATGAAATGTGCTCACCTACCGGTGTCGGTAGTCGTTTCTAGCTAGTTAGTATAATTGCCCAGCTCTTGTTTCTTTTTCATTGGCTAAGCTGTATACCCAGCTTCTGTTTAATCTCTATTGGTCTCACCGAATGTGGTGCTTTATTAAGTTAAAACAGGGCACTAGATGTCTTTTATCTAAAAAAAAGTTAGTATAATTGCGTCCATCACCATCAGGCACTCTATCTGGCGTCGTAGTAAATAGTGGAATAAAATGAAAACCTTGTGCATACGGCTCGTATCTATTCGCTTATTAGTTTGAAGTTCTTTTTTTTTTTTGAAAATTAGCTTGAAGGGTTCTTTGAAATCAAGTCTGGTTCCGTTTCTCGGTTTTCTGTATATATGTGATTCATCACGAACTACTAATATATCCAGAGAATTTGTAGTGATTCCAGCCATAACCTGATACCCTGAACACAAACGCTCTGGCGGACGAATCTAACATGAGAAGGACATGGTCTCACTTATTTGCCTCCCCTCACCCGCAATGTTTTGTACCTTGCCCCTGCATATAAAGTTTCTCCTCCTTGCAATGTGGCGAGTTTATAGAACACCCAATACCCGCCAGGCAACCCCGACTGGCATGCCTGAGGACATGGTCCCTTAGTCAGTTGGACTACTGGGCCAAGGTAGGGCTGCGTCGGAACGAGGCCCATGAGGAGGACCTCTGCCATCGGGGCAAGATGCACCTATGGACCCCTAACCCAACGAACGAACTTACGTGTAGCTGTGATCCTATCTGCTCTTCCACTATACTACCTCCGTTTCGCAAAATAAGGCATGTATTTTTAGTCAAGAGTCAACATGGTATAACTTTGACCAATCTTTTAGACAAAATTATAAACATGTACAAGATTTAACTAACATATTATAAATATTCTTTTGTGATTCTAAATATTAATTTGATCATATCTGCTCTTCCACTATACTACCTCCGTTTCGCAAAATAAGGCATGTATTTTTAGTCAAGAGTCAACATGGTATAACTTTGACCAATCTTTTAGACAAAATTATAAACATGTACAAGATTTAACTAATATATTATAAATATTCTTTTGTGATTCTAAAATAAATTATTTTTGTCTATATGATTGGTCAAACTTATTATAAGTTGACTTTTGACTAAATTTATAAGCCCAAGGGAAATCCCACTCCCATCATCTCATTCCCCCACCCCGTCGTGGCGAGTAGCCAACCCTTCTCAATAGAATCCCTAGGTGGTCCTCAAAGTCAGCGCTATCAAGTGTTTCGTCCGCGAGGGCCAGCGACAAGACTCGGCATGCCATTGCTTCGGGACACAACATGCTGACCCCAAGACGAAGTAGGCCATGCATCATCATATCCAGATTTAAAAATGAAGAAGCCACATAGAGTTGTGTTGACGGTCTCCCCAGTGCCGAAGACATGATGTGTCCTCCTCCGGATTGCGAGACCTCCACAAGCCTAGCATCTTCACTTCTTTAGACACCTCTATCCAATTGTAGTCACGAGGGGTATGTAACTCCGTGGCGCCATGACTATGAGGCTAGAGGTTGATACGTCCCAAACATATCTATTTTTTGATTGTCCAATGCTTGCTTTCTATCATCGCCCCCATGTCTTTCATGAGTTTTCTATCAATTTTTAGACGTTTTCCTGGACTAACCTATTAATCTAGTGCCCAGTGTCAGTTCCTGTTTATTTCTCTGTGCATTGCAGAAATAGGAAAAAAAATCAATGTGCTTAGGAAAATCTAAAAACATGAAAAAAATTGTAATTCACTAGATGACTCCCGGAGCTAGAAGTACAAGTCAAGGTGGGGGCCATAGGCACCAGGCGATGACTAGGCGCACCCCCTGGCCACGCCATGAGATCGCCTGGTGCCCCTGTCCACCGCCTCGCGTTGCCTCTTCGCTCATAAGTACTCCCTTGTCCTAAAAACATTGATCACCGAAGGGTTTTCCCAGAAACTGATTCCGAGCTCCGCCGCCATCCAAAACCCTAATCCCGGGGACAAAAGTTTCTGTTCTAGCACTCTGTCGGGACGAGGAATTGGCCCCGGAGCCATCTTCATCGACTGTGTTGCCTGCATGATGTTGTTCTCCGATGGACTACTGGTTCATAGCAGTAGCTAGTTGGTACTCTCTCCCGTTGATGTTCAATAAAATGGTCTCATGTTATGCCCTTGACTGAGATCTATCTGATGTAATTCCTATGTGTTATATTTGTTGGGTCCTGATGAATTGTGAAGTTATGATCAGAGAGTTCATGTTTCTTATATGATATTGTTACTTTTGTATCAATGCTCTATTTACGTTCTTGCATGCTCTCTGATGTTTTTGATTACCTTGATCACGTAATTAGATGATTCTCCAAGAGGGAGTTTTGTGCTAGATAGTGGGTTCGTGCCTTCTTGTTGCATCCTCTCGAGTGACAAAAACGTGTAAGGGGAAAGATGTGATATTGCCACTAAGGGTAAAACAGCGGTGTTTTTGTCTACGTGATGGAAAAATTGCTTACATTATGTATTGATATTACTGCATTAGTCTGTTGCCTTTTCAACTTAATACTAGCGATATGCATGTTGGATATCGGTATCAAGATGGACTAATAGTTATAGATGCATGTTGGATAGCGGTCTATATATGTTTAACGTAATGCCTACATGAATATTGCAATGAACTTGTTTGTCACAATAGTATTATTATGCACTCATGATTTTTAATTGCCTAGAGTAATTTTTTCACCCAACACATGTTCTTTTGTTTGGAGATTTATCTCTAGTGAAACTATGAACCGAAGTCCATCTTTTATTATTATTGCTGCTATTTTTCCTTTCTTTTGTCACTTGTTTTTTTGCCACAATTACTATTTCAGATTACACAAATCGCCTCTTACCTGCCATACCTCACCTATTTCACTGTCTTTTTCCAAACCAGTGTATCTATACAATCACTTATTGTATTAGGTGTGTTGGGGAAACAAGAGGGTCATCCTATCACAACACCACCCACCATTTTCCGCCGCCTTTTGTTGCTAATATATTTTGTCAAGTGCTTCTCAGGTGTGTCTGAATTGATAACTCAGCTGCGAAGGCTTATAGGTATTCTTTGAATTCCCTTGTGTCAAATCAATAAATTGTGCTAGACTTACCTTAAATATTGCCGCTATACCTTACACTTTTGGATTATTAAGACTACTTTTTGACGCCATTGCCGAGGAGCATAACTTTATCTATATGTTTAATTGGGAAGTACACTCTTTATTTTTTTTACTTGCTTTATGTTTTTGCTATCAGTGATTAGTTTCTTTGAAACTAGATATTATTGGAAAGTAAAGTTCACAGACGATCAACAAACATATTATAAGGGATACTGCCTGTCAAAAAGGGATAGACTTATGGAAACAAATAAATAAACTGAACAATTATGCTAGAGACTTGTGCTCTATGTATGATATATCTTTTTGATGTGATGAATCTTGAGGTTACTTGATGTTTAAACACCTTCCTTTGTAATGTGCTTTTAATCCTAATGAAACCTTAGCTTCTTATGTTAAGTTAAATTATGACTTTTATGATGTGGGATAAAATTAATAATTTATTGTTTGAAAGGGTTATGTAGAAATTGCCTCTTTGTTTGAAAAATATGATGATGCTCCTTACGAATATAAGATTAATGCTATACTTAAAAATTGCTATTATAATTACCAAGCTGAGAATGTTATATTATGAGATATCTTAAAACATATTCCTCCCAAAAAGAAGATACTAATGGCTATTGCTATGTGGCTATTGCTATTAAAACTTTGTACTATGTGGCTATTTTTATTCAAACTTTTTAATAATTTATTTTCGAACGTTCTGCAATGGTATTCACTTTGCTATGTTGTCAACATTGATCTTTGGATTGACTTACCTTGATGCCATGTTGTTGTTCAAGATGTCTTATATATTTCGTCTTGTGTTACTCTTGCTAGAGTGGTTGTTATGTATGTTCTACAATGTGAATAGATGTAGCTTATTATTTGTATAATTGTATGTTTAGCTAGTATGAGAATTGTTTGTGCATTGCATATTAGATCTATGCCACTATATATTGGCTACATATTTTACAAAATATTTTATTAGTCAAAATGAATCGATTACCAAGTCTTAGTTAACCCTATTCCCAATCAAGCCATTTTGTCCGTTATTTCCTCTAACTCTATGTCACACAACTACCACTCTTTTTATTCGATCTTATTCGTATTTTCATTAGAAGTTGATATTTAATGGAATTTCATCGTTTTGACGATTAGGAGTGACGGATTTGAGGACAACGAGATCTACGAAGAAGAATAACACCAGGACAACGAAGGCATGCCCCCGCTCATGTTTTATCCTATGTTTTCACAAGGGGCGTTATTTTGTTGTTTTATAATTATGCATGCTATTTTATTCAAATTACTAGTGTGTCAATTTACACGCTAGCCCGATTCGTTTGTCGCCTTATATTTAATATCCTGAGTAGAAATTATAGTAATCATGTAGAGTAGGAATGCTTAGCCATGCTCAATAATTTCGAGGATATCCTTATCTTGCCTCCTTGGAGGAATTGGTTGACCCTCGGGACACAAACTTCTTTTTGAACTTTTTGACCTCGTTGAGCTAGGCTGATGAGCCGGTGTTGCTTCCTCTACTCTCTCTACTCTAGGTGAAACTTACCATCTAAACATAGGCGTGGGCGACAAATGGATCTGATTATTTATAGAGCGACTGGTCGCCCTTCACTAGCTGGAGGGAGTAATCCGTCTTCCGTGCCGCATAAGAGCCTAATAAGTCGTGGATTTGAAGATTGTGACCACCGTACAATCACATGCTATATGGGCATTGTCTTGGTAAGTAGGTTAGTCAACCTTAGGTGTCGATGTCACCGTACCGTAGATGAGGTGTCTACCTATGGGAGAACCTTCGACACAGATGGGGGAACTGGTTTCGGGACATACACTCAGTTCCGGGCCACACCCGGTAGGCATGTCACATCTTTGTGGAACTAGCTAAAATAACTCGTCACAAACTCTCTATTGCTATACTAGTGACGGCTAGTTGCAACAAGGCGAAACTGTGACACGTGGGTAAAGTGTACCACCTTTGCAGAGTAAAACTATTCGAATAGATGTGTCCACGGTTATATACGACACATGAATCCTTCTAGACATACATGAACCTTTTTGATACTTCCCTCTACCTATATTCTGATATACTATGGATAATTTGAGGTGTCGATGACACTCACTTTGATGAGAAACACTCCACTGAATATAAAACATGTTTTCGTCTAAAATCATTTTTATCAAATCTATTATAGTATTGTAAAATAAAATTGGTCTTTGTGCAAAAGAACAATACAACCTTCCTTTAAAGCCAGCCACATGTAGCTATTTTACATCTTGCATGGAGGGGGCATGCTGAGTACACTATATTTATGTACTCATTGCATTGCTTTATGAATTGTTCAGACCACTACAAACAAGGAGATGACTATGACTACTACGATGACGCTGATGAGTGAGGCCTCGTGGACTACATCGCCTATGGCTGAGATGGAGTAACTTCGCATTTTATATTCCGCTGAGATTTCTGGTTGCAATAAAATGTCACAAGACATTGTACTATGTGGCTATTGCTATTCAAATTTTGTAATAATTTACTTTTTAATGTTCTGCAATGGTATTCATTTAGCTGTGTTGTCAACATTGATCTTGGGATTGACATGAGAATACAAGGGGTCTACAGAGGGAATTGCATAAACCAGTAACTCTTGGGGCAAATTTTGCGCAAACCAGTGACTCGAAACTTTTTTTGCACAGACCAGTGAATCTCGGCGCAACTCGACGCGACCAGCTCTAATGAACCAATTAGAACACTAACAGCATATCTGACAAAGAAAGGAGCCCACGTATTAACAAAAAGAGGACCCACCAAGTAAAAAAAATAAGGGAAAGAAAAGGAGGACGCCAGCCCCAAGGCTGCGCACCAACACGGGCCGACGTCCATGTCGCCCGAACGACCAAAGACGACGCCACCTCGACCTCGATGCAACAAGGCGGAGGTAAAAAACCGGAGTCGTCGCTCCGACATCCACGCCGGCCCCAAGGCCGCGCCCCAAAACTAGCCGATGACCCAGCGAGGGATAAGGGTTTCCCCCGGAGAACCCAGCGCGGAGAGGCAATAGCACCGCCCACAGCTGCACGGGATTTTCCCGGCAGTGCGCACCAGCGGCGGCGAGGGGAGGAGGTCGAGGAGGTGACCGCCGGCGGCCGGCGGCTAGGGTTTTCCGCCCGTTCCGCCCGTGCGGGGCGACGCGGGGCGTGGTGCTTTCAACCGACCGAGAGCCAGCTTGATTTTTGCAGTGCTTTTCAGCAATATACAATTGATCGCGTTGTCGCTTGCCGTGCCAAGAGACACATAATTTGTCTGTAATCTAGATGAAGTTTGTATGTTGCCATGGGACACATAATTTTGATTGCCCATGCCCTATGTAAATTGGATGAAATTACTATGCCTATGTTAGCAACATTTGGTTATGTGCTCTGTTAGTGTCATTTATGCTGGAATTATGCACCTTTTTTTTTATTATTTCTATATCATTGTTACAAGTAGATATGGCAAATCTTTGCTTCTATCTACCATGGGGCTGGCACACGCCCAAGCCATGGTGGCTACAAGGTGTATAGGGATGCTGTTAATTTCTGTAATGACTTCATTACGCCTTGCTGCAACGAGTTACACCTAGAGTTGCTGGTTTGTGCAAAAGGAGTTTTGAGTCACTGGTTTGTGCAAAGTTTACCCCGAGAGTTACTGGTATATGCAATTTACTCGGGTCTAGAAGTCTAGTTCCGGTCCTCACAAAAATGATTTTTTAAGGGCTTTTGGAGGTCATTTAAAATAATGGAGATGATAGCCAACTTGGGGTTCTTAAATTTCCTCGATGCAATTTTCTTTGGAAAATAGACATGATGCTCCTGCTATGATTATGGTAACAAGTTTTCATTTTATTATATACTTGGGTGTTACAACGATCCAGCTCAAATTTTGATTTAATGTATTTGTTTAGTATAATAGATGGCTTGAGAAACACATATGTATAGTATTTTATTACTCCCTCCGTCTTTATATATAAGGCCACTACCAAATATACAATTTTGCTTCTTTATAAGGTCATAAACACTAACCGAGGCAAAATTAATGATGTTTTTCTCATACAAATGACGATATTAATTACCCAGCCCAATCACAAAGGATGCATGCATACATGCAGCCTATAGAGAATTTTTTTTTGCATGCACTCATTTATTAACCCAGTAAACGAGACTAATTAAGTTGGCTTTGCCATGCATTAATTTTTTACCTTGATACCTGTAATGTAACTTTGTGGCCTTGTATATAAAAACAGAGGGAGTATGAATGTTGTGGCGAGTACTAAATTGTTATGAACTGCAGAACAGTAATTGGCATTGTAAATGCAAAATGTACAATATAATCTTATGCACAAAACATAGTGTGGGGCTTATCAAATTAAAATACCATGCACAGCACCAGAAGTAGCAAGAACAAACTTTATTTATCTATCATTCAGATAGTAAAAAACAAACACAACGCATCATCAAATAAGAGTTAAGAATAATAAAAGGGAAAGAGGGTCGAACGGGATACATACATGTACTCTGTGTATGCATGCATATGCAGACCACTTGTAGCTAGCACGGCAAGTAGGAAAGAAAATAAACAAACAAAACAATCAAACAAAAGGTGCGTTAAAACATCGCAAGACATGCATGCACGCACATCTATCTCGGCAGCGCCCTCGCGTGGATCGACCGAGATACCATACGATTGCTTAGCACTTGAATCCGGTTGGCACTCTCTTGCCGCAGTGGTTAAGGATGACGCTGAGGTCGATGGGGAGGTTGAGCTTGATGCCGAGGACGTTGGCCCTGACAACTGTGCAGAGGCAGAGCGCCGCCTCGAGGTCGACGAGCCCATCCAGCAGCGGGCAGCACGGCAACGTGGGCGGCACCCCGACCTGGAGATTGATCAGGCCCAGCGCCTTGGCGCACACGCCCAGCTTCAGCGTGTCGCGCGGGCACCTGCCAAACGAGGCCGGGGTCGGGGTCGGGGTGGGCGTGGACGGTGTCGACGGGGTGGGCGTGGTGGGCGTCGGGCAGCCATCCCCGCAGGCGCTGGCCATGGAGAACGCCACCAGGTTCACGGCGAGGAACAACGCGATCGATGCCTTGCCTGCCATTGCCAGTGATCACTCTGCACCTCAGAAAAGCAAAGCGAGCAAAATGATCGATTGGCGCTGGAGCTCTAGGATGCTTGTGATGCTCTGAGGTGGTGCTTAGGATTGGTATTAATAGGAGAAAGAGTAGTGTAGTGCTGATGCATTGTTACCATGCTCTCGCTCTAGCTTGCTCGATCGTGAACATGCACGCATGTGAGGGCGTTAGGAGTTCGATCTGGATCGGTTTGGCCGAATGTACGTACGTACGTACGTTGGATAAATAATTAAATTGGCACTAGTGACCAAGATTGCTGCATTACAGCATTAGTGGATGCATGTTGAGTTTGTTCTTGCTTGGTGATTGATGTTATTGTAGATTATTACGAGCTGGACGTATTAGATTGTTTCTAAATTGAGAAGCTGGCGTAAGTTTGAATATTGCATCTCTCAGTTCACGGACGGGCCGGACTGCCGGTGTACAGCTAGCTCAAACCATAGAAATCATAAACTCCAAGGAGCAACTTGTTTGAAGCCTAGCGACCAGCCATGTTCGAACATGCATATTACTGAGGGATTTCTATAATAAATACGCCGAAATATCACTCAGAAAGTCCAGCTCCTACATATTCCACTAAAAAATTGCAGATAGAGATACATATACACCACTATTGTGAGTTAACCATCAGTAGAGTGCCTAAAAGATACTAGAAGGTGTTGTTTTATGATGATCCAAATTCATATGAAGATAAAGGAAAGTTCGACCTCCGCTACGCGAGACCCGTCGCCGGATTCACCGTTACCGACCTAGTTAGGTCAGGACCACCTTTATATACCTCTTGTAAGCCGCCGCACGGGATAAGCCACATATTGTAAATCCCGGCGCGTTTGTAACCTCACCCCGAAATAGTGAAGTATTGCTGGCTGACGCCCGTGGTTTTTTCTCTTCCTTGTTGGAAGGGTTTTCCACGTTAAAATCTCGTATCCCCGTTGGTTCGATCTTGCTTAATTTCATCGTTGTTTTGCTATTGCGTGTAACAGAAGGAAAAGGCGCGCCTTGCCACGTCCCGTCTAGTGTCATTTCACAGAACGTGCAATAACTTCATCATTCATAGAAGGGGCGGACCGGATGAAACAAACCAATTCAAACTATGATGGACCATCTTTGGCATGCCACCTCTTATGACATGGATGAGCACGAAGAAAAACACGAAACGACATATGATAGATAACCTTGACCATGATGCTTGCCAACATGGATGACCGATAAGAAAATAAGGAATAAACAACAAGGTGGACGTGCAAACAAAACAAGAGTTGCATCTTGTACTGGACGAAATTGTGGACGATACAGACCAAGATTGTTTTCCTAATTCTCATGTGAATGGGCTACCAAAGCTTGCAACAAAAGGTACATTGAGAGATGTTGTTGACACTCCACAAGAACACACATGTACCAAGAGGAGAGCAATTACAGATTGTACAAATAATGCATTCCGAAGCCCAATTCTACAAAGAAAGAAAACACAATGATAATAATTTTTGGAGTCTGACACATGAAGACTGACTATGCCACGCAAGTTACCAGAAATACGCATATGCGTTCATCTTTATAGTAATATTGTGCAACATGATTAAATTAACCTGAAGATAGAAGATAGTTCAAAAGAAGAATGACATTGCACAAACTCCATTAGATGAAAGTCTATAAAATAATACATGGACTCATGAAGCCACATCCTTGCTCGCTCGAATTCTACTGTAGTTTCCTATTTCATGTGAGAAGGCATTCACCGCCAATTATACATTCATATGCTCCCTGCTTAGAGTAGAAAACGAGATACATATGAAGTCTGAAAATAAATCAAGCTACACAATGCTAGTTTTCTCTCAAGTAAACAAATACTAAGAAACCAAAGGAGATCAACCTTTGCATAGTGGTTTACATGTTTCCTTTTTATAAGACAGCGCATTCATCATGTCACTATTTATCCACCACTTTGCAAGCATATTAATAGGGTAATAACTAAATTTAAGAAATAACCAAAAACTGACACGAAGCAGGTCACTACTCGACCTTAAGATTCAGATCACTCCTCCGGAAGAGTTCATACTTATTTGAACTGTCAACCTAGACCATTAAACAACAAAAAATTGCCTCATTAAATTAGCTAACCAACCAGGAGGATATACACACTTCTTTTGTAGCACTTGGACTAACTTGACAGTGAACTTTCCAATCTGCTAACAGTGTTGGATTGTTAGAAATTGGTGGTACCCTGTGGGGGGGGGGGGGGGGGGGTCCATCTTCTTAATAATCTTCTGGTCTGGTCCTCATCCTCACCGTCACAAAAAGAACTCGACATCTCCATTTACTAATGCTTCTCTATAAGGAAATATGTCGAATAACCATAGCTAAGTAAATGTGAATTAAAAAAATGTGAGGAATTATTACTATCTTGTGTGCTACATTATTAACGAACATAATATTGGGTTCTCTTCTCTTCCTGATTTCAAATCACATGCATCAAACTGAAATGCTATTCATCGATAATGAAAGTGTACATACCTGATCATCCCATGAATCCCCGAGAACTAAAGAACCGAAGGCTTTCAAATGTAGGGGGCATTTCTTTCTTTGATAGTTCATCCCCAACAAAGTTCCATTAAAATCAACATGCGAGTGTCCAATTCTGACCTAGCACTAAATTGAGGATGAAATTATGCATGAAAATTGCAATTCATAATGCCTGAAAATGAGGATATGCATCAGCACATGCAATGATAGAATATAGATTAAGGTGAAATCCATAGAATCACAAATCTACCTTGAACGTAAATATTAAAGCAGCTAGCTAGGTGAATTTGTGGATCCAACATGTGCTTAACATTAGCTCATAAAATGCAGCACTTGGAGAGGAAAGACCTACTCCGCTTTTGTAGTTTAATTGTTCTGAATTGAAATAGCGCATACAGCTGCTTCCTTCCTATAAAGCTCAAACTGCCTGTCAATCAAGACTTACATGTAACGCACATCAAACCCACACACTTTCGATATGTTTACAATGAAAAATCAAAATATATATCAGGATTTTCTATACGCCAAGCGATAATTTGATTATCAGGAAGGTGCACTATAATCACGATGAGCACAAAGAAACTTACATCTACACTCAATAGTCATGGTCTTCTAGGCCAAGTAAGTGGAATCAAACCAGCCAATGTCAGGAAGATGACACCAAGACATGTCAATGCATATGCATATACATTGACATAACTTGGTATCTCCTGGAGAAGGAGAGTCTATGTACATGCTCTGTTCAAGATATCGGTCGATATTCCGATAAATCGTCCGATTTATCGCTTACCGGTGTCTGGACGATAAGATTAATCGGCCGAAACATTCCGATAAATCAGCTGATTTGCCACTTATCGGGGGTACACCGATAAGTTCCCGATAAGCGATATCCTGAACATTTTGTATATATAAATTGAATACCAAAAAACATGGTAACATCAATGAAAAATCATTAATAGCTAACCATGTAATTAAGCCAGCGCCACGAGACTCATATGTAATCTGAAAGTACTTGCTCACTCAAGGTTACCTTTTCTAGATTCTCTCAAGATTCCTAATGAGGTACCATCTAGCCACAATATAGAGATGGATACACAACACAGTACTGAGATGTGCATTCCACATTTTTTTCGAAATGGGGAAAACCCCAGCCTCTTCATCGAGGGATGCCCACATCTTTTATTAATTATTAGTGAGTATTAATTCGGTTTTACATCTCAAAATCAAGAAAAACAAAGATACATGCTTTCACCAGCAATACCAAGCACACACTGAACTACGAAAGCCTACTAATATGCTTCCACGTATGCCGGGAGAAAAAAACCTGTTCCACCAAGAGTAGTCTTGTGCGACCATCCACCATAAGCTCCCGCTGGTCCGAAGGAAGCAGGGAAGACCATAACTGGATCCAGCGTTCCTATTAAAAACAACATTGTTCCCGCAATTCCAAATAGACCAACAAATAGCCGAAATACCGATACGAATCCTATCCGTGGTCTTTTTATATATCCCATTCAACCAATTTGCAAAAAGGAGGAGATATATTATAGGTACAAAACACCACACACCAAACAAGTTTCGCAAAAGGGACAGAGATAAATAAATGATCTATGGTCTCATTGTTTCCCCAAAAGGAGCAATGAGTATCACCTTTCCAGTTCCTATTTGCAAGGTTATCTTTAGTGAGCAAGTATTTTCTATTAAGGAACCATATGAAGACTTTTATTTTCAAAGGAATTTTAAACTTCCATAATTATGTTCGCAGAAATCTAGTATGTCAATCCATTGGATCCTCATACATAGATTTAACTGTAAACATATAGTTTTGATTAAATTTCAATTGAAACACATCAGGAACATCATTCAAATTGATATCCATTAGCCTAAGACATAAGTGAGTCCACATTTCCCATTTATTTCCAACAAGTGCCCTTCTAAGACATAAATTTAGAGGATGCACATTGTTAAAAACATCATGAACCGAAATATGCTTGTGTTTAACAATGTTATATAGAAATGGATATTTATCTTTTAAAGGATAATTACGCAACCAGGTGTCCTCCCAAAACCTTGTGGCTTTCCCATTACCTACTTTGAAGGAGCCTCTATGAAAGAAATATTCCTTAACTCTCATGAGGCCCTTCCAAAAAGGAGAATCATTCCACTTGAGCCGAAGTTTTACTATGAAGGTATTTATTCTGCAGCAACTCCTGTCACACCCCTTCGTCATTTAAAAGATTGAAAAGCCACTTGCTAAGCAAACATTTTTTTTATCTCCAACACTTCAACAGATAAACCACCCTAATCATTTGTTCTATGATACATCATAAACGTATCCTTATTTTATGATATTCCATGTTGTTTTCATGTTGTTTCCTAGATGTTTACTATACACTTTATGTCTTATCAATTTTCCGGACTAACCTATTGACAAGATGCCACAGAGCCAGTTCCCTGTTTTTTGCTGTTTTTAGTTTCAGAAAAATTGTTCCAGAAATATTCTTGGAATTGGAAAATTCGAAGCCCGGAAGTCTTAGAATTCCCAAAGGTTTCACAGAGTTCCGAGGAGGCCCGGAGGGGGGCCACGGGGTGGGGGGCACACCATAGGGCGGCGCGCCCCTGGCCGCGCCTGGGGGTGGTGTGGGCCCCTCGAACATCCACCGCCATCGCCTTTTTGCCAATATAATCCCCCCAATACGTGAACCCTAGGGATATACCACTTTTCCCGAGAAACACTCGAGGCCGCCGTCATCGTCATCCCGAGATCTGGAGGGTTCTGGAGCTCTCCCCGGCACCCTGCCGGGAGGGGAGTTCATCATCGGAGGGGTCTACACCACCATGCCATCCTCCGAAGTGATGCGTGAGTAGTTCATCCCTGGACTACGGGTCCATAGCAGTATCTAGATGGTTGTCTTCTCCACTTTATACCTCATGTTTAGATCTCGTGAGCTGCCCTACATGATCGAGATCATCTTTATGTAATGCTACATGTTGTGTTTCATGGGATCTGATGAATGTTGAATGCTATGTCTTCTGATTATCAATCTATTATGTTATCTTCATGCATATGTTATTTACGATCTTGCAAGTAGATGCTCTGGCCAAGTAGATGCTAGTAACTCCAAGAGGGAGTATTTATGCTCGATAGTGGGTTCATGCCTCCTTTGCATTGTGCTCGAGTGACAGAAATGTGACTGATGGAGGATGTGCTGTTTCCATTAGGGAGAAAACAACGGTGTTTACTTAGTTTACATTGTTTACATTACACACTTTTCTTACTGCGATAATCTGTTGCTTGCAAATTAGTACCCAACGTTTGTTCGGATGATATTCGGAGGGTGGATTATTAGTCATAGATGCGGTTAGATGACGGTCTATGTATTTTGTTGTAAGGCCCGCATGAATCACATAGTAATCTTTATGTCTTGCATATGCACTACGGTGCAGCCTTCATTTCTATCAATTTCCCAGCTTTAATTCGTTCACCACACATGTTATTTATCTTTCACGGAGAGACACCACTAGTGAACTATGGACCCCGGTCCATTTTCTCATACTGATATTACACACACTGCTTCCACTGCTTTCACACTGTTGCTACTGTTTTCATATTGTTTTCCACACCATACATTTAACCTCTTTGTTATGAGCAAAATCGGTGAGATTGAAAACCCCATACTACGTTGGGGCAAAGTGATTTTATTGTGGTGTGTAGGTTCCACTTTGCTGCTGAACCGGTAGTGCGCCCTGCCACCTCAGCTGCATCAACCTTCAGAGATTGCTTGTCCTCCTACTGGTCGATTCAACCTTGGTTTCTTTTCTGAGGGAGAACTTGTTGCTGCACTCTTCACAACCTTTATATTGGGGTTTACCAACGTCAGCCTCCCGTCAAGGCACCCATCAAGTTTTCTAGCGCCGTTGCCGGGAAGGAAGAGAATTTCTGCAAGGGGAGTCTCTCACTTCCAATCTCTTTACTTTGTTATTGTTTTGCTTGTTACTTGCTTTATCATTCTTGCTAGCAATGTTTGATGCCTTTGAAACTAGATCTTATTGGAAAGGTGGTTTCACGGATGAACACCAAAAATATTATAAGGAATACCGCTTGTCACACAAAGGGATACACTTATGGGAGCAAATTAATAAATTGCATGGCTATGCTAAAAACTTGTGATCTACTTATAATGTTACTTATTGCTTTGATAAATCTTGTTGCTATAGGAGGTATAAACACCTCCCCTTTCAATGTGAGTATAATGATAATGTTACCATATCTTCTTATGTTAAGGGAAATTATGACTTTGATGACATGGAACAAATTGAGGAATTTATTGCTTGGAAGCGTGCATTTGAAATTGCCTATTTGCTTGAAAGTATTGATGATGCACCTTATAAATATGGGATTTATGATATACTTGAATATTGCTTTGATAATTACAAGGATTGTAATTACTACATACTTCAATATCTTAATCAATTCTCTCCCCCAAAGGGAGAGACTAATGCCTTGCAGGAACCTATGGA
The DNA here is from genome assembly GCA_028641055.1 of Alopecurus myosuroides. Taxonomy (NCBI): domain Eukaryota; kingdom Viridiplantae; phylum Streptophyta; class Magnoliopsida; order Poales; family Poaceae; genus Alopecurus; species Alopecurus myosuroides. The sequence goes on from CM054059.1 coordinate 155,121,149, forward strand.
AGAAGAAACTGCTGAATCTGGAAGGTCATTGGATGAAAAAGTGGAGGACAGTGATGATCAAGAGGACGAAGTATGGAGCTACCCATGTCTACCTCCGAATGATAGTAACTCTTTAACTCATAGATTATTTGATGAAAGTGATGATCCTATTGATTCTTTTGAAATATCCCTTTTTGATGAAATTGATACTTGTTATACTTGTGACCTTGTTAATACTATGAACGAAACTTGTGAGAATGATATTGCTACTGTTATTTATGATAATCCATGCTACTTGGATAAATATTTTGATAATCCTCTATTTATTCCAACTATTGTTATACATGATAATGAGGATGTTTGCTTAGAAAATTTATATGATAATGCTATAGATGATGGTCCTATGTTACTTGATGTTATAAATTATAATGCTACTGAAAATAGGATTGCTATTAGTAGTCCCATACATTTTATGAGTGATCAATCATCTCGTTTTGATATTTCAAAAAGTGGGGAAAAACAAGAGCTGATTTTAAATTTTGATCCCACAGTTTTTTAGCTTGATATGAATTGTGTGCTTTTAGACCATGAAAAACATGCTTTATGTGATAATTATGATGTTGATTTTGTTCATGATGCTACTGAAAATTATTATGAGAGGGGAAAATTTGGTTGTAGGATTTTTCATGTTACTAAAACAATTCTCTTTTTGTTGAAAGTTTTGAAGTTGCTCTTGTTCAACCTTCCCATGATTTCTAGTTGGAGTTTCTTTAATTTATTTATTTAAAAGATTCCTATGCATAGGAAGTGGGTTAGACTTAAATTTGTTTCATACTTTCTACTTGATGCTCTCTTTTGCTTAATTCATATTTCTTATGTGAGCATCTACTTGATTCCACTTTTCTGGGCCTAGCTAAAAGGGTTTAAAGAAAAGCACTTCTTGGGAGATAACCCATGGTTTTATTTTTGCTTTGTTTTTCTATGTTTTCTTTGAGTAAAGGGGTTTTATACTTCGGTAGAAAATCATTTTTATCTTTATTTTCATGTTTTAGTTGTGCCAAGTAAAGTTTCTGACGAGAATTGGAGTTGGTTTTGGATTGCTGCGCAGGAAACAGATTTCTACTGTACACCGTAAAAAATCGTATAGTTCAAAGGGAAATTAGAATGACCTGAAATGTTTTGTGCTTATTCCTCAGCTAATTCCACAACTTTTTTGTTCTTTAAGTTTTTCGATCTGAGAAACGTAAGTGCCCCGAAAAAAATTCTTTTTACGGACTGTTCTGGTTTGGACAGATTCTGCCATTTTTCTTGCATTTGCTCTTTTACGATGTCAAGTGGATTTCTTGCTTCACAAAACATCAGTGTCTGTAGATAATGTCTAAAAGTATCAATAGAACTTGTGCCCATGCATAACCCATGGATTTTTGATTGATGCACTAACACTCTAATGCGAATTACTCTTTGAGTGTGGTGTGAAGGAAGTTTTCAAGGGTCGAAGAGAAGAGGGTGATATATGTGATCAAGAAGACTGCAAGGTCAAAGCTTGGGGATGCCCCCATGGTTCATCCAAGCAAATTTTAAGAAGACTCAAGCATCTAAGCTTGGGGATTCCCAAGTCATCCCCTTCTTCATCAACAATCTATCAGGTCACTTCTAGTGAAACTATATTTTTATTCGGTCACATCATATGAACTTTACTTGGAGCGTCTGTTTGTTTTTATTTTGTTTTCTCTTGTTTTCTTTTGTTTTCCTTGCTGAAATAATATAGTTGTACCCGAGCATTCCTTGTTTGGGATAGAGACATGCTCCGCTTTTTCGTTTGAATACTTGCTATGCTCGTATTCTTAGTTTTTTCTTCCAGCTGCTGCAAAAATTCCTTTTTAGCTCTTGTTTTCTTTGCATCTCTTATTCAGAGATGTTAGTTTTAGTAATTTTATGTGAGTACTATCATGTTTTCTTTCTTTATCATTTAAAGAGTTTTTGTTAAAACATATTTTGTATGGTGCTCGTTGGGAAAAGAAACTGCTCCTTGAAGTGGAATTTATAACGGTGCAAGTAGAAGCTTGTATAGACTGTGGCTAGACTTTTTTGTATCATGCTAGATGTTATTTTAATTATAAATCCTAGTTTTTATTTAGTAGCATGATTAGTCTCAAATATCTGAGAGTGTTAAATGTGCCATTGAAAAAATCATGAGTTGTTCTTATCGTATTGAAGCATAAATTTGTTGTGTTCTCCTTTGAATGTTTTATTTGGTTGACTTGGCGCATGCTCACACCATGTTTATGACTATGAACCAGTCACTTATAGCCTCTATGATCATTTAGTTTTTGAACATGTGGTACCACTTATGCTTTGATTAATGATGTTTATGTCACTATGCATGATTATGGCTATTATGCTCTCTTGATTTGTCGCTCCCAGTCTTTTGCTAGCCTCCACCTGTACTGAGTATGAGCTCTACTCGTGCATCCAACTCCCCAAAACCAAAGTTTACCCAATGTTTCCACCATACCTACCTACATGTGGTATTTAACCGCCACTCCAAAGTAAATTGCTCATGTGTTACCTTTAAAACTTTCAAAATTACTCATGATTTGTGCTCCTGTTTTAGCTCATGAGGAAGTAAATAGAGAATCTTTATCTCACTTGTTGATTGGACTTTCACACCCTGGACTAGTGGCTTCATCTACTTATCGAATTGATAAAAGAGCTGGCAGTGGGGTGCCCAGCCCCAAATTAATAACAAGAAATTATCTTCACTATTCTTGCCCCTGATTTATCAGTCAAAGCATAATTGTGTAAACAAAAGAAAAAAATAGATGACCTTCTACCCAGATGTGTCCTTCTGTGGGAGCCGCTCTTGTGAAGTCTAGTGGGCTTGTGACGTACTGTATTTTTTGTTTATCATTCGTTGACATAAGCATACACCTCTCTAAAAAACAGACACTCCTCCACAGTATGTGATTGTTGGCAGGCACCCGAGGATTCGGTTAGCCATGGTTTGTGTAAGATGGATGGGAGGAATGTCAAACATTTTATACCTCTGTGTAATAAAATAAAATCTCTAGCACATGAGTGATCCATGCTTCCCTCTCCGAAGGGCCTTTCTTTTGCTTTTATGTTGAGTCTCCATCTTCTAACTTTATGCACAGTTGAGACATCATAGTTGACATTCTGAGTTTAATGTGCAATTGTCCTAGAAATATTATTAATTGATTCATGATGTGCTATTGTTTGTTCTCTAATTGTTTGTTCTAGTCTTCCTCATGAACTTTGAAGGTGTCCTGGCATTTATGTTTTTCCCCGCTCTTAAGGACTAGCGAAATATCACTTTGCCATGTTATCTCTATGCTTGAAACAAACGTATAACTTTTGATGCATTGTTATTCATGATCTTTTATTTGTGTTACTTCTCATGATGCCAGGTGATTGCTATGCTTTATTGTTAGAATTTTATTTATCATGCTTGTGTTGAAGTTCTATGATCTTAGCTTACATATGATTTTACATTTCGATGATCAAGTTTATGTTGGTAGCATGTCACCTCAGAAATTATGTGTTTTTATCGTTTACCTACTCGAGGAAGAGTAGGAACTAAGCTTGGGGATGTTGATACGTCATAAATCTATCCTTAATTTCTGATGTTTCATGTTGTTTTCATGTTATTTCCTACATGTTTGATATACACTTTATGTCATTTTTATCGATTTTCTGGACTAACCTATTGACAAGATGCCGCTGAGCCAGTTGTAACATCCCAGTGTTTGGGAGGTTATAAGGATCTAAATTAATATGTGCATTTGCAAAGCATGCATCTAAAAGTACGGGAAATTTTGGCGCGAAAGTTTAAACGAATCAAAGTGACCAAAGTTTCACTTGACAGGATGAAATAGGTCTAGTTCATCTAGCCAAGAGTACATTTGGAGTGATCTTTATAACAAGTATCTTAAGAAACCAAATCATATGGTTACACAAACTATAAATTGGTTTTAACTAAAACAAATTCTTAATAACCTTAATCACAAGTCTTTAAGTGACTTGGGATAATTCAGTAGGTGTCTAGAACTCAAAGAGGGGTGAGTATCCAAATCACATATCAGATAATCATATTTCCACCAATGAGTAATACATAATTAAACCATCTCATCAACAGAGATGTGATCTTCTATAAAACAACAACTCCCTAAGTTATCAATTAATTTCCACAAGTTAGAAATGCTTGAAGGAATAATCTCATCAACAAATATTTTAGGTTCTGTAAAACAATAACTCTTTAAGTTATAAACCAATCACACAACATCTTTCCAAACTATTTAGAACCTATTAAGTGAACCTTCGCAAATAAATAACAGAGGTGCAATAGAACACAAAAGATACAAACAAGTGTTAACCCAAAACCCAAAAGTGGGAAATGAATTAATTATTGTAATCATATATTTACCGAATATGTACATATCTCCTAAACCCTAAAAGAAGTATCAACAAGAAGAAATAAATCTTCTTCAACTAATAACAAACCTTGATCATTACATATGATACTCCCAAATCTCTATATCTGCATTAAGAATAACAAAGTTAATAAAGTGATGAATTTAAAGTAGATCATGACACCTGGGAGAACAAATAACAACTATGACATAAGTCATTAAACCTCAATAACTTTCTCATGATCATTGTCTCATTCATCTTATACAAGTAAGCATATGAGATCTCAACACATCAATGAACCACTAGATCAATTACTATTAAGTCATCATTCCATAAGTATTCCACATCTCCACTCAAATTCAATAATTCAATAAATCAAGTATCCCTAGATACAAGTCATGGATAACAACAAGTATAACCTCTATTAGAGGAATTGAATGGAAAGCTAAGTAAACCAATCATGTATGATATAAGAACATATCTTATGGGAAATAAAATAAGAAGTTTATAGAAGGATAATAAAAGCATGAACTATATCCTAATCTAGATCTTGTTGTGTTGTCAAGACCATTCTATCTTGTTTCCCAATCTTCTCTAAATCATTCTGCAAGATAAGCAACCAAAAGGAAGGAGGACTACCACAGGAAGATTTCCAAGAAGATTAATTAGAGTGTGCTTGAAGTGCTACTCTAATCTTCTATAAGAGTACTTGGAAACTCTTATATATTGATCTGATCTTATTAACCTCTTGAAATAGTATGATATTCCAATGTTAGTGTTATATAGAAGTAGTTTGGTAACAAGACTAATTACCTTGTTAACAGATCACTTCTGTATACTCAAACAACTGAGTGTCATACACAAACAAACAGAATATTGAATCACCTAGTACATCTCAACCTATTGTATATGATTAGTAATTTGGAGGCAAGTCTGATCCACTTGTTAACAAATTCTTCTTATATGCATAGGTTAATTTGATGTCATAAAATAAACCATATTCTTTTATAATCCTCTAAGTAAAATCTTTGCTTGGAGTTACTGGCTGTTTTCACCACAAGGGTGAGAGAATTGAAGTTGGAATCCTAGAGATGATATTCCTTGCAAGTGAAAAAGGCAGTACCAGAAGACTAGTGGCAACTAGAGAGAAGAACATCAAGCAACAGAAGACCACAAGGAGCAACACTGCCTCAGTAAGGGATCATAAGAATTTATCCAGTGAATCACTAGGTTTTATTGGAGAACCAATAACCTATATCAAGCTCATCACAGATGAGGAACTCATAATAATATCTTTAATAGAAACAATTATCAAGTATGAAATAATAACCAACCCTTTCATCCACATGTCTTGATATGTGGAGTTTAATGGTAACAAGCTCAATATCTTGTTTTTCATATCCTTCTCATCCATAAAACAAATGGTTAATCACATGAATTAAACCATACACCCACATGAAAATGATTACATGTTCTAACTAAAATATAGGATGAAATCCATATTGGAACCTATGTGGAAAACAAGAAAATAAGATCCCAAAAACCATACATGTTTTCCACTTGATCCAGTGTTGAAAACAGCAAACATAGTGAACACACACCTAAGTATAATGTCAACCAAAAATGGCTAAGAGTTACAACTATGAAAATAACAAACCTTGTAAAAAGAAAACAAGTCCTTTCACCAATTATAAATCATCTGATATGACTTGGAGTGATATTTGATAATTGGTGAATTTCCCATAATAAATAATAACACTACTCAGTAGTGTTACCAAGTTATTTTCTATAAAGGATTATACTTAAAATTATCCAATTATGTTACACCACCTTGGTATCCACAAGTTTGGTGTGTGTACTCTTATTAAGTATGCTTTGGCATAATTTTAAAGCTACTAAATAAATTAAAAGAGAAGAAAACCACAAAATCACTTAATCCCGCACCTTAAATAAAAAATACAAATATTATTCAATTTCACCAAAACAAAACATGGTGAGGTTGCAAATTTGATGAGCTATCCAAATATATTTTTTAATAATTTTTATGTTCACAGATAGGCCCTGAAAACAAGGGTTTTCTTCTCAGTTTAAGCCCTGAGGGACCTTTCTGCAAATTCCGAAAACTTGTAGGGGGTTATGTGAAGGTGTTTCATCTTCAACCTCGTGACAGAAGGACCAGTGCGTGTCGACGCAGGAATCGTCGCCGTGCCACCTCCTGTATGCCTCCTTGCTCTCGGTGATAAGACTAGAGATACGTCCTCATCTAGCTCTACCTCCCCATACCCATCTTACTCTCTCTCTTTTGCTCTGTACCACGAAAACCGAAACCCTAGGTATTCCGGCCATCACCATGCACCGTCGATTCCGGCAACTCCGGAAGCAATCGAGACCACCAGGGGTTGCGCGAGATCCTCCTCAACCTCCTCGAGCACGCACGTGGTCAGGGATGGCCGGAGGGCCGAGGATTTCATCGTTCCTTTTGCTCCGGTCGGAGGCCACCGCCGCGACATTGCCGGCGTTCCCAAGCTCTTATCGCCTCCCCGACATCTCCATCGCGCTCATGGTGAGCTACTGGTGCTCGGGCACCCTCTCAAACTTCCCCTCGCTTCCGATTTCCATATATCACCCATGACCGCCGCCGCTCGCCGCTGTTCGTGCTCGCCGGCGTAGCTCCGGCGACCATAAGGCGGCGGCGCTACCACCAGTGGACTCCCCGAGGTCTCCTCTACCCGCTGGTACCTAGCAATTGAGGAATCGCGCGGTGAATCGCCCGATTGCTCGCGGAATTAAGCCACTGTGACCATTGCTGACATCAGGCTGATGTCAGCATGATGTCATAAATGTTTTCTTTTCTTTTTAGTTTTATTTTTAAGTTAAAACTGGTTATGACAGGTGGGTCCCACCTGTCAATTTAAATATTGGCAGAAAAAAATCATTAACTCATAAAATCAATAACTTTAAATTTACTTATCAGAAAAATACAAATAAAATTGATAAATACTTAGAAAAATATAATCTAAATATTTATGAACTTTTCAAAAATGTTTGATAAAATTTAAAATTAAATATTTTCTTTAGTTAAATTAAATCATTTAAAATTGAGAAAATAATAAATAATTCATAAAATCGGAAAAATACAAGTTATATAGCAAAATGATCCAAATCACAAATACAACTCATCTATGATGTTTCCAAAGTCAATTGATCAAGTTTCATTTGTGCAATAGTTTGCTTAGTCATTTAATTCATTTAAAATTGAGAAATTAATAATTTATTCAAATATTTTCAGAAAAATAAAACGTTATATCAAATTAAAGAGAAAAGAATTTCCAATTCAAATATGTCAAACATAAAACATTTTCTTTAACTTATAAACTTGTTTCTGTTGGTATAATGGAATTCTAATATTCTATTATAACAGAAATAACTGCAACAATATTATTTCCTTTACTAATAAAATTCTCAGGTTTTCACACCTACTAAAACCTATCATCACAAGTCATTAGCAAGTATTGTGATGATAGAGTTAGCTGTACTAGTTCATCATTTTCAACTAAACTCATTGTCATTAGCTCTACACTTTTGAAGTATAAAATCAAACATGTTTGTTACCTTTTCAATAATTGTTTACCATGTGCTATTGTCTTGTTGCCTAACCATGTATAACACTTCTACCTAAACATGATAACAATTGTTTGCCAAGTATAAGTGAAACACATGTAAGCCTAAAAGAAGTAATAACCACAACCACCACAAGTAATGAAACATTTCACCTAAAAGCCGTGTGATTAAGATATCGTATCAAACATGGCTTACACTTGTAAGCTGGGGTGTTTTCCAGGGTAATTCGTGATGCATCTCATTACTATGCATGTATCATCTTGCCAGTGTTTTCTGTAGTCCTTACCGGGACTACTTTGCTATCTTTCAGATGTTTGGATTTCTCTACGCGACCCTCGAATTCCGAAGACCTGGATTATTAATATGGTTATTTCAATCTCAGGCAAGTTCATCACTTGCTCATATCCTTTGCAGTACTTCATAACAAACTATTTGCAAAAACCCTATCGTATTATCATCTACTCTCAAAAGAATGCATGATCCTATTTTTATAATAATATGACTACCTGAATGACTACCCGAGTGGTAGTGTTCTATGTGGTGGGCGGATGGAACCATGGTAAGATGAATAGGTCAAAGGAAGGTTCCATCTGCACGGGAACGTATTACCTAGGAATTAACAACAACTGCCGTCAGGATTCTTGCGCCGTAAATTCGCGTTGACCATGGATCTTTTATGGGGGGAGTAAGTCAACCGTGATACTTTTCTCGTTCGCATGTCAACGGACGCGCCAGAGACGTACGCTGTAGGTCTTGCGAGACTACATGCACATGGGTGGGAGCCCTTACGTCCCACGGACTCTGGGGTCTATGAGTGTCTGCCAGGGGCGCGTAGATCTCCATCGTGAGGGGTGGAATCAGGCGTTCAACCTGCTGGCAGAAATGGGTGGGCATGCGTTGTGCGGAGAAGCACGGTTTGGCTTGGACCAACTACCGGGCCCCACACCTGAGTGGGAGTGGACATGATCTCGAGCCTGGTTGTGCAACATGGTCTTGGTCGTCCATGGGTAAAGTAACGCACCTCTGCAGAGTGTAAAAGGATGTGACATGTTACCCCTTGTTCCGGGAAGGAGCTGCGAACGCCGCAGGAAAGGCAACTCCATGAAAGTTCTAATCCTGTGAAGAATGGCGGGCATAGTTTTCAGAATTAAAAGCAACCTCTTGAAGAAAGTTTTACAAAACCTTGCATTAGCTTTTGACTCTTTCAGGTCTAAAGCTGTAGTTAGTGCATCAACCACCCACTATATATCATGAACTTGCTGAGTAACGCTCGTTACTCATTCTATCCCGTTTGACCCCTTGCTTAGAGTTGAAGCCTATGGAAGTCGTCATCGTGAAGCCATCTTTACCTTATGAAGCTAGGTGGAGTCTTATACTACTTAGCCAGTAAAGTATCATCACCAGCAACGCTGATGGAGGAGAAGCTATCAAGGTGTAGGTAGAGACCATTCTTGGACTTAGCAATTACAAGCCATATTGTAGGGCTGACATCAGCCGTAGTGGATTAGTTCTGAGCTAGAGTTCTTCTCCGGCTTGGAGCTTCGAATTGCTTCTTCTGATGTTTCATTTGCAGGACATCTTCTTGATTCATCAGGGAGATTCTCAAGATTTTGTAATGAGGTTTGTATCCTATAGTTTTATCTGGACCCGCTGTGTTTCTGTTGTACCACTCTGAGAGATGTAATATTCACGGATAAGTCCTTCTGTGAGTATTATGTCACCGACTTGCGCACTACACATGCAGTGGTGTGCTGGGTCACCACAGGTGGTATCAGAGCGAAGCGACCTTAGGTGTAAAACCTTTTAGGAGATCTGTAGGTTGGTAAAATCTATAGGAAGCCATCTTATCTAAACCACATTTCCTGCAACTATGAAGATCATTCACTTGAGAATGATATAATCATACTTGTATAGAACTATTCTTACTCAACCTGAGTAAATCTACTTATCTATTATCTTTATACCTAGGTATGAATAGTTAGAAGTCCAGTGTGTATCAGTGTTATTGGGAAAAAGAGTGTTCTGACATAGTCAGAGATGCTTAAGTCAAAGTGATGATTACCCCATTCTATGAATGAATAGGATGGAGTAGAATATGGTATTGAGTTAGTATAGGAGTCATCAAGAATGGATGTTGAGAATCCGTAAGAGTTAGTAGAAACCATGGTAACTACAGGGTATATACCATATCCTTTGTTATCAAGTCTAGAGGTGAAGTAGTATAGTATAGTATAATGTAAATTAGGAGAAGGCATAAGCATTGATGGAAGCTACATTACTACTCCTACGATGTGAGCAACAACCTGAAGGATCAACAGATACCATGAGAAGCTTATCATGATCAAGATGAAGCAATTAAATTACATAATACTTAGTCCTATATGGAACCAAGTTAGACAACAACTACTATAGGATCATTTTGTCTGAGTTTATTCCATTGCAGTAAGGCATGCAATTGGAGTAATTATCAAGGCAAGGAGTGGTTGTGTAGACTAGTATTACAAGGTAATATACCTATTTGTAGTGTATAGCATTTAAGAGCCTTGGTACTTGAGATGTTCTACTCAAAGTACAATTATTTCACAGGCTTTTGATGCATGAGTGATAACTGCATTTGGGATTTATTGGATTTTATTTGGATCTTTGATTGACTAGATTTGTGCATGAAGTTGGAACTTGATGTGCATATGCATGCGCAAACATTGAGTTCTATCTTGATGTTACTGGTCTAGAGGGTATAGGATTAGTATGAGAGCGGTCTGAAATATCAGCTGATGAAAGTAACCACCAAAGCTCTAGAAGACCAGAAAGTCAAGAAGGAAGATGACAATGAAGACACTGATGGGAATGGACCACATTCCACATCTTGTTTGGAGTTGGTGAGCTACTACATCAACACATGGTGAGCTACCACAAGTGATGCCAAGAAAATATTATGAGTAGTTATATCATAATAGGAAACATGTACAAGTTCGATAAGTTAACTTATAGAGTTGTTCTGTAGAAGTTAAAAACTCAAAGATATAGAAGGACCATAGGAAGTAACCAATGGAATAGGTTATAGTCACCTATAGGAAAAAGTTAAAACTCGAGGAAACTCGAAGATATTTTTGCTAATTAGAAGAGTCTAAGTCAGTGTACACTACTTTGTACAAGTTTCTTTGAAAATCTTTATCTTCAGACCATTAGACTGAACCAAATGGAGACCAAACCATAGACAATATCCAGTGTATCGGAAGAATCTTATTGGTTATTCATCACCTGGTGGATGTACCAATTGTTCTTCAGAAAATTGTGAGAGTTACGAAACCATACCTATTCATTGGAGAATGAAACCTGGTATCCACTATGTGGTGGAAATACCACGTGTTCCTCGTGAGACCATTAAGAAGGCCTAGTAACAAAATAGAGTTGTCATAACAACAGGCTCAGTATTAGATTATTATGTAAGACAGTGGAAGGTGAATAATGGAGACAAGAGGATACACATGTCAAGGTCAACACAAGAAACAGATGTGAAGATTCAACAGTCTACAGAAGTTCTCTCTACCTTTCTTTACGTGAGAGAGGTTGAACTTCGGGACGAAGTTCTTGTTAAGGGGGAGATACTGTAACATCCCAGTGTTTGGGAGGTTATAAGGATCTAAATTAATATGTGCATTTGCAAAGCATGCATCTAAAAGTACGGGAAATTTTGGCGCGAAAGTTTAAACGAATCAAAGTGACCAAAGTTTCACTTGACAGGATGAAATAGGTCTAGTTCATCTAGCCAAGAGTACATTTGGAGTGATCTTTATAACAAGTATCTTAAGAAACCAAATCATCTGGTTACACAAACCATAAATTGGTTTTAACTAAAACAAATTCTTAATAACCTTAACCACAAGTCTTTAAGTGACTTGGGATAATTCACTAGGTATCTAGAACTCAAAGAGGGGTGAGTATCCAAATCACATATTAGATAATCATATTTCCACCAATGAGTAATACATAATTAAACCATCTCATCAACAGAGATGTGATCTTCTATAAAACAACAACTCCCTAAGTTATCAATTAATTTCCACAAGTTAGAAATGCTTGAAGGAATAATCTCATCAACAAATATTTTAGGTTCTGTAAAACAATAACTCTTTAAGTTATAAACCAATCACACAACATCTTTCCAAACTATTTAGAACCTATTAAGTGAACCTTCGCAAATAAATAACAGAGGTGCAATAGAACACAAAAGATACAAACAAGTGTTAACCCAAAACCCAAAAGTGGGAAATGAATTAATTATTGTAATCATATATTTACCGAATATGTACATATCTCCTCAACCCTAAAAGAAGTATCAACAAGAAGAAATAAATCTTCTTCAACTAATAAAAAACCTTGATCATTACATATGATACTCCCAAATCTCTATATCTGCATTAAGAATAACAAAGTTAATAAAGTGATGAATTTAAAGTAGATCATGACACCTGGGAGAACAAATAACAACTATGACATAAGTCATTAAACCTCAATAACTTTCTCATGATCATTGTCTCATTCATCTTATACAAGTAAGCATATGAGATCTCAACACATCAATGAACCACTAGATCAATTACTATTAAGTCATCATTCCATAAGTATTCCACATCTCCACTCAAATTCAATAATTCAATAAATCAAGTATCCCTAGATACAAGTCATGGATAACAACAAGTATAACCTCTATTAGAGGAATTGAATGGAAAGCTAAGTAAACCAATCATGTATGATATAAGAACATATCTTATGGGAAATAAAATAAGAAGTTTATAGAAGGATAATAAAAGCATGAACTATATCCTAATCTAGATCTTGTTGTGTTGTCAAGACCATTCTATCTTGTTTCCCAATCTTCTCTAAATCATTCTGCAAGATAAGCAACCAAAAGGAAGGAGGACTACCACAGGAAGATTTCCAAGAAGATTAATTAGAGTGTGCTTGAAGTGCTACTCTAATCTTCTATAAGAGTACTTGGAAACTCTTATATATTGATCTGATCTTATTAACCTCTTGAAATAGTATGATATTCCAATGTTAGTGTTATATAGAAGTAGTTTGGTAACAAGACTAATTACCTTGTTAACAGATCACTTCTGTATACTCAAACAACTGAGTGTCATACACAAACAAACAGAATATTGAATCACCTAGTACATCTCAACCTATTGTATATGATTAGTAATTTGGAGGCAAGTCTGAGCCACTTGTTAACAAATTCTTCTTATATGCATAGGCTAATTTGATGTCATAAAATAAACCATATTCTTTTATAATCCTCTAAGTAAAATATTTGCTTGGAGTTACTGGCTGTTTTCACCACAAGGGTGAGAGAATTGAAGTTGGAATCCCAGAGATGATATTCCTTGCAAGTGAAAAAGGCAGTACCAGAAGACTAGTGGCAACTAGAGAGAAGAACATCAAGCAACAGAAGACCACAAGGAGCAACACTGCCTCAGTAAGGGATCATAAGAATTTATCCAGTGAATCACTAGGTTTTATTGGAGAACCAATAACCTATATCAAGCTCATCACAGATGAGGAACTCATAATAATATCTTTAATAGAAACAATTATCAAGTATGAAATAATAACCAACCCTTTCATCCACATGTCTTGATATGTGGAGTTTAATGGTAACAAGCTCAATATCTTGTTTTTCATATCCTTCTCATCCATAAAACAAATGGTTAATCACATGAATTAAACCATACACCCACATGAAAATGATTACATGTTCTAAATAAAATATAGGATGAAATCCATATTGGAACCTATGTGGAAAACAAGAAAATAAGATCCCAAAAACCATACATGTTTTCCACTTGATCCAGTGTTGAAAACAGCAAACATAGTGAACACACACCTAAGTATAATGTCAACCAAAAATGGCTAAGAGTTACAACTATGAAAATAACAAACCTTGTAAAAAGAAAACAAGTCCTTTCACCAATTATAAATCATTTGATATGACTTGGAGTGATATTTCATAATTGGTGAATTTCCCATAATAAATAATAACACTACTCAGTAGTGTTACCAAGTTATTTTCTATAAAGGATTATACTTAAAATTATCCAATTATGTTACACCACCTTGGTATCCACAAGTTTGGTGTGAGTACTCTTATTAAGTATGCTTTGGCATAATTTTAAAGCTACTAAATAAATTAAAAGAGAAGAAAACCACAAAATCACTTAATCCCGCACCTTAAATAAAAAATACAAATATTATTCAATTTCACCAAAACAAAACATGGTGAGGTTGCAAATTTGATGAGCTATCCAAATATATTTTTTAAATAATTTTTATGTTCACAGATAGGCCCTGAAAACAAGGGTTTTCTTCTCAGTTTAAGCCCTGAGGGACCTTTCTGCAAATTCCGAAAACTTGTAGGGGGTTATGTGAAGGTGTTTCATCTTCAACCTCGTGACAGAAGGACCAGTGCGTGTCGACGCAGGAATCGTCGCCGTGCCACCTCCTGTATGCCTCCTTGCTCTCGGTGATAAGACTAGAGATACGTCCTCATCTAGCTCTACCTCCCCATACCCATCTTACTCTCTCTCTTTTGCTCTGTACCACGAAAACCGAAACCCTAGGTATTCCGGCCATCACCATGCACCGTCGATTCCGGCAACTCCGGAAGCAATCGAGACCACCAGGGGTTGCGCGAGATCCTCCTCAACCTCCTCGAGCACGCACGTGGTCAGGGATGGCCGGAGGGCCGAGGATTTCATCGTTCCTTTTGCTCCGGTCGGAGGCCACCGCCGCGACATTGCCGGCGTTCCCAAGCTCTTATCGTCTCCCCGACATCTCCATCGCTCTCATGGTGAGCTACTGGTGCTCGGGCACCCTCTCAAACTTCCCCTCGCTTCCGATTTCCATATATCACCCATGACCGCCGCCGCTCGCCGCTGTTCGTGCTCGCCGGCGTAGCTCCGGCGACCATAAGGCGGCAGCGCTACCACCAGTGGACTCCCCGAGGTCTCCTCTACCCGCTGGTACCTAGCAATTGAGGAATCGCGCGGTGAATCGCCCGATTGCTCGCGGAATTAAGCCACTGTGACCATTGCTGACATCAGGCTGATGTCAGCATGATGTCATAAATGTTTTCTTTTCTTTTTAGTTTTATTTTTAAGTTAAAACTGGTTATGACAGGTGGGTCCCACCTGTCAATTTAAATATTGGCAGAAAAAAATCATTAACTCATAAAATCAATAACTTTAAATTTACTTATCAGAAAAATACAAATAAAATTGATAAATACTTAGAAAAATATAATCTAAATATTTATGAACTTTTCAAAAATGTTTGATAAAATTTAAAATTAAATATTTTCTTTAGTTAAATTAAATCATTTAAAATTGAGAAAATAATAAATAATTCATAAAATCGGAAAAATACAAGTTATATACCAAAATGATCCAAATCACAAATACAACTCATCTATGATGTTTCCAAAGTCAATTGATCAAGTTTCATTTGTGCAATAGTTTGCTTAGTCATTTAATTCATTTAAAATTGAGAAATTAATAATTTATTCAAATATTTTCAGAAAAATAAAACGTTATATCAAATTAAAGAGAAAAGAATTTCCAATTCAAATATGTCAAACATAAAACATTTTCTTTAACTTATAAACTTGTTTCTGTTGGTATAATGGAATTCTAATATTCTATTATAACTTAAATAACTGCAACAATATTATTTCCTTTACTAATAAAATTCTCACGTTTTCACACCTACTAAAACCTATCATCACAAGTCATTAGCAAGTATTGTGATGATAGAGTTAGCTGTACTAGTTCATCATTTTCAACTAAACTCATTGTCATTAGCTCTACACTTTTGAAGTATAAAATCAAACATGTTTGTTACCTTTTCAATAATTGTTTACCATGTGCTATTGTCTTGTTGCCTAACCATGTATAACACTTCTACCTAAACATGATAACAATTGTTTGCCAAGTATAAGTGAAACACATGTAAGCCTAAAAGAAGTAATAACCACAACCACCACAAGTAATGAAACATTTCACCTAAAAGCCGTGTGATTAAGATATCGTATCAAACGTGGCTTACACTTGTAAGCTGGGGTGTTTTCCAGGGTAATTCGTGATGCATCTCATTACTATGCATGTATCATCTTGCCAGTGTTTTCTGTAGTCCTTACAGGGACTACTTTGCTATCTTTCAGATGTTTGGATTTCTCTACGCGACCCTCGAATTCCGAAGACCTGGATTATTAATATGGTTATTTCAATCTCAGGCAAGTTCATCACTTGCTCATATCCTTTGCAGTACTTCATAACAAACTATTTGCAAAAACCCTATCGTATTATCATCTACTCTCAAAAGAATGCATGATCCTATTTTTATAATAATATGACTACCTGAATGACTACCCGAGTGGTAGTGTTCTATGTGGTGGGCGGATGGAACCATGGTAAGATGAATAGGTCAAAGGAAGGTTCCATCTGCACGGGAACGTATTACCTAGGAATTAACAACAACTGCCGTCAGGATTCTTGCGCCGTAAATTCGCGTTGACCATGGATCTTTTATGGGGGGAGTAAGTCAACCGTGATACTTTTCTCGTTCGCATGTCAACGGACGCGCCAGAGACGTACGCTGTAGGTCTTGCGAGACTACATGCACATGGGTGGGAGCCCTTACGTCCCACGGACTCTGGGGTCTATGAGTGTCTGCCAGGGGCGCGTAGATCTCCATCGTGAGGGGTGGAATCAGGCGTTCAACCTGCTGGCAGAAATGGGTGGGCATGCGTTGTGCGGAGAAGCACGGTTTGGCTTGGACCAACTACCGGGCCCCACACCTGAGTGGGAGTGGACATGATCTCGAGCCTGGTTGTGCAACATGGTCTTGGTCGTCCATGGGTAAAGTAACGCACCTGTGCAGAGTGTAAAAGGATGTGACATGTTACCCCTTGTTCCGGGAAGGAGCTGCGAACGCCGCAGGAAAGGCAACTCCATGAAAGTTCTAATCCTGTGAAGAATGGCGGGCATAGTTTTCAGAATTAAAAGCAACCTCTTGAAGAAAGTTTTACAAAACCTTGCATTAGCTTTTGACTCTTTCAGGTCTAAAGCTGTAGTTAGTGCATCAACCACCCACTATATATCATGAACTTGCTGAGTAACGCTCGTTACTCATTCTATCCCGTTTGACCCCTTGCTTAGAGTTGAAGCCTATGGAAGTCGTCATCGTGAAGCCATCTTTACCTTATGAAGCTAGGTGGAGTCTTATACTACTTAGCCAGTAAAGCATCATCACCAGCAACACTGATGGAGGAGAAGCTATCAAGGTGTAGGTAGAGACCATTCTTGGACTTAGCAATTACAAGCCATATTGTAGGGCTGACATCAGCCGTAGTGGATTAGTTCTGAGCTAGAGTTCTTCTCCGGCTTGGAGCTTCGAATTGCTTCTTCTGATGTTTCATTTGCAGGACATCTTCTTGATTCATCAGGGAGATTCTCAAGATTTTGTAATGAGGTTTGTATCCTATAGTTTTATCTGGACCCGCTGTGTTTCTGTTGTACCACTCTGAGAGATGTAATATTCACGGATAAGTCCTTCTGTGAGTATTATGTCACCGACTTGCGCACTACACATGCAGTGGTGTGCTGGGTCACCACAGGTGGTATCAGAGCGAAGCGACCTTAGGTGTAAAACCTTTTAGGAGATCTGTAGGTTGGTAAAATCTATAGGAAGCCATCTTATCTAAACCACATTTCCTGCAACTATGAAGATCATTCACTTGAGAATGATATAATCATACTTGTATAGAACTATTCTTACTCAACCTGAGTAAATCTACTTATCTATTATCTTTATACCTAGGTATGAATAGTTAGAAGTCCAGTGTGTATCAGTGTTATTGGGAAAAAGAGTGTTCTGACATAGTCAGAGATGCTTAAGTCAAAGTGATGATTACCCCATTCTATGAATGAATAGGATGGAGTAGAATATGGTATTGAGTTAGTATAGGAGTCATCAAGAATGGATGTTGAGAATCCGTAAGAGTTAGTAGAAACCATGGTAACTACAGGGTATATACCATATCCTTTGTTATCAAGTCTAGAGGTGAAGTAGTATAGTATGGTATAATGTAAATTAGGAGAAGGCATAAGCATTGATGGAAGCTACATTACTACTCCTACGATGTGAGCAACAACCTGAAGGATCAACAGATACCATGAGAAGCTTATCATGATCAAGATGAAGCAATTAAATTACATAATACTTAGTCCTATATGGAACCAAGTTAGACAACAACTACTATAGGATCATTTTGTCTGAGTTTATTCCATTGCAGTAAGGCATGCAATTGGAGTAATTATCAAGGCAAGGAGTGGTTGTGTAGACTAGTATTACAAGGTAATATACCTATTTGTAGTGTATAGCATTTAAGAGCCTTGGTACTTGAGATGTTCTACTCAAAGTACAATTATTTCACAGGCTTTTGATGCATGGTCGGATCCTCGCCGCCGTTGACCTTTAGGAAGCGGCGCCGCCCTCTTCCGGTTCCCCTCGACGAGGCGCTCCTGGGGAGCCAACCCGCGCTTTCTGGGACGCCCTCCTTCGCCGCCGGCGACCAATTCCGGCCACGGCCGGCCAACCGTGAGGTCACGGTGATGTCATCGTGACATCACCTGCCCACGTGGACATGCCAAGTGGCATTCTCCTCTGGTTTAAAATGTACAGTGGGCCCCGCAGAAAAACAGAAAAACAGAATATGTTTAATATTTAGAAATTCAATAACTTCCATTTTATAACCCCTAAAATTATGAAAAAATATGCAATGTGTTCATAAAAATGTGAGCTATTTATCTTCATCACTTTAATACATGTTGGGCAAAGTTTAAAATGAGGTCACTTTTGTAGTTTACATTTAATTCATTTAAATATTGAAAATAAAGTTTTTATTCAATAAAATTAGAAAATTAAGTGTAATATACCATTTTGATCAGTGAAACAAATGAAACCCAACTATGAGGTTCCCAAGGTCATTTGAGCATCTTAGCTTGGTCACATCTCTAGATTAGGGTTTTCTCCCCCTCCGGTGTTCGTCGTTCACGGCGTAAAACCCTAGCTTCCTGTTCTATCCTTTAAGCTTCATTTCAATTGCATTGTTTTACTCATGCATACATATTGTGCATTGCACGGTCTTTAAGTATTGATTGTTTGCCTTCTTTCCGGTGTTGCTCGCTATCGGTAGATCGAGATCCGGAGGTCGATCCGGCTTTCTACGACAACCCAAGCTCCACCTTCGACGAGCAAAGAAAGCACAACCTCATGGCTCCACCCATGTTTTGAGTCGTTCAACCTCTTGCTCATGCATACGATTCAACTTGGTTTTGAGTCTGTTAGAGTTAACCTATCCACTGCATGACCCCTCCCTCACATGTCACCTTCATACCTGTTTACCCTCCTAGTATGACTAGGGTTGTTTGAGTAACGTAGAGCCTTGTGTGTTCAATGCTTAGACATGCTTAGTCTTATGATCTGCTTCATCCGGTTGATGAATGCTAATACTGCGTGAACCTAGTATGAAAGGTGTTTATGAGTTGATATGGTTGTTTTAACATGATTAACATGGCATGGATGTTGAGGCGACTGTGGGTTGTGGTTTTTGTCTCGTTCATGCCCCTAGGTGCGAGTTCTCGCCTTCGAAGCCAAGACTGAACGTACAGCCACACGCGGGGCCTAACAGACCGCGCTCGGCTAACTAACTTGTTTAGTCACTTCCATGGGTCACGTAGATTGAAGTTTCCATTTGCGGGTGTGTCACAAAACGTTTTGGAGAAAACTAGGGCGTGACCGGGACCAGTGATGGACGTACACGGATCTTGTCCCGAATCATAGAACAGGTGCCGTCAGGAGGTGGCCAACTCCCTGTTGACGGGTTGGCCCTGTTTGGGTTGACTCATGGATAGGGCTAAGCAAGGTAAAGGCCGTGGTCGACCACACTCTGCCGCGCTCTTAGAGAGGAGCGTTACCGCGTGACGTTAAGAGTCAGTTGACACGTGTGGGTAAAGTGTACCACCTGCAGGGATAAATCTTTCGGAAAGTCGTGTCCACGGTTATGGATGACTTGGCAACGGATTCTGTGATCATAGACAACTCTAACGGAATGACTAATACTTGCTGGGAATGAATGAAGGATGCCTCCTCGACTACGTCGAGAGGGGTGATTCTTGTAGCATAAGGTAGTCTGGGAATGAGAAAGTACTTGGTGGACTAAAGAACATGATGATCTCAGTAGTTGAGTAGATTCCTCCTCTGTTTTAGAAATGCTCTATTACACGTGCTTTTCTTCCTCAACTTCGGAAAACAAATTTGGCTTTATGCAAAGAACCTTAAAATCCAAGTCTTGCTGAGTACCTTTTGTACTCAACCTTGCCTCGTTGTTGTTTTGTTTCAGACTTCGGCGATGCAGCTGAAGAAGGGTTCTACCTCGACGTCGATGAGTAGTTAGGGGTTCCCAGGCAGCAGCCTGGTATCTGTAGTATGGGTTTGGCTACGTTGCTTATGTTTTGGACTCTTAGTCCTTTTGCTCTTGTTGTATAGCAACATCTTTGCTTTCGCTGCTTGTTGTAATGTTGGGTTGCTTGACCTATGTTGGTCTTGTAACCTCTGCATGTAAGCTACTCTAGTATGTCTTGTTTAATACAACTCTCATGTCTAGAGTACTGCTTTGATCGATTGTTGGTCTCGAGCCCGTTGTTATACAGTTTTGGCTATGCCTGCATAGTTGTCGCAGTCGAGGGGTTGTGGAGCCGATGATCCATGTCCGATCCCGCCTGCCGGAGATATCCGGCCTGGGGCGAGGTAACCCCAGTAACCCTCGATTGTTGTTGCACTTTCTGGACACATAGCAGCTCTGTATAACTTTGGTCCCGTTCCTTCAGTTTCATCCGACTCATGGATGCTTGGGTATACATATCTG
Organism: Alopecurus myosuroides; assembly: GCA_028641055.1. Classification (NCBI taxonomy): domain Eukaryota; kingdom Viridiplantae; phylum Streptophyta; class Magnoliopsida; order Poales; family Poaceae; genus Alopecurus; species Alopecurus myosuroides. The sequence continues at coordinate 155,142,168 of CM054059.1, forward strand.
GTTATGACTAGCATGGACACAAGGAGTAGTAGACCGGGGATCCGGACTACGTGCCGATGAATCCGGTCTGCCTGCCGTTGTTTGTTGCGGCCGGGGCTGGTAACCCTGAAGCCTTTGTGGGTTCAATGCTAGGAGCACATGACAGTTTGTATATCTCTGGGTCCGGGGTCTGACAGGTCTTGGTATCAGAGCAGGACTGCCTGTAGGAAACCCTTGCCGTTGGTCGATGTTGAGTTTAGAACTTGTGAAAACTACTTTGAAAAGAAAAAATGAGTTGTGAAAACCCTCTTAGGATGCTTTTTACTCCTTACCTGGTATCTCTCTAACTCTGAGTCACCGTATCTCATTTGTTTTTTGTGTGCTGTTTCTTTGGTGTTGTCTAAAAAGTTAGGAGTAAAACCGTTGGGTGTTTTTCTTCCGAGTACTATGTCTCAGGTTGTTATAGTTCCAAACTCAAATCATTTCTTCATGTCTTTTGACATCTTGAAAATGTCTTTGTTTCAGATGCCTTGTGGTCAGGTTGTTCGACACACTCTTTGCCTTGGAGTTCCAGGTTTTCCTCATCTTTTAGCCTCAGCCTGTGCAAACATAGGAGCCCCTTGGTACCCTGTGTACACTGTGTATGAGGAGTACCGTGACTTCAACCAGTCCCAGTACCTATGTGGTGTCTGTCTCCCACAGCTAGATGGTACCATCACTCCTGCTGAGCACTATGCTGAGGGTATTGGTTTCACCGTTGAGATGGCTGTGCAGGATGCTGCACGGCACTGTCTTAATGAGCTTCGTTACTACTATCCAGACCACGAGCATAGCTCTTTCCGTTATTGCCCTGGTTCTGATGCTACTCTTGAGGGGTGTTACACTCACACCTTTGCTGATTCCTCCCAGGAGGAAGATCTCAGACTTAGGTGCACCGCGGATCTTCTTGCTGCTTATGCTCGTCGCGAGCGTGAGCTTAGTGCACTAGTCACCACCCTTGCAGCTAGTCTCAGGACTGTGACAGACAGAGTGTGTGACGCCCCGAGATCGGGCACTATGCAGATTTCAGCATTCCCGCCAAAATCCACATAATAACCGATTCCAGGTTGCCACTTGTGATAACATTACAACAGTTCACGAATGATCCACAACAACAACAGAAAAGATATATACAAGAACGACTCATCGAGCCAAGGATACAACTGATACAACACAAAGATCCAAATGACAGCGGAAGAAACAACATAGCGTCCGGCTACGGACAAGATACAACTTGGACTAAGAGTCCTGAAGATAACCGAGAGCGTCCAATCCCCGCCCAGGCCAAGCCGGAGGGATTCCCAAGCTAACGTCGTCAGACTTCAAACCTGTTGACTGCAATGTTGAATATGCAGCCACGAAAAAGGATTCGTGGGTCAGTACGGTTAAGTACTGGCAAGTGGATAAACCATACTCACAAGATACCGGCGTAACCAGTCATCACAAGATACAAATACTTTGGGATCAACGGAAAGGAAGGGATTATTGCAACTAAGCGGCAGCGGGCTGCACTAACCAACTAGAGAGACTCGCTACAACATCCGGCTAAAAGAGGGGGATAAGATAGCGTATCGGAACCAACTACAATTAACATCAAACAAACCCATCCTGGATCTCGCCCCTTATCCAAAGAAGCAATCCGAGGATAACTCACACAGTTGGATTAATGATGGTTCAAGTTACTGTGTCAATAAGACTATTACTAGTCAAGTTATCATTAGTTGGGTGTAAGTTGTTCTGAGTACTTGTTAGCCAGTACTTTCACCAAGTCATCCATAACCGCGGAAAACACGGCTTCTCGAGAAGATTTAACCCTGCAGGGATGCACCAATTTGGCCGTACACGTAAGAATAACCCGCCAGACGGGGGATCAACCCACCAAGCGAGGTACTCAACACAACCCAACTCTTCTTCGCATCAAGCCCAAAGAACCACATGCTGTGCGTGCGCGGCTAATCGAGCCCCCACGAAGAAAAGGGGGACCCTCATAGCACTCTAAGACCACGCCGCCCTAAATGCCGACTACAAAAGTTCCACCCTGGCGCCAAGGGTTCGCACCTGCACATGCATGCATCAAATGGAAATCCCGAACTAAGTGTGGCGATTTGGACGAGATGCGAATCGAATCAAGTTGAGGGGGGCGCCCATACTCGCTTCCCACATGCGGTTAGTGCGCTCATCATGGATCAGTAGACAAGACCCTTTTCCTAATTAGGGTCGACACTAGCAGGCCTCAAAACCACGCCGGGCCTCCTGCCGGTGCCTTATCATCAAATTATTATTACCCAAAACATTAACATGTTGTTGATTGAATTGAAACCCAACTATCAACTAAACAGGTGATAGAACAAAAGGACAACAGGACTAGAGCGCAAACAACACTAAGCATCAACTACGACACGAGGGCAAACAGGGTAACCAAACAACAGTTAATAGGAAGTGGAAGGAAAGGCTATATCATGGCTGCAAGGTAAACATATAATAGGATCGAGACACAAGCATCGAATCAACAGGCTAGAATAAGAACAACGGAAAGAATCGGTAGCAAGTGATGAAAGGCAGCCATTTGGAAGCAAGTGAGTATACTTGCCTGGAATCCAGCAAGTAGAGGTACATCCACAGAACTTGTCGTTGCTCACATCATCTCAACGTCCTATCCGGGAAGAAGCAACGAACCTCGAACAAACACCGGATGCAACAATTACTACTACGGCAAAAGATCCAGCATGATCAAGATATGGATGCATGACAAGTTTAAAGATGCATCAAGATAAACTAGTTGACATGATAAACATGTTTAAATGGACCCATATGCAATTTGAGTTGCATATGAAAAGCCCATGAATTATGGTTGAAACAATTGTTTTACAACTAACCAACAGGTGAAAGTGGTTTAGTATGATGCATGGATGAGGAAAACAACAAAATAACAACAATAGAACCAATTGAAAATAAGGTTTACCCATTTTGAAATTCACTTATTAAGTTTTGGAATTTTGGTTACTTAAAGGTGTCACACAAGCATTTGTTATTTTCATGAAGTTAAATTGTTCAAAACAGATAACAAAGTTCATATTTGATTAGAACACAAAATTTTAGGTGGATTACATGTTTCAATTATTGAAAAAGGAATTACAATGATTTAATTATGAAGTAAACAAGATTAAACAAGTTTTAATTGAATTTAATTCAAGTTTGAATATTATTTGAATTTTATTTGTTCAAAACATAAATTCAAATTCATATTTGAAAAGGTTATGTTTTTCTGGTTTGAAAACATATTTTATTAGTTCAAAAATAATTTAATTTGAGCAAGTTATGAATTTAGCAAATTTAAATGATTTAAACAAGGTTTAAATTATTCAAGCAATTTTAATTATCCAAAACATGAAACAAAATTTATATTTGAAAAGGTGGTTCAAAATGGCATGGAAAACATATTTCATTTGTGTTATTTGAATTAAGTATGAATTAGTTATGAAATTACTCAAATTTTAAATGACTTGTTTAAATTTGAAATTTGAATGTATTTGAATTATTCAAAACAGAATACAAATGGTTTAACTAGGTAGAGAATTAAATTTGGTTCAACAAACATATTTTATTTTTATTATTTGGATTTAGGAAATAAAAGTTATTAACATTTTAAAACTAGGGACCAATCTGTAAAAACAGGGGCCTAAAAGAAAGAAAAAGGATCGCAGAGGGGCCCCTGGGGCGTTTTTCACCCAGGGCAACCTAGCCTGGGCCTCTGCAGTGCGGGCCCGTGCCCCTGTGGCCTCCACGTGTGCGTGTGTGCGTAGTGAGGTGGCGCAGGGGGTGAATGACCAGTGGGCCTGAGGGGTTTGCGTGGGGAGGGAAAAAGATTGGGTTAATTCCCACCGGGGGGGGAATCGAACCCGGGATCTGCTGCTCGCTCGCGGGATGCAGTACCACTGCGCTACTGCTGCTGTTTGGTTCAGATACATAAGCGTTGGTTTTTGGGGTGTGTCTCTGTCATGTGAACCTGACGAAACTGAAAACGATCGCTGCCATCTGCAGCTCGTCTGTCTACGGACAGATTCAGTCGGCGACGACCAACGCAGGGCGGCGGAGGGAAGTTGTGGGGTGCTGGCGCGTGCGTGGGGGTAGCGTGCAGATACGTGGGCGGAAGGGAGAGGGGAAGGAGGAAAGGGGGGCGCTCACCACCGGCTGGTCGCGGAAGCAGCAGGAGGCGGGGATGGACGACGGAGGCGACCAAACGAAGCGGGAGGCGGCGATCCCCGGCCCCTGGCGCTCCAGCTTGGTGACGAGGATGTAGACGCTGGCGGTGCGGTTCCGTTCCACTGGACTGACGGCAACGAGGTGGCCTAGGGCGAAGGCGCCATGCCCGCAAAGCCACGGCCACTGCAGCTCTCCTTCAGGTTCAGAATTTTCAGAAGGAAGGCAGGGGTTTTGGAGGGGAAACCGAGGGGGAGAGGAAGGATGGCGGCGTTGTGGAGGATGAGTAGGGCTAGGGCACGCAGAGAGGAGGTAGTTTTATGGGGAGTGAGCTCGGTACGGCAGTGAATCGGGAGGGGGGGAGGAGGATCAAACGGTGCAGAGGAGGTTCGTACACACTGACGACAGCGAGGAGGAAGATGCCCTCGATGAAACGGTATCGGGCCAGAGAGGGAAGTGGGCTTGGGTCACTAGGTGGGCTGGGGAAAAAGGAAAAAGGGCTGGGGCTGGCCTCTCTCCTTGCTTTTGATTTTTCCTTTTCCTTTTCCTTTTCCCTTTTTTTAAGAGATAAAGAGAGAGAGAGAGATAGAAATAGGGGTTGGGGGTTTTTATTTTATAATTAAATTTTATTAATTGCAAAACAGTGAGTAAAAGCAAGGTTAGTATTGATTTCAAAATTTGAAATATTAGTTTGATTTTAAATGGTTAGTTGAATTTCAACTATTAGTTTGATTGGGAAGTTTTGGAAATAAACAAATTTTATTTAATAAGCTCAAGCAATTATGAAAACATTATTGAATTTAATTTGTTTGCAAGATTTTAATTTTTAAACCCCCATTTGAAATATGCCAAGTAGGATTGATTTGATTTGAATTTGAATTTGTCATTAGTGTGTTGATAAAAAGGAATTTTTATTAACAAGCAATTTAAATGAAATCAACCTCAAAACTATTTGAAACAAGTTGAGTGGTTTAGTTGGCAATTTTTAAATTGGGAATTTTGAGCAATGTTTGAAAGTTTAATTTGGTTTGAGTTTTCCAGTTGTTTTGAAAACATGATGCAATGCTAATGATGCATGTGATGCAAAAAGGAAAAGGAAGCAACCAATTCTACTAAGGGGGGAACACCCCAGGTGTTACAGAGTGAGGCCATTCGTTGAGAGTGGTATTGTCCAGGCCTTTGAGATAGAGCTTCCAGCTGTACTTGTGCCTTCCTCGGTTGCGTCTCCATATGTTGGTGATGTTCCCCCTCGTGGACGCCTCAGGAGGCCTAGGATGGTGCGTGGTGTACCACAGTCTCCCCACGGACCGCAGGACGAGTCTGTTCGTCGCTACTATGGTGCTCCGGTTCCACTTCCTTTCGACTTCGGAGGATACTGAGACCGTTGACGGTTCCAGCTAGAGTAATGTTTGCTTTCATGTACTCGAAACCCGAAGTTGTAGAAAAATAATGTATAGGAGCAGAACTTCGGTGATGTGTATCTACCGTACTTCCTTTCAGTGTTGTATGTACTTAAGCTTGTGAGCTTGTACAGCCACTATGTATGGTTTGTACTTCGACTGGTTTCAATAAATGTTGTAATATGTTGTCTCCATGTTGATGAAACGATACACTTCATGTTCATTCGTTCTGTTCTACTACATTTTGGCATGTATCTTGTTTTTCCGTTGAAACTATTACATGTCGATCCATTGTATCCTTTTTCCCATGGATGTGTTATTCATGATTCTTCTTCCTTTTACTCAGGATGTCGAGTGGTACTCGTGGCCGTAACAACCCTCCTCCTGAGCCAACACCTCCGCCACCACCCACAATGGCGCAGGTGCTGCAAAGTATCGAGACTAACCGTCTGAGGAACGAACAACTTCTGGAGCGTGTGGCCCAGAACACTGAACGTCGTGCTGTCGGCGTTACACTCGTGGACTTCCTCAAGGCTCAGCCACCATACTTTGCTGACTCCACTGAGCCTCTCGATGCCGATGACTGGCTTCGCACAATGGAGCGCAAGTTCATTGCTCTCAGTGTCCAGGAACGTGACCGTGTGAACTTCGCCACCTACAAGCTTGAAGGTGCTGCTGGTGCTTGGTGGGAAGGCTTTCTGGCATTGCAGGCGCCCGATCATGAGGTCACCTGGGCAGAGTTCCGCACTGCTTTCCGTGAGGCTTATATCCCGAAGGCAGTTATGGACGGTAAAAGAAAGGAGTTCCTTGATCTTACTCAGGGCAGTATGGGTATTGAGGCCTATGGTCGTGTGTTCACTCGTCTGGCTCGCTATGCTCCTCGTGATGTCACTAATGACGAGGACAAGCAGGATCTGTTCCGTAAGGGCCTGAACCCAACTGTTCGTTACGAGCTTCTGCCCTTCAAGTTCCGGAGCTTCCAGGAACTTTACAACCAGGCCATCACTCTTGAACGTGGCAAAAAGAAAATGGATGCTGCTATGAAGAGGAGTGCTGGAGATTCCCGTGCATCACCCTCTGGTCAGAAGAGGAAGCGCCGTGTGTTCATTCCATACAGCGCTGTCCCTAGGGCTCCGTTTCAGCCAAGGCCATCTGGATATGTTCCTCGTCCACCTGCCCCACCTGCTACATCAACCTATGGTGGTGGACAAGGTTCTCGTCCTCCAGTTGCTTCTCCTCCTAGCAATGTGTGCTACCGCTGTGGCCAGCCTGGTCACTTCTCAAGGGAGTGCCCTCAGAATCATGCTGGATGTGCAGCTCCTCCTCCTAAGAAAATGGCAAAGCCTGCTGGTGCCGGACGTGGTCGTCTGAACTATGTGACTGCCGACGATGCTCAGGACGATCCAAGCGTCTTACTGGGTACGATTTACATCAAATCAACTCCGGCTTTAGCCTTATTTGACTCTGGAGCATCGCATACATTCATTTCAGAAAGGTTTGCGAAAATGCATGGAATACCTTTTGAAAAGTTGTCAAAACCGTTGACGGTAAACTCCCCTGGTTGCAACTGGCAAACCACCATGGTTACGCCAGAACTCATGGTTGAAGTGGGATACTGGAAATTCCCCACAACCTTCATTGCGCTAAAGTCCACTGACCTTGATGTCATACTGGGCATGGATTAGCTCTCGAAATATGGAGCTAAGCTGGATTGTGCAACGAAATCCCTCACCTTGACACATCCTTCCGGGTTTTCTTTTGTATATTGGTCTGAGTTCACCACTCCGCCATCAGCAAGCACACAACTTTCTCCTGAACTGCAGTTATACTTCATGCAAGGTGATTACCCTCCTGAAATTCATGAGTTACATGTAGTCAGTGATTTCCCTGATGTGTTTCCTGAAGAATTGCCTCCCATGCCACCTGACCGAAGTGTGGAATTTGTCATTGAGTTAGTCCCTGGTACCGCTCCTATATCTAAAAGACCTTACCGTATGGCCCCAGAGGAGTTGGTTGAATTGAAACGCCAAATTGAGGAGTTAGAAGAAAAAGATTTCATCCAACCTAGCACATCTTCCTGGGGTTGTCCCACAATCTTTGTCAAGAAGCGGGATACCAATGTTCCACGTCTGGTTGTTGATTATCGTCCGCTGAATGCAGTGACCATCAAAAACAAGTACCCTCTTCCAAGAATCAATGACCTCTTTGATCAGTTAGCTGGTGCAACTGTCTTTTCCAAGATGGACCTGCGATCAGGATACCATCAAATAAAGATCAGAAAGGAAGACATTCCCAAAACGGCGTTTACTACTCGTTATGGTCTTTACGACTACACCGTCATGTCTTTTGGTCTTACGAACGCTCCGGCTACCTTCATGAGGCTTATGAACTCGGTATTCATGGAGTATCTTGATAAGTTCGTCGTGGTCTACATCGACGACATCCTGGTCTATTCCAAAACCGAAGATGATCATTCTGAACACCTGCGCTTGGTGTTATCCAAACTCCGTGAGCACAAGCTATATGCCAAGTTCTCCAAGTGCGAGTTCTGGTTAAAAGAACTCGTCTATCTCGGACACGTAGTGTCTGCTGAAGGTGTTGCCGTTATTCCAGACAAGATCCAAACATTTCTGGACTGGGAAACACCTAAGTCAGTCAAGGATGTTCGGAGTTTTCTCGGACTGGTAGGTTATTACCGTCGTTTCATCGAGAACTTCTCCAAAATTGCCAAACCTCTGACTGAACTTCTTAAGAAAGGCAAAAACTTCGAGTGGTCAAAAAAAGCAGGGGAAAGTTTCCAAACTCTGAAAACCAAACTGACTACCGCTCATGTGCTTGTTCTTCCTGATACGAGCAAGGATTTTGTCATTTTCTGTGATGCCTCTCAACAAGGACTCGGTTGTGTGTTAATGCAAGAAGGTCATGTGGTGGCCTATGGTTCTCGTCAACTGAAACCACATGAGCACAACTATCGAACCCATGATCTTGAACTAGCAGCCGTGGTTCATGCTCTCAAGAAATGGCGTCATTATCTTCTTGGCAACCAATGTGAGTTATACTTAGATCATCAGAGTCTGAAATATCTGTTCACCCAACCGGATCTGAATCTCAGACAGAGAAGATGGTTGGAGGTAATCAAGGACTTTGACTTGGGTCTCAACTATCAACCCGGCAAAGCGAATGTCGTCGCTGACGCGCTAAGTCGGAAGTCTTATTGTAACAACTTGTTGATACATCAAGCCCAGCCTTCTCTTCATGAGGAGTTCTCCAAGCTGAATCTTGAAGTTGTTCCTTCTGAATATCTGGCCAATCTGGAAATAAAACCTTCTCTCGAAGATCAAATAAAAGATGTTCAGAAGAACAACTTAGGCATTGCTAAGATTAAGAAGAACATTACTAGTGGTGCTGCTAAGTGTTTCTCTGTCGATGATCAAGGCATTGTCTACTTCAAAAATCGTCTGGCTGTACCAAAGAACCGAAATCTGAGAAATCTAATACTCCAAGAGGCTCATGACACACCTCTTTCTATTCATCCTGGTAGCACCAAAATGTATCAGGATCTTCATCCGAAATTCTGGTGGACCCGGATGAAGCGAGAGATCGCTCAGTATGTTGTTGAATGCGACGTCTGTCGTCGTGTGAAGGCAGAACATCAAAGACCAGCCGGTTATCTTCAACCCCTGCCTATTCCTGAATGGAAGTGGGATGAAGTGGGTATGGATTTCGTCACCGGTCTCCCCAAGACAAAGAAAGGCCATACTGCTATCTGGGTGGTGGTTGACCGCCTATCCAAAGTTGCTCACTTCCTTCCTATCCGAGAAGATATCACCGCTATCCAGCTGGCGAATCTGTATGTATCCAGAATAGTCAGCCTTCACGGTGTTCCAAAGAGGATCATCTCTGATCGTGGAAGTCTGTTCACCTCCAAATTCTGGGCAAGTTTCCAACAAGCTATGGGAACCCGTCTATCTTTCAGCACTGCTTTCCATCCACAAACCAATGGTCAAACTGAGAGAGTTAACCAGATCCTTGAGGACATGCTCCGAGCTTGTGTTATATCGTTCGGTAAGGATTGGGAGAAGTTTCTTCCATTTGCCGAGTTTACTTATAACAACAGCTATCAATCTAGCTTGGGCAAGGCTCCTTTTGAAGTTCTTTACGGCCGTAAATGCCGAACTCCGCTGAATTGGTCTGAAACCGGTGAAAGATCGTTCTTCAGTCCGGATGTAATCAAGGAAGCGGAAGAAATCGTTCGCGTCATTCGTGAACGACTGAAAACAGCTCAGAAAACCTATTATGATCGTCATCACCAAGATGTTCATTATGAAATTGGCGAGAAAGCTTATCTTCGAGTCACACCTCTGAAAGGTGGAAAACGGTTCGGAATCAAAGGCAAACTGGCTCCTCGTTATATCGGTCCTTTCCCTATCATTGGAAAACGAGGTCAAGTTTCATATCAACTGCAGTTGCCTCCAGGATTTCCGGATGTCCATGATGTATTCCATGTCTCGCAACTCAAACGTTGCTTCAAAGATCCTGTTCGTGGTGTGGACCACGAAACCATCAAGCTCAAGGATGATCTCTCCTACAAAGAGGTTCCTGTCCGTATCCTCGATGAGGCCGAACAAAGAACTCGTAGTCAAACTATCAAGTTCCTCAAAGTTCAGTGGTCGCATCATTCCGAGAACAAAGCATCCTGGGAACGAGAAGATCGTTTGCGATCTAAGTACCCCGACTTCTTTTCTAAAACCTAGGAATCTCAGGACGAGATTCTTGTAAGTGGGGTAGACTTGTAACATCCCTACTTTTGTGTAATAAAGAGGAGTGTTGAGTACATGTCATGCATGCATGAAATTTGGACCAAAATTTTGCTTTTAAAATTTAATCAGAGTTCTAACAGAAAGTCACTTAATCTGGCTTCAAACAAAGTTGTTCTACAAAGTTTTTCAAATGGAACCAACCATGTGCTAAAAAGGTGGAAAATTTGAAGAGCTTTCCAACGAGTATTTTTGTGCAATTTTTTCTTTACAAAAAGCCCCTCAAAATCTTGTTTTGGTCCTGTTTTAAAATCCCTAAGGACCTCTTTGTAAATCCCTCAGTTTTTCCAGGGGGTTACCAGAGAAAAATCTTTTATCGTCTTCCTCCTGTCCGGTGACAGGAGGGCAACCGCCTCCGCCCTCCACCTCCTGCTTGGCCCTTTCGACGTGGAGGCTCGAGAACCCCTCAAGGAGACGTCCGCATCGCGCCCTGCTCGCAGAACCACCCCTCGCAGTCCCCCTCTGTCGCACCCAAGGTTTCTAGAGGATACTCATCGCACGAACTGGAAGTCAGGTGCTTGGATTATGGGGCATAACTGCTCCCACGTCCCAGCTTCCTGGTAGGCCTGCGCTTATGCGCGACAACACAAGCCCTGCTTCCACCGTCGAAGTAAACTATCCGCTAGGAACCTAAAGGCACTACTGTCGACGTACTTCATAATCAAACACGCACGGTACGTCAACAGTTTGGTACGAATGATAACACAGAATGTCTCTAAGACACAAAAGAATGAAATAAGTGCAACTGGCCTTCACTAAGGCAGAAATATCGAATACAGTCATCCAGAGGACACATGTCCCAACATATCATTCATTACAACAGCGGAAGCAATCAAAGGGTCTGAGTACAGACAAATCCATGGCTTAAGAAGCCGGAGAAAATAAGGAAAAGCGAAGCCCATCCACGTAGGTTCTGGATCCTGCCCGAGGTCCAGCTAACTACTCGTCTGCAGTCTCGTCAAACTCCACGAAGTAGCCGTCCTGAGAAGCATCGTAGTCGTAGCCGTACTCTGCGTAAACCACAGCCCCAACGGGGTCAGTACATCCAAGTACTGGCAAGCAAGACTCACAGTTCATCAAGGAGTTAACCGTCAACACAAGCATAGATGCTTGGGATCAACGGAAGAAAGGGTGATATAAAAGTTGCTGCTGGCTGCTTTAAACAACTATAGAAAGATAACTACAAGTTCCGGCTAACAGAAAAGATAAGATCGAGGATTGTAACCAACTGAAAGATAACTTCAACCAAACCCATCCTGGATCTCGCCCCTTATCCGAAGAAGCAATCCGAGGATAACTCACACAGTTGTGATAAGGTGAATCAAGTTATTGGGTGAATAACCTATTACTAGTCAGGTTATTAAGCATTGGGTGAAACATGATTGATCATTAAGTTGAAGTTGTCCTGAGTACTTGTTAGCCAGTACTTTCACCAAGTAATCCATAACCGCGGAAAACACGGCTTCTCGAGAAGATTATCCCTGCAGGGTTGCACCAATTTGGCCGTACACTCATGAATATCCCGCCAGATGGGATGCCTCCCACCAAGCGGGGCACTCAACACAACCAACCATTCTTCGCATCAAGCCCAAAGAACCTTGGGCGCACGGCTAATCAAGCCCAGAAGAAAATGGACCATCATAGCACTCTAAGACCGTGTCCCCCTATATGCCGACTACAAAAGTTCCACCCTGCGCTGGGCTCGCAAAATCATGCATGCGGAAAATGGAAAACACGAACTAAATGAGGCGATTTGGACGAGATGCGAATCAGGTCAAGTTGAGGGGGGCGCCCATACTCGCTTCCCAAATGCGGGTAGTGCGCTCATCATGGATCAGTAGACAAGACCCTTTTCCTATTAGGGTCGACACTAGCAGGCTCCAAAACCTCTCATGGGCCTCCTGCCGGTGCCTTATCATCAGATTATTATTACCATTAGCAATTAACAGGATTGATTGATTAACATCGAGCCCCGGTACAAGTAATAAGATAGTAAAGGTAGTAACCGACAACAGACTCGAGTAAAAGCAACCCTAAGCATGCTAGATAATACTAAGGCACAAACAAAGGCTGTAGGTATGGAGGTGAGGCAATATCATTGGCTCAGGAATCATGTGATAGGTTCGGAGACAAGCAACGATACATAGGGCTAGCAATAGTAGACAAAAGGATAGTATCGACAACAAGTGTGGAAAGGAACTCGATGATTCATGTGAGTGATAACTTGCCTGGCAGCTCAGTATCGTACTGGGCTAGGTCCTGAGTAGTGGTGTCGTAAGTCTCGTCGGTACCAACGTCGTCGTCTAACCGAGAAGAAGCAAACAGACATTGCAGAAAAGGTAGACAATCAATACATGGCATAGTGCACAATCAAATATGATGCATGACAAGTTTATTAGTTGCATCCAATAAACTAGTTGACAAGGTAGAACAATTTAAATGGATCCATTGAAAGTAATTAGAAGCAATGAATCAACATTAGTTATTAGTTGAGAGTTGCTAGCATGATGCATGCATGATGATGATAACAAGATAACAACAATTTAAATGCAATTGGAATGATAGTTAACAAGTTTAGAAAAGCATTTATTAAGTTTGGAACTTTGTTACTTAAACATGGCACACAAGTAAAAGTTGTTATCATCAAGTTAAAGTGTGCAAAACAATTTACAAATTTTATATTTGAAAAGTTTATCAAATTTTAGTTGGATTACATGTTTCACATTTTGAAATTGGACTTTGGATTAATCAATTATGAATTAAACAATATTAAACAAGTTTTAATTGAATTAAACAAGATTTAAATGGTTTGGGCAATTTAAATTGTTCAAACCAGAAAACAAAATTTATATTTGATTAGCTTATTTAAAATGGTATTGAAAACATATTTTATTTGTATGATTTGGACTTATGAATAATTAATTATTGAATTTAGCAAAATACATTTGAAATGATTCAAATTTGAATTTGAAATGTAATTTGAAAGTTCAAAACAGAACACAAGTTGGATATTTGGATAGATTAGGAAATTTGGATCAGAATAGATATAAAGTTTGTGTTTATTGGATTTATAAAATAAAAGATATTGAATTTAGAAGTTTCTATTCAAATCTGTTTATTTAAAAAGGAAAAGGATTATTGGAAATTCGCAGAAATCCAATTGTTACACAGCAGCACTCTACACGCAGTCACTGCGCAGTGGGCCAGCTGCCAACGTGGCTCTGCGCAATGCCGCGTGGCACAGCAGGTCGCTGACAGTGGCCTCCTCGCTGCAGAAGAAAAAGAAACAAAAAGTTTTGGGGCGCTGAGGCCTCGAACCCTCGCCCTGCACAAGTTCAGAAAGGAACGCAACCATTGCGCTGCTCTGCGGTGTGTTGACAGTAACGGGGGATGTTGCAAGTTATGGTTCAGTTCCAAACTCTGAACTTTCTGACGAACACACACTTGCTCGCCGTCAGACAGAGCTCGCCGGAGTGGAACATCGACGATACACAGCTGAACTCGAACGATTGATTGCGTGGGTGTTGCAGATGGATGCGCAGATGCAGAGAAGGGAGGAGGGAACGGAGACGGAGCTCACCACCGGAGCAATTCGTCGCGGAGGCGGACGGTGACGTACGGTGACGTTGGGGTTCTGCGGCGAGGTCGAGGACGGTGTCGACGATGTGATGCTCCTCCTGGCTCCCGCTGGTGTCCACTGCGTAGAGGAAGAAGAACCCGAGCGATTGCAGCAATCGGTTGGTGCCGGAGAGCCCTGCAACGGCGGCGCGAAGCGAAGATTCAGAACACGGCGCGCGGTGGCCGGAGCAGAAGAAGATGGCGGCGAAGATCTAGGGCTTACCAGTGATTCTCCTGGTGTCCAAGAGGGAGAAGGGAGAACGGGGAAACGAGCCCGCGGTTCAGGTAGGGTAGAAAGTGGTCATGGCGTCGCCGCGGTGGCCGGATTCAGAGAGGGCCTCCGGCGAGCTAGCAGCAGAAGGGGAAAACGGCGAGGTGGAAGCGATTTGGCGGCAGCGGCGCGAGGAGAGGAAACCTAGGGGGGCTAGGGTGGTGCCGTGGTGCCCTAGGCGCTTTATAGGCGCGGCTGGCGCCTGGTGGCCGCCGTGGTCGCCGCGGGGTCGCCGTGGCGCCACGGATTTCCGCCGTACCGCGAGACGACGGTGAAACAGAACGTGGCGCGAATCTCCAAGCGGTACGCTGCGGCTTAGCTGGGTTGGGTCGCGCGCGTTAGGGGCTTAGGTGGGCTTGGGCCAAGTTAGCTGTCGCGCGCGCAGAAGGTTAGCTGCTTTTTATTCTTTTTCTGTTTTTTTTTTTTTTTGCAGTTTGCTTTTGGAAGAAAAAGGTAGGGTTTTGCTTATAGAAAAATTTGAGAAAATTTGGTTAAGCCTTCTAGGTAATTAGAAACCACCCTGCAAGCTTGGATTTCGAAAAAATTGAAATTTAAAATTATAGTTTGTGTTTGAATCCAAAATAGAGGGATTTGAGTTTAATAAAACCTTAATAAAAACATGTGTAAGAATAGGGTTACCCCTAGGGTTTTAGAATGATTTAGAGGGGGAAGAAATGTTTGGTGAGTTTTATGGTTTCCAAAAGGTACTGATTTGAGAATTTGGAAATGATTTGAATTTAATTGGTGGAATTAAATGAATGATTTGAGGCAACAAATTAATAGTTGAACATTAATGAATTCATTTGGAAAACAAGGAAAGGTTTTGTTTTGCAATTATTTGTTTGAAAGATTGTAACAGACAAGTGTGAAATCAAGGTTTGAAACATTATGAAAACAATGCAAACATAAGTAAAACAACTGCAATGGAATGATGACATGATGCATTGCTTGAAAGTAAACAAGAAATTGAACCACTAAGGGATGTTTTCATACTTGGATGTTACAAAACGCCCCCCCTTGAAGGAATCGCGCCCCGAGATTCCCTACTGAGAAATGAACAGGTCCGGATACTTCTTGCGAAGACCCTCTTCGGTCTCCCACGTTGCCTCTTTATCAGAATGATGCGACCATTGGACTTTCAAGAACTTGGTGCTCTTGTTGCGAGTCTTACGCTCGGTCTCATTGAGAATACGAATAGGGTGCTCCTCATAAGATAGATCATCTTGCAGTTCAATGGAATCATGATCAACTGCACGATCTGGATCTTTGAAACACTTCTTGAGTTGTGACACGTGGAACACATCGTGCACTTTGGATAGTTTTTCTGGAAGTTCAAGACGATAAGCATTCTCTGCACGTCTTGAGAGGATGTTGAAAGGGCCAATGTATCTTGGTGCAAGCTTTCCTTTCACACCAAAACGATGAGTGCCTCTGAGGGGAGTTACACGGAGATATGCCTTATCACCAGGTGCATAGACCATATCCCTGTGCTTGCTATCATAATAGCTCTTCTGACGAGACTGAGCAATCCTGAGATTGTCACGAATGATACGAACTTTCTCCTCGGCTTCCTTAACAATGTCAGGGCCCAAGAGTGAACGTTCACCAGCTCCAGACCAATTGATTGGACTCCTGCATCTGCGACCATACAGTGCCTCAAATGGTGCCATGCCTAGGCTTGCCTGGTAGCTGTTGTTGTAGGAGAATTCAGCATATGGAAGGCAATCCTCCCATTTCATGCCAAAGGAGAGACCACATGCTCTGAGCATATCCTCGAGAATCTGATTGACTCTTTCGACTTGCCCTTGAGACTGAGGGTGATAAGCTGTGCTGAACAGAAGTTTAGTGCCCAATGCTTCTTGAAAGCTTTTCCAGAAATGAGAAGTGAATATACTTCCACGGTCTGAGCTTATTTCCAATGGAACACCATGAAGGGGAACAACCTTTGCTGTGTAGAGCTCTGCTAACTGGCTAGCTGAGATAGTTTCCTTTACAGCATAGAAGTGAGCAACCTTAGTGAGACGATCAATAACAACGAAGATTGCATCGTTGCCCTTTTTGGACTTTGGAAACCCAGTAACGAAGTCCATTTCAATCATGTCCCACTTCCACTCAGGAATTTTCAGAGGTTGGAGTAGACCTGCTGTCTTCTGATGGACTGCCTTAACACGTTGACAAACGTCGCATTCAGAAACGTATTGAGCAATTTCACGTTTCATGCCAGACCACCAATACAGAGTCTTGAGATCCTGGTACATCTTTGTACTTCCAGGGTGAATGGATAGAGGAGTTTCATGAGCCTCCTTGAGAATGATATCCTTGAGACTTTGAATCTGAGGGACTGCAATGCGTCCTTCGAAGAACACAGTTCCCTTGTCATCAATTGAGAAGGACTTGAACTTATCATTGCCCTCCTTGATGTGATCCACAATCTTCTTGATTTCATTATCACGAAGTTGTTCAGAACGAATCTTGTCCTCGAGAGTTGGGCTGGCTGTCAAGCTAGCAAGGTATCCTTCAGGAACAAGACCAAGGTTCAGCTTCTGGAATTCTTCATGAAGTGGAGGTTGGCTTTCCATGATCATGAGATTATTGCAATAGGATTTGCGACTGAGAGCATCGGCCATAACATTAGCCTTGCCTGGAGTGTAAGAAATGGTGAGATCAAAGTCTTATATCTTCTCAATCCATCTCCTTTGCCTGAGGTTCAGATCTGGCTGAGTGAAGATGTATTTCAGACTCTTATGATCGGAAAAGATTTCAGTTTTGTTACCCAACAAGTATTGTCTCCATTTCTTGAGGGCAAACACAACTGCTGCAAGTTCAAGATCATGTGTGGGATAGTTTTGCTCATGTGGGTTCAACTGACGTGAAGCATAAGCCACAACTTGACGTTCTTGCATAAGAACTGCTCCTAGGCCTTGGAGAGATGCATCACAGAATATCTGGAAAGGTTTGGTGGTATCTGGGCCAACTAGAACAGGTGTGGAAGTGAGTTTAGTCTTTAGGTGGTTGAAACTCTCATCACATTGTGGAGTCCAAACGAACTTTTTGTCCTTCTTTGTGAGATCAGTGAGAGGTTTAGCAATCTTGGAAAAGTTTTGGACGAAACGACGGCAATAGCTAGCCAAGCCAAGAAAGCTTCTAACTTGTTTCACCGTCTTAGGGGGTTTCCAATCAACAATTGCCTTAACCTTTTCCGGGTCAATGGCAATGCCTTTGGCAGAGATGATATGACCAAGATATGCAACTTCTGGAATCCAGAACTCACATTTGGAAAACTTGGCATACAGACGATGCTCGCGAAGTTTCATGAGAGTGAGACGAAGGTGTTCTCCATGCTCTTCCTCGGATTTTGAGTAGACTAGAATGTCATCAAGATATACCACAACGAACTTGTCGAGGTATTCATGGAAGACAGAATTCATGAGTCTTGAGAACGTTGCCGGTGCATTGGTGAGACCAAAGGACATGACGGTGTATTCATATAGACCGTACCGAGTGGTGAAAGCCGTCTTAGGAATATCTTCCTTTCTGATCTTTATCTGATGGTAACCCATCCTCAAGTCCAACTTTGAGAATATTGAGGCTCCAGCAAGTGAATCAAAAAGATCATCGATGCGAGGAAGTGGATACTTGTTCTTGATTGTTTTCTCGTTGAGAGGACGATAGTCAACCACGAGTCTTTTTGTTTGATCCTTCTTGGCAACAAACAGAGTTGGGCAACCCCAAGCGGAGGAACTAGGCTGAATGAAACCTTTGTCCATATACATATCGATTTGCTCCTTCAACAATTTCAGTTCAGGAGGAGCTATCTTATATGGATGCTTAGAGATTGGAGCAGTACCTGGCTCAAGCTCGATCACGAACTCAACTGCTCTGTCCGGGGGCATCCCTGGCAACTCTTCTGGAAAGACGTCAGGGAATTCACAAACCACCGGAACATTTTCAATTGCAGGAAGGGGTTTGGCATCGAGGCTGAACAGCTGAACAGAACTTGATCCATATGGAGAATAGACTATCTGGCCTGAAGTGTGGGAGAGAGTTATTGACTTTTGAGCACAGTCAATTTTAGCTTTGTGGGTCTTCAACCAATCCATACCCAGAATGACATCAATGTCAGAATTTCCCAGCAACATGAGTGAAGCAAGGAATACACGACCTCCAATTAGGATCTGATTGTCCATGCTTATCTTGGAAGTAATCATTTTAGTTCCCGGAGAGTGCACATAGATTTGATTGCTTAGCGGAACCAGAGCTAAATTGTACGTTGTAGCAAAGATCTTTGACACAAACGAATGCGATGCTCCAGTATCAAACAACACTTTAGCTGGAATAGAGTTTACGGGTAATATACCGAGAACGACGTCAGCAGCTTCCTCGGCTTTGTCGGCCTTGATATGGTTCACCCTCGCGTTCCTCCCGACAGGCCTATTGTTGGAGTTGAAGGCTTTAGCCGGGGGAGCACGAACCATAGCCTGGTTGGTGTTGGGGCGAGGAGGTAGGGGTAGCTGCTTCTGAGTGCACTTATCAGCATAATGTCCAGTATCCTTGCACTTGTAGCAAGTGACGACACGAGAAGGACCTGGCCTTGGCTGCCCCATCGGAAACCTCTGACCCTGCATCTGAGATGGGTTGGGTGGGCGGGGACCAAAGCCTGGAGAAGCTTGGGCATTTGGAGCCCGAGTGACAGCACCATTTGGCACCCAGATGCGGCGCTTCTGCGGAGGGGTGGTCATGTTGGAGGAGGAACCACCCTCACGCGAGTGCTTGCGCGACTCTTCGAACGCCTTGCGCCCATTCTCCTCATTGAGCGCGGTGTTCACAAGCTCCACGAAGTCCTTGCACTTGATGTTGGTGAGAGCGTACTTCAGTTCCGGGTTAAAACCTCGGCGGAACCTTGCCATCTTCTTGGCTTCGGTGGACACTTCGTCACCAGCGTACCGAGCGAGACGATTGAACTCGTTCTGGTAGCCGAGAACGTCCAGCTTGCCCTGTCTGAGAGAGAAGAATTCCTCACGCATCTTTTCCATGAGACCATCCGGGATGTGGTGCTTCAGGAAGGCATCCTTGAAACATCCCCAGTTGATAGGAAAGCCAGCCCTCATGGCCTGGTAGTTCTCCCACCAAGTAGCTGCCTGACCCTTCAGTAGGTAGGTGGCGTACTTGACCTTATCCTCTTCTGCAACATGAGCAATCTCCAGAGCTCTTGCTACGTCACAGATCCAGTCATCAGCATCCAGGGGCTCACGTGTTGTCACGAAAGCTTTTGGGCCCAAGCTGAGGAAGTCCTTGATGGTGACCCTTGGAGCATTCTGGTTGTGTTGCTGGTTAGCCTGGATCTGGGCCATCTGTGTCACCACTTGGGTCATCTGAGCCAACAGTTCCCCCATTGGTGGTGGCGGAGGCGGGTTGTTCCTGGTTGGAGGCATCCTGAACAGAAATTCATTTTAGCACAACAACAGAAAAGGATAGACTTGGTAACCGAAAGATAGATTATTCCGACGCATGAATAGATAACCAACAGGTACATCATCACATGTTCAAATACATCAGAATATCCAACAGACCAATACATGGTTCGAAAACGAAAGGATAAACTAGACACAGCTAGTACTGGATACAACGGTACTCCCATGCTCATCACGCAGGACGGCGGTGAGTAGTACGACGAGAGATACGGTGAGGAGGAATCCCACGGAAGTAGGTATCACGACGATCCATGTAGATAGGAACTGCTCTGAGAGCAACTCTCGGTGTGGTGAAGTAGAAAGCGTCCTCTCCCTGTGCTCCATAGCGGGGAATCCCTGTGTAACCAGCTCCGAGGTCGAGAAGTGGGCCTCTGATCGGCTCGTAACCTCCAGCATCTGGCAACGGAAGACCAGCTGGCTGAACGACACGTGCGAAGCGCTCGTCTCCAACAAAGTCTGTGGTGTACGTCGCCAGACGAGTGAGAGCAAGGTGGAGCTGCTCCCTGACTGAGGCTAACTCCTGAGAAAGTGCGGAAGCAACGGCGTCACTGTGACTAGCGAACTGGGCAGTGGTCTGGAGCCTGGAGCTATCAGTCTCGTAGGTATCCATGTCGCGGTGGACAGTGAAGTGAACTCCCGCTGCCGTGATGTAACCACGGGGGATGTGACGAAAACTGGACTTATCAAACCCCCAGTAGTCAGCACGGAGAACGGTGATACTCACGTACGCTGCCTGCTGCACTGCCATATCCACTGTGGACCCTACTGCCTCGTACTGGTGTGCAATGCTCCTGCCATCATCCGACAGAATGTAGACGATAGCCCGGTAGCAAGTCTGGTCAAACTCTCGCTGGTGCTCGTAGACCTGGTACTCTGGTGCCCAACGGAACCCCAGATAGGTAACCATGTCTCTCAGCAACTCCGGAAAACCAGAAGTGTCCTCACAACGGGTCATGCGAACCACCTGCGGGTAGTAGCTGAGACCCATCTGCAGATTATTTGGAAGGTTTTGATTAGACTCCGGTAGATGAAAAAGGATGTGGAAAACAACAACAAGGTTCAACGGACGAAAAGGATGTTGAAAAGAACATGATATCGAAGCAACATCGGGAAAACGAGACCAAAAGTCCTGAGGTACTACAGATAACCCAAAACACGTGAAATCCTAACTTGAAAGTTTAGGTGAGAAAAGAAAAACAACGTTGCACTTCCTTACCAGAAAAGGGTGGGTGGGTGGGGAAAGAAGAAAAATGGCAGAATTCCTACTCTCAAGTTTCATTTTCCTATATAGCTACAAAATAGTTTCTAGACTCAACTGCGACCAGTAAAAAGGGATTCTATAGGCAGACAGGCTCTGATACCATTTGTCGCACCCAAGGTTTCTAGAGGATACTCATCGCACGAACTGGAAGTCAGGTGCTTGGATTATGGGGCATAACTGCTCCCACGTCCCAGCTTCCTGGTAGGCCTGCGCTTATGCGCGACAACACAAGCCCTGCTTCCACCGTCGAAGTAAACTATCCGCTAGGAACCTAAAGGCACTACTGTCGACGTACTTCATAATCAAACACGCACGGTACGTCAACAGTTTGGTACGAATGATAACACAGAATGTCTCTAAGACACAAAAGAATGAAATAAGTGCAACTGGCCTTCACTAAGGCAGAAATATCGAATACAGTCATCCAGAGGACACATGGCCCAACATATCATTCATTACAACAGCGGAAGCAATCAAAGGGTCTGAGTACAGACAAATCCATGGCTTAAGAAGCCGGAGAAAATAAGGAAAAGCGAAGCCCATCCACGTAGGTTCTGGATCCTGCCCGAGGTCCAGCTAACTACTCGTCTGCAGTCTCGTCAAACTCCACGAAGTAGCCGTCCTGAGAAGCATCGTAGTCGTAGCCGTACTCTGCGTAAACCACAGCCCCAACGGGGTCAGTACATCCAAGTACTGGCAAGCAAGACTCACAGTTCATCAAGGAGTTAACCGTCAACACAAGCATAGATGCTTGGGATCAACGGAAGAAAGGGTGATATAAA
The DNA here is from genome assembly GCA_028641055.1 of Alopecurus myosuroides. Lineage (NCBI taxonomy): Eukaryota > Viridiplantae > Streptophyta > Magnoliopsida > Poales > Poaceae > Alopecurus > Alopecurus myosuroides. The sequence continues at coordinate 155,164,006 of CM054059.1, forward strand.
AGTTGCTGCTGGCTGCTTTAAACAACTATAGAAAGATAACTACAAGTTCCGGCTAACAGAAAAGATAAGATCGAGCATTGTAACCAACTGAAAGATAACTTCAACCAAACCCATCCTGGATCTCGCCCCTTATCCGAAGAAGCAATCCGAGGATAACTCACACAGTTGTGATAAGGTGAATCAATATATTGGGTGAATAACCTATTACTAGTCAGGTTATTAAGCATTGGGTGAAACATGATTGATCATTAAGTTGAAGTTGTCCTGAGTACTTGTTAGCCAGTACTTTCACCAAGTAATCCATAACCGCGGAAAACACGGCTTCTCGAGAAGATTATCCCTGCAGGGTTGCACCAATTTGGCCGTACACTCATGAATATCCCGCCAGATGGGATGCCTCCCACCAAGCGGGGCACTCAACACAACCAACCATTCTTCGCATCAAGCCCAAAGAACCTTGGGCGCACGGCTAATCAAGCCCAGAAGAAAATGGACCATCATAGCACTCTAAGACCGTGTCCCCCTATATGCCGACTACAAAAGTTCCACCCTGCGCTGGGCTCGCAAAATCATGCATGCGGCAAATGGAAAACACGAACTAAATGAGGCGATTTGGACGAGATGCGAATCAGGTCAAGTTGAGGGGGGCGCCCATACTCGCTTCCCAAATGCGGGTAGTGCGCTCATCATGGTTCAGTAGACAAGACCCTTTTCCTATTAGGGTCGACACTAGCAGGCTCCAAAACCTCTCATGGGCCTCCTGCCGGTGCCTTATCATCAGATTATTATTACCATTAGCAATTAACAGGATTGATTGATTAACATCGAGCCCCGGTACAAGTAATAAGATAGTAAAGGTAGTAACCGACAACAGACTCGAGTAAAAGCAACCCTAAGCATGCTAGATAATACTAAGGCACAAACAAAGGCTGTAGGTATGGAGGTGAGGCAATATCATTGGCTCAGGAATCATGTGATAGGTTCGGAGACAAGCAACGATACATAGGGCTAGCAATAGTAGACAAAAGGATAGTATCGACAACAAGTGTGGAAAGGAACTCGATGATTCATGTGAGTGATAACTTGCCTGGCAGCTCAGTATCGTACTGGGCTAGGTCCTGAGTAGTGGTGTCGTAAGTCTCGTCGGTACCAACGTCGTCGTCTAACCGAGAAGAAGCAAACAGACATTGCAGAAAAGGTAGACAATCAATACATGGCATAGTGCACAATCAAATATGATGCATGACAAGTTTATTAGTTGCATCCAATAAACTAGTTGACAAGGTAGAACAATTTAAATGGATCCATTGAAAGTAATTAGAAGCAATGAATCAACATTAGTTATTAGTTGAGAGTTGCTAGCATGATGCATGCATGATGATGATAACAAGATAACAACAATTTAAATGCAATTGGAATGATAGTTAACAAGTTTAGAAAAGCATTTATTAAGTTTGGAACTTTGTTACTTAAACATGGCACACAAGTAAAAGTTGTTATCATCAAGTTAAAGTGTGCAAAACAATTTACAAATTTTATATTTGAAAAGTTTATCAAATTTTAGTTGGATTACATGTTTCACATTTTGAAATTGGACTTTGGATTAATCAATTATGAATTAAACAATATTAAACAAGTTTTAATTGAATTAAACAAGATTTAAATGGTTTGGGCAATTTAAATTGTTCAAACCAGAAAACAAAATTTATATTTGATTAGCTTATTTAAAATGGTATTGAAAACATATTTTATTTGTATGATTTGGACTTATGAATAATTAATTATTGAATTTAGCAAAATACATTTGAAATGATTCAAATTTGAATTTGAAATGTAATTTGAAAGTTCAAAACAGAACACAAGTTGGATATTTGGATAGATTAGGAAATTTGGATCAGAATAGATATAAAGTTTGTGTTTATTGGATTTATAAAATAAAAGATATTGAATTTAGAAGTTTCTATTCAAATCTGTTTATTTAAAAAGGAAAAGGATTATTGGAAATTCGCAGAAATCCAATTGTTACACAGCAGCACTCTACACGCAGTCACTGCGCAGTGGGCCAGCTGCCAACGTGGCTCTGCGCAATGCCGCGTGGCACAGCAGGTCGCTGACAGTGGCCTCCTCGCTGCAGAAGAAAAAGAAACAAAAAGTTTTGGGGCGCTGAGGCCTCGAACCCTCGCCCTGCACAAGTTCAGAAAGGAACGCAACCATTGCGCTGCTCTGCGGTGTGTTGACAGTAATGGGGGATGTTGCAAGTTATGGTTCAGTTCCAAACTCTGAACTTTCTGACGAACACACACTTGCTCGCCGTCAGACAGAGCTCGCCGGAGTGGAACATCGACGATACACAGCTGAACTCGAACGATTGATTGCGTGGGTGTTGCAGATGGATGCGCAGATGCAGAGAAGGGAGGAGGGAACGGAGACGGAGCTCACCACCGGAGCAATTCGTCGCGGAGCCGGACGGTGACGTACGGTGACGTTGGGGTTCTGCGGCGAGGTCGAGGACGGTGTCGACGACGTGATGCTCCTCCTGGCTCCCGCTGGTGTCCACTGCGTAGAGGAAGAAGAACCCAAGCGATTGCAGCAATCGGTTGGTGCCGGAGAGCCCTGCAACGGCGGCGCGAAGCGAAGATTCAGAACACGGCGCGCGGTGGCCGGAGCAGAAGAAGATGGCGGCGAAGATCTAGGGCTTACCAGTGATTCTCCTGGTGTCCAAGAGGGAGAAGGGAGAACGGGGAAACGAGCCCGCGGTTCAGGTAGGGTAGAAAGTGGTCATGGCGTCGCCGCGGTGGCCGGATTCAGAGAGGGCCTCCGGCGAGCTAGCAGCAGAAGGGGAAAACGGCGAGGTGGAAGCGATTTGGCGGCAGCGGCGCGAGGAGAGGAAACCTAGGGGGGCTAGGGTGGTGCCGTGGTGCCCTAGGCGCTTTATAGGCGCGGCTGGCGCCTGGTGGCCGCCGTGGTCGCCGCGGGGTCGCCGTGGCGCCACGGATTTCCGCCGTACCGCGAGACGACGGTGAAACAGAACGTGGCGCGAATCTCCAAGCGGTACGCTGCGGCTTAGCTGGGTTGGGTCGCGCGCGTTAGGGGCTTAGGTGGGCTTGGGCCAAGTTAGCTGTCGCGCGCGCAGAAGGTTAGCTGCTTTTTATTCTTTTTCTGTTTTTTTTTTTGCAGTTTGCTTTTGGAAGAAAAAGGTAGGGTTTTGCTTATAGAAAAATTTGAGAAAATTTGGTTAAGCCTTCTAGGTAATTAGAAACCACCCTGCAAGCTTGGATTTCGAAAAAATTGAAATTTAAAATTATAGTTTGTGTTTGAATCCAAAATAGAGGGATTTGAGTTTAATAAAACCTTAATAAAAACATGTATAAGAATAGGGTTACCCCTAGGGTTTTAGAATGATTTAGAGGGGGAAGAAATGTTTGGTGAGTTTTATGGTTTCCAAAAGGTACTGATTTGAGAATTTGGAAATGATTTGAATTTAATTGGTGGAATTAAATGAATGATTTGAGGCAACAAATTAATAGTTGAACATTAATGAATTCATTTGGAAAACAAGGAAAGGTTTTGTTTTGCAATTATTTGTTTGAAAGATTGTAACAGACAAGTGTGAAATCAAGGTTTGAAACATTATGAAAACAATGCAAACATAAGTAAAACAACTGCAATGGAATGATGACATGATGCATTGCTTGAAAGTAAACAAGAAATTGAACCACTAAGGGATGTTTTCATACTTGGATGTTACACCCTCTCCCTCTGTCCTTCTCTCTCCCTCACCGGAACCCGAGCTCGCCGCCGATTCATTGCCGCCGCCGATTCGTCCACTCCCGAGCCTCTCCGACGAGTCCCTCCACACCGCCGTCGTCCCCTCTCCACCCTCGAGCACGCTCAGCCGCCGGGATGGCCAGGGGGCCGCGAATCGCGCCGTCGTCCTCCCCTCCGGCCGCTGGCCAATCCCTCACCGCGCCGCTGCTCCGGAGCTTCCCCGGCCACGCCGACCACCCCCTCGTGCTCCCGGTGAGCTCCTGCTTCTCCCCACCCCCTCCGTTCATCACCTCTCGCCCGGATTCGACGAACCACCGGTACCCGTCGATCCCCACCGCCGCTCGCCGTCGGATCCTTGCCGCCGTTGACCTTTAGGAAGCGGCGCCGCCCTCTTCCGGTTCCCCTCGACGAGGCGCTCCTGGGGAGCCAACCCGCGCTTCCCGGGACGCCCTCCTCCGCCGCCGGCGACCAATTCCGGCCACGGCCGGCCAACCGTGAGGTCACGGTGATGTCCTCGTGACATCACCTGCCCACGTGGATGCGCCAAGTGGCATTCTCCTCTGGTTTAAAATGTACAGTGGGCCCCGCAGAAAAACAGAAAAACAGAATATGTTTAATATTTAGAAATTCAATAACTTCCATTTTAAAACCCCTAAAATTATGAAAAAATATGCAATGTGTTCATAAAAATGTGAGATATTTATCTACACCACTTTCTTACATGTTGGGCAAAGTTTAAAATGAGGTCACTTTTGTAGTTTACATTTAATTCATTTAAATATTGAAAATAAAGTTTTTATTCAATAAAATTAGAAAATTAAGTGTAATATACCATTTTGATTAGTGAAACAAATGCAATCCAACTATGAGGTTCCCAACGTCATTTGAGCATCTTAGCTTGGTCACATCTCTAGATTAGGGTTTTCTCCCCCTCCGGTGTTCTTCGTTCACGGCGTAAAACCCTAGCTTCATGTTCTATCCTTTAAGCTTCATTTCAATTGCATTGTTTTACTCATGCATACATATTGTGCATTGCATGGTCTTTAAGTATTGATTGTTTGCCTTCTTTCCGGTGTTGCTCTCTATCGGTAGACCGAGATCCGGAGGTCGATCCGGCTTTCTACGACAACCCAAGCTCCACCTTCGACGAGCAAGGCAAGCACAACCTCATGGCTCCACCCATGTTTTGAGTCTTTCAACCTCTTACTCATGCATACGATTCAACTTGGTTTTGAGTCTGTTAGAGTTAACCTATCCACTGCATGACCCCTCCCTCACATGTCACCTTCATACATGTTTACCCTCCTAGTATGACTAGGGTTGTTTGAGTAACGTAGAGCCTTGTGTGTTCAATGCTTAGACATGCTTAGTCTTATGATCTGCTTCATCCGGTTGATGAATGCTAATACTGCGTGAACCTAGTATGAAAGGTGTTTATGAGTTGATATGGTTGTTTTAACATGATTAACATGGCATGGATGTTGAGGCCACTGTGGGTTGTGGTTTTTGTCTCGTTCATGCCCCTAGGTGCGAGTTCTCGCCTTCGAAGCCAAGACTGAACGTACAGCCACACGCGGGGCCTAACAGACCGCGCTCGGCTAACTAACTTGTTTAGTCACTTCCATGGGTCACGTAGATTGAAGTTTCCATTTGAGGGTGTGTCATAAAACGTTTTGGAGAAAACTAGGGCGTGACCGGGACCAGTGATGGACATACACGGATCTTGTCCCGACTCACAGAACAGGTGCCGTCAGGAGGTGGCCAACTCCCTGTTGACGGGGTGGCCCTGTTTGGGTTGACTCATGGATAGGGCTAAGCAAGGTAAAGGTCGTGGTCAACCACACTCTGTCGCGCTCTTAGAGAGGAGCGTTACCGCGTGGCGTTAAGAGTCGGTTGACACGTGTGGGTAAAGTGTACCCCATGCAGGGATAAATCTTTCGGAAAGCCGTGTCCACGGTTATGGACGACTTGGCAACGGATTCTGTGATCATAGACAACTCTAACGGAATGACTAAAACTTGCTGGCAATGAATGAAGGATGCCTCCTCGACTACGTCGAGAGGGGTGATTCTTGTAGCATAAGGTAGTCTGAGAATGAGAAAGTACTTGGTGGACTAAAGAACATGATGATCTCAGTAGTTGAGTAGATTCCTCCTCTGTTTTAGAAATGCTCTATTACACGTGCTTTTCTTCCTCAACTTCGGAAAACAAATTTGGCTTTATGCAAAGAACCTTAAAAGCCACGTCTTGCTGAGTACCTTTTGTACTCAACCTTGCCTCGTTGTTGTTTTGTTTCAGACTTCGGCGATGCAGCTGAAGAAGGGTTCTATCTCGACGTCGATGAGTAGTTAGGGGTTCCCAGGCAGCAGCCTGGTATCTGTAGTACGGGTTTGGATACGTTGCTTATGTTTTGGACTCTTAGTCCTTTTGCTCTTGTTGTATAGAAACATCTTTGCTTTCGCTGCTTGTTGTAATGTTGGGTTGCTTGACCTATGTTGGTCTTGTAACCTCTGCGTGTAAGCTACTCTAGTATGTCTTGTTTAATACAACTTTCATGTCTAGAGTACTGCTTTGATCGATTGTTGGTCTCGAGACCGTTGTTATACAGTTTTGGCTATGCCTGCATAGTTGTCGCAGTCGAGGGGTTGTGGAGCCGATGATCCATGTCCGAGCCCGCCTCCCGGAGATATCCGGCCTGGGGCGAGGTAACCCCAATAACCCTCGATTGTTGTTGCACTTTCTGGACACATAGCAGCTCTGTATAACTTTGGTCCCGTTCCTTCAGTTTCATCCGACTCGTGGACTCTTGGGTATATATATCTGGTTATGACTAGCATGGACACAAGGAGTAGTAGACCGGGGATCCAGACTACGTGCCGATGAATCCGGTCTGCCTGCCGTTGTTTGTTGCGGCCGGGGCTGGTAACCCTGAAATCTTTGTGGGTTCAATGGTAGGAGCACATGACAATTTGTATATCTCTGGGTCCGGGGTCTGACACCTAGGGATATACCACTTTTTCCCGAGAAACACCCGAGGCCGCTGTAATCGTCATCCCGAGATCGGGAGGGTTCTGGAGCTCTCCCTGGCACCCTGCCGGGAGGGGAATTCATCATTGGAGGGGTCTACACCACCATGCCCTCCTCCGAAGTGATGCGTGAGTAGTTCATCCCTGGACTACGGGTCCATAGCAGTATCTAGATGGTTGTCTTCTCCACTTTGTACCTCATGTTTAGATCTTGTGAGCTGCCCTACATGATCGAGATCATCTTTATGTAGCGCTACATGTTGTGTTTGCTGGGATCTAATGAATGTTGAATGCAATGTGTTCTGATTATCAATCTATCATGTTATCTTCATGCATATGTTATTTATGATCTTGCATGCTCTCTGTTATTAGTAGATGCTCTGGCCAAGTAGATGCTAGTAACTCCAAGAGGGAGTATTTATGCTCGATAGTGGGTTCATGCCTTCTTGGAATCTGTGCTCTAGTGATATAAACGTGACAAATGGAGGATGTTTTGTTGCTATTAGGGAGAAAACAAAGTTGTTTACTTAGTTTACATTGTTTACATTACACACTTTGCTTACTGCGATAACCTGTTGCTTGCAAATGAATACCCAACATTTGTTCGGATGATATTCGGAGGGTGGATTATTAGTCATAGATGCAGTTGGATGACGGTCTATGTATTTTGTTGTAATGCCCGCACGAATAACATAGTCATATTTATGTATTGCATATGCACTACGGTGCAGCCCTCATTTCCGTCAATTGCCCACCTGTAATTCGTTCGCCACACATGTTATTTATCTTTCACGGAGAGACACCACTAGTCAACTGTGGACCCTGGTCCATTTTCTCATACTGATATTACACACACTGCTTCCACTGCTTTGACACTACTGCTACTGTTTTCATATTTTTTTCCACACCATACATTTAACCTTTTTGTTATCAGCAAAACCGGTGTTATTGATAACCTCACTGCAACATTGGGGAAAAGTGATTTGATTATGTTGTGTAGGTTCCACGTTGCTGCTGAACTGGTAGTGCGCCCTGCCACCTCAGCTGCATCAACCTTCAGAGGTTGTTTGTCGTCCTACTGGTCGATTCAACCTTGGTTTCTTTTCTGAGGGAAAACTTGCTGTTGCACTCTTCACAACCTTTCTCTTGGGGTTTACCAACGTCAGCCTCCCATCAAGGCACCCATCAGGCTACAAATGATGTTCCACTTAGATAGCTTGTATTTTCTATTGGTTTCATCACTCTGCCAAAAAAGTGGGACCTATAGAAGTCAAGTCTTTTCCTAACCCCTTTGGGTATTTCAAGAAAAGATAGCATGAACATTGGAAGGCTTGTTAAAACTGAATTAACATGGACACGACGATCCCCCATAGGATAACATCTTACCCTTTTAGCATCCAAGTTTGTCTCTGAAACGATATTCTAGGGGATGTCACTCAACTTTTCGAAGTTTCATATAATGGATCAGAATCCCAAGATATTTAAAAGGTAAAAAACCAGACTCACAGCTGAAATTTTTCTTGTAGTTATCCTCCACCTCTTTTTCCCTTTCCAAAACAAAAAACTTTGCTCTTGTTAAAATTTATTTTGAATCTTGATAAGTGTTAAAAAATGGAAAGGATTAATTTCATATTAACCGCTTTGCCAGATCATGCTCCATGAATAATATAGTGTCATCTGTATATTTGAAAATAGATAATCCCCTTCCACAAACTGAGGAATAAGACCACCTATTTGATCATCTTCCTTCTCTCTTGCGATAAAAATAGCTAACATATCAACTACTACATTGAACACCAAAGGAGAGAAAGTATCTCCCTATTGGAGTCATTTTTTTGTTTGGAAATAATGACTGATGTCATCATTAACTCGGATACCGACGCTTCTTTCTTGAACAAATTGCACAATCCAATTGCACCATTGTTGTGCAAATCCTTTCATACGAAAAAACTTGTTGAATGAAAGGCCATTTTACTTTATCTAAGCTTTTTCAAAGCCAACTTTAAAAATAACACATCCATCTTTTTCTTTTTCAGATCATGAATGGTCTCATACAAGATAACCACGCCCTCCAAAATGTGTCTCCCAGGCATGAAAGCCGACTGAGTCGGCTTAATATCTTTTTTGGACAATTTGGGTAATACGATTAGTACCAACTTTTGTGAATATTTTGAAACTAACATTGAGAAGACAAATCAGTCTATGTTGTTGGATCTGCACGACAATATCCTTCTTATGTAACAAAGTAATGATAATAAAGGTAAATTGCCTTGTTTTAACTGGAAAAACATAGCCATTAAATCATCCCTAATCACCTCACAAAAAGTTTTGTAGAGCTCAACAAGGAAACCATCTGGCCCTAGAGCCTTGTTTAATTCCATTTGATAAATAGCTTTATACACATCTTTCACTAAGAAATCAGCTGTAAAAATAAGATTATCCTCTTCATATAATTGTGGGATATCATGGATTACACTTTCATCCATAGTGATATTGCTGGGCAACGAATCCCCAAACAATTTCTTATAATACTCCGAAATATATGTTTTTAGATTCTTTTCTCCTACTATTGTTCCTTCATCTTGCTCAAGTTTAAAATCCTGTTTTTCTTATGTTTTCCATTAGCAATAAGATGAAAATATTTTGTGTTGTTCCTACCTTCTTGAATGTGTTTTACTTTCGCCCTTTGCGCACATTTAGTCTCCTCATCCTGACTAGAAAACAAATCCTATCATTAGCATCCCTTAGTGTGTCTCGCTTAGCCTCTGTAAGGGGAATGCTTTCAGCTTTGCTGTCAAGCTCATCAGTAATTTTTAATAACCTTTCTTTCTCTTTCTCATATTTCACACTTTGATTTTTCCCCTGTCTCTTAAGAAAAATTCTCAAATGTCGAATTTTATTGTAGCAAACCTCAATAGGCGAATCTCCTTTAACGACTGTAGCCCACTCGGTTGCGACCATCTCATAAAAACCCTCCAATATAAGCCAAGATAGTTCAAGAAAGAAACGCGATATGTTTCCAAGATGAGCGTGCACACTTAAATCCACGAAGAGAGGTGTGTGATCTGATCCCTCCCGAGTTAAGGTTGCTACCGTAATGAGGAGATATTTTTGTTTCCACTCAACTGTTGTGAGGACCCGATCTAGTTTCTGAAAAGTCGGATTGTCCCTCCTACTAGCCCACGTGTATTGACGACATGAGAATTCAAGTTCGTTCAAATCCAAACTCTCTATAATAGCATTAAATTTAATTGGCCATCACAGGTTATAGTTATCATTATTCTTTCCTCAGGTTTTCGTATTATATTAAAATCCCCACCCACCATCATCGGTAGCGGTTTATTTTCACATACATGAACTAACTCTAACAAGAACTAAGGTTTGAGATCATTTTGGGCAGCACCATACACCAAAACCGAAACCCACTCAAAACCATCGCTTTTAGACTTGATATATAATTTAACACATAATTCTCCAATGTCAATATGTTTAACTTGGAGAGTAGCTACATTAATTCCTATTAGCATCCCCAGACCTCCCTCTAGGCGGCATACAGAACCACGAGAAATCATGAGAGGTAGCAATATGATTTAAAAACAGGGTTGCAAAGTTAGATCTTCCCATCTCCAACCAAGCGATGAAGTCTCATTTTTTTTTCTTGCACGAACAAGAGTTTACCCTGGTCACGAAAACCCTCACTATTTCAAAACAAGCCTCGTAAATTATGCATCTTGTTGTCCTTTTTAAGATTAATTTTAGCGTTTCTACGCTTATTTGAAACAGAGTAATCTTTCCTTTTCCTAGTCTTTTTGCCTTTTCTATAATTACACCATAATCAGATCTGTCCTCCGAATTCCCATTAAAATCATCCTCACCAAGGTCTCCCATTAAAGCAGAAACCTTGTTTATAATTAAGCTAGTAGGTTGCCCACCATATTTACTACTCAAATTATTTTGTAGCATAGACACCGCTCTATTAAGCTATGCACTTGTTATCAACTTAGGTGATTCAACTTCCTTCTCTAGATTCGATCCAAAAGATATCCCCAACTTAAACACTCTAGCACATATTTCATTATCAGAAAAGGAAAAAATTGAAAGTTGTTTCTTTATGTTTGTACCTGACCAGATGTCCCTCCTAGCAGACATCGCCATGCCCCTCCCCGTATGAGAGTCATTAGCTTTAGGATGCACCCGGATATGAAACTCGACCGGAACCCCAAAGTCACAGCGTCTGGAATACCTCCAAAGTCGATGATCGCCTGTGTGGACACCTCCCTCTCCAATACTCTCGAAAGGAAAGTTTGAAAGGGCGATATCAGAGAGATGGGTCTCATAGACCCACCATGACCATGTGCATGACTACTCAAACCAGCACCTCCTCCTGAGGCATCGGTGAGCAACGAGCCTGCGACGATCCACGCACGTCAACCCCATCACCACTGGGGCTCAAGACGCTCGGAGACCGAACCAAGTCACCCACACCTTCAGCCATGGCCGATGGGAGCAAGTCCTCCGCCTGCTACACCATGTCTTGGCCAAAAGCAGCGCATGGCCGCTCTCCACCGATCCCTACCACACCTGCAGAAGAAAACTATGATAATCCTGTCGCGCCAGTAGAGAAACTAGCCATTTTTGTGCATTGTTGGCAGCGGTTTCGGCTGTTTTTGCTGCCGCAACTGGAAGACCGCAGCACAGCCATGTCTCTCGTCCGACACCTCCTGCACGCAAAAGAGCGACGAACTGAAGGTGAAAAAACCACACCGAGCTTCACCATTGAGGTAGGTGGTTGTTCTCCTTCTCCTCCATGATGATCCTTTGCACTGTAGTTTCAGCTACCGTTGTTGGAGCCTCCTTTTTCTTATTGAGACTATTTTTCGCGGCCTTCTAAAAATCATCTCCCAAGTCATCATCGTCGTCATCACTTCCTTCCTCATCGTCATCATTATCCTCCATGTCCACATCCCTTGGTTGATCTATGCCCTCCACCTCGAAAGTGAGTCCATAGAAACCATTCTGTTGCAATAATCTGTTGCTTCCAACTTAATACAATAATCTGTTGCTTGTAACTTAATACCCAAAGTTTGCTCGGATGACGTCCTGAGGGTGCATTATTAGTCATAGATGCAGTTGGATAACGGTCTATGTATCATGTTGTAATTCCCAAATGAATTTCATAGTAGTCATCATGTCATGTATATGCATTATGGTGCATTCTCTGTTTGTCAATTGCCCAGCTGTAATTTGTTCACCCAGCATGTTATTTATCTGTTATGGAGAGACACCACTAGTGAACTGTGGACCCCGAGCCATTCCTTTACACTGATAATACAACCTACTTCAAACAATGTTCTTTTTCATTGCAAACATTGTTATCATTTCATTCACTGCAAACAAACATCATTTTCCACATTATACGTCTATCCTTTGTTTTCAGCAAGATCGGTGAGATTGAAAACCTCACTGTTTCGTTGGGGCAAAGTATCTTGGTTGTGCTGTGTGCAGATTCCACGTTGCTGCTGAGCCTGGTAGTGCGCTCTGCCAACATCAGCTACCAACAACCTTCAGAAGTGATTTCTTTCTCTTACTGGTCCGATTAAACCTTGGTTTTTTACTGAGCGAAAATCTTGCTGCTGTACTTATCATACCTTCCTCTTGGGGTCTCCCAACGAACGTGTGTTCACACGTCATCAGGAACTGGACCTAGTAGATATTCTAGCCCACGTGATGAGCATTCCAAGTAATCTTGTCGCCTTTGTAACTGCGTGACAATCACTGGAATAGATATCTCTCCACCTGTCACCACCAATGAAGCTAGTCACACATTCACCATCTTTGTCTTAAGGAATCGGTGCACGGGAACTGAAAGAAAATGAGTTCTTCATGTCTGTACCCATACACCAAAATCTATGGCTTCGGCACCGTAAACAGATGACATGGCCTGACACCATGAGAAGACCCTCACAAATCAAACATATATCCATAGTACAATCCAGAGAACGATGGCCAGCCACACCGCACCTGTAACATTTCTTGCCTTTTTTGGATTAGGCGAAACAAGCGCTGACAATAATTGCATTGCCGAGACAGGATCCGTCTGACCATCTTTGGCTTGAGGAACTCCCACAGAAGGCCCAACCAATGTAGGCCTAGTAATAGTTGCTACCACAGGCGCCAACGACAGAGCAACCGCGGGAGCGGGCACCATACTCGGCTCAGTTACGACCTGGTTCTACATCAACAACTTCTACACCATCGGAACTGAGCTGACGGGTTCCGGCACCACCTTAGCTGGTACAACATTTGGTTCAGTACAGGGCCCCATCACCCTGGCCACCAAAACGGGCATCTCCGTACCACCCGTGCATGCCACTTTGATCGACGTACCCATGTCCATAGCCAGCACCATACCCAACTCCATTTCCACTGTCAGACCCTTGAGAAACATTACCATGGCCCCTTCCTCCGAACACAACAGTAGTTCGTCCTCTTCCTTATAGAACTGGCGTCCACGTCCCCCTCCGGACTGATATCCACCACGGAGTCCCCTTGAAGCGAAGAAGCTGGAACCTGCATGGAAGGACCGCAATACCTGTCTGACAACTCCCGCATCGGAAGACCTAGCAGTGCCACTCGGGACACCCTCCACGAAAGTACTTAAAAAGACGGTCCCATTTAATCCTTCGCTACCATGGGAGCCTGCACCTCCGCGACATAAATTCCCGCCGCCGCGCCTGCTACCATGATTTTCCATGCTTGCCTAGTGTATTAGATCACTCGAGATCGATCTCGATTCGGTCCGAGACCAGGAGAAACCTATGATACGACGGAGAATAACTCTGGCCAATAACAGGTTTAGGGATAACAACAATTTCCTTTCGCTACGAAGGCCCAAAGCACACCTTGGGCTTTCATACAAAACGGTCCTGCTGGGCCGATGCCCACCATATGCCAATTTTTTGAAATTTGAGATCTTGAGTCGTGAAACCCGGATCGACAGAAGGAGCATTCCTTGGATGTAGACAAACTCCGGCCTCGATGAACCTCGACCCAACCACCCGTTTCTTCCTCTTTTATATGTTGCAAACGTATCTATAATTTTTGTTGCTCCTTTCTTGTTTTCTACACAATACATTTTGTTTCCACATGATCCCTATAGTATTCCTTCATTTTCTGGATGTTTTCATTGACTAACCTATTAACGAGATGCCCTAGGCCAGTTGTTGTTTTCTGCTAGTTTTCTATTTCAGAAAATTTCTTAAAGAAATATTCTCGGAAAGGGTTGAAAATCCACGAAGATCGTTTTTTACCTAGAATGAAGATGGAGTCCGAAGAAGAGCTGGAGGGGAGCCAGGGGCCCCAGGGGGATGCTACGCGCGGCCCAATCCTAGGCATCGCCTCTTGACACCTCTTTGCCCATAAATTGCCTTAAACCCTAAAAACGTCGGGGAAGTAGTTATTTTCCATGAAACATACAGAGAGTCACCATCACATCGTAAGTCCAATCTAGGGCTTCTACAGCCCTGTTTAGGCACCCTGCTAAAGAGGGGAATTGTCATCCGAGGCCTCTATACGCCTCTGGACAGATGCGTGAGTAGTTGATCTCGGGACTACGGGTCCATAGAAGTAGCTAGATGGTTATTCTCTCCCCTATGCCTCCATGTTTAGAGTCTCGTGAGCTGCCTCACATGATCGAGACCTCCGTTATGTAATTCTGCATGTTGTGTTTCCTGGGATTCGATGAACCATGAGATTATGATTATTTTATTCATGTCAATCTAAGATGCTTCACTTATATTCGTAGAGAGTTTTAATATTGTCTTGCAATGCTCTCTGTTGTTTATGATTACCTTGGCCACGTAGTTGTTTTCACCTCAAATAGAGGTTTATATGCTAGATGGTAGGTGCATGCCTCCCTTACATCTGTGCTCGAGTGACAAAAACACGACAGATGCGGGATATGTTGTTGCTACTAGGGAGAAAACAGCGGTGCTCTTGTGTATGGACGAGGACCATTTCTTACATTACGTATTTTTCTTAATGCATTTTCCTGTTGCTCACAAAGCAATCACTTCATTGATGCAACTTAATACCAGAGAGATTTGCTGGATAGCTTTCTTGAGGTGGAGTTTTAGATATGGATGCATGCTAGATAGCGGTCCACATGACTTGACGTAATGCCTACAATGTTAGAACCCATGAACTATATCTCGTCATAATAGCATTGTTATGCCCCCATGATTTTTCAATTTCCTACTTGTAATTTGTTTAGCCGACACTTTATTCTATTGTTTGGAGAGTTACCACTAGTGAACTGTGAACCCCGTTCCATGTTTTTACTATCATTACTACTATTTTACATGCTTTTACTACTTGTTTCCTTGGTCCGTTTATTACAAATTACACATATCACTTGTTTCACTCCATATTTCACCACTTTCACTATCTCTTCGCTGAACCAGTGCATCTATACAATTGCTATAGTATTAGGTGTGTTGAGGACGCAAGAGAATCATCACATTACCACTCCATCCACTATTTTATTGCACCTTTTATTACTAATATATTTTACTAAGTGCTCCTCAGGTGTGTGAATTGACAACTCAGCTGCTAAGACTTATAGGTATTCTTTGGCTCCCCTTGTGTCGAATCAATAAATGGGGTTACACTTACCCTCGAAGACTGTTGTGATCCCCTAGACTTGTGGGTCATCAAGACTATTTTCTGGCACCGTTAGGCCCCGTTTGTTTCTAGAGTTTTTCCCAGGATTGTTGGGGATAATCCCGGTCTAATCCCAAATCCCACATATTCTCAAAATGCCATTTGTTTCTAGAGTATTTGGACAGGTATTATCCCCACATTTCCCCCAAATCCCCTAGAATTTCCCAAACTCTACTGTATTTTTCTCAATGCCCATTACACTACCCCTACCTAGTGGATTGGGGATAAATGGGGATTTGATGGGATTGGGTGAAAGTGAGGGGTTTCACCCAACCCCTTTGGGGATTATCCCTACTAATCCCCTAGAAAACACTAGAAACAAACAGGGCCTTACCGGGGACTTCTAGCTTGCCGCGAGGGTATAATGTGCATTGTCCCAAAAATTATTATTGATTGATTCATGATTATGGTATTGCTTGTTCTTAAATTATCTGTATCTAGTCACCATTTAAACTTTGAAGGTGTCATAGAATTTATGTTTTGCTACCACACGAATGACAAGCTGGATACCGATTTATTATGTTTTCTTTATGATTAAAACAAACATATCACTTTCAATGCATTATTATTCACTATAATTTATTTGTGTTACTGTTCATGTGCAACATAGTTGCTAAGTTTACATTAGTTCAAATAATATTTATCATGCCTTTGTTAAAGTGCTTTGATCTCAGCTTGCAATGCTTTTACATAACGTTGATCAAGATTGTGTTGGCTTCATGCCACCTGAAACATTATTTTATTATCACTTACCTACTTGAGGACTAGTAGGAGTTAAGCTTGGGGATGCTGATACGTTGCAAATGTATCTATAATTTTTTATGCTCCATGCTTGTTTTCTACCCAATACCTTTTGTTTTCCACATGTTTTCTATCGCTTTGCTTCGTTTTTCGGATGTTTTCAGTGACTAACTTGAAATACTTTACTTGTTGTAATGGTACCCATATTTGTGGTAATATTTGTGAATATTGAAACTGGAATTTAAAACGACATTCAAATTGAAACCAAAATTCAAATTTGAGCCAAAATTCGAACTTGAATAGGAATTTCATTTTGGTTTATATGTGGTATTGATGTTGCAATGCTATCTCAACTAGTATGTACGTTAGGTGATCAATCCGAGCCCTTTTGTGAAGTTAAAACTCATTGTCATCAGAAATGTGGTCCAAATTATCTTCAAATCTAGGTTAAACAACCCCGTTTGTAAACAAGTTCTTTTTACCATGTCTAAATGAGGAAAAAAAATCTCTGGCATTTAATTTAATAATATAGTGTGCATAAGAAATTTGGCACCGTTTTGACAAACTCTGCCATGCTTGACCCCATACCCTACCTCAATTGAGTTCCAAATCTCTAGTGAATAACCCCATTTGTAAACAAGTTTTTTTTTGGACCGTGTCTAAATGAGCCAAAAAAATATCATTGACATTTACTATGATAATATAGTGTGCATGAGTAATTTAGGATTTTTTTGACAAACTATGTAATGTTTAATCCCATACCCTAATTCATTTTCCCTTGTGAATTCTCCTGGGATCCTTTCATGATAGCTCAATTGTGTGAAGAATTTTTCATGGAAATATCCGTAGACCAAGTTCCTTTTTTGTATAGAACCTACTCATATAAGACGACTATGTGCGATGGTTTTTATTTATTTATTTTAAATTATTATGCTCGCCCCTAATCATAAAATATTTGAAAATCTCTCAGTTTTGTGAAGGTTTTTTCATGTAAAAATCCATAGACCAAATTTATTATTTTCTATGGCAGCCTAGTCAAATAATAGAACTAAGTGTGAAGCTTTTCTATATTTTTATGATATTTTAAACTACTTACGCTTAACCCTAAACCTCTAAAACCCTAGAAAACCCCTCAAAACCTTCAAAGCCCCTTAAAACGCTGCACCCTTCTCGGCCGTTGGATCACCATGTCTAGACGAGTTGGATCGGTTCTACTTAGACCTATCCGCGAGTAGGACCATTCTGCGACCTGATTGACTAGTTAGTGACGGCCTAATTTTTTTTTAAATGACACATTTTCTATGAACGGTCACGTGGGGTGCAACACGAATATGTTTGCAAATAGCCCATATAGTACGTTCGTGACATTACATGAATGCACCTATGCATGGTACAATACGTGCAAGATTGTTGTTACGTACCTGTGCCATGGTAATGAAAATTCTCGCGCCAGTTTATGTGCAAGATTGTTGTTACATATCTACGGTTGTGTCATGACACAAATACATATCTACGGTTGTGTCATGACACAAATGCAAGTACGTCCATGGCAGGACACGAATGCACCCATGTGGTACACTGGCCAAACAATCAACACACGTAAAATAGATGTATTACACGCGTTGAATTTTTCCGTGACATGTACGATGACACAAGTCTATCGCACTAACTGTCCTGAAATTTCGTGTACTTGGAGGACGCATTTGACATCAGCATAGATAAGTAAGCTCGTGTCTCGTCTTGTCGAAAGCAGATTTTTGGAAGAAAAACAAGCTAGGCGGTTTAATTTCCGGCAATCATCACTTCTTCTGTTGCGTGCTATTTTAATGCTTCATCGATCCTCTTACTTCCTCAGAGAATAAGAACAACTTCACATTTCACTATTCTCTCAGTATCATCGTCATTCCCCAAACCAAAGAAACCCCAACAATGGCGGACAACTGGTACATCAACTCCGAAATCCCTAGCAACAATGAAGACAAGGAGGACCACCACCCCTGGTACGAGCTATTACCGGGCGGCTCAGACCTCGACCCGGAGTCTCTGAGCGAGCACTCAGGCTTGGGCTTCGGCAAGGACTCGTCATAGTTGTCGTCGTCAGAGGAGAAGGAGGAGAAGCAGCAGCATCACCACCACCACCACCATGACCACCACCTTGACGACAAGTTTCTGGACTAGTTCGATGCTGACGACAAGTAACTGGAGGACGTTGGTCACAGGACAAAGACGGTTGTGGGAGAGGGGGCCTACGGGGACGAGATCGGCCAGGATGGGGTTGGCGGCGCAGAACCGCCAGCAAAAAAGTAGAAGAAGAATTAGCCTATTAGTAGTTAGAAGTAGTATTAATGTTAAATTATGTATTAGTAGTATTATAATCTTTTGTGAAGAACAAATTTCGTATATAGAAGAGAAATAATAATATAATTAAGTATTTTAATTTCGGTTTCAAATTTGAGTATTATTAGTCTGTAATTAGGCATTCAGATGACGGAACCACTTATTTTACATTCCAAAAAAGGAAAACACTTATTTTAATCATCTAATATCCTCTTAATTATAAATATATTATAATAATCTAATTATGTTTATGATTATAAAATCTAATCATCTGTACTAACATAAACCGGTTGAAACAGACATGAGAGAACGTTTAAATTGTCAAATGAAATTTAATCATCTTAACATTCATGTTTATAAACTGCTTAAACACGATGTCAACTAATAAGTTGGGACTAAACATCCCATCCCACCGCGTGTGACTCAGCACCGTCAGGCCCAACTCGTCAAAATTCTCAACCCATCCCCCGTGTGACTCAGCACCGTCCGGTCCCACTCGTTAGAAACCAGCAAAGTAAACGGTCAACTAGTTTAATTAACCCATTTGGTCATTGAAAGGTTTTAGTGGAGCAAAGTGGGGCAAAGGTGAGCAAAAATAAGACCATAGAGAACCAGAGAGGAAAACTAAGAGAAGCGGGGCACAGAAGTAAAATTACCTTGTTAATTTCCGGTTGTTCTACATAGAAAAATTTGCCAAAATTTTATTAAATAGTTGATACCTTCATTTCTATTTCAGTACGACCCCACTTGTCTTAATTTTAATACAAATAATTAGTGATCCGTTTATAATTTATCATAAAAATTTCACGTATTTAGAAATTTATATTTTGTAAATTTTGATATAATAAAACTAATAGCTTCTCGCTCATAAAGAATCTGTCAGGAATTGGTTAAATTTTTACCATGATATTAAGAACACAATTTATGATTTACCATAATGGTTTCAAATGTTTGTAGAGTATGAAATTTTGGCTAAAATTTTATCAAAAAGCTATATAGCTATTTTTAAAACTAATGCTTAGGTTTAGGTCCAATTTGAACATATTGTGGAACTATTTTTTTATTTTAAAAAACAAATATTGGCAAAATTTGGAAATGTTGTGCCATTTTCCTGCTAAACTTCCATTTCATGAGCATGTTTGCGAGGAATTTTTGGTTACTTTCATGTGAAATATTCGTTCCAAAATACCACATTATATGTATTTGTAAATAAGAATATCATAAGGGCTAAATCAGCACTAGTTATGGCTAAGGGCGAAATCTTTTTTTCATGAACTTGACGGCCAACTGACAATACTCATGCATATATACCTCATGCACATTTTAGTAAGACAAACATCTTGAGTTTTATTTGGATATATGATCAAATTCTGAGTCCTATTTATGGAAATTTCTCGAACCTGAATCTCGCCATTGTGCAAACACCAATTCTAATCCTAGAGATGCTTAGTGAAAAAAATTGTTTTTCGCAAAGCGATAACCTAGGACATTTTTTATATTGGATAAAAATGAAGGAACACAAAGAAAGCCGTACGTAGGACAGTTTTAATGAAAAATATAAAATGGCTCCTACATAAAAAATAAAATACATAAAAGTTCAAATGGAACACCTTCTTCTCCATCGCGTGCCTTCTTCCCATCCCTATAGCGGTGACGACGGAAGGGGGACATGATCATAACAACTTATACCAAGCCTTCGCCACGATCGGGTTTGAAAACCGCAAGAGTCACTCGTCTGAAAGAATGTGGTCTAGATCCGAGAGTAAGAACATCAGGCGGGGGGGGGGGGGGGGGGAGGGGATTGTCACAAGTACAAATAAATCAATCACACAAGGTTCATTTTGGCCATCACACATGATTATTAATTAGCTTCGTCACTATTGGCGATGGGGTAGCCAATCGCACACGGTTAAATAAAATCATGTGCGATAGGTCTAACATTATAGACGGATAATTTATTTTATACATGTGAGATGTTGCATCCGATCACACATGATTATGGGAAATTATGTGTGTGTACGTTTTCTATCAATTCCATCGTGTGTAGTCTCAAATAATCACACACGTTTTACCTATAAAAATTGTATTTGCGTAAGAAACTATTGCACACGTTTTGCATTTTAGGACATTGCATGTAGTCTTTGCCACAACTAAAACACATGCATATATTCAGAACATGCATTATAAAGTAGGAAATCTTAATTTATTTCACATTTCATACACGAATAAATCATATATTGAGACAAACGTATCATTTACCAGCTCTACGAACTTGAAAGATACACAAAAGAAGATATAAGTATGTTTCTTGGTTACGTCAAAGGTAGGTTCCGAGGGTTATGCTACAGGAAGGATATGAAAACCTTCACTTATCCCTCCCCTCTAATAGTGCAGATAACACCCGTTGGGAAGGTGTGATGCAGTGCAACAGAAAATTTCCATCAGTTGTGAAACCAAGGTTATCAAACCAGCAAGAATAAAAGTCTTCAGCGAGGTTGAATGGACCCACACACAAAACAAAAAACTCCCTTGTTCCCAACGATCAAGGAAGGTTGTTAATCTTCTCATATTGTTGAATACAAATATTTAAATGTATAGTGTAAAAGATATGGTTGTAAATAATAAAAGTAAAAACGGACCAACAAGCTAGCAATAATAGAAAGCAAGTAAAATAGGTTGTAATGAATGTAAAAGAATGGACCGGGGGCCAAGGTTTCATTAGTGGTATCTCTCCATAGATAATAAAGCATAAACTATTGGGTAAACAAATTGTAGCGGGCCGATTGACAGAATTGGAAACAACTTATTACGATAAGAATGTTGATGGCTATACTCATGTAGGCATTACTTAAAAATATATAGTCTGCCATCCGACAACATATATAACTAATACTCCACTTCAAGAGCGATTATATGTTTGCCTCTCTAGGTATTAAGTTGTAAACAACAATGTATTGTGTTAAACACAATGCATAATGTAAACAATATTTATAATCAGTGAAAGGAGATAAGGATCGCTTTTTTTTATCCTAGAAACAATACATCATCACTCATAGATGTTTCTGTCACTCGTGCCGAGAAACGAATGAGGCATGAACCCACTATCGGGCATATACTCCCTCTTGAATATTTACACCTAAACTTGGCAAAGAGTAAACATATAAATCAGAGAGCACGCAAGAATGTAAATAAATTATAGACATGATAACAAGTACCATCATATATTACACATGCACAATCTTATCATACGTAAACATTCATCGGATCCCATCGATCAAAAAATCTAATAGCAATTACACAAATGAAATTAGGCAGCTCAGGCGATCTGTCTATAGATGAACATGGAGAAGAGACAACATCCATCTACTGCTGTGAACCTGTAGTCCAAGGATGATCTACTCTGCATCGTCATAGAGGCAATCATGATGGCCGAGATGCCACTGGAGATGATTTCATCCTCTAGAAGTTTACCGGAACAGGACTCCATAACCCTGAATAAGGATTTCAGCAACGATGGCGGCTCCGTAACTTTTCTTGGAAAATTTCAACGTCCCTTGTTAGGTCAGGGGTATATGTAGGCAAATAGGCGATGCGAGGAGGTAGAGGTCCCCACACTCGGGTGCCATGCGTGGGCTTAGGCGGACCCCATGGCCCAGACCCGTATGCATGCGTGCCAGCCCCCCTCCGGCTAATTTTTGGCAACCTTCCTCTTCGTGGGTATTTAGGCTCCTAGATTTTTGTGGATTTTTCTGGAATTTTTTTCTAAAATTCAAAAACAAAAAAAATAAGAACTCACACATGACATCTTATTAATAGGTTAGACGAAGAAAATTCTATAAGCGGTATGAAATAACAGTAGAAACATGTAGCAATGATAGAAAAGTAACATGCAACAATAAAAGAAAAATTATAGATACAGTTTGAATGTATCACCCTTCATAAGGAAGGTGCCCATTTCTCTACTCCATTTGTTCACAATTGTTGGTGTAGATGTTTCTTTTATACCAAGGAACACTTCTTTGAAGGGTAGCCAACACTCATTCCAAGATGGATCACAAACAAGGATAAAGAAATATACCTACACTGGTAGAAAATAGGCCTATAGTCCCGGTTCGTCAGGGCCAGTAGTCCCGGCCGCGCAACCGGGACTAGCTCTGCGCGACTAAAGACCCCCCCTATGGTCGCGCCGCTTACGAACCGCGGCTAAAGGCCAGACCACGTGGGCGGGTGGCGGAGCCGGGGGTCGGAGGACCTTTAGTCCCGGTTGGCCACATGAACCGGGACTAAACTTTATTTCGTTTATTTCCTTAATTCATTTGGGTTTCTAATTATTTTTCACACCAATTTTTCTCTCCCTTTTTTTCTCTCCCTTTTTTTCACTCCCTTTTTTTCACTTCCTTTTTTTTTCAGAATTTGTATTATTTTCTTAGTGTCTAACTACAATTATCTCTAGTCAAATTACTTACTCGTGGTCAAACTTTCCGCTCGGTCACCCATCCTCCCACTACTCTAGCACTAGCACGCTTAACTTCCGAGTTTCATCCCGTCCCGTATCCAAGTGTTTCGCACGCATGTATGTGATAGTAGTATCATATCAATCTTATTAACATGTTGGTCGAGGCCACATTTCTTTATTGTTTGAATTTCAAATAAATCTTTTAATAAACAAAAGTAATGATGTAATTAATAATTTTGAATAAATAAATAAACATTAACGTTTTAATTTGTATTATTTCTAAAAATACTATTAATATATCAAAATATTCAGAAAATATAACTAATTCATTTTTAAATCTTAAAAAATACAAATAATATATCAAAAAATTAAGAAAAATAATACTAATTCATTTTAAAATCTTAAAAATACAAATAATATATCAAAAAATTAGGAAAAATAATACTAATTCATTTTAAAATCATAAAAATACAAATAATATATCAAAAAATTAAGAAAAATAATACTAATTCATTTTAAAATCTTAAAAATACAAATAATATATCAAAAAATTAAGAAAAATAATACTAATTCATTTTAAAATCTTAAAAATACAAATAATATATCAAAAAATTCAGAAAATAAAACTAATTCATTACTTTATGTCTTAATCAATCTTGTGCGGTCATTTACTTGACTATACCTATTCATGGCTCCTTCCTAGAAGAAACAACTAAGACTAAAACATGTGCTTCACTAATTGTGACAACCACACGAATTCACTTTGATGATACTATGCCTCCTATATATGATGATTGCAATGAAAATTATGAATGTTTAACTCCCACTATCACTAATGAGGATTTTAATGTAGAATCTATTCATGATGCTACTGTAGATTTTCATTTTTAGATCATGGGTCTTAGTTCTAGTAATGACTAGATATATGTTTTCCTGGCTTACATTAATTTTTGGTGAACAGATATATAGAAACTGTAGTTTTTCTGTTTTGTTTTCTTGATGTGTTTTTGTTTGTTTGTTTTGAAATGTGTGTTTGACATAATATAGAAATAGTATAGCTAGGAATTGATATAGAAATAATATCCATTACACTTTGCAACACTTTGCAAATTTTGCCAAGTCATTTAACTTTGCAAAAATAGTTTTATGAACAATAAAAGACAAGTGAATAGAACACAATCATATCACATTCATAACATAGAGTCTTACGATCACACATAACACAAACATAAGTCTCACAATACAAGCTATGCTTCAAGAGCTACATACTAATTAAGATATCCATTACATACTAAGATATCCATTACATGCATATATCGAACGCATACATCTATAACTCCGTCGAGTAGATGCGGAACAACTCGTAGGAAACGTATGCATCTATGGCTGCATACTTGACGTTGGTCCAGTCCAGTGGGGTCTTCCCCCAATACCTATGATTCCTGGAGGGGAAACGAGACTTCATGGTATCGTAGCCCTCATGGATGAAGGCAGTTGCCATGGGAGCCATCCCGGTCTTGGGCCCGTTCAAATCATCAAAATGGATAAGGTTCTGAAGATCAATGTAGTGATCTTCAGGTATCACAATACCCAAGCGCATCAACTTCTGACGGTCTTGCGTGATGTCAACGCTGCAGAAGTCATACCCCTTGTTGACAAGAAAATCAACAAGTGCCGGAGAATGCTTTGAACTACTGCAACAACAAAAATTTGATACGTGTTAGATATGTTGCAACACATGTATTCTTCAGATGCAACAAACAAATCGAAGATGCAAGATTGTACGTGTGCGTTACCTTGACCATTGGAAGACCAAAACGGCCTCCTTGAACGCAATCTGGATGACGGCAACATCCCGTTGATCTGCCGTATACTCTAGATCAAGCCCGAAGAACCGGTGTTCATCGGGAGAGGAGAAATAGAGTTCGGTCAAATGCGCAAGACAACCGGGGAGCCTCTCGCAATTGTCGGTGTAGCAAACGTCCAGACTTGTGCCGCATGGTGTGGGCACAATATATCTCTTCCAAACTTCAGCCATGGTGCTTGGTGGAGGAAGATCGAAGAGAGGTAAGAGAAGAGAAGAGAGAAGAAGAAACAGAGACTCGGGTGCGCACTGTAGCAATGGCACCCTTCTGCCTCTCGCTCGCGAAATAAACCGCCCCGCGGGAGGCGAGCAGTTTGTATCTTTAGTCCCGGGTGGCCAGGCCAACCGGGACTAAAGGCAGGGAGGCCAGCGGCCGGGAACCATTAGTCGCGGGTGGCGAAGCCAACCGGAATTAAAGCCCTCCACGCGCCTCCACGCGTTTCCCAACCCACGAGGCATGACCTTCGGTCGCGGGTCTCCTCGCGACCCGGGACTAAAACCCCTTTAGTCACGGGGCGCGAAGTTTGGAGACTAATGGGGGCGTATGGAAGGCCTTTTTTCTACCAGTGCTATATCCCTAAGATAAAAAAGGACAAAGAATTCTTTGTCCTTCTTTGAGCTCGATAATATAGGTAATTACCTTACAATATTTCAAGTTGGGTAGCCGTTTGCATGTTTGTGCCAAAAATCCATTAGTTCTAGGTTGTAGATAAAACAAAACAATGCAATAAGATTATTAGAAACTTGCCACCAAGTCGGGATGCAATGGGAGAAGGCGACATAATAGTGTTCTTCTCCATAAATAGTTGAAAGTAAATTTGATTTGGATTTTAACACTTTCTTTGATACCTTCTCTTGTTTTCCTTGTACAATGTTGCGGATCCCCATTATACACAAGCATAAAATGACATTTGTTGCATCAAATCACTTCCGGTCAAAAGGTAAAATAGTGACAAGATCTTAGAAAAATAAACAATATCTAGCAGAACCACCCTAGTAAACAAGGTCTAGCATATGCATAACCTTCGTTATAGGAAGTGGAAGAGGAATATGGCGAGGATGAGTAGGAGGCTTGAAAGCACCTCCAGCATTTGACCCCGACTAGATCCAATACAAGGAGGGCCTCGCCATGGTGGAGGTCAAGACCGGACGGGCTTTACCACGTGAGGTATCCACGACGCCTCCTTCCTTCTATGTGCACGTGAGAACGTCATCATCGAGAATCTAGCAAGCGTACATGGAAGATCTAGTAGTTTCCCCTCTCCAACCAGGTGATAAGGGAAGTTCACTATAATTAGGGGCAAGAGTGCGGGGCAGCTGTCGTGTGTACGGAGATTGGACGGTTGCTGCAAGATCTATATATACACGAGACATAATAGGGTTATAAATCAATAGGCCGAACTGGGCCAAACATTTGCACACTATTCGTACAGCCAAAACTGGTGCAAACTTTAAACTTCACACATGGTTGATTTACGTAAATGTTGTGCAAGTTGAAACTTCGCACATCGTTGATTTAAGTAAATCGTGCCCGACATGTGTCCGAAATTATTTTACTGGGGTATCCTCACCAAAGCAGGGCCGGCCCTGGGGTGGTCGATGGGGGCGGCCGCACGGGGCCCAAAAATTTTGGGGGCCCCTGCGTATATACGTACCATACACTAAGCATTGTATATATAGATTTAAAGAAAATAAATGAAAACCAGGCCCTATTCAACTATTCAGTGCCAGGATACTACATGGGCAAACCAAAAAATAGGCCAAAACTCTCATCACGACACGGATCGATCCATCCAGGGGCTAGCTTTCAAGTTGGCTTCGCTAGTCGCCCTCGCCGCACACACGCCAGTCGCCACAATCGCTAACGACACGAACACGATTTGTCGATTCCTCTATGACTCTCTCGTGTCGCTGCACGCGCCCCGCCTGTTGCGCACACTGTCGTTCGCTGCTGGTCTCCTCTCCTGATTCGCGATTCACATCTTTACAGTCGTCTAAGACCGAGATCCGGCGGGCATGCCGCCATACTGGTACGTCGATTAATTACTTTTAGTGATTTCTTTTTGATTTTTTGATAGATTATGCATGAATTAATGCAAGAAATAAATTTTAGGGTGTGTTCGAATTGTAAAACTCATATATCATAGTGAAATTTTGCCTCCGTGGTTTTTCCTGTAAGGGTTTTCCAGTAAAAATTTGTGTCCCAACTTTTTTGCTATCTATTTCGCTAACCTACACTATACTAAGGGGCCCTAAATTTTAGTTTCGCCCTGGGCCCCCCAAATCTCAGGACCGGCCCTGCACCAAAGGATATTTTTTCATATTATCGTAGTGAAGCATTCTATAAATATTATTTTGCGTATGTTCTTCAAAATTTGACAATAGTATTTGCCACACACGATGTTTTCCTAGAAACCGTATGCAATCATTATGATAATTGGAACTTTAGCCGATCCGTTGACAGCAGTGGAACTGAATGTGGTTGATTGTCTCGAGATTTCAACGCCCTCTAATTCCAATATAATGCAGCTATCGGCGCTTCAATCATCATTGCCATCTTCTCCATTCCTCACATTTATTCCACTCTTGCACTCTCTATGCAACCGCTCTAGATTGCATCCATGGAATAGGCTAACTTCTCGTGGAACACACACGACTCATCCAGTGACGACGACTCTCAGAACAAGAGCCTCCTCCTTCTCCAAGTGACTCGTTTGGTAGCGAGTCCTTTGTTTCGCCAACGCCCGGCCCCAAGGCCTCGGAAGTCCAAATGTACGGACCAAATCGTCCAGAAGCCGACTCGAGGAGCCCCTCCCCCCCCAGGGTGACAAGGATGAGGATAAGAGGACGAGAGTGACGACGAAGACTATATCAGCGATGAAGATAACGACGGCGACGATGACAAAAACAACGGCGAGAAGCATCGTTGCCAGGACGATGGTCGTGCGCAAGGGCCATCGTTGAAGAAGAAGAAGACCTAGCACCGGTAGAAAATAGGCCTTTAGTCCCGGTTCACAAAGGCCATTATTCCCGGCCGTGCAACCGGGACTAAGTATGTGCGACTAAAGCCCCCCCCCCCTTAGTCGCGCCTCTTTCGGACCGGGACTAAAGGCCCATCCACATGGGCGCTAGGAGTCCGTCGGGGCGGATGAGCTTTAGTCCCGGTTCTCGTGGCTAACCGGGACAAAACGCCTCCTCCGCAGGTTTAGGGTTTTAGCCCCCCCCCCCCTAAACCTGGTTTCTTTTTAATTTGTTTTGTTTTATTTCTTTTATATTTTATTTTGTGTTTTATTTTAATTTTGATGAAGTTTCAGTACACATATATATTCTACCCTACTATATACATGCATATGAAATTTCAAACAAGAAGAATTCAATAGGAATATATAATATATATTCAATCTCGGGAGACCATATACAACTTCGAACAAGTTTACATACACAATTACGATGGATGACCATACACAACTTTGAACAAGTTTCAATCTCGGAGATGCATAAGGAAAAAATCATGCTAATTCCTCTTGAATTGGTCGTCGTCGGACGTATAGTGTTCTCCTATAGGATCGATGACATGCCTAAGGAAAAATCTTGCTAATTCCTCTTGAATTGGTCGGAAGCGAGCTTCTGGACTAAGATTCCTCCGCAAGTTATCTGTCGCCTTCCGCAAGCTATCCTCCATCTTCCTCTCAGAGGTTTCTCTCCGGATATTCTCACAAACATAGTATCCACATAGATTGGTCCCCGGTGGCTGCTTATCCACATTAACTAAGTTTCTAAATTGTCGCTGATGTTTGAATTCACCGACAACTTCTCCTGAGAACCATCTCCAAACTCTACAGGGCAAAGAAAATTAAATGAACAAGGGAGTTATTAGCTACTCCATATTAGGAATTGAACAAAAGAGACCGATCGATATAGAGCACAAATGATTGAAAATAATTACTTTTGCAGCATTTTTCTCATGTCGACCCAAAGCTTTGAATCCGAATTCATAGAGTCCATGATAAAAACCGTGGAGGTGTGAAGTTCAATTTTTAGCAGAAGCCAGTGGAACCTGCGGACACGTTACATGCACAGTCATGCATAACTTATCGATTAGACATACCATGCATGGAGTAAACAAAAGAGAATGGGCACAAGAGAGAAACACTCACCCAAAATGGTAAGGAAATAGAATATGACTTTTGAGTTGATGCTTTGTAAGAAAGTTGTACAAGTCTTTCTCCACGTCTTCGGGGTGATTTTGTAACACATGTCCATTAATGATTTGTGGGTCAATGAACCCAACATCATGGATGTTTCTTATTTTGCACTCCCAAATCTTCAATCTGCATAATAGCGTATGCAACAATATAGTTAGGACAATATATATAGTGCAGGCAATGAAGAACGAGATGAGGTAGAAATAAATTACTTACAGAACGTAGCAACTCAGGATAGATTTGTCGAGCTCGCACAGATTGAACAGCTGGAACAATTCACTCATATGAACTGTTACAGAGTACCGTTTGGTGTGATGCTGCTCTGTAACATCCGCATAAACATATTGTTTGGCAGCCCATGATATGAAATTATTGTACCAACGTAGCAGATTTCGCATTTGTGGTGGTAGACTCTTTTCCTGCGTAGGCTCGACGAGAGGCCCATTCGACACATATTGTAATGCTACCTCACCTATTGGCGCATCGTCCAGGCCTAACGAGGCACGAAGAGTCAAACCCATCTCGGACGCATTTTTCATGGCACTCGCTACAGTCAATCCAATTGCTGCCGCAGCTGCTATGACCTCGGGGTCCTGTTCCGGACCGGCTTTCACTATGAGCGGGGGGATCGATTGTTTCTTTTGCATCCCGAGCTGGTCAACTTGTTTCCCTCTTTTTTTCCTTTCTTCTTTCTCCTCCTTCAATATTTCTGCTTGCCTACGAAGTTCACTTCCATAGTCGTCAGGCATATTCAGCTCGGCTTGGGACGGTTGCATCAAAAAACCCATAGCCCACTTTTTTGCCTTCAGAGTGTATACTTCCTTGGGCTTAGGCTCATTTCTAGCATTCTGATTGGCCTTCCATTTCTCATAATCAGCATGGGCGGCCAATTTGGTTTCAGCTTCACTCAGTTCCCAAGGCCTTGGGGGGATAGGCTTCAGTGATGGCTCCGGTACCCGTGTGGTCTTAGGTACATAAGGCTCCGGGTTAATATTCCAGGAGCGGGTTTCCTTGTTGTCCGCCTGCTTCTTCTTCTTCGCCGGAGGAGGAATGGGGGGCGGCGGCTGCTTACCCGCCGGAAAAGAAATGGGGGGCGGCGGCTGCTTACCCGCCGGAGGAGGATTGGGGGGCGGCGGCTGCTTACCCGCTGGAGATTGTGGATCGAGGGACGGCGGAGAATGGCATGAAGGAGGTGTAGGTGAACCACCACCACCGCCACCACCACCACCACCACCACCATCGGAGGGGGTGGACTTGGTAGCCTTGGCGCCTCACCTGGAAACACTATGTACTTCTTTTTCCATAGAATGAACTGACGCTTGACATCTCCATGTCTTCTCTCCCCTTCGGGTGTAGCTATGTCAATCTTCAGGTCCTCGAACACTTGGACTATGTCTTCCACCGTGACACGAGCATAGCCATATGGAATTGGGTTGTTGTGGTGGAGTGCTCCAGGTGTACAGGGTAAAGCACTGCCGGTAGCTACCTTCGTCGAAATGTTCCCCACGGGATAATGCAGATCACATTCTTTCATCTCCTTTACATCATCCACGGGGTAGTGAGGCTCCGATGCACGAATATCCATCATCAGTGCATTAGCACCTGCAGGCGGGGCCTCCGTGGAAGCCATGCTGCTTCTCCGCTGCTGCTGGCTTCCGAGATCTGTTGCATGATCTTCATGCGGCCCTGCAGGCGCCGATCTTTCTTTCACAAGTCCATGCACTGTCTGCTTCAACTCACTAAGTTCCGATACAACCTTCGCCAAAATATCTGCATCCCGGTCCGTCTTTCTCTTACGGCATCTGTAACAGTACGGGTCATTGTCCTGGGAAAACCCTACTTTCCACGGCATTCTGCCTTTGCCTCGTACATGTCCTCCATGTTCAGGATTCCCGAGGGCTTTTGTCAGTGCGTCTTTCTCTCTGTTGAACGTGATCAAGCCCTGTTGAGCTTCGGTCATTGCGTCAATAAGGGCTTGGGTGGGAGCAAACGTTTTCTTCCGATGAACACACGCTCTTGTCTCCGGGTCTAGCGATCCCCCATGCCCGTACCACCACATTTTGGCTCTTTCGTCCCATCCCTCTGTACCTAGAGGGATTCCTCGCGCCCTCAGGCCGTCCTCCATCTTCTGCCACTTAGGCGCCAAAAGGCGGTATCCTCCTGGCCCCATAACATGATGGTACTGTTTCTTATCCGCATTAGCCTTATTTTTTTGATATTTCCTTGAAATGCTCCGATTTCTTTTGCCTCACAAATTCTGGCCAATCATGTTTCAGTTTCTCATGTTGTCCAGTGAAAATCGGAGTCTTGCCCTTGTTGACATATTCACGGTTTAAATTTTTCTTGAAGTTCCGGAATGCTTCAGCCATCTTCTGAAGAGCGAACTCTTTGACTAGCCTCCTCCTCTCACGTCCACCCGGAACCTCGTTACCGAATTCATCGACTTTGTTGTATTCCGGAGGTAGAATAAAATGTACCATAAGCTTTCTCCAGCAATCCTTTTTCGTTCTCTTGTCGACAAAACTGAAACCAAGACGTGCCTTCTTTGGCTCCTTCCATTCCTGGACGGTGATCGGGACGTTGTCTCTAACAATGACTCCGCATTGGTTGATAAACTTTGTGGTGTGCTGTAGGGGCTTGCCGGTTTCACCGACTAATTCGATGGTATATGTTTCTCCTAGTTTCGTCGCCTTGGATTTGCCACGCTTTGTCATCCTCGATCCGGCCGAGGGCTAAAATAAGAAAGAGAATCACGCGCGTTAATGCATATGTATTCACATTTCAGTAAGTTTGTATCACAAGAGGATCAATGTATATATATATACCTCGCCGGAGGTGGTTGGTCTTTGCAATTCGAGATCGTCGTTTGTTGACGGTTGACCTCCGTCGACAATGTCCGTTCCTTCACCCTCTTGATCATCGACAATGTCCATTTCTTCACCTTCTTGATCGTCAAGGTTCAGAAAAGAAGAGACTACATCCTCTTCTTGCTCATCTTATGGGCCCGGCACATAAGGGATCTCGTTGTTTATGATGCCCATTATATAACCTTCAGCATCCAGATCCGTAAGCGGCAAGGCTTTATTGTCCGCCATATGTCACTCCTGCATGTAGTAATAACTAATTTGTCAACATGCATGAAAATTTTTGCTTTCATTTTAGCCATTTTTGGAAAACAACAAAAACAGAAATACTTTAGAGGTCAAACTGCATGTATAAGGTTGAAAACATGTGCCAAATGTTTCACTGAACATTTTGAGGTATTAAACATAATTTTTGGATAAGTATTTAATTAGTTTTGCCATTTTCTTTTTTCTTTTCTTTTATGACCAGAACAGAAAATTGATGTTTTTTGGTCAAATTTATACAATTATTCCCAAAATAAAATACCATTGTGTATGTTAAGACAAAATTTTAGAGCTCAAGTTTGCTCAATTTGGGTTAACATAATTCAAGTTATGAATTTTGCAAGTTTAGTTTTCTGATCATTTCTATATACTTTTTATATTTTTCTGATTAATAAATAAAAGTTATTCATTTTTAAAGATTTTATCATTTTCTGTAATTTAAAAAGGAGAGGGCCCACGTGTCAGTGACTGTTTCTTTTCAGGGAATAATTCAAATAAAAACGAGGGGCTGACAGCCAGGCCCCACGCCAATGTCAGCATGACATCATCATGACGTCAGCGACGGGCTGGGGCAGCACTGTGGTGCTCGCCGGCGGCGATTCTGGCCGCGGGAGCGAGCGCGAGAGGGCTCGTTCGACTCCGTGTCGTCCCAGCGACCAGAAGATGGCGGCGGGTGACCAAATGGTGACCAAACGAGCTCTGGCGACCACCTGCGTGACGGCAAGCGGAGGCGCACGCCTCCTCAACGAACCAGAGGGGGGGAGATGGAGGGGTCCGGGAGGACCCTGGGCTCACCACGAAGCCGTTGAGGTGGACGGAGAGGCGAGGTGGCGCCAGACAACGGAGAATCGGGGGCGGCGGCCCTCTGCCGGCAGTGGAGGGTTAGGGTTTCTCCCCGTGTACTTACAGAGAGGAAGAGAGGCGAGGGAAAGCGAGCGAGGGGAGAGGGAGAAGGTGCAACCACACGCGGGGTCTAAGTGGCCGCGACGGCGAAGAAGGGCGCGGGCAACGGCGACGGCGTGGTCCTCTCTCTATCTCTGCGGCGCGTTTGGTCTCCTTAGAACTTTTTCGCGGCGCGGAGAATATATCGGGCCAGCCTTTAGTCCCGGTTGGGGACACCAACCGCGACTAAAGGTCCCCTCCGGGTACCCTTCGCGGGCCTTCAGTCGCGGTTCGTGTCCCCAACCGGCACTAAAGGGGTACCTTTAGTCGCGGTTGGTGTCACGAACCGCGACTAAAGGTTTTTTCGCGGCGTTTTCGATCCCGCGTGGAAAGAGCCTTTAGTCGCGGGTAGTGTCACGAACCGCGACTAAAGGTGATTTTCCAAAATACTTTTCGTTTTAAAATATTAAAAATACAAATAATATGTCAAACAATTCAGAAAAATAAAACTAATTCATTTAAAAATATTAAAAGTACAAATAATATATCAAAAAATTCAGAAAAATAAAAATAATTCATTTTAAAATCTTAAAAATACAAATAATATGTCAAAAAATTCAGAAAAATAAAACTAATTCATTTTAAAATGATTTTCGATAGATAAACAAGGCACAATACACATAATGGCAAGACTGGATCTAAATCTAAACGGAGAGCATAGATCTAAATAAACAAGGCAGTACATAATGGCCAGAGTGCATCGATCTACTAGCTAGTCATACTCTTGCCTAGGCCTATAATACTCCGACTCGTAGTCGTCGTAGTCGCCGCCGTCGTCGTCACTATCGTCGGACGGTGCTCTGGACTCCCTCGGAGGATCACGACTCCAGGACTGGGCGTGAGGGTAGCGCAGGCGGGGGTTATCGCCAGCCCTGATGTAGTTCATGACGCTCTGAAGAGTCCGTCCGCCGCCCCACCACAGCCGACGACCGGCATTGTTGAAGTTCGAAGGAGGCGGGCCGTTCTCCTCGTACCTGGCGAGCGCACTCTCACGCCGATTAATGAAGAAGGCGTCCCAAGTAGGGCGGTAGTCAGGATTCCAACTGGGATTCCTCCGCTGCTCCGGCGTGAGCTCGTGGTAGTAGTGGTTCGTGACGGCCGCCCGACGCGCCACACCTTGAGGAAGAGGAGGGACCGGCACTCCTCCGGCGCTCAGCATCCAACCGGCGGGAACGCTGTAGCCGGGCGGGCAGGGGTAGTTAGAGACGGAAAGAGCCTCCGCCTGGATGAAGGTTAGAGTGGGTACGGTAAAAGCCATGAGAGAGTGGTGAGTTTGTATGTGTTTATGCCAATGGTGTGGCAATGCATACATATATATAGCGAGAAGAAAACATATCCCTTTAGTCCCGGTTGGGGACACCAACCGGGACTAAATGGTTCGTGTTTCGTTGGACCAATCAGATAGAATATATGGATCGTGTGTTTCTTTCAAGCGCTTGTGAGTCGTTGGATCCGGGGTGTGTTTCTTTCGAGCTATTGTGAGCCGTTCGATCAGGGCTACTGTGTGTTTCTTTTGAGCTTTTGTGAGCCGTTGGATCAGGGTGTTTCTTAACCGTTGGATCAAAACCCTAGCACAACACTTTGTGAGCCAGAGGACCCTATATATAGCCCACCTTCATACACCGGTCAGTTCATCGACCAAATACAAGACATCCGGATTCGCCATCATACGTCCTGCCGTGCATTTGGTATGCATATATGCACCGAGTAGCCACGGTGGGGCTGTATGATGGCGATACCGATTGTTTTGTTCTACATCCCCATTTAAGGTTTGATACATCATATATTCAGTTCATCGAGCAAATACAAAACATCCGGATTCGCCATCATACGTCCTGCCGTGCATTTGGTATGCATATTGCACCCAGTAGCCACGGTAGGGCTGTATGATGGTGATACCGATTGTTTTGTTCTACACCCAATCTTTAACACATCAATCCATGCTTGGGTCAGTGTTCACTTTGAGCTCGGAGTGGGTCGTAATGTGCAACTATTTGCTTGGTTGTGTTAGGGTGGCGCGTGGCGCGGGAGTTGTGACGCGTGGCCAGGAGGGGGCGGTATAAACTGCCGCGCCTCGAGCGCGTCTTCTACTCTCCACGCGCCCACTCCTCTCCATGCACCGTCGTGCTTCCACCATGCCTCCGAGGAGGAACAGCACCACCGGCTTCCGCGGCGTCCGAGCACGGCAGAACGGAATGTTCAGCGCAGATATCCGCTGGGGGGGACGACCTCATCCCCCTCGGCTCCTTTGCAACGGCGGCGGAGGCCAGGGCGCCGAAGCCGCAGATCGTCACTGCCGCCGACCACCTCCACCTCCGCCACCACGCGTTTCAGGGCCTAGTCGACGCCAGGGACGACCGCGTCGTCCGCGAGTATTACCGGAACAACCCGGGGGAGGAGAGCGCCGACGAGGAGCTCTGGCAGACCCGCGCGGCTGAGCGGGCGGAGCGCCGCCTCGAACATGACCTCGCGTTAGATGCCGCTCGGGAGGCGAGGGCGAAGGCGCTGCAAGAGCTTCGTCGGGCCGACCACGCCGGCGAAGTCTGGGCCTCCGACGATCCGAGGTGGGGGCCTATCTCGGACATACCATCATGCACCTCCGACGACGACGAGGAGGTCACCGACGAGTTCGGCGCCGACGATGACCCGGAGGAGGTCACCGACGAGTTTCCCGACGACGACGACGAGGAGTAGTGTTCGTCTGTTTTCTGTTTTTAATAAACGAATTTGTATTCCTGCAACACTGCGGCGCGCTAGCGCGTCTGTTTTCTGTTTTTAATAAAAATTATGAAATTAGATATTTTATCTCACAAGGTTTTGAGACATTTAAGTAACCTTCTGATTTCCATGTTTTCCACTCGTTTTCTCAAATATTTTGCAAAGGAGTTAGTCTTAAACACATCAGAGATAATATAATTCACATGATCCATTCAACAAAGTTTGGTACAATAAATTATTACACATTAATTCTTCCCTTGTGTCCCTGCTTTCTTACGATTGTGCCGTATCCATGGAGCATCCTCATCATTTAACTTAATGCTTGGGTCAGTGTTCACTTTGAAGGGCGGAATTTCACCAAACATATTATAATCTTCTGACATGTCTGTCTTGTCCTCCACTCCCACGATGTTTCTTTTCCCTGAAAGAACAATGTGGCGCTTTGGATCATCGCATGATGTACTAATCGTTTTCTTATCTTTCCGTTTTCTCGGTTTGATACTCATGTCCTTCAAATAGAAAACCTGAGCGACATCTTTGGCTAGGACGAATGGTTCGTCAAGGTAACCAAGATTGTTGAAATCCACCATTGTCATTCCGTATTGCTCGTCCACCTTTACCCCACCTCCTGTTAGCTTGAACCATTTGCACCGGAACAAAGGGACCTTAAAGTAGGGTCCATAGTCAAGTTCCCATATCTCCTCTATGTAACCATAATATGTGACCTTTTGCCCATTCTCGGTTGCTGCATCAAAGCGGACACCACTGTTTTTGTTGGTGCTCTTTTTATATTGGGAGATCGTGTAAAATGTATTCCCATTAATCTCGTACCTTTGGAAAGTCGTTATAGTCGAAGATGGTGTCTTGGCCAACATGTACAGCTGATCTCCAACATCATTGTCATTCATTAAATGTTTTCGCAACCAACTGCCGAAAGTCTCCATGTGGGCCTTTCTAATCCATGATTCATGCTTCCCCGGGTTGTCCGAGCGTAAAATATTCTTGTGTTGCTCGAAGTACGGAGCCACCAAGCTCGAATTTTGCAGAACTGTGTGGTGTGCTTCAGTCATAGAATGACCGTCCATACATATCGTTGATTTCCTTCCGATCGTGCCTTTTCCACTTAGTCTCCCCTCGTGCCGCGATTGAGGAATACCAATCGGCTTAAGGTCAGGAACATAGTCAATACAGAACTCAATTACCTCCTCATTTCCATAGCCCTTTACGATGCTTCCTTCTGGCCTAGCACGGTTACGAACATATTTCTTTAATACTCCCATAAACCTCTCAAAGGGGAACATATTGTGTAGAAATACAGGACCGAGAATGGAAATCTCTTCGACTAGGTGGACCAGGAGGTGTGTCATAATATTGAAGACGGATGGTGGAAACACCAACTCGAAACTGACAAGACATTGGACCACTTCGTTCTGTAACCGTGGTAGATCTTCTGGACTGATTACCTTCTAAGAGATTGCATTGAGGAATGCACATAGCTTCACAATGGCTACTCGAACATTTTCCGGTAGGAGCCCCCTCAAAGCAATCGGAAGCAATTGCGTCATAATCACGTGGCAGTCGTGAGACTTCAGGTTTTGGAACTTTTTGTCTGCCATGTTTATTATTCCCTTTATATTCGACGAGAAGCCAGAAGGGACCTTCATACTGCTCAGGCATTCAAAAATGACCTTCTCTTCTTTGGTAAGAGCGTAGCTGGCACGACCTTGAAACCATTCCGGATGCCGGTCATCTGGGTCTTTCAAAAGTTGCTGGTCCTGCCGTGCTTCCTTTGTATCATTTGTCTTCCCATACATGCCCAAGAAGCTTAGCAGGTTCACGCAAATATTCTCCGTAACATGCATCACGTCGATTGCAGAGCGGACATCTAGGACTTTCCAATACTGTAGCTCCCAAAATATCGATTTCTTCTTCCACATGGGTACGTGCCCGTCAACTCCCAGCGGAACTGATTGTCCGCCAGGACCCTTTATAAAGATGACTTTCAAATCCTTGACCATATCAAATATCTCAGCACCAGTACGTTCCGCAGGCTTCGGCCGGTGATCTGCCTTGCCGTTGAAATGTTTGCCTTTCTTTCATACGTTATGATTTCGGGGAATAAATCGACGATGACCCAGGTACACGTTCTTCCTACAGTTATCCAAAAATACACTTTCAGTCTCATGTAAGCAGTGCGTGCATGCTTTTTATCCCTTATTTGACTGTCCCGAAAGGTTACTGAGAGCAGGCCAATCGTTGATGGTTACAAAAAGCAATGCTCGTAGGTCAAATTCCTCTTCTTTGTGCTCATCCCACACACGTACACCAGGTCTGCCCCACAACTGTAAAAGTTCATCAACTAATGGCATTAGGTACACATCGATGTCGTTGCCGGGTTGCTTCGGACCTTGGATGAGCACTGGCATCATAATTGTACTTCCTCTTCATGCACAACCAAGGAGGAAGGTTGTAGATGCATAGAGTCACGGGCTAGGTGCTATGGCTGGAGCTCTGCTCGCCAAAAGGATTCATGCCATCAGTACTTAGACCAAATCTTATGTTCCTTGCGTCAGCTGCAAAATCTTTGAACTCTCTGTCCATCTTTCTCCATTGCGTTCCATCAGCGCGGTGTCTCAACTCCCCGTCGGACTTACGGTCCTCTTTGTGCCATCGCAACAACTTGGCATGCTCTTTGTTCCTGAACCGACATTTCAACCGAGGTATTATAGGAGCATACCACATCACCTTGGCGGGAAACCTCTTCCTGGGTTTCTCGCCCTCAACATCGTCACCAGGGTCATCGCCTCTGATCTTATAAGGCAATGCAGTGCATACAGGGCATTCATTCAAATTCTCGTATTCACCGCGGTAGAGGATGCAGTCGTTAATGCATGCAT
Source organism: Alopecurus myosuroides (assembly GCA_028641055.1). Taxonomy (NCBI): domain Eukaryota; kingdom Viridiplantae; phylum Streptophyta; class Magnoliopsida; order Poales; family Poaceae; genus Alopecurus; species Alopecurus myosuroides. Next base: position 155,202,809 of record CM054059.1, read on the forward strand.
GTATCTTCAGAACCTCTAAACCTAGAGGGAAGACAACCTTCTTTGCTTCGTACGTACTGGCGGGCAACTCGTTATTCTTCGGAAACATATTCTTCAACATTTTCAGCAAATTTTCAAATGATGAGTCAGCTACACCTTCCCGTGCCTTCCATTTCAGCAAATCCAGTGTGCAACCCAGCTTTTTCAGACTATTATCGCATCCTGGGTACATCGACTTCGTGTGATCCTCTAACATGCGATCCAAATTCTCCCTCTCCTTGTCAGTTTCGCAGCGTCTCCGTGCATCAGCAATGGTCCGACCAAGATCATCAGCGGGCTCATCATGTGCCTCTTCTTCACCTTCACCAAACCATTCCCCACCTTCAGCATCATCCTCCATGAAAGTATCACCGAAAGCCTCATGATAGTTGACATCGATATCATCCCCTTCTTCATCTTCTTCCATTCTAACCCCTCTTTCTCCATGCTTGGTCCAACAATTATAGCTTGGCATGAAACCGTGTCGAAGCAGGTGCATGTGAACGAATCTTGAGAAGGAGTAACCCTTCTGATTCTTACATTCAGCACATGGACAGATAATAAAACCTCGGTGCTTGTTCGCATTTGCCACTACGAGGAAATCTTTTAAACCCGTAGTGAACTCGCCGGAGAGTCGGTTACCGTACATCCATTGCCGATTCATCTGCATTATTATTATATAAAGTATATAATTAATCGTCATGCATTTGTTAAACTAACTAGCTAGAAATAATACAAATCATGAAAGGTTCAAGTTGCTAACCGCGATCGCGGAGGAAAAATAAATGACAAAGCTCAAGTGTGGCTCGGACACTTCATATCATGTGTGTTTCATGCTCTCGGGCATTTCATCGAACACCTTGTGTGCATAGGAGGAACCAAAAGCAAACCCACCACCCCCTTGTGAACCAAAAGCATAGAAGTGGAACCAAATGTGGCTAAGTGCAGTGAGCTGAGTCCTATATAGGGATGGGCCTTTAGTCCCGGTTGGCCTGGCCAACCGCGACTAAAGGCCTTCGGGCCAGCCTGAGGACCTTTAGTCCCGGTTGGCCAGGCCAACCGCGACTAAAGCCCCTCCCGTCCGCCAGCTGTGGACCGAGCGCGCTGGGCCCAGACAGTTGGTCGCGGGTCTCCTTCCGAACCGCGACTAAAGACCCCTTTGGTCGCGGTTCGATTATTTTGGGGACTAATGGGGGCGTATGGAAGGCCTATTTTCTACCAGTGTAGGCTATAGCATCTATATATATGTAAGAGGGGCTACTACTAGTCTTCAAATATGTTCATTACATTATATTAATAAACTATTTCTAGTTCTTCGAATATGTAAACTAGTTCTTCGAACAGTTTTTTTGAGCCACATCTCTCTTTGCTTATAAACGACAATAATATTGTTTCCCGCTGCAATGCAGACCCTCATTCAATGTGACTCAATTAGTAGACCTACAGTCGCATTGCACACGATAGGCCCAGGAAAAATTCACGGTTTATGTTTTGCACATTGTGAAATATTGCACACTTTTATATAATATTAATCCATGTGCAAAAAAAAATTCCTACGACCGTCATCCAAACATTGCACACGGCTAGATTTTCTATGATAAGCGATCGTGGATATAACACACGGAAGCACAATCCACGTTTCTCTTGGGAAGGCAATTCATGTTTCTCTATTCTTTGCGTGGAGGCACGGATGGCGACGCCTGAGGCGACGCTTGAGGTCAGTCATTGCGAGGTACCGCGGCCGTCGCAGGGGTCGAAGCTGCGAAGGTTACCGTCTCCGATAGGTGGCCGGTTTTGGTGTCTCACGGAGGATGTGTCTGAACCTGATGACAACATTTAGATCGATGAGGAGAAAGGTAATGCTAATGTCTCCGATTCTCGTTACTTTAAATATTGTAAGACTCCGTCGGCCGATCCGTTCTGTAATCTTGGATCAACTGGGAAGAAGGATACGAGAAGACTTGCTAAAAGGCGACGTCAACAAGAGGTTCTGAATGAATTTTGTTCGGGGGAGATTCAAGTTCCTGTAACTCAGAAATTTCGTGTCCCTAAGCTTCCGATTATGGCTACATCTATCTTTGTGGAGGATGAGATTGTTGATCGAGATTGTATCAACATGAGCTATCGTAAGAGATCGGTACGATCTCCTCATCGCAGATCCGATCACCACGGTTCCAAAATTATGAATTCGTCTGCTAGTATCACGGTCGGCAATAAACAAGCAATATCTTTCAAGGCTAAAAGCCCGTTTTGTGTGGGCCAGCATATCGAAGAGGTTTCTGTGTGCAAAGGGTCAGAATTATATATGGCAGGCCTAGGGCTGAGGCGTATTTTCGGTTCCTTCTGGTCTTGTGCGTTGCAGCTGCCGCTCTCTCCAATGGCTTATCGTGGTGGAGGACGTGGAAGCTGGGAGAACTACGGTGGAGGCCATGGATGCGGGGACTATGCTGGTTTCAACCATGGGTATGGAGAAGGTAATGGCAGGTTCTCGAACTTTGAAGAGGGAGGACCGAGCGGGACTGCTGGATCGGCAGAGGGTCGTTCTTTTGATCATGGAGCCCCTTTCCATGCTGGCTCAGGTTTCGGCCATCGTGGACGTCGGGGGGGAGGGGGGGGTCACACTGACGGTGGTAGAGGGAGACGTTCTTTTGATGCACGTGGTCATGGTGATCATGGATTCCATGATTGTGGAAACAACTTTGGGAACAACTACAACCCTAGCTATGGTCGTGGTGACTACGGCAGTGGCTTTGGCAGTACGAGCATCACGGCGTTCGTGGCTGCTATGGTGATACCCTTCATGGCGGAAGAATTAACAACATCGTTGTGCAGCCGGAGGTGCAACCTCCTCTTGTTGTGCAGCAGCCACAGGTTTCTTCCTCGATGGCGTAGGGGACACTGCCGATTGCTACCCTGCCACTGCAGTCCCCTCCTCTCGCTGTTTCGGTGCAACCGGTGGTTCCTAGTACTGGAGTGACAACGGCTTTGCCTTCTGTTAGTGTTGCAGTTGTGTCTGAACCTGCCTCTCGGGTTGCTGCGGTGCGTCTAGATCAAGGCCGTGAAATTCTGTCGGCCGCTGCTCTTGCTAATGCTATTTCTAATGTGGCTCCGAGAAAATCCAAGAAGTGTTATCGTTGTGGGCAACCTGGGCACCGTTTGAAGGCTTGCATAGTGGATATTTGTGAGATTTGCGAGGGTCCAGCTCATGGAGATAGGAGGTGTCATTTGTTGACAGCCCCAAAGCCCCAAATCTTGGTGTGTGGCTACGGACACGGGGAATTGATTTTGTTTAAGTTTCCTTATACTTAATCCTATAAGCCGAAGATGGAGAATCACCGTCTAGCCTCTATCGTGGTGTCAGGGGGAAATGACTATTCCTGGGATTACTAGACAGCTGCAGAGATTGGTTCCTTCGGAGAACTTTGTGTGGAATGTCATTAGGATGGGGCATCATGTCTTGCAGGTTGAGTTTCCTAATATCACAGAATTGGAGAGGCTTAATGTTTTCGGGAGATGCGTTGTTCCTAATAGTTCATGTGAGATTACCATTGATAGTTGGACTCAGGTACCTCAGCCTACTAGTTCGTTACTAGAAGTATGGCTACGGGTGAAGGGGATTCCGAGTCCCCACATTGGTGATTACTTGGCTCTATGGGTTGTTGGGGATATGTTTGGCATGACTCTCGAGATTGATATGCCCTTTACAAGGAAGCATGCTATTCTTCCTATTAGAATTGGGTGTATTAACCACAAGAAGATTCCTAATCGCTTCCAGATGTTTATTAGGGATGGGTTCTATAGGCTCTTTTCAAGGTGGAGGGCAGTGAACAACCACTTTCGGATGATGTGGATATGGTTGGAGATGGGGGAAATGACAATGACAACGATGATGACTCAGATGGTTTGGGAGATGACTTTCAAGAAAAGGTGAATGAATTGACTAGCAAAGCTAAGGTTATGGCGCAGGTTACCACCTCAGAGCAGGTTTCTGTTGCACCCCAAGGTGGCGGGACTGAAAATTCTAAGAACACAACGGTTAAAGTTGGGGTTTTATTTTCCCCTTCGGTTCGGCAGTCTTTTGACCGTGCACGTAGAGAGATTTCGGAATTATTCTCATCCTCTATTAGCCGGCCGGTATCTAGCCTTCATGCTGTTGTCTTAGTGCCACAAGGTTCCGCGTGGATGGAGGAAACAGAGGAGGTTTCGGTCGGGGCAGCATGGGCAGTCTCAAGTGTTGTCATGGCAGAGAAGATTGTTTCTGTTGCCGGCGCGGGTGTTGCTGTTGTTCCCTCGGTGCAGGCTGACGAGGCCACTATTTCGGTTTCGTCTGCTGCTGTTAGAGCGGATGTGCAGCAAGCTGGTTCCTCTTTGGAGCGTGTCAGCTCGATGGAGGCCATGCATTCGGATGTTTGGGCTAATGTGGAGAGTCCGAGCTCTGCTAAGGGCATAGCAATCTTGTCACCGGTGGCTAACATCGAGGTGGTTCAGAAGGGTGTGTATGATGCGATGGATGTTTGGTCTCTGGAGATTTGTTCTCCTATTCGTCTGTCTCTGTGTGGTTTGGTTGGAGGAAACAGTTCCAGCCCTGATGTGTGTGATGTGGATGGCAGCTCGTAGCTAGTCACACCCATATTTCCTTTTGGGGATGCAAATTTATCAGAGACGGAGACTTCTAGGATGGCGATTATGGACTTCGGTGGGATACTGGATGCAGATGCTTCGGGCGTGCGTTCGAGTGATCGTATTTGCGCTCAGCATAATGCGGATGACACTCAGATGGAGAGGGCTATGATGCTGGCTGCTAGGAGGGACTCCTGTGCAGGTATGAATTTAAATAAGAGTCTTTCGCTTCTTGCCTTTTCTGATAATGATATTGTTGATAGAGCTGCTAGTTTGGGGGTATCTTTGGTCTCTTCTCACGCTAAGGTTGTTGAATCAGCTAGGTTGATTAAAGATGCTGATATGAGTAGAACAATATCTATGTTACAAAATAACTTGGACAATAATTATGCTAGTGTACCACGTAGTTTAATTCTTAATAAAACGGCTAGTCTAACTGAGGATCTTGTTGAAGATGAACTTGGTGTTCATGAGGTTTCTCCAATTTATTTAGTGGTCAATTCGGAGAAAAAAAAGAAAACTAGGAAGAAAAAGGATTATTCCTTGACTAATAAACATAGAAGTGTGAGGATTAATCGTAAAATACAATATCAAAATGCATAATTTGTGTGGTTTGTTTTGGAATAGCGAGGGTTTTGGGGACCCGGGTAAGCATTTTTTTCAGGAAAGTATTTCAGAAAGAAAGTTAGACTTTCTTGCTTTCTTAGGGACTAGTAGATCAAATTTTGCATCTCCCTTTCTTAATCATCAAGCTTCGGGCTTAGACTTTGTGCGGTTTTTTTCACCACCAGAGGTAGATCCGGGGGAATTCTAATCGGTTTTAACTCCTTATTTATTGAGGTTAAAAAGGTGGACGTAGGTGATTTTTGTGTTAAGTTGTATGTCAAGTCTAAGAGTGATAGTTTCGAATGGATTCTAATTTCAGTTTATGGTGCTGCTCAAGATGATTTAAAACCTCAGTTCTTATCAGAGCTCGTTCGTATATGTGAAAATGAACCATTACCTTTGTTGGTGGGTGAGGACTTTAATATAATACGAAAGCCTGAAGAAAAGAACAACGCTAACTATAACCCGAGATGGCCAGTCATGTTCAATGTTATTATTCATAGTTTAGAATTGAAGGAGATTGATATATTAGGTAGACAATATACTTGGGCTAGTAGGAGACCGACTCCAACCTTTGAAAAATTAGATAGAATCCTTTCTTCTGTAGATTGGGAACATAAGTTTCCTTTGGCTACTGTCCAAGCTTTGACTAGGACTGGTTCGGATCACACGCCCCTCTTTGTGGATTTTGGGGCTCGAGATCATGTGGGTAACAAAGCGCGTTTTTCTTTTGAGCTTTCGTGGCTACGTTTGGACGGTTTTTATGAGACGATTGCAGCAGAATGGGCTGCGGTTGTCAAAGGTAATTCGGCTATAGAGGTTTGGCAGAATAAAAATTAGACACCTAAGACGTTTCCTTAAGGGTTGGGCTAAGAATCAAAATGGTATTTATTGAAAAGAAAGAGATAGGTTGCTTAAGATAACTGATGATCTTGATCTTAAGGCCGAAAATATCCCTCTCTCGTCGGCAGAAAGGGATATGTTGCGAGATGCTAATGATCGTTTGTGCTCTCTTCGGAGAGATAAAGAAACTAAATGGTCACAAAGGGCTAAGGTAAAACATATACAGGAGGGGGAGATAATACTAAGTATTTTCATCTTATTGCAAATGGCAAGCACGGAAAGAAAATGATTTTTCGGTTAGAGCAGGACCAGGGGACGATTGTTGCAGAAGAGAACTTAAAAACCTACATCTCTGAATATTATAAGAAACTTTTTGGGGTGTCAGTTCCCAATAATATTTTGTTAGATGAATCTCTCACTCATGATATAATGTAGTTATCTCAGGAAGAAAACGATATTCTAACATCTGATTTCTTAGTGAAAGAAGTGTTTGAGGCCATTTCGCAAATGGATTTAAATAAAGCTCCAGGACCAGATGGGTTCCCTGCTGAGTTCTATCAAACCTTTTGGGAGGTTATTAAGAATGATCTTATGGCCACGTTTGCTCTGTTGAAACAAGGCAAAGTTCAGTTGTTTAAACTGAACTTTGGAGTGATTACCTTGCTTCAAAAGAAAGATAATGCGGTGCAAATTTAGCAATACAGACCTATTTGTCTTCTCAATGTTAGTTTTAAAATATTCACAAAGGTGGGTACTAATCGTATTACCCAGATTGTGCAAAATGTGGTTAGACCTTCTCAGTCGGCTTTCATGCCTGGGAGAAACATCTTGGAAGGAGTGGTAATCCTTCACGAGACCATCCATGAACTTAAGAAGAAGAAGATGGATGGGGTTATTTTTAAGATTGACTTTGAAAAGGCATATGATAAAGTGAAGTGGCCATTTCTTCAACAGGCTTTGCGTATGAAAGGTTTTGCACCGGATTGGTGCAAATTGATTACGCAGTTTGTTCAGGGAGGAAGTGTAGGCCTTCGTGTGAATGATGACATAGGTCATTATTTTCAAACAAGAAAAGGTCTTAGACAGGGAGATCCCCTATCTCCTATTTTTCAATATTGTCGCTGATATGTTAGCCATTTTGATTGCTCGGGCAAAGGAGAATGGACAAATTGGAGGTCTCATTCGCAACTTAGTAGAGGGTGGTTTGTCTATCCTGCAATATGCTGATGATACTAATCTTTTCTTAGAGCATGATCTCTCTAAGGCTCTTAAACTCAAGTTAATTTTGTGTATCTTTGAGCAATTATCGGGTCTCAAAATTAACTTTCACAGGCGTGAAGTTTTCTGTTTTGGAAAAGCTAAAGAGGTTGAGGACCACTACAAATTTTGTTTTGGTTGTGAGTCTGGTTCTTTACCTTTTAAATATTTGTGTATTCCTATTCATTATAGAAAACTAAGAAATTCTGAGTGGCATCCACTCGAATGTCATTTTGAAGACAAACTGGCATGTTGGAAAGGGAAGTTATTATCCTATGGGGATTGTTTAGTTCTTGTTAACTCGGTTTTAACAAGTCTACCCATGTTTATGCTCTCTTTCATGGAGATTCCTAAGGGTGTTCGCAAGAGACTATATTTCTATAGATCTCAATTTTTTTTTGGAAAAGTGATGAGAACAAACGGAAATATAGATTATCCAAATGGAACATTATTTGTCGACCTAAGGATCTGGGTGGGCTTGGTGTCGAAGTGCTTGAGCTGAAAAATAGATGTTTGCTTAGTAAGTGGTTGTTTAACCTCCTTAATGAGGAGGGTGTTTGGCAGGAATTGCTTCAAAACAAATATCTTCATAGCAAACTTTAGCTCATGTTGAGGCACAACCTACTGATTCTCCCTTTTGGAAAGGTCTAATGAGAGTGAAGGAAGAATTCTTTCGTAGAGGTTCTTTTATACTTGGGAATGGGGAGACAATAAGGTTTTGGGAGGATACATGGTTAGGGCCGACACCGCTTCAAAATCAGTATCGTGCAATGTAAAAATGTTTCGGTACATGATGTGTTCCACAATGGCCCTCCTCTTAATATTAGTTTTCGGAGGAACTTAGTGGGCAATTCTTGGGATGTGTGGTCGCACCTATGTTTGCGTCTGATGCATGTTTCTCTCAATTCCGAGTCAGATAGTTTTAGGTGGAACTTGACTCGGGATGGGATGTTCTCAGTTAAGTCTATGTATGAGGATCTTATGAATGGTCATACGATTTTTCTCAAAAAGTACTTATGGAAATTGAAAATCCCTGTCAAGATTTTTTTTTTTGTGGTTCTAAGATAAGAAGGTGTTGCTTACTAGTGACAATTTAGCTAAAAGAGGCTGGAAAGGTGATACGCATTGTTCTTTTTGTGGGAATGAGGAGTCAATTGATCACTTATTTATCCTATGTCCTTTTGCTAAACTTGTTTGGCGTGTGGTTTTTTTGTACGTACAATATTCCTCCCCGCTCCAATGTTACAAATATGTTTGGGAACTGGTTGAATGGGATTGACAAGAAGACCAAAAATAGAATCCGCATTGGTGTTTCGGCTATTTGTCGGTCAATTTGGAATTGTAGGAATAATCTTGTTTTTAACAGGAAAGAAAATTTGCATGTCTGTTACCTCTATGGTGGCGCATTGGATCTAATTATGGGATTTCCTATTACCTTTGGAACTGAGGGAGCTTATGGTGGATGGATGCAAACGTCTTCTTGTGGTGGCACATGATTTTTTTCTCCCGGCATAAGTGGCAGCATAAGAATAGACTTTCGTAGTTTTGATGTAGAGGCTGGGGTACTCCTCATTTCTAAAAAAAAATACACGGAAGCCTCCATGCGTGTGCGATTGTGGGTCTTAAGTTTCTTGATCTGTACTAGTGAATGGGCTTACGGTATTTTTACGCAAATTTTTGGTTCCTCTATCGGAAAGTGTTTCTAGCAAAGGATAATCTCGTCAACAGAAGATGGTTGGGTTGCAAAAAATATGTTTTTTTTTGTAATGACAATGAATCGGTAGAGCACTTCTTCATTTTTGTCCTTTGTTCGCCATATTTGTAGGTTGATTTATTTTACCTTTAATATTTCCCCTTCTAGCATTGCAATTTTTTTTGGTAATTGGTTAAGCGGTGTAAGAAAACAAAACAAAGGAGTATATTCACTAGTAGAAAACAGGGCATTGAGCCAAGCACAATGGAACCGGATGTGATACAAACCGGTTCAAAAGAGTCTGTCCCCTGGGCCCCACCCATGCAGCAAATGGCCGCAAGGCCTTTAGGACCGGTTTGTAACACAAACCGGTCCTAAAGGCCTTGCGGGTCATTTGCTGCAGGGAGGGGGGCCCAGGGGCAGACCCTTTAGAACCGGTTTGTATCACAAACCGGTTCTACAGGTTTTCTCATTTTTTGCAGCTACTGCGGTCCTAAAGCCCTCCCCTAAACCCTACATATATACCACCCCGAGCTCAGCTCCATTTTTTCCAGCTCTAGCTCAACTCCATTTTTGCTCTCTCCTTCCTCTTGTGAGGTCTAATCCATCCCCATTTTTCTCCACCATTTGTCAAGATTGTTGGTACCTATCGGTCCTACGGTTAGCATCAACATTCCCTCTTCCGGCATTGCAAGTTTTGCTCGTTTTCTTGCTCATTTCATTTTTGTTGTGCTAGCTAGGTGTTTGATGAAATGCCTAAGCTAGAATTTGTTATTCATTTTGTTATGTATACAAATTGATGCAATTTGAGCTCAAAATTAATTATGATTTGTGGTTTTTTTAGTGTCGCGCGCCTTGTCCCCTTCCTCACTGCCGTCGATCGCCCCATCACCGACACAACCTTGGTGAGCCTATTGTTTTTATTTACCAAAACAAATTTTGATTTGTATGATTTACGTATATATTTACTTGTATATAATTTTCTTATTGTTGGTTATTTTTTTTATATACATAGCGCCATGGTTTTGATATCCGTCCCCGTTGGCCCTCGTCCAGTCTATGATTCGGATGTGGTATATTATCTTTTTTCACTACATATTTTCATTTCCTGATTATACGACAATTACTTACGCCGACCAACTTGACATAGATATTTTTATCTAGGAGGTAGTGGAACCGGAAATTCCAATCGACCCTATTGTTGAGAAGTTATACTTAGTTGAACAAGAAAATGTTGGCTTGAAAGAAAGATTGAAAAAAACTGAAGAAAGGTTGGAAAAAACTGAAAGAGAGAAGATGACCTTGGAAAAGGTTCTTGCCGGTGTCGTCGATGGTCACAAGAGCGAGATGGACGCAATGCGCCTAAAGATTAGAAAGATTAGGAAATATGCAATTAGTAAAGAGGCTTGGTATCATTATGCCGTCGGGTCAATTGTTACCTTTGTTGCGATTTTGATCGCATTTGTTGTTGTTTTTAAATGCATTAATTAGAGAGAGTTTTTATGGATGGTTTCAGTGTGTATTTTTATGAGAACTATATATGTATGGTCACTATACGCTAGTTTGGTATTAACGTGTGATGAACTTTTTGTATTAATTAATTAATTTAGTCATGATGATTTAGCATAATGGTTGTTGATAAATTTATATAATGCAGATGAACCGGCAATGGATGTACAGTGATCGACGTCGTCCCGAATTCCTTAATGGCATGCATAGTTTTCTCAATGTGGCTGAGAAAAACAGGCAGAATGGATTTATTTTTTGTCCATGTAAAAAATGCCAGAATAAGAGGAATTTCCATAACTCAAGAACCATACACACCCACCTGTTGCAAGAAGGCTTCATGCCCAGTTATTTTTGTTGGACCAAGCACGAAGAAAGAGGGGTTGTAATGGAAGACAATGAAGAAGAAGAGGATGTGATAATTATCCTATGTTCGGTGAACACGGTGATACTGAAATGGGGGAAGACGAGCCTGAACTTGAGGACATTGTTGATGAGTCTGATGATGATCTTCGTCAAGTCATTCGTGAAGAACAGATAAACTGCGCAAGTGAAAACGAGAGGTTGAAGTTGGAGCGCATGTTAGAAGACCACAAAAAATTGTTGTACCCAAATTGCGAAGATGGCCAGAAAAAGCTGGGCACCACCCTGGAATTGCTGCAATGGAAGGCAGGGAATGGATTATCTGACAAGGGATTTGAAAATCTGCTGAAAATAATGAAGAAGATGCTTCCAAGAGATAACGTGCTGCCCTGCAGTACATACGAAGCAAAAAAAGGTTCTCTGCCCTCTAGGATTGGAAGTGCATAAGATACATGCTAGCATCAATGACTGCATTCTCTACCGCGGTCAGCACGAGAATTTAACTGCCTGCCCGGTATGCGGTGCATTTCGGTACAAGATCAGGCGAGATGACCCTGGTGATGTTGAGGGCGACGATCGCCCCAGGAAGAGGGTTCCTGCCAAGGTGATGTGGCATGCTCCTATAATACCACGGTTGAAACGTTTGTTCCGAAACAAAGAGCATGCCAAGTTGATGCGATGGCACAAAGAAGACCGTAAGGAAGACGATATGCTGACACACCCCGCTGATGGGTCGCAGTGGAGAAACATCGACGATAAGTACGAGGACTTTGCACGTGACGCAAGAAACTTAAGGTTTGGTCTGAGTACAGATGGCCTGAATCCGTTTGGGGAGCAGAGTAGCAGTCATAGCACCTGGCCCGTGACTCTATGTATCTATAACCTTCCTCCTTGGTTATGCATGAAGCGTAAGTTCATTATGATGCCAGTGCTTATCCCAGGCCCGTCGCAACCTGGCAACAACATTGATGTGTACCTCAGGCCACTGGTTGATGAACTTTTAGAGTTGTGGGCTGACGAAGGTGTACGTGTGTGGGACGAGTACAAACAAGAGGAATTTGACCTACGAGGGTTGATGTTTGTAACCATCAATGATTGGCCCGCTCTTAGTAACATCTCAGGACAGTCAAACAAGGGATACAGCGCATGCACACACTGTTTAGGCGAGACTGAAAGTATACATATAGGCAAGAATGTGTACCCGGGGCATCGTCGATTTCTTCCAGACAGGCATCCCGTAAGAAAGAAAGGAAAGCATTTCAAAGGCGAGGCAGATACACGGAGGAAGCCAACCCTCCCTAAAGGTACTGATATATATGACATGGTCAAAGATATAAAATTAATCTTTGGTAAGGGTCCTGGCGCACAATCTGTTCCGAATGACGCCGACAACCACGTAGCCATGTGGAAGAAGAAATCTATATTCTGGGAACTACCCTATTGGAAATTCCTAGAGGTTCGCTCTGCGATCGACGTGATGCACGTGACGAAAAATATTTGTGTGAACCTGCTAAACTTATTGGGCGTGCATGGGAAGAAGTCGAGAGTACACCAAAAGCACGGCTGCACCACCAACGTATGCACGAACGAGACGACCTGATGAATCCAGAGAATTTCAAAGGTCCTGCCAGCTACGCTCTTACCAAGGAAGAGAAGGAGATCTTTTTCCAAGTCCTGAGCAGTATCAAGGTCTCGTCTGGCTACTCGTCGAACATAAAAGGAATACTAAACCTGGAAGAGAAAAAGTTCCAAAACCTAAAGTCTCATGACTGCCACGTGATCATGACCCAGTTACTTCCGATTGCATTGAGGGGGCTTCTGCCAGAAAACGTGCGAGTACCCATTGTGAAGCTATGTGCATTCCTCAACGCAATTTCTCAGAAGGCAATCGATCCAGCAACTCTACCAAGTTTACAGAAGGACGTGGTCCAATGTCTTGTCAGCTTCCAGTTGGTGTTCCCACCAACCTTCTTCAATATTATGACGCACCTCATAGTTCACCTAGTCCAAGAGATTTCCGTTCTCGGTCCTGTATTCTTACACAATATGTTCCCCTTTGAGAGGTTCATGGGAGTCTTGAAGAATTATGTTAAAAACCGTGCTAGGCCGGAAGGAAGCATGGTCAAGGGCTATGGAACAGAGGAGGTCATTGAGTTTTGTGTTGACTTTATTCCTGACCTGAACCCGATCGGTGTTCCTCAGTCGTGCCATGAGGGGAGACTGCGTGGAAAAGGCACGCTAGGAAAGAAATCAACAACATGTATGGACGAGCAATCTTTCACTCAAGCACACTACACAGTTCTAGTTAATTCCAGCTTGGCGGCTCCATATATCCAGGAACACACGGATATTTTACGCTCGAAATACCCGGAGCAACCTGAAGATTTCATTGCTAAAGAACACGCGAAGACTTTCGGCGGTTGGTTGCAAAGACGTCTCATTAATGAAAACATTGTTGAAGATGAGCTATACTTGTTGGCCAAGCAACCATCTTCGACTATATTGACCTTTAAAGGGTACGAGATAAATGGTAACACATTTTACACGGCAGACCAAGATAAAAAGAGCACCAACCAAAACAGTGGCGTCCGGTTTGATGCAAAAGACGACAACGGGCAAAGGGTCACATACTATGGTTACATAGAGCAGATATGGGAACTTGACTACGGACCTTCCTTTAAGGTCCCTTTGTTCTGGTGCAAATGGTTCGACCTGTCAGGCGTGAATGTAGACCCGAAGTACGGAATGACAACAGTGGATCAGAAGAATCTTGGGTACGACAATGATCAATTCGTCCTAGCCAATGATGTGGCTCAGGTTTTCTATGTGAAGGACATGTCTAGCAGACCGAGAAAAAGAAAAGATAAGGAAGCGAATACATCAGACGATGAGCCAAGACGCCACATAGTTCTTTAAGGAAAAATAAACATCGTGGGAGTCGAGGACAAGACAGACATGTCAGAAGATTACAATAAATTTGATGAAATTCCTCCCTTCAAAGTCAAAGATGATCCAAGCATTCAGTTAAATGATGAAGATGTTCCATGGTTATTACGGCGCAATCAGAAGAAAGGCAAGAAGAAAAATAGAAACGGATCATCCCTTTAGTCCCGGCTGGGGACACCAACCGGACTTAATGGGTTAGGGTTTCGTTTGGACCAATCAGATAGAATCACACGGATCGTGTGTTTCTTTCAACCGCTTGTGAGCCGTTGGATCCGGGTGTGTTTCTTTCCAGCTGATTGTGAGCCGTACGATCAGGGCTACGGTGTGTTTCTTTCGAGCTGTTGTGAGCCGTTGGATGAGATGTTTCTTAACCGTTGGATCAAAACCCTAGCTCAACACTTTGTGAGCCAGAGGACCCTATATATAGCCCAGCTTCATACACCGTTCAGTTCATCTCCCAAATACAAAACATCCGGATTCGCCAGCATACGCCCTGCTGTGCATTTGGTATGCATATATGCACTCAGTAGCCACTGCAGGGTTGTATGCTGGCGATACCGATTGTTTTGTTCTACACCCCCCTTTAAGGTTTGATACATCATATATTCAGTTTATCGAGCAAATACAAAACATCCGGATTCGCCGTCATACGTCCAGCCGTGCATTTGGTATGCATATATGCACCCAGTAGCCACGGTTGGGCTATATGTCGGCGATACCGTCTGTTTTGTTCTACACCCCCTTTAAGGTTTGATACATCATATATTCAGTTCATCGAGCAAATACAAAACATCCGGATTCGCCGTCATACGTCCAGCCGTGCATTTGGTATGCATATATGCACCCAGTAGCTAGCCACGGTTGGGCTGTATGACGGCGATACCGTTTGTTTTGTTCTACACCCCCCTTTGGAAACAGAAATAAGAAGAAAAGAAATCTGCGCCCCCCCTGTACAGGCCTTTAGTACCGGTTGACGTTAACAACCGGCGCGGGAGTTCACGCGTGGCGCGGGAGTTCACGCGTGGCGCGGGAGTTGTGACGCGTGGCCAGGAGGGCGCGGTATAAACTGTCGCGCCTCGAGCGCGTCTTCTCCTCTCCACGCGCCCACTCCTCTCCACGCACCGTCGCGCTTCCACAATGCCTCCGAGGAGAAACAGCACCACCGGCTTCCGCGGCGTCCGAGCACGGCAGAACGGAATGTTCAGCGCAGATATCCGCTGGGGGGACGACCGCATCCCCCTCGGCTCCTTTGCGACGGCGGCGGAGGTCGCCCGCGCCTGGGACGCGGCGGCCTGGCGCCTCAACCGCCCGCGGTCGCTGATGAACTTCAACGACTGCAACACCGTCTGGAAAGCGGAGGCCAGGGCTCCAAAGCCGCATATCGTCACTGCCGCCGACCACCTCCAACTCCGCCACCGCGCGTTTCAGGGCCTAGTCGACGCCATGGAATACCGCGTCATCCGCGAGTATTACCGGAACAACCCGGGGGAGGAGAGCGCCGACGAGGAGTTCTGGCAGACCCGCGCGGCTGAGCGGGCGGAGCGCCGCCTCGAACGCCACCTCGCGTTAGATGCCGCTCGGGAGGCGAGGACGAATGCGCTGCAAGAGCTTCGTCGGGCCGACCACGCCGGCGAAGTCTGGGCCTCCGACGATCCGAGGTGGGGGCCTATCTCGGACATACCATCATGCACCTCCGACGACGACGAGGATTTCAGCAACGATGGCGGCTCCGTAACTTTTCTTGGAAAATTTCTCCGTCCCTTGTTAGGTCAGGAGTATATGTAGGCAAATAGGCGATGCGAGGAGGTAGAGGTCCCCACACTCGGGTGCCATGCGTGGGCTTAGGCGGACCCCATGGCCCAGACCCGTATGCATGCGTGCCAGCCCCCCTCCGGCTAATTTTTGGCAACCTTCCTCTTCGTGGGTATTTAGGCTCCTAGATTTTTGTGGATTTTTCTGGAATTTTTTTCTAAAATTCAAAAACGAAAAAAATAAGAACTCACACATGACATCTTATTAATAGGTTAGACCAAGAAAATTCTATAAGCGGTATTAAATAACAGTAGAAACATGTAGCAATGATAGAAAAGTAACATGCAACAATAAAAGAAAAATTATAGATACAGTTTGAATGTATCACCCTTCATAAGGAAGGTGCCCATTTCTCTACTCCATTTGTTCACAATTGTTGGTGTAGATGTTTCTTTTATACCAAGGAACACTTCTTTGAAGGGTAGCCAACACTCATTCCAAGATGGATCACAAACAAGGATAAAGAAATATACCTACACTGGTAGAAAATAGGCCTATAGTCCCGGTTCGCCAGGGCCAGTAGTCCCGGCCGCGCAACCGGGACTAGCTCTGCGCGACTAAAGACCCCCCCCCCCCTATGGTCGCGCCGCTTACGAACCGCGGCTAAAGGCCCGACCACGTGGGCGGGTGGCGGAGCCGGGGGTCGGAGGACCTTTAGTCCCGGTTGGCCACATGAACCGGGACTAAACTTTATTTCGTTTATTTCCTTAATTCATTTGGGTTTCTAATTATTTTTCACACCAATTTTTCTCTCCCTTTTTTTCTCTCCCTTTTTTTCACTCCCTTTTTTTTTCACTTCCTTTTTTTTCAGAATTTGTATTATTTGCTTAGTGTCTAACTACAATTATCTCTAGTCAAATTACTTACTCGTGGTCAAACTTTCCGCTCGGTCACCCATCCTCCCACTACTCTAGCACTAGCACGCTTAACTTCCGAGTTTCATCCCGTCTCGCATCCAAGTGTTTCGCACGCATGTATGTGATAGTAGTATCATATCAATCTTATTAACATGTTGGTCGATGCCACATTTCTTTATTGTTTGAATTTCAAATAAATCTTTTAATAAACAAAACTAATGATATAATTAATAATTTTGAATAAATAAATAAACATTAACGTTTTAATTTGTATTATTTCTAAAAATACTATTAATATATCAAAATATTCAGAAAATAAATCTAATTCATTTTTAAATCTTAAAAATACAAATAATATATCAAAAAATTAAGAAAAATAATACTAATTCATTTTAAAATCTTAAAAATACAAATAATATATCAAAAAATTAGGAAAAATAATACTAATTCATTTTAAAATCATAAAAATACAAATAATATATCAAAAAATTAAGAAAAATAATACTAATTCATTTTAAAATCTTAAAAATACAAATAATATATCAAAAAATTAAGAAAAATAATACTAATTCATTTTAAAATCTTAAAAATACAAATAATATATCAAAAAATTCAGAAAATAAAACTAATTCATTACTTTATGTCTTAATCAATCTTGTGCGGTCATTTACTTGACTATACCTATTCATGACTCCTTCCTAGAAGAAACAACTAAGACTAAAACATGTGCTTCACTAATTGTGACAACCACACGAATTCACTTTGATGATACTATGCCTCCTATATATGATGATTGCAATGAAAATTATGAATGTTTAACTCCCACTATCACTAATGAGGATTTTACTGTAGAATCTATTCATGATGCTACTGTAGATTTTCATTTTTAGATCATGGGTCTTAGTTCTAGTATTGACTAGATATATGTTTTCCTGGCTTACATTAATTTTTGGTGAACAGATATATAGAAACTGTAGTTTTTCTGTTTTGTTTTCTTGATGTGTTTTTGTTTGTTTGTTTTGAAATGTGTGTTTGACATAATATAGAAATAGTATAGCTAGGAATTGATATAGAAATAATATCCATTACACTTTGCAACACTTTGCAAATTTTTCCAAGTCATTTAACTTTGCAAAAATAGTTTTATGAACAATAAAAGACAAGTGAATAGAACACAATCATATCACATTCATAACATAGAGTCTTACGATCACACATAACACAAACATAAGTCTCACAATACAAGCTATGCTTCAAGAGCTACATACTAATTAAGATATCCATTACATACTAAGATATCCATTACATGCATATATCGAACGCATACATCTATAACTCCGTCGAGTAGATGCGGAACAACTCGTAGGAAACGTATGCATCTATGGCTGCATACTTGACGTTGGTCCAGTCCAGTGGGGTCTTCCCCCAATACCTATGATTCCTGGAGGGGAAACGAGACTTCATGGTATCGTAGCCCTCGTGGATGAAGGCAGTTGCCATGGGAGCCATCCCGGTCTTGGGCCCGTTCAAATCATCAAAATGGATAAGGTTCTGAAGATCAATGTAGTGATCTTCAGGTATCACAATACCCAAGCGCATCAACTTCTGACGGTCTTGCGTGATGTCAACGCTGCAGAAGTCATACCCCTTGTTGACAAGAAAATCAACAAGTGCCGGAGAATGCTTTGAACTACTGCAACAACAAAAATTTGATACGTGTTAGATCTGTTGCAACACATGTATTCTTCAGATGCAACAAACAAATCGAAGATGCAAGATTGTACGTGTGCGTTACCTTGACCATTGGAAGACCAAAACGGCCTCCTTGAACGCAATCTGGATGACGGCAACATCCCGTTGATCTGCCGTATACTCTAGATCAAGTCCGAAGAACCGGTGTTCATCGGGAGAGGAGAAATAGAGTTCGGTCAAATGCGCAAGACAACCGGGGAGCCTCTCGCAATTGTCGGTGTAGCACACGTCCAGACTTGTGCCGCATGGTGTGGGCACATCATATCTCTTCCAAACTTCAGCCATGGTGCTTGGTGGAGGAAGATCGAAGAGGGGTAAGAGAAGAGAAGAGAGAAGAAGAAACAGAGACTCGGGTGCGCACTGTAGCAATGGCGCCCTTCTGCCTCTCGCTCGCGAAATAAACCGCCCCGCGGGAGGCGAGCAGTTTGTATCTTTAGTCCCGGGTGGCCAGGCCAACCGGGACTAAAGGCAGGGAGGCCAGCGGCCGGGAACCATTAGTCGCGGGTGGCGAAGCCAACCGGAATTAAAGCCCTCCACGCGCCTCCACGCGTTTCCCAACCCACGAGGCATGACCTTCGGTCGCGGGTCTCCTCGCGACCCGGGACTAAAACCCCTTTAGTCACGGGGCGCGAAGTTTGGAGACTAATGGGGGCGTATGGAAGGCCTTTTTTCTACCAGTGCTATATCCCTAAGATAAAAAAGGACAAAGAATTCTTTGTCCTTCTTTGAGCTCGATAATATAGGTAATGACCTTATAATATTTCAAGTTGGGTAGCCGTTTGCATGTTTGTGCCAAAAATCCATTAGTTCTAGGTTGTAGATAAAACAAAACAATGCAATAAGATTATTAGAAACTTGCCACCAAGTCGGGATGCAATGGGAGAAGGCGACATAATAGTGTTCTTCTCCATAAATAGTTGAAAGTAAATTTGATTTGGATTTTAACACTTTCTTTGATACCTTCTCTTGTTTTCCTTGTACAATGTTGCCGATCCCCATTATACACAAGCATAAAATGACATTTGTTGCATCAAATCACTTCCGGTCAAAAGGTAAAATAGTGACAAGATCTTAGAAAAATAAACAATATCTAGCAGAACCACCCTAGTAAACAAGGTCTAGCATATGCATAACCTTCGTTATAGGACGTGGAAGAGGAATATGGCGAGGATGAGTAGGAGGCTTGAAAGCACCTCCAGCATTTGACCCCGACTAGATCCAATACAAGGAGGGCCTCGCCATGGTGGAGGTCAAGACCGGACGGGCTTTACCACGTGAGGTATCCACGACGCCTCCTCCCTTCTATGTGCACGTGAGAACGTCATCATCGAGATCTAGCAAGCGTACATGGAAGATCTAGTAGTTTCCCCTCTCCAACCAGGTGATAAGGGAAGTTCACTATAATTAGGGGCAAGAGTGCGGGGCAGCTGTCGTGTGTACGGAGATTGGACGGTTGCTGCAAGATCTATATATACACGAGACATAATAGGGTTATAAATCAATAGGTCGAACTGGGCCAAACATTTGCACACTATTCGTACAGCCAAAACTGGTGCAAACTTTAAACTTCACACATGGTTGATTTACGTAAATGTTGTGCAAGTTGAAACTTCGCACATCGTTGATTTAAGTAAATCGTGCCCGACATGTGTCCGAAATTATTTTACTGGGGTATCCTCACCAAAGCAGGCCGGCCCTGGGGTGGTCGATGGGGGCGGCCGCACGGGGCCCAAAAATTTTGGGGGCCCCTGCGTATATACGTACCATACACTAAGCATTGTATATATAGATTTAAAGAAAATAAATGAAAACCAGACCCTATTCAACTATTCAGTGCCAGGTTACTACATGGGCAAACCGAAAAATAGGCCAAAACTCCCATCACGACACGGATCGATCCATCCAGGGGCTAGCTTTCAAGTTGGCTTCGCTAGTCGCCCTCGCCGCACACACGCCAGTCGCCACAATCGCTAACGACACGAACACGATTTGTCGATTCCTCTATGACTCTCTCGTGTCGCTGCACGCGCCCCGCCTGTTGCGCACACTGTCGTCCGCTGCTGGTCTCCTCTCCTGATTCGCGATTCACATCTTTACAGTCGTCTAAGACCGAGATCCGGCGGGCATGCCGCCATACTGGTACGTCGATTAATTACTTTTAGTGATTTCTTTTTGATTTTTTGATAGATTATGCATGAATTAATGCAAGAAATAAATTTTAGGGTGTGTTCGAATTGTAAAACTCATATATCATAGTGAAATTTTGCCTCCGTGGTTTTTCCTGTAAGGGTTTTCCAGTAAAAATTTGTGTCCCATTTTTTTTGCTATCTATTTCGCTAACCTACACTATACTAAGGGGCCCTAAATTTTAGTTTCGCCCTGGGCCCCCCAAATCTCAGGACCGGCCCTGCACCAAAGGATATTTTTTCATATTATCGTAGTGAAGCATTCTATAAATATTATTTTGCGTATGTTCTTCAAAATTTGACAATAGTATTTGCCACACACGATGTTTTCCTAGAAACCGTATGCAATCATTATGATAATTGGAACTTTAGCCGATCCGTTGACAGCAGTGGAACTGAATGTGGTTGATTGTCTCGAGATTTCAACGCCCTCTAATTCCAATATAATGCAGCTATCGGCGCTTCAATCATCATTGCCATCTTCTCCATTCCTCACATTTATTCCACTCTTGCACTCTCTATGCAACCGCTCTAGATTGCATCAATGGAATAGGCTAACTTCTCGTGGAACACACACGACTCATCCATTGACGACGATTCTCAGAACAAGAGCCTCCTCCTTCTCCAAGTGACTCGTTTGGTAGCGAGTCCTTTGTTTCGCCAACGCCCGGCCCCAAGGCCTCGGAAGTCCAAATGTACGGACCAAATCGTCCAGAAGCCGACTCGAGGAGCCCCCCCCCCCAGGGTGACAAGGATGAGGATAAGAGGACGAGAGTGACGACGAAGACTATATCAGCGATGAAGATAACGGCGGCGACGATGACAAAAACAACGGCGAGAAGCATCGTTGCCAGGACGATGGTCGTGCGCAAGGGCCATCGTTGAAGAAGAAGAAGACCTAGCACCGGTAGAAAATAGGCCTTTAGTCCCGGTTCACAAAGGCCATTATTCCCGGCCGTGCAACCGGGACTAAGTATGTGCGACTAAAGCCCCCCCCCCCCTTTAGTCGCGCCTCTTTCGGACCGGGACTAAAGGCCCATCCACATGGGCGCTAGGAGTCCGTCGGGGCGGATGAGCTTTAGTCCCGGTTCTCGTGGCTAACCGGGACAAAACGCCTCCTCCGCAGGTTTAGGGTTTTAGCCCCCCCCCCCTAAACCTGGTTTCTTTTTAATTTGTTTTGTTTTATTTCTTTTATATTTTATTTTGTGTTTTATTTTAATTTTGATGAAGTTTCAGTACACATATATATTCTACCCTACTATATACATGCATATGAAATTTCAAACAAGAAGAATTCAATAGGAATATATAATATATATTCAATCTCGGGAGACCATATACAACTTCGAACAAGTTTACATACACAATTACGATGGATGACCATACACAACTTCGAACAAGTTTCAATCTCGGAGATGCATAAGGAAAAAATCATGCTAGTTCCTCTTGAATTGGTCGTCGTCGGACGTATAGTGTTCTCCTATAGGATCGATGACATGCCTAAGGAAAAATCTTGCTAATTCCTCTTGAATTGGTCGGAAGCGAGCTTCTGGACTAAGATTCCTCCGCAAGTTATCTGTCTCCTTCCGCAAGCTATCCTCCATCTTCCTCTCAGAGGTTTCTCTCCGGATATTCTCACAAACATAGTATCCACATAGATTGGTCCCCGGTGGCTGCTTATCCACATTAACTAAGTTTCTAAATTGTCGCTGATGTTTGAATTCACCGACAACTTCTCCTGAGAACCATCTCCAAACTCTACAGGGCAAAGAAAATTAAATGAACAAGGGAGTTATTAGCTACTGCATATTAGGAATTGAACAAAAGAGACCGATCGATATAGAGCACAAATGATTGAAAATAATTACTTTTGCAGCATTTTTCTCATGTCGACCCAAAGCTTTGAATCCGAATTCATAGAGTCCATGATAAAAACCGTGGAGGTGTGAAGTTCAATTTTTAGCAGAAGCCAGTGGAACCTGCGGACACGTTACATGCACAGTCATGCATAACTTATCGATTAGACATACCATGCATGGAGTAAACAAAAGAGAATGGGCACAAGAGAGAAACACTCACCCAAAATGGTAAGGAAATAGAATATGACTTTTGAGTTGACGCTTTGTAAGAAAGTTGTACAAGTCTTTCTCCACGTCTTCGGGGTGATTTTGTAACACATGTCCATTAATGATTTGTGGGTCAATGAACCCAACATCATGGATGTTTCTTATTTTGCACTCCCAAATCTTCAATCTGCATAATAGCGTATGCAACAATATAGTTAGGACAATATATATAGTGCAGGCAATGAAGAACGAGATGAGGTAGAAATAAATCACTTACAGAACGTAGCAACTCAGGATAGATTTGTCGAGCTCGCACAGATTGAACAGCTGGAACAATTCACTCATATGAACTGTTACAGAGTACCGTTTGGTGTGATGCTGCTCTGTAACATCCGCATAAACATATTGTTTGGCAGCCCATGATATGAAATTATTGTACCAACGTAGCAGATTTCGCATTTGTGGTGGTAGACTCTTTTCCTGCGTAGACTCGACGAGAGGCCCATTCGACACATATTGTAATGCTACCTCACCTCTTGGCGCATCGTCCAGGCCTAACGAGGCACGAAGAGTCAAACCCATCTCGGACGCATTTTTCATGGCACTCGCTACAGTCAATCCAATTCCTGCCGCAGCTGCTATGACCTCGGGGTCCTGTTCCGGACCGGCTTTCACTATGAGCGGGGGGATCGATTGTTTCTTTTGCATCCCGAGCTGGTCAACTTGTTTCCCTCTTTTTTTCCTTTCTTCTTTCTCCTCCTTCAATATTTCTGCTTGCCTACGAAGTTCACTTCCATAGTCGTCAGGCATATTCAGCTCGGCTTGGGACGGTTGCATCAAAAAACCCATAGCCACTTTTTTGCCTTCAGAGTGTATACTTCCTTGGGCTTAGGCTCCTTTCTAGCATTCTGATTGGCCTTCTATTTCTCATAATCAGCATGGGCGGCCAATTTGGTTTCAGCTTCACTCAGTTCCCAAGGCCTTGGGGGGATAGGCTTCAGTGATGGCTCCGGTACCCGTGTGGTCTTAGGTACATAAGGCTCCGGGTTAATATTCCAGGAGCGGGTTTCCTTGTTGTCCGCTTGCTTCTTCTTCTTCGCCGGAGGAGGAATGGGGGGCGGCGGCTGCTTACCCGCCGGAAAAGAAATGGGGGGCGGCGGCTGCTTACCCGCCGGAGGAGGATTGGGGGGCGGCGGCTGCTTACCCGCTGGAGATTGTGGATCGAGGAACGGCGGAGAATGGCATGAAGGAGGTGTAGGTGAACCACCACCACCGCCACCACCACCACCACCACCACCACCATCGGAGGGGGGTGGACTTGGTAGCCTTGGCGCCTCACCTGGAAACACTATGTACTTCTTTTTCCATAGAATGAACTGACGCTTGACATCTCCATGTCTTCTCTCCCCTTCGGGTGTAGCTATGTCAATCTTCAGGTCCTCAAACACTTGGACTATGTCTTCCACCGTGACACGAGCATAGCCATATGGAATGGGGTTGTTGTGGTGGAGTGCTCCAGGTGTACAGGGTAAAGCACTGCCGGTAGCTACCTTCGTCGAAATGTTCCCCACGGGATAATGCAGATCACATTCTTTCATTTCCTTTACATCATCCACGGGGTAGTGAGGCTCCGATGCACGAATATCCATCATCAGTGCATTAGCACCTGCAGGCGGGGCCTCCGTGGAAGCCACGCTTCTTCTCCGCTGCTGCTGGCTTCCGAGATCTGCTGCATGATCTTCATGCGGCCCTGCAGGCGCCGATCTTTCTTTCACAAGTCCATGCACTGTCTGCTTCAACTCACTAAGTTCCGATACAACCTTCGCCAAAAGATCTGCATCCCGGTCCGTCTTTCTCTTACGGCTTCTGTAACAGTACGGGTCATTGTCCTGGGAAAACCCTACTTTCCACGGCATTCTGCCTTTGCCTCGTACATGTCCTCCATGTTCAGGATTCCCGAGGGCTTTTGTCAGTGCGTCTTTCTCTCTGTTGAACGTGATCAAGCCCTGTTGAGCTTCGGTCATTGCGTCAATAAGGGCTTGGGTGGGAGCAAACGTTTTCTTCCGATGAACACACGCTCTTGTCTCCGGGTCTAGCGATCCCCCATGCCCGTACCACCACATTTTGGCTCTTTCGTCCCATCCCTCTGTACCTAGAGGGATTCCTCGCGCCCTCAGGCCGTCCTCCATCTTCTGCCACTTAGGCGCCAAAAGGCGGTATCCTCCTGGCCCCATAACATGATGGTACTGTTTCTTATCCGCATTAGCCTTATTTTTTTGATATTTCCTTGAAATGCTCCGATTTCTTTTGCCTCACAAATTCTGGCCAATCATGTTTCAGTTTCTCATGTTGTCCAGTGAAAATCGGAGTCTTGCCCTTGTTGACATATTCACGGTTTAAATTTTTCTTGAAGTTCCGGAATGCTTCAGCCATCTTCTGAAGAGCGAACTCTTTGACTAGCCTCCTCCTCTCACGTCCACCCGGAACCTCGTTACCGAATTCATCGACTTTGTTGTATTCCGGAGGTAGAATAAAATGTACCATAAGCTTTCTCCAGCAATCGTTTTTCGTTCTCTTGTCGACAAAACTGAAACCAAGACGTGCCTTCTTTGGCTCCTTCCATTCCTGGACGGTGATCGGGACGTTGTCTCTAACAATGACTCCGCATTGGTTGATAAACTTTGTGGTGTGCTGTAGGGGCTTGCCGGTTTCACCGACTAATTCGATGGTATATGTTTCTCCTGGTTTCATCGCCTTGGATTTGCCACGCTTTGTCATCCTCGATCCGGCCGAGGGCTAAAATAAGAAAGAGAATCACGCGCGTTAATGCATATGTATTCACATTTCAGTAAGTTTGTATCACGAGAGGATCAATGTATATATATATACCTCGCCGGAGGTGGTTGGTCTTTGCAATTCGAGATCGTCGTTTGTTGACGGTTGACCTCTGTCGACAATGTCCGTTCCTTCACCCTCTTGATCATCGACAATGTCTGTTTCTTCACCTTCTTGATCGTCAAGGTTCAGAAAAGAAGAGACTACATCCTCTTCTTGCTCATCTTATGGGCCCGGCACATAAGGGATCTCGTTGTTTATGATGCCCATTATATAACCTTCAGCATCCAGATCCGTAAGCGGCAAGGCTTTATTGTCCGCCATATGTCACTCCTGCATGTAGTAATAACTAATTTGTCAACATGCATGAAAATTTTTGCTTTCATTTTAGCCATTTTTGGAAAACAACAAAAACAGAAATACTTTAGAGGTCAAACTGCATGTATAAGGTTGAAAACATGTGCCAAATGTTTCACTGAACATTTTGAGGTATTAAACATAATTTTTGGATAAGTATTTAATTAGTTTTGCCATTTTCTTTTTTCTTTTCTTTTATGACCAGAACAGAAAATTGATGTTTTTTGGTCAAATTTATACAATTATTCCCAAAATAAAATACCATTGTGTATATTTTGTTAAGACAAAATTTTAGAGGTCAAGTTTGCTCAATTTGGGTTAACATAATTCAAGTTATGAATTTTGCTAGTTTAGTTTTCTGATCATTTCTATATACTTTTTATATTTTTCTGATTAATAAATAAAAGTTATTCATTTTTAAAGATTTTATCATTTTCTGTAATTTAAAAAGGAGAGGGCCCACGTGTCAGTGACTGTTTCTTTTCAGGGAATAATTCAAATAAAAACGAGGGGCTGACAGCCAGGCCCCACGCCAATGTCAGCATGACATCATCATGACGTCAGCGACGGGCTGGGGCAGCACTGTGGTGCTCGCCGGCGGCGATTCTGGCCGCGGGAGCGAGCGCGAGAGGGCTCGTTCGACTCCGTGTCGTCCCGGCGACCAGAATATGGCGGCGGGGTGACCAAATGGTGACCAAACGAGCTCTGGCGACCACCTGCGTGACGGCAAGCGGAGGCGCACGCCTCCTCAACGAACCAGAGGGGGGGAGATGGAGGGGCCCGGGAGGACCCTGGGCTCACCACGAAGCCGTTGAGGTGGACGGAGAGGCGAGGTGGCGCCAGACAATGGAGAATCGGGGGCGGCGGCCCTCTGCCGGCAGTGGAGGGTTAGGGTTTCTCCCCGTGTACTTACAGAGAGGAAGAGAGGCGAGGGAAAGCGAGCGAGGGGAGAGGGAGAAGGTGCAACCACACGCGGGGTCTAAGTAGCCGCGACGGCGAAGAAGGGCGCGTGCAACGGCGACGGCGTGGTCCTCTCTCTGTCTCTGCGGCGCGTTTGGTCTCCTTAGAACTTTTTCGCGGCGCGGAGAATATATCGGGCCAGCCTTTAGTCCTGGTTGGGGACACCAACCGCGACTAAAGGTCCCCTCCGGGTACCCTCCGCGGGCCTTTAGTCGCGGTTCGTGTCCCCAACCGGGACTAAAGGGGTACCTTTAGTCGCGGTTGGTGTCACGAACCGCGACTAAAGGTTTTTTCGCGGCGTTTTCGATCCCGCGTGGAAAGAGCCTTTAGTCGCGGGTAGTGTCACGAACCGCGACTAAAGGTGATTTTCCAAAATACTTTTCGTTTTAAAATATTAAAAATACAAATAATATGTCAAACAATTCAGAAAAATAAAACTAATTCATTTAAAAATATTAAAAATACAAATAATATATCAAAAAAATTAGAAAAATAAAAATAATTCATTTTAAAATCTTAAAAATACAAATAATATGTCAAAAAATTCAGAAAAATAAAACTAATTCATTTTAAAATGATTTTCGATAGATAAACAAGGCACAATACACATAATGGCAAGACTGGATCTAAATCTAAACGGAGAGCATAGATCTAAATAAACAAGGCAGTACATAATGGCCAGAGTGCATCGATCTACTAGCTAGTCATACTCTTGCCTAGGCCTATAATACTCCGACTCGTAGTCGTCGTAGTCGCCGCCGTCGTCGTCACTATCGTCGGACGGTGCTCTGGACTCCCTCGGAGGATCACGACTCCAGGACTGGGCGTGAGGGTAGCGCAGGCGGGGGTTATCGCCAGCCCAGATGTAGTTCATGACGCTCTGAAGAGTCCGTCCGCCGCCCCACCACAGCCGACGACCGGCCTTGTTGAAGTTCGAAGGAGGCGGGCCGTTCTCCTCGTACCTGGCGAGCGCACTCTCACGCCGATTAATGAAGAAGGCGTCCCAAGTAGGGCGGTAGTCAGGATTCCAACTGGGATTCCTCCGCTGCTCCGGCGTGAGCTCGTGGTAGTAGTGGTTCGTGACGGCCGCCCGACGCGCCACACCTTGAGGAAGAGGAGGGACCGGCACTCCTCCGGCGCTCAGCATCCAACCGGCGGGAACGCTGTAGCCGGGCGGGCAGGGGTAGTTAGAGACGGAAAGAGCCTCCGCCTGGATGAAGGTTAGAGTGGGTACGGTAAAAGCCATGAGAGAGTGGTGAGTTTGTATGTGTTTATGCCAATGGTGTGGCAATGCATACATATATATAGCGAGAAGAAAACATATCCCTTTAGTCCCGGTTGGGGACACCAACCGGGACTAAATGGTTCGTGTTTCGTTGGACCAATCAGATAGAATATATGGATCGTGTGTTTCTTTCAAGCGCTTGTGAGTCGTTGGATCCGGGGTGTGTTTCTTTCGAGCTATTGTGAGCCGTTCGATCAGGGCTACTGTGTGTTTCTTTTGAGCTGTTGTGAGCCGTTGGATCAGGGTGTTTCTTAACCGTTGGATCAAAACCCTAGCACAACACTTTGTGAGCCAGAGGACCCTATATATAGCCCACCTTCATACACCGGTCAGTTCATCGACCAAATACAAGACATCCGGATTCGCCATCATACGTCCTGCCGTGCATTTGGTATGCATATATGCACCGAGTAGCCACGGTGGGGCTGTATGATGGCGATACCGATTGTTTTGTTCTACATCCCCCTTTAAGGTTTGATACATCATATATTCAGTTCATCGAGCAAATACAAAACATCCGGATTCGCCATCATACGTCCTGCCGTGCATTTGGTATGCATATTGCACCCAGTAGCCACGGTAGGGCTGTATGATGGTGATACCGATTGTTTTGTTCTACACCCAATCTTTAACACATCAATCCATGCTTGGGTCAGTGTTCACTTTGAGCTCGGAGTGGGTAGTAATGTGCAACTATTTGCTTGGTTGTGTTAGGGTGGCGCGTGGCGCGGGAGTTGTGACGCGTGGCCAGGAGGGGGCGGTATAAACTGCCGCGCCTCGAGCGCGTCTTCTACTCTCCACGCGCCCACTCCTCTCCATGCACCGTCGTGCTTCCACCATGCCTCCGAGGAGGAACAGCACCACCGGCTTCCGCGGCGTCCGAGCACGGCAGAACGGAATGTTCAGCGCAGATATCCGCTGGGGGGACGACCTCATCCCCCTCGGCTCCTTTGCAACGGCGGCGGAGGCCGCCCGCGCCTGGGACGCGGCGGCCTGGCGCCTCAACCGCCCGCGTTCGCTGATGAACTTCAACGACTGCCACACCGTCTGGGAAGCGGAGGCCAGGGCGCCGAAGCCGCAGATCGTCACTGCCGCCGACCACCTCCACCTCCGCCACCACGCGTTTCAGGGCCTAGTCGACGCCAGGGACGACCGCGTCGTCCGCGAGTATTACCGGAACAACCCGGGGGAGGAGAGCGCCGACGAGGAGCTCTGGCAGACCCGCGCGGCTGAGCGGGCGGAGCGCCGCCTCGAACATGACCTCGCGTTAGATGCCGCTCGGGAGGCGAGGGCGAAGGCGCTGCAAGAGCTTCGTCGGGCCGACCACGCCGGCGAAGTCTGGGCCTCCGACGATCCGAGGTGGGGGCCTATCTCGGACATACCATCATGCACCTCCGACGACGACGAGGAGGTCACCGACGAGTTCGGCGACGACGATGACCCGGAGGAGGTCACCGACGAGTTTCCCGACGACGACGACGAGGAGTAGTGTTCGTCTGTTTTCTGTTTTTAATAAACGAATTTGTATTCCTGCAACACTGCGGCGCGCTAGCGCGTCTGTTTTCTGTTTTTAATAAAAATTATGAAATTAGATATTTTATCTCACAAGGTTTTGAGACATTTAAGTAACCTTCTATTTTCCATGTTTTCCACTCGTTTTCTCAAATATTTTGCAAAGGAGTTAGTCTTAAACACATCAGAGATAATATAATTCACATGATCCATTCAACAAAGTTTGGTACAATAAATTATTACACATTAATTCTTCCCTTGTGTCCCTGCTTTCTTACGATTGTGCCGTATCCATGGTGCATCCTCATCATTTAACTTAATGCTTGGGTCAGTGTTCACTTTGAAGGGCGGAATTTCACCAAACATATTGTAATCTTCTGACATGTCTGTCTTGTCCTCCACTCCCACGATGTTTCTTTTCCCTGAAAGAACAATGTGGCGCTTTGGATCATCGCATGATGTACTAATCGTTTTCTTATCTTTCCGTTTTCTCGGTTTGATACTCATGTCCTTCAAATAGAAAACCTGAGCGACATCTTTGGCTAGGACGAATGGTTCGTCAAGGTAACCAAGATTGTTGAAATCCACCATTGTCATCCGTATTGCTCGTCCACCTTTACCCCACCTCCTGTTAGCTTGAACCATTTGCACCGGAACAAAGGGACCTTAAAGTAGGGTCCATAGTCAAGTTCCCATATCTCCTCTATGTAACCATAATATGTGACCTTTTGCCCATTCTCGGTTGCTGCATCAAAGCGGACACCACTGTTTTTGTTGGTGCTCTTTTTATCTTGGGAGATCGTGTAAAATGTATTCCCATTAATCTCGTACCTTTGGAAAGTCGTTATAGTCGAAGATGGTGTCTTGGCCAACATGTACAGCTGATCTCCAACATCATTGTCATTCATTAAATGTTTTCGCAACCAACTGCCGAAAGTCTCCATGTGGCCTTTCTAATCCATGATTCATGCTTCCCCGGGTTGTCCGAGCGTAAAATATTCTTGTGTTGCTCGAAGTACGGAGCCACCAAGCTCGAATTTTGCAGAACTGTGTGGTGTGCTTCAGTCATAGAATGACCGTCCATACATATCGTTGATTTCCTTCCGATCGTGCCTTTTCCACTTAGTCTCCCCTCGTGCCGCGATTGAGGAATACCAATCGGCTTAAGGTCAGGAACATAGTCAATACAGAACTCAATTACCTCCTCATTTCCATAGCCCTTTACGATGCTTCCTTCTGGCCTAGCACGGTTACGAACATATTTCTTTAATACTCCCATAAACCTCTCAAAGGGGAACATATTGTGTAGAAATACAGGACCGAGAATGGAAATCTCTTCGACTAGGTGGACCAGGAGGTGTGTCATAATATTGAAGAAGGATGGTGGAAACACCAACTCGAAACTGACAAGACATTGGACCACATCGTTCTGTAACCGTGGTAGATCTTCTGGACTGATTACCTTCTGAGAGATTGCATTGAGGAATGCACATAGCTTCACAATGGCTACTCGAACATTTTCCGGTAGGAGCCCCCTCAAAGCAATCGGAAGCAATTGCGTCATAATCACGTGGCAGTCGTGAGACTTCAGGTTTTGGAACTTTTTGTCTGCCATGTTTATTATTCCCTTTATATTCGACGAGAAGCCAGAAGGGACCTTCATACTGCTCAGGCATTCAAAAATGACCTTCTCTTCTTTGGTAAGAGCGTAGCTGGCACGACCTTGAAACCATTCCGGATGCCGGTCATCTGGGTCTTTCAAAAGTTGCTGGTCCTGCCGTGCTTCCTTTGTATCATTTGTCTTCCATACATGCCCAAGAAGCTTAGCAGGTTCACGAAAATATTCTCCGTAACATGCATCACGTCGATTGCAGAGCGGACATCTAGGACTTTCCAATACTGTAGCTCCCAAAATATCGATTTCTTCTTCCACATGGGTACGTGCCCGTCAACTCCCAGCGGAACTGATTGTCCGCCAGGACCCTTTATAAAGATGACTTTCAAATCCTTGACCATATCAAATATCTCAGCACCAGTACGTTCCGCAGGCTTCGGCCGGTGATCTGCCTTGCCGTTGAAATGTTTGCCTTTCTTTCTTACGTTATGATTTCGGGGATAAATCGACGATGACCCAGGTACACGTTCTTCCTACAGTTATCCAAAAATACACTTTCAGTCTCATGTAAGCAGTGCGTGCATGCTTTTTATCCCTTATTTGACTGTCCCGAAAGGTTACTGAGAGCAGGCCAATCGTTGATGGTTACAAAAAGCAATGCTCGTAGGTCAAATTCCTCTTCTTTGTGCTCATCCCACACACGTACACCAGGTCTGCCCCACAACTGTAAAGTTCATCAACTAATGGCATTAGGTACACATCGATGTCGTTGCCGGGTTGCTTCGGACCTTGGATGAGCACTGGCATCATAATTGTACTTCCTCTTCATGCACAACCAAGGAGGAAGGTTGTAGATGCATAGAGTCACGGGCTAGGTGCTATGGCTGGAGCTCTGCTCGCCAAAGGATTCATGCCATCAGTACTTAGACCAAATCTTATGTTCCTTGCGTCAGCTGCAAAATCTTTGAACTCTCTGTCCATCTTTCTCCATTGCGTTCCATCAGCGCGGTGTCTCAACTCCCCGTCGGACTTACGGTCCTCTTTGTGCCATCGCACCAACTTGGCATGCTCTTTGTTCCTGAACAGACGTTTCAACCGAGGTATTATAGGAGCATACCACATCACCTTGGCGGGAAACCTCTTCCTGGGTTTCTCGCCCTCAACATCGTCACCAGGGTCATCGCCTCTGATCTTATAAGGCAATGCAGTGCATACAGGGGCATTCATTCAAATTCTCGTATTCACCGCGGTAGAGGATGCAGTCGTTAATGCATGCATGTATCTTCAGAACCTCTAAACCTAGAGGGCAGACAACCTTCTTTGCTTCGTACGTACTGGCGGGCAACTCGTTATTCTTCGGAAACATATTCTTCAACATTTTCAGCAAATTTTCAAATGATGAGTCAGCTACACCTTCCCGTGCCTTCCATTTCAGCAAATCCAGTGTGCAACCCAGCTTTTTCAGACCATTATCGAACCTGGGTACATCGACTTCGTGTGATCCTCTAACATGTGATCCAAATT
Organism: Alopecurus myosuroides; assembly: GCA_028641055.1. NCBI lineage: Eukaryota > Viridiplantae > Streptophyta > Magnoliopsida > Poales > Poaceae > Alopecurus > Alopecurus myosuroides. The sequence continues at coordinate 155,235,422 of CM054059.1, forward strand.
CTCCCTCTCCTTGTCAGTTTCGCAGCGTCTCCGTGCATCAGCAATGGTCCGACCAAGATCATCAGCGGGCTCATCATGTGCCTCTTCTTCACCTTCACCAAACCATTCCCCACCTTCAGCATCATCCTCCATGAAAGTATCACCGAAAGCCTCATGATAGTTGACATCGATATCATCCCCTTCTTCATCTTCTTCCATTCTAACCCCTCTTTCTCCATGCTTGGTCCAACAATTATAGCTTGGCATGAAACCGTGCCGAAGCAGGTGCATGTGAACGAATCTTGAGAAGGAGTAACCCTTCTGATTCTTACATTCAGCACATGGACAGATAATAAAACCTCGGTGCTTGTTCGCATTTGCCACTACGAGGAAATCTTTCAAACCCGTAGTGAACTCGCCGGAGAGTCGGTTACCATACATCCATTGCCGATTCATCTGCATTATTATTATATAAAGTATATAATTAATCGTCATGCATTTGTTTAAACTAACTAGCTAGAAATAATACAAATCATGAAAGGTTCAAGTTGCTAACCGCGATCGCGGAGGAAAAATAAATGACAAAGCTCAAGTGTGGCTCGGACACTTCATATCATGTGTGTTTCATGCTCTCGGGCATTTCATCGAACACCTTGTGTGCATAGGAGGAACCAAAAGCAAACCCACCACCCCCTTGTGAACCAAAAGCATAGAAGTGGAACCAAATGTGGCTAAGTGCAGTGAGCTGAGTCCTATATAGGGATGGGCCTTTAGTCCCGGTTGGCCTGGCCAACCGCGACTAAAGGCCTTCGGGCCAGCCTGAGGACCTTTAGTCCCGGTTGGCCAGGCCAACCGCGACTAAAGCCCCTCCCGTCCGCCAGCTGTGGACCGAGCGCGCTGGGCCCAGACAGTTGGTCGCGGGTCTCCTTCCGAACCGCGACTAAAGACCCCTTTGGTCGCGGTTCGATTATTTTGGGGACTAATGGGGGGCGTATGGAAGGCCTATTTTCTACCAGTGTAGGCTATAGCATCTATATATATGTAAGAGGGGCTACTACTAGTCTTCAAATATGTTCATTATATTATATTAATAAACTATTTCTAGTTCTTCGAATATGTAAACTAGTTCTTCGAACAGTTTTTTTGAGCCACATCTCTCTTTGCTTATAAACGACAATAATATTGTTTCCCGCTGTAATGCAGACCCTCATTCAATGTGACTCAATTAGTAGACCTACAGTCGCATTGCACACGATAGGCCCAGGAAAAATTCACTGTTTATGTTTTGCACATTGTGAAATATTGCACACTTTTATATAATATTAATCCATGTGCAAAAAAAATTCCTACGACTGTCATCCAAACATTGCACACGGCTAGATTTTCTATGATAAGCGATCGTGGATATAACACACGGAAGCACAATCCACGTTTCTCTTGGGAAGGCAATTCATGTTTCTCTATTCTTTGCGTGGAGGCACGGATGGCGACGCCTGAGGCGACGCTTGAGGTCAGTCACTGTGAGGTACCGCGGCCGTCGCAGGGGTCGAAGCTGCGAAGGTTACCGTCTCCGATAGGTGGCCGGTTTTGGTGTCTCACGGAGGATGTGTCTGAACCTGATGACAACATTCAGATCGATGAGGAGAAAGGTAATGCTAATGTCTCCGATTCTCGTTACTTTAAATATTGTAAGACTCCGTCGGCCGATCCATTCTGTAATCTTGGATCAACTGGGAAGAAGGATACGAGAAGACTTGCTAAAAGGCGACGTCAACAAGAGGTTCTGAATGAATTTTGTTCGGGGGAGATTCAAGTTCCTATAACTCAGAAATTTCGTGTCCCTAAGCTTCCGATTATGGCTACATCTATCTTTGTGGAGGATGAGATTGTTGATCGAGATTGTATCAACATGAGCTATCGTAAGAGATCGGTACGATCTCCTCATCGCAGATCCGATCACCACGGTTCCAAAATTATGAATTAGTCTGCTAGTATCACGGTCGGCAATAAACAAGCAATATCTTTCAAGGCTAAAAGCCCGTTTTGTGTGGGCCAGCATATCGAAGAGGTTTTTGTGTGCAAAGGGTCAGAATTATATATGGCAGGCCTAGGGCTGAGGCGTATTTTCGGTTCCTTCTGGTCCTGTGCGTTGCAGCCGCCGCTCTCTCCAATGGCTTATCGTGGTGGAGGACGTGGAAGCTGGGAGAACTACGGTGGAGGCCATGGATGCGGGGACTATGCTGGTTTCAACCATGGGTATGGAGAAGGTAATGGCAGGTTCTCGAACTTTGAAGAGGGAGGACCGAGCGGGACTGCTGGATCGGCAGAGGGTCGTTCTTTTGATCATGGAGCCCCTTTCCATGCTGGCTCAGGTTTCGGCCATCGTGGACGTCGGGGGGGAGGGGGGTCACACTGACGGTGGTAGAGGGAGACGTTCTTTTGATGCACGTGGTCATGGTGATCATGGATTCCATGATTGTGGAAACAACTTTGGGAACAACTACAACCCTAGCTATGGTCGTGGTGACTACGGCAGTGGCTTTGCAGTACGAGCATCACGGCGTTCGTGGCTGCTATGGTGATACCCTTCATGGCGGAAGAATTAACAACGTCGTTGTGCAGCCGGAGGTGCAACCTCCTCTTGTTGTGCAGCAGCCACAGGTTTCTTCCTCGATGGCGTAGGGGACACTGCCGATTGCTACCCCTGCCACTGCAGTCCCCTCCTCTCGCTGTTTCGGTGCAACCGGTGGTTCCTAGTACTGGAGTGACAACGGCTTTGCCTTCTGTTAGTGTTGCAGTTGTGTCTGAACCTGCCTCTCGGGTTGCTGCGGTGCGTCTAGATCAAGGCCGTGAAATTCTGTCGGCCGCTGCTCTTGCTAATGCTATTTCTAATGTGGCTCCGAGAAAATCCAAGAAGTGTTATCGTTGTGGGCAACCTGGGCACCGTTTGAAGGCTTGCATAGTGGATATTTGTGAGATTTGCGAGGGTCCAGCTCATGGAGATAGGAGGTGTCATTTGTTGACAGCCCCAAAGCCCCAAATCTTGGTGTGTGGCTACGGACACGGGGAATTGATTTTGTTTAAGTTTCCTTGTACTTAATCCTATAAGCCGAAGATGGAGAATCACCGTCTAGCCTCTATCGTGGTGTCAGGGGGAAATGACTATTCCTGGGATTACTAGACAGCTGCAGAGATTGGTTCCTTCGGAGAACTTTGTGTGGAATGTCATTAGGATGGGGCATCATGTCTTGCAGGTTGAGTTTCCTAATATCACAGAATTGGAGAGGCTTAATGTTTTCGGGAGATGCGTTGTTCCTAATAGTTCATGTGAGATTACCATTGATAGTTGGACTCAGGTACCTCAGCCTACTAGTTCGTTACCAGAAGTATGGCTACGGGTGGAGGGGATTCCGAGTCCCCACATTGGTGATTACTTGGCTCTATGGGTTGTTGGGGATATGTTTGGCATGACTCTCGAGATTGATATGCCCTTTACAAGGAAGCATGCTATTCTTCCTATTAGAATTGGGTGTATTAACCACAAGAAGATTCCTAATCGCTTCCAGATGTTTATTAGGGATGGGTTCTATAGGCTCTTTTCAAGGTGGAGGGCAGTGAACAACCACTTTCGGATGATGTGGATATGGTTGGAGATGGGGGAAAATGACAATGACAACGATGATGACTCAGATGGTTTGGGAGATGACTTTCAAGAAAAGGTGAATGAATTGACTAGCAAAGCTAAGGTTATGGCGCAGGTTACCACCTCAGAGCAGGTTTCTGTTGCACCCCAAGGTGGCGGGACTGAAAATTCTAAGAACACAATGGTTAAAGTTGGGGTTTTATTTTCCCCTTCGGTTCGGCAGTCTTTTGACCGTGCACGTAGAGAGATTTCGGAATTATTCTCATCCTCTATTAGCTGGCCGGTATCTAGCCTTCATGCTGCTGTCTTAGTGCCACAAGGTTCCGCGTGGAAGGAGGAAACAGAGGAGGTTTCGGTCGGGGCAGCATGGGCAGTCTCAAGTGTTGTCATGGCAGAGAAGATTGTTTCTGTTGCCGGCGCGGGTGTTGCTGCTGTTCCCTCGGTGCAGGCTGATGAGGCCACTATTTCGGTTTCGTCTGCTGCTGTTAGAGCGGATGTGCAGCAAACTGGTTCCTCTTTGGAGCGTGTCAGCTCGATGGAGGCCATGCATTCGGATGTTTGGGCTAATGTGGAGAGTCCGAGCTCTGCTAAGGGCATAGCAATCTTGTCACCGGTGGCTAACATCGAGGTGGTTCAGAAGGTGTGTATGATGCGATGGATGTTTGGTCTCTGGAGATTTGTTCTCCTATTCGTCTGTCTCTGTGTGGTTTGGTTGGGAGGAAACAGTTCCAGCCCTGATGTGTGTGATGTGGATGGCAGCTCGTAGCTAGTCACACCCATATTTCCTTTTGGGGATGCAAATTTATCAGAGGACAGGAGACTTCTAGGATGGCGATTATGGACTTCGGTGGGATACTGGATGCAGATGCTTCGGGCGTGCGTTCGAGTGATCGTATTTGCGCTCAGCATAATGCGGATGACACTCAGATGGAGAGGGCTATGATGCTGGCTGCTAGGAGGGACTCCTGTGCAGGTATGAATTTAAATAAGAGTCTTTCGCTCTTGCCTTTTCTGATAATGATATTGTTGATAGAGCTGCTAGTTTGGGGGTATCTTTGGGCTCTTCTCACGCTAAGGTTGTTGATATCAGCGAGGTTGATTAAAGATGCTGATATGAGTAGAACAATATCTATGTTACAAAATAACTTGGACAATAATTATGCTAGTGTACCACGTAGTTTAATTCTTAATAAAACGGCTAATCTAACTGAGGATCTTGTTGAAGATGAACTTGTGTTCATGAGTTTGTCTCCAATTTATTTAGTGGTCAATTCGGAGAAAAAAAAAGAAAACTAGGAAGAAAAAGGATTATTCCTTGACTAATAAACATAGAAGTGTGAGGATTAATCGTAAAATACAATATCAAAATGCATAATTTGTGTGGTTTGTTTTGGAATAGCGAGGGTTTTGGGGGACCCGGGTAAGCATTTTTTTTCAGGAAAGTATTTGTGAAAGAAAGTTAGACTTTGTGCTTTCTTAGGGACTAGTAGATCAATTTTGCATCTCCCTTTCTTAATCATCAAGCTTCGGCTTAGACTTTGTGCGGTTGTTTTTCACCACCAGAGGTAGATCCGGGGGAATTCTAATCGGTTTTAACTCCTTATTTATTGAGGTTAAAAAGGTGGACGTAGGTGATTTTTGTGTTAAGTTGTATGTCAAGTCTAAGAGTGATAGTTTCGAATGGGATTCTAATTTCAGTTTATGGTGCTGCTCAAGATGATTTAAAACCTCAGTTCTTATCAGAGCTCGTTCGTATATGTGAAAATGAACCATTACCTTTGTTGGTGGGTGAGGACTTTATATATAATACGAAAGCCTGAAGAAAAGAACAACGCTAACTATAACCGAGATGGGCCAGTCATGTTCAATGTTATTATTCATAGTTTAGAATTTGAAGGAGATTGATATATTAGGCTAGACAATATACTTGGGCTAGTAGGAGACCGACTCCAACCTTTGAAAAATTAGATAGAATCCTTTCTTCTGTAGATTGGGAACACTAAGTTTCCTTTGGCTACTGTCCAAGCTTTGACTAGGACTGGTTCGGATCACACCGCCCCTCTTGGTGGATTTTGGGCTCGAGATCATGTGGGTAACAAAGCGCGTTTTTCTTTTGAGCTTTCGTGGCTACGTTTGGACGGTTTTTTATGATACGATTGCAGCAGAATGGGCTGCGGTTGTCAAAGGTAATTCGGCTATAGAGGTTTGGCAGAATAAAAATTAGACACCTAAGACGTTTCCTTAAGGGTTGGCTAGAATCAAAATGGTATTTATTGAAAAGAAAGAGATAGGTTGCTTAAGATAACTGATGATCTGATTCTTAAGGCCGAAATATCCCTCTCTCGTCGGCAGAAAGGGGATATGTTGACGAGATGCTAATGATCGTTTGTGCTCTCTTCGGAGAGATAAAGACACTAAATGGTCACAAAGGGCTAAGGTAAAACATATACAGGAGGGGGAGATAATACTAAGTATTTTCATCTTATTGCAAATGGCAAGCACGGAAAGAAAATGATTTTTCGGTTAGAGCAGGACCAGGGGACGATTGTTGAGAAGAGAACTTAAAAACCTACATCTCTGAATATTATAAGAAACTTTTTGGGGTGTCAGTTCCCAATACTATTTTGTTAGATGACTCTCTCACTCATGATATAATGTAGTAATCTCAGGAAGAAAACGATATTCTAACATCTGATTTCTTAGTGAAAAGAAGTGTTTTGAGGCCATTTCGCAAATGGATTTAAATAAAGCTCCAGGACCAGATGGGTTCCCTGCTGAGTTCTATCAAACCTTTTGGGAGGTTATTAAGAATGATCATATGGCCACGTTTTGCTCTGTTGAACAAGGCAAAGTTCAGTTGTTTTTTATAACTGAACTTTGGAGAGTGATTACCTTGCTTTCAAAAGAAAGATAATGCGGTGCCAATTTAGCAATATAGACCTATTTGTCTTCTCAATGTAGTTTTTAAAATTATTCACAAAGGTGGGTACTAATCGTATTACCCAGACTGTGCAAAATGTGGTTAGACCTTCTTAGTCGGCTTCATGCCTGGGGAGAAACATCTTGGAAGGAGTGGTAATCCTTCACGAGACCATCCATGAACTAAGAAGAAGAAGATGGATGGGGTTATTTTTAAGTTTGACTTTGAAAAGGCATATGATAAAGTGAAGTGGCCATTTCTTCAACAGGCTTTGCGTATGAAAGGTTTTGCACCAGATGGTGCAAAATTGATTACGCAGTTTGTTCAGGGAGGAAGTGTAGGCATTCGTGTGATTGATGACATAGGTCATTATTTTCAGACGATAAAAGGTCTTAGACAAGGAGATCCCCTATCTCTTATTTTTCAATATTTTCGCTGATATGTTAGCCATTTTGATTGCTCGGGCAAAGGAGAATGGACAAATTGGAGGTATCATCCAACTTAGTAGTGTGTGGTTTGTCTATCCTGCAATATGCTGATGATACTAATCTTTTCTTAGAGCATGATCTCTCTAAGGCTCTTAAACTCAAGTTAATTTTGTGTATCTTTGAGCAATTATCGGGTCTCAAAATTAACTTTCACAAGATGAAGTTTTCTGTTTTGGAAAGCTAAGAGGTTGAGGACCACTACAATTTTTTTTTTGGTTGTGAGTCTGGTTCTTTACCTTTTAAATATTTGGGTATTCCTATTCATTATAGAAAACTAAGAATTCTGAGTGGCATCAGCGAATGTCATTTTGAAGACAAACTGGCATGTTGGAAAGGGAAGTTCTTATCCTATGGGGATCGTTTAGTTCTTGTTAACTCGCTTTTAACAAGTCTACCCATGTTTATGCTCTCTTTCATGGAGATTCCTAAGGGTATTCACAAGAGACTATATTTCTATAGATTTCGATTTTTTTTTGGAGAAGTGATGAGAACAAACGGAAATATAGATTATCCAAATGGAACATTATTTTTCGACCTAAGGATCTGGGGTGGGCTTGGTGTCGAAGTGCTTGAGCTGAAAAATAGATGTTTGCTTAGTAAGTGGTTGTTTAAGCTCCGTAATGAGGAGGGTGTTTGGCAGGAATTGCTTCAAAACAAAATATCTTTACAGCAAAACTTTAGCCCATGTTGAGGCACAACCTACTGATTCTCCCGTTGGAAAGGTCTAATGCGAGTGAAGGAAGAATTCTTTCGTAGAGATTCTTTTATACTTGGGAATGGGGGAGACAATAAGGTTTTGGGAGGATACATGGTTAGGGCCGACACCGCTTCAAAATCAGTATCGTGCAATGTAAAAATGTTTCGGTACATGATGTGTTCCACAATGGCCCTCCTCTTAATATTAGTTTTCGGAGGAACTTAGTGGGCAATTCTTGGGATGTGTGGTCGCACCTATGTTTGCGTCTGATGCATGTTTCTCTCAATTCCAAGTCAGATAGTTTTAGGTGGAACTTGACTCGGGTTGGGATGTTCTCAGTTAAGTCTATGTATGAGGATCTATGAATGGTCATACGATTTTTCTCAAAAAGTACTTATGGAAATTGAAAATCCCTGTCAAGATTTTTTTTTTTGTGGTTCTAAGATAAGAAGGTGTTGCTTACTAGTGACAATTTAGCTAAAAGAGGCTGGAAAGGTGATACGCATTGTTCTTTTTGTGGGAATGAGGAGTCAATTGATCACTTATTTATCCTATGTCCTTTTGCTAAACTTGTTTGGCGTGTGGTTTTTTGTACGTACAATATTCCTCCCCGCTCCAATGTTACAAATATGTTGGGAACTGGTTGAATGGGATTGACAGAAGACCAAAAATAGAATCCGCATTGGTGTTTCGGCTATTTGTCGGTCAATTTGGAATTGTAGGAATAATCTTGTTTTTAACAGGAAAGAAAATTTGCATGTCTGTTACCTCTATGGTGGCGCATTGGATCTAATTATGGGATTTCCTATTACCTTTGGAACTGAGGGAGCTTATGGTGGATGGATGCAAACGTCTTCTTGTGGTGGCACATGATTTTTTTTCTCCCGGCATAAGTGGCAGCATAAGAATAGACTTTCGTAGTTTGATGTAGAGGCTGGGGTACTCCTCATTTCTAAAAAAAAAAACACGGAAGCCTCCATGCGTGTGCGATTGTGGGATCTTAAGTTTCTTGATCTGTACTAGTGAATGGGCTTACGGTATTTTTTACGCAAATTTTTGGTTCCTCTATCGGAAAGTGTTTCTAGCAAAGGATAATCTCGTCAACAGAAGTTGGTTGGGTTGCAAAAAATATGTTTTTTTTGTAATGACAATGAATCGGTAGAGCACTTCTTCATTTTTGTCCTTTGTTCGCCATATTTGTAGGTTGATTTATTTTACCTTTAATATTTCCCCTTCTAGCATTGCAATTTTTTTTTGGTAATTGGTTAAGCGGTGTAAGAAAACAAAACAAAGGAGTATATTCACTAGTAGAAAACAGGGCATTGAGCCAAGCACAATGGAACCGGATGTGATACAAACCGGTTCAAAAGAGTCTGTCCCTGGGGCCCCACCCATGCAGCAAATGGCCGCAAGGCCTTTAGGACCGGTTTGTAACACAAACCGGTCCTAAAGGCCTTGCGGGTCATTTGCTGCAGGGAGGGGGGCCAGGGGCAGACCCTTTAGAACCGGTTTGTATCACAAACCGGTTCTACAGGTTTTCTCATTTTTTGCAGCTACTGCGGTCCTAAAGCCCTCCCCTAAACCCTAACATATATACCACCCCGAGCTCAGCTCATTTTTTCCAGCTCTAGCTCAACTCCATTTTTGCTCTCTCCTTCCTCTTGTGAGGTCTAATCCATCCCCATTTTTCTCCACCATTTGTCAAGATTGTTGGTACCTATCGGTCCTACGGTTAGCATCAACATTCCCTCTTCCGGCATTGCACAGTTTTGCTCGTTTTCTTGCTCATTTCATTTTTGTTGTGCTAGCTAGGTGTTTGATGAAATGCCTAAGCTAGAGAATTTGTTATTCATTAGTTATGTATACAAATTGATGCAATTTTGAGCTCAAAATTAATTATGATTTGTGGTATTTTTTAGTGTAGCGCGCCGTGTCCCCTTCCCTCACTGCCGTCGATCGCCCCATCACCGACACCACCTTGGTGAGCCTATTGTTTTTATTTACCAAAACAAATTTTGATTTGTATGATTTACGTATAAATTTACTTGTATATAATTTTCTTATTGTTGGTTATTTTTTTATATACATAGCGCCAGGGTTTTGATATCCGTCCCCGTTGGCCCCTCGTCCAGTCTATGATTCGGCTGTGGTATATATCTTTTCTCTCACTACTATTTTCATTTCCTGATTATACGACAATTACTTACGCCGACCAACTTGACATAGATATTTTTATCTAGGAGGTAGTGGAACCGGAAATTCCAATCGACCCTATTGTTGAGAAGTTATACTTAGTTGAACAAGAAAATGTTGGCTTGAAAGGAAAGATTGAAAAAAACTGAAGAAAGGTGGAAAAAACTGAAAGAGAGAAGATGACCTTGGAAAAGGTTCTTGCCGGTGTCGTCGATGGTCACAAGAGCGAGATGGACGCAATGCGCCTAAAGATTAGAAAGATTAGGAAATATGCAATTAGTAAAGAGGCTTTGTATCATTATGCCGTCGGGTCAATTGTTACCTTTGTTGCGATTTTGATCGCATTTGTTGTGTTGTTTTTAAATGCATTAATTAGAGAGAGTTTTTATGGAGGTTTCAGTGTGTTTTTTCTTTTGTATGAGAACTATTTATGTATGGTCACTATACGCTAGTTTGGTATAAACGTGTGATGAACTTTTTGTATTAATTAATTAATTTAGTCATGATGATTTAGCATTATGGTGTTGCATAATTTATATAATGCAGATGAACCGGCAATGGATGTACAGTGATCGACGTCGTCCCGAATTCCTTAATGGCATGCATAGTTTTCTCAATGTGGCTGAGAAAACAGGCAGAATGGATTTATTTTTTGTCCATGTAACAAATGCCAGAATAAGAGGAATTTCCATAACTCAAGAACCCATACCACACCCACCTGTTGCAAGAAGGCTTCATGCCCAGTTATTTTTGTTGGACCAAGCACGAAGAAAGAGGGTTGTAATGGAAGACAATGAAGAAGAAGAGGATGTGATAATTATCCTTTGTTCGGTGAACACGGTGATACTGAAATGGGGGAAGACGAGCCTTGAACTTGAGGACATTGTTGATGAGTCTGATGATGTCTTCGTCAAGTCATTCGTGAAGAACAATAAACTGCGCAAGTGAAAACGAGAGGTTGAAGTTGGAGCGATGTTAGAAGACCACAAAAAATTGTTGTACCCAAATTGCGAAGATGGCCAGAAAAAGCTGGGCACCACCCTGGAATTGCTGCAATGGAAGGCAGGGAATGGATTATCTGACAAGGGATTTGAAAATCTGCTGAAAATAATGAAGAAGATGCTTCCAAGAGATAACGTGCTGCCCTGCCGTACATACGAAGCAAAAAAAAGGTTCTCTGCCCTCTAGGATTGGAAGTGCATAAGATACATGCTAGCATCAATGACTGCAATCTCTACCGCGGTCAGCACGAGAATTAACTGCCTGCCCCGGTATGCGGTGCATTTCGGTACAAGATCAGGCGAGATGACCCTGGTGATGTTGAGGGCGACGATCGCCCCAGGAAGAGGGTTCCTGCCAAGGTGATGTGGCATGCTCCTATAATACCACGGTATGAAACGTTTGTTCCGAAACAAAGAGCATGCCAAGTTGATGCGATGGCCAAAGAAGACCGTAAGGAAGCCGATATGCTGACACACCCCCCGCCTGATGGGTCGCAGTGGAGAAACATCGACGATAAGTACGAGGACCTTTGCACGTGACGCAAGAAACTTAAGGTTTGGTCTGAGTCAGATGGCCTGAATCCGTTTGGGGAGCAGAGTAGCAGTCATAGCACCTGGCCCGTGACTCTATGTATCTATAACCTTCCTCCTTGGTTATGCATGAAGCGTAAGTTCATTATGATGCCAGTGCTTATCCCCAGGCCCGTCGCAACCTGGCAACAACATTGATGTGTACTCAGGCCACCTGGTTGTGAACTTTTAGAGTTGTGGGCTGACGAAGGTGTACGTGTGTGGGACGAGTACAAACAAGAGGAATTTGACCTACGAGGGTTGATGTTTGTAACCATCAATGATTGGCCCGCTCTTAGTAACATCTCAGGACAGTCACACACGGGATACAGCGCATGCACACACTGTTTAGGCGAGACTGAAAGTATACATATAGGCCAAGAATGTGTACCCGGGGCATCGTCGATTTCTTCAGACAGGCCTCCCGTAAGAAAGAAAGGAAAGCATTTCAAAGGCGAGGCAGATACACGGAGGAAGCCAACCCTCCCTAAAGGTACCTGATATATATGACATGGTCAAAGATATAACATTAATCTTTGGTAAGGGTCTGGCGCACAATCTGTTCCGAATGACGCCGACAACCACGTAGCCATGTGGAAGAAGAATCTATATTCTGGGAACTACCCTCTTGGAAATTCCTAGAGGTTCGCTCTGCGATCGACGTGATAGCACGTGACGAAAAAATATTTGTGTGAACCTGCTAAACTTATTGGGCGTGCATGGGAAGAAGTCGAGAGTACACCAAAAGCACGGCTGCACCACCCAACGTATGCACGACGAGACGACCAGATGATCCAGAGAATTTCAAAGGTCCTGCCAGCTACGCTCTTACCAAGGAAGAGAAGGAGATCTTTTTCCAAGTCCTGAGCAGTATCAAGGTCTCGTCTGGCTACTCGTCGAACATAAAAGGAATACTAAACCTGGAAGAGAAAAGTTCCAAAACCTAAAGTCTCATGACTGCCACGTGAACATGACCCAGTTACTTCCGATTGCATTGAGGGGGCTTCTGCCAGAAAACGTGACGAGTACCCATGTGAAGCTATGTGCATTCCTCAACGCAATTTCTCAGAAGGCATCGATCCAGCAACTCTACCAAGTTTACAGAAGGACGTGGTCCAATGTCCTTGTCAGCTTCCAGTTGGTGTTCCCACCAACCTTCTTCAATATTATGCCGCACCTCATAGTTCACCTAGTCCAAAGAGATTTCCGTTCTCGGTCTGTATTCTTACACAATATGTTCCCCTTTGAGAGGTTCATGGGAGTCTTGAAGAATTATGTTAAAAAACCGTGCTAGGCCGGAAGAAGCATGGTCAAGGCTATGGAACAGAGGGTCATTGAGTTTTGTGTTGACTTTATTCCTGACCTGAACCCGATCGGTGTCCTCAGTCGTGCCATGAGGGGAGACTGCGTGGAAAAGGCACGCTAGGAAAGAAATCAACAACATGTATGGACGAGCAATCTTTCACTCAAGCACACTACACAGTTCTAGATAATTCCAGCTTGGCGGCTCCATATATCCAGGAACACACGGATATTTTACGCTCGAAATACCCGGAGCAACCTGAAGATTTCATTGCTAAAGAACACGCGAAGACCCTTTCGGCGGTTGTTGCAAAGACGTCTCATTAATGAAAACATTGTTGAAGATGAGCTATACTTGTTGGCCAAGCAACCATCTTCGACTATATTGACCTTTAAAGGGTACGAGATAAATGGTAACACATTTTACACGGCAGACCAAGATAAAAAGAGCACCCACCAAAGACAGTGGCGTCCGGTATGATGCAAAGACGACAACGGGCAAAGGGTCACATACTATGGTTACATAGAGCAGATATGGGGAACTTGACTACGGACCTTCCTTTAAGGTCCCTTTGTTCTGGTGCAAATGGTTCGACCTGTCAGGCGTGAATGTAGACCCGAAGTACGGAATGACAACAGTGGATCAGAAGACTCTTGGGTACGACACTGTATCAATTCGTCCTAGCCATGATGTGGCTCAGGTTTTCTTTGTGAAGGACATGTCTAGCAGACCGAGAAAAAGAAAAGATAAGGAAGCGAATACATCAGACGATGACGCCAGACGCCACATAGTTCTTTAAGGAAAAATAAACATCGTGGGAGTCGAGGACCAGACAGACATGTCAGAAGATTACAATAAATTTGATGAAATTCCTCCTTCAAAGTCAAAGATGATCCAAGCATTCAGTTAAATGATGAAGATGTTCCATGGTTATTACGGCGCAATCAGAAGAAAGGCAAGAAGAAAATAGAAAACGGATCATCCCTTTAGTCCCGGCTGGGGACACCAACCGGACTTAATGGGTTAGGGTTTTACGTTTGGACCAATCATAGAATCACACGGATCGTGTGTTTTCTTTCAACCGCTTGTGAGCCGTTGGATCCGGGTGTGTTTCTTTCCAGCTGATTGTGAGCCGTACGATCAGGGCTACGGTGTGTTTCTTTCGAGCTGTTGTGAGCCGTTGGATGAGATGTTTCTTAACCGTTTGATCAAAACCCTAGCTCAAACACTTTGTGAGCCAGAGGACCCTATATATAGCCCAGCTTCATACACCGTTCAGTTCATCTCCCAAATACAAAACATCCGGATTCGCCAGCATACGCCCTGCTGTACATTTGGTATGCATATATGCACTCAGTAGCCACTGCAGGGTTGTATGCTGGCGATACGATTGTTTTGTTCTCCACCCCCCTTTAGGTTTGATACATCATATATTCAGTTTATCGAGCAAATACAAAACATCCGGATTCGCCGTCATACGTCCAGCCGTGCATTTGGTATGCATATATGCACCCAGTAGCCACGGTTGGGCTATATGTCGGCGATACCGTCAGTTTTGTTCTACACCCCCTTTAAGGTTTGATACATCATATATTCAGTTCATCGAGCAAATACAAAAACATCCGGATTCGCCGTCATACGTCAGCGTGCTTTTGGTATGCATATATGCACCCATAGCTTAGCCACGTTGGGCTGTATGACGGCGATACCGTTTGTTTTGTTCTACACCCCCCCTTTGGAAACAGAACAAAGAAGAAAAGAAATCCTGCGCCCCCCCTGTACAGGCCTTTAGTACCGGTTGACGTAACAACCGGCGCGGGAGTTCCACGCGTGGCGCGGGAGTTCACGCGTGGCGGGGAGTTGTGACGCGTGGCCAGGAGGGCGCGGTATAAACTGTCGCGCCTCGAGCGCGTCTTCTCCTCTCCACGCGCCCACTCCTCTCCACGCACCGTCGCGCTTCCACAATGCCTCCGAGGAGAAACAGCACCACCGGCTTCCGCGGCGTCCGAGCACGGCAGAACGGAATGTTCAGCGCAGATATCCGCTGGGGGGACGACCGCATCCCCTCGGCTCCTTTGCGACGGCGGCGGAGGTCGCCCGCGCCTGGGACGCGGCGGCCTGGCGCCTCAACCGCCCGCGGTCGCGATGAACTTCAACGACCTGCAACACCGTCCTGGAAAGCGGCAGGCCAGGGCTCCAAAGCCGCATATCGTCACTGCCCGCCGACCACCTCCAACTCCGCCACCGCGCGTTTCCAGGGCCTAGTCGACGCCATGGAATACCCGCGTCATCCGCCGAGTATTACCGGAACAACCCGGGGGAGGAGAGCGCCGACGAGGAGTTCTGGCAGACCCCGCGCGGCTGAGCGGGCGGAGCGCCGCCTCGAACGCCACCTCGCGTTAGATGCCCGCTCGGGAGGCGAGGACGAATGCGCTGCAAGGCTTCGTCGGGCCGACCACGCCGGCGAAGTCTGGGCCTCCGACGATCCGAGGTGGGGGCCTATCTCGGACATACCATCATGCACCCCGACGACGACGAGGATTTCAGCAACGATGGCGGCTCCGTACTTTTCCTTGGAAAATTTCTCCGTCCCTTGTTTAGGTCAGGAGTATATGTAGGCAAATAGGCGATGCGAGGAGGTAGAAGGTCCCCACACTCGGGTGCCATGCGTGGGCTTAGGCGGACCCCATGGCCCAGACCCCGTATGCATGCGTGCCAGCCCCCCTCCGGCTAATTTTTGGCAACCTTCCTCTTCGTGGGTATTTAGGCTCCTAGATTTTTGTGGATTTTTCTGAATTTTTTTCTAAAATTCAAAAACGAAAAAAATAAGAACTCACACATGACATCTTATTAAAAGGTTAGACCCAAGAAAATTCTATAAGCGGTATTAAATAACAGTAGAAACATGTAGCAATGATAGAAAAGTAACATGCAACAATAAAGAGAAAAATTATAGATACAGTTTGAATGTATCACCCTTCAAAGGAAGGTGCCCATTTCTCTACTCCATTTGTTCACAATTGTTGGTGTAGATGTTTCTTTTATACCAAGGAACACTTCTTTGAAGGGTAGCAACACTCATTCCAAGATGGATCACAAACAAGGATAAAGAAATATACCTACACTGGTAGAAAATAGGCCTATAGTCCCGGTTCGCCAGGGCCAGTAGTCCCCGGCCGCGCAACCGGGACTAGCTCTGGCGCGACTAAAGACCCCCCCCCCCCCCTATGGGTCGCGCCGCTTACGAACCGCGGCTAAAGGGCCCGACCACGTGGGCGGGTGGCCGGAGCCGGGGGTCGGAGGACCTTTAGTCCGGTTGGCCACATGAACCGGACTAAACTTTATTTCGTTTATTTCCTTAATTCATTTGGGTTTCTAATTATTTTTCACACCAATTTTTCTCCTCCCTTTTTTCTCTCCCTTTTTCTCACTCCCTTTTTTTTTTCACTTCCTTTTTTTTCAGAATTTGTATTATTTGCTAGTGTCTAACTACAATTATCTCTAGTCAAATTACTTACTCGTGGTCAAACTTTCCGCTCGGTCACCCATCCTCCAATACTCTAGCACTAGCACGCTTAACTTCTCCGAGTTTCATCCCGTCTCGCATCCAAGTGTTTCGCACGCATGTATGTGATAGTAGTATATATCAATCTTATTAAACATGTTGGACCGATGCCACATTTCTTTATTGTTTGAATTTCAAATAAATCTTTTAATAAACAAAACTAATGATATAATTAATAATTTTGAATAAATAAATAAACATTAACGTTTTAATTTGTATTATTTCTAAAAATACTATTAATATATCAAAATATTCAGAAAATAAATCTAATTCATTTTTAAATCTTAAAAATACAAATAATATATCAAAAAATTAAGAAAAAATAATACTAATTCATTTTAAAATCTTAAAAATATATAATTAAAAATACTAATTCATTTTAAAATCTAAAAAATAAAATAAATAAAAAAACTAATTCATTTTAAAATCATAAAAATACAAATAATATATCAAAAAATTAAGAAAAATAATACTAATTCATTTAAAATTAAAAAACAAATATATCAAAAAATTAAGAAATAATACTAATTCATTTTAATCTTAAAAATACAAATAATATATCAAAAATTCAGAAAATAAAACTAATTCATTACTTTCTTAATCAATCTTGTGCGGTCATTTACTTGACTATACCTATTCATGACTCCTTCCTAGAAGAAACACTAAGACTAAAACATGTGCTTCACTAATTGTGACAAACCACACGAATTCACTTTGATGATACTATGCCTCCTTATATGAGATTGCAATGAAATTATGATATGTTTAACTCCCACTATCACTAATGAGGATTTTACTGTAGAATCTATTCATGATGCCTACTGTTGATTTTCATTTTATGATCAGGGTCTTAGTTCTAGTATTGACTAGATATATGTTTTCCTGGCTTACATTAATTTTTGGTGAACAGATATATAGAAACCTGTAGTTTTTCTGTTTTGTTTTCTGATGTGTTTTTGTTTGTTTGTTTTGAAATGTGTGTTTGACATAATATAGAAATAGTATAGCTAGGAATTGATATAGAAATAATATCCATTACACTTTGCAACACTTTGCAAATTTTTCCAAGTCATTTAACTTGCAAAAATAGTTTTATGAACAATAAAAGACAAGTGAATTGAACACAATCATATCACATACATAACATAGAGTCTTACGATCACAATAACACAAACATAAGTCTCACAATACAAGCTATGCTTCAAGAGCTACATACTAATTAAGATATCCATTACATACTAAGATATCCATTACATGCATATATCGAACGCAAACATCTATAACTCCGACGAGTAGATGCGGAACAACTCGTAGGAAACGTATGCATCTATGGCTGCATCCTTGACGTTGGTCAGTCCAGTGGGTCTTCCCCCAATACCTTGATTCCTGGAGGGGAAACGAGACTTCATGTATCGTAGCCCTCGTGGATGAAGGCAGTTGCCATGGGAGCCATCCGGTCTTGGGCCCGTTCAAAATCATCAAAATGGATAAGGTTCTGAGATCAATGTAGTGATCTTCAGGTATCACAATACCCAAGCGCATCAACTTCTGACGGTCCTTGCGTGATGTCAACGCCTGCAGAAGTCATACCCCTTGTTGACAAGAAAATCAACAAGTGCCGGAGAATGCTTTGAACTACTGCAACAACAAAAATTTG
The DNA here is from genome assembly GCA_028641055.1 of Alopecurus myosuroides. Lineage (NCBI taxonomy): Eukaryota > Viridiplantae > Streptophyta > Magnoliopsida > Poales > Poaceae > Alopecurus > Alopecurus myosuroides. Next base: position 155,253,438 of record CM054059.1, read on the forward strand.
ATACGTGTTAGATCTGTTGCAACACATGTATTCTTCAGATGCAACAAACAAATCGAAGATGCAAGATTGTACGTGTGCGTTACCTTGACCATTGGAAGACCAAAACGGCCTCCTTGAACGCAATCTGGATGACGGCAACATCCCGTTGATCTGCCGTATACTCTAGATCAAGTCCGAAGAACCGGTGTTCATCGGGAGAGGAGAAATAGAGTTCGGTCAAATGCGCAAGACAACCGGGGAGCCTCTCGCAATTGTCGTGTAGCACACGTCCAGACTTGTGCCGCATGGTGTGGGCACATCATATCTCTTCCAAACTTCAGCCATGGTGCTTGGTGGAGGACGATCGAAGAGGGGTAAGAGAAGAGAAGAGAGAAGAGAAACAGAGACTCGGGTGCGCACTGTAGCAATGGCGCCCTTCTGCCCTCTCGCTCGCGAAATAAACCGCCCCCGCGGGAGGCGAGCAGTTTGTATCTTTAGTCCCGGGTGGCCAGGCCAACCGGGACTAAAGGCAGGGAGGCCAGCGGCCGGGAACCATTAGTCCGCGGGTGGCGAAGCCAACCGGAATTAAAGCCCTCCACGCGCCTCCACGCGTTTCCCAACCCACGAGGCATGACCTTCGGTCGCGGGTCTCCTCGCGACCCGGGACCTAAACCCCTTTAGTCACGGGGCCGCGAAGTTTGGAGACTAATGGGGGCGTATGGAAGGCCTTTTTTCTACCAGTGCTATATCCCTAAGATAAAAAAGGACAAAGAATTCTTTGTCCTTCTTTGAGCTCGATAATATAGGTAATGACCTTATAATATTTCAAGTTGGGTAAGCCGTTTGCATGTTTGTGCCCAAAAATCCATTAGTTCTAGGTTGTAGCATAAAACAAAAACAATGCAATAAGATTATTAGAAAACTTGCCACCAAGTCGGATGCATTGGGAGAAGGCGACATAATAGTGTTCTTCTCCATAAATAGTGAAAGTAAATTTGATTTGGATTTTAACACTTTCTTTGATACCTTCTCTTGTTTTCCCTTGTACGATGTTGCCCGATCCCCATTATAACCAAGCATAAAATGACATTTGTTGCATCAAATCACTATCCGGTCAAAAGGTAAAATAGTGACAAGATCTTAGAAAAATAAACAATATCTAGCAGTACCACCCTAGTAAACAAGGTCTAGCATATGCATAACCTTCGTTATAGGACGTGGAAGAGGAATATGGCGAGGATGAGTAGGAGGCTTGAAAGCACCTCCAGCCATTTGAACCCCGACTAGATCCAATACAAGGAGGGCCTCGCCATGGTGGAGGTCAAGACCGGACGGGCTTTACCCACGTGAGGTATCCACGACGCCTCCTCCCTTCTATGTGCACGTGAGAACGTCATCATCGAGATCTAGCAAGCGTACATGGAAGATCTAGTAGTTTCCCCTCTCCTAACCAGGTGATAAGGGTAGTTCACTATAATTAGGGGCAGAGTGCGGGGCAGCTGTCGTGTGTACGGAGATTGGACGGTTGCTGCAAGATCTATATATACACGAGACATAATAGGGTATAAATCAATAGGTCGAAACTGGGCCAAACATTTGCACACTATTCGTACAGCCAAAACTGGTGCAAACTTTAAACTTCACACATGTGTGATTTACGTAAATGTTGTGCAAGTTGAAACTTCGCACTTCGTTGATTTAAGTAAATCGTGCCCGACATGTGTCCGAAATTATTTTACTGGGGTATCCTCACCAAAGCAGGCCGGCCCTGGGGTGGTCGATGGGGGCGGCCGCACGGGGCCCAAAAATTTTGGGGCCCCTGCGTATATACGTACCATACACTAAGCATTGTATATATAGATTAAAGAAAATAAATGAAAACCAGACCCTATTCAACTATTCAGTGCCAGGTTACTACATGGGCAAACCGAAAAATAGGCCAAAACTCCCATCACGACACGGATCGATCCATCCAGGGGCGAGCTTTCAAGTTGGCTTCGCTAGTCGCCCTCGCCGCACACACGCCAGTCGCCACAATCGCTAACGACACGAACACGATTGTCGATTCCTCTATGACTCTCTCGTGTCGCTGCACCGCGCCCCCGCCTGTTGCGCACACTGTCGTCGCTGCTGGTCCTCCTCTCCTGATTCGCGATTCACATCTTTACAGTCGTCTAAGACCGAGATCCGGCGGGCATGCCGCCATACTGGTACGTCGATTAATTACTTTTAGTGATTTCTTTTGATTTTTTTGATAGATTATGCATGAATTATGCTAAGAAATAAATTTTAGGGGGTGTTCGAATTGTAAAACTCATATATCATAGTGAAATTTTGCCTCCGTGGTTTTTCCTGTAAGGGTTTTCCAGTAAAAATTTGTGTCCCATTTTTTTTGCTATCTATTTCGCTAACCTACACTATACTAAGGGGCCCTAAATTTTAGTTTCGCCCTGGGCCCCCCAATCTCAGGACCGGCCCTGCACCAAAGGATATTTTTTCATATTATCGTAGTGAAGCATTCTATAAATATTATTTTGCGTATGTTCTTCAAAATTTGACAATAGTATTTGCCACACACGATGTTTTCCTAGAAACCGTATGCAATCATTATGATAATTGGAACTTTAGCCGATCCGTTGACAGCAGTGGAACTGAATGTGGTTGATTGTCTCGAGATTTCAACGCCCTCTAATTCCAATATAATGCAGCTATCGGCGCTTCAATCATCATTGCCATCTTCTCCATTCCTCACATTTATTCCACTCTTGCACTCTCTATGCAACCGCTCTAGATTGCATCAATGGAATAGGCTAACTTCTCGTGGAACACACACGACTCATCCATTGACGACGATTCTCAGAACAAGAGCCTCCTCCTTCTCCAAGTGACTCGTTTGGTAGCGAGTCCTTTGTTTCGCCAACGCCCTGCCCCAAGGCCTCGGAAGTCCAAATGTACGGACCAAATCGTCCAGAAGCCGACTCGAGGAGCCCCCCCCCCCAGGGTGACAAGGATGAGGATAAGAGGACGAGAGTGACGACGAAGACTATATCAGCGATGAAGATAACGGCGGCGACGATGACAAAAACAACGGCGAGAAGCATCGTTGCCAGGACGATGGTCGTGCGCAAGGGCCACGTGAAGAAGAAGAAGACCTAGCACCGGTAGAAAATAGGCCTTTAGTCCCGGTTCACAAAGGCCATTATTCCGGCCGTGCAACCGGGACTAAGTATGTGCGGACTAAAGCCCCCCCCCCCCCTTTAGTCGCGCCTCTTTCGGACCGGGACTAAAGGCCCATCCACATGGGCGCTAGGAGTCCGTCGGGGCGGATGAGCTTTAGTTCCCGGTTCTCGTGGCTAACCGGGACAAAACGCCTCCTCCGCAGGGTTTAGGGTTTTAGCCCCCCCCCCCCTAAACCTGGTTTCTTTTTAATTTGTTTTGTTTTATTTCTTTATATTTATTTTGTGTTTTATTTTAATTTTGATGAAGTTTCAGTACACATATATATCTACCCTACTATATACATGCATATGAAATTTCAACAAGAAGAATTCAATAGGAATATATAATATATATTCAATCTCGGGAGACCATATACAACTTCGAACAAGTTTACATACACAATTACGATGGATGACCATACACAACTTCGAACAAGTTTCAATCTCGGAGATGCATAAGGAAAAAATCATGCTAGTTCCTCTTGAATTGGTCGTCGTCGGACGTATAGTGTTCTCCTATAGGATCGATGACATGCCTAAGGAAAAATCTTGCTAATTCCTCTTGAATTGGTCGGAAGCGAGCTTCTGGACTAAGATTCCTCCGCAAGTTATCTGTCTCCTTCCGCAAGCTATCCTCCATCTTCCTCTCAGAGGTTTCTCTCCGGATATTCTCACAAACATAGTATCCACATAGATTGGTCCCCGGTGGCTGCTTATCCACATTAACTAAGTTTCTAAATTGTCGCTGATGTTTGAATTCACGACAACTTCTCCTGAGAACCATCTCCAAACTCTACAGGGCAAAGAAAATTAAATGAACAAGGGAGTTATTAGCTACTGCATATTAGGAATTGAACAAAAGAGACCGATCGATATAGAGCACAAATGATTGAAAATAATTACTTTTGCAGCATTTTTCTCATGTCGACCCAAAGCTTTGAATCCGAATTCATAGAGTCCATGATAAAAACCGTGGAGGTGTGAAGTTCAATTTTTAGCAGAAGCCAGTGGAACCTGCGGACACGTTACATGCACAGTCATGCATAACTTATCGATTAGACATACCATGCATGGAGTAAACAAAAGAGAATGGGCACAAGAGAGAAACACTCACCCAAAATGGTAAGGAAATAGAATATGACTTTTGAGTTGACGCTTTGTAAGAAAGTTGTACAAGTCTTTCTCCACGTCTTCGGGGTGATTTTGTAACACATGTCCATTAATGATTTGTGGGTCAATGAACCCAACATCATGGATGTTTCTTATTTTGCACTCCCAAATCTTCAATCTGCATAATAGCGTATGCAACAATATAGTTAGGACAATATATATAGTGCAGGCAATGAAGAACGAGATGAGGTAGAAATAAATCACTTACAGAACGTAGCAACTCAGGATAGATTTGTCGAGCTCGCACAGATTGAACAGCTGGAACAATTCACTCATATGAACTGTTACAGAGTACCGTTTGGTGTGATGCTGCTCTGTAACATCCGCATAAACATATTGTTTGGCAGCCCATGATATGAAATTATTGTACCAACGTAGCAGATTTCGCATTTGTGGTGGTAGACTCTTTTCCTGCGTAGACTCGACGAGAGGCCCATTCGACACATATTGTAATGCTACCTCACCTCTTGGCGCATCGTCCAGGCCTAACGAGGCACGAAGAGTCAAACCCATCTCGGACGCATTTTTCATGGCACTCGCTACAGTCAATCCAATTCCTGCCGCAGCTGCTATGACCTCGGGGTCCTGTTCCGGACCGGCTTTCACTATGAGCGGGGGGATCGATTGTTTCTTTTGCATCCCGAGCTGGTCAACTTGTTTCCCTCTTTTTTTCCTTTCTTCTTTCTCCTCCTTCAATATTTCTGCTTGCCTACGAAGTTCACTTCCATAGTCGTCAGGCATATTCAGCTCGGCTTGGGACGGTTGCATCAAAAAACCCATAGCCACTTTTTTTGCCTTCAGAGTGTATACTTCCTTGGGCTTAGGCTCCTTTCTAGCATTCTGATTGGCCTTCTATTTCTCATAATCAGCATGGGCGGCCAATTTGGTTTCAGCTTCACTCAGTTCCCAAGGCCTTGGGGGGATAGGCTTCAGTGATGGCTCCGGTACCCGTGTGGTCTTAGGTACATAAGGCTCCGGGTTAATATTCCAGGAGCGGGTTTCCTTGTTGTCCGCTTGCTTCTTCTTCTTCGCCGGAGGAGGAATGGGGGGCGGCGGCTGCTTACCCGCCGGAAAAGAAATGGGGGGCGGCGGCTGCTTACCCGCCGGAGGAGGATTGGGGGGCGGCGGCTTGCTTACCCGCTGGAGATTGTGGATCGAGGAACGGCGGAGAATGGCATGAAGGAGGTGTAGGTGAACCACCACCACCGCCACCACCACCACCACCACCACCACCATCGGAGGGGGGTGGACTTGGTAGCCTTGGCGCCTCACCTGGAAACACTATGTACTTCTTTTTCCATAGAATGAACTGACGCTTGACATCTCCATGTCTTCTCTCCCCTTCGGGTGTAGCTATGTCAATCTTCAGGTCCTCAAACACTTGGACTATGTCTTCCACCGTGACACGAGCATAGCCATATGGAATGGGGTTGTTGTGGTGGAGTGCTCCAGGTGTACAGGGTAAAGCACTGCCGGTAGCTACCTTCGTCGAAATGTTCCCCACGGGATAATGCAGATCACATTCTTTCATTTCCTTTACATCATCCACGGGGTAGTGAGGCTCCGATGCACGAATATCCATCATCAGTGCATTAGCACCTGCAGGCGGGGCCTCCGTGGAAGCCACGCTTCTTCTCCGCTGCTGCTGGCTTCCGAGATCTGCTGCATGATCTTCATGCGGCCCTGCAGGCGCCGATCTTTCTTTCACAAGTCCATGCACTGTCTGCTTCAACTCACTAAGTTCCGATACAACCTTCGCCAAAAGATCTGCATCCCGGTCCGTCTTTCTCTTACGGCTTCTGTAACAGTACGGGTCATTGTCCTGGGAAAACCCTACTTTCCACGGCATTCTGCCTTTGCCTCGTACATGTCCTCCATGTTCAGGATTCCCGAGGGCTTTTGTCAGTGCGTCTTTCTCTCTGTTGAACGTGATCAAGCCCTGTTGAGCTTCGGTCATTGCGTCAATAAGGGCTTGGGTGGGAGCAAACGTTTTCTTCCGATGAACACACGCTCTTGTCTCCGGGTCTAGCGATCCCCCATGCCCGTACCACCACATTTTGGCTCTTTCGTCCCATCCCTCTGTACCTAGAGGGATTCCTCGCGCCCTCAGGCCGTCCTCCATCTTCTGCCACTTAGGCGCCAAAAGGCGGTATCCTCCTGGCCCCATAACATGATGGTACTGTTTCTTATCCGCATTAGCCTTATTTTTTTGATATTTCCTTGAAATGCTCCGATTTCTTTTGCCTCACAAATTCTGGCCAATCATGTTTCAGTTTCTCATGTTGTCCAGTGAAAATCGGAGTCTTGCCCTTGTTGACATATTCACGGTTTAAATTTTTCTTGAAGTTCCGGAATGCTTCAGCCATCTTCTGAAGAGCGAACTCTTTGACTAGCCTCCTCCTCTCACGTCCACCCGGAACCTCGTTACCGAATTCATCGACTTTGTTGTATTCCGGAGGTAGAATAAAATGTACCATAAGCTTTCTCCAGCAATCGTTTTTCGTTCTCTTGTCGACAAAACTGAAACCAAGACGTGCCTTCTTTGGCTCCTTCCATTCCTGGACGGTGATCGGGACGTTGTCTCTAACAATGACTCCGCATTGGTTGATAAACTTTGTGGTGTGCTGTAGGGGCTTGCCGGTTTCACCGACTAATTCGATGGTATATGTTTCTCCTGGTTTCATCGCCTTGGATTTGCCACGCTTTGTCATCCTCGATCCGGCCGAGGGCTAAAATAAGAAAGAGAATCACGCGCGTTAATGCATATGTATTCACATTTCAGTAAGTTTGTATCACGAGAGGATCAATGTATATATATATACCTCGCCGGAGGTGGTTGGTCTTTGCAATTCGAGATCGTCGTTTGTTGACGGTTGACCTCTGTCGACAATGTCCGTTCCTTCACCCTCTTGATCATCGACAATGTCTGTTTCTTCACCTTCTTGATCGTCAAGGTTCAGAAAAGAAGAGACTACATCCTCTTCTTGCTCATCTTATGGGCCCGGCACATAAGGGATCTCGTTGTTTATGATGCCCATTATATAACCTTCAGCATCCAGATCCGTAAGCGGCAAGGCTTTATTGTCCGCCATATGTCACTCCTGCATGTAGTAATAACTAATTTGTCAACATGCATGAAAATTTTTGCTTTCATTTTAGCCATTTTTGGAAAACAACAAAAACAGAAATACTTTAGAGGTCAAACTGCATGTATAAGGTTGAAAACATGTGCCAAATGTTTCACTGAACATTTTGAGGTATTAAACATAATTTTTGGATAAGTATTTAATTAGTTTTGCCATTTTCTTTTTTCTTTTCTTTTATGACCAGAACAGAAAATTGATGTTTTTTGGTCAAATTTATACAATTATTCCCAAAATAAAATACCATTGTGTATATTTTGTTAAGACAAAATTTTAGAGGTCAAGTTTGCTCAATTTGGGTTAACATAATTCAAGTTATGAATTTTGCTAGTTTAGTTTTCTGATCATTTCTATATACTTTTTATATTTTTCTGATTAATAAATAAAAGTTATTCATTTTTAAAGATTTTATCATTTTCTGTAATTTAAAAAGGAGAGGGCCCACGTGTCAGTGACTGTTTCTTTTCAGGGAATAATTCAAATAAAAACGAGGGGCTGACAGCCAGGCCCCACGCCAATGTCAGCATGACATCATCATGACGTCAGCGACGGGCTGGGGCAGCACTGTGGTGCTCGCCGGCGGCGATTCTGGCCGCGGGAGCGAGCGCGAGAGGGCTCGTTCGACTCCGTGTCGTCCCGGCGACCAGAATATGGCGGCGGGTGACCAAATGGTGACCAAACGAGCTCTGGCGACCACCTGCGTGACGGCAAGCGGAGGCGCACGCCTCCTCAACGAACCAGAGGGGGGGAGATGGAGGGGCCCGGGAGGACCCTGGGCTCACCACGAAGCCGTTGAGGTGGACGGAGAGGCGAGGTGGCGCCAGACAATGGAGAATCGGGGGCGGCGGCCCTCTGCCGGCAGTGGAGGGTTAGGGTTTCTCCCCGTGTACTTACAGAGAGGAAGAGAGGCGAGGGAAAGCGAGCGAGGGGAGAGGGAGAAGGTGCAACCACACGCGGGGTCTAAGTAGCCGCGACGGCGAAGAAGGGCGCGTGCAACGGCGACGGCGTGGTCCTCTCTCTGTCTCTGCGGCGCGTTTGGTCTCCTTAGAACTTTTTCGCGGCGCGGAGAATATATCGGGCCAGCCTTTAGTCCTGGTTGGGGACACCAACCGCGACTAAAGGTCCCCTCCGGGTACCCTCCGCGGGCCTTTAGTCGCGGTTCGTGTCCCCAACCGGGACTAAAGGGGTACCTTTAGTCGCGGTTGGTGTCACGAACCGCGACTAAAGGTTTTTTTCGCGGCGTTTTCGATCCCGCGTGGAAAGAGCCTTTAGTCGCGGGTAGTGTCACGAACCGCGACTAAAGGTGATTTTCCAAAATACTTTTCGTTTTAAAATATTAAAAATACAAATAATATGTCAAACAATTCAGAAAAATAAAACTAATTCATTTAAAAATATTAAAAATACAAATAATATATCAAAAAAATTAGAAAAATAAAAATAATTCATTTTAAAATCTTAAAAATACAAATAATATGTCAAAAAATTCAGAAAAATAAAACTAATTCATTTTAAAATGATTTTCGATAGATAAACAAGGCACAATACACATAATGGCAAGACTGGATCTAAATCTAAACGGAGAGCATAGATCTAAATAAACAAGGCAGTACATAATGGCCAGAGTGCATCGATCTACTAGCTAGTCATACTCTTGCCTAGGCCTATAATACTCCGACTCGTAGTCGTCGTAGTCGCCGCCGTCGTCGTCACTATCGTCGGACGGTGCTCTGGACTCCCTCGGAGGATCACGACTCCAGGACTGGGCGTGAGGGTAGCGCAGGCGGGGGTTATCGCCAGCCCAGATGTAGTTCATGACGCTCTGAAGAGTCCGTCCGCCGCCCCACCACAGCCGACGACCGGCCTTGTTGAAGTTCGAAGGAGGCGGGCCGTTCTCCTCGTACCTGGCGAGCGCACTCTCACGCCGATTAATGAAGAAGGCGTCCCAAGTAGGGCGGTAGTCAGGATTCCAACTGGGATTCCTCCGCTGCTCCGGCGTGAGCTCGTGGTAGTAGTGGTTCGTGACGGCCGCCCGACGCGCCACACCTTGAGGAAGAGGAGGGACCGGCACTCCTCCGGCGCTCAGCATCCAACCGGCGGGAACGCTGTAGCCGGGCGGGCAGGGGTAGTTAGAGACGGAAAGAGCCTCCGCCTGGATGAAGGTTAGAGTGGGTACGGTAAAAGCCATGAGAGAGTGGTGAGTTTGTATGTGTTTATGCCAATGGTGTGGCAATGCATACATATATATAGCGAGAAGAAAACATATCCCTTTAGTCCCGGTTGGGGACACCAACCGGGACTAAATGGTTCGTGTTTCGTTGGACCAATCAGATAGAATATATGGATCGTGTGTTTCTTTCAAGCGCTTGTGAGTCGTTGGATCCGGGGTGTGTTTCTTTCGAGCTATTGTGAGCCGTTCGATCAGGGCTACTGTGTGTTTCTTTTGAGCTGTTGTGAGCCGTTGGATCAGGGTGTTTCTTAACCGTTGGATCAAAACCCTAGCACAACACTTTGTGAGCCAGAGGACCCTATATATAGCCCACCTTCATACACCGGTCAGTTCATCGACCAAATACAAGACATCCGGATTCGCCATCATACGTCCTGCCGTGCATTTGGTATGCATATATGCACCGAGTAGCCACGGTGGGGCTGTATGATGGCGATACCGATTGTTTTGTTCTACATCCCCCTTTAAGGTTTGATACATCATATATTCAGTTCATCGAGCAAATACAAAACATCCGGATTCGCCATCATACGTCCTGCCGTGCATTTGGTATGCATATTGCACCCAGTAGCCACGGTAGGGCTGTATGATGGTGATACCGATTGTTTTGTTCTACACCCAATCTTTAACACATCAATCCATGCTTGGGTCAGTGTTCACTTTGAGCTCGGAGTGGGTAGTAATGTGCAACTATTTGCTTGGTTGTGTTAGGGTGGCGCGTGGCGCGGGAGTTGTGACGCGTGGCCAGGAGGGGGCGGTATAAACTGCCGCGCCTCGAGCGCGTCTTCTACTCTCCACGCGCCCACTCCTCTCCATGCACCGTCGTGCTTCCACCATGCCTCCGAGGAGGAACAGCACCACCGGCTTCCGCGGCGTCCGAGCACGGCAGAACGGAATGTTCAGCGCAGATATCCGCTGGGGGGACGACCTCATCCCCCTCGGCTCCTTTGCAACGGCGGCGGAGGCCGCCCGCGCCTGGGACGCGGCGGCCTGGCGCCTCAACCGCCCGCGTTCGCTGATGAACTTCAACGACTGCCACACCGTCTGGGAAGCGGAGGCCAGGGCGCCGAAGCCGCAGATCGTCACTGCCGCCGACCACCTCCACCTCCGCCACCACGCGTTTCAGGGCCTAGTCGACGCCAGGGACGACCGCGTCGTCCGCGAGTATTACCGGAACAACCCGGGGGAGGAGAGCGCCGACGAGGAGCTCTGGCAGACCCGCGCGGCTGAGCGGGCGGAGCGCCGCCTCGAACATGACCTCGCGTTAGATGCCGCTCGGGAGGCGAGGGCGAAGGCGCTGCAAGAGCTTCGTCGGGCCGACCACGCCGGCGAAGTCTGGGCCTCCGACGATCCGAGGTGGGGGCCTATCTCGGACATACCATCATGCACCTCCGACGACGACGAGGAGGTCACCGACGAGTTCGGCGACGACGATGACCCGGAGGAGGTCACCGACGAGTTTCCCGACGACGACGACGAGGAGTAGTGTTCGTCTGTTTTCTGTTTTTAATAAACGAATTTGTATTCCTGCAACACTGCGGCGCGCTAGCGCGTCTGTTTTCTGTTTTTAATAAAAATTATGAAATTAGATATTTTATCTCACAAGGTTTTGAGACATTTAAGTAACCTTCTATTTTCCATGTTTTCCACTCGTTTTCTCAAATATTTTGCAAAGGAGTTAGTCTTAAACACATCAGAGATAATATAATTCACATGATCCATTCAACAAAGTTTGGTACAATAAATTATTACACATTAATTCTTCCCTTGTGTCCCTGCTTTCTTACGATTGTGCCGTATCCATGGTGCATCCTCATCATTTAACTTAATGCTTGGGTCAGTGTTCACTTTGAAGGGCGGAATTTCACCAAACATATTGTAATCTTCTGACATGTCTGTCTTGTCCTCCACTCCCACGATGTTTCTTTTCCCTGAAAGAACAATGTGGCGCTTTGGATCATCGCATGATGTACTAATCGTTTTCTTATCTTTCCGTTTTCTCGGTTTGATACTCATGTCCTTCAAATAGAAAACCTGAGCGACATCTTTGGCTAGGACGAATGGTTCGTCAAGGTAACCAAGATTGTTGAAATCCACCATTGTCATCCGTATTGCTCGTCCACCTTTACCCCACCTCCTGTTAGCTTGAACCATTTGCACCGGAACAAAGGGACCTTAAAGTAGGGTCCATAGTCAAGTTCCCATATCTCCTCTATGTAACCATAATATGTGACCTTTTGCCCATTCTCGGTTGCTGCATCAAAGCGGACACCACTGTTTTTGTTGGTGCTCTTTTTATCTTGGGAGATCGTGTAAAATGTATTCCCATTAATCTCGTACCTTTGGAAAGTCGTTATAGTCGAAGATGGTGTCTTGGCCAACATGTACAGCTGATCTCCAACATCATTGTCATTCATTAAATGTTTTCGCAACCAACTGCCGAAAGTCTCCATGTGGGCCTTTCTAATCCATGATTCATGCTTCCCCGGGTTGTCCGAGCGTAAAATATTCTTGTGTTGCTCGAAGTACGGAGCCACCAAGCTCGAATTTTGCAGAACTGTGTGGTGTGCTTCAGTCATAGAATGACCGTCCATACATATCGTTGATTTCCTTCCGATCGTGCCTTTTCCACTTAGTCTCCCCTCGTGCCGCGATTGAGGAATACCAATCGGCTTAAGGTCAGGAACATAGTCAATACAGAACTCAATTACCTCCTCATTTCCATAGCCCTTTACGATGCTTCCTTCTGGCCTAGCACGGTTACGAACATATTTCTTTAATACTCCCATAAACCTCTCAAAGGGGAACATATTGTGTAGAAATACAGGACCGAGAATGGAAATCTCTTCGACTAGGTGGACCAGGAGGTGTGTCATAATATTGAAGAAGGATGGTGGAAACACCAACTCGAAACTGACAAGACATTGGACCACATCGTTCTGTAACCGTGGTAGATCTTCTGGACTGATTACCTTCTGAGAGATTGCATTGAGGAATGCACATAGCTTCACAATGGCTACTCGAACATTTTCCGGTAGGAGCCCCCTCAAAGCAATCGGAAGCAATTGCGTCATAATCACGTGGCAGTCGTGAGACTTCAGGTTTTGGAACTTTTTGTCTGCCATGTTTATTATTCCCTTTATATTCGACGAGAAGCCAGAAGGGACCTTCATACTGCTCAGGCATTCAAAAATGACCTTCTCTTCTTTGGTAAGAGCGTAGCTGGCACGACCTTGAAACCATTCCGGATGCCGGTCATCTGGGTCTTTCAAAAGTTGCTGGTCCTGCCGTGCTTCCTTTGTATCATTTGTCTTCCCATACATGCCCAAGAAGCTTAGCAGGTTCACGAAAATATTCTCCGTAACATGCATCACGTCGATTGCAGAGCGGACATCTAGGACTTTCCAATACTGTAGCTCCCAAAATATCGATTTCTTCTTCCACATGGGTACGTGCCCGTCAACTCCCAGCGGAACTGATTGTCCGCCAGGACCCTTTATAAAGATGACTTTCAAATCCTTGACCATATCAAATATCTCAGCACCAGTACGTTCCGCAGGCTTCGGCCGGTGATCTGCCTTGCCGTTGAAATGTTTGCCTTTCTTTCTTACGTTATGATTTCGGGGAATAAATCGACGATGACCCAGGTACACGTTCTTCCTACAGTTATCCAAAAATACACTTTCAGTCTCATGTAAGCAGTGCGTGCATGCTTTTTATCCCTTATTTGACTGTCCCGAAAGGTTACTGAGAGCAGGCCAATCGTTGATGGTTACAAAAAGCAATGCTCGTAGGTCAAATTCCTCTTCTTTGTGCTCATCCCACACACGTACACCAGGTCTGCCCCACAACTGTAAAAGTTCATCAACTAATGGCATTAGGTACACATCGATGTCGTTGCCGGGTTGCTTCGGACCTTGGATGAGCACTGGCATCATAATTGTACTTCCTCTTCATGCACAACCAAGGAGGAAGGTTGTAGATGCATAGAGTCACGGGCTAGGTGCTATGGCTGGAGCTCTGCTCGCCAAAAGGATTCATGCCATCAGTACTTAGACCAAATCTTATGTTCCTTGCGTCAGCTGCAAAATCTTTGAACTCTCTGTCCATCTTTCTCCATTGCGTTCCATCAGCGCGGTGTCTCAACTCCCCGTCGGACTTACGGTCCTCTTTGTGCCATCGCACCAACTTGGCATGCTCTTTGTTCCTGAACAGACGTTTCAACCGAGGTATTATAGGAGCATACCACATCACCTTGGCGGGAAACCTCTTCCTGGGTTTCTCGCCCTCAACATCGTCACCAGGGTCATCGCCTCTGATCTTATAAGGCAATGCAGTGCATACAGGGCATTCATTCAAATTCTCGTATTCACCGCGGTAGAGGATGCAGTCGTTAATGCATGCATGTATCTTCAGAACCTCTAAACCTAGAGGGCAGACAACCTTCTTTGCTTCGTACGTACTGGCGGGCAACTCGTTATTCTTCGGAAACATATTCTTCAACATTTTCAGCAAATTTTCAAATGATGAGTCAGCTACACCTTCCCGTGCCTTCCATTTCAGCAAATCCAGTGTGCAACCCAGCTTTTTCAGACCATTATCGAACCTGGGTACATCGACTTCGTGTGATCCTCTAACATGTGATCCAAATTCTCCCTCTCCTTGTCAGTTTCGCAGCGTCTCCGTGCATCAGCAATGGTCCGACCAAGATCATCAGCGGGCTCATCATGTGCCTCTTCTTCACCTTCACCAAACCATTCCCCACCTTCAGCATCATCCTCCATGAAAGTATCACCGAAAGCCTCATGATAGTTGACATCGATATCATCCCCTTCTTCATCTTCTTCCATTCTAACCCCTCTTTCTCCATGCTTGGTCCAACAATTATAGCTTGGCATGAAACCGTGCCGAAGCAGGTGCATGTGAACGAATCTTGAGAAGGAGTAACCCTTCTGATTCTTACATTCAGCACATGGACAGATAATAAAACCTCGGTGCTTGTTCGCATTTGCCACTACGAGGAAATCTTTCAAACCCGTAGTGAACTCGCCGGAGAGTCGGTTACCATACATCCATTGCCGATTCATCTGCATTATTATTATATAAAGTATATAATTAATCGTCATGCATTTGTTAAACTAACTAGCTAGAAATAATACAAATCATGAAAGGTTCAAGTTGCTAACCGCGATCGCGGAGGAAAAATAAATGACAAAGCTCAAGTGTGGCTCGGACACTTCATATCATGTGTGTTTCATGCTCTCGGGCATTTCATCGAACACCTTGTGTGCATAGGAGGAACCAAAAGCAAACCCACCACCCCCTTGTGAACCAAAAGCATAGAAGTGGAACCAAATGTGGCTAAGTGCAGTGAGCTGAGTCCTATATAGGGATGGGCCTTTAGTCCCGGTTGGCCTGGCCAACCGCGACTAAAGGCCTTCGGGCCAGCCTGAGGACCTTTAGTCCCGGTTGGCCAGGCCAACCGCGACTAAAGCCCCTCCCGTCCGCCAGCTGTGGACCGAGCGCGCTGGGCCCAGACAGTTGGTCGCGGGTCTCCTTCCGAACCGCGACTAAAGACCCCTTTGGTCGCGGTTCGATTATTTTGGGGACTAATGGGGGGCGTATGGAAGGCCTATTTTCTACCAGTGTAGGCTATAGCATCTATATATATGTAAGAGGGGCTACTACTAGTCTTCAAATATGTTCATTATATTATATTAATAAACTATTTCTAGTTCTTCGAATATGTAAACTAGTTCTTCGAACAGTTTTTTTGAGCCACATCTCTCTTTGCTTATAAACGACAATAATATTGTTTCCCGCTGTAATGCAGACCCTCATTCAATGTGACTCAATTAGTAGACCTACAGTCGCATTGCACACGATAGGCCCAGGAAAAATTCACTGTTTATGTTTTGCACATTGTGAAATATTGCACACTTTTATATAATATTAATCCATGTGCAAAAAAAATTCCTACGACTGTCATCCAAACATTGCACACGGCTAGATTTTCTATGATAAGCGATCGTGGATATAACACACGGAAGCACAATCCACGTTTCTCTTGGGAAGGCAATTCATGTTTCTCTATTCTTTGCGTGGAGGCACGGATGGCGACGCCTGAGGCGACGCTTGAGGTCAGTCACTGTGAGGTACCGCGGCCGTCGCAGGGGTCGAAGCTGCGAAGGTTACCGTCTCCGATAGGTGGCCGGTTTTGGTGTCTCACGGAGGATGTGTCTGAACCTGATGACAACATTCAGATCGATGAGGAGAAAGGTAATGCTAATGTCTCCGATTCTCGTTACTTTAAATATTGTAAGACTCCGTCGGCCGATCCATTCTGTAATCTTGGATCAACTGGGAAGAAGGATACGAGAAGACTTGCTAAAAGGCGACGTCAACAAGAGGTTCTGAATGAATTTTGTTCGGGGGAGATTCAAGTTCCTATAACTCAGAAATTTCGTGTCCCTAAGCTTCCGATTATGGCTACATCTATCTTTGTGGAGGATGAGATTGTTGATCGAGATTGTATCAACATGAGCTATCGTAAGAGATCGGTACGATCTCCTCATCGCAGATCCGATCACCACGGTTCCAAAATTATGAATTAGTCTGCTAGTATCACGGTCGGCAATAAACAAGCAATATCTTTCAAGGCTAAAAGCCCGTTTTGTGTGGGCCAGCATATCGAAGAGGTTTTTGTGTGCAAAGGGTCAGAATTATATATGGCAGGCCTAGGGCTGAGGCGTATTTTCGGTTCCTTCTGGTCCTGTGCGTTGCAGCCGCCGCTCTCTCCAATGGCTTATCGTGGTGGAGGACGTGGAAGCTGGGAGAACTACGGTGGAGGCCATGGATGCGGGGACTATGCTGGTTTCAACCATGGGTATGGAGAAGGTAATGGCAGGTTCTCGAACTTTGAAGAGGGAGGACCGAGCGGGACTGCTGGATCGGCAGAGGGTCGTTCTTTTGATCATGGAGCCCCTTTCCATGCTGGCTCAGGTTTCGGCCATCGTGGACGTCGGGGGGAGGGGGGGTCACACTGACGGTGGTAGAGGGAGACGTTCTTTTGATGCACGTGGTCATGGTGATCATGGATTCCATGATTGTGGAAACAACTTTGGGAACAACTACAACCCTAGCTATGGTCGTGGTGACTACGGCAGTGGCTTTGGCAGTACGAGCATCACGGCGTTCGTGGCTGCTATGGTGATACCCTTCATGGCGGAAGAATTAACAACGTCGTTGTGCAGCCGGAGGTGCAACCTCCTCTTGTTGTGCAGCAGCCACAGGTTTCTTCCTCGATGGCGTAGGGGACACTGCCGATTGCTACCCTGCCACTGCAGTCCCCTCCTCTCGCTGTTTCGGTGCAACCGGTGGTTCCTAGTACTGGAGTGACAACGGCTTTGCCTTCTGTTAGTGTTGCAGTTGTGTCTGAACCTGCCTCTCGGGTTGCTGCGGTGCGTCTAGATCAAGGCCGTGAAATTCTGTCGGCCGCTGCTCTTGCTAATGCTATTTCTAATGTGGCTCCGAGAAAATCCAAGAAGTGTTATCGTTGTGGGCAACCTGGGCACCGTTTGAAGGCTTGCATAGTGGATATTTGTGAGATTTGCGAGGGTCCAGCTCATGGAGATAGGAGGTGTCATTTGTTGACAGCCCCAAAGCCCCAAATCTTGGTGTGTGGCTACGGACACGGGGAATTGATTTTGTTTAAGTTTCCTTGTACTTAATCCTATAAGCCGAAGATGGAGAATCACCGTCTAGCCTCTATCGTGGTGTCAGGGGGAAATGACTATTCCTGGGATTACTAGACAGCTGCAGAGATTGGTTCCTTCGGAGAACTTTGTGTGGAATGTCATTAGGATGGGGCATCATGTCTTGCAGGTTGAGTTTCCTAATATCACAGAATTGGAGAGGCTTAATGTTTTCGGGAGATGCGTTGTTCCTAATAGTTCATGTGAGATTACCATTGATAGTTGGACTCAGGTACCTCAGCCTACTAGTTCGTTACCAGAAGTATGGCTACGGGTGGAGGGGATTCCGAGTCCCCACATTGGTGATTACTTGGCTCTATGGGTTGTTGGGGATATGTTTGGCATGACTCTCGAGATTGATATGCCCTTTACAAGGAAGCATGCTATTCTTCCTATTAGAATTGGGTGTATTAACCACAAGAAGATTCCTAATCGCTTCCAGATGTTTATTAGGGATGGGTTCTATAGGCTCTTTTCAAGGTGGAGGGCAGTGAACAACCACTTTCGGATGATGTGGATATGGTTGGAGATGGGGGAAATGACAATGACAACGATGATGACTCAGATGGTTTGGGAGATGACTTTCAAGAAAAGGTGAATGAATTGACTAGCAAAGCTAAGGTTATGGCGCAGGTTACCACCTCAGAGCAGGTTTCTGTTGCACCCCAAGGTGGCGGGACTGAAAATTCTAAGAACACAATGGTTAAAGTTGGGGTTTTATTTTCCCCTTCGGTTCGGCAGTCTTTTGACCGTGCACGTAGAGAGATTTCGGAATTATTCTCATCCTCTATTAGCTGGCCGGTATCTAGCCTTCATGCTGCTGTCTTAGTGCCACAAGGTTCCGCGTGGATGGAGGAAACAGAGGAGGTTTCGGTCGGGGCAGCATGGGCAGTCTCAAGTGTTGTCATGGCAGAGAAGATTGTTTCTGTTGCCGGCGCGGGTGTTGCTGCTGTTCCCTCGGTGCAGGCTGATGAGGCCACTATTTCGGTTTCGTCTGCTGCTGTTAGAGCGGATGTGCAGCAAACTGGTTCCTCTTTGGAGCGTGTCAGCTCGATGGAGGCCATGCATTCGGATGTTTGGGCTAATGTGGAGAGTCCGAGCTCTGCTAAGGGCATAGCAATCTTGTCACCGGTGGCTAACATCGAGGTGGTTCAGAAGGGTGTGTATGATGCGATGGATGTTTGGTCTCTGGAGATTTGTTCTCCTATTCGTCTGTCTCTGTGTGGTTTGGTTGGAGGAAACAGTTCCAGCCCTGATGTGTGTGATGTGGATGGCAGCTCGTAGCTAGTCACACCCATATTTCCTTTTGGGGATGCAAATTTATCAGAGACAGAGACTTCTAGGATGGCGATTATGGACTTCGGTGGGATACTGGATGCAGATGCTTCGGGCGTGCGTTCGAGTGATCGTATTTGCGCTCAGCATAATGCGGATGACACTCAGATGGAGAGGGCTATGATGCTGGCTGCTAGGAGGGACTCCTGTGCAGGTATGAATTTAAATAAGAGTCTTTCGCTTCTTGCCTTTTCTGATAATGATATTGTTGATAGAGCTGCTAGTTTGGGGGTATCTTTGGGCTCTTCTCACGCTAAGGTTGTTGAATCAGCGAGGTTGATTAAAGATGCTGATATGAGTAGAACAATATCTATGTTACAAAATAACTTGGACAATAATTATGCTAGTGTACCACGTAGTTTAATTCTTAATAAAACGGCTAATCTAACTGAGGATCTTGTTGAAGATGAACTTGGTGTTCATGAGTTTTCTCCAATTTATTTAGTGGTCAATTCGGAGAAAAAAAAAAGAAAACTAGGAAGAAAAAGGATTATTCCTTGACTAATAAACATAGAAGTGTGAGGATTAATCGTAAAATACAATATCAAAATGCATAATTTGTGTGGTTTGTTTTGGAATAGCGAGGGTTTTGGGGACCCGGGTAAGCATTTTTTTTCAGGAAAGTATTTGTGAAAGAAAGTTAGACTTTGTTGCTTTCTTAGGGACTAGTAGATCAAATTTTGCATCTCCCTTTCTTAATCATCAAGCTTCGGGCTTAGACTTTGTGCGGTTTTTTTCACCACCAGAGGTAGATCCGGGGGAATTCTAATCGGTTTTAACTCCTTATTTATTGAGGTTAAAAAGGTGGACGTAGGTGATTTTTGTGTTAAGTTGTATGTCAAGTCTAAGAGTGATAGTTTCGAATGGATTCTAATTTCAGTTTATGGTGCTGCTCAAGATGATTTAAAACCTCAGTTCTTATCAGAGCTCGTTCGTATATGTGAAAATGAACCATTACCTTTGTTGGTGGGTGAGGACTTTAATATAATACGAAAGCCTGAAGAAAAGAACAACGCTAACTATAACCCGAGATGGCCAGTCATGTTCAATGTTATTATTCATAGTTTAGACTTGAAGGAGATTGAGCTATTAGGTAGACAATATACTTGGGCTAGTAGGAGACCGACTCCAACCTTTGAAAAATTAGATAGAATCCTTCCTTCTGTAGATTGGGAACATAAGTTTCCTTTGGCTATTGTCCAAGCTTTGACTAGGACTGGTTCGGATCACACGCCCCTCTTTGTGGATTTTGAGGCTCGAGATCATTTGGGTAACAAAGCACGTTTTTCTTTTGAGCTTTCGTGGCTACGTTTGGACGGTTTTTATGAGATGATTGCAGCAGAATGGGATGCGGTTGTCAAAGGTAATTTGGCTATAGAGGTTTGGCAGAATAAAAATTAGACACCTAAGAAGTTTCCTTAAGGGTTGGGCTAAGAATCAAAATGGTATTTATAGAAAAGAAACAGATAGGTTGCTTAAGATAACTGATGATCTTGATCTTAAGGCCGAAAATATACCTCTCTCGTCGGCAGAAAGGGATATGTTGCGAGATGCTAATGATTGTTTGTGCTGTCTTCGGAGAGATGAAGAAACTAAATGGTCACAAAGGGCTAACGTAAAACATATACAGGAGGGTGAGATAATACTAAGTATTTTCATCTTATTGCAAATGGCAAGCACAGAAAGAAAATGGTTTTTCGGTTAGAGCAGGACAAGGGAACGATTGTTGGAAAAGAGAACTTAAAAACCTACATCTCTGAATATTATAAGAAACTTTTTGGGGTGTCAGTTCCCAATAATATTTTGTTAGATGAATCTCTCACTCATGATATAATGTAGTTATCTCAGGAAGAAAACGATATTCTAACATCTGATTTCTTAGTGAAAGAAGTGTTTGAGGCCATTTCGCAAATGGATTTAAATAAAGCTCCAGGACCAGATGGGTTCCCTGCTGAGTTCTATCAAACCTTTTGGGAGGTTATTAAGAATGATCTTATGGCCACGTTTGCTCTGTTGAAACAAGGCAAAGTTCAGTTGTTTAAACTGAACTTTGGAGTGATTACCTTGCTTCAAAAGAAAGATAATGCGGTGCAAATTTAGCAATATAGACCTATTTGTCTTCTCAATGTTAGTTTTAAAATATTCACAAAGGTGGGTACTAATCGTATTACCCAGACTGTGCAAAATGTGGTTAGACCTTCTTAGTCGGCTTTCATGCCTGGGAGAAACATCTTGGAAGGAGTGGTAATCCTTCACGAGACCATCCATGAACTTAAGAAGAAGAAGATGGATGGGGTTATTTTTAAGATTGACTTTGAAAAGGCATATGATAAAGTGAAGTGGCCATTTCTTCAACAGGCTTTGCGTATGAAAGGTTTTGCACCAGATTGGTGCAAATTGATTACGCAGTTTGTTCAGGGAGGAAGTGTAGGCATTCGTGTGAATGATGACATAGGTCATTATTTTCAGACGATAAAAGGTCTTAGACAAGGAGATCCCCTATCTCTTATTTTTCAATATTTTCGCTGATATGTTAGCCATTTTGATTGCTCGGGGAAAGGAGAATGGACAAATTGGAGGTATCATTCCCAACTTAGTAGTGTGTGGTTTGTCTATCCTGCAATATGCTGATGATACTAATCTTTTCTTAGAGCATGATCTCTCTAAGGCTCTTAAACTCAAGTTAATTTTGTGTATCTTTGAGCAATTATCGGGTCTCAAAATTAACTTTCACAAGAGTGAAGTTTTCTGTTTTGGAAAAGCTAAAGAGGTTGAGGACCACTAAATTTTTTTTTTGGTTGTGAGTCTGGTTCTTTACCTTTTAAATATTTGGGTATTCCTATTCATTATAGAAAACTAAGAAATTCTGAGTGGCATCCAGTCGAATGTCATTTTGAAGACAAACTGGCATGTTGGAAAGGGAAGTTCTTATCCTATGGGGATCGTTTAGTTCTTGTTAACTCGCTTTTAACAAGTCTACCCATGTTTATGCTCTCTTTCATGGAGATTCCTAAGGGTATTCACAAGAGACTATATTTCTATAGATTTCGATTTTTTTTTGGAGAAGTGATGAGAACAAACGGAAATATAGATTATCCAAATGGAACATTATTTTTCGACCTAAGGATCTGGGTGGGCTTGGTGTCGAAGTGCTTGAGCTGAAAAATAGATGTTTGCTTAGTAAGTGGTTGTTTAATCTCCGTAATGAGGAGGGTGTTTGGCAGGAATTGCTTCAAAACAAATATCTTTACAGCAAAACTTTAGCCCATGTTGAGGCACAACCTACTGATTCTCCCTTTTGGAAAGGTCTAATGCGAGTGAAGGAAGAATTCTTTCGTAGAGATTCTTTTATACTTGGGAATGGGGAGACAATAAGGTTTTGGGAGGATACATGGTTAGGGCCGACACCGCTTCAAAATCAGTATCGTGCAATGTAAAAATGTTTCGGTACATGATGTGTTCCACAATGGCCCTCCTCTTAATATTAGTTTTCGGAGGAACTTAGTGGGCAATTCTTGGGATGTGTGGTCGCACCTATGTTTGCGTCTGATGCATGTTTCTCTCAATTCCAAGTCAGATAGTTTTAGGTGGAACTTGACTCGGGATGGGATGTTCTCAGTTAAGTCTATGTATGAGGATCTTATGAATGGTCATACGATTTTTCTCAAAAAGTACTTATGGAAATTGAAAATCCCTGTCAAGATTAATTTTTTTTGTGGTTCTAAGATAAGAAGGTGTTGCTTACTAGTGACAATTTAGCTAAAAGAGGCTGGAAAGGTGATACGCATTGTTCTTTTTGTGGGAATGAGGAGTCAATTGATCACTTATTTATCCTATGTCCTTTTGCTAAACTTGTTTGGCGTGTGGTTTTTTTGTACGTACAATATTCCTCCCCGCTCCAATGTTACAAATATGTTTGGGAACTGGTTGAATGGGATTGACAAGAAGACCAAAAATAGAATCCGCATTGGTGTTTCGGCTATTTGTCGGTCAATTTGGAATTGTAGGAATAATCTTGTTTTTAACAGGAAAGAAAATTTGCATGTCTGTTGCCTCTATGGTGGCGCATTGGATCTAATTATGGGATTTCCTATTACCTTTGGAACTGAGGGAGCTTATGGTGGATGGATGCAAACGTCTTCTTGTGGTGGCACATGATTTTTTTCTCCCGGCATAAGTGGCAGCATAAGAATAGACTTTCGTAGTTTTGATGTAGAGGCTGGGGTACTCCTCATTTCTAAAAAAAAAACACACGGAAGCCTCCATGCGTGTGCGATTGTGGGTCTTAAGTTTCTTGATCTGTACTAGTGAATGGGCTTACGGTATTTTTACGCAAATTTTTGGTTCCTCTATCGGAAAGTGTTTCTAGCAAAGGATAATCTCGTCAACAGAAGTTGGTTGGGTTGCAAAAAATATGTTTTTTTTGTAATGACAATGAATCGGTAGAGCACTTCTTCATTTTTGTCCTTTGTTCGCCATATTTGTAGGTTGATTTATTTTACCTTTAATATTTCCCCCTTCTAGCCTTGCAATTTTTTTTGGTAATTGGTTAAGCGGTGTAAGAAAACAAAACAAAGGAGTATATTCACTAGTAGAAAACAGGGCATTAAACCAAGCACAATGGAACCGGATGTGATACAAACCGGTTCAAAAGAGTCTGTCCCCTGGGCCCCACCCATGCAGCAAATGGCCGCAAGGCCTTTAGGACCGGTTTGTAACACAAACCGGTCCTAAAGGCCTTGCGGGTCATTTGCTGCAGGGAGGGGGGCCCAGGGGCAGACCCTTTAGAACCGGTTTGTATCACAAACCGGTTCTACAGGTTTTCTCATTTTTTGCAGCTACTGCGGGTCCCGCTGTCATATCCTTTAGAACCGGTTTGTAACACAAACCGGTCCTAAAGCCCTCCCCTAAACCCTACATATATACCACCCCGAGCTCAGCTCCATTTTTTCCAGCTCTAGCTCAACTCCATTTTTGCTCTCTCCTTCCTCTTGTGAGGTCTAATCCATCCCCATTTTCTCCACCATTTGTCAAGATTGTTGGTACCTATCGGTCCTACGGTTAGCATCAACATTCCCTCTTCCGGCATTGCAAGTTTTGCTTGTTTTCTTGCTCATTTCATTTTTGTTGTGCTAGCTAGGTGTTTGATGAAATGCCTAAGCTAGAATTTGTTATTCATTTTGTTATGTATACAAATTGATGCAATTTGAGCTCAAAATTAATTATGATTTGTGGTTTTTTTAGTGTCGCGCGCCTTGTCCCCTTCCTCACTGCCGTCGATCGCCCCATCACCGACACAACCTTGGTGAGCCTATTGTTTTTATTTACCAAAACAAATTTTGATTTGTATGATTTACGTATATATTTACTTGTATATAATTTTCTTATTGTTGGTTTTTTTTTATATACATAGCGCCATGGTTTTGATATCCGTCCCCGTTGGCCCTCGTCCAGTCTATGATTCGGATGTGGTATATTATCTTTTTTCACTACATATTTTCATTTCCTGATTATACGACAATTACTTACGCCGACCAACTTGACATAGATATTTTTATCTAGGAGGTAGTGGAACCGGAAATTCCAATCGACCCTATTGTTGAGAAGTTATACTTAGTTGAACAAGAAAATGTTGGCTTGAAAGAAAGATTGAAAAAAACTGAAGAAAGGTTGGAAAAAACTGAAAGAGAGAAGATGACCTTGGAAAAGGTTCTTGCCGGTGTCGTCGATGGTCACAAGAGCGAGATGGACGCAATGCGCCTGAAGATTAGAAAGATTAGGAAATATGCAATTAGTAAAGAGGCTTGGTATCATTATGCCGTCGGGTCAATTGTTACCTTTGTTGCGATTTTGATCGCATTTGTTGTTGTTTTTAAATGCATTAATTAGAGAGAGTTTTTATGGATGGTTTCAGTGTGTATTTTTATGAGAACTATATATGTATGGTCACTATACGCTAGTTTGGTATTAACGTGTGATGAACTTTTTGTATTAATTAATTAATTTAGTCAGGATGATTTAGCATAATGGTTGTTGATAAATTTATATAATGCAGATGAACCGGCAATGGATGTACAGTGATCGACGTCGTCCCGAATTCCTTAATGGCATGCATAGTTTTCTCAATGTGGCTGAGAAAAACAGGCAGAATGGATTTATTTTTTGTCCATGTAAAAAATGCCAGAATAAGAGGAATTTCCATAACTCAAGAACCATACACACCCACCTGTTGCAAGAAGGCTTCATGCCCAGTTATTTTTGTTGGACCAAGCACGGAGAAAGAGGGGTTGTAATGGAAGACAATGAAGAAGAAGAGGATGATGATAATTATCCTATGTTCGGTGAACACGGTGATACTGAAATGGGGGAAGACGAGCCTGAACTTGAGGACATTGTTGATGAGTCTGATGATGATCTTCGTCAGGTCATTCGTGAAGAACAGATAAACTGC
Organism: Alopecurus myosuroides; assembly: GCA_028641055.1. Lineage (NCBI taxonomy): Eukaryota > Viridiplantae > Streptophyta > Magnoliopsida > Poales > Poaceae > Alopecurus > Alopecurus myosuroides. The sequence goes on from CM054059.1 coordinate 155,278,718, forward strand.
GCAAGTGAAAACGAGAGGTTGAAGTTGGAGCGCATGTTAGATGACCACAAAAAATTGTTGTACCCAAATTGCGAAGATGGCCAGAAAAAGCTGGGCACCACCCTGGAATTGCTGCAATGGAAGGCAAAGAATGGATTATCTGACAAGGGATTTGAAAATCTGCTGAAAATAATGAAGAAGATGCTTCCAAGAGATAACGTGCTGCCCTGCAGTACATACGAAGCAAAGAAGGTTCTCTGCCCTCTAGGATTGGAAGTGCATAAGATACATGCATGCATCAATGACTGCATCCTCTACCGCGGTCAGCACGAGAATTTAACTGCCTGCCCGGTATGCGGTGCATTTCGGTACAAGATCAGGCGAGATGACCCTGGTGATGTTGAGGGCGACGATCGCCCCAGGAAGAGGGTTCCTGCCAAGGTGATGTGGAATGCTCCTATAATACCACGGTTGAAACGTTTGTTCCGAAACAAAGAGCATGCCAAGTTGCTGCGATGGCACAAAGAAGACCGTAAGGAAGACGATATGCTGAGACACCCCGCTGATGGGTCGCAGTGGAGAAACATCGACGATAAGTACGAGGACTTTGCACGTGACGCAAGAAACTTAAGGTTTGGTCTGAGTACAGATGGCCTGAATCCGTTTGGGGAGCAGAGTAGCAGTCATAGCACCTGGCCCGTGACTCTATGTATCTATAACCTTCCTCCTTGGTTATGGATGAAGCGTAAGTTCATTATGATGCCAGTGCTTATCCCAGGCCCGTCGCAACCTGGCAACAACATTGATGTGTACCTCAGGCCACTGGTTGATGAACTTTTAGAGTTGTGGGCTGACGAAGGTGTACGTGTGTGGGACGAGTACAAACAAGAGGAATTTGACCTACGAGGGTTGCTGTTTGTAACCATCAATGATTGGCCCGCTCTTAGTAACATCTCAGGACAGTCAAACAAGAGATACAGCGCATGCACACACTGTTTAGGCGAGACTGAAAGTATACATATAGGCAAGAATGTGTACCCGGGGCATCGTCGATTTCTTCCAGACAGGCATCCCGTAAGAAAGAAAGGAAAGCATTTCAAAGGCGAGGCAGATACACGGAGGAAGCCAACCCTCCCTAAAGGTACTGATATATATGACATGGTCAAAGATATAAAATTAATCTTTGGTAAGGGTCCTGGCGCACAATCTGTTCCGAATGACGCCGACAACCACGTAGCCATGTGGAAGAAGAAATCTATATTCTGGGAACTACCCTATTGGAAATTCCTAGAGGTTCGCTCTGCGATCGACGTGATGCACGTGACGAAAAATATTTGTGTGAACCTGCTAAACTTATTGGGCGTGCAAGGGAAGAAGTCGAGAGATACACCAAAAGCACGGCTGCACCACCAACGTATGCACGAACGAGACAAGCTGATGAATCCAGAGAATTTCAATGGTCCTGCCAGCTACGCTCTTACCAAGGAAGAGAAGGAGATCTTTTTCCAAGTCCTGAGCAGTATCAAGGTCTCGTCTGGCTACTCGTCGAACATAAAAGGAATACTAAACCTGGAAGAGAAAAAGTTCCAAAACCTGAAGTCTCATGACTGCCACGTGATCATGACCCAGTTACTTCCGATTGCATTGAGGGGGCTTCTGCCAGAAAACGTGCGAGTACCCATTGTGAAGCTATGTGCATTCCTCAACGCAATTTCTCAGAAGGCAATCGATCCAGCAACTCTACCAAGTTTACAGAAGGACGTGGTCCAATGTCTTGTCAGCTTCCAGTTGGTGTTCCCACCAACCTTCTTCAATATTATGACGCACCTCATAGTTCACCTAGTCCAAGAGATTTCCGTTCTCGGTCCTGTATTCTTACACAATATGTTCCCATTTGAGAGGTTCATGGGAGTCTTGAAGAATTATGTTAAAAACCGTGCTAGGCCGGAAGGAAGCATGGTCAAGGGCTATGGAACAGAGGAGGTCATTGAGTTTTGTGTTGACTTTATTCCTGACCTGAACCCGATCGGTGTTCCTCAGTCGCGCCATGAGGGGAGACTGCGTGGAAAAGGCACGCTAGGAAAGAAATCAACAACATGTATGGACGAGCAATCTTTCACTCAAGCACACTACACAGTTCTAGTTAATTCCAGCTTGGCGGCTCCATATATCCAGGAACACACGGATATTTTACGCTCGAAATACCCGGAGCAACCTGAAGATTTCATTGCTAAAGAACACGCGAAGACTTTCGGCGGTTGGTTGCAAAGACGTCTCATTAATGAAAACATTGTTGAAGATGAGCTATACTTGTTGGCCAAGCAACCATCTTCGACTATATTGACCTTTAAAGGGTACGAGATAAATGGTAACACATTTTACACGGCAGACCAAGATAAAAAGAGCACCAACCAAAATAGTGGCGTACGGTTTGATGCAAAAGACGACAACGGGCAAAGGGTCACATACTATGGTTACATAGAGCAGATATGGGAACTTGACTACGGACCTTCCTTTAAGGTCCCTTTGTTCTGGTGCAAATGTTCGACCTGTCAGGCGTGAATGTAGACCCATAGTACGGAATGACAACAGTGGATCAGAAGAATCTTGGGTACGACAATGATCAATTCGTCCTAGCCAATGATGTGGCTCAGGTTTTCTATGTGAAGGACATGTCTAGCAGACCGAGAAAAAGAAAAGATAAGGAAGCGAATACATCAGACGATGAGCCAAGACGCCACATAGTTCTTTAAGGGAAAAGAAACATCGTGGGAGTCGAGGACAAGACAGACATGTCAGAAGATTACAATAAATTTGATGAAATTCCTCCCTTCAAAGTCAAAGATGATCCAAGCATTCAGTTAAATGATGAAGATGTTCCATGGTTATTACGGCGCAATCAGAAGAAAGGCAAGAAGAAAAATAGAAACGGATCATCCCTTTAGTCCCGGCTGGGGACACCAACCGGACTTAATGGGTTAGGGTTTCGTTTGGACCAATCAGATAGAATCACACGGATCGTGTGTTTCTTTCAACCGCTTGTGAGCCGTTGGATCCGGGTGTGTTTCTTTCCAGCTAATTGTGAGCCGTACGATCAGGGCTACGGTGTGTTTCTTTCGAGCTGTTGTGAGCCGTTGGATGAGATGTTTCTTAACCGTTGGATCAAAACCGTAGCTCAACACTTTGTGAGCCAGAGGACCCTATATATAGCCCAGCTTCATACACCGTTCAGTTCATCTCCCAAATACAAAACATCCGGATTCGCCAGCATACGCCCTGCTGTGCATTTGGTATGCATATATGCACTCAGTAGCCACTGCAGGGTTGTATGCTGGCGATACCGATTGTTTTGTTCTACACCCCCCTTTAAGGTTTGATACATCATATATTCAGTTCATCGAGCAAATACAAAACATCCGGATTCGCCGTCATACGTCCAGCCGTGCATTTGGTATGCATATATGCACCCAGTAGCCACGGTTGGGCTATATGTCGGCGATACCGTCTGTTTTGTTCTACACCCCCTTTAAGGTTTGATACATCATATATTCAGTTCATCGAGCAAATACAAAACATCCGGATTCGCCGTCATACGTCCAGCCGTGCATTTGGTATGCATATATGCACCCAGTAGCTAGCCACGGTTGGGCTGTATGACGGCGATACCGTTTGTTTTGTTCTACACCCCCCTTTGGAAACAGAAATAAGAAGAAAAGAAATCTGCGCCCCCCCTGTACAGGCCTTTAGTACCGGTTGACGTTAACAACCGGCGCGGGAGTTCACGCGTGGCGCGGGAGTTCACGCGTGGCGCGGGAGTTGTGACGCGTGGCCAGGAGGGCGCGGTATAAACTGTCGCGCCTCGAGCGCGTCTTCTCCTCTCCACGCGCCCACTCCTCTCCACGCACCGTCGCGCTTCCACAATGCCTCCGAGGAGAAACAGCACCACCGGCTTCCGCGGCGTCCGAGCATGGCAGAACGGAATGTTCAGCGCAGATATCCGCTGGGGGGACGACCGCATCCCCCTCGGCTCCTTTGCGACGGCGGCGGAGGTCGCCCGCGCCTGGGACGCGGCGGCCTGGCGCCTCAACCGCCCGCGGTCGCTCATGAACTTCAACGACTGCCACACCGTCTGGAAAGCGGAGGCCAGGGCTCCAAAGCCGCATATCGTCACTGCCGCGGACCACCTCCAACTCCGCCACCGCGCGTTTCAGGGCCTTGTCGACGCCATGGAAGACCGCGTCATCCGCGAGTATTACCGGAACAACCCGGGGGAGGAGAGCGCCGACGAGGAGTTCTGGCAGACCCGCGCGGCTGAGCGGGCGGAGCGCCGCCTCGAACGCCACCTCGCGTTAGATGCCGCTCGGGAGGCGAGGACGAATGCGCTGCAAGAGCTTCGTCGGGCCGACCACGCCGGCGAAGCCTGGGCCTCCGACGATCCGAGGTGGGGGCCTATCTCGGACATACCATCATGCACCTCCGACGACGACGAGGAGGTCACCGACGAGTTCGACAACGACGATGACCCGGAGGAGGTCAGCGACGAGTTCCCCGACGACGACGACGAGGAGTAGTGTTCGTCTGTTTTCTCTTTTTTAATAAAAGAATTTGTATTCCGGCGACACTGCGGCGTGCTAGCGCGTCTGTTTACTGTTTTTAATAAAAGTAACCTTCTGTTTTCCATGTTTTATAAATCAATGTAAAAGAAAACAGGGAAGTGAAACAAAAAAGAAAAATAAAAGAAGAAAAATCTACATGTATGGTATCTCGCTAAATCAATCTATATATATGTATCCACGATATATATGCTCGATGTATCACTTGCGCTCTCACTTCTCGTTGCCTTACTCATTACCCACCCTAACTTACCACAGGCGCATAAACTTCAGTATGCGCCTGGGGTAACATTACCGCAGGCTCAACGTGGACGAATGCGCCTGGGATAACAGTACTACCGCAGGCGCACAGTGTACAAATGCGCCTGGGATAAGAGTACTACCGCAGGCGCACAGTATAAAAATGCGCCTGGAGTAAGTGATCAAATTTTTCCCATTCTACACCACATTTTATATCTTTGTTTCTGATTTTAGAACACAATCATATCACATTCATAACATAGAGTCTTACGATCACACATAACACAAACATAAGTCTCACAATATTAAGATATCCATTAATTACATACTAAGATATCCATTACATGCATATATATCGAACGCATACATCTATGACTCCGTCAAGTAGATGCGGAACAACTCGTAGGAGACGTATGCATCTATGGCTGCATACTTGACGTTCGTGAAGTCCAGTGGGTTCTTCTCCCATAAAAAGTGATTCTTTCGGGGGAAACCAGACTTCATGGTTTCGTAGCCCTCGTGGATTAAGGCAGTTGCCATGCGAGCCATCCCGGTCCTTGGCCCGTTCAATTGGATAAGATCCTGAAGATCAATGTAGTGATCTTCAGGTATCACAATACCCAAGCGCATCAACTTCGGACGGTCTTGCCTGATGTCAACGCTGCAAAAGTCATATCTCTTGTTGACTAGAAAATCAACAAGTGCCGGAGAATGCTTTGAACTACTGCAACAAACAAAAATTTGATACGTGTTAGATATGTTGCAACACATGTATTCTTCACATGCAACAAACAAATAGAAGATGCAAGATTGTACGTGTGCGTTACCTTGACCATTGGAAGACCAAAACGGCCTCCTTGAACGCAATCTGGATGACGGCAACATCCCGTTTATCCGCCGTATACTCCAGATCAAGCCCGAAGAACCGGTGTTCATCGGGAGAGGACAAATAGAGATTGGTCAAATGCGCAAGAGGACCGGGGAGCCTCTCGCAACTGTTGGTGTAGCACACCTCGAGTTGCTTGCCGCATGGTGTGGGACCACGGTATATCTCCCAAACTTCAGCCATGGTGTGCTTCGTGGAGGAAGATCAAGAGAGGAAGAAGAGAAGACAGAGGAAGAAGAGAGAATACAGAGAAACAGAAAGACTCGCGATCGGGAACTGTAGCAATAAAACCGCCGCGCGCGGGAGGCGAGCAGTTTGTACAGAGACTCTTTAGCACCGGTTGTTAACACAAACCGGTGCTGAAGGTCTGTACAGGGCACGCAGTCTGAATGTGGCCCCAAGTACAGGCCTTTAGCACTGGTTTGTGTTAACAACCGGTGCTAAAGCCCCTTTCGCACCGGTTGTTAACACAAACCGGTGCTAAAGGCCAGTAGTGGGGCGATATCTCGAGAACTTGTGAAAATTTTGCTCATTTTCATTCGCGCGTCTTCTCTCCTAACACGTACGGCGGCGAAGCCCTGCTCCGGCCGCGCCTCTCCGTCCGCCTCGCCTCCGTCCGCCCCGACGTCGCGCGCTGCCCTCTGCCTCCGTCGCCGTTGCCGTCGCCGCCCTCTGCCTCCGTCGCCACGGTCGATCCCCCGCGGCCCCGCCTCCGTCCCGCCTCCGCCTCCGCCGCGCGCGCCCTCTGCCTCCGTCGCCTCCGCCGCCCCGCCTCCGTCCCGCCTCCGCCTCCGCCGCCCCGCCCTCTCGCCCCTCGCCGTCGCCCCTCGCCGTCGCCCCGTCGCCCTCTGTACACGCGTAGGTAAGATTTTTTTTTGTTTTTACAATTTGTTTAGTTTTAGAATTTTTAGAGTAATTAGTGCTAGAATTTTTAGAGTTAGTGTTAGTGTTAGTGTTAGAAATCTTTAGAGTTAGTGTTAGATTTTTTTAGAGTTAGTGTTAGTGTTAGAATTTAGTGTTAGAAATTTTTAGAGTTAGTGTTAGATTTTTTTTAGTGCTTTAATTTGTTTTTACAATTTTGTTTAGTGTTAGAATTTTTGTGTTAGAATGTTGTGTTAGAAGTTAGCGTGTTAGAAAATTTCACTAAGTCGTTAGTGTTAGAAAATTTCAGAAAGTTAGAATAATTGTACTAATTAAGTTAAGAAATTTTACTAAGTTACCATTTTGTTCCTGTTTAACTTTCATCTTATTTCTGTTATATTTCTCAATTTACTATTTTTTACTAAGTTAGAAACACTAAGATATTTTACTTAATTATGGAATATTTACTTATAGTCCGGGCATGTTTTTAGTTCATGTCTCTGTTGGACCCGCCGGGCGATGTCCGGGACTGGGCCCCGCCAGGCTGGCACTGGGAGCTCCTTAGTACCGGGGCACGCGGCTTGGTGAGAAATCCGGGTGACATGGTCGACCCGGATATTCTTTGGTGGCCATCGCGTGGGCCACGCTCGGTGCGGAGAGAGCCGACCCCTGAGGAGGTGGTACAACAGCGTATCAGGGAGGAGGACGAGCACGTCCGTCGCTACATGTACTTGCTCGATAGGCAGTATAGGCAGTATAGCAGCAGTTGGTCGATTATTAGGAGGGTTCCTTACCACGTGAGCTATGACCCTATGAGGGTTCCTTATCTATGGATGCGTAGCACCCGTGACTCAGCACCCCGCGGCTTAGGACCCGGTCGGAGTTAATTATTTTGAGAGATGTCACGAGACTATGTATAAGTGATATTATTCGATCGTGATGTATTAGGGTTAAAAAAATTAACCCGAGCTATGTAACTCTTGGTGTGTCCAGAACTATTATTTCATTAATATGTCCAGAACTATTATTTTATTACTGTCCGATGAAATAATTTCGCCAAGTGCCCGATGAAAATTTCGCTAAGTGTTCTTCATTTTATAAATTTTACTAGCAGGTGTTGAGCTATGGATCCCCAAGAACGTGCACATGATCCGCACGCCGATAAACTCGCGGGAATGGGTGAGGCGGAGAAGGAAAGATTAATGTGCGAGATGATTTTTAATAATGCAACGGCCATATATCGTGATGACGACGGTGGACAGGCGTTTAGCAATCAATTTTTGAACGACTCCGGTGACGGAGATCAGAATATAGAAGATGTAGTAGATGATGACGACGACAACGTCGAGGATGAAGAAGTGCCCTCCAGAACAAACTCTGCCAATGTATATCTCAAGTCACTGTTCACGCAACAATTAATTTGTATTGCACTTACTAACGAATCATTATTTTCCCGTTTAGGCGTCCTCCGGAACAGCTAGCGCAAGTACTGAGACAAAGTCCAAATGAGGCCCGGCCGCAAGGTTGAAAGATACCGCAAGGTTCTCGATCGATACAGTTGCTGCTGATGGCAAACCACTGCAGCCCCCAGAAACTTATCGCAAATTCGTAAATCAGTGCGGAGTTGTTGTAAGAGACCTGGTCCCGATCAACTTAATAGAATGGAATAAGCCAAAGACCGGGGCCAACGTTGGAGCTAGTTATGTCGATGAAAGATTGAAAAAAATTCTTTGTGAAACGCTATGGCTAAATTTCAGCGTAGCGAGCGATAAGAAGAAGAAAGTCGAGCAGTGGGCTTTGAAGAAGATGGCCACACAATTCCAGAGGTGGAAGAAAGAACTGTGGAAGAAATATAAGGACGAAGATCCAGTTTTCACTGGGAACCTAGTGAAGATAAGAGACGTTTGGGATGATTTTAAGGCGTACAAGAAATCGGGTGTCTTTGCATCCCGATCGGCCACAAATTCGGAGAATGCGAAGAAGAAGAAATATCACCATATTTTGGGGTCAGGTGGCTACATGACTGCCCTGCCTAGGTGGCGAAGCTATGAAGCTGCGCTTGTGAAAAGAGGTATCATTCCACAGACACATGACTGGCCCGATAGGTCCAAGTTCTGGTTGTTCGCGCATGGGGCAACGTTGGACGCTGAGACTGGGATGATTGTTGCTCAGGGACCATGGTCGGAAAAAATAACAAAAGTCGTAGCAGACCTAGAGAAGGCAATAGAAGCTGTTCGAAAAGGAACTTTTGTTCCCGATAGAGAGAACGACGAGCTGACGAGGGCACTCGGGAACCCCGAAAAGTGGGGACGAACAGGAGGCTTTGGAGCGGATACCCCGTGGAGCCAAGGGTTTGCAGCGGACATTGGCACTTACAGAAGCCGTGATAGAAGCAAGAAAAAGGCGATGGAACGGCTATCGACATTAGAACAAAAGGTAGATTTTCTCTTGAAGAAAGGGGGACACCCTCTACCTGACACTGAAGAGGAGGTAGAACATCGTCCTGCACCTGATCAGCTGCAAATAGAAGACAATCATGTAGCAGATGCCGTCCCATCTCAGCATAGAAGCAGCGTTGGTTCCACGCACATGCAGCTAGAAGACGGTCGTGCAGTCGAACCGTCGGCGCCTCACTACCCCGTGGATGATATCACGGAGAAGACAAACTTTGAGATACATATGCCAATGGGGACATATCCTTCAGGGTGGCGTCAGGCTATGCTTTACCGAATCAACCTGGAGCAACCTACCATGGTGGTCAGATTCCAGCATCCCATGCTCGTGTCGGGTTGTCAACAATTACGCCGGGATGCCATTCAATTGAGCTCCATATTCCTGGAGGTGAAGGCGAGAAGACACTGGGAGAAATGGAGCTTGGTATCATATTGTGGAATAAGAAACACATCGTGTTTCCTAACTCGGCGCCAAGGCCACCGACTCCTCCAGGTACAAATGCACCATATATACCTCCATCAATTACTGAATGTTGCACCACATGTAAGCTTATTTTTAATAGTTTTTTCACTTTCGTACAGAGAATGCACGACCTCCAAGTCCACCCCCCAACGAACCTCCAAGTCCACCCCACAACGAAGATTGGGAGCCCGAGGCCGAGGGTCCATCGCCCGTGCACTCCCGTGAGCCGACGGATGCGCCCACTACGGGTACGGCAAAGCGGAAGCTGAAGTTCAGAAGAAACGGGACTCCTCCCAAGAAGAGACCAAGGAAATCCAAGAAAGTCGAGACTCCGCCGAAGTTACCAGGCCTGATGACTCCGGAGGAACTAAGCGATGTCGTGAAAGCCAAAACCAGCGCATGGTTCACACAGTTTCCCCGGAAGCCCCCTCCAGACGCCTGGAAGGAAACTCTGAAGGACATCCCAAAGTGGAAAATTGAGCGGACCATCGACAACTTATATTATCCTGCACCGCCGCCACCGCCGCCCCTTTCAGACTATGAACGGTACATTGAGAAGACGCACACCGCACAGAAGAAGCAGACGGAGGAGATGAAGCAGGCGGAGCAGACGAAATGCGGGAAACAAGTTCCCCAGCTCGGACAACAAGAAGCACGGTCAATTGCCCCGCTCAAGGTCTTATCTGACTAGGCTTCAGTGTCCGGTCCACGCATGGGCGACGTGGGTTACGCTATTGCTGATGTGGTATATACATACAAGCCCGGGCACCCTCTGGTCGAAAATCCTACCGATCTAACAACCCAACTACGGAGTTTACATGATTGGTACTTGGAGGCCGCAAGGCAGGAGAGTGACTGTATCATGGCTCAAGTTCAGGATCAACACTACTTCGGAGATTACGGTGTCGAGCTTGAGTTCGATGATTTCTTCCAGATGTACAATCAACGTGCCCTCGACAAGTCTATCCTCAGCTGCTACTGTTTGTAAGTGATTTATTTGTGTAATTTAATTATTTAGTTAAGCTCGCGTTCGTTGCCCGTATAATTATCACTCACGACATTCTTTTTGTACGCTACTATGCAGAATGAAGATTCGTGAATGCAGACTGGCAGGAATCTGGGACTTTGGGTTCATTGACCCGTATTCGTATCATCAAAACACAGTAGAAAGGTTCAACAAGGATACACCGGATGATTTGCTAAGGTTTTTGAAGCGACAAAGTACCAAAAAAGAAATACTTTGGCCCTACGGATTCAAGTGAGTGTTACTGTCTTGTAGACATTCCATTTTGCTTACCTGATGTTAAGTGTAATTGATGAGTATGCATGACTGCGTGTGTACACGTGCGCAGCGGCCACTTCATATTGTTCATCATTAGAATCGATAAAGGACAAGTTGAAGTCTGGGACTCGTTAACCTGGGACGCTGACACATGGAAGACCGCACGTCAGATGCTTCAAAAGTATATATATATCGGCCTCTTTCGTTCATCGGCCTTTTTTTCATTCATTCCCTGATATCAAGTAAGTAATAATTAACTCTTCTATTCATTTTTCTTTTGTCGCCCAGGGTTTGGCAAATGTTCATCAAGGAAGAACCCGGTACATGGGCAGACATTCTCCACTTTCAGATTAACAAAGTAAGTAGTACTACGTACCCTGATTTAAATACCATTACCATTCTCTTGATTATTATTAATTTTACTGAATTATGTTTCTCGTATATAGAAAGTCCCGCAACAACCACAGGGAACTGATTATTGTGGATACTACGTTTGCGAGTTCATTCACAGGACGATCAATGAGAAATCCCGTACTAGGAGAAATCTAGAGGTACGTAACCGGATCTTCACAACTTTATTTATGTTGCCATTAATTATGTTTAGTTTTGTTCATAACTTAATTGTTTTCATCTACTTCTTTTCAAGATGGCACGAAAGCGGGCGCAGCTCAAACCAATCGACCGTTGCAAGGCTATTGCAGAGGAATTGGCAGGATTTCTTCTCACGCAAGTCATAGCAGAAGACGGAGAATTTTTCCATCCTATGAACCAATTATAGCCAGCTCCCTTCTCTATGCAAGTATACAGCTATTCAAAACGAACTTCAGATTATGTAATTCTCGGTCAATTACTTCGTGTTACATGTATATATATGTACTTTTATTTGGTGTATCAACATTTAACCGCAAACACGGAATCGGAAACACTTAACCGCAAACACGGAATCGGTGTTTCCGGATACGTATTTCCGATTACGTGTTTTCTGAAAATACGTATTGCCTTCTTTAGAAACGGAAACACGTAAACGGAAACCCTGAAAATACGGAACACGCCCTAAACCCTAAACCCTAAACCTTAAATACGGAATTGGAAACCCTGAAAAGAAAAGAAAAAAAAAAGAGAAAAAAAAAGCTTTAGGACCGGTTGGTGTTACCAACCGGTTCTAAAGGTCCTCCACCTGCGCGCGCTCTTCGGCGTCCACGTGGAGGCCTTTAGAACCGGTTGGTGACTGACCGGTTCTAAAGGGGGGGGGGGGCCTTTAGTCCCGGATACGTAGTATCGGTTTTGTATCCGAGTCCAAAGGCCCTTACAAACCGGTGCTACTGGCCTGTTCTCCACCAGTGATTTGTGTTGGCGTGTCCGCATTCCTTTTGAGCAGTTTGGAATTACCATAATGATATTGTTTAAAACAAAACATGTGTGGATCATTTTCTGCAGGTCGTCTACAAGGCTTTATATCCACATGTGATCTTTCCTTCTTCGGGTCGATCAGCCAGAGCTATGGATACTAGATGCGCTCGTCTGACTGTAGTCGTTTGGGCTATCTTCGGACAAGGTGGCTGGCTGCATACTGCGAGATTAGATGATCAGTGCTTCTATCTTTGGCTGGTTGGTTTTATATCCACGAGTTGTCTGAACCCTCTGGTGCTCTCGGTCTCGGATAGGAGTTTGTATCAACTTAGGACTTTAAAAACTATGCAATAAAAGAATGATGTGTGCATCGTTTCGATTCAGAAGCAATTGCTTATCTTCCTTTCGAAGAAAAATGTCATTTTAGGTTAAGGTATTTGTTGGGCTGGCCTCGAGCTGAGCCAAGCCGAGCCGAGCTGACTCACTTATTATTTGCTTAATTCACTGTATATATAACTAATATAATAGAATTTTTATTACATTAAATATTTCTGGGGGTGTTGAGTTTTTCGAATATGTTATGGTTAATTAGTACTGCATTGTTATGAGTATAGTCGGGAAATCACCAAGCCATCCACCGCGCAGAAAGTACTAATTAAGAACGAACTTTATTCATCGTTCATGCAGATACAAAAAGCAAGCATAATTCAGAAATTAAGAATAATTAAGAGGAAAGAGGATTGAACGGACCGGCGCTAGATAGGTACTCTGCGTATGCAGATCACTTGTAGCTAGCACGTCAAGTAGGAAACAAATAAACAGACAAACAAACAATCAAACAAAAGGTGCGTTGAAACATCGGAAGATCTAGCTCGGCAGGCCTCGTGTGGCTCGACCGAGAGACGAGACGATTGCTTAGCACTTGAATCCGGTTGGCACGCGCTTGCCACAGTGGTTGAGGATGACGCTAAGGTCGATGGGGAGGTTGAGCTTGATGCCGAGGACGTTGGCCCTGACTACCGTGCACAGGCACACCGCTGCCTCGAGGTCGACGAGCCCATCCAGCAGCGGGCAGCACGGCAACGTGGGCGGCACCCCTACCTGGAGATTGATCAGGCCCAGCGCCTTGGCGCACACGCCCAGCTTCAGCGTGTCGCGCGGGCACCTGCCAAACGAGGCCGGGGTCGGGGTGGGCGTGGACGGTGTCGACGGGGTGGGCGTGGTGGGCGTCGGGCAGCCATCCCCGCAGGCGCTGGCCATGGATAACACCACCAGGTTCACGGCGAGGAACAGCGCGATCGATGCTTTGCTTGCCATTGCTAGCTACGAGTGATCACAAATGATCGAGTGGCGCTGGAGCTCTAGGTTGCTATGTGCTTGTGATGCTCTCAGGTGGTGCTTAGGTTTTGTATTTATAGGAGAAGAGTAGTGCACTGCTGATGCATTATTACCACCATATGTATTCTCCTTCTAGCTTGCTCGTGAACATGCATGTGAGGCGATTAAAAGTTCGATCGGATCGGTTATATGGAGAATGTATGTACGTTGGTCACTAGTGACCAAGATTGCTGCATTACAGCATTAGTGGATGCATGCTGAGGAGTTTGTTCCTTCTTGATGATTGATGCTATTTTAGATTAATAAGACCTGGACGTATTGGATTGTTGCTAAATTGAAAAGGTGGCGTAAGTTTGAATATTGCATCTATCAGTTCACGGACGGGCCGGACTGCCGGAGTACAGCTAACCCAAACCTGAGGAATCATAAAATCCAAGGACCAACTTGTTTGAGTCTTTCCAAGCGATCACCCATGTTCAAACATGCCTTGAACCAAGCTGTTGCTTCAGATGCATGGTTAGTTGGGATATACCTGGATCTTGTCCATAATTATTCTATCAGGAATCAGGTCTTAAAACAGGCTTTATTTTCCATACTTTTAATAGCGCTGCTCGGGCATTTTGCTTCTTTCTCGGCTTAGAGCACTCATCTTAATTGTTCAAAGAATCTCGTTCCTTTCCTCTCATGTAACGGTATTGGAATCTCAAATGTACCGGCAAACAGATCTTTACGAGTTACCCACCCGTCATTCCTGTGAAACCACCTTCCATGACCCATGAACATGGTTTTACAAGAGCCCATTTACGGTAGTTGTATTATCCATACACTTAGCACATTTGTTGTGTACGTGGCTGACCGGAGACACATCCATAACCAAGATTGTCTTGCACCGACCCGATCAATGCAATTTCATACGGAAACACTCTTCTTTGTTGGCATCCTGGTATTGACCCTGGTTTAGCCCATAATGTGTCTTGCTCCTCCTTCATTAGCATGAGATGCAACTAAATATTGTTACGTGGTTGTGTCGGATCTTGGATAAGCATAATCCTATGCATGTAATTTCGCTTCATGCACAACCGGGAGGGGTGTATAGCCATACAAACATTGGTCAGATGCTATAGGTATTCAACATTGAATGTGTTCCATAGGCAACCATCTGCAGGGTGTTTCATCAAGCCATCATTTCTGGCGGCAAGGTTCCTATCCTTGTGCCAATGAATTATCTCTACTTCCTTCATGTTTGTGTAATAACGCTGCAGACGAGAAATAGAGGAAACTACCATACAACCTTTTCATGAGTTATGTATTAAAATGACCGTGGAGATAGTCATAGAGATTATGGGGAATGACAATGTTAGAATTGCTTTGGAACTGGATTGATACGGGAGATTTTACCAAGGTTTGACCCCTCGAGATGAGGTAAAGGCCTACTTCTTCTTTGTGTTGTATTGTGTATTGTGTGTGGTGTTGCTTAGAACCGTTGTTTTTTTTTTCCTTCGGAACTCTTTTTTATCTCTCCTTGAGCTAACCCCAAGCCATGTCTTATATAGTGCCATTATATCATTAGAGAGATAAAGAGCATTAAGCACCCACTACATTATATATGATGAGAGTTAATCTCTTAGTGGGGCCAACAAGTAACTCTACACTTTATGAGTGTAACACTTGTCTTGACGGCTACTCAAATGCTTGGCATTTGGTCTTTTGCACCTGTTGAGTTTCACGCTTGACTCCTAGTGGATTTTACACTCCTAGATGGCCATGGACCCAGACGATCCTCGTGGCCTCTCCGTGTTGAACATGAGCTTCTTGGGCTTCTTCAGCTTCCACCACGCTTTGTCCATGAAAACACTCCGGTGGGCCTACCTGTGTTACCCCTCCCGCGTCACCATGTCTACAAGGTATACAAAATTGGACCAATAGCTCATGTGCGACGTTTATCCCCGTAAAAGAAGGAACATGAGGTCGTTCAAAAGAATAGCTCTCGTGCGACATTTCTTTACGCACAAATAGCCAAAGGCTGACCTGGGATGTAGTGAGTGTGGGGTTATGTTAAGCCTGGCAGTTACTGTTTTGGACATGTGGGTCACACTAGTTTGCCACTTCATGGAGTGAACCGTGCCTGATGAGGATATAATTTGGGAATATGATGCTTGTTCATCCTTGAGCTAGAAGGAAATATTGAATTTAATTGATGGTTTTTATAAGGTGAATTCCTTCTTAATTGAATGTGATGTTTGTGTTTATGAGAATGTTATACTACGTAAGTCTATGCATTTATGTATTAGCAGGGTTATTGATAACACAAACGTTGGTAGAGGAAGACCTGAGGACATGCTGGAAAACAACAAGTAACTGCTGGAAAACAAGAGAAAACAAGTGGAAAACAGTGAAGATATTTCACCACAAGTGCTTGAGGGAGGAGAGGGAGGCATGGAAAACAAAGTTGCTGCTGTGGAAAACAACTGTCACACCCCACTTTTTGAAAACCAACAAAATGCAGTTGTTGGAGAGTCAAAAAGTAGGGCCAACAAAAACTTTTTGAAAGGCTTAACTGTTAATCTTGTTTCACCTCTCTTTGCCTTATTTGACCTTGAGTGTTGGTGTTGGAACCAACCAAAACAAAATGGTTACATAAATAACAAGGATTGAGATGAACCTCTTTTATAAAAATCCTCCTTAAATGGTTTGGCTTGACCACTAACTTTCTCTAACACTTGATGGAAAACTCCAAGAATTTAAATTGCAGAACTCCTTTGCTTGAGTGAACTTGGTAAGTCTTGTTATTATCTGCTTATGAGGTGACCTTACCTTTTTATTTGCCTCAAAGTATTTATAACTGTTGTGGATGATTGTGAGTGTTTTAATTGATTGAGATCTACAAATAACAATCCCAGACATCACTAGCATGTATATCCTATTTCCATCTCATTTGGTGTTCTGTTTAACTTCTCTAGTTTGGCCTCCTGCCATAAGGAGAAATCTTGATCTTGACCAGTGTATCATCATGGATATAATGGTACCTATCTATGAGCCCTATCCTTATGTTTGGATTTGAATATTAAACCCATTCACTTTTTCTTCCAAAGCCCTCTTGAGGTCTTCCCAACAAATAGGATCATGTCCTTGTGATCATGATGCTTTTGTTAAGTCTTCCTAAAATCACTCCTATCCTTTCTGAGCTAAATCAACCTTCCCTTGTCATCTTCATGACTTATACATCATATTCATGTGATCCATTTTGCTTCTCATGACCATGTGATTATTCCTCTCTTGGGTTTTTGGCCTATTAAATAAACTCCTGTTATCATCCTTTCACACTTGGCATCTCAAATATTTTCCAAAGGAGTTCTTTATTAAAAAAAAATCACCTTTGTGACCCATATTATATACCCTCCCACCCCAACTTAAAAATACTTGATTTATAAACATTTTCCTATTTATTAAATGCTATTTTCCAAAAGGCCAGAAATGGACTTTTAATGTTTTTGTTAATAAAAGTATTTCTAAAAAAATTTGGGAAGCTCCCCAACATTCCTAGGGTCATATGTGACCTAGTTATCCAAAAACATTTGCTTCTCTTTTACAAAATTTTAAAGAAAACATCCAAAAACAGATTCAACACTTTTTGAATTTTCAAATTTTTGTGAAACAAATATTTTCAGAAAATTTGGGGACCACCACCCCTAGACTCAATTTTTGATTCTCTATCCATTAAACATGTTTTCAAGCATATCTTCTATTCAAAACTTTGGAGAAAACAATCAAAAACAGAAATAGCAGTTTTTGGAAAATTGAAAGTTTTCAAAGAAACCAATTTAAGAAAAATGGGAGACCATCACTACTGTAACAGCCCTACTTTGTAATAAAATTGTGTTGTGTGTTGTGTACATAGCATACATGCATGGAAAACATTGCTAAATTTTTCGCATTTGAAATAACAAGTGAAATGTCAAAAATCACTCAAACAAGCAACCCACAAAGTTGTTCTAACAAGTTTTTCAAAATGAACAAACCAAGGTATGGTTTTGTTGGAAATTTGAAGAGATTTTCAAAAATAATTTTTGTGTAATTTTTGCTTCACAAAAGGCCCTCAAATCGAGCTTTTGGGTTCTGTTTTCTATGTGAAAAGGACCTCTCTGCGAAATACCGTCTTTCCAGGGGGTTTTCGTAATTTCGTTTTCATTTCCTCTTTCTCCTAGCTCCGGCCAGAAGGACGAACCGGCCATGGAGGTGCCACCTCCTGCTTCCACCGAGTCCGGGTTTGGTTTAGGACGCGTAGAGGCGTCTGAATCGGGGTCTCCTCCCGCAGAAACCCCCCCGAGCTCTCCTCCTCTCTCTGGTTCCAGGAACCCGAACCCTAACCCTACCTCCGACCACCGCTCGTCGCCGGCAGTACGGCCGCCCCGTGGGCCTCTGAGCACCCCACCGGCTCCGCCACCTCTCCGTGGACCTCCTCGAGCGCATACAGCAGCGGGGAGCCCCGGGAGCTCTCCAATTTGCGCCGGCCATCCGCCACGGCCGCCGCCGTCTCCTCCTCGCCGCCGATGCTTGCGCCACCTTCTCGAGTCCCCGACCACCGCATCGTGTTCATGGTGAGCACCTGAGCTTCCCGGTGGTCTCCCCTTCCTCCCTCCCCCTCCGCATCTCTCCGCCGCCGGCGTCCGCCGTCGGCCGCCACGAAACCTCCACGCCGGCAGGTTTCTGGCAACCAATAGGGGGCGGCGCCGCTACCGTAGTGCTCGCCGTGATCCCCTCCGCCTCGTGGTAGTCTTCGATTTCAAAATGGCGCGAGCAATCAATCGATTGCTTGATCAGCAGAGGTGATTTTCTCCCGAGTGATGTCACTGTGACGTCACGAATCCAATTTCTTATTTTTTCCAAAAATGTTTAATAATTACAGAATTTGTTTTAAAATGAAATAATTAATAACTTCTTTTTGGTAATTCAGAAATATATGAAAAATATATGGTTGTGTTCAGAAAAATATTTCCAACCCAAATATGTCACTTTCATACATGTTTGACAAACTTTATTTTTGGACATTATTTAAATGCAATTAAATCATCTAAAATAAAGAAAATAAGATCTTATTCAATAAAATCAGAAAAATACAAGTTATATACGAAAATGCTCAAAATGTTAAATGCAATCCATTTATGATGTTTTTAAACCTATTTGAGCTATTAAAATTGCACTCACTTTTAGAATCGCCCGAATTGCCCTCCGGGGTCTATTTCAGAACTGTTTTTCCGATAAAATGCTTAACCATCACATGAACCTTAGCAAACCCTTGAACATGTTTAGGTCTTCCATCAAAATGCATTAACTTTGTCATGCATACATATTGTGCATTGCATCGATGCCATGTGTTGATTGTTTCTTTTCCGGTTTTTGCTTCTTATCGGTAGAACACTGCCCGAAGAGAAGATCAACAACCCAGTGGCGAATACTTGATCTTAACCGACAAGTCAAGCACTTGTCCAGAAGATCTATCTATTTGGTTTTCTTATAAGCAAGGCAAGCATAACCTCTTATCTGCTCATGTATGTTTTCCAAAGTGGTTTCCTCTCTCGTACATTGCATTCGGTTCCAAAGTATTTTAGGTCAGTAGGTAGAGTCCTCCTATATATGATGCATTGCTTCAATGACCCGATCCACTACTCCTAGATGCCATAGGGTTGTTTGTGAGCGCCGCCAAAGCCTTATATCTGCTATGCTTAGTTGTACATGTTTGATACCTCTGCTCCATCCGGTTGATGAAACAGAGCTGCGATAACCTAGTTTGAGATGATGACGTGCTAAGATGAGCATGGTGTGGTTAACTTGACTAAGGCTTGGACGGGAGGCCACTTGGGAAGTGGTTGTTCGTCCTATACTTGCCAACTCTAGGAGTAAGGTCAGGGCACAGAAGCCAAGACTGGGCGTACAACCACGCGCGATGGCCATGAGCCTCGCCGACCAACTAACTTGTTCGGCTTTATCCATGAGTCACGTAGTTTGAGATTCCATTCGGCAACGCAAATAACCCTTTTAAACGTTTTGGAAAAATGCTCCGCCTAGGGCGTGACTAGGGTCAAGTGATGGACGTACACGGATCTTACCCCGCCTCACAGAGACAGGTGCCGTCAGGAGGATGGCCAACTCCCTGTTGACGGGGTGGCCCTGTCTTGGGTTGACTCATGGATAGGGTTGCGCAAGGTAAAGGTCGTGGCCGAACCACCCTCTGCCGGCACTTCCCGTACTAGTGCTAAAACGTAGGCACTAAGAGTCGGTTGGTACGTGTGGGTAAAGTGTACCCCCTGCAGGGATAAATCTTTTAGAGAAGCCGTGTCCGCGGTTATGGACGACTTGGTGAAAGTATTTTGGCCATAGATAACTTGAACGTGGCGTAAAACATGTTGACAATTAATGACGGGTGCCTCCTCGGAGATGCTGAGAGGGGTGACCCTTGTAGCAAGTGAGATGCTAGGAAATGAAGTTGGTGGTTTAAAAAGATGATGATTTACAAGAGTTGAGTTCTTTCTCATCTGTTTTGAAAACACTCCACGAGACCTGCTATTCTTCCTCGATTTGGAAAACAAATATTGCTTTACGCAAATCAATCTTCATAAACCCTTTTCTGAAACAGCAGATATATAATAGGTTAGTTAAGTCTTGTTGAGTACCTCCCGTACTCATGTTTGCTTCAACTTGGTTCAGGTGGAGTTCCTCAGTTCGGTGGTGTTTCAATGTGGACATCGACGAGTAGTTTTGGGGTTCCCAGGTAGCAGCCTGTTATCTATGGGCTGGGACGTCGCTTTATGTTGCGGCCTCTTAGGCCTTTTTGGTTTTTGTTGATTAGCAACAGAGTTTTCCTTCCGTTGTCTGATGTAATGTTGGGTCATGTGACCTCTGGTTGTAAAGCTATACTCTAGTAATACATGCTCAATACAGTTTCTATGTCTAGAGTGTTGCTTTGATCGGTTGTTGGTTTCGCGCTCATTGTTATACAGTTTTGGCTATGCCTGCATAGTTGTCGCACTCAAGGGGTTGTGGAGCCAATGATCCATTTCCGAGCCCGCCTGCCGATGTGATTCGGCCTGGGGCAAGGTAACCCCAGTAACCCTCGATTGTTGTTGCACTTTCTGGACACATAGCAGCTCTGTATAACTTTGGTTCCCGTTCCTTCAGTTTCATCCGACTCATGGACACTTGGGTATGCATATCTGGTTATGACTAGCATGGACAAAAGGAGTAGTAGACCGGGGATCCGGACTACGTGCCGATGAATCCGGTCGGCCTGCCGTTGTTTGTTGCGGCCAGGACTGGTAACCCTGAATCCCTTCTGAGTCCATTTCTAGGAGCACATAACAGTTTGTATATCCCTGGGCCCGAGGTCTGACAGGTCATGGTATCAGAGCAGGACTGCCTGTAGGAAACCCTTTGCTATTGGTCGATGTTGAGTCTAGTGTTTGCGAAAACTATTTTGAACTTGCAAATGAGTTGTGAAAACCTTCTTAGGAACTCTTTTTACTCCATACCTGGTGTCACTTCAACTCTGAGTCATCTTATCTCATTTGTTTTGAAACGGTATTCCTCTCTTCTATTACCTTCAAAACTAGGATCAAAACCGTTGGGTGTTTTCTTTCCGGTACATCGTGTCAGGTTGCTAACCTCTCAAGTTTTGACTAACTCAAATCCTTTTATCTATCAATTCCGTAGCCGGGGTTGCATCTCTGTGTGATTCCCGGTTGTTCTTTTAGACGATGTGACTTGCTCCTTCAACATAATGTCATGTATCTTGCCTCCGTTGAACTATCATGTACCATTCCGTTGTTTTCTCCTTTCATGAAGGTGTTATTCATGGTTTCTCTCCTTTTTACTCAGGATGTCCGGTGGTACTCGTAGACGTCGTGGACGTAATCCTCCTGAGGCAGAAGTTCCGCCTTTTCCCACAATGGCGCAGGTTCTGCAGAATGTCGAGACCAACCTCCTGAGAAGTGAACATCTTCTTGAACGTGTGGCGCGGAATACTGAACGTCGCGCTGAAGGTGTTACACTTGGGAGTTTTCTCAAAGCTCAGCCTCCTACCTTTGCTGATTCCAAGGAGCCTCTGGATGCTGATGACTGGCTCCGTACAATCGAGCGCAAGTTTGTTGCTCTCCATGTCCAATATAATGACCGTGTGAACTTCGCCACCTACAAGCTAGAAGGTTCTGCTCGTGCTTGGTGGGAAGGTTTCTTGGCGTTGCAGGCGCCAGGACATGAGGTCACCTGGGCAGAGTTCTGTGTTGCGTTTCGTGATGCTTATATTCCAAAGGCAATCATGGACTTTAAAAGGAAGGAATTCCTCAATCTCACTCAGGGCAACATGAATGTTGAACCTTACGGGCGTGAATTCATCCGTTTGGCTCGCTATGCTCCTCGTGATGTCAGAAATGATGAGGACAAGCAGGAACTGTTTCGGAAGGGTCTGAATCCAACCCTCCGTTATGAGTTGCTTCCTTTCAATTTCCAGAGTTTCCAGGAGTTGTATAATCAGGCTATTACCCTTGAATATGGCAGAAAGGAGATGGAGACTGCTGTAAAACGGGATGCTGATAACTCTCGTGCAACTTCCTCTGGCTCCAAGAAGCGTCGTGTGTTCATACCATACAGTGATATCCCTAGAGCCCCTTATGCAACCAATTTTGCGGGATACGTTCCTCGTCCGCCTCTACCCGTTGCTAAACCAACTGATTCTGTGTGTTTCAAGTGTGGTCAGCTGGGTCATCTTTCTCGAGAGTATCTTCAGAAGAAAATTGGTCGTGGAGTTCCTCCGCCCAAGAAAAATGTGAAGAACACGGATGTTAGACATACTTGTTTAACACATGTTACACTTGAGAAGCCTCAGAATGATCCAAGCGTTCTTTGGAGTACAATTCGAGTTAACTCCATTCTGGCTATAGCGTTGTTCGACTCGGGAGTATCCCATACCTTCATGTTAGAAAAGTTCGCTGAAATGAATGGAATACCTTTCCAAAACATGTCAAAGTCCTTGGTGGTCCAGTCCCTAGGGCTTAACTGGAAAACCACAAAGGTTACCCCAGAGCTCATAATCGATATTGGATATCGGTTGTTCCCTACCACCTTCCTTGCCTTAAGGTCAACTGACATTGATGTCATCCTAGGCATGGATTGGCTCAAAAAGTTTGGAGCTGTAATTGACTGTACAGACAAGTCCATTGTTCTGACAGATCCTTCTGGTGCTAGTGTGAAGTGTTGGACGTGTGCAGATCTAGCTCCATCAGCATGCCATCAACTTTCACCTGAGTCACAACTATACTCTATGCAAGCTGACTACCCTCCTGAAATTCATGAGTTGCCTATAGTCAGTGAGTTCCGTGATGTGTTCCCTGAAGAGTTACCTGGCATGCCACCTGATCGAAGTGTGGAATTTGTCATCGAGCTTATCCCAGGCACCGCCCCTATGTCCAAAAGACCTTATCGTATGGCCCCAGAAGAGTCGGCTGAATTGAAGCGACAAATAGAGGAGTTAGAAGAAAAAGGTTTCATCCAAGCTAGTACATCTTCTTGGGGTTGTCCGACCATCTTTGTTAAGAAGCGGGATACAAATGTTCCGCGTCTGGTTGTTGATTATCGGCCACTGAATGCAGTGACCATCAAAAACAAATATCCTCTTCCAAGAATCAACGACCTGTTTGATCAGTTAGCTGGTGCAACTGTCTTTTCCAAGATGGACCTTCGATCAGGATACCATCAAATAAAGATCAGAAAGGAGTACATTCCTAAAACAGGTTTCACTACTCGTTATGGTCTTTATGAGTACACTGTTATGTCCTTTGGTCTTACCAACGCTCCAGCTACATTCACGAGGCTTATGAACTCGGTATTCATGGAGTATCTTGACAAGTTCGTCGTGGTCTACATCGATGATATCTTGGTCTATTCTAAAACCGAAGATGAACATGCCGAACACTTGCGTTTGGTGTTATCCAAACTCCGTGAGCACAAGTTGTATGCCAAGTTCTCTAAATGTGAGTTCTGGTTGAAAGAGCTCATCTATCTCGGACACGTGGTGTCTGCCGAAGGTGTTGCCGTCATTCCAGACAAGGTCCAAACCATTCTGGATTGGGAAGCACCTAAAACAGTCAAGGATGTTCGGAGTTTTCTCGGGATGGCAGGTTATTACCGTCGGTTCATCGAGAACTTCTCCAAAATTGCCAAGCCTATGACTGAACTTCTGAAGAAAGGCAAGAAGTTCGAGTGGTCAGAAAAGGCAGAAGAGAGTTTCCAAACTCTGAAAACTAAACTGACTAGCGCTCCTGTGCTTGCTCTTCCTGATACGAGCAAGGACTTTGTTATCTTCTGTGATGCCTCGCAACAAGGGCTCGGTTGTGTGTTAATGCAAGAGGGTCACGTGGTGGCCTATGGTTCTCGTCAGTTGAAACCACATGATCATAACTATCCAACCCATGATCTCGAACTAGAAGCCGTGGTCCATGCTCTCAAACA
The DNA here is from genome assembly GCA_028641055.1 of Alopecurus myosuroides. Taxonomy (NCBI): domain Eukaryota; kingdom Viridiplantae; phylum Streptophyta; class Magnoliopsida; order Poales; family Poaceae; genus Alopecurus; species Alopecurus myosuroides. The sequence goes on from CM054059.1 coordinate 155,302,683, forward strand.
ATGGCGACATTATCTTCTTGGTAATCGCTGTGAGTTGTACTCAGATCATCAGAGTCTGAAATATTTGTTCACCCAGCCGGATCTGAACCTCAGACAGAGAAGATGGTTGGAAATAATTAAAGACTTTGATTTGGGTCTCAACTATCAACCCGGCAAAGCCAACGTCGTGGCTGATGCGGTAAGCCGGAAGTCCTACTGCAACAAATTGATGATACAGCAAGCGCAACCTTCTCTTCATGAGGAGTTCTCCAAGCTTAACCTTGAAATTGTTCCTTCTGGTTATCTTGCTAACCTAGAGGTAAAACCTTCTCTGGAGGACCAGATCAAAAAGGTTCGAATGAATGATTTAGGCATTGCTAACATCAAGAAGAGCATTGCTAACGGAGTTGCTAAGTGCTTCGATGTTGATAACGAAGGTACCGTTTATTTTGGCAATCGTTTGGTGGTGCCAAATACACGGAATCTGAGAAGGCTTATACTCCAAGAGGCTCATGAAACACCTCTTTCTATCCATCCTGGTAGTACTAAAATGTATCAGGATCTACTTACAAGGTTTTGGTGGACTGGAATGAAGCGAGAAATAGCTAAGTATGTTGCTGAATGCGATGTTTGTCGTCGTGTTAAAGCTGAACATCAAAGACCAGCCGATGTTCTCCAACCTCTACCGATTCCTGAGTGGAAGTGGTATGAAATCGGTATGGACGTCATCACCGGTCTTCCCAGAACCAAGAAGGGTCACAATGCTATCTGCGGAGTGGTTGACCGACTATCCAAGGTTGCTCATTTTCTCCCTATTCGAGAGGCCATCACCACTAGTCTGTTGGAAGATCTATACATCTACCGAATAGTCAGTCTTCATGGAGTTCCTAAAAGGATTGTCTCAGATCGTGGGAGTATATTTGTCTCCAGGTTTTGGGGATGTCAGCAAGAATCCATGGGAACTCGTGTTTCTTTCAGCACTGCTTACCATCCACAAACCGGTGGACAAACTGAAAGAGTGGATCAAATCCTTGAGGACATGCTTCGAGCTTGTGTTATCTCCTTCGGTAAGGATTGGGAAAAGTTCCTTCCCTTTGCTGAGTTCACCTATAACAACAGTTATCAATCCAGTTTGGGCAAGGCTCCTTTCGAAGTTCTGTATGGCCGTAAATGCCGAAATCCGCTGAATTGGTCTGAAACCGGTGAAAGATCATTCTTCAGTCCGGATACAATCAAAGAAGCGGAAGAAACTGTTCGCATCATTCGTGAACGTTTGAAAACAGCTCAATCTCGTCAGAAGAGTTATTATGATCGTCGTCATCAAGACGTTCGTTACAAAATTGGCGAGAAAGCTTATCTTCGAGTCACACCTTTGAAAGGTGGAAAACGTTTCGGAATCAAAGGCAAACTTGCTCCTCGTTACATTGGTCCATTCCCCATCATCGGAAAACGAGGTCAAGTTTCATACCAGTTGCAGTTGCCTCCAGGATTTCCGGATGTTCATGATGTATTCCATGTCTCCCAACTCAAACGTTGCTTCAAAGATCCCGTCCGTGGTGTGGACTGTTACACGCAATAGCAAAACAACGATGAAATTAAGCAAGATCAAACCAACGGGGACACAAGATTTTAACGTGGAAAACCCTTCCAACAAGGAAGAGAAAAAACCACGGGCGCTAGCCAGCAATACTTCACTATTTCGGGGTGAGGTTACAATCGCGCCGGGATTTACAATGTATGGCTTATCCCGTGTGGCGGCTTACAAGAGGTATATAAAGGCGGTCCTGACCTAACTAGGTCGGTAACTGTGAATCCAACTCCAACTCGGTATCGACTCGTACCGTACCGAAGTTCGTTGCGCCTCCGGCTCCACTTCGTCTGAAGTTCGGCCTTTATCAGTATATACGAATACGAATTTGGATCACCATAAAATAACACTCCACCTTGAGACAAATTCCCTCTTGTAGCATAAATGAGAACCTTCACCTGAAACACACAAATAAAACACCTTCGGCGCCACATAGCCTCTTGGGCTAAGTAGTGATACCAACTAAGCTTGAGCAAAGCTCAAACTTAGCAATAGGAACTGGCTTTGTCATCATATCAGCAGGATTATCATGAGTACTAATCTTGCATACCTTCAGCTTACCTTGTGCTACAACATCACGCACATAATGGTACTTGACATCAATGTGCTTTGTTCTCTCATGGAACATTTGATCCTTAGTAAGGTAAATAGCACTCTGACTGTCACAAAACAGGTTAATGCAAGTATCATCTCCACAAAGCTCAGCAAACAGACCTTTCAACCAAACTGCCTCTTTGCATGATTCAGCAATAGCCATATACTCAGCCTCAGTAGTAGATTGTGCAACAACACCCTGCAAGGTAGCTCTCTAGCTAACGGCACATCCACTAATCGTAAACACATAACCTGTGAGGGATCTCCTCTTATCCAAGTCGGCAGCATAATCTGAATCCACATAGCCTGCGAGTCCCTCACCAGTCTTGCCAAATTTCAAGCAAGCTTCGGATGTGCCGCGAAGGTACCTGAAAATCCACTGAACAGCTTTCCAATGTTCTTTACCAGGATTAGCCATGTGTCGACTGACCAAACTCATAGCATATGATAAATCAGGCCGAGAACACACCATGGCATACATTAAGGAACCAACAGCACTAGCATAAGGAACTCGTGACATGTACTCAATGTCTTTGTCAGTAGTAGGACATTGCAATGCTGACAATTTGAAGTGTGAAGCAATAGGAGTATTAACAGACTTTGCATCATGCATATTAAAACAATGAAGGACTTTCTTAATGTAATTCTCCTGACTAAGAAATAGCAATCTAGATTTTCTGTCTCTTGAAATTTCCATACCTAGAATTTTCTTAGCAGGACCAAGATCCTTCATCTCAAACTCACTACTCAATTGTTTCTTCAATGTAGTGATTTCTTTCATGCTCTTGGCAGCAATTAACATATCATCAACATATAGCAGCAAGTATATAGGTGATTCATCAACAAATTTAATGTACACACAGCTATCATATTCAGACCTCTTAAAGCCCTGTGACATCATAAAAGAATCAAACCTTTTATACCATTGTCGAGGAGACTGTTTCAAACCGTAAAGGGACTTCTTTAGCTTGCACACGAAATCCTCTTTACCAGGCACTATGAACCCATCAGGTTGGTCCATGTATATCTCCTCCTCCAGTTCTCCATGCAAAAACGCAGTCTTCACATCTAACTGCTCAAGCTCAAGATCATGCATAGCAACAATACTAAAGAAAGTACGGATAGAACTATGCTTGACAACAGGTGAGAACACATCATTATAATCCACTCCTGGAATTTGGCTGAAACCTTTTGCTACTAACCTTGCCTTAAACCTTGGAGGCTCACTTGGAGATAAACCCTCCTTTTTCTTGAAGATCCACTTACAGCGTACGGTCTTCTTTTGTTTAGGAAAGCGCACGACATCCCACGTGCCATTTTTCTCAAGTGATTGCATCTCCTCGTGCATTGCACCAATCCACTTGTCACAATCAATCGAAGCAATAGCTTCATTATATGTAGCAGGTTCAGCATCATTCTCCACCTGTTCTGCACAACTTAGAGCAAAATAAACAACATCACATTCCTCAATTAAACGAGTACGAGGTCCTTTATTCCTCTTCTCTCTGCGCTCTGCAATTAATATTTTCTTGCTGCACAATAGGAGGTGAGGGTGGCACAATACCTCCCCATCAATTTCAGTTTCCTCCTCATCCAGGTGATCTAGCTCCACCTGCACACGAACTCGTGGTTCGTCCTCATCAGAAGAATCTGGCACAACATCAGTCGACAAACTGTCCTCATACATAACAGATTCATTAAACACAACACTCCTGCTAAAGAAAGTCTTTTTGGTTTCTGGGTTCCACAACTTATATCCTTTTACTCCAGAACCATAACCAAGAAATAAGCACTTAACAGCTCTAGGCTCTAACTTTCCATTATCAACATGAGCATAGGCAGTGCAACCAAAAACTTTCAGTTGTGAATAATCAGCTGACTCACCAGACCATACCTCAATAGGAGTTTTCTTGTCAAGAGGGATGGATGGTGACCTGTTAATCAAGTAGCAGGCAGTGTTGGCAGCCTCAGCCCAAAAACGCCTATTCATGCAGGCGTTAGACAACATGCAGCGAGCTTTGGAGATGATCGTCCTGTTCATCCACTCAGCTACACCATTCTGCTGAGGTGTGTATGGGATGGTGTGATGCCTGACAATGCCTTCCTACACACAATAATCATCGAAAGCATGCGAACAAAATTCGCCACCATTGTCAGTACGAAGCAACTTCACCTTTATTTCAGTTTGCTTTTCAATCATAACTTTCCACTCTTTAAAAGCAGCAAAAGTATCATCCTTAGTTTTCAGGAAATAAGGCCAAACTCTTCTAGAGTAATCATCAATGATAGTAAGCATATAACGAGCACCACCATAAGAGGGCTTACGTGAAGGCCCCCACAAATCAGCATGTACATAATCCAATGTACCCTTAGTGGTATGAACGGAAGCATTGAACTTAACTCTCTTATTACCAAATACGCAGTGTTCACAGAACGACAACTTACTCATATTGCAGTTCTTCAGAAGTTCTCTCTTCACCAATTCTGCCATACCATGTTCACTCATGTGTCCAAGTCTCTTATGCCAGAGGTTAGTTGTACTTGGATCTTCATTAGTAATAACAGCAGCAGTACCAGACAATGTGCTACCTCTAAGGATATATAACTTGGCAGAATTCATATCACCAATCATAACAATGAGAGAACCTTTTGATACCTTCAGGCGTTTATCCCCTCCGGCGTACTTGTACCCGTCACAGTCAAGGGTACTCAGCGAGATCAAATTTCTCGCCATGGATGGTATGTGTTTCACTCCCGTCAATGTACGTGTCATCCCACCATGGGTCTTGATCTGAACAGATCCAACGGCAACAATGTGAACTTTGTTGTCGTTCCCCACACGCACAAAATCTCCAGTCTGCACAGCCTCATAAGAACTGAACCAATCTTTGTTACAGCAAATATGAAACGAACAAGTAGTATCAAGAATCCACTCATCATCACGGGTAACACATGCAGCAAAAACAGCTAGGCATTCACCATCCGAACTATTATCACCAGCAACAACAGCAGCCTTACCAGTACCATTACCATTACCGTCAGATTTATTTTTCGGTTGGTATGTGCCGTTCCTTTTCTCCTTGTTCTGCACCTTCCAGCAATCCTCAATGGTGTGATTGGTTTTCTTACAATACCTGCAGAACTTGTCACGTCCTTTGGACTTGGAACGGTCCCTGCTCTTATCCCTGTTGTTGTTGTTGTTGTAGTTGTTATCTCGCTGCTCTGGTCTGCCTCGAACCTGCAATGCATCGCCTTTGGAGGACGATGGGTTAGACTGCACCATAACTTTCATCTTTTCCCTGGTCTGCAGGGCCTCACAAACTTCCGCGAGGGTTAGTTCATCGCGGATTAACAGTATGGTATCACGCAGGTTTGTAAAAGAGCTAGGCAGCGAACATAACAGCAGAAGAGCTAAGTCTTCATCATCATATTTTACCTCCATCGACACTAGGTCGGACACGATCTCCTTGAAGATCGACAAGTGGCTCATGACAGAACTACCATCTCGCATCTTGAGCGAGAACAACTTCATCTTAACATGCATCTTGCTGGTGAGATCTTTTGACATGCAGATCGACTCTAGCTTGACCCACAATGCAGCCGCAGATTTCTCCAACAGCACCTCTTGCAATATATCATTGGATAGATGAAGTTGAATCAACGAAAAAGCCTTACGATCTTTGCGTTTCTCCTCGGAAGTCCAATCCTTGGCTTCCTTATTCCCGAAAGAATCCAGTGCCTCATCAAGATCCGATGCTTGCGACAGAACCGCACGCATCTTTACTTGCCACAGAGAAAACCTCGTCTTGTAGTCCAGCAACGGTAGATCAAACTTCATCGATGCCATCGCGGATCCCTAATCTGAAACAGGGCTCTGATACCACTTGTTACACGCAATAGCAAAACAACGATGAAATTAAGCAAGATCAAACCAACGGGGACATGATATTTTAACGTGGAAAACCCTTCCAACAAGGAAAAGAAAAAACCACGGGCGCCAGCCAGCAATACTTCACTATTTTGGGGTGAGGTTACAATCGCGCCGGGCTTTACAATGTATGGCTTATCCCGTGTGGCGGCTTATAAGAGGTATATAAAGGCGGTCCTGACCTAACTAGGTCGGTAACTGTGAATCCAACTCCAACTCGGTATCGACTCGTACCGTACCGAAGTTTGTTGCGCCTCCGGCTCCACTTCGTCTGAAGTTCGGCCTTTATCAGTATATACGAATACGAATTTGGATCACCATAAAATAACATGGACCACGAGACTATCAAGCTCAAGGATGATCTCTCTTACAAAGAGGTTCCTGTCCGTATTCTTGATGAGGCCGAACGAAGAACTCGCAGTCAAACCATCAAGTTCCTCAAAGTTCAATGGTCACATCATTCCGAGAACGAAGCAACCTGGGAACGAGAGGATTGCTTGCGATCTAAGTACCCTGACTTCTTTTCTAAAACCTAGGAATCTCGGGACGAGATTCTTGTAAGGGGGTAGACTTGTAACAGCCTTACTTTGTAATAAAGTTGTGTTGTGTGTTGTGTACATGGCATACATGCATGGAAAACATTGCTAAAATTTTTGCATTTGAAATAACAAGTGAAATGACAAAAATCACTCAAACAAGCAACCCACAAAGTTGTTCTAACAAGTTTTTCAAAATGAACAAACCAAGGTATGGTTTTGTTGGAAATTTGAAGAGCTTTTCAAAAATAATTTTTGTGTAATTTTTGCTTCACAAAAGGCCCTCAAATCGAGCTTTTGGGTTATGTTTTCTATGTGAAAAGGACCTCTCTGCGAAATACAGTCTTTCCAGGGGGTTTTCGTAATTTCGTTTTCTTTTTCTCTTTCTCCTAGCTCCGGCTAGAAGGACGAACCGGCCACGGAGGTGCCACCTCCTGCTTCCACCGAGTCCCGGTTTGGTTTAGGACGCGTAGAGGCGTCTGAATCAGGGTCTCCTCCCGCAGAAACCCCCTCGAGCTCTCCTCCTCTCTTCTGGTTCCAGGAACCCGAACCCTAACCCTACCTCCGACCACCGCTCGTCGCCGGCAGTACGGCCGCCCCGTGGGCCTCTGAGCACCCCACCGGCTCCGCCACCTCTCTGTGGACCTCCTCGAGCGTGTACAGCAGCGGGGAGCCCCAGGAGCTCTCCAATTTGCGCCGGCCATCCGCCACGGCCGCCGTCGTCTCCTCCTCGCCGCCGACGCTTGCGCCACCTCCTCGAGTCCCCGACCACCGCATCGTGTTCACGGTGAGCACCTGAGCTTCCCGGTGGTCTCCCCTTCCTCCCTCCCCCTCCGTATCTCTCCCCGCCGACGTCCGCCGTCCGCCGCCGCGAAACCTCCACGCCGGCAGGTTTCCGGCAACCAATAGAGGTCGGCGCCGCTACCGTAGTGCTCGTCGTGATCCCCGCCGCCTCGTGGTAGTCTTCAATTTCAAAATGGCGCGAGAAATCAATCGATTGCTTGATCAGCAGAGGAGATTTTCTCCCGAGTGATGTCACTGTGACGTCACTGTGACGTCACAAATCCAATTTCTTATTTTTTCCAGAAATGTTTAATAATTACAGAATTTGTTTTAAAATGAAATAATTAATAACTTCTTTTTGGTAATTCAGAAATATATGAAAAATATATGGTTGTGTTCAGAAAAATATTTCTAGCCCAAATATGTCACTTTCATACATGTTTGACATACTTTATTTTTGGACATTATTTAAATGCAATTAAATCATATAAAATAAAGAAAATAAGATTTTATTCAATAAAATCAGAAAAATACAAGTTATATACGAAAATGCTCAAAATGATAGATGCAATCCATTTATGATGTTTTCAAACCTATTTGAGCTATTAAAATTGCACTCACTTTTAGAATCGCCCGAATTGCCCTCCGGGGTCTGTTTCAGAACAGTTTTTCCGATAAAATGCTTAAGCATCACATGAACCTTAGCAAACCCTTGAACATGTTTAGGTCTTCCATCAAAGTGCATTAACTTTGTCATGCATACATATTGTGCATTGCATCGATGCCATGTGTTGATTGTTTCTTTTCCGGTTTTTGCTTCTTATCGGTAGAACACTGCCCGAAGAGAAGATCAACAACCCAAGTGGCGAATACTTGATCTTAACTGACAAGTCAAGCACTTATCCAGAAGATCTATCTATTTGGTTTTCTTATAAGCAAGGCAAGCATAACCTCTTATCTGCTCATGTATGTTTTCCAAAGTGGTTTCCTCTCTCGTACATTGCATTCGGTTCCAAAGTATTTTGGGTCAGTAGGTAGAGTCCTCCTATATATGATGCATTGCTTCAATGACCTGATCCACTACTCCTAGCTGCCATAGGGTTGTTTGTGAGCGCCACCAAAGCCTTATATCTGCTATGCTTAGATGTACATGTTTGATACCTCTGCTCCATCCGGTTGATGAAACAGAGTTGTGATAACCTAGTTTGATATGATGACGTGGTAAGATGAGCATGGTGTGGTTAACTTGACTAAGGCTTGGACGGGAGGCCACTTGGGAAGTGGTTGTTCGTCCTATACTTGCCAACTCTAGGAGTAAGGTCAGGGCGCAGAAGCCAAGACTGAGCGTACAACCACGCGCGATGGCCATGAGCCTCGCTGACCAACTAACTTGTTCGACTTTATCCATGAGTCACGTAGTTTGAGATTCCATTCGGCAACGCAAATAAACCTTTTAAACGTTTTGGAAAAATGCTCCGCCTAGGGCGTGACCGGGGTCAAGTGATGGACGTACACGGATCTTACCCCGCCTCACACAGACAGGTGACGTCAGGAGGATGGCCAACTCCCTCTTGACGGGGTGGCCCTGTCTTGGGTTGACTCCTGGATAGGGTTGCGCAAGGTAAAAGTCGTGGCCGAACCACCCTCTGCCGGCACTTCCCGGACTAGTGCTAAAACGTAGGCACTAAGAGTCGGTTGGTACGTGTGGGTAAAGTGTACCCCCTGCAGGTTAAATCTTTTCGAGAAGCCGTGTCCGCGGTTATGGACGACTTGGTGAAAGTATTTTGGCCATAGATAACTTGAACGTGGCGTAAAACATGTTGACAATGAATGAAGGGTGCCTCCTCGGAGATGCCGAGAGGGGTGACCCTTGTAGCAAGTGAGATGCTAGGAAATGAAGTTGGTGGTGTAAAAAGATGATGATTTACAAGAGTTGAGTTCTTTCTCATCTGTTTTGAAAACATCCACGAGACCTGCTATTCTTCCTCGATTTGGAAAACAAATATTGCTTTACGCAAATCAACCTTCATAAACCCTTTTCTGAAACAGCAGATATATAATAGGTTAGTTAAGTCTTGTTGAGTACCTCCCGTACTCATGTTTTCTTCAACTTGGTTCAGGTGGAGTTCCTCAGTTCGGTGGTGTTTCAATGTGGACATCGACGAGTAGTTTTGGGGTTCCCAGGTAGCAGCCTGGTATCTATGGGCTGGGACGTCGCTTTAGGTTGCGGCCTCTTAGGCCCTTTTGGTTTTTGTTGATTAGCAACATAGTTTGCCTTCCGTTGTCTGATGTAATGTTGGGTCATGTGACCTCTGGTTGTAAAGCTATACTCTAGTAATACATGCTCAATACAGTTTCTATGTCTAGAGTGTTGCTTTGATCGGTTGTTGGTTTCGAGCTCATTGTTATACAGTTTTGCCTATGCCTGCATAGTTGTCGCAGTTGAGGGGTTATGGAGCCAATGATCCATGTCCGAGCCCACCTGCCGATGTGATTCGGCCTGGGGCGAGGTAACCCCAGTAACCCTCGATTGTTGTTGCACTTTCTGGACACATAGCAGCTCTGTATAACTTTGGTTCCCGTTCCTTCAGTTTCATCCGACTCGTGGACGCTTGGGTATGCATATCTGGTTATGACTAGCATGGACACAAGGAGTAGTAGACCGGGGATCCGGACTACGTGCCGATGAATCCGGTCTGCCTGCCGTTGTTTGTTGCGGCCAGGGCTGGTAACCCTGAAGCCCTTGTGAGTCTATTGCTAGGAGCACATAACAGTTTGTATATCCCTGGGCCCGGGGTCTGACAACTACCCTACTCCAATTTTCATTTCCTACCTGATAGACTTATTTTGATGCATGTGTTGTGTTCAAGATTTTGAGGAAAACCAACACAAACACCTTCTGCTCAAAAATCTAAAGGGGTCCTTAGGTCGATATTTTCACTCTCTTTCACCCATCTTGAATTCCTGGTATGCCTAGTCATCTGGACCCCACCCCCTTGCCTTCCTGGACGATTTTACACTGCCCATACTCTTCCACAACATCCCACATGGCTTAGACACCAAGCATTGGCATGGGCTGACATGCCACAACCCTCCCCCATACCTGGTTGCCCTCTAGCCCATACCTTCTAGAAACATTGAACCCCACGAGCTCTAAGAACCATTCCCCACCCCCTGGACCCTCTCCTTCCGCCTCTTTTCCTTATCAAACACCTGCGGGGCTGAGAGAGAGCACACACCTCCCCCACCTCCCTAGACCTCCTCTGCCCCAGCCCTTCTGGCTTTCGCATCTCCTCACCACCGCAAACCCCCTAGACAAGGTCCCCTCGTCCCTCGTTTCCTCGAGCCTGCTCGCCATGGCCGCCCATGGCCGCGGCGCAGTGCAACGCCGCCAGTGCCCTCCTGGCCTCCATTCTGCTCGAGATCTTGTCTCTCTATCCCCTCTCCTCCCTAATTGCACGCATACACGAAAATCCCTCTCCCTAGCTTGTTGGTTCGCCGGAATCGACCACGGGCCGCCGCAGGTATGCCCTCTGTCACGTCGTCGATTTAGGACTTCCCCGCCTCCCTCGTTTCTTACCCTTCCTTCCTCGAGTTCCCTGGAGACTCGTGCCCCTATCATTTTGGTCCTTGATCCCTTGTCGGGCCCCCACCAACGTCGACCTCGAGCTCCTCCCGCGGCTTCCATGGCGGGGCACGCCCCTTCCCTCCCGCCTTGCGTGCTGGTGCGCATCGGATGAGCGGCGTTCTCAGGAGCCCTTTCGTGGTGTCCAAGCATCCGGGAGACCGCGCGCTTCCACGGCGGCGAGCCCACACACCTCCCACGGCGGCAGGAGCGGACTCCGTCGCGTCTTCAGGTCGACGCCGGCGCTCGTCGACGTGGGCGCTTCGTGGCCCTCGGATCCGCATCCGGTGGCTTCCTTTGAACCTTGAACCGTTCTAATCCCTGCCGCAGATCACGAATCGGACGGAGGCGTACCGATTCGGCGCGCGCGCTCGCCCAGCGGGCCGGCCTTGCCCCGCGTGGCCCATCTTCCTCCAGACCTAGCCCATTGACCATGTGCAGGTTGATTTTTATTCTTTTCTCTGCAGATCTGTTTCAGGCATGCTACTTTAAATCGAAATGAAAATGCAAACCACTAAAACTTGTCAAACCAAAAATCACAGAGATGGATCTACTAATTATTAACCACCTCCAACTTGAAGAAATGTATTTTGTGCTATATTTTAGGAAAACTAATAAAAATGGCAGAAGCACTCTGTTTCACCATTTTAATCATAACTTGAGTTTTAAGTGGCTAAATCTTTCAAAGCAAACTGGTTTGAGTAGCCCTTAGATATATCTATCAGTGAGATTTGACCTTGCATCAAGGTGAACTACCATTTGGAAATGTCATCCATTTTGGTAAAAGACCAGTAGCCATTTCTAAGATTTTTAGAGAGAGTTTAAAAATGATATTTGGTGTGAATCCAATTGGATGAGCTTGTGTGTGATTAGATGTATGTAATACTAGCTTGGAATGATTTTTAGATCTCTGGATTATTTTTGGTGTGCGTTTCTAGAAACAACACCTTTTCTGTTTATTTTAAATATTGTGTGTTTGTTTGTGAATGAATGATTGTTTCTTAGAAACTTGTTTCAAAGCATGAGTAGATGTGTTGGTCACTGTTATTAAGTTGTTTTGTTTCATTACTAATATGCTAGGAAGGTTGTGCTTGATTGGAAAACAAATAGAAATAGAAATAGCCTCTTATTATTTTCTAGTATTTTTGTGGAATAGATTTTCGTGAGCTAGACTTGCTATGTTTAAATACCTAAGTTTTTGTTATAGTTTTGTTGAGTCCAGTACCATTTTGGTACTGATGTGGTGATGGTATCACCTCTGTTAGCTTGCACATTATTTCATAAGAGAGCATGTGTAGCATTGATTGTTTTATTTAACTATATTGTTTTCACTAGTATGAGTAGTTGTTTTCATAGAATTAATTTTAGTGTATTTGATTACTAGCTTGTGTAAGATATATGTACTGTTAGTAGGTGTTTTTATTCATGTATTAATGGTTTAGGAAAAATGCATTCTTATAGTATTGATTGCTCATCTAGTGTTGCATTAGCGTCCCACTAGATGTTGAGTTTGCTCCATTATTGTTGTCCTTTTATTTTTAGGAGTGTATGATGTTTCCTAGCATGTTTAGAATGTTTTACCCTCTGTTATTATGGCATATATTTTCTAGTTTTTGTGTGTTGATGGGATGTGGAATGCAATTATTCCTTAGGGCATGATTGTGTAAATTTTCCATACTAGTATGCTATTAGTTGATTCCTGTTATTATGATATTTTTCTAAGAGTCATGTATCATGTTGTATTATGTTTTAGAGTGTGTTTTATTGACTTGTTACAATTTATTGGTCCACTGGTTTGTTTGGTTACTTTCATGATTGAGTGATTCCTTAGCTTTTGTGTAGACATAAGCTTAATAAATAACTAGCTGATTCATCTGTGTTTTGTTTGCTTTGCTGTTTGGAATTGTATGAGTGTTTACCTTAGCATAAGTTTGGTGCTAGTGTTATTATTGTGTTTAGTAGTACCTTGTTATCTATTCTTAAGGTTAGTGGTAAACTGCTTTGGATTGATTGCTTGTGTTGTTGTTAATACCCACTGCCATGGGTGTTGCTTTGATGATTGATATTACATTGATTTCTTTTAGCACCTTAGTAGCCTCACCCTTGTTACCACAAGCTATATTTTTTTAGCCTCCTTAATATCTTGGTATGATAGTGGTACACCCACTCAACCTATGATATTGGGATGTGGAATGTGGTTTTTCAACCATATGTTTTACTGACGATAGTCTTGGACCCTGAGAGTTTGTGAGATGTTCGCTCGATAACTTTTTGGGTGATTGCATTAGTATGAGTTTGCTTGTTGTATGTGTTGTTTTGATTACTTGATTGTCCTTCTGGTTCTGAGTGTGTGCCTTTTATTATTTTACGGCGTTAGAAAAACGAAGAAGAAGAAGATGGAGTCGTAGAGCTGTGTGTCAAGATCAAGCTACTTCAAGGCCAGGGACACAAAGAGATTTAAGGCAAGCCATCTTGATGCTTGCTGATATTATTACTTATCATTATCTATCATGCATGTTTTACCCCTGAAAAGTTTTACAAAAACTTTGATTTCCAAAAACTATTTTTGAGTGAATACTACTATTATTAATATTATATGCCACTACTATGCCAGTAGTTGATACTTGGTGTTACCAAGCCCATAGCCACCATATGGTATTTATTACCATCACAAATATTAGTCCCTAAGTGGACACCCTAAAATTATGTTTTTACAAAACAAAGGCTTTATGGAAAATCCGGAGAAAAGGCTTAGCCTTATTCACCGGAGGAATGTGGAAGTGGTCATTTTTGGGAAAATGGTGTTTTACAAAAATGACACATAACCTAGTCTTCGCCGGACAATCTTTACTGTACTGCCACTTTACCCCAACATGGGCACGAGGCTTAACTTGAAGTTTGTTCTTGTTAGTGTGTGTTCTATCTCAAATTGCTATAAGGGTCGTCGAGCCCTCGAACCGATTGTTGCTAGGTGGAAGATACGGGGCATACAAAGTGAGGGATTAAGTAACCCCCCCCCTCGGTCGCAGCAGTTGAGTCTCCTGTCTAGGCAGGGTGCGACCTAGTGTCGGGGAGATTATACTCAACTGAAGAGATAGACACATTCTAGCTTGAACATAGTGGATGGTTAGGATTAGTTATCTGATGTTTACATACTGTTGTTACAGTCCGTGGTTGCTCATGGCGGATGTACTGGATCTGGTGGATGTGTACACCTCTGCAGAGTACAACTATTTCGAAGTAGCTGCGTCCTCAGATATGGACGGTTGAATGGCCATGTAGTTAGCATTGTGTCAATGTTTTCAAAAAGGAATTTTTCAAAAAGGAGTTTTCAAAAAGGAGTTGGGCTTGTGAAGTTCTGAAAGGAGGAAATCCTGTACCGTGGAGGTACCATTGATGAAAGCCAGAAGTTGATTTACAAAATGTTTTGCAAAGAAAATCTTTCTTCTCTAAGCAAAAATCTATAAGTTGATTCCAAGAAGTTTTGCAAAGAGAAAACTTTCCTTTAACAAAGTTTTACAAAAAACTTTTTTCAAAAAATGAGTTTATAAAACCTCTTGTACATGTGATATCTACAAGAGAAAGAAAACCATATTATTTTCTTTTTAAGTATCTCCTTCAACAAAGATACGGAGATTTTAAAAATCAACTATGATATATCTTTCATATATCATGGATAGTGAACCCTATGTATAGCCTACCTACTACACCATATAAGCATACTTGCATTTTGGTAAGCTACATGATGGATGTCTTGCTGAGTACATTCAAATGTACTCATATTGGTTTCGTCCCTGGTATTTACTTGCCAGACATCAAGAAGGAATCTCAGGAGGAGATCAACGAGGAGAGGTACTGCGCTGATGGACTTGCGAACTAGGATCGTCTCCCAGTCAACAGCCTGTAGGTTGAGGCGTGACTTGGGCTCTACCACGTTTGTGTGTTTAGTCTTCCGTTGTGTGTGTTGTGTGTTTGCCCTGCGTGGCAGTGTGTGGACTTGGTCATGTGACCATGTCCCTTTTGTAAGTGTTTTGTGTAACCGTGTAATGGATATTGTATCTGTGTACCAACTTGATATGTTGTTCACGACTGGTGTGATCTGGGATCGTGAATGTATGCATATCGGAGGTGCCCTTGAACAGTGATTCTGGGGGACCTTACAACAACATCAAGGAAATGATATTTCAGTTTGGACTGGCAGAAGTTCCGAATTTGAAATAATCATGGAATCTTTATACGGACTCCAAATAAAGCAAATAAGCATAATTCGAAGAGGAAATTCGAAGAGATTTCCAGTGGATCCAGCCCCATGTACTGATTTGACTTTTATTAGGCGTGGTGACCAAAACAATTCACGGGTTGTTTTCTACCAGTTTCCAAATGGAGTCCAATTGGCTACACCCATGTTGGGTCAGTTTGTATCCAAATTGGTTGAGTCCAACCAAGTAGGAATAGGATAATTTCCTGGGAGGCATCCCCCTCCCTCATATATACCTAGGAGCCACGAAATTAGAGGTTAGACTACGTTAAAACAAAAACTCTAGAACCTCTAGATTGTATTGCTTGAAGCATTCATCTTGAATTATACCCCTTTGCAAATTCTGCGTGTTATCTGTTGTTCCACTGGCAATAGGGAGATAAAGGACCACTTCATAGTCAGTGAATACTTTGTGCAAGAGTGTGTAGTTGAGAATATCCAAAGGGATTGGTTGTTGTTTCATTGTCAACAGGGATTATCCAAGGAGAGTTTTCAGTGTAGCACTAGTTATCATACACCCACCATATTTTCGAGTTGCTCACAAGAGAAGATCAGGTCACCCCTTATCAGTCCCTGACTAAAATCTATCTCACTGTGCCCTCTGCTTATTATTCTTCGTCAGCGGCAATGGAGCTTTCGTTCTCTATGGCAGAGGAGCTTATTTTCTTACGTTGACTCCCCCTTTGGTGACTGAATTCGCAACCATAGTCTCATTCCTCCGTTCCCCTTCGAATTGATTTACATCTGATCGTGTCGTCCCTGTTTCCGTCCTAGAGTGCGTGGGGTGGTCGCGTGTCGGCTGGACGATATGGAGCCACTAGAGACAACTTCAAATCGGAAGTGCGCATCTCTCCAACCTAATTTGAATTCGATTAAGGCCTTGTACGCTTCCACCAGCTCACACTGCCCGCTATTGACAAGAATGTGGATGATGTTGACATTACGCCAATCTTTGAACTGAAAGTCAAATTCTTCCCATCAAAGGGCAGGATAGTTGATGGTAGCTGCAGAACATTGAGAGGGATACAATTGTGAAATGCGAGGTAGTTTACATATATTGATCCACAAGACCTAAAGAACATGGAAGAGATGGCAGTTAATAATTTCGTGGAGAAAACTGGGAGAGTGTTAGTTGGGGTCCAGAGCAAGAAGTGTCATTGTTGTGGTTAGATAATTGTAAGGGGGAGTGTGTGAGGATTGAGAATGGTGAATAGATGGTTGATGAAATGGATTGGCAGGACGGCTAGGGAACCAAACGGGCTGATTTTTATACGGAGCTTGTTAATCTGAAGATTGACTCCAAGGTTGGATTTCTGCTATCAAAGTTGGCTCCGCGATTGGTAGATGATGATTGGGCTCCACAGAGTCACTTATGTCCATATGTACTGAAGTGATAGTAGTAGCTGAGTTTACTAGTGCATATGCACAAGAGGATCATGGTGCTGCTAGAGGGGTTGCTTGTGTTGATTGGAATTCGGTAGAAATAGATGAGCCTACTATTTTGGTCATTGCACCAATGCCAGACAACAAGATGGCCAAATTATTTGGCATTCCAGTAGATGGTAGACATAGGGAGGAGAGGGGTGAATCTAGTTTGTCTGCTGATGGTAACAGAGATTCGTGTGATGTGGATGGAGACTTGATGGAAGATGCTAGATCAGTTTAGGATGTGTTTCAAGACTTATGCAGTGAAACATGAGTTTGATGCCAACACTGTTTGGAGTGATAGAAAGAAGTTTTTTGCGAGAGGCGGAGGTTTTATGGGAGTGCCAAGCCGTGCAGGTGGTACATATCTGCTAGATTCCATCATGATGGAAGTACAATCAGGGTGAATCAAATCCCACATAAACACACGTGTATTACAAGTTCACAAACAGTATCAGCAATGATATGAGAGCTTTGGGCTGTAGAAAATATCACTCCCATTTTAGTCAAGACACCTAGCACTATTGCAACTAAACTCAAAGTATACTTGCAAAATATGTATCCAATTCAGCTGAAATATACAAGAGTGTGAAAGAAAAAACAAAGGGAAATGAAAAAAAAAATGGTTGGACGGTTAGGAGGATGGTTGTACCCACAGCCCACCAGAGTTCAAACCCCAGGTTTGACACCTGTGTGTTGCATTTAGGCGGAATATTCTTTCAGTGGGAGGCGACGTTCCCGTCGACAGCAAGGCACCTGTGGTGACTTCGTCAATCTCAAGACCAGCCGGATTAGTCTCTCGGAGGTGCTCATAGGGGTAGGGTGTGCGTGTGTGCGTTCATAGGGGTGAGTGTATGCGCGTGTATATGAGCGCTTGCGTTCGTACTGTGTTTATAAAAAAACAAAGGGAAATGAAAAAAATAATATGGTAATTGGGAAAATACCTTTAGAATGCATCATAACTTCAAAGCAGAGGCGGAGAAGAGGTCCCCTAGTAGTGTTTTGGAGATAGATACTGAGGCAATAGGGAATGGAAACGTCTTCTTCTCTAAGTTCTGGCTTTAAGGCCTTGCATCGATGGCTTCAAAGCAGGGTGTCGTCCATATTTGAGAATAGACTCTTATTTTTTGACCGGCAAGTGGAGTTGTCAGTTGGCAGCATGCAATGATCTAGATGGACACAACTGGATGTTCCATGTGGCTATTGGCATGTTTCAGCAGAAACAGAGGCTTCATAGACATGGTTCATGATGTAGTTGAAAAGATGCATAGGGCCGGTGTCACTATTGGATCCACACAAATGCATGTAAAGGGCTAGAAAATGCAGTCAAGAATGTTTTTCCCCATGCCGAGCATAGGGATTGATTTGGCCATATGTGGATGGATTCGATAAAAAAATCAAAGAAGAATTTTGGCGCAAGTGGCCAGAGCAAGGTCTTACACTACACAAACACATTCATATCATCTTGGTAAGATATTGGCAGCATGCACTGAGTTTGATACATGGCTAAGCACCTATAATTATTTGTTATGGTACAGGTTAGGATTTAACATTGTCATCCAGTGTGACCATATCAACAACAAGTTGGCAGAAAATTTTAACAACAACGTGAAGAAGCTAAAAGATTTTCATGTGCATGATATGGTTGGCCAAATCAACATCATGCTCATGTGTTTCTGGGAATGGAGAATAAGGATTGGTGAGGGTCTGCAAGTGGATAAGCTTCATGCAGTTGTATAGCAGGTGGTCCACAGGAGAAGAAATCTTACACATTTGTTTGTTAAAAAATCTTCACTATGGGGCGCTCAAATTAGAGATATGAAGATTCAAAGTAGACATGTTGTTAACACTGAAACACATGACTGCACTTGCCTTGAGTGGAAATACTAAGGGAAACCATTTGATCATGTCATACTTTTCTTGGCCTCCAAACCGAAACTAAACATACACCCATATTTGCATGAATGCTACTCAGTAAAATAATCATAGATGCATCTGCGGCTCTAACTCCAGCACTTATATATCAGTCTCAGTGGCCTGAAGTGGAAATTTAATTTTCCTTGTATCCTCCTGTATGGAAAAGAAATTCTTGCCGGCCAAAACAGAGTAGATTCATGGCATTGTTTGAGAAAGGTGGTAGTAGTAAGAAGGTAAAGCAAGATGCAAAGCCTAAAAGGTCCAAAAAAAAAGTAACCAAAATAGTGCAAGTTGTACGAGGAACGACGGTACCGATTTGGATATAACAAATGTTGTTACACTCTTGAAAGACCAAAGTATGTTCATGTGTGTGCTTTTTTCTTTGCCTGCTTATTTAGCGGGCCCTTATTTAACTTACTAACAAAATGACATGCTTTCTTGCCATTTCTTTTAAGAAGGAAGCGTGCATGTCAGCCCCTTGTTGTTGAAGATTGGTGGCTAACAAAGAAGCTACTACTCAATGACAGTAGAAAAAAGAGAAGTGTGTAAATCTTATTTACTTGTGATAAAAAAGGGCGCCCGATGAAACAGTGCAAGCTGAACATATTTTGGGTGTTGTGGTGAGAAATGAGAAACTATTGGATGTTGTGGTACAAAATGAGTCACCTTTGGATGTTGTGCTGCAACCTGAGCCACCTTTTGATGTTGTGCTATAATCTAAACCTATTCCATCTGTTGAAGTTCAAACTGAAGCTATTTGTATTGTTGAGGTGCGACCTAATATTCCGGGGAGATGCAACCCTAAACTTATTCCATATTTTGAGCTGCAAACTCAAGCTATTTCTAATGTTGACGTGCAACCTAAACATATTACAACTATTTAGGTGCAAACTGAAGCTCTAGGACTTGTCGTGGCGCAGCCTAGTGATAGTTACACGAAGAAAACTAAGAGCATGAATGAACTTTACGATGTAGCATAGAAAACTATGAATGGTAGGACGATGAGGAAGAGATCTAGGGGTAAGAAGAAGTAAAAACTTCTATGATGTAAGTGCTATTTGTAATTTGAAGCGTGAAAACTCGTGTTATGTAAGCGTGAAAACTTGTGTGATTTCAAAAACAATCAATTCAAATTCACACTATGTATTCCAATCATGTTTTAAAAATTGAAATTCAAATGTGAGCCAAAATTCATATTTGTGTAAAAAAAATCAAATTTGAGGCAAGAAACAAATTTATACAATATTTTGAAATTGTTTGGTATCTGGTTAGTGATGTTGTAATGACTTCTCCACTACTTCGCATGTTATATGATCAATTTGGGGCCTGTTGTGAAGAAAAACCTATGGTCACGAAAAATGTGGTTTAGAAGAGGTCGAAATATAGGGTAAACAACCCTATTTCTAAGCAACTTTATTTTTCGAGCTTTTCTAAATGAGCCAAAAACTGTTCCTTGAGATCGATTGTTTAAATAAAGGGTCCGTTCCAAATATGAGACTGTTTGGGGAATCATTATAATAATTAATTAATTATTTAAAGATGTAGAATATTATTGTTAATCTAAAAAATTAAATTCGCATTGTTCAAACTTCATGAAAATCCAATGCATGTGCAAAATATAAGATGAAAATGACGAATTGTCGTTATGAAACATGGTTTTGTTCACTTCAGAGTGGAAGGTCACATGAAATACAGAGACTTCATGCTAGATAACCATATATGTGAATGACCTACCGTTTTAAATTTGTGCCTTGTCTTTAAATTAAGCTTATTACACCCAAATTATGATAGCGAGACAAGTGAAATTGATTTCTATCAAGTTTTAAATTTCTTTACTAGTTACAAATTATCTGTACTTGTGACCACATAAAGTTGGACCATCCGGGAACAAACTGATTTTAAATTTGTGCCTTGTCTTGTGTGATTTAAATTAAGCTTATACACCCAAATTATGATGCCAAGAGAAGTGAAATTGATTTTTGTCAAGTTTTATATATTTTTTAAATTCTTTACTAGTTACAAATTATCTGTACTTATGACCACATAAAGTCGGACCATCTGGAAGAGACCTTCCACTTTGTGTGTCGTTCGACCGCTTTATGTGGTTGGTTTGGATCGTGTCTTTTAACTCCGATCTGCGTGTACACTGATTGAGCCTGATTGGCTGGTGACAGACGTGGTGTACATAACGAGCCACGACCTGATTGTTGCGTGGAATAGCGTGTGAACCGAGACAAAGAAACCACGGTCAAACTACTTGCATGCTCAGACTCCTCAATGCAAGTCATGGCCCCTCGGTGCAACTCCCGGGCCATTACTATGGGGTATGCACCACAACCTTTTAAGGGGATCTCCTATCCTGTCTATCACTAGACCTCACAGCTCACACTCACCGCATCTCCTTCCTCAAGGACTCACGCCATGCAGTTCAATGGACCAACTTTCGGTTAGCCTACCACCGTGCCTTAGTGGCAGTGCCCCGCCGGGCTACGTGTTGACAACTGGCTCCGAGTATGGGCCATCTCAAGATGGAGGGGTCCAAGGGAGCTTGCTACTTTCTTCCTTGGGGCATGCTTCCACCACTTGCCCCGTGGCTCGCTGGTCATGTTCCGGATCGAGGAGATTCAGGGCAACAGAGGCTTGGTGATTGGCCTCGTGGCGAACTTCACAAACCCCTTCGACGCCTACCCCCTCATCGAACATGCGTTCTACTCCGTGTGCGAGTTCATCGCATTCACCTGCATATTCACCAACTTTGACAACTTCTTCCCCACTGCCAATACCATGCACTCTCTCAAGTACAACGTGCCAAACGAGGAGGAGTAGTCTCCGTAGGGTTTATCTATGTAAATAGGCCACCCTATGCCCATATGTATGTGGGGCATATATCCTATGTAATTTGATTCTTTTTTGATATTAATATATTATCCTTTATCGAAAAATTCATATGTAATGTGTTTGCCCAATTATTTGTATATTGATATCTTTATGACAAACTTTCAGCATTATATGTCTAGCACAGACATCTCGGCAAGTTGTATGTCATCACGGGGGAAAACTTATATAGTAATTTAGTCATCGAATTTATTTCTAAATAAAAAATAACAAAAAATGATGTCAGTGATTTCCTCCCCTACGACGACTTCTTTCCCGACTTCTGTCGTTTGTGTACCTAGCTAGAGCTTTCTCCTCAACATAGGAGAAAGATTAAGGAGAAAACTCTGGCGAAGGACATATATAATAGAGGTCGGGGAAGAATTTGTCGTTGGCGAATATATTGCTGTCAACATTTGTAGTTAATTAGTTTCACTTTCGGGCTTATAAGTCGGGCGTACCCCACTATGAACAATTAATGTGGGACTAATTAATCACCGTATTTTTTCCTTGACTTTGAGAGATGCCATGACTTAATTGGGGGGCGACTTAATGGTAACCCACCCAATAGTTAGGGTGGAAGGTGATTAATGCATCGAAT
The DNA here is from genome assembly GCA_028641055.1 of Alopecurus myosuroides. NCBI lineage: Eukaryota > Viridiplantae > Streptophyta > Magnoliopsida > Poales > Poaceae > Alopecurus > Alopecurus myosuroides. The sequence continues at coordinate 155,324,791 of CM054059.1, forward strand.
GCGCCCTTAGAAAGTGATATGTAAGAATCTACTGTTAGTTAGAAAGCCTTTTTATTGACACTAGCTCATTATATAGTCAACTTTTTTGTAGTATCATATCGGTACGCACAAATCATTGCTAGACCCTAATCAATCGAGATTATTAAAAATAAAAAATAAAAAATCCCAGACTTAACCCTAATTAAGATGACGAGTTGAGCCTAGGACATTAATCTCCGTTTCACTTTCTAGGTTGAACCTAATAAGGGCACCCAAATTATTAAGCAGAGGGCCCAACATAGAGAGAAAACAACCCTGAGGTCCTACCTGAGATCCTACTCGTCACGCCACGGCCCAACATCCATTTTTCCCACGGACCAATCTCTCGCATGGGTTACCTCTTAATTAATAAAAACTACCCGAGACACAAGCTAGTCATGTTGATTGATTTGATAAAGTTGACCAGCTTGCGCCCGGAAAGTTCGTAACCCATGTTTCACCTTTGGGTTTATAAGTTAGTCGTACACACACTCTAAACTAGCAAGGTGGGACTAAATATTCCACCTCGTGTCACTAACGGGGAAGAGAGAGAGAAATCACCCTGAGGTAACACTTGTAACAGCACAGCCTCCGGTGACCAATTTGACTACCACTTCCTATAGACCCGACACTTCCGCACCACGATCTAGCCACGTGTGGTCTCAATCGGACGCGGGTCCCATGCCTGTCGAATGAGCGCCTCGTGCGGCCGCGGATTTCCGCCGCCACCGAGGTCCGAGTCAGAGCGCCAGAGCGCGATGCGATCCGAGTCGAGCCACAAGTGTTGTCGTTACTCTCCCCTAGGCTAGGCCGTGGTACCCACGACGCCGAGGTAGACGGTTCTGGCGGCGCAGTCTGCGTGTGGCTGTTGTCATTGTTGTTGGCTCTTAAGGAGGACGAAAGTGGTGATGAGTCATCGAACGGTGAATTTTCTGGCATTGAGGACGAGGATGAACTTATTGCGATCGTCCGCGCGAAGTCCATCTGCTCCGAGCAGTGTCAGGCGACAAAGGAGCGCATCGACGACGCGGCTGTGGATGCGTTCAACGCCAATCATCTGGAGTGCAGCCTCTGCGCGGAGAAGGCGTGGTAGGACAAGAAGAGGAAGTGGAAGCTCAAGGCCCGCCTCATCCGCAAGCTTCACGTCCAAGGCTGGCCTCAATCAATGGCTCATCCACAAGTTCAGAGAAGAATTAGCAATGCGGCGCAGCCGATAATGCAGGCCTAGGGACATGTTCCTGGATCCCCTTTTGTGTAGATCTACGTTTGGGCTAGGTAGGGTAAGCCTGATCGAGCTGGTAGTTAAACTATGTATGTAAAGTATGCTTGTATGATCAATTGTCTAAAGAATGATGAACGGCTTTATTTCTCTGAAATTTCAAGTTCTACGGATTGATCTTCTTGTGTATCTTCTTCAATCGCCCCTTCATTTATAAATTCGCATGGTTTGAACGGCTCAGTCCCCCAATTGAGACATCACCCGCAGGCCGGTATTCCCACGCTTCGTCGCTGGAAAGAATAAGAATGGGGGTGAGTAAAAGCAAATAGAAGGCAATGGCGGGCACGCGCGCAGGCTCCGACTCCTGTCTTTTACATGAAAACACCTGAGGTGGATAAGTTGTCGGTCCCGCTCTGGGTGGATAAGTTGTGGGTCCCGCGCTAGGTGGATGTGTGGTGAGTCTAGCGCTTGGGTGGACAAGTGGTGAGACCCGCACAGAAAATGGACGACATCAGCTTACATAATTCATAAGTATAACTACCAATGTTGACTTGTCTAATGTGTCGGGCCTTGGCTATTTGTGTGCCTAGAAATGTCACATGAGAGCTATTATGTCCAAGTATGGTGTTTTCCTTCGAATACACATGAAAGGCATCATACATGATTCACTGGCCTATAAAAAATTAGAACCAACACAAAAATTTCAGCATTACCGTTGCTAAAAATGGAACGTATTGAGTGCAAGAAATTACGTAAATCAAAATAAATTAATGTTTCTCTAAAACATCGGTAACACATGTAAATTCCTTGTAAAAGAAACACATGCGTGGGAGACTACAATGAGTCATCACATCGATTGTCGGCTCGATGGTCGGTACACATTTTCAATGATTGTAACGATATTGCTTGGTGGCCAATCACAATTGATGCAAATATCGATGGAGGTATAAATTATTAATTCTCACCCTAGAGACGAGATAAGTGCTCGAGGCGTCGAGAAGAAGTTATTAGTTTCCACCCTATTTAATATCTCATTGATGGATGCCAGAGATATTTAATTCAAGTGATGAGTGGGGGTAGGACAGGGAGAGAGAGAGAATGTGTGTGTGATTGAGAGAGAGAGATGGAGAGGGAGTAAATCTATCTAGATCAAGCGAAGTAGATCTAACTATAGTAGGAGAGGAGAGAAAAGTGAGGGGCAAGAAGTGCGGAGGGGGAAGAAGTGCCTGGGGGGGTCAAATGTCAATAATTTTGTGACACTATTAATGGCATGCAACTATGTTCCCATGCTACTAGTTTGTGCCAAAATATTAGTGATGTGTACCGTTAAGCCCACTGCCACTAGTTTGTATTGTACTAGTGGTGTGCTAGTAAATCGATACGCCATGAATAAGTGGGTCCCAGGAGCAGGCTCAGCGTAAATTACTAGTGGCGTATCAGCGTAACTTCCACGCCACTAGCATGTGTATTACTAGATATGTGTCATGAAATCACAACACTAGTTGCGTGTTGTTGTTCTAGATGTAGTGCTTTACTAGTGATGTTGTTGTATTTTACCACACCTATATTTTTTGAGTAGCTGACAGATATAAACATTTTCTTGCGAGTGTGAAAAACATGACAACTAAAGTTTCATTGCCAACTTGGAAGGTAGGAGTTCTTCCCGTACATATTGGCAGCTTTATGTCCTTCATTGTTGTCAAGCAAGAAGGGCCATATGTGCAGGTCCACGGGGGTGTTTAATTCTCAATTTTTACTTAGTTGAGGTGTACAATAAAACATATGATCATTTCTCAGAGTCCTGTAAGGGGAAGAGAGAGGTGGCCTACAATGTATCATGTTAGTCCAAAACCAGATGGTTACATTAAAATGAGTGGAAGAACCAAGAAAGAAACGAAAAAAGAAGTAGGTGATGCACCAAAGGTAGTTAAGATTTTCAAGGGAGGGGTACAATTACATCTTGTAACTGCAAGAAATATGTGCACAACATTACAAGTTACACAAACCTAAGTAAACAAAACATTAGATACACGGCAATAACTTTCACCAAACTTACACTTGGTTGACTAATGATGCGTCTATCCTCTCTATATGACGGAGTGGTCCAAGTAGCAGTATATAGTCAATGTATCTTGTTTGGTTTCCCATCAAAACCAACCAACAGCAAGAAGAAGGGCAAAGAGAATATGAGCTTAGCGTTGGTGCCTAAAAGATAAGGAGGCACAAAGAAAAGGGATTGCTGAAACAGTATAATAGAGACTAACTTTCTTCAAGACACAACCTCTGGAGTTGTTGTAACTTAAAAGTACAACTCCTATGATTTTTAACACATTGTTTTATAATAGTATATATTAATATCGTGGAGATATACCGATTAGCGCAAACTCTGCAACAACACAATACACTAATGGCATTACAGATGCACACAATCAAAACAAGAGAACAATAAACTAAAAAATAAAAAAAAGTCCCGCTACAAAGTTCCAGTCCTTGCAGTAGCAGCACAAACACCACCATCACAACACCTGATGTTCAAAATTTCCAAAATAAACACTCATACGTCCATTTTGCATCACTATTTTATATGATAATTTTCCCTTATTCATTGATATTATCCCTATTAGAGAACTATACTTATGTTATTTCGTTGTATTCTATGTGTTTTACAGTTTTACGGAATTATTTATCAAAGTCAGAAATCAGCTCGAAAAAGCACCTGTTAGAAGGGATATTTTCTGGACGCCAAAAAATCGGGAAAAATCAGAAAACAAGTTTTTGTCAGAAATCACCGGGGGAGCCCGAAGGGCTGCCAGAGGGGAGCCAGGGGTAGCCATGTGCCTCCCAAACGCGGCCCCCCTCTTGGTCGCGTCTTGTTGGCCCCATCCCTCCTCCCTCGGCTCTCCTTCGAGGTACTTACACCCCGTGACCTAAAAATACCGAGGAGGAACTGCGTAGAATTTTTTCGCCGCCTATTTGCGACGGAAACGACAGAGAGAAGATAACATCTTCCTAGAGGGGAAATTCCCTCCCGGAGGTGGAAATCGTCCCCATCGTCACCGTCATCGCACCGGGCATCATCAAGATCATCATCGTCATCTTCCTCACCATCAACACCGTCATCCTAACCATCCACCTCCACCCCGTTGTAACAATTAGGGTTCTATATCATTGTTTTCCACTAGAGCTCTCTCCCGGTGTGAATTACTTGTTTGTAGTTGATGCTTATGAGATTTATCGATGTTTGCACTTTATGACCAGATTTTTATTCATCCATTTATCACCTCTGATCGTGTACCCTATGATGTGTTATGAGTAGATCATTTAGTTCTTTAGCACATGGGAGAATTCTAGATATTAGTAATCATGTTTCGTTGAGTAATGTATATCGGTTTGATATTTAAGTGATGTTGTTATTTCTCTAGTGGTGTTATGTGAACGTCAAATACATAGCACTTCACCTTTTAAGGGCCTAGAGGAATGCATTGTGTGTTGGATTGCTTGGGGTGGGTTGCCGGAGTGACAGAAACCTAAACCCCAGCTTGCAATACTTCACATAAGGGAATAGTAGATACCATGAGTTTATTGCTACGGTTAGATTTATTTGATAATTACTTTCTTGTATTTGTGGACTCTTGCAAGTAGTTTAATCGTAAGTGTGCATTAATATTGGATAGGACGGTGCACTAGCATAGGTCTACCCACATAACACTTACCAAAATGATAAAGATTAATTAACGTTGTGTGATGAAAATAACTAGACGAAACCTTCCGTGTGTCCTCAGGAACGTTTTAGCCATTATAAGAAGTACCACCGACTTTTCCTTTGTGCTAAAAAGGATGGGCCCACTTGCAGCAAATATTTACCTTTATTGTTATTTACTTGTTATCGCTTTGTTACTATTACAAAAAAACCCTAAACAATTGCTCTCTAGTGTTTATAGTGAAACCTTACTCGAAACTATTTATCAATACCTTCTGCTCCTCGTTGGGTTAAACACTCTTATTTATTGAATAAGCTATGATCGATCCCCTACACTTGTGGGTCATCAAGCGCCTTCAAGAACAGTGCACAAGCGTCGTCGTCGCCCGATCGAAGATCTTGGATTTTTCACCCCAGAGATAGTCCCCGCTCTCAAAACAATTCCTTCAGCAAGGCTATTTCTAGGCCCAACCAATTAAGGCCAGACCTTGGATTTTCATCCTAAAAGGTAAGACTTTGACCTTCACCTGTGATGCCGCCCCCACGTACATACCGTTGCCACAATTCCTGAAACTCCAAGCCAGTTTATCATTGATGCGAAGGCTCCAGTCATCATTCTAGTCCTTCAATCTCAGCTCCATGACATTCTCCGCCTCTCAGTTTACAATGGATTTTCCCATGATGGCAACAGAAGCAGAGTTTCGCGCCACTCCTTGCGTTGCGACCGAATCCCACCAATACAATAATCTCTAGGCATTAACGCCCATGGGAGATCGCTGACGGACCCTTCCAGAAATATATCATGTTTGCTTCTTTTCGAGATGCTAGCTACCTCCGCTCATATTGGCCTCCTCAATGGCTCAAAGTGTAGAGTTACTTGCTAAGAGAAGGAAAAAAGGCATGGCCTCTAGTGCTCAAGTTCCTGCTTTTTCTAGTGATCTTCCACAATCCTCTACTCATGATATAGAAGAAGAAATGTCAGAAGAAAGCAGCAATTCCGATGAAGAAATTGCATCTATTGCATCCTTGATCAAGCTTCGTCAAAAAGATTTTCCCATGAAGAATCTTGAAGATCACCATCCTCACTGAGATGAGAGAGCTCTCTGATTTGTCCAAGATCAATGCTCCTAAGCTAGAAAGGTTAGAGCAAGTGCTTACGAATTATCCTCTGGAAGTTGTGGATGACCCTCAACTAGCTCTGAATGTGCCTCCTTCTTCAGCGGAAACACGTCAAGATTCTTCAAAAAAAATTGTGTTTGTGGGAGTCGAATAGCTAGATAGATAGTTCTAGTCATGATGCTTGAAGGGTAGGATATAGGCAGGAAAAAAAAGTAGTATGACTTGGTTCTTCTTTTGCTCTTTTTATGTAGTGTCTTGTAAACCTCTTTTGGATGATGCATGGGTGTTTCATTTCTCATATCTAGTATGACTTCTGCTTATTGCTTATCTTATGTCATATACATACTTCATCCTTGTGCATGTGTATCTTTGACTCTATGCTTATTTCTCTATGCTTATTGCTTATATGTATCCTTGTGCATGTGGGGTTAAGGCAGAACACGGACGCACGCGTCGCTCCCAGGGGACGCACGGGCGAAACCCTAGCCGCCGCCGCCCCCACACCCCCTCCTTCCCTTCCACCCGCCGCCACCGGAGGAAGACACCGGGGGAACAACCCTCCGCGTGGTGGACGGCGGCTGGCGGGTCCTCGCCTCATCAGGACAAACGAGGCGGGAGGCCTCCGGCCATATGCGTGGGTCGGCCCTGGACGGCTGGCGCGGACGGCGGAGCACGGACGCCGGGCGGCGGCCCTGGTTGGCGGTGGCTAGTGGCTGGGTCTGCGTGGGCAGCCGGTGCTGGCCGGGGTGGCTCTGGTGGCGCCGCCGATGGGATCCGGGGTGGCTCGGCCATGGTGCGGCGGTCGCGGAGACCTCGACGGCCAGTGCCCCTCTCGCCTCTTTGTCACCCAAGCCTGCATCGCCCCTGGAGCGGCTCCGTCGACGGCCTTGAGCGGGGCGGTAATGCAGGATGGTGGGCGCGGGTCTGGTGGAGGCTGGCGGCAGGGTGTCCGCGTGCTAGGCTCCGGTGGCGGCACGACCTGCTGCTATGCGGCGGGGTTCGTCACTTGAGCTCGGCGGCGGACTGCACAGGAGGCTCGGCATTTTGGCGGCGGCGACGCCATCGGCTTGGCTCCCGGGCGGCATGGCCTCCTCTGTCTTTGGCGGCAGGAGGCGGTGGTGCTAGGGACCGTCGGCGGATGCGGAATCCAGGTGATCTTTCCCCTCCCGCAAACGTCCCTGATGGGAGTCGTTTCGCAGCGTCGGGGCTGCGAGACATCAGAATAAAGGAGGTGGTCCTTGGGTTTCCCATCGCGCGAAGATGAAGATCCTGATGTAGGTTCTCTTTGATCAAGCCGGGGTGTCGACCCGAAAGGCTCCGCCGGCGAACTCCCATGGGGGACATCTGGAGATTGCTGGATCGGTCGAATTCGGTCACAATGCTCAGTCATCGAAGGTGAGATTGGAGGACTAGCAACGGTATTCGGAGTCTTTGCATCGATGGGGAACTGGCTTGGAGTTACAAGATTCGTGGCAGCCGTATGTAAGAGGGGGCGACATCATGCGTGAAGTCCAAAGTCCTACCTTTCAGGGTGAAAGCCTAAGGTCTGGCCTTAATTGGTTGTTCCTGACACTGGTCTTCTTGGGGTCGTTGTTTTGAGAGCAAGGATTATCTTCAGGGTGAAAACCCAAAGTCTGGCCTTAATTGGTTGTGCCTGGCACCGTTCTTCTTGGAGACGTTGTTTTCGAAAAGATTGACATCAGCTGCTGTTGTTTAGGTGGTGGTTGTGCGGATACCGCGAGGACTGTAACTCTGTAGCGGGACTTTTCTTTTTTATTTCTTCTTTTTATTGTCTTTCGGCTGTGTGCATCCGTAATGACTATGGTTATTGCGTTGTTGCAGAGGCCAGGTGTAGTTTGTATCTCCGCGATATTAATATACTTCCCTTTATCAAAAAAATGCTTATTGAAATAGATACCTTGACTCTAGGGGCATATTGTAGTAATAAAAACCCCGTAAACATGTCATTTTAGGCTAGAGGCATTTGTTGGGCTCGCGTCGAGCCGACCCGACAAATTTACTATATACAAAACAAATAAAATAAAAGTTCTGATAAGACTTAAAATATTTGCCGATTGTTAATTATTTTCGAATGTTATGGCTAGTACAGTAGTACTCCTATTGAATTGTTATGGGCACTTGGCAAATCACCAAGCCATGCACCGCACAAGTAGTAAGAACACGAACTTTATTCATCGATCATGCAGATACAAAAGGCAAGGACAATCCATCATCAAGAAATTAAGAACAATTAAGAGGAAAGAAACTCGAAGTGACCGGCTAGATAGGTGCTCTGCGTATGCAGATCACTTGTAGCTAGCAGGTCAGGCAGCAAACAAATTAAACAGACAAACAAAAGGGGCGTTGAAACGCCGCAAGACATGCGCGCACATCTAGCTCGGCAGTGCCCTCGCGTGGATCGACCGAGAGACGAGACGATTGCTTAGCACTTGAATCCGGTTGGCACGCTCTTGCCGCAGTGGTTGAGGATGAGGCTGAGGTCGATGGGGAGGTTGAGCTTGATGCCGAGGATGTTGGCCCTGACTACCGTGCACAGGCACACGGCTGCCTCAAGGTCGACGAGCCCCTCCAGCAGCGGGCAGCACGGCAACGTGGGCGGCACCCCCACCTGGAGATTGATCAGGCCCAGTGCCTTGGCGCACACGCCCAGCTTCAGCCCGTCGCGCGGGCACCTGCCAAACGAAGCCGGCGTCGGGGTGGGCGTGGACGGTGTCGGTGTGGACGGGGTGGGCGTGGCGGGTGTCGGGCAGCCTCCCCCGCAGGCGCTGGCCACGTTGAACACCACCAGGTTCACGGCGAGGAACAGCGCGATAGATGCCTTGCCTGCCATTGCTAGCTCAGAAGCAGAGAGCAACTGATCGATTGGCGCTGGAGCTCGATCTAGGTTGCTCTGTGCTGGTGATGCTCTTAGGGTGGTGCTTAGGATTGGTATTTATAGGAGAAAAAGAGTATTGAGTGCTGATGCATTATTACCGTGTGTAAGCTTGTTTTGCCGGGAACATGCATGCATGCATGTGAGGGCGATAGGAGTTCGATCTAGATCGGTTACGCAGAATGTACGTACGTACGTTGGTTAAATAATTTTAATTTGTGCTAGTGACCAAGATTGCTGCATTGCACCATTAGTGGATGCATGCTGAGCAGTTTGTTCCTGCTTGGTGATTGATGTTATTTTAGATTAATAAGACCTGGACGTATTGGGTTGTTGCTAAATTGAAAAGCTGGCGTAAGTTTGAATATTGCATCTATCGGTTCACGGACGGGCCGGGCTGCCGGAGTACAGCTAGCTCGAACCACTGGAATCATAAACTCCAAGCTGCAACTTGTTTGAAGCCTTCCAAGCGACCAGCCATGTTAGAACCAAGCTGTTGTTTCAGATGGTTAATTAGTCGGGGTTCAGATGGTAGAGCCAAGCTGTTGCTTCAGAGTTCAGATGCTAGAACCAATTTGTCTGAAGCACCGAGCCTTTGGGCTCGCACCGAGCTTTCCTGGCTCGGTCGGGCCTGGGCTCAGTCCGCTAGAACGATGGACCGAGCCGATTCTGTTTACTTGGACCGCCACGACCTCGGGCTGAGCCTGCCAGCTTTTTTTTTCAGCGATAAGGAAATGAATCTGCAACTGAACACACAGGTACCGAACCGTACCTCTTTGTCTAGGCTCTGGCGGCAGAGAGGCGATTAGGGTTTCCATACAGCGACGGGTGATCTCCGATCTTCGCCGAGGATAAAGTGTGGGCTGCAATGAATGAATTTACAGCTGATGGGGCACCCCGCCTTGGCGGGTTTATTGGCGCTTATTATCATACGGATTTGCTAATTCTAAGTCGACTGAGAATTAGTTAATTCTCAGTCGACTTCAAAACCGATCGATTTTGATGCATATTCGTGGCTGTAAAATCACCGTACGTGAATATTGTGCCAGCGTTGTCACGTGGGCCGTGTGATGTTCTATTTTTTTTCGTTTCGCAGTAGTAGTGTGGACGGGCCTTCACTGGAATGGGCCTTTTTCTCATCGCATAAGTAAGTGGCGCTCGTCTTTTCGTTCCAGTACACAATAATTGAAAGAACCGTACTAGTATCTCATGCAAGTGTTTCTGTTTTTTTTTAGGTTGGCAGCTTGTGTACGTTTTTGTCTTGTGCCTCTCTGTGTGTTTGACTATTTGTTTTTTCAGCTTTGAAAATGGGTTGTAATTGAAAGAAAAAAAACTAACCGTTGACTTGCATTATGAATCGTACTACTTAGGAGTTGCGAGCGGGTTGCAACTGACATTTCTTACTTATTACCGGGTTGCAAATGATTCTTTTTTAGTTGCAAGTAGGTGCAACGGACCAAAATATTTCGAATCCTTGGACTTGCGTTATTAATCGTGCTAGTTGGAGTTGCATTTGGGTTGCAACTAATTTTTTCAGTTGCAAGTGAGTTGTGACTAAGATTTTTCTAGTTGCTGTGCTGGAACTGAGGAGAATCTTCCAACCCATTAGAAGAGTTGCAAGTAGGCTGCAACTGAGTTTTTTCTGGTTGCAAGCGAGTTACGACTGGGTTTTTTTAGTTCCAAGTTGGTTGCAACTGAGGAAAATATTACTAACCGTTCGACATGCGTTCTAAAGTTGCAAGTGGGTTGCAACTGACCTTTTTTTGGTTGCAAGTGGATTGCGACTAGTTTTTCTTGTTGCAAGGTTTGCAACCGAGGAAAATATTCCTAACCGTTGGACTTGTGTTGTAAATCGTGCTAGCTAGGAGTTGCAAGTGCGTTGCAATTGATATTTTTCCCGTTTGCAACCGGGCTGCAAGTACAAGTTGGTTGCAACTCAGAAGAATGTCTATGACCGTCGAATTTACGTTACGATTTGTGTTGGCTGGAGTTGCAACTAAGATTTATCGGGTGTAAATGGGTTGAAATTGAGTGTTTTCTTAGTTATACATATAAGATGGTCGAAACTGAGAAGAATGTTCTACACACAACTAAGGTTTGTAAGTTGGACATTTTTTTAAGGTTGTGCTAGGCCTATGTGTAACTCTCTCTTGTACATCATGCCAAATTATATTTTTAAAATCTTTTTTCTTTGTTTTTTCATTCAGTGCCACACGTTGTTCTAGGAGGATGTTTTTTGGTAGCTAGGATCCCACTAGTAACAGTTCCACGCGCGAGTCTAGCCTGGCCCAATTAGCCATCGGGAAGTTGCTGGCCCACTAGGAAACATGCACATACACGATTTCACGTAAAAGGAAAAAGGAAACAGATTTCACGTTGGATACAATCGACTGAGATTTAACAACGGATTTGCTAATTCTAAGTCGACTGAGAATTAGTTAATTCTCAGTCGACTTCAAAACCGTTCGATTTTGATGCATATTCGTGGCTGTAAAATCACCGTACGTGAATATTGTGCCAGCGTTGTCACGTGGGCCGTGTGATGTTCTATTTTTTTTCGTTTCGCAGTAGTAGTGTGGACGGGCCTTCACTGGAATGGGCCTTTTTCTCATCGCATAAGTAAGTGGCGCTCGTCTTTTCGTTCCAGTACACAATAATTGAAAGAACCGTACTAGTATCTCATGCAAGTGTTTCTGTTTTTTTTAGGTTGGCAGCTTGTGTACGTTTTTGTCTTGTGCCTTTCTGTGTGTTTGACTATTTGTTTTTTCAGCTTTGAAAATGGGTTGTAATTGAAAGAAAAAAAACTAACCATTGACTTGCATTATGAATCGTACTACTTAGGAGTTGCGAGCGGGTTGCAACTGACATTTCTTAGTTATTACCGGGTTGCAAATGATTCTTTTTTAGTTGCAAGTAGGTGCAACGGACCAAAATATTTCGAATCCTTGGACTTGCGTTATTAATCGTGCTAGTTGGAGTTGCATTTGGGTTGCAACTAATTTTTTCAGTTGCAAGTGAGTTGTGACTAAGATTTTTCTAGTTGCTGTGCTGGAACTGAGGAGAATCTTCCAACCCATTAGAAGAGTTGCAAGTAGGCTGCAACTGAGTTTTTTCTGGTTGCAAGCGGGTTACGACTGGGTTTTTTTAGTTCCAAGTTGGTTTATTACTAACCGTTCGACATGCGTTCTGAAGTTGCAAGTGGGTTGCAACTGACCTTTTTTTTGGTTGCAAGTGGATTGCGACTAGTTTTTTCTTGTTGCAAGGTTTGCAACCGAGGAAAATATTCCTAACCGTTGGACTTGTGTTGTAAATCGTGCTAGCTAGGAGTTGCAAGTGCGTTGCAATTGATATTTTTCCCGTTTGCAACCGGGCTGCGAGTACAAGTTGGTTGCAACTCAGAAGAATGTCTATGACCGTCGAATTTACGTTACGATTTGTGTTGGCTGGAGTTGCAACTAAGATTTATCGGGTGTAAATGGGTTGAAATTGAGTGTTTTCTTAGTTATACATATAAGATGGTCGAAACTGAGAAGAATGTTCTACACACAACTAAGGTTTGTAAGTTGGACATTTTTTTAAGGTTGTGCTAGGCCTATGTGTAACTCTCTCTTGTACATCATGCCAAATTATATTTTTAAAATCTTTTTTCTTTGTTTTTTCATTCAGTGCCACACGTTGTTCTAGGAGGATGTTTTTTGGTAGCTAGGATCCCACTAGTAACAGTTCCACGCGCGAGTCTAGCCTGGCCCAATTAGCCATCGGGAAGTTGCTGGCCCACTAGGAAACATGCACATACACGATTTCACGTAAAAGGAAAAAGGAAACAGATTTCACGTTGGATACAATCGACTGAGATTTAACAACGGATTTGCTAATTCTAAGTCGACTGAGAATTAGTTAATTCTCAGTCGACTTCAAAACCGTTCGATTTTGATGCATATTCGTGGCTGTAAAATCACCGTACGTGAATATTGTGCCAGCGTTGTCACGTGGGCCGTGTGATGTTCTATTTTTTTCGTTTCGCAGTAGTAGTGTGGACGGGCCTTCACTGGAATGGGCCTTTTTCTCATCGCATAAGTAAGTGGCGCTCGTCTTTTCGTTCCAGTACACAATAATTGAAAGAACCGTACTAGTATCTCATGCAAATGTTTCTGTTTTTTTAGGTTGGCAGCTTGTGTACGTTTTTGTCTTGTGCCTTTCTGTGTGTTTGACTATTTGTTTTTTCAGCTTTGAAAATGGGTTGTAATTGAAAAAAAAAACTAACCGTTGACTTGCATTATGAATCGTACTACGTAGGAGTTGCGAGCGGGTTGCAACTGACATTTCTTAGTTATTACCGGGTTGCAAATGATTCTTTTTTAGTTGCAAGTAGGTGCAACGGACCAAAATATTTCGAATCCTTGGACTTGCGTTATTAATCGTGCTAGTTGGAGTTGCATTTGGGTTGCAACTAATTTTTTCAGTTCCAAGTGAGTTGTGACTAAGATTTTTCTAGTTGCTGTGCTGGAACTGAGGAGAATCTTCCAACCCATTAGAAGAGTTGCAAGTAGGCTGCAACTGAGTTTTTTCTGGTTGCAAGCGGGTTACGACTGGGTTTTTTTAGTTCGAAGTTGGTTGCAACTGAGGAAAATATTACTAACCGTTCGACATGCGTTCTGAAGTTGCAAGTGGGTTGCAACTGACCTTTTTTTTGGTTGCAAGTGGATTGCGACTAGTTTTTTCTTGTTGCAAGGTTTGCAACCGAGGAAAATATTCCTAACCGTTGGACTTGTGTTGTAAATCGTGCTAGCTAGGAGTTGCAAGTGCGTTGCAATTGATATTTTTCCCGTTTGCAACCGGGCTGCGAGTACAAGTTGGTTGCAACTCAGAAGAATGTCTATGACCGTCGAATTTACGTTACGATTTGTGTTGGCTGGAGTTGCAACTAAGATTTATCGGGTGTAAATGGGTTGAAATTGAGTGTTTTCTTAGTTATACATATAAGATGGTCGAAACTGAGAAGAATGTTCTACACACAACTAAGGTTTGTAAGTTGGACATTTTTTTAAGGTTGTGCTAGGCCTATGTGTAACTCTCTCTTGTACATCATGCCAAATTATATTTTTAAAATCTTTTTTCTTTGTTTTTTCATTCAGTGCCACACGTTGTTCTAGGAGGATGTTTTTTGGTAGCTAGGATCCCACTAGTAACAGTTCCACGCGCGAGTCTAGCCTGGCCCAATTAGCCATCGGGAAGTTGCTGGCCCACTAGGAAACATGCACATACACGATTTCACGTAAAAGGAAAAAAGGAAACAGATTTCACGTTGGATACAATCGACTGAGATTTAACAAAGTCTCAGTCGACTGAGATCTAGTCGCGCCCATTATCATAAGGATTGGCAGATTGTGAAGAAATATGTAATTACGGCAGTGCTAAAACTGTACGTAGAAGATGGCCGATACTTTGGTAAGTTGAACAACACGTTGATAACACTTCTGCAAAAGAATCTAGGGGCACTAGAAGTTGGAGACTACCACCCTATAAGCCTAGTTCACAGCTTCTCAAATTTATTCTACAAAATCCTTGCAATCAAGTTGCGGCCAAAACCGTCTGAGATCATTAGCTTGAATCAATTGTATTTCATCTGAGGAAGGAACCTATATGATAATTTCTTGTTGGCCAGACAAGTGGCAAGGAGGATCAAAACACGCATGCAGGTAAGTGTGTTATGTAAGCTGGATATATCGCGTGCTTCTGATTCTCTATCCTGGGACTTTCTCTTCGAGGTGCTGCAGACATGGGCTTCGGGAAGTTGATCTTGAGATGGATATCAATCCTGCTGCAAACAACGAGTTTCAAAGTGGTCAACGGGGTATCGGGGAAGAAGATCATCCAGATGAGGTGTTTGATTCAAGGAATCCCACCTCACCAATATTTTGTATTGTTGCAATGGAGCTGTTAACAGGAGAGCGATCGAAGCCAATTTGTCCACATCATTATCGGGATATCTACATTACAAAGAATGTTAGTGTACACATATGTAGTAGTGTTTATTGTAAGGCTAACGCGACATGATCTGCACGCAATGAATGAAATTCTGGAGCTGTTTTGTTTGGCCTCTGGTCTGAAGAAAAACTATAGTAAGACTATATCGACATTCATTGGAGGTTCAAAGAAGATGGCATGGAATGTGGAAGAGGTGTTGAGCTGCAAGATTGTTCCTTTTCCGATCAAGTATTTAGGGTCGCAGCTGGCGTTAAGACCTCTTTCAATGGCTGAATGGCAAACTGTGTTGGACCAGGCCCTTTATTTTGTATCAGCTTGGCAGAGAGGGTTGATTGATAGCGCATGGAGGCTGATCTTGAATCCTTGAAGCTATAGCAAAGTGGATGCGAGATTTTTTTCTGGGGCAGGCAAGACGGATGTAAATGGAGGGAAATGTTTGGTGGCATGGAATAACATATGCAAAGCACACTACTAGTGAGTTTTAGGTGTTAAAGATATGAAAGCTAGACGGGATGATGTTAAAAGTGAGGTGGAACTGGCTTCAGATAATGGACATGAGTAGAACGCGGCAAGGATTGCTAATAGCCACGAACTCAAGTGTCGATAGTGTGTTTCAAAGCATAATAAAGTTTGGGAGGCAGTTTCTTATTTGTAAAGAACGTTTGATCAACGGGGGAACGTCAAAGGACATAGGACCAGAGGTGTGGAAGATAGTTCCCACGAGGAAAAAGAAGATCGGGTTGGTCACGAAAAGAAGGTAAACAACAACTGGCTTGCAGATGTGGCGGGGATGTTTCCACATGAGCGTGCCACCCAATGTGTGAGGTCATGGGTGGAGATCACATGAGTACTCTATGACAAGGCAGCCGAGGATGAATTCATCTGGCAGTGGTCCAGCTGGGGGATTTAGTCAGTGACTTCAACATACAAGATGCTCTGTTTTGGGCAAAGAAGAATGGAAGGAAGCTTAGGAATTTGGAATAACAAGGTGCCACTGAAGTGTCGCATTTTATTTTGGTTGGCGATTCAGCAAAGGATGTGGAAATTGGGAAAAAGGATGCGACATGGATTTCAGGATGAAATGTCTCCTTGGTACACATATCTACAGGAGGAGGATCACATAGAACATATCCCCATGCAATGTCTCTATGGTAGGGAGACACGGCATCAAAGTTGTAACAAGGAAGGGTGTCAAATCCAAATTCCGAATAGAGATAGCATGTTAGCCGATCCATATGCTTGTGGCGGGAAAGATGAAAAAGGAGTTTGACATGCTTGTTTGCTTGATATGCTGGTAACTTTGGAAAAAACGGAATGATGGGGTGTTTAATAATGTTAGCAAGGGCTTAACTTTCTATGAAACTATTCTGACGGCTTCTTATGGCCCCAAGATTGATTCGGCTAGGCTTGCTCTTCTCACTATCCCTGGAGGGATTTTATCGGTCAAAGAAAGTACTTCTCAGCTGCAACATTTGTTGCCATCTAAAAAATTTAAATGAGAAGTGGTACAGGTTGGAGAAAATGTCTTCAACTATCGTTTCCATTGAGGGTTGATCTTGATCGCATGAAGGTTTTTGGAGCTTTTCATGTGTCAAATACTCCATGCATTTTGATGGTGGATTCTTGGGCCACTGAAATGAAGCCTTTATGGATTCTCCCGGAGACTCGGATTCACATTTCTGATATACCTCCCATGCATAGAGGTGATTTCTTGATTTTCTGGAGCCTTGGTTCTTTGTTTGGTAAAATGCTCAAGGTTGATATGAAGTATACTAGGAAGCATGGGGTTTTGCGTATCCTCATGGGCTGCATGGATTGTACTATGGTTCCGGATAAATGGGCGGTGTACAACAAGGATAGTTTTTATGAATTAATTTTTTTTGTTGAGAATCCTAACTTGGATGGAGAGGATGATATGACCGTGGAAAAAACATATGATGGTCATGAAGGTGATGATAGTGATAGTACGAAGGATAAATCCATTTAGAAGGAGAGGGTTGGTTTGGAAAGGAGTAAGATTATGGACATCAGTGCTCCTACCACTTCTAACAATCCCACTGCAAAGGGATCTGACTCTTTGGCTATCCAAAATACCTTCTCCCCGGGAGTAGTTCTTTCTCCATTTTGGTGGCATCCACGGTGCAAGCGGCCTGCTAGGTTTTGATGAGTATGGTAGTTGAGAAGCAATGCATGCCCCTGTCCACGTTGGCTGCATCTTTCGAGGAGCCGACTATTCTACCACCCAGCCTACCTAGGTGATTGCGCGGGTAGACGATGAGGACGGGAAGGGGATCAGCCTTGCTATGCCACTGCTGCAGGTGGTGGCTGTGTATCTTGGGGCAAATACTTCCCACTTAGTGTCGTGTGGGAGTCCCCCCAAGGGGCCTTTCACCTCGGCGTCTTGACAAGGATTTCTCCAGCGTGGAACTACACACACCTTAACCAGGCGGGTTGGGGATCCGTGCACATGGGGAGGCATTCATAGGGGGGATATCACTCACCTCAACCAGGCGGGTTGGTGTTAGGGGTGGTTGCACCCCAGTCCAGGAGACCATCTGAAGAGGAAATACTGGCTTACGGTGGCTGATACGTCCAAAACCTATCTATAAATGTTTTTATATTAAGTTTATGATTTATTTGAACTAACCTACTAATAGTTTCAAAAGTGCACAATGTTCTTGTTTTACACTTTGATGTGTAGGAATTATCAAAAATACAAGAGGAAACCTTATTCGAGTCGAATTAAGACTTTCCTGAAATCTGGCTGAAAAGTCTTTTTAAAGATTGTCACGCTACAAGTCAAAGACAACGTCAAATGGAAAAAGTGCGGTCATGAATGTTGTGGGAAATTATGCGAGGAACGTCGTATACATAAAGTTCGGCTCAATCCGAGTCTGGAAAGACGAGAAAACCCAATTTACCATAACCCTAGATGGGATGACGGAAATCCGTGAGACTATATGAAGGGAGGAAACCTAGGTAGTGAAAGACACCCCGTAACACGAATTTCCAGCCACCAAAGCCATGTTTTTCCTCCCCCATGTATCCCAAGAAGCCATTAAGGAAGAGGGTTAAGGGGCGGTGCTCCCCCATGATGTCAGCGGCGCAGGGAAGGAGTCCCTGCGCCACCGCCGGCGCCGCCCTGCGCCCCGTGTTGTCCTCTCCACCATCTTCATAGCCATCTCCATCGCCAATTCCTCCTTGTATACATCGGTTCATCCTGTCTCACACCTCTGTACCGTCCTATGTAAACATGGTGTTTGATGTTATAAGTTATTTGCAGATGATCTATTGCATCTATGTCATGTTTGTGTAGTTCCCTTTTGTCATATGATTGATTGTTGAATCTCTATGGATGGTTTGAGCTATATATTGAATTTTTTACAATCCTATGGTGTCCATCATATGTTTATGCGCGCATAGATCACATCATAGGGTTTGTAGTATGTAGAGAAAGCTAGAGGGAGGGCTGCTTGAATCACCGAAACATGAGCCTCAATCTAGTGATTAAATCATATTGGATAAAGAGGACATTTTGATCTTAATGCTATGGTTGGGTTTTTTTACCTTAATGTATCTTCTAGTAGTTACAGATGTTTGCTATAATTCCAATCATAAGTACTTGCAATCATTGGATATTGAGATCTTGTTACCTTTGCCTCTCCCATATAAAAGAGGAATATCAATCTTGTATTTGACTAATTCATCATGCACAAATCCATCATAATTACCACCACTTTTCCACACTCATGGTACTGTTAGTTTATGGTTACTTAGTATATTTTATTGTTGCTGCACTAACATTTACTTTCTTGTATTCATTATCTTGAAAAGCTATCTCTCATACCCGAATAATTGCTCTAGTATTATTTCCTAGATAAAGTAAACGTTTAGTGTGCGTAGAGTTGTATCAGTGGTTGATAGAACTTGAGAGAATATTTATCCTACCTTTAGCTCCTCGTTGGGTTCGACACTCTTACTTATCAAAAAGTCTACACGCGATCCCCTATACTTTTGGGATATCAGTAGCCTAGGCGGGGCTGTAATCCAGGAGGTGTGTTACAACGCGTGGCTGCGAGACAAACCTGACGCATACCTACTGATACGTCCATTTTGCATCACTGTTTTATATTGTTATTTTCTGTTGTTCATCGATATATTTCATGTTATGATGCATCAATTATGTTATTTTATCTTATTTTGCATGTTTCGTAATTTTTGGAGAATAAACACCGGAACTAGAAATCTGATGGAAAAAGCACCGTCGAGATACCCTATTTCAGAAGATCACAAGAAGAGGACGGATACCGGAGGAGTCTTAGAAGTTCCGAGGAGGAAGTGAGCCAGAAGGGCACCCGGAGGGGGGGGCACCTGGGGCCCACACCACCAGGCGGCGCCCCCACCCGTGGCCGCGCCTGGGGGTGGTGTGGCCTCCCTGGCCCACTCCGGAGCGACCCCTTTCATGTACTTGAACCCTAGGGAATCCTAATCCCCAGAACATCATAGAAAAATTATTCCGACGTCGCCTCGGGACGGAAAACACCAGAGAGAGAAAAGCTCTCCGACAGGGAGAAATCTGCCGGAGAGGGGAAATCATCGCCATCGTCATCGTCATCGCTCCGGGCATCATCAAGATCATCATCATCACCACCAGCATCATCACCCTAATCATCCACCTTCAACCCGCTATAACAACTAGGGGTCTCTATCGTTGTTTTACATTAGATCTCTCTCCTAGTGTGGATTACTTGTTAGGAGTTGATGCTTGTGAGATTTATAGGTGTTAGCACTTATGACCAGATTGTTTTTATCCATTATATCACCTCTGATTATGATCCATATGATGTCTTGTGAGTAGTTTGTTTAGTTCTTGAGGACATGGGATAAGCCATGATGTTAGTAATGAAGTTATGTTGAAGTAATATCTCGTGGTTCGGTATTTAAGTTGTGGTGCTATTCTTCTAGTGGTTTCATGTGAACGTCGACTACATGATAGTTCACCTTTATGGGCCTGGGAGTATGCATTGTGTATTTCGCTACTAATTGTGGGGTTGCCGGAGTGACAATAACCTAAACCCCCCTTAGGAAACCAATGCACGAGGGAGTGTAGGATCCCGGAGTTTTAAGTTTGTGATTAGATTTATCTTAATTACTTTCTTGTATTTGCGGATGCTTACGAGGGGTATAATCACAAGTATGTATTAGTCCTAGTTGGGCGGTGCATTAGCATAGGTTCACCCACACAACACTTCACAACCCAACAAATGTTAATCAACCGTAATAAAACGAAAACACTTGACGAAATCCCCATGTGTCCTCGAGAACGTTTGGTAGTTATAAGTTGAACAACCGGCTTGTTCTTTGCTCTAAAAAGGATTGGGCCACTCGCTGCAATATTATTTACTGCACTTTATTTACTCGCACTTTATTTATCTGCTATATCAGAAACCTCCGAAAACCCGTTTGCTAGTGTTTACAGTGAATCCTCAATCCAACCTGCTTGTCAACACCTTCTGCTCCTCATAGGGTTTGACACTTTTATGTATCTAAAGTACTATTATACACCCCCTATACTTGTGGGTCATCAAGACTATTTTCTGGCGCCGTTGTCGGGGAGTGAAGCGCTATTGGTAAGTGGAATTGGTAAGAGAAACTTTTACTGTGAGTGCTAATTTTATTTATGTCTGTTATTTTATTTCATTATGGAGAATACTTTTGGTTCTCTGTTTAGGGGTACTTCTACAATTACTACTAGGGTAGTAGGTGACCCGTCATCTGCTGAATTAGATCCTTATAAAATACCTATGAAAATTGTTGGACGTGTTATGGATAACTGCTATTATGGTGATGGAACTGTCCATCCCGGTACTCATTTGCTCTTTATACATGAATTATGCGAGTTATTCAGGTGTGCAGGTATTACAATGGATCAAGTTAAAAGGAAATCATTTTCTTTATCTCTGAAAGGTAGAGCCGCTGAATGGTTCAAATTACTGAAGAATGGTGAATCTATTGGATGGGAGGGAATTGCTCTTCTCTTTTATTCTAAATTCTATCCTCCTAGTGAGATTCATAAAGACCAGAATCAAATATATAATTTCTGGCCTCATGATGGAGAGAGTATTGCCCAAGCGTGGGGGAGAATCAAGTTATTAATGCTAAAATGTTCGGTTCATGAACTCCCGCGCAATATTGTTATCAATAATTTTTTATGCAAGGCATTATCTTCATGATAAGGATGTATTGGATTCTTCTTGTTCTGGATCATTCACACGTATGAAGGAAGAAGCTGAATGGGATCTTCTTGACCGTATTCAAGAAAACACTGAAGGATGGGAAAATGACAAAGGTAGAAAGTTAGGTATAAATTATGATTATGAATGCATTAAATCTTTTATGGGAACCAACGATTTATATAATGTTAGTGCTGTTTGTGGTCTTGATTCTCAAATCTTTGCAAACTGTCTTAAAGCTTTTGCCTCCTATCTTGATAATCCTAAAAAGGATTATCACAAATATCATGCACCTTATAAAGATATTGTTCCTGCTAGTAATATAGAAGTGCATGCTGTTAATCCTGCTATTCCTGAGCCTTATATTGAAAAAATGCCTTTCCCTCCTAAGGTGAAAGAATACTCTATTGTGGCTAGTGTGGTTAATAAGAGTAATAAGAAATCTATTGAACCTGATGAACAAATAACTGTTGATCGAACCTGCTGTAGCAATAGTAAAAGACTTGTTTGTGGAAATGTAGAGGATGAACACATTGTCTTCTGTGAGGATGCTTCTAATATTGTTTCCCATCCTCATAGACCAAAGAAAACTAGTGTTCCTGTGCTTTCTGTTAAGATTGGTGATCATTGCTATTATGGTTTGTGTGATATTGGTGCTAGTTCTAGTGCTATTCGTTATGAGCTTTATAAAGAAATTATGCATGAAATTGGTTCTTGTGAGCTTGAAGATATTGATGTGGTTATTCAACTTGCTAATAGAGAAACTGTCTTTCCGATTGGTATTGTTAGAGATGTGGAAGTTTTATGTGGTAAGACTAAATATCCCACTGATTTTCTAGTACTTGGTAAGGCTGCTAGTAAAACTTGTCCTATTATTTTTGGTAGACCTTTCTTGAACACTTGTGATTCTATTATAGATTGTAAGACGGAGAAAATATTGACTAAATTTGATGGAAAATCTTATGAGTTCTATTTGTCCAAATTTGCTAGAGCACCTTATGAATCTAAATTTCCCTATGAGAATTTTAAAGTTGAAAAACTTGCTTCTATTGCTCTTGCTCCTAACAATGCTTTGCAGCAATATATGTAGGACCATGGAAGTGAGGTCTTTATGGAAGAGAGAAATGAGATTGACGATATTCTTCTTCGTCAACCAGTGATATTGAAACATAATTTACTTGTGGAAGACTTGGGTACCACATTACCACCCAAGGAGGATCCTGTTTTTGATTAAAAACCTTTGCCTGATGATCTTACATATGCTTATATTGATGATAAGAAAATATGTCCCGTAATTATTAGTGCTAAACTTTCAGGTGAAGAAGGGGAAAGATTGTTGGGAGTTGTGAAGAAACACTGTGGAGCTATTGGATATACTCTTGATGATTTGAAGGGGATTTATCCTACTATATGTCAGCATGCTATTAATATTGAACCTGATTTAAAGCCAGTAGTTGAACATCAACGCCGTTTAATCCCTAAGATGAAGGTAGTGGTAAGAAATGAGGTATTAAAACTCCTTGATGCTGGTATTATTTTTCCTATTGCTGATAGTAGATGGGTGAACCCTGAGCATTGTGTCCCTAAGAAGGGAGGAATGACTGTTGTGCCTAATAAAAATAATGAGCTTATTCCACAAAGAGTAGTAGTTGGATACAGAATGTGCATTGATTTTAGAAAGGTTAATAAGGTTACTAAGAAAGATCATTATCCTTTACCATTTATTCATCAAATGCTAGAGAGGTTGTCCAAGAAAACTCAGTTTTTTGCTTTCTTGATCGTTATTCTGGATTTTCTCAAATTGTTGTTAGGGAAAAAGATCAACAGAAAACAACCTTTAATTGTTCTTATAGTACTTATGCTTATAGGAATATGCCTTTTGGTTTGTGTAATGCTCCTACGACGTTTCAAAGATGCATGTCTACTATTTTCATGGTTTTTTGTGAAGAGATTGTGGAAGTATTCATGGACGATTTCTCCGTCTATGGAACTTCTTTTGATAATTGTATGCACAACCTTGATAAAGTTTTGCAGAGATGTGAGGAAACTAATCTTGTTCTTAATTGGGAGAAATGCCACTTTATGGTAAATGAAGGAATTGTTCTTGGACATAAATTTTTTGAAAGAGGTATTGAAGTTGACAGAGCTAAAGTGGAAGCCATAGAGAAAATGCCATGTCCTAGGGATGTTAAAGGTATTCATAGTGTTCTTGCTCATGCTGGTTTTTATAGGAGGTTTATTAAAGATTTCTCTAAAATATGAAAGCCTCTTACTAATCTTCTTACAAAAGATGTACCATTTGTTTTTGATGATGATTGTAAGGAAGCTTTGGAAACTTTAAAGAAGGCTTTAACTACAGCTCCTATTGTTCAACCACCTGATTGGAATTTATATTTTGAAATTATGTATGATGCTAGTGATTTTGATGTAGGCGCTGTTCTTGGACAGCGAGTAGATAAGAAATTGAATGTTATTCATTTTGCTAGTAAGACTCTTGATGCTGCTCAAAAGAATTATGCTAATACTGAAAAAGAGTTCTTAGCTATAGTTTTTGCATGTGATAAGTTTAGACCATATATTGTTGACTCAAAGGTTACTATTCATAATGATCATGCTGCTATTAGATACCTTATGGAAAAGAAAGATGCTAAGCCTAGGGTTATTAGATGGGTGTTGCTTTTACAAGAGTTTGATTTGCATATTGTGGATAGAAAGGCTGCTGAAAATTCTATTGCTGATAACTTGTTTAGATTGGAAAACATTACTTTTGACCCTATTCCTATTAATGATAGTTTTCCAAATGAACATTTGGCTTCAATAAAAGTAAAATCCCAAGATAGTCCATGGTATGCTGATTATGCTAACTTTATTGTTTCAAAGTATTTGCCTCCGACATTTACATCTCAACAAAGAAGAAAATTCTTCTATGATTTGAGGCATTATTTTTGGGATGACCCACATTTATTTAAAGGAGTAGATGGTATTATGAGAAGATGTGCTCTAGATCATGAACAACATGAAATATTAAAAAAGTGTCATGGTAGTGCTTATGGAGGACATCACACTGGAGATAGAACCGCACAGAAGGTTCCACAATCAGGTTTCTATTGGCCTACTCTCTTTAAAGATGCATGTAACTTTGTTTTATCTTGTGATGAATGTCAAAAAATTGGAAATATTTCTAGACGTAATGAAATGACTATGAGTTATTCTCTTGTTATTGAACCTTTTGATTGTTGGGGATTTGAATTTATGGGTCCTTTTCCTCCTTCGAATTGTTATACTCACATTCTTGTTGTTGTTGATTATGTTACTGAGTGGGTAGAAGCTATACCTACAAAAAGTGCTGATGGTGAGACCTCTTTAAAAATTCTTAAAGATGTTATTTTCCCTAGGTTTGGTGTGCCTAAATATCTTATGACTGATGGAGGTTCTCATTTTATTCATGGTGGTTTTAGAAAAACCCTTGCTAAATATGATGTTAATAATAGAACTGCCTCATCTTATCATCCTCAAACCAGTGGGGAAATAGAATTACCAAATAGAGAAATTAAATCTATCTTGTAAAAAACTGTTAATTAATCTAGGAAGAATTGGCCTGATAAGTTGAATGATGCTTTATGGGATTATAGAACTGCTTATAAAAATCCTATGGGTATGGCTCCTTATAAAATGATTTATGGAAAAGCTTGCCACTTGCCTTTAGAATTAGAACACAAAGCTTATTGGGCATTCAAAGAACTTAATAAAGATTTTAAACTTGTTAGTAAGAAAAGAATGCTTGATTTGAATCATTTAGATGAATGGAGATTTGAAGTTTATGAAAATGCTAAGCTCTTTAAAGAGAAAGTTAAACAATGGCATGATAAAAGAATCCTTAAATGAGAGTTTCATAGCACAATGACCGTGCGTTGCAACGGTTTCAAAATAAATTATCTGCAGAAGCTTAGAAAATTTTAATATAATTATATAATTTAAAATCTTATTAGCGGAACGATTTTGGTTGTATACCATTAGAAATATGTTCGGTTTACTCTCCAAATTTAGTCATCTTATTTCACTATGACGATAGCGTTATGAATATGCATATGAACAAATTTTGCAAGATGAGTAGGTAAAATGAATGGACTTTATGTACTCACAAAGAAACATGCCTAAGTATGACGTCAGGACATAGGTTTTCATGTTGCTACTGCAGCAAGGGAGACCATGCTTGCTCAAAATATTTTAGTCGCAAGATTGTTAACCCTGCAAATAATTTGTAATTAATATACAATAACAATTAATACCAAGTTACAAAGTAACTGCCGCCAATATTTTGTATAAACTTCATCTCAGTTCTTGTACAGCTGCAGTATCTAGATTGAGGTGCACCAGGCATACAAACCAGTCTGACTCAATCAACCACATTACTGCAAGATCGTCACAGGCTCACACAGCATGCTAGGTCCTCAGCAACATGTAGTGCATTTCATCGTAGAAGAGATACTAATATGTGTTAATCCACCTCATTTTTTGACCAAGGTGTAAGATCTGTCATCCAGGTATAAAAATCCAAGGAACATAAAACAAAGATAGATTGTTAGGGATTGAGTATCAAAATGCAAAAGAGAAACACATGTTGGATATGAAAGAATGTGCATATTGACATAACAGAGTCAGCGTGAGAAACATGACTACATCCACATCTTGCTCACTTCTCTATGACTCTATCTCTGCTGGCAGACAACACAACCCAATCGCACGTCACAATGCCCGCAGGAATCTCCACACGTACTGGCAGTCGACCACGGAGCCGACAAGGGCCACGTGCTGCAGGAGATGGCCGTTGAGAGGAGCACAGTGAGAGCCCGTGCATTGCAACGGGGAGAAAAAAAACTGTGTCGGGTAGAGGTACAACGATGTTTTTCGCCGAAACAAAATTGCATTGTACTTTTGCACGATTCAGTATAGTTTGGAGTAATTAGTTGCATATCTATCTGTTGGCACACCGTACAACCTGAAAGAGCTGCAAACTGTAAAGAGAATGTATGTCTCTACAAAAAATACAGTTGAATTTGCATTGCGCTGCACTAATTTGGAGGCTCAAAGTTTTTTTTTGAAGATATGTTAATACTTTCAACGCATGGAACTGGCCAGCTTAACTTCGGTTTATAAATACTTCAGCATTCAAGAAGTTCATCTACCCATATCATCACTTCCTGACACAATTTATGAAATCATGCAGAATTTTGATCAATTCAAACACTTCCAGCAGATACTGAAAGCTCTATCATGTTTCTGAATTTCTTGGGTGATCGTTGTACAGTATCTCAACGCAACACAATCATCAGGAAGTTTGTCGTAATTATCTTTGAAATAATCCAAGAACGGTAATGCTCTGAATGTTTTACATAATAGGGGCAAAAATGTTTCATTAATTTCTGTTGTATTGCTAACCTGTAATACTGGATTAGTAGTACCTAGATAAGTGAGTTGGTGGGTGCATGCAGGTGCAGGAGCGGACGGCCATGACGAACCTCACTGGCAGAAGCAGTAGCTGCGGCGCGACTCCTAGGGATCACTTGAGGTCTCCAGCCCCTCCATTGTGGAGACGTCGACCCATACCCACCCTGAGTGTCCGGCGTGCCGCCACCGCCAAGTTCACCTCCCCTCTCGTTGAGGAAACAACGGGCGCCATCGAGTATGTCGGAAGCCGCGGTCACTATTCCATCCATATATACTATTGACCAACCAAAATAGAACATTCGAATTACCTATATATGTGTAGCTCGGTTTCATTGCAGCCCTCACTCGGCCGTTGAACCTATATGTACTCGCATCATACAGAATGTGATGCCATTATGTCATTATAGTTCAGAAACGAATGCTACATAGTACATACAGCTAGTGATACAGATAAATGATATAGCAAATGGTGGATCAAGTGCACCTTTGTAAATTAGCTCCAGGAGCAACACATCGGGAGGGCTACCATTATAGACGCAATTTTTGATAAAAAATGCCCTGGTCGTGAAGGTCGCAATTAGCGCCTCAACTGTTAGCTGCCCGCTAGGAGCCTGAATACCAAGCCAAACACTCTGCTTCCTCCGGCCGGCCACCCCTCCAGCCAAGCAAGCGAACACGAATGAAGAAGATAAGCATCCAACGATGCAGACTCAGACGTCACGACAGCGAGCAGCAGACATCAGGAGGACCGGAGTAGAGAATTTGGGAAGTCAGTTTGCTAGCAGCGGCCGGGGCAACTCCATGCGGCAGAGGGCAACAACACACGGCAGCGATGTGATTCTAGGCGGCGGTGGTGCCCTCATTGCGTTGCTCGCGAGGCAATCCAATCTGTTTCCCTGGTCAATAGATCGAACAGAGATAGAGACGAACATGCAGGGCCGGTCCTGAGGGGGGGGGGGGGGGGGGGGGGCGAGAGGGGCGGCCGCCCCGGGCCCAAAAAATTTGGGGGCCCATTTTAGGTATGTGTTAGTAGGCTTCGTTTATGTGCGTGCAAAGAAAAAACTTAATTAGATTTAATATGTTCATCGGTTCGCAGCTTTTCTTGTGAATACATCAATTAATTGCTTAATAGGGTCGTTCGGCATAATTGAAGAACCCTTCAATGGCGATTGGGTCCGAAGGCTGGCTTGTAGCTATTCCTACTCGGGGAGACAGGGAAGTATGGTTGGCCAAACCAATAGGTGATCGACTCGGGACCCTCTGTACGTCATGTAAATATAAGGATTTAGGATCAGATCACATCGACCATCTATTTTTTTGCCTCCGCCATCGATCGTTTGCTCGCCCGCCGTCCCTTGTCCGCCACAACTTAGTTGATTTTGCGATTTATCGCCATAGATATGAAAACTGAAGAGTAGATTTAGAGAATTACAGTCGTTATATTTGGATTTTTAATGAGTTCAACAAATTTGAAGTCAACAGATGGTTCTCAAATTACAGATAGTCGCATAAATACTTTCTATTTAGAAAACAAATATGACATCAAGTTAAATGATCTAATTTCCGAGTTAAGTGTTATGTACTTGACCTTGCCAGATAGAACAATGTTCGCTATGAAGATTATTTAGTTTGTTAAGAAGTAGATTGTTATCCTAATATGTATGCTTCTTATCGGATCTTATTTACTATGCCCGTGGCAGTTGCATCAGCTGAAAGAAGCTTTTCAAAATTAAAATTATTGAATAACTATTTGAAATCTATAATGTCACAAGGGAGGACTAAATGGTTAAATCTATTCATCAAGAAGAAATTATTTGATGAGATTGACATGATTCCATCGTTGATGACTTTGCATCTATAAATGTAAGGAGAAAATTTTAGGGTACATCAAAATTGTATTATTACTCCATAATATTTTACGCCTTCATGCGTACGTGGATTTTCCCTGCAAGGGGTTTCCATGTAAAAAAAACATGTCTCATTTCTCTTATTTGATGTCTATTTTATTAACATATCTATATATATGTCTACTTGTACTAAGGGGCCCCAAATTTTCGCCCCGCCCTAGGCCCCCGAAATCTCAGGACCGGCCCTGCGAACATGGTTAGTAATGGCGGCGTTCTGGGGCGGGGGCGGGTGGCACAGGTTGGGCAGCGAGCAGTTAGATGTCCTCGTCTCAGATCCGAGTTTCTGGACTCACCTCGAACCGGAAGCGAGGCCCTTGGCGGTGGGTGTGGGAATTCCGGCCATGGATGGGGAGAACTCGGGAGCAGGGCTCGCTCGTGGCGGCCAAGAATGGGAACTGACATGCGGCAGGTTTTCGAGTCAACCGTTGTTCCGTTCCACCGCATGGAGAAGGGCGGCTCCAGTGGCCGGAGACCGAGGGGGTGGCGGCACTGACCAATGTCCTTGAGTTGTGCAGAGGAGCAGAGGATCTTTCGGGGAGAGGAAGAGAAAAGAAGGTAACGCTTTGATGGCAATTGGGTTGTATTATGTTATTTGGTGGGAGGGCAAATCCGTAAAATTGTGTTGGACGAAAATTTTGCCAGAAACACTAATGCTTTTATTATTAGGTATAGATGTTGGTGAGAAAGTTCTATTGTATCGGTCTCGTCTTAGATTTTTTGCAGGGAAATTACTCTCTAGATGGGAAGGACCTTATATTATTGAAGAAGTGTATCGTTTGGGTGCAATCAAAATTGCTTCCCTCAAATATAACACTACACAAGTGGTAAATGGGTAAAGACTCAAACATTATATTTTTGGGGATTCTTATGATGAATATGTTGATGTTATTCAAGTAATGACTCCGGAGAAGTTCATTAAAGGGAAGATTCTAGAATCTGCAGAGTCTGTTTGGGAATAGGTAACAGTTCTGTTAAGAAAAAGTTCGCGGAATACCTTCCAAGTTATAATTTATTTGTTTTTGGAAAATATGAAAAATACCGAGCCAAAGAAGAGTAGGAGGAGGTGCCTGGAGGCACCACACCACCTGGGGGCGCGGGCCCACCCCTGGCCGCGCCACCTATGGTGTGGGCGCCCTGGAGCCCCTTTCTGACTCGTTTTTACCTGGACTTTCCT
Organism: Alopecurus myosuroides; assembly: GCA_028641055.1. NCBI lineage: Eukaryota > Viridiplantae > Streptophyta > Magnoliopsida > Poales > Poaceae > Alopecurus > Alopecurus myosuroides. The sequence goes on from CM054059.1 coordinate 155,354,490, forward strand.
TTCGTTACGCATATTTTTGCTATATAACCCCTCGGACCACCCGAGGTCCATATATCGTTTTCTCGTCGTGTTTCTGTTTTGAGCTGTTTCTGCCAGGTTACATCTTCAGATATAGAGCCACAATGTCCTCTTCCGGACCTCCCAAAGATAGTTTCTTTACGAGCGTCGTCAACCCGTAAATGAACGAGTTGAAGATGCATCCTAAAGAGTTGCTTCTCAAGATTGGGGAGGTGCAGATTGAAGATGTTCGGGGCCCTAAAGCAGAAGGCAGTCTGGAAGCAGGGATGGAAGACCTGGAGCAAGAAGTATTTAGGTACAACAAGATGGAGGAGCGTGAAGTTGAAATCATCCATAGGATAAAGACAGAACAGATCTCTGAGTACAAGAAGGATAATTTAAAGCTTTGGGAGGAGATCTTATCACTCACCGAGACCACCAACAAATTTCAAGCACAACTCTATGATGTGCAGAATCAGAACTGTGAGTATGAGAACAGGTTTAGACTTATAAGCTCTGCTGCTAGTTTCAGGATATTGGAGAGCAAGACATCATTTGTGCATGGAGAGCCTTTACCTTGGAAGTCTGATGATGAGAAGGATTCACCACCACTACCGAAGAATTGATTCCTCATTGGTATTGCCAACCCCTTGGCTTGTTCCAAGCTTGGAGGAGTGTCGTGGTATCACACCTTTATCTTTCACCTTTTTACCTTTTAGTAGAGTCATATCATGAGTAGAGAAAATATCATATAGGATGGTTTGCAGTATGGAAGTATCACTCTTTAGTTGGTCATCGTTGTATCCCTTGGTTTGAGTTGCCGTAATGAAATATTAATGAGAAGTTTCATCACTTACTTGCTCTACTTTATTTTAGTTTGCAATTTTTGTTATATGGTTGATCTTGTTATTAGTATTGGTATCAATTTTGGAGCTTCAAGTTAATCTAGTTGGTTTGGGCAAACTTCGCATTGGTCAGTAGCAACAATTCGTTGAGACTTAAATTGAAAAGAGGAAGTTGCATGTAGATATATTATTCAAATATCTTTCTTTCTTGTTAGTCCATAAGCTTAGTATTGTCAGATAAGTTTGTTTGTACCTTCAAGGAAGATTGCATGATTGGCTTTATCATCTATGTTTTTGTTTGTTTTACCTCAATTATTATGCTTGCTACCCAACCTTGCTAGCCAAAACCCTGTACTGAGAGGGAATGCTTCTCGTGCATCCAAACCTCTAGCCCCAAAACCTTGCCATTTGTGTCCACCATACCTTCCTACATGTGGTATTTCACCGCCACTCCAAGTAAATTGCTTGCGTGCTACCTTTAAACCTTAAAAATTATACTTGTTTTGTGCCCCCGTTTTAGCTCATGAGGACGCAAATAGAGAATCTTCATCTCACTTGTTGATTGGATTTCACACCCTGGACTAGTGGCTTCATCCGCTTATCCAAATGCTAGAAGAGCTGGCAGCGGGGTTCCCAGCCCCAAATAATAATACAAATTCTCTTCACTATTTTGCCCCTGATTTATCAGTCAAAGCATAATTGTGTAAACAAAAGAGAAACAGGGATGACCTTCTATACCAGTTGCATCCTTCAATGGGATCTGCTCTTGTGTAGTCTAGTTGTCTTGTGACGTACTGTATTTTCTATTTGTCATTCGTTGACATAAAGATACACCTCTCTCAAAATTAAACACTCCTCCATGGTTTGTGATTGTTGGCAGGCACCCGAGGATTCAGTTAGCCATGGTTTGTCTAAGAAAGGTTGGGAGGAGTGTCAACCATTTTATACGTCTGTTTAACAAAATAAAAGCTCTAGCACATGAGTGATCCATGCTTCCCTCTGCAAAGGGCCTATCTTTTACCTTTATGTTGAGTTAGTAAACTTACTTCTTTGTGTCTTAAGCAAGAATTTGAGTTATTCTGATCCATCCAGCTATATGTTGATTTACTCAATCATGTTTCTGATGTCTACGCACGCTTCTATTCTTGTAGACAGTGTTGGGCCTCCAAGTGCAGAGGTTTCTAGAACAGTAGCAAGTTTTCCTTAAGTGGATCACCCAAGGTTTATCGACCTCAGGGAGGTAGAGGTCAAAGATATCCGTCTCAAGCAACCCTGCAATTAAGATACAAGAAGTCTCTTATGTCCCCAACACACCCAATATACTTGTCAGGTATATAGGTGCACTAGTTCGGCGAAGAGATAGTGAAATGCGAGTAATATGGATGGTTATAAGTAATAATAGCAATCTGAAATAAATATGGCAGCAAGCAAACATGTAGCAGAACAGGCGGAAAACGGTGTTTCAATGCTTGGAAACAAGGCCTAGGGATCCTACTTTCACTAGTGGACACTCTCAACAATGATGACATAATTGAATAACTAAATATCTTTTCTTCACTATGCTACTCTTAACCTCTCCGGTTGGATAACAAACACTAATCATTGCGTAGGGCTGCAAAAAGCATTCCTTAAAGTAAGAATTCCCATGTCTAGTTAACCCCACGTTGTCACTATGAGCGCCCTAGAAGGTACTACACAAACACCACAATTCATAGAGGAGACACACACGATGTGCACACTGTCACCTTCACACCGCGGGACAAGGTGACTCCATAGTTCATATTAATAAAACACTTGAGTAGCACAAGATGAAGAGTAACATCTACTTATTCAACTAGATTACAAAGCTCATGATCACATATAGATCACACCATGGAAGAGAGAGATGAACCACATAGCTACCGTAGAGCCCTCAGCCTCGGGGGAGAACTACTCCCTCCTCATCATAGGAGACAGCAACGACGATGGAGATGGCGGTGGAGTCGATGGAGATGGCTTCCGTGGGCACTTCTCCGTCCCGACAGGGTGCCAGAAGAGAGAGATGTCCCCCGAAACTTGTCGGCGGCGGCGGTGGAACTACGGATGTATTTTGTGGAAAAGGTCGATTCTTTTAGGGTTTTCCCTCAGGGGAGTATAAATAGGCGAAAGGGCGATGCCGGGGGTGGCCAGGGGGCCCACACCACCAGGTGACGCCACCCTACAGTGTGGCCACCCTGTGGCCCCCCTCCGGGGCTCTTTGGGACTTCTGGATGCTTCCGAGACTTTTAAGACTTCTGGCTTTTGAATTTTCCAATTCCGAGAATATTTCCAGAACAACTTTTCTGAAACTAAAAACAGCAGAAAATACGGAACTGGCTCTGTAGCATCTTGTCAATAGGTTAGTCCGGAAAATCGATAAAAATGACATAGTGTGTATAGCAAACATGTGGGAAATAACATGAAAACAACATGCAACATCAGAAATTAGGGATACGTTTATGACGTATTAAGCATCCCCAAGCTTAGTTCCTACTCGTCCTCGAGTAGGTAAGCAATAAAACAAAATAATTTCTGAGGTGACATGCTACCACACAATCTTGGTCATAATAATGTAAAAGCATATGTAAACTGAGATCATAGAACTTTAAACACAAACATGATAAATAAAACTTTAATAATAAAGCATATAAATCACTTTTTATCATGAGAAGTAACTCAAATAAAAGATCATGAATAACAATGAAAAGAAAGATATATGTTTGTTTCAAGTATAGGGAAAGCATGGAAAAGTGGTATTTCGCTAGTCCTTAAGAGTGTGGAAAAACATAAATTCCAGGGCAACTTCAAAGTTCAAGAGGAAGACTAGAACAAATAATTTGAGAACAAATAATAACATATCATGAATCAATTAATAATTTTTTCTGGGACAAATGCAAATAAAACTCAGAATGGCAAAAATGCTCTCTCAACTATGCATAAAGTTAGAAGATGGAGACTCAACATAAAAGTAAAATAAAGGCCCTTCACAGAGGGAAGCAGGGATCACTCATGTGCTAGAGCTTTCTATTTTATTAAACAGAGGTATTAAAATTTTGACACTGAGTGTCTATATTTTGGGAGATGTATGCTAATGTCAACGAATGGTAAACAGAAAATACAGTACGTCACAAGCCAACTAGATTTCACAAGAGCGGCTCCCATATGAAGGACGCAACTGGTATAGAAGGTCATCCCTCTTTCTCTTTTGTTTACACAATTATGCTTCGACTGATAAATAAGGGGCAAAAATAGTGAAGAGATTTTGTGTGTATTAATTTGGAGTTGGGCACCCCGCTGCCAGCTCTTCTATCATTTTGATAAGTGGAAGAAGCCACTAGTACAGGGTGTGAAATCCAATCAACAAGTGAGATAAAGATTCTCTATTTACGTCCTCATGAGCAAAAACAGGAACACAAAGCAGGAGTTGTTTTTGAAGGTTTTAAAGGTAACACATGAGCAATTTACTTGGAGTGGAAGTTAAATAACATATGTAGGTAGTTATGGTGGACACAATGGGAAAACTTGGTTTTAGGGAGTTGGATGCACGAGTAGAATTCCATACTCAGTACAGGTGGAGGCTAGCAAAAGACTGGGAGCGACAAATCAAGAGAGCATAAGAGCCATAATCATGCATAGCGACATAAACATCATTAATCAAAGCATAAAATGGTATCACAAGTTACAAAAACTATATGATCATAGAGGCTATTAGTTACTGGTTCATATTCATAAACATGGTGTGAGCATGCGCCAAGTCAACCAAATAAAACATTCGAAAGAGAATACCATAAATTTATGCTTCAACATGACAAGAACAACTCATGAATACTTCAATGGCACATTAAACACTCTCAGCTATTTGAGGCTAATCATTTTAATCAAAAACTACAAGGATTTAAAACTAAAATAACATCTAGCATGATACGAAAAAGTTCTAGCCACAGTCTATACAAGTTTCTACTTGCACCATTAAAAAATCTACTTCAAGGAGCAGTTTCTTTTCCCAACAAGAACCATACAAGATATGTTTTAACAAAATACTCTACATGATACAGCAAGCAAAATGAGAGTACTCACATAACACTACTAAAACTAACAGCTCTGAATAAGAGATGCATGAAAACAAAGGCTAAACGCAGTACTAGCAAAAAGTGAACACTCACAGAACAATAAGAATGAAAACTAGAGTGTTCTAAGCAATGAAAACGGAGCATGTCTCTCTCCCACACAAGTATGATAAGATCCAACCATAAATTACAGCAAAGAGAACTAAACAAAATCAAAGCAAAAAATAAAAGACACTCCAAGTAAAGCACATAGGATGTTACCGAATAAAAATATAGTTTCACTAGAAGTGACCTGATAATTTGTCGATGAAGAAAGGGGTGCCTTGGGCATCCCCAAGCTTAGACGCTTGAGTATTCTTAGAATTTTCTGGGATGTACCTCCGGGGCATCCCCAAGCTTAGGATTTTTCACTCTTGTTGATCACCTCATATCATCCTCTTCTCTTGACCCTTGAAAACTTCCTTCACACCAAACTTCTCACAATATTCATTAGCAACGTTAGTGCAATCGAAACAATAAATTCACATGGTTCAGTTTAAACACAATCCTAACACTCATAAACACATTATATACTGTCACAACTTTTTTTAAAACTCTTTTTCTCAAAAGAACACCAAAAGAAAGAGATTAAGAGGCAAATGCAATTATTGGCAGAAATTTGTCGAAATAGAATAGCAGGTAAAGATAATTTTTTTCAAAAATCTTCTGTTGATCAAATCCAAAAGTGGTCAACTAAGAAAAGTTGAGTATATAGCCCAGGATTACGCACAAAAAAACTCAGGTCATTTTGAATTTTCCGTGATTTTATACGATTTTAACAGTGTACAGCAGAAATATGTTTCCTGCGCAGAAATCCGGAATATAGTCTCAACTTTCCACTAGAGCCTTTACTTGGCTCAACAAAAACACAAAATAAAAGATACAGAGGGGTTGCTAAGGAAATAGAAAACACCCAGGTGCAAAGAAACCTAAATAAAACGACGGAAAACGGGTTGAAAACGGAGAAATAAAACGGGTTGTCTTCCGGAAGTGCTTTTCTTTAAAGCCTTTTAGCTAGGCACAATAATTTGAGAAGATGCTCACATGAGAAATATGAATTGAAGAAAAATATAACATCAATAAGCAAATGAAAAAAAAATAAGGCTGACTCACTTCCTATGAAAAATAATCTTGTAAAAGAATAGGTCAATAAAGCACAAAGTGGCTAGCATAGGAAAGCAAAACAAGTGCGACTTCAAAATTTCCAACATAAAGAGGGGAAACTTAATATTATTGAGATACATAAAACCATGTTTCCCTCTCTCATAATTACTTTCAGTAGCATCATGAATAAAATTAACAATATAACTAGCACATGAAACATTCCTATCATGAGCCACATGCATAAAAGAATTAATACTCTCCACATAAGCATATACATTCTTATTAATAGTGGTGGGAGCAAATTCAACAAAAATAGCTATCATTATTATTCTTTTTGAAAGTGTTACCATAGGGCAAAAACCCTATGGTGTGATTTTCAAATTATATATGAAAGCCAGGAGCTTACAAGGGGAGGAATAAAGGGGGGGAGGTGAGACTTAGTGTACAAGCAATACAATTAGGGGGGAAGGGATGGACTTGAAAGTAAATAAACATTAGGCAAAGTAATTGGTAATCCGAGCTAAAAACCCTTGCAGAAGTAAAGGTGGAATCCTATGTTGGTGCAGGAGGAGATCTTCATGGAATGTGCTCTTCCACTTGGTGAAAGTAGGAGTAATGTCATGGAATATAAAGTCATTTCTGCTCCCCCAGATATTCCAGCAAGCACATACAAATATCTCAGTAAAGTGTTCTCCTCTGAAATCCTTTTTGGCCCGAAGAAATCTCTGGGAGAAAGGGAGGGATAAGTCCCATTTTATTCTGGCAAAATTCCAACAGCTAGCAGCAAACTGACAGGAGAAGAACATATGGTCTCTGGTTTCACAAACATTTTGGTCACAAAGAACACAGCTTGATCCCCCCTCAAATGACCAATGCTTCCTGAGCATAAGGTCTTTAGTATTCAATTTATCCATATGTAATAGCCAGGCAAATACTCTTAACTTGGGTAGGCATTTTGATTTCCAGACAGCAATAAGAGATTCTTGTTTGGGCAGTTGGGAGAACATGTAGTTGTAAAAACGAGAGGAAGTGAAGAGACTAGAACCCCAAGGGAAGCATCTTGTGTCTTCCAAATCATTGTTGAGTATAATGGAGTCAATTAGCATATGAAGTTGGTTGAGTTCATCAAATTCCTGAGAGGATAATGGTAGAGCAAAAATGTTATCAATGTCCCATGAAGACTTCATCTCTGCCACCGATGAGTTCTCATTTAACACAAACGAGTATAAACGGGGAAAACGATCACAGACCAAAGTCTTGTTAAGCCAAAAGTCTTTCCAAAATAATGTTGATAGACCATTGTTTATGTTTGACGTAGTAATACTCCTGTAGGTACCAATGAGTTTGAAAATGTCTCGCCACCAAAAAGAGCCTCGGGCAGATTGTGCATGAGGAGGTGAGTTGGTATCATATAGAGACCAGACTAGATGCACCCACGGGGTAGCATGCTTGCAATAGAACTTGTGGAGATGTTTCATGAGCAGGGCCTGATTATGTATGTCAATGTTCTTGATCCCAAGTCCACCATGGATTTTCGGCTTACATACGAGAGGCCAAGCAGCTAGTGACTGAACACGACCCTCATCATCCTTGCTCCAAAGACATTGTCTGCTCACCCGATCGAACAGAGCTATAGTGGTTTTAGGTATACGTAGCGAGCATAAGAAGTGCACTGGGAGGGAAGAGAGGACAGAGTTGACTAGAGTAAGTCGACAGCCATAATCCAGAAAGCGGACACTAGCATTAAGCCGTCGCTCCACTTGATCCACAATAGGGGTGAGATCATGCACCGTAGGACGGGTGTCGCCCAGGGGTAGCCCAAGGTATGTAAAAGGCAGAGAGCCTGTAGCACATTCCAGGATGCTGGCCAGAGCCTGTAATTTCTCTTGAGTAATGTTGATAGGAACTAGGCAGGATTTGGAGTAATTTACATGTAAGCCCGTGGCTGCTGAGAATCTAGTCAGAAGAGTTTTGAGTGTAGCAAGCTGAATGGGGGCATGCTTGGAGAATAAGTAGTGTATCATCAGCATATTGGGCAACTGGGAAATCTGCTCCAGGAATTGGAAGAGGTGGTGTAATAGACCCCGCAAGCATATATGAGTTGATCATGGATTGAAGAAGGTCGGCCCCAGCAACAAACAAAATAGGAGAGAAAGGGTCTCCTTGACGAACACCTCTGCGACATGGGAATTTTTTTCCTGGGACCCCATTCAGTAAGATCGAGGAAGTTGCAGTGTTAAAGATAGATTTCACCCAAGAAAGCCATCTATCATCAAATCCCCAACATTTAAGAATAGCTAATATGGCAGCATGTTCAATAGTGTCAAATGCTTTAGCAAAATCCAATTTTAGGATAACAACCTCAGCTTTGGATTGTTTGCATTGGTGGATATATTCATATGCCCAGCCAAGACAGTCATGGATTGATCGATTGGAAAGGAAACCATATTGATTAGCATGGACAAGCTCCAATATTTTGTTTTGCAGACGGTTAGCCAGAAGTTTAGTAATCAGCTTAAATGAGGAATTCAATAAGGAGATAGGTCTGAAATCATTTGGACAAGTAGGGCAAGGTAATTTTGGAATGAGAGCAATGTAGGCATCATTGATACTTTGAAGATTGACCTTATTGGACCAGAATTCATCACATAGTTTGTAGAAATCCCATTTAATAATTGGCTAGCATATTTTAAAGAATATTCCAGAGAAACCATCAGGACCAGGAGCTTTATCAATCGGTGTATCAGCAATGACTTTATCAATTTCTTCATGTGAGAATGGTGAGGAGAGGGCCTCAAGGCCATCCCTAGCAGAGATATATGAAGAAAAATCAAATAGTGGATCAATAGGTGAAGAGATACCGAGCCTTTGTTTGAATGCTGTTCTAAGGATACCAGCTTTATCAAAGTGTTCCATAGCCATTGTGCCATCTCCTCTGTCTAGTGTAGCAATCATATTATGTCTATACCGAATAGATGCCATTGAGTGGAAAAATTTAGTGTTTTCACCACCAAACTTAGCCCATCGAGTTGTACAACGTTTTTTCCAATACTCAGGTTTGCAATCCAGTAGGGATTTGAGCTTATTTTTAACTATGCTCCGAAAGTTCCATTCAGTGATGTGTAATGGGTGCTGCTCTTCAATTGCATCAAAGCGAAGAATAGTTTTATTGCAGTTTTCGATGTAAAGGGATATCATAGAAATACTGGTAGACCAAATCCGGAGGGCTTTGCGTAGGAGTTTGAGTTTGCCCGAGATGGATCGAGCACTATCCCCTGGGCAATGGATATTCCAGATTCTTTGCACAAGATCCATGAAGCCTGGAAGTTTAACCCAATGGGTTTCGAACCTAAACACCGATCCACGAGGGATATCCGTGCCAATAGAGACGACACACGGCGAGTGATCAGAAATAGGACGAGATAACGTGCGGACAGTAGAGTTAGGATATTTGATTGTCCACGCATAAGAGGTGAAGAACCAGTCGAGTTGAATTAACAAGGGTTCCGATTGCATATTGCTCCAGGTATAGCATCTATCTTTGATGGGGAGCTCGATTAGGCCAAGGTGACCAATTATCTCGTTAAACGTAGCCATATCTACAGTATTAGCGCCTGGTCTGTTACGGCTGTCAGAGTAGCGATAGAAGTTAAAATCCCCGAGAACGATCCAGTGGGCATCGGAAGGAATGTCTAAATGAAATAACCAGGCAACAAAATTTTCACGCGCAATGCCATCACAGGGCCCATATACATTAACTAGTATAAAGGATTCAAGCGTAGTAGTAGAGGTGAAATGCAAAACTAACGCAAATGACTCTTCAAGCAGGACGTGAGCACTGAATTTTTGGCTAGGCCAGATGACAATAATACCACCAGAAGACCCATCCGAGGGGAGAAAAGCAAAACGAGCTTTGTTAAAAGCAAGGTCGAAACTAGCGCGCTTTGTTTCTTGAAAACATAAGATAGAAGCATTACTCTCTGAGATTTTGTCGCGGATAAGCGGCCATTTCTCCGTTCCATTTAGTCCACGAACATTCCAACATAAAATGTGCCACATAAGATTCGATAGCTTAGGTTTAACAAAATGTGTCGACATCACACAGACTAGATAAAAACACTAATAATTGGTAGGATAACAATCCAACATAAGCTTAAGAAGCTATCTGCAGACCGTCAGGCAGAAAGCACGCTCAGATGGGTTTGGCCTGGTGGAGCTTGGCTGCTGTAAGCTCCTCAGGTTCAATGTTGCAGTCCTCGATACCAATTCGCTGCATCTCTGTCAGAAGAGTGACAGGGGGGACAATGGATTTAGGGGTCTGAGTACCCTTGCGACGAGAAGGACCCAATGGGAGGGATTCAAACTTATAGCCCTCATTGTTGCTCCTAGTTGAACGTCGCACCGTAGCCACATGGATAGGAGTGGGAGCACGACGAGGACGTCCACGTCCAGGGCGCAATGGGGAGGCCACATCATCCCCAGCAAGTGACACTGCAACCTGAGCGTTATCGCCAGAAGAGGCACCCTCCTCCGTCAGTCCAGCGAGCTGAAAGATGCCGTCAGAAAACAGATCAGGGGTGCCAGAAGAGGCACCCTCCTCCGTCAGTCCAGCGAGCTGAATGATGCCGTCAGATAACAGAGCAGGGGTGCACACGTCCATGACACCATCAATCGAGCTCTTAGTAGCAGTCAGGTGCAGGATTATAGCAGCGTCAATCCAGATGGGGGAGGCAATCGCAGGGTAAGCAGCAACAAATGGATCCATCAGATGAAGGGAGGCATCCTCGAGAGCCCAGTTGGTCGCAGAGTAGAGGTTCAGTATATCTCCTGGACTTGGGGAGGCACAAGAGGGGCCAAAGGAGTATAAAATGCGACGACGGTGAGTCATGGACAGCATCCAACCAAGAAAATGAGGAAAAGAAGGCCACATAAATTCATTCTCCAGTCCCATAGCAGATACATCAGCATAGTTAATAGCAGAAAATTCCGAAGACATGGAGCCCTCAGATTCCGCAGCATAGGCATTCCAGAGATCAATGCCATCCACAATTTCAGTATCAGAAGATGGAATTCCGTCCATCATAGAAGGACCATCATAACCAGTAAACCTGCGAAAGTTTATGCCACAGAAAGCGATGATCACCGGAGCTGGAGAGGTAGGGACTGGCCAAGCACGCCATCCATTAGCCAGGATAGGATTCGGGACAGGAGTAGGCTGCTCCCAGTGATTTATCACAACCTGCGGAGCATCAGAGGGAGCAGGTCCATCTTGAGGCTGCTGGGCATTCATCTGAAGCCAGTTCTGCACCGCCAATTGATTCTGCATAGCGACAGAAAGTCCAGGCATGATCAGAGGGTGAGGCGTGGCGTTATGCAGAGGGAGCGGATCTTCAGTAGAGAACAATGCAGTGTTCGAGTGGCGTCCGTTAAGAACATAAACAGGAACAGACCAAGAACGACCCACCCCGCCAAGAGATCCAATACGTTTGACCACTAAACTGTAAGGGATAGCAGCCAAATCATTAATCCAAGCTTTTACCAGCACTCGGGCATGGCGGGTACCAGGTCGGTGCCAAAGAATTAGTTTCCCAAAACATGAAACTGCCTTATTGATATAGTATTCAGTTTGATAGTCGAGCGGAAACCCCAAGAACATAATCCAAGCCTCGTACTCAAAAACAGCAAAGCGCATGTTAATTCCTTCATCGTGGCGAACAATGCTAAACGTAGATTCTTCATCTAGCGCATGGGGGCTATCGTGAACTAACTAGTCTCGGATGACAGGTGAATCAAAAGCTATCAGACCAACGCCCCACGGATAGGTCTCAGAATGCAGAAGCCGTAAATCAAAATCCTCAGTGAGAATACGGACGATCTCCTCAAGAACGGATTGCTTACGGTGCTCAGGAATAGGGGGATTGACATTTACCAGGGCGAAGTTTTCATGGGAGAGGGGGGTGTCATCCACGACGACCATGTTCCGCTGCAGTCTTCCGTCGGCATCCGCTTCCATCTCCATGGGTCCCGGCATGAAGCCAAAAGGGTTGGCGGGGAAGTTCGCCATGGCACACACGGAGCTGTCGATGCCGGAGCAGAGCAGGGAGAAAGGGGATTGGCACGGGTTGGAGGCGAGGGGTGGGGTGGACGAAGGAATAAAGGTTAATAGGGGGAAAACGAGATGCGGCGGCCCCCAAAACGGGCAGGTGTCAACTCCAGAAGGAAGGCCACGGGAAACGAAGCGGCACCAGGGCAAAATTGGAAAGGGATCGCGACCATCTTCAGCGGGAGCCGTGGGATTATTCCTTTAGAGCGCACAGGGCCCACTAGACGGCGAGCGAAGGGATCCGCGTGCCAGCATTATGCGTGTCAAGATCGGGCCCAATTGATTTTTCTTTCCAAATCATAGGGCGCTTAGGAGCGGAGCGAATCCCATAATTATATTTTCGAACCCAGATTTTTCTTCTAGAGCACGTAGAAGCAGAATGACCATTTGCATGACATAAATTGCAGAAGATTTTTGGTCATGCCTTAACGTGATGGCCTGATTGGTGACAATAGGTGCACCATCTATTGAGGGGGCATTGACGTGCAACGTGACCCCAGCCAAAACAAGACAAGCACTTAAACTTATTTTTGCAACTGCGCCTAAAATGCCCAAGTTCCAGGCATTTGAAGCAGCAACTAAGAGGCCCAAAAAGAGAAGCATCATTTAAAGGCCCAATGCCGTCCAACGCACAGGGAGCAGAAGGAGGTGTCTCGCAATCGACACAAGTGAAGCCCAGAATTTGGCGGTTAGGGCAGACCCCAGGGCATTGCTTTGTAAGATGGCTTGATAGCGAGCAGATGGCGCAGCGGCCCAATAATTCAAAACATTTTCCCCGCTAGGGTAAATAAGGAATATGGAGAGAGTCCTTGATTTCCGCTTCCGAATATTTTGCCTGTCTTAAATCATCAATGTGCTCGAGCGTAATAGAGGGGATACATGCCCAAAATTTATCCAAGAAATTAGCGGAGACGATCGGCACTTTCGGGAAGTTAATAAATTCCTGAGAAAAAGGAATATGAAAACTACCAAAAATGAGATCATCTCCAATAGAGGGAACACGTGGATGCTCAACATGAGGGCTCGAATTTTGATGTGTTCGTAGAAATCCAAATTTAGAGAGAACATTTGTGGCTGAAGAATCATATGCAGCACTAGCTCTTAGCACATCAAGATTAACTTTAATAGCCTTGGGTTTTCTTCTAGAGATCTCAAGCAATTCATCGGAGGTGGCCCAATATTGATCCGGGATAGGTAAAACCCGAGGTGGAAGGATGAACTCCACGAAAGAGACTGAAGTGACAAACGAAATCCGGCCAAATTCGATCTTTAAGACCATAGATGAAATGTCCCACTCGGTTAGAAGCAACCGAGAAACGGAAACGCCGATCGGAGAGTTTGTAGACACGAAAACCGGATCCAATACCTCCAATGCAAGATTGGAGCGCAATACCAACGGATTCCTCAGAAAGAGGAAAAGAGGCCGAGGAGAAAGAAACCACCAAGAAGAATTCTCGGAGGCCAGAGGAGGGAGAGAAGTGAACCGAGGTACCAAAACGAGCACGCACCTGTCTCTCCACGGCAAGGCCGGGAGAGAAATCCCAGTGAAGGAGGGCTTCCATGGAGGATCAGATCTATACGCCATTGGGGAGGGCTAGGTGGGAGGAGAGGAGGGAGGAGGAGAGTGGAGGAGCCATACCTACAACATAATCACCGGATATCATCATTATTATTCTCATCACCATAATCATCAAATATAGGAGGCATATTGTAATCATAATTAATTTTTTCCTCAATAGTAGGTGGACTGAAAATATCATATTAATCATTGTAAACAGGTGGAACTAGAATACCACAAACATTATAATCATCATATATTAGAGGCAAGGTATCATCAAAGAAAATTTCCTCCTCAAAACTTGGGGGACTAAAAATATCATATTCATCAAAACTAGCTTCCCCAAGCTTAGACTTTTCCATAGCATTAGCAATAATGGTGTTTAAAGAGTTCATACTAATAACATTGCCACTAGCATGCAAATAAAGTTCCATAGGTTTTTTAATTTTTTCTTCAAACACTTCATGTCCTAACTCAAGATAAATATTATAAAGCTCTCTCATACTTTTGTTGTTTTCCATTAAGCCTAACTAGTGAAAATAAAAACAAGAAACAAAAAGAGATAATTGCAGAATCTAAAGGAAATAATTTCGAGCACTCACACCCGAGAATGTGAGTACCTTTTACCTTACCTCCCCGGCAACGGCGCCAGAAAAGAGCTTGATGTCTATGCATGCTTCTATACTTGTAGACAGTGTTGGGCCTCCAAGTGCAGAGGTTTGTAGAATAGCGGAAAGTTTCCCTTAAGTGGATCACCCAAGGTTTATCGAACACAGGGAGGTAGAGGTCAAAGATATCCCTCTCAAGCAACCATGCAATTATGATACAAGAAGTCTCTTGTGTCCCCCAACACACCCAATATACTTGTCAGGTATATAGGTGCACTAGTTCGGCGAAGAGATAGTGAAATGCGAGTAATATGGATGGTTATAAGTAATAATAGCAATCTGAAATAAATATGGCAGCAAGCAAACATGTAGCAGAACAGGCGTAAAACGGCGTTTCAATGCTTGGAAACAAGGCATAGGGATCCTACTTTCACTAGTGGACACTCTCAACAATGATCACTTAATTGAATAACTAAATATCTTCTCTTCACTATGCTACTCTTAACCCTCTCCAGTTGGATAACGAACACTAATCATTGCGTGGGGCTGCAAAAAGCATCCCTTAAAGTAAGCATTCCCATGTGTAGTTAGCCCCACGCTATCACTATGAGCGCCCTAGAAGGTACTAGACAAACACCACAATTCATAGAGGAGACACACACGATGTGCACACTGTCACCTTCACACCGCGAGACAAGGTGACTCCAAAGTTCATATTAATAAAACACTGGAGTAGCACAAGATGAAGAGTAACATCTACGTATTCAACTAGATTACAAAGCCCATGATCACATATAGATCACACCATGGCAGAGAGAGATGAACCACATAGCTACCGTAGAGCCCTCGGCCTTAGGGGGAACTACTCCCTCCTCATCATAGGAGACAGCAACGGCGATGGAGATGGCAGTGGAGTCGATGGAGATGGCTTCCGGGGGCACTTCCCTATCCCGGCAAGGTGCCAGAATAGAGATCGGTCCCCCAAAACTTGTCGGCGGCGGTGGAGCTACGGATGTATTTTGTGGAAAAGGTCGATTCTTTTAGGGTTTTCCCTCGGGGGAGTATAAATAGGCGATAGGGCGATGCCGGGGGTGGCCAGGGGGCCCACACCTCCAGGTGGCGCGGCCAGGGGGTGGTGGTGCCACCCTATGGTGTCGCCACCCTATGGCCCCCCTCCGGGGCTCTTTGGGACTTCTGGAGGATTCCGGGACTTTTAAGACTTCTGGCTTTTGAATTTTCCTATTCCGAGAATATTTCCAGAACAACTTTTCTGAAACTAAAAATAGCAGAAAACAGGGAACTGGCTCTGTGGCATCTTGTCAATAGGTTAGTCCGAAAAATCAATAAAAATGACATAGAATGTATAGCAAACATGTGGGAAATAACATTAAAACAACATGGAACATCAGAAATTAGGGATACGTTTATGACGTTCCAGTTCCTTATTCCTCGTTGTTACAAATTCTTTTATCTATTTGAATACCACTTTGAAAGTTACCAATGTCTCCAATATCATTGAGCATGATAAACTCTGCAATATAAGCTCTAATATGAAGACTATGATCGAAATATAAGTACACTGTTAATTGTTCTCTTACAAAGAACGAAGTTTGCCTTTACTAATTTTGATTTCCTTTTGCACCTTCATTGTGATTTCCTCTACTTGTTTCAAGTTTTATTATATGAGAGGAGTTGCTCTCTAAAATGACTTGTTCTTTGTTAGATGTGATGCCTCTTGTCCGTATTTTATTTATCGAGACCTCACTCCATAAGCCTGTGGTCATGTTTACTGAGTTCAGTTTCGCTTGGGGACAAGCGAGGTCTAAGCTTGGGGGAGTTGATACATCCATTTTACATCACTGCTTTATATTGTTATTTTCTGTTATTCATCGATATATTTCTTTTTATGATGCATCACTTATGTTATTTTATCTTATTTTGCATGTTTCATAACTTTTGGAGAATAAACACCAGAACCAGAAATATGATGGAAAAGCACCGTCGAGATACCTTATTTCAGAAGATCAGAAGAAGAGGGGGGATACAGGAGGATTCTTAGAAGTTCCGAGGAGGAAGTGAGCTAGAAGGGCACCCGGAGGGGGCCCACCTGGGGCCTACACCACCAGGCGGCGCGCCCCCCTTGGCCGCGACTGGGGGTGGTGTGGCCCCCTAGCCCACTCCCTTGCGCCCCCTTTCGCGTACTTGACCCCCAGGGAACCCTAGGCCCTAGAAAATCATCGAAGAATTATTCCGCCGCTGCCTCAAGGCAGAAATCACCAGAGAGAGAAAATCTCTCCGACAGGGAGAAATCTGCCGAGGAAATTCCTCCCCGGAGAGGGGAAATCATCGCCATCGTCACCGTCATTGCTCCGGGCATCATCAAGATTGTCATGGTCATCATCATGACCACCAGCACCATCACCCTCATCATCCACCTTCATCCCGCTGTAAAAATTAGGGGTCTCTATTGTTGTTTTACATTAGATCTCTCTCCTGGCGTGGATTACTTGTTAGTAGTTGATGCTTGTGAGATTTATCGGTGTTAGCACTTTATGACCAGATTTTTAATATCCATTATATCACCTCTGATTATGATCCATATGATGTCTTTTGAGTAGTTCGTTTAGTTCTTGAGGACATGGGATAAGTCATGATGGAAGTTATGTTGAAGTAATATCTCATGGTTCGGTATTTAAGTTGTGGTGCTATTCTTCTAGTGGTGTCATGTGAATTTCGACTACATGATACTTCACCTTTATGTGCCTAGGAGGATGCATTGTGTATTTTGCTACTAATTGTGGGGTTGCCGGAGTGATAGAAACCTAAACACCCGTAAGGAAACCAATGCACGAGGGAGTGTAGGATCCCAGAGTTTTAAGGTTGTGGTTAGATTTATCGTAATTACTTTCTTGGATTTCGGATGCTTACGAGGGGTATAATCACAAGTATGTATTATTCCTAGTTGGGCGGTGCATTAGCATAGGTTTACCCACACAACACTTCACGAACCAATAAATATTAATCAACCGTAATGAAAATAAAGCACTTGACGAAATCCCCATGTGTCCTCGAGAACTTTTGGTAGTTATAAGTAGAACAATCGGCTTGTCCTTTGCTCTAGAAAACATTGGGCCACTCGCTGCAATATTATTTACTGCACTTTATTTACTCGCACTTGATTTATCTGCTATATCAAAAACCTCCAAAAACTAGTTTGCTAGTGTTTACAGTGAATCCTCTATACAACCTGCTTGTCAACACCTTCGGCTCCTTGTTGGGTTCGACACTCTTATTTATCGAAAGTACTACGATACACCCCCTATACTTGTGGGTCATCACCTACCTCAGTGAGAGTGGGTGCTTTCTATGGAGGATCGAAGGACCTAGCCTTCTCTTCAGGTACCAGTTCTCGTCCAAAGCATTCTATTCTTAATTTTTCTACGTCTGAAATTATGTGTAGATCGGATAAACTAGGTATCTCATTAGGAAAACAAAGCATCAAGTAGATACTTATATTTTGGAGATGAGGGCACAGGAAATTTCTAAATCTTTGGTTTTTTGCATAATAATTTAGCTACTATAAATGCTGATAACGATAGTGGTTTGTTCATAAGAAGAGCTTTAAATTTAAGTGAGGATTTAAAGGATGAGACACTAGAGGTGGTTGGAGATCATAGTATATCACACCATGCGTTCTTACCATTAAACTCTTGAAAGCCAAGGGCCCGTAAGAAATTCCGGAGGAGAAGGAGGATGGGAAAAATGGTGGAGAACCGAAAAGTGAATCCTCTAAGAACAAAACTTCTAAGGGAAAAGATGAGAAGGATGAGTAATACAATGTCAAAGGATGGTTTCTCCCAATCCTCCTATCCCACATCCTCATATTAATGCTAGAGGCGAACCTTCTAAAATTGATGCACATACTTTTAGTCAATGGCAATATTACATGAAAACTTACTTTAACTCTTCTTGTATTGAGCTTTGGAGGGTCACTCAAGATGGATAGAAGCCTCATGACCCCAAGAACTTGACAAGAAGAGAAGTAGTAGATTGCCAACTCAACTACACCGCCTTATAGATGATTCAACAAGCCATGGGTCCAAACCACATGCCTCATCTTCAACAATACTCCACCACCAAAGCGACATGGGATTCTCTTATCACCATGTTTGAGGGAAATGAAAGCATGAAGAGGAATATGTATGATAGCTTTAGCAATGAGGCTGAAGAGTTCTATATGCCTGATGGTGATAGCCATGAGGACATGTACCGGAGACTCAAGACCCTTGCCACCGCCTTTAGTGGTTTTGGAGCCACTTATGTGAATGATGATTGGATCAAGAGAAAGTACGTGAGTGCTCTCATGCCATTTGAGCCTGTGGACTTGAAGAGCCTTCAAGTAAGACACAACTACCACCTCATGACCTCAACCGAGGTGATGCAAAAGATGGCCTCCTTCCAAGTGCAAACAAAGCTTTCTCATGACACTCGTGCTCGTGCTATTGGAATGCACAAAGGAGCCTCCGTTGCTTTGAAGGACAAGGTTGTGACGAAGGTGGTGGATCCACAAGAAGAGGTTGCTTTGGGAGAAGACTTGTCCCCACTCAATGATCAAGAATATGATCTCGTGCTTAAGGATTACATCGCTCTTGCGGTGCAAAAGTTTTTGAAGAACCCTCCAAGGGCCAAGGCATATATTGAGGAGAATACCGAGTCAAGTTATGGCAAACAAGGGACTCAAAAAGTGAGGGCTTGTTTCAATTGTCAATACAAGTATCACTTTGTTGCCGAGTGCCCCTTTGAGAATAGGGAAAGCCATGGAGGAAAGCTTGTCCTCAAGGATAAGTCAAAGATCCCCAACAAGAAGCCTCACTTCAAGAAGAAACCCTTCAACAAGAAACCATCATCAAGATATTTTCTTGTGACTCAAGAAAAGTATGATTCTGGTGATGAAGAAGAATATACCACAAGTGAAGTGGCCGCTGTTGCTATTGAATCTTCATCATCTCCATCACTCTTTGAATCCCCCAATGAGAATCTTCCTCAACCCTCCACAAAGTGCTTCATGGCAAAGGCCACCGAGGTATCATCTTCATCTAACTCTAAGACTCAAAAGAATAACCTTGCTAGTCCTAGTGTTGAAGATGAAATTGCCTCTTTGAGTCTATTTATGACTAACTTGCAACGTTAATCTAGGAAGTACTTTGATCTTCTCATGATTCAATTGGGAGAGGCCCAAGAGGCTCTTGATAAGAAATGTGAAACCGAGAGGGAAGATTGCATTGAGCAGTGTTCCCTCTTAAATGCGCTTGAGGAGGAACATGAGCTTCGCGTATCTCTTGAGGATAAACTTGAAACAATTGAAGTGTCACATAATGAGTTAATGTCTAAGCTTATCAAAGAATGCGACCATAAAATTGCTAAATATAAAAGGGCTAAAAAGAAGAAGGTTGAGTTTGGTGTTGGTCATGAAAATCTAACCGAGGAGCTAGAGAATATCATCGAGACTCATAAGGCCTTGGAGAGTGAACACTCTACCCTCAACAAGCCTTGTGAACAACTTCAAACTCAACTAGACCAATTCAATGTGACTAGTACTTCTATTTCTTCTTATGGTCATGCAAATGTTATTGAGGAGAATGCTAGGTTAAAGGAAGAGCTAGCAAGAATCAAGGGCAAGGACCCAGTGTTGAGAAGGTTGTGGCTCCCAAGCCACAAGTGGTTGCTCCGAGACCACAAAATGGCAAGCAAGGTCTTGGCTATGTTGCCAAGAGGAAAAGCAAGAAGAAGAAGAAGAACAAGAACACGGTCAAGACCTCACAAGCAAATAAGAATGTTGGTGCGAGTGGTATTGTCATTAGGGACAACACTACTCATAGCAACTCCGCGGGAACTAACAGTCCAGACCATTTTTATTTGTTGATTATTATGATGTTGTGCAAGCTAAATATGTTGGTACTATTGAGGGTTTCATTGACTACTCTATTTGGGTTCCAAAGACCCTTGTTGCTAACATGAGAGGACCCTCCTCGGGTCCTAACTCAAGTCAATGATTTCGTGTAGGTCTATGCTTTCTGTGAATAAAAATGGATACTTGATAGTGGGTGTACAATTCATATGACCGGAAGCAAAGAACTTATGACAGAGTTGAAACTAAATATTAATCAAGCAACCGTCATTTATGGAGATAAGTCCAAATCTGAGGTAAAGGGTTTCGGAAAGGTGGTTGTTGCTCCTAATATCACCCTTGAAAATGTCATGCTTGTCGAATCCCTTGGTTTCAATTTGATTTCAGTTCGTGATTTAGGGAAGATGGGTTTCTCCGTCTTCTTTGATCCTACCAAGGTGGTCATTATGTGGAGCAAGTCTCCCGATGTTGCTTACGTTGGGCATGTCGAAAAGGTGTTGTATGTGGTAGACTTTTAGGAGTTAACCAATACTCAAACAATGTGTTTCTTTGGTAAGGCCGACGTGGGGTGGTTGTGGTATCGCCGCTTATCCCATGTCAACATGAGAACTTCGCAAAGTCTTCACAAGGGTGGCCACATCCTCGGACTAAAATAAAATGTTTCCTTTGCCAAAGATCGTGTTTGTAGGGCTTGTGTTGAAGGATAGTCATCTTCTATCTTATTACGCAACCTTTTTTTATATAATCTTCATACCAAAAAATGCCCGTTCAGCACTCGCCGTAGAAACCGGAAGGCTAATCAGCAAGCGAAGTAACCTTTCAATCAAACTGTAAATAGTATGTCTTCCCGTCTCCACAAGGCATCGACAAAGATCAATCGAGGTTGATATATTCTTCAACTATTCATCTTTGGAAGCATCCGAAACAAAATGTTTTAGTTGTTGTTGCAATCCATAGATATCTTGGGGAATCAGCTAGATAGTACTTCTTCACCATCTCACAAATATCAACAGCTTTGAACCCTTTGAATTTCTTTCTAAGAATTAGAGTAGCACTAGTAGATAGAAGATCCATTACCTTCTCATTGAACCTTCGATTTATTTCAAATAATTGAGTGTCCAATGTTGCACAGAAAATTTCCAATCGAAAGTAATGCTCCTTGGTAAGCTTACCAAGCTGATGACGTGCACGACCACCATGCAGAATGTATGTTTCTCAAAAGTCAGGAATTTCGATGGAGTGATTGAAACAAAATTCAATAACCTTGTCAATAAATTTTTGGTACCCATCATCTTATCTTAGCTCTTTAAGAAACTCCTTTGTTGAGGATACTAGGCGAACAACATTTACAATATCTTGTGACTTCTTTTGAAAAGCTTGTCCAAGTACTTCGGTTATCTCAAATATTTACTTCATCAAACATAAGATTTGTATGAACAAAAAGGATGACAAGTAGCCAAAAGAAGTGTCTGCATCTGCACGTATTGACCCAAGTGACCCATCAGCAGCCATATCTTGGATAATATAATAAACAATGCCAAACATCTTCATTAGGATGTAAACTAAAGCAAAATGAGAACCCCATCTTGTGTCTCCCGACCGTTTAAGTGCCCGGATCTGATTTGCCCCTTGACTTGTCTCTATGCTACCATCAGAGATTCCATTTCCTAGTTCAACTACTTGGGCGTGATGAGGCTCATCGTGGCGCTTTGAAGAGGAATCAACCGTGTTTATGGCAAATATCAATTTTTGAAAGAACTGGAAAATAAGAAACACTTCTTTGGATTTATCAACTAAAGAAAGTTCCAAGAGATGTGCATAAAAATGGACATAATAATCATACAGACATTCTTTGAGAAAGAGAGCTTGCAATCCCTTCAACTCACCTCTCATGTTACTAGCCCCATCATAACGTTGTCCTCGAAGATTCTGAATATCGAAACCATGGTTCAATAAAACAGAGGTTAGCTCATGTTTAAGTGTCAAAGACCTTGTGTTCGCCACATGTATCAAGTCAAAGAATCTCTCTTGCAAAATACCATCTTTATCAACAAATCTCGGAATCAAAGCCATCTGCTCTCTCTTTGCCACATCACATGTTTCATCTACTAAAATAGAGAATTCAGAATCCCCAATTTCCTCACGGATATGCTTATGAATTTTGCATGCATATATACTCAAGATCTCCTTCAGAATATCAGGAGATCTCAATTTTGAATGGTATGGAGCATTTCCCCTCACAACTTTGGCAATATCAGTGTCTAATTTTGCAAGAAGATCCACCATTTCAAGAAAGTTGCCTTTATTCTTTGACAGAGAACTTTCATCATGCCCTCTAAAAGCACAAGCTTAAGATGCAAGCCACTTGACACTAGCAACTGAGACTTTTAGCCGCAAGCGGTTTCTTTCAACTTTTTCCTTGTCCTTCACTGCTATAACACTCTATGTGGCATGGTTGATGCATTAGAGCATGACAACTGGTGGTTGCATTGTTGTGAGGTGAGCATGGTCCAGAACCAATGTGAGTCAAGAATGCACAATTTTTACCACTATTTACCCTCTTCCAACTGTTAAATCCATCTACCGTGAAGACATGAGAACCACCTCGTGTATTCTCCTTGTTGTTGGACACAAAGCAAGATAGACAATATGCAGAATGTTTGTCCTCCGAGTACTCAAGCCATGATGGAAAGAGACCAAACCAGTTATACTAGAAGCGGCATCGATGCCCTTGTTCACTCGAAAGTTTATAATTTTGTAGATGGGGCAACATAGGGCCTAACAACAAATATGCTCTTCTCACACTATCTCTTTCATCAGGTGGATATTGCCAAATCCGAGGACGCAATCCTGGATCTCGCTGCAAGAACTCGACACCACAAAAAATAACCGGTTCATTTGTGCGAAGACCTTCGACATGATTCTGTTGTTGTTGTTGTTGTTGTTCCAATTCAAGTAAGGGCAGTGGATCATCTATAGGTGCTAAAAGATCTTCAACTTCACTATTGTCATCTCTTTTTTATGTTCAAGACAAAATCAATTCTTCTCTGAGTTGGCTTTCCCATGGTTGTGAAATACTGAACAAGAAATTCTGTAAGGAATCCACTGTCCTATAAATATATACTAACAAAAATTTGGGGAAAGAAAAGAGAAGTACCTGAGCATATGAAATTGGACTAGAATGGGGCTCGATTCGGTCGCAACATCGATTGTTGGCCGCCCGATCTCCGGCACGTGCGCCATGCGCGTGCGTGCGTGCCCTGCCTGTGAGGCTGTGAGGTGTTGCCTAGTGTCCGACCCCAAAGCTGCGAGCGGCGGCGCAACACACCGCTTCCCCTCCTCCAATCCCCTCCTATTCTATTTGTTTTCTTCTTCGATCTCTGTCCTAATTTCTAGACCTAGCATCTCCTAGCAGCTAGCCCCATGGTTCTGTCTGTCTCACCCAGGCTGTGGACTGGAGAAGACGACGCCCAGGCCGTGTCACTTGTGAGGTACTAGATGTTGCTTGGGTGCGCAGATGGGCTAGGCCTCTTTGAAGGAAAATGGGGTAGGCTACACTAGCACAAATCAAAATTTCTACCGTGTCAACCAAGATCTGCTGCAAGATATAGATCATAACATTACCACTTGACACGTTGTGCCAATCTCGGTGAAGCGGGTCGCGATAGGGTAGTCGTACGAATCCTCCGGATCCCGTCGCTCCCATGAACAGCTCCTCTTGGCGGCTCGTCCAAGTGCTACAGATGCAGCACCTCTATTGGTATCCACATGTGCGGCATGGAAGCACCGCTCGCCGGACTACTAGGTCCACGCGGGCTGCAGGGGCGTGGAGAGACGGTGGCTGCGGTGGAATGTGGTGCGGAATTTGCAACCCTAAAACACACAGCCTCCTCTCCTTTATATAGACGTGCCCATAATGGGCTGCCACTAAAACAGCCCACCCTGGAGTCCATTTCCAGCCCATTTCGGATCCAATCCGAATTCTGCTTCTTCTGCCTTAAGTGTGTGACCCTATAGGTTCACGCACATTTAGACATGACACGAGTACACCTACTCGGCCAATAGCTGGTAACGGCTTCTAGCAAAACATGCCAACTCCCAAACGTGCATAAATATCACACCAGACAAACCATCACATGTTTATGCTATTCATTTTTTCCCACGATATTTGACCATGCTCTTAGCTGATCACTCTTTCTCGATCTTGTGAATCGGCATCCCGTTCTAGGTTACTGATACGTCATAAATGTATCCTTAATTTCTGATGTTCCATGTTATTTTCTTATTGTTTCCCACATGTTTGCTATACACTTTATGTCATTTTTATCGATTTTCCGGACTAACCTATTGACAAGATGCCACAGAGCCAGTTCCATTTTCTGCTGTTTTTAGTTTTAGAAAAGTTGTTCTGGAAATATTCTCGGAATTGGAAAATTCGAAGCCTAGAACTCCTAGAATTCCCAAAGATTCCACGGAGTCCTGAACAGAGCCGGAGGGGGCCCTCAATGGGCCTACACCATAGGGCGGCGCGTCCGCCCCCTTGGTCGCGTCGGGGGGTGGTGTGGGCCCCCAGGCCTCCACCGTGTTTGCCCTTTCTCCTATTTAATCCCCCGAGACATAAACCCTAGATATATCCCACTTTTCCCGAGAAACACCCGAGGTCGCGGTCACCGTCATCCCGAGATCGGGAGTGTTCTGGAGCTCTCCCCGACACCTGCCAGAGGGGGAAATCATCACCGGAGGGGTCTACACCAGCATGCCCTCCTCCAAAGAGATGCGTGAGTAGTTCATCCCTGGACTACGGGTCCATATCAGTAGCTAGATGGTTGTTCTCTCCACTCTGTACCCCATGTTTAGATCTTGTGAGCTTCCTATCATGATCAAGATCATGTTTATGTAATGCTACATGTTGTGTTTGCTGGGATCTGATGAATGTTGAATGCTATGTCTTCTTATTATCAATCTATCATGTTATCTTCATGCTTATGTTATTTATTATCTTGCATTCTCTCCGTTATTAGTAGATGCTCTGGCCAAGTAGATGCTAGTAATTCCAAGAGGGGGTATTTATGCTCGATAGTGGGTTCATGCCTCCTTTTCATCTGTGCTCGAGTGACAGAAATGTGACGTATGGAGGATGTGTTGTTGCCATTAGGGAGAAAACAACAATGCTTTGTCTAAGGATGATGTTATTGTTTACATTACACACTTTGCTTACTGCGATTATCTGTTGCTTGCAACTTAATACCCAACGTTTCTTTGGATGATATTCGGCGGGTGGATTTTTAGTCATAGATGCAGTTGAATAACGGTCTATGTATTTTGTTGTAATGCCCGCATGAATCACATAATAATCTTTATGTCTTGCATATGCACTACGGCGCAGCCTTCATTTCTGTCAATTGCCCAGCTGTAATTTGTTCACCACACATGTTATTTATCTTTCACGGAGAGACACCACTAGTGAACTGTGGACCTCGGTCCTTTTTCCTCATACTGATAAAACACCTACTGCTCTCATACTCCTTTCATACTGTTTTCCACACCATACGTTTAACCTCTTTGTGTTCAGCAAAATCAGTTAGATTGACAACATCACTGCTTCGTTGGGGCAAGTGATTTGATTATGTTGTGTAGGTTCCACGTTGCTTCTAAACCAGTAGTGCGCCCTGCCATCTCAGCTGCTTCAACCTTCTGAAGTTACTCCTTTCTCCTACTGGTCGATTAAACCTTGGTTTCTTACTGAGGGAAATCTACTGTTGTGCTCATCATACCTTCCTCTTGGGGTCTCCCAACGAGCGCAAATTCTGCACCATCAAGCTATTTTTCTGGCGCCATTGCCAGGCAAGAAGAGAATTTCTGCAAGGGGAGTCTCTCACTTCCAATCTCTTTTCTTTGTTTTAGTTTTGCTTAGTTTATTTTATTTTGACTTGTTTGCTTCTCTTTATCAAAAAACACAAAAAAAAATTAGTTCTTAATCTAGTTGTTATTTTTGCTTTATCATGCTTGCTATCAATGTTTGATGTCTTTGAAACTAGATATTTTAGGCAAGGTGGGTTCACAGATGAACAACAAAACTATTATACAAAAAGGAATACACTTACGGGAGCAAATTAATAAATTGCATGACTATGCTAAAAACTTGTTCTCTACTTATAATGTTACTTATTGCGTTGATAAATCTTGCTGCTATAGGAGGTATAAACACCTCCCTTTTTAATGTGAGTATAATGATGAAGTTACCATATCTTCTTATGTTAAGGGAAATTATGAATTATATGATGTGGAACAAATTGAAGAATTTATTGCTTGGAAGGGTGCATTCGAAATTGCCTATTTACTTGAAAGCATTGATGATGCACCTTATAAATATGAGATTTATAATATACTTGAATATTGCTTTGATAATTACAAGGATTGTAATTACTACCTAATGGAATATCTTAATAAATTCTCTCAACCTAAGGAAGAGACTGATGCCTTGCAGGAACCTATGGAAGAAGAAACTGCTGAATCTAGAAGCTCATTGGATGAAAAAGAGGAGGAGAGTGATGATCAAGAGGAAGAAGAATGGAGCTACCCATGTCTACCTCCCAATGAGAGTAACTCTTTAACTCATACATTATTTGGTGAAAGTGATGATCCTATTGATTCTTTTGAAATATCTCTTTGATGAAACTGATACATGCTATACTTGTGACCTTGATACTACTATGAATGAAACTTGTGAGAATGATATTGCTACTGTTAATTATGATAATCCATGCTACTTGGATAAATCTTGTGATAATGCTCTTGATCATGGTCCTATGTTACTTGATGTTATAAATCATAATGATAGTGAAAATAGTATTTCTATAATGTGTCCTATACCTTTTATGAGTGATCAATTATCTTGTTTTGCCATTTCTAAAAGTGGGAAGAAAGAGGAGCCGATTTTAAATTTTGATCCCACTATTTTTTGAGCTTGATATGAATTGTGTGCTTTTAGCCCATGAAAAACATGCTTTATGTGATAATTATGTTGTTGAGTTTGTTCACGATGCTACTGAAAATTATTATGAGAGAGGAAAATATGGTTGTAAGAATTCTCATATTACTAAAACACCTCTCTTTTTGTTGAAAGTTTTGAAGTTGCTCTTGTTCTACCTTTCCATGATTTCTAGTTTGAGCTTCTTTAATTTATTTATTTACGAGATTCCTATGCATAGGAAGTGGGTTAGACTTAAATTTGTTTTATACTTGCTTCTTGATGCTGTATTTTTCTTAATTCATATTTCTTCTGTGAGCATCTTCTTCACTTGAAAATAATTGATTCCACTTTTCTGGGCCTAGCTAAAAGGCGTTAAAGAAAAGCACTTCTTGGGAGATAACCCATGGTTTTATTTTTGCTTTGTTTTTCTCTGTTTTCTTTGAGTCAAGGGGTTGTATACTTATGTATAAACTCCTTTTTATCTTTCTTTTCATGTTTTAGAAGTGCCAAGTAAGGTTTCTGACGAGACTTGGAGTTGGTTTTCAGATTTCTGCGCAGGAAACAGATATCTGCTGCCCATTGTAAAAAGTCTTATAAAATCCAGGAAGATCAGAATGATCTGAAATTGTTTTTGCTTATTCCTCAGCTAATTCCGCAATTTTTTTGTTCTATAAGTTTTTCGATCTGAGCAACATAAGTGCTTCGAAAAAATTCGACTTTACAAACAGTTCTGGTTTTGACAGATTCTAACATTTTTCTTGCATTTGCTCTTTTGCAATGTCAAGTGGATTTCTTTGCTTCACGAAACATCAGTGGCTGTAGATAATGTTTAAAAGTATCAATAGCACTTGTTCCATACAGAACCAATGGATTTTTAATTGTTGCACTAACCCTCTAATGCGAATTACTACTTGAGTGTGGTGTGAAGGAAGTATTCAAGGGTCAAGAGAAGAGGTGATATATGTGATCAAGAAGAGTGCGGTCAAATCTTGGGGATGCCCCCGTGGTTCATCCAAGCATATTTTTAGAATACTCAAGCATCTAAGCTTGGGGATGCCCAAGGCATCCCCTTCTTCATCAACTATCTATCAGGTCACTTCTCGTAAAACTATATTTTTATTCGGTCACATCATATGAAGTTTACTTGGAGCGTATGTTTGTTTTTCTTTTGTTTTCCTTTGTTTTCTTTTGTTTTCTTTGCTGCAATAATATATTTGGACCCTAGCATTCTTTGTTTGGGAGAGAGACACACTCCACTTTTTCGTTTGAATACTTGTTATGCTAGTATTCTTAGTTTTTCTTCTAGCTGCTGCAAAAATTCCTGTTTAGCTCTCGTTTTCATTGCATCTCTTGTTCAGAGCTGTTAGTTTTAGTAGTGTTATGTGATTCCTCTCATGTTTTCTTTCTGTAGCATTTAGAGAGTTTTTGCTAAAGCATGTTTTGTATGGTGCTTGTTGGGAAAAGAATCTGCTGCTTGAGGTAGAATTTTTAACTATGCAAGTAGAACTTGTATAGACTGTGGCTAGAACTTTTTCATATCATGCTAAATGTTATTTTTTTAAAGCCTTGTGGTTATTGAGTAGCATGATTAGCCTCATATAGCTGAGAGTGTTTAATGTGCCATTGAAAGAATCATGAGTTGTACTTGTCATATTTAAGCATAAATGTGTGGTGTTCTCCTTTGAATGTTTTATTTGGTTGACTTGGCGCATGCTCACACCATGTTTATGACTATGAACCAGTCACAAATAGCCTCCATGATCATTTAGTTTTTGAACTTCTAGTACCACTTATGCTTTGTTTAATGATGTTTATGTCGCTATGCATGATTATGGCTCTTATGCTCTCTTGATTTGTCGCTCCCAGTCTTTTGCTAGCCTCCACCTGTACTGAGTATGACCTCTAATCGTGCATCCATCTCCCTAAAACCAAAAAAATTCCCATTGTGTCCACCATACCTACCTACATGTGGTATTTAACCGCCACTCCAAAGTAAATTTCTCATGTGTTACCTTTAAAACTTTCAAAATTACTCTTTTTTTGTGCTCCTGTTTTAGCTCATGAGGACGTAAATAGAGAATCTTTATCTCACTTGTTGATTGGAATTTCACACCCTGGACTAGTGGCTTCATCCGGTTATCCAATGATAGAAGATCTGGCAGCGGGGTGCCCAGCCCCAAATTAATAACACACATTCTTTCACTATTTTTGCCCATGATTTATCAGTCAAAGCATAATTGTGTAAACAAAAGAGAAAGGGGGATGACCTTCTAACCAGATGTGTCCTTCTATGGCAGCTGATCTTGTGAAGTCTAGTTGGGTTGTGACATACTGTATTTTCTATTTACCATTCGTTGACATAAGCATACACCTCTCTTAAAATATAGACACTCCTCCACGATATGTGATTGTTGGCAGGCACCCAAGGATTCGGTTAGCCATGGTTTGTGAAAGATGGTTGGAAGGAGTGTCAAGTTTTCAATACCTCTGTTTAATAAAATAAAAAGCTCTAGCACATGAGTGATCCATGCTTCCCTCTGCGAAGGGCCTTTCGTTTACTTTTATGTTGAGTCTCCATCTTATAACTTTATGCACAGTTGAGAGAGCATTTTTGCCATTCTGAGTTTTATGTGCATTTGTCCTAGAAACATTATTAATTGGTTCATGATTTGTTATTGCTTGTTCTCTAATTATTTTTCTAGTCTTCCTCATGAACTTTGAAGGTGTCATGGCATTTATGTTTTGCCCCACTCTTAAGGACTAGCGAAATATCACTTTGACATGTTCTCTCTATACTTGAAACAAACGTATATATTTCTTTGCATTGTTATTCATGATATTTTATTTGAGTTACTTCTCATGATGCAAAGTGGTTGCTATGCTTTATTATTAAAGTTCTATTTATCATGCTTGTGTTTAAGTTATTTGATCTCAGCTTACTTATGCTTTTAGATTATTGATGATCAAGTTATGTTGGTAGCATGTCACCTCAGAAATTATTGTGTTTTTATCGTTTACCGACTCGAGGACGAGTAGGAACTAAGCTTGGGGATGTTGATACGTCATAAACGTATCCTTAATTTCTGATGTTCCATATTGTTTTCTTATTGTTTCCCACATGTTTTCTATACACTTTATGTCATTTTTATCGATTTTCCGGACTAACCTATTGACAAGATGCCAGAGAGCTAGTTCCCTGTTTTCTTGTGTTTTTAGTTTCAGAAAAGTTGCTCTGGAAATATTCTTGAAATTGGAAATTTTGAAGCCCGGAAGTCTTAGAATTCCCGAAGAGACCCGGAGGGGGAACTCAGGGGGCCCCCCAGGCCTCCACCACCTTTGCCCTTTCGCCTATTTAACCCCCCCGAGACATAAACCCTAGAGATATCCCACTTTTCCTGAGAAACACCCGAGGCCGCCGTCACCGTCATCCCGAGATCGGGAGGGTTCTAGAGCTCTCCCCGGCACCCTGCCGAAAGGGGAAATCATCACCGGAGGGGTCTACACCACCATGCCCTCCTCCGAAGGGATGCATGAGTAGTTCATCCCTGGACTACGGGTCCATAGCAGTAGCTAGATGGTTGTTCTCTCCACTTTGTACCTCATTTTTAGATTTTGTGAGCTGCCTATCATGATCAAGATCATCTTTATGTAAATATACATGTTGTGTTTGCTGGGATTTGATGAATGTTGAATGCCATGTCTTCTGATTATCAATCTATCATGTTATCTTCATGCTTATGTTATTTATGATCTTGCATGCTCTCTGTTATTAGTAGATGCTCTGGCCAAGTAGATGCTAGTAATTCCAAGAGGGAGTGTTTATGCTCGATAGTGGGTTCATGCCTCCTTTTCATCTGTGCTCGAGTGGCAGAAACGTGATGGATGGAGGATGTGATGTTGCCATTAGGGAGAAAAAAACAATGCTTTGTCTAAGGATGATGATATTGTTTACATTACACAATTTGCTTACTGCGATTATCTGTTGCTTGCAACTTAATACCCAATGTTTGTTCGGATATTCGGAGGGTGGATTTTTAGACATAGATGCAGTTGGATAACGGTCTATGTATTTTGTTGTAATGCTCGCATGAATCACATAGTAATCTTTATGTCTTGAATATGCACTACGGTGCAGCCTTCATTTCTGTCAATTGCCCAACTGTAATTTGTTCACCACACATGTTATTTATCTTTCACGGGGAGACACCACTAGTGAACTGTGGACCCCAGTCCTTTTTCCTCATACTGATAAAACACCTAATGCTCTCATACTCCTTTCATACTGTTTTCCTACTGTTTCCAAACCATACGTTTAACCTCTTTGTGTTCAGCAAAACCGGTGAGATTGACAACCTCACTGCTTCTTTGGGGAAAAGTTATTTGATTGT
Organism: Alopecurus myosuroides; assembly: GCA_028641055.1. Taxonomy (NCBI): domain Eukaryota; kingdom Viridiplantae; phylum Streptophyta; class Magnoliopsida; order Poales; family Poaceae; genus Alopecurus; species Alopecurus myosuroides. The sequence continues at coordinate 155,386,098 of CM054059.1, forward strand.
GTTGTGTAGGTTCCATGTTGCTTCTGAACCGCTAGGGCGCCCTGCCATCTCAGCTGCTTCAACCTTCTCAAGTTACTCCTTCCTCCTACATGTCGATTAAATCTTGGTTTCTTACTGAGGGAAAACTACTCCTGTGGTCATCATACCTTCTTCTTGTGTTTTCCGAACGAGTGCAAGATCTGCACCATCAGTTAACTATTAACCTTATTCAGCATGGCCATGCATTTCTGTATTCGATCACTCGAGGGTCCCAGAGAAATATCTCTTTCTAGTGAAGAGAGGGGCGAATCCCATCTTGACTGACCATGCCTTGTAGCATGCTTCATGACAAATCCAAAAGCTACCTTTATAACTACCCTGTCACGGTGTAGCGTTTGATAGCCCCAAAGTAGGTCGATTCACATCTCAAGAACATGCGACAATCTCAGGTCTAAGGACAAAGCAAGCACAACGTGTAGAGAGAGAACTATTAACATTGTTGTAATGTCTCAAGCTGGGCCAGTCCAACACTACGTTCATAACATGAGTTCACATCATTAGTTTGACATCACCATGTCTATGACTTTCGAAACATAGCCATCAACCAATACATGTGCTAGTCTAATGTTCAGGTGTGTCCTCACATGAACTCCGACTAGGGATATATTTAGAATAACCATGTAAGTAAAGAGTTTCACAAACAAGTCACATACTTTCCAGTCAATACAAAGATATTATTCAAGGCACATTATTACAAATCATGGATACATAGAAATATCATCATCTCTATGATTGTCTCTCGGGCATATCTCCAACACTCTTTGCAGCATATTACTAGCTGGAATTTTTTTAGCAGAAAACATGGGCGGGCCATGGCCGAGGTGGGCCTTAACTGAGCTCCTCCGGTGTTTGTGATAATGAAAAACTCCCTATGCTGATTTGGGGGGGAGGGATTTCAACATTATTACACATCAAGATGAGAAGAATAATGGTAACTTTAATGCGTGGTGGTTGTTTATTCTTAATGCATTATTGAAGGTCTTGATTTAAAGGAATTAATACTTTCAGGACGTCAATATACCTGGACCAGTAGGAGAGATGTGCCAAATTATGAAAAACTAGATCGTTTTCTATCTGGTATAGAATGGGAGCAAAAATATCCACTCGTTACGATTAATTCTCTACCACAGTCGGGATCCGATCACACGCCACTTTTGTTAGACTCGGAATTTCATGCTCGTCTTGGGAACAAAAATCATTTCTCCTTTGAAATCTCCTGGATGCGCCATGAAGGTTTTTATGATATGGTTCGCCTGGAGTGGACATCTGCTCAATCTGGTAATACTCCCATTGAGCGGTGGCAAAATAAAATGCGCCATTTACGTTAATATTTGCGGGGATGCGCAAAAAGCATAAGTGGTGATTGCAGAGTATTAAAATAAAAACTAATGCTTTTTCTAGACCAAATGAACATAAAAGCAGAATCAACTCCTTTATTAGTAGTCCAGCGGGCCGCTAAGAAGGAGGTTGAGGAATGTCTAGCAAATCTAAGAAGAGACGAGGATGCCAAATGGGCTCAGAGAGCAAATGTTAAACATATTCAGGACGGAGGAAACAACACAAAAATATCTTCATCTAATAGTTAATGGAAAACATAGGAAGAAAAGAATATTTCAACTTGAGCAAGATGAGGGAACTATAGTTGGAGAAGTTAATCTCATGACTTTCATTTCAAAGTATTATAAGAAACTATTTGGAGCACCAGCTTTGAGCTATGTCTCTTTAATAGAGGAGGAGAACTTTGATATGCCTCAAATCTCTCAGGAGAATAATATCCTAACTAGCTCGTTTACGGAGAAGGAGGTTTTGGAGGTGATTAATAATATAGAACATAACAAAGCCCCAGGATCAGACGGGCTTCCTGCGTAGTTTTATCAACATTTTTGGGAGGTAATAAAATCTGATATGATGGATATGTTTGCTCAGTTTCATGTTGGTGACTTGCCTTCGTTCAAGCTGAATTTTGGGATTATCACTCTTTTACATAAAAAGGAAGATGTAGGTCGTATTGAGAAATTTGGACCAATATGTCTTCTAAATGTGAGTTTCAAAATATTTACCAAAATGGGTAATAACCGGGTGACAACCATTGCGAGTCGTGTCATCCGGCCAACCCAACCTACTTTCATCACATGCCAAAAAAATATTAGAGTGAAGTGGTTGTTATACACGATAAAATCCACAAACTTAAAACAAAAAAGATGGACGGGGTGCTTTCTAAAATCGATTTTGAGAAGGCATATGACAAGGTCAATTGGTATTTTTTTGTAACAAGTCTTAAGAATAAAAGGATTTTCACTAAAGTGGTGTGAATGGATAGCTAGTTTTATTCAGGGTGGTAACGTATGGGATAAAAGTGAATGATGACATCGATCATTATTTTCAATCGCTAAAAGTTTTAAAGCAAGGAGATCCGTTGTTTCCTATAGTTTTTAACCTTGTTGCTGATATGTTGGTTGTTCTTATTGCACGGGCAAAGGAGGATGATCGGGTAAGAGGATTAATAGCCTACCTTGTCAAGGGTGGAGTATCAATTCTGCAATATGCGGACGTTATGATTTTATTTATGGAACATGATATCAATAAAGCCTTAAACATGAAACTTAGTCTAGCTCTGTTTGAACTCTTGTGAGGGTTGAAAACTAATTTTCATAAGAGTGAAATATATTTCTTTGGAAAGGACAAGGAGGCTCAGGATGACTATCGTCTTATTTTTGGTGTGAGGTCGGGAGTCTTCTGTTTAAATATCTTGGTATCCCAATTCACTGTAGAAAACTTCTTAATAAAGATTGGAAAATAGTGCATCATAGATTTGAGAAAAAATTGGGATCGTGGGCTGGTAAGTTATTATCTTATGGGGACCACCTCATATTGATAAATTTGGTTCTATCAAGCTTACCAATATTCCTTATTTCCTTTTTCAAAATTCTGGAGTTAGGAAAAGTTTGGACTTTTATAGATCTACTTTTGGCAAAGTGATAGCAAGAAGAAGAAGTATTGCCTTATTTAGTGGAATATAGTATGCCGCCCAAAAGACAAGAGAGGGCTGGGATTGAGGTTCTGGAAATTAAGAATATGTGTCTTTTAAGAAAATGGTTATATAAATTTTTACGTGAGGATGGAGTTTGGCATGAGTTTTTAACGAATAAATATTTGGGGGATAAAACTTTATCTTAGTTTGAAGCCAAACCTTTAGAGTCACCTTTTTGGAAGGGTATCATGAGGGTTAAACACGAGTTCTTCTCCCTGACTCGTTCGAGTTGGGTAACGAGAAACAAGTACATTTTTGGGAGGATACTTGGCTTGGTGATGAATCATTATCACAACAATATCCAGCACTATATAATATTATTGTCCATAAAAATGTTACAGTACAAAACGTGCTATCTGGTAACCCTCTCAATATAAAATTTAGAAGAGTTATCTTGGTAGTTTGAAGAGACATTTTTATGCATTTGATAGAGAGACTTATGGGTGTCTCATTTGTCAAATGAGAAAGACTCGTTTAATTGGAGTCTGGCGTTTTATGGAGTGTTCTCGGTCGGGTCTCTTTATGCGGATATGCTGCATGGTCCAACAAGATATTTGCGTAAGTACTTGTGGAAGCTAAAACAATCACTTAAAATTAGAATTTTATTGTTGTTTCTTAACCGAAAGGTGATCTTAACAAAAGACAACTTGATTAAAAGAAGGGTGTAAGCAATGCGTGTTTTGTGATAAGAATGAGTCCGTAGAACATCTATTCATTGCATGCCCATTTGCTAGAGATATTTGGAGGTTTATTCATTTTAATTTTAATATTTATCCACCAACTAGCATTGCGAACATGTTTGATAGTTGATTAAATGAGATAGACAAGCAGACGAAGGTGCGTATTCGAGTAGACGTGTCTGCTTTTCTTTGGGCAATATGGAATAGTCGTAATGATGTGGTTTTTAACAAAACAGAAGTTGTTCATTTTTTCAGGTGGTCAACAAGGCAATGTATTCTATCCATATGTGGTATTTCCTTCTACCAGCAGACCAGCGAGGATTTATGGATACAGGTTATGCTCGACTGATGATGGTCATTCCGGCTATTTAGAACCGGGGTGGGTGGCTTAATGTTAGGAGGATAAATGTCTAAAGCTTTGATTTTCGAGTGGTTAATCTTTATGGCCACCTTATGTAATCCGTTATTTGTAAGACATACATACTTTTGATACTTTTTAATAGAAACCGGTTGTGTGTATGGATTCGATGCAGACGCTAAGGCCTAAAGTCTTCTATTTCTAAAAGAAAGTTATCCGTTGTGGGTTATCCGTAGTGGCTCTTGTGGAAAATACCATTGATACTTTCAAGGAATGGGTTAGAGTAGGTGTTGATGTGGCATGTGGGTGATCAGCATAGAGTAATAGCCTAGCGTAGAGTGGTGGTGTAAGGTGTGGGATATAGTCTCTTGTTTGCAGGAAATTAACGTTGTCTTGTAATTGAAATTGCTTCGCTTCTATAAAACCAAGTTATGCCGTTGGCATACTCTTGAAAAAACTTTCCACGTAAACTATGGTCTCGTTGTAGCGTCGTTATAACACTAGTGGAAACAGGGGCTTTAGTCCCGGTTCGTAGGCCCCCATTTGTCCCGGTTGTGCAACTGGGACGGGGCATCCGGGACAAATACCCCTCCCCATTGGTCCCGGTTGTGGCAGGACCCGGGACAAATGGGGCTGACCACGTGGCCCGTGCGCTAGAACCTGGCCAGGGCTATTAGTCCCGGTTCTCAATACGACCCGGGATGCATGCCCCTTCTGCCGCGGCAGGGCTTTTGCCCTTTTCTCTGCCGCGGCAGAAATTTACAATTTCCGTTTTTTGGCCCCCAGACCTCCTGGCGGCCCCTCCCCGGACCTCGAGAAGAGAGGAGCCTCGGTGGACCCTCCACGGAGCCCCGGATCGCACGAGTGAATAAGTATATAAAGCAGAATAAGAAACACTTATATTACAGAAGCAAAGTATATCGAGCATATTACATGACCGATGGAGTGTATTACAAAATCAAACTTAGTTCCAACCGGAGGCATGGTACTCTCCATCTACGTTTATGACCTCTGCATCTAAGAAGCCCGCAATTTCCTCCTGAATTGCTCGTATGCGGTCCCTTGGTAGAAGACCGTCCCAAAGCCGTTCGATCTAATATAAAGAAGAGTGGTCACTAAAATATATGAAACTAAGTAACTAAAATAGATAGTAATAAGAAGAATTGACGACTAACGTACATGAAGTTGCTTTAAATTTCTGCCCTTGGGAGATGTGGTCTGACGAATGAACTCGCAAACGTAGTATCCACACAAGTTATTCCCGTCTCCTTGTTGCAAGCACTATACGAGAAGATTGTTTCAATCAAAATAATAATCAACCAGGCATGATAATGGTATCGACACTAGAATCAAGGAGATGGGCGCGGATGTAGATAGTACTTACTTGCACAACATCAAATGTAAGCTGTTTTTCCCATTCACCGGGAGACTTCTTTATGAACCTCTTCCAAACCCTACCCCAGAAAGAAAAAGAATAAAAAGAGTTAGTAATTACTTGATATCCGAAAATGAAACAAAGTAGTCGATATATTGCCATATATAAATACTGAAATTAATAAAGATTGAAATTACCGCTGGATCATTTCCTGCATGTCAGTCCACATTGAGAGGGGTTTACGTTTTGAGTCCATTACAATTACTTTTCCTTTCTCAATTTGGAAGATTAGCAGAATATAGTGGAAGCTGCGCACGCAGAACTCATCAATTATACAGTGAACATCGAGTAAGGAAAACAGAATGTTTACAACAGAGTACCACACTTACTTGAAGTTGTAAGGAAATAGTATTTCCCGTCGGTGTTGGTTAAATATTATTGCCCTCAGAATATTATTTTCTGTATCCTTGGGAGATTGCCGAAGAGTCTTTTCAAAAATAATATTTGGATCAATGAACCCAATATCATAGATTCCACCTCTTTTGCATTCGAGAATCTTCATTCTGCAATTATAATATATGAGTGTACTATATATATATATATATATATATATATATATATATATATATATATATATATATATATATATGAATATGCAATTGAATGAGGTGAGCTAGAGAAATAAGTGCTTACAGACAATAGGCACTAAGGATAGATTTGTCGAGGGCCTGCTGCTGGTATAACTGAAACAATTCCTCAAATTGTATCATAACATATCCATTTCCATTTCCATAGTGCTCGTCCTTAACGTTGAGACATATCCAGTCCATAGATTCCTCAACGGCTTCCATATACCAACTATGCACTCTTCACATTTTCGTTGGTAGATCCTTTATCTCCTCGGGTTTGACAAAAGGCTTCCCGTACTGGTATTTGTACGCACATTCAGCTGCGGGGAAGTAGTTCACTGTTTGCATATACTCAGCAATGGACAAACCCGCATCAGCTGCCTTGTCTTCTTACAGTGTTATAAACTCCGGATCAATATGCTCGTCAGCAATATTAGTGCTCGGCCCCACCTGGGTATTGGAAATCACTTTGAGCGGGGACGTGGATTGTTTTTTCTGCTCTCCGAGCTGAGCAACTGATTTTCCCTTTTTCCCGCTTGCGCTACTACTCTTCGTCGACCGCACCATTTCCTGGTGTGATTTCAGAATAGAGTCTTCACCATTTTCCAAGCTCGTTCTATCTCTTCTTCGGTCTCGGGGAAATCTCGTTTTTGCTTCTCCTTCCGCTTTGATTTCCACGCCTCGTATTGGTCCTTTGCGATTTTCTGGTTTTCCTCGGGAATATAGTCGTAAGGTAACTTGGGTACCTCTTTTGGTACCTTCGGGAGGGGTGACCGTTGACGTTTCGGTGATTTTTTACGTTTCGGCAGAAACTTAGTGGGCGGAGAAGGCTGACGCGGCGGCATAGGTGAACGCGCTGGAGACGTGCACGGCGTAGGCGACCGCGCCGGAGACGGCATGCGTTGCGAAGACGACCGCGCTGGAGACTTTTGCGCTGGAGAAAGGCGAGGATTCGATGGCTTTGCCGTCTGATTTGTGAGCACAATGCATTCCTTTAGCCATAAAACGGTCAAGTTCTTGGCTTCTCCGAGTTCAGTCAACTCTTCGTCTTCACCTTCAGGAAAATCAAGCTTTACCCGCTCGAATCCGTTGACAACTTCATCGACCCCAACAATAGCGTAGCCCCATGGAACCGGAAGAGTATGGTGAGTTGGTTCGTTGCCAATTGGTAAGACATAGCCGGCCGCCTTGATGGTTATATTGACGACCTTCACGTGGAGCTCACAAGATGTCAGTTCCGTGATCTCATCCACCGGGTGAATCATCGGCGGTGCATCATCACCCGGTAGCTGCGTGGACGCACGCTGCTTTTGTGATGAGAATGTGCGGCGTCGGGAGCCTCGACTTCAACTTCTACCATGTGTACTGATGCGCCGGTAGACACTATCTGCTGGCTAAGTGTGTTAATTTGGTCCTGCTGCTTCTTTGCTACATCCTGTGTCAGGTTTACCATTTCTTCAAGTTGACGCCTCCAGATTGCCTGATTCTCTGCTTCAGCTGCCTCCTTGTCCTTTTTACGTTGACGGCTTCTATCTGGATATAACTTTCTGGTGGAGTCGAACGCAACACTCCACGGAGGAGTGCCTTTTGTGCCTCGTGTCAGCCCTGCGTGTTCCTTATTCCCGAGGGCTCGTGTGAGCTCGTCGTTCTCTCTATCTGGCACGAACTTCCCATCTTTAACGTCCTTTATTGCGTCTCTCAGCTTCTCTATGGGTAGAGGACTCTCTTTATGCCTTAGGTTATATATTGCTTTTCCTTCGGCGTCCAACGTGCCCCCATGCCCGTAGAACCATGACCTTGTCCGCTCGACCCACAAGAACGGCTCGGGAGTGATCCCCTTCTGAAGCAGGTTGTTCTCCCATGTGTCCCACTTGGGACTGGAACCCTTGTAGCCACCTTGCCCCATAACATGGTGATATACCTTTTTGGCGGCGTTTTTCTCATTTGTTTTTGTCCTTTCCAGTTCATTCTCTGCCAGCTTGTACTTCACGAAGTCTGCCCATACGGGTTTTATTTTCTCATACCCTTGAGTGAAATCAGGAGTCTTGTTCTTCTTAACATAATCAAGGTTCAATCTTTTCTTCCAGTTTTTGAATTGCTCGGCCATCTTTTTCAGGGTCCACGCTTTGACCTTTTCCCGTATCTCATGTTTCATTTTAGTAACATCGGCCTCATTCACCCCCGCTTCATTCTCGTCCACCTCCGGCACGGGTAAGTTGAAATTAGCCAAAATCTTTGAGAAAAGATGATCTTTGGCTATTTTGCCGACATATGAAATTCCTTGTTTCCGCGGATCTTTTGGCTTATTCCACTCATTAACAGTGATCGGGATGTGATCTCTAACAAGCACTCTGCATTGCTTCACAAATTTTTGGGCAACATCAGCGGGAAGCTCGGGTGCGCCGTCTGCTGCGATCGTGTCGATCCTGTATCTTTCTGTATCTTTCAACTTCCTTGTTGCGCCTCGTTTAGTCTTTTTTTCGGTTGATATACTTGAACCGGATGGCTAAAAATATAAAGACTGTTAATACATGTATATAGACAACGGATGCTTCATTAATTAACATATCTATATATGCACCTCGGAGCCGGTGTTTGTAATTTGTATGGTTCCACCGGAGCCGTCGGCTGCTCCCATATCGGAGCCGTCGGCTTCTCCCTCATCGGAGTCGTCTCCCTGGGTGAGCACCGGATCTCCCTCACCGGAGTCGTTCATCCACTGGCTCACATCGTTCTCTACGTCGGGCCCGCGGATTAAACCCTCGATCATATTTTCGACATCTTCGTCTCTTGGCTCCATACTATACAAAAAGAGTAAGTATATATTTCAGATCAATTTCATTAAAATTGCTTATACATAATAATTAACTAATGATCAATTATTTTCATCAAAATTGTTTATAGATAATACACAAAAATAGCAACATATTCATGAAATATTTAAACGTACGATAACATTTCTAGCATTCTTAAATTTATAACACTATATTAATTAAATTTTCTAACATTTATAATTAATAATTCTAACATACAAATCTAAAATTTCGAACATTCTTAAATTTCCTATATCAATTCTAAACGTACAAATCTAAAATTTCTAACATTCATAAGTAATAATTCTAACATTCTTAAATTTCCTATATCAATTCTAAACGTACAAATCTAAAATTTCTAAACGTACAACTAATAATTCTAAAATTTTGTAACACTAATAAAAAACAGTAATTAAGTAAAAAAAAAGAAAAAAAACAAAAAGGCCCCGGGCTAGGGCGAGATGGAGGCAGGCCTTACCTCCCCTCGGGGGCAGCGGCGGGCCGGCGCCGCGGGGGCAGCGGCGGCGCGGGGCAGCGGGTGCGCAGAGGAGGACGCCGACGGGGGCGAGGGGCGGCGCGACGGGACCAAGGGCGGCGCCGCAGAGGAGGACACCGACGGGGGCGGCGCGGGGGCGAGTGGCGGCGCGACCGAGCTAGGGGCGGCGCGGGGGCGAGTGGCGGCGCGACCGAGTGGCGGCGCCGCAGAGGAGGACGGGGGCGAGGAGCGGCGCGACCGAGTGGCGGCGCCGCAGAGGAGGACGGGGGCGAGGGACGGCGCGGCGGGGGGCGACGCGACCGAGGGGCGGAGCGGGTGTGACGGGACCGAGGGGCGGCGCCACAGAGGGGGACGCCGACGGGGGCGAGGGGCGGCGCGGGGGGACGGAAAAAATGGGCAGCCTGGCGGCGTCGATTTCGTCCCTGCGCGCGGTCTGGAACTAGGAGGGACGGTGACGTGTATATATCTATCTAGCATCCGTCCCGGTTGGTGGCAACAACCGGGACGAAAGGCCCTTCCGTCCCGGTTGGTGGCAACAACCGGGACGAAAGCCCCGGCTGGTCGGGCGCGCCGGGACCAGAAGTACTTTTGGGCCGGACGCGCCAATTGTTTTAGCGCCAAAATTTGAATATCTTAAATATGCACGTGAATAACTTCTATATACTTTCAAATTTGAAAAAAAATACAACATGAAAATTGTTTGAATTTGCATAACTAATTCAAATCCGTTTTCTGTTTACCTAAATAATTATTCTAACTATTCAAACTATTAACTATTTCACTATTTACACTTAATTTAAATATAAATATCTTAGATTGTTTCAAAATTAGTAATAATTACATTAAACAGAAAACAGACGCGCTAGCGCGCGGCAGTGTCGTCGGAATACAAATTCTTTTATTAAAAAGAGAAAACAAACGAACACCGAGGGGGATGCGGTAAACATTCTGTTCTGCCGTGCTCGGACGCCGCGAAAGCCGGTGGTGATGTTCCCGTGCACATTACTACCCGAGCTCAAAGTGAACACTGACCCAAGCATGCATGGATGAATGTGTTAAAAGGGGATGAATGTGTTAAACACTGACCCAAATGCACGGCAGGACGTATGATGTCGAATCCGGATGTTTTGTATTTGCTCGATGAACTGAATATGTGATGTATCAAACCTTAAAGGGAGTATAGCACAAAACAAACGGTATCGCCATCATACAGCCCAACCGTGGCTACTTGGTGCATATATGCATACCAAATGCACGGCTGAACGTATGATGGCGAATCCGGATGTTTTGTATTTGGGAGATGAACTGACCGGTGTATGAATCTGGGCTATATATAGGGTCCTCTGGCTCACAAAGTGTTGAGGTAGGGTTTTGATCCAACGGTTAAGAAACACCTTATCCAACGGCTCACAGCAGCTCGAAAGAAACACACCATAGCCCTGATCGGACGGCTCACAACAGCTCGAAAAAAACACACCCGGATCCAACGACTCAAGAGCGCTTGAAAGAAACACACGATCCGTGTGATTCTATCTGATTGGTCCAAACGAAACCCTAATTCCCATTTAGTCCCGGTTGGTGTCCCCAACCGGGACTAAAGGGATGATCCGTTTCCCAATGAAACCCTAACCCATTTAGTCCCGGTTGGTGTCCCCAACCGGGACTAAAGGGATGTTTTCTTCTCGCTATATATATGTATGCATTGCCACTCCATTACCATAAACACATACAAACTCACCACTCTCTCATGGCTTCTACCGTACCCACTCTAACATTCATCCAGGCGGAGGCACTTTCCGCCTCGAACTACCCCTGCCCGTGCGGCTACAACGTTCCCTCCGGTTGGATGCTGAGCGCCGGAGGAGTGCCGGTCCCTCCTCTTCCTCAAGGTGTGGCGCGTCGGGCGGCCATCACGAACCACTACTACCACGAGCTCACGCCGGAGCAGCGGAGGAATACCAGTTGGCATCCCGATAACCAGCATACTTGGGATGCCTTCTTCATCAATCGGCATGAGAGGGCGCTCGCCAGGTATGAGGACGACGGTCTGCCTCCTGGGAACTATCACGAGGCCGGTCGTCGGCTATGGTGGTCCGGCCGGACTCTACAGAGCGTCATGGACTACATCAGGCCGGCGATATCCCTCGCCTGCGCTATCCTCAGGCCCAGTCCTGGAGTCGTGATCCTCCGAGGGAGTGCAGAGCACCGTCAGACGATAGTGACGACGACGGCGGCGGCGACTACGACGACTACGAGTACATGTACTATAGGCCTAGGCAGGAGTATGACTAGTAGATCGATGCACTTTTGCCATTATGTACTGCCTTGTTTATTTAGATCTATGCTCTCCGTTTAGATTTAGATCCAATCTTGCCATTATGTGTACTGTGCCTTGTTTATCTATCGAAATGCATGTCCCCCTATTTTTAACGTCTATCGAAATGCCATATGATGTCTGAATCCAACAAATCAGGAAAAATCACACGGAAAACAGAAAACAGACGAGCTAGAGGGCCACTGTTTGCCGGAATACAACAAATTATTTTATTAAACAGCCAACAGAAAACAGACGCGCTAGCGCGCTACTCCTCGTCCTCGTCGTCGTCGGTGACCTCCTCGTCGTCGGAGGAGGTGCATGATGGTATTTCCGAGATAGGCCCCCACCTCGGATCGTCGGAGGCCCAGACTTCGCCGGCGTGGTCGGCCCGATGGAGCTCTTGCAGCGCCTTCGTCCTCGCCTCCCGAGCGGCATCTAACTCGAGGTGGCGTTCGAGGCGCCGCTCCGCCCGCTCAGCCGCGCGGGTCTGCTATAGCTCCCCGTCGGCGCTCTCCTCACCCGGATTGTTCCGGTAATACTCGCGGACCACGCGGTCGTCCCTGGCGTCGACTAGGCCCTGAAACGCGCGGTGTCTGAGGTGGCGGTGGTCGGCGGCAGTGACGATCTGCGGCGTCGGCGCCCTGGCCTCCGCTTCCCAGAGGGTGTGGCAGTCGTTAAAATTCATCAACGACCGCGGGCGGCTGAGGCGCCAGGCCGCCGCGTCCCAAGCGCGGGCGGCCTCCGACGCCGTCGCAAAGGAGCCGAGGGGGATGCGGTCGTCCCCGAAGCGGATAGTCGCGGTGAACATTCCGTTCTGCCGCGATCGGACGCCGCGGAAACCGGTAGTGTTGTTCCTCCTCGGAGGCATGGTGGTGGCACGACGGTGCGTGGAGTGGAGGTGCGGCAGTTTATAACGTGCATTCATGGCCACGCGTTACAACTCCCGCGCCACGCGGCAGGACTCCCGCGCCACGAGGTACAATACACACTACCACCCACACCTCTCTCTCACTCCCCCAAGCTAAAAAAAAAGGGATGGGGGTTGTGGCCGCATTTGTAGGGGAAGGGACATTGGTCCCGGTTTGGGGGATGATCCGGGACCAATGCCCATGCGCGCGCCACATGGCATGTGGCTAGGGATTCGTCCCGGGTCGTGCCACGAACCGGGACCATTGGCTCCCCACGAACCGGGACAGATGCCCCCAGGTGGTTTCTGCTGCCTCGGGCACATGAACCGGGACCAATGCATGGCACTTGTCCCGGATTTTGGTGCAACCCGGACAGATGCCCCCTGCCCCCCTGGACGAAAGGGGTTGTTTCCACTAGTGTAAATGCACTTCTATTTAGAGAATGATTGAAAGTACGTTCATTTCAGATTATATAGTTGGAAGTGTCCTAGTCTTAGTGGACTGTTTTTTTTAGTCTTAGTCATCTTAGAAAAGTGCAACTGTGGTTTAACCTACGGTTACACTTTTCTCTAAATTGTGGCCGCACCTTTCTGAAAAGTGACTGAGACTTAAGAAGAAAAAGTCGGCTCTGCCGTATCAAATCCGTATATTGTTTCTCTTATTTTATTTCTCTTCTTTTCTCTTGCCGACCAGGAGGTATAGAACAAAACCGCATCTTGGACTTTCAGCATATGATATGCAATGGAGAGGGATGGTGGTAAGTCAATAGTGCCGACTGCAGAACACTACTATTTTACCAAGAATATTGATGATTTCTGGAGTGGGTCACTCGATATCATGAATTCCTAGATTAACTAGCGTCAAGTATTACTGTAATGAGTAATAACGATACCAAGTTGTAGTTTTTAAACATAAGTTGCTAGGTCCCGTGTTTCAAAAAAGAAATTACCTTCCTCGATGGGGTGCTGGATCCGCGGCATGAAGACGACCTTGGCATGGCGTACATCGACGGGGGTGGCGGCGACCGAATGGTGGAGATGCGGAGGCGGAGGTGCGGAGGTGGAGGGTGTTGGGTGGTGATGGACCATGGTAGGGGTGGCTTGACCCAGATCTAGGAGCAGTGGGCCCGATCTGGGTTTAACGGGCCCGATCCCCAGCTCGTGTGTCTATGGCCGACCCGATCTACAGGATGGCAACCGTGACCTCGACACTGTAGCGTAGCGGCGGGGCTCGTCCGACCTGATCTAGGCCTAACACGCCTTCTTGGGCTAGTTGGGCTGATCGGGACCTAACTTGCCCTGCTGCTGCGTCCGGTCGGTGGCCGCCTATGGCGGCGAAGGACGTTCTTTATCTATCGGTTGCGGTTGCCGACCTCACGGGCCTGATGTTGTCGTCGATCTATCTCATCCGACATGTTGTTCTCGCGGTGTTCGGTTGTTGGTACTGTGGCGCGAGGTTGTGGACGCCGGGGCAGCGGCCCTTGAAGGTGGACAGCACGGGCGTTTCTACGACAAGCGACGTGGCGGTGGTGATGGCATCTCTCTTCGGTCATGTGGATGGCGAGAAGAGGGCGGGGTGGGTTCCTGGAGTTGGTGGCGGCTTCTCCCAGATCATGGTCGATCGGTAGACTTTTCTTGAGACCAGTGGGTGGTCCATCCGTGCAATGTGTGCGGAGCGTTTTTCGAGCGAAAGCTCTGCTCTCCGGCGCCAATGGCGGCGATGCTTGCGGGTACCGTTACCCTCTTGGGGGCGTTGTTGTGGTTACCTTCTCCGCGTTAGTCCTCCGCGTGAAAACCCTTGACCATCTCGGTCTCGACGGCGCGATGACGGACTACGACATTACCCTCTTGGGGGCGTCGTCGTGGAGTCTCGTTCGTCGGGTTCGTTCCGGGGTTCTCGGTGGCAAGTTTGGTTCTCCTTTGTGCTTTTCTTTTTTCTATCTTTGATCTGGTTGTAAGAGGTTCCCCTCATCGCATTGTATCTGTTCGGCCATTGGGCTTTATTTATAAAGCGGGCCGAAAGTCTGTTTCGAGAATGTTGTCGACTCTTGTTCATCTTGTTGCGTGCTTCATCAACACCGATTGCTGGCCCACCAACTCCTTGGGTTGGCCCAGCCACCAACCATCGAGTTCTTAGTACGCGCATGCAATATATCTCTCCTGTTGCGAGTCCTAACACCCACTCGCCCATGTACATCTATTTCTCTGTTCTCAGCGGGACGACCCATTAGTTGTTTTTCTTGGAGAAAATAATACGTAAACATGGGGAAGGCAGGGTTCAAACCTGCAATCTAGGAAACGGGAAAGAAGGGCACAACCACTCGACTACCATGCGGTCATGCACAATATTCGTTTCTAATATTTGTATTGCCTCTTTTTTCTGTTTTCATTTTTTCCCCGTTTTCTTTTGTTTTCTGTTTTATTCTTTTTTTCTGTTTTACTATTTATTTTTAGTTTTATTTTCCTTTCATTGAAAATATTCATTTTTTATATTTTAAAAATCTAAACCATTTTTTCGTTTCTGTTTCACTAAACTTTTATCAAATGTGAACCATTTTCAAATTTGAACCATTTTTAGCTTGAACCATTTTTAAAAATTAAACAATTTTTCTGTTTGAAACCATTTTTTAAAATTAAACCATTTTTAAAAATCAGAACCATTTTCAAATTTGGAACAATTTTTGTCGACCGAAAATTTTGGTTCACTTTTTTTTTGGTTAATCGGCATTTTCGGTGCATTGAAAATTTTGGTTCACTATTATATTCAGTTCACCAAATTTTTTGGTGAACTGTTAGTTTTGGTTCACCATTATTTTTGGTGCATCCGCATATTCTGTTCACTATTATTTTTTGTTCACCGAATTTTTTTGGTATTTATTATTTTTTGTTCATCGGCATTTTTAGGGCAGCGATGGTTTCACTATTTTGTTTGGTTCACCGAAATTTTTGGTTCAAAAGTATTTTATTCAAACTAACAAAATGTTGAGATTAAAAATTGTTCAAATTTGATATTTGTTCATATGTAACATTTAATCATGTTTGAAATCGTTTATATTTTTGAAAATCGTTCAAATTTAAAAAAAAATCAGAAGTAAAAAATCGTTCATATTTTGAAATATGTTGAAATTTTCAAAAAAAAAATTATAATCAGAAAATAATCAGATTTTTCAAAATATGCTCCCCAATGCAGGCGAGTGCGGACGAGCCGATCTTACAGGTCGCGGAAGGCGAACATCTCTAGAAATAGAAAAAATGTATACAAAGAAGAAAAATCATGCCTCTGCTTGTGCTGGGACTTTCAATCGCTAGTATAGGCGTACTGGGCCAGGCACCCAGGCCATGTAGTGTGAAGACGTGAGCGAGGCGATGTTCTAGCTTGCTAGAAGTGAGGCATAGGACCTCCCTTAGTACATACATACTATACGGATTAATTTCAAAAAAAAATACATACTATACGGATTAGTTACAGCCGAGTAGAAATTGTGTCCAGTTGAAATAGTAGAAGGACAATCGAGTAGATTTTTTTTACGATTCCATGTGTATAAATCATGTCCTGCTGGAAGAGTAATCATCGTCACACATAAGCATAACTATGCACATATAATTTTGTAGAGCATATATGGATATTGTAGTCCTATTTACACATACTATTGGCGATTTTGTTGTCGCACTGTATCTGATTCCTTTCCTTAAAAAGACGCTAAAGCGTGCTAAAGTAAGGTTTTTTTTCGAGAGCACGCCTTTGACGTGCCAAATTATTGTAGAAGGAAGAATTTTGATTACAAGACGACTACACTCGATGCAAACAAAGAGCGCAATGCAGACTCCACACTAGTTAGTCCGAAGACAGCCACCCCCCACACACACACACAACAACCACAACAAGAACCAGCAAAGTCACGTCTCGCCTGACATCGGACCCCTCCGAAGAACAACTCCAATCGGACATTCCTTGTCGACGCACCATCTGCAGTTGATGCATAAAGGAGAGACGGCAAGCAGATGGCGGAACTTGGTCCGTGCCGAGCAAGAAGTCGCCTTGGACTCCCTAGTGACGACGTGCATAGCACCCCTGAGAAGATCAAACTTGGACAACGGACAACCATCGGAGAAGTGCAACATAGGACCTCCAAGCCGTGTAGAGACACGCGATGCTCCCAACAAAGTTAGGACATTGAGAACGCCGCCATCGCGCCGGTGCGACTCTGAACCTAGGCTCGGCGACGCCTCCAAGGAGGGAAACGACACCCACGTGCATCATCGTCGCTGGCACCATCCAAAGACGGGCAAGACTTTCGTCCATAACGCCCCACGTCTCCCTCCGTACTAACCGGAATGGGGCATCCGTCCCGTAACACTCAGGGACGAGACCCGCCCTATCCTCGCGCAGCCCTCGCCCTTCTTCCACCCTCAGCCTGGTCGACGTACGACCGATGTGCCATTGTTGTCGCACTCCGCAACAGCTACGCACAACCACAACCTTCAGACCAAGATCAGGCCCGAATTTGTCCAGATCTGGGCCGCGCCCAGGGCCAATTGTGCCGCAACTCTGCAACTGTGCCGCTGCCACCAGGAACTGCACAGGAGCCCCGCCCGCTCACCAGACCACCTCCAAGACCAGGCGCCAGGGTCGTCGCTGCAGGTTCCGCGCCTCTGATACCTCCCGGACCCGTGTGGCGGTCGAGCACCTTGATACGTCCATTTTGCATCACTATTTTATATTATAATTTTCTGTTTTTCATCGATATATTTCATGTTATGATGCATCACTTATGTTATTTTATCTTATTTTTCATATTTTATAATTTTTGGAGAATAAACACCGGGACCAGAAATCTGATGGAAAAAACACCGTCACGATACCCTGTTTCAGAGGATCAGAAGAAGAGGGGGATACCAGAGGAGTATTAGAAGTTTCGAGGAGGAAGTCAGCCAGAAGGGCACCCGAAGGGGGCCACCTGGGGCCCACACCACCAGGCGGCGCCCCCCCTCTGGCCGCGCCTGGGGGTGGTCAGGCCCCTGGCCCACTCCTGGGCACCCCCTTTCGCGTACTTGACCCCGAGGGAACCCTAAGCCCCAGGA
The DNA here is from genome assembly GCA_028641055.1 of Alopecurus myosuroides. NCBI lineage: Eukaryota > Viridiplantae > Streptophyta > Magnoliopsida > Poales > Poaceae > Alopecurus > Alopecurus myosuroides. The sequence goes on from CM054059.1 coordinate 155,403,825, forward strand.
CATCATCGAAGAATTATTCCGCCGCCGCCTCGGGATGGAAAACAACAGAGAGAGAGAAAAGCTCTCCAGCAGGGAGAAATTCCTCCCTAGAGAGGGGGAATAATCGCCATCATCACCGTCATCGCTCCGGGCATCATCAATATCGTCATCATCACCACCACCAGCACCATCAGCCTCATCATCCACCTTCATCCTGGTGTAACAATTAGGGGTTTTTATCGTTGCTCTTCACTAGATGTCTCTCCCAGTGTGGATTACTTGTTAGTAGTTGATGTTTGTGAGATTTATTGGTGTTTACACGTTAGGAACATATTGTTATTATCCATTATATCACTTCTGATTATGATCCATATGATGTCTTGTGAGTAGTTCGTTTAGTTCTTGAGGATATGGGAGAAGTCATGCTATTAGTAGTTGAACTATATTGTAGTAATTTCTCATGGTTCGGTATTTAAGTTGTGCTGCTATTCTTCTAGTTGTGTCATGTGAACATCGACTACATGATACTTCACCTTTATGAGCCTAGGAGGATGCATTGTGTATTTGGCTACTAATTGTGGGCTTGCTGGAGTGACAGAAACCTAAACCCCCGTTAGGAAACCGATGCACGAGGGAGTGTAGGATCCCGAAGTTTTAAGGCCATGGTTAGCTTACGAGGGGTATAATCACAAGTATATATTAGTCCTAGTTTGGCGGTGCATTAGCATAGGTTCACCCACACAACACTTCACGAACCAATAAATATTAATCAACTGTAATGAAGCGAAAGCACTTGACGAAATTCCCATGTATCCTCGAGAATGTTTGGTAATCATAAGTAGAACAACCGGCTTGTCCTTTGCTCTCAAAAGGATTGGAAAACTCGCTGCAATTATATTTACTGTCTTTTATATACTCGCACTTTATTTATCTGCTATATCAAAAAACCTCCGAAAATCTGTTTGCTAGTGTTTAGAGTGAATCCTCTATCCAACCTTCTTGTCAACACCATCTGCTCCTCCTTGGGTCGACACTCTTGTTTATCAAAAGTACTACGATACATCCCTATACTTGTGGGTCATCAAGACTATTTTTTGGCGCCGTTGTTGGGGAGTGAAGTGCTATTGGTAAGTGGAATTGGTAAGAAAAACTTTTACCGTGAGTGTTGTTTTTATTTCTGTCTGTTGTTTTATTTCATTATGGAGAATACTTTTGGTTCTCTGTTTAGGGGTACTTCTACCGTTACTTCTAGGGTAGTAGGTGACATGTTATCTGCTGAATTAGATCCTTATAAAATACCTATAAAAATTGTTGGACGTGTTATGGATAACTGCTATTATGGAGATGGAACTGTACATCCCGGTGATCATTTGCTCTTTATACATGAATTATGCGAGTTATTCAGGTGTGCAGGTATTACAATGGATCAAGTGAAAAGGAAATTATTTTCTTTCTTGCTGAAAGGAAGAGCCACTGAATGGTTCAAATTGCTGAAGAATGGTGAATCTATTGGATGGGAGGAAATTGTTCCTCTCTTTTATTCTAAATTCTATCCTCCTAGTGAGATTCATAAAGACCAGAATCAAATATATAATTTCTGGCCTCATGATGGAGAGAGTATTGCCCAAGCGTGGGGGAGAATGAAGTTATTAATGCTTAAATGCCCAGTTCATGAGCTCCCGGGTAATATTGTTATCAATATTTTTTATGCAAGGCTTTCTCTTCATGATAAGGATTTATTGGATGCTTCTTGTTCCGGATCATTCACATGTATGAAGGAAGAAGCTAAATGGGATCTTCTTGACAGTATTTAAGAAAACACTGAAGGATGGGGAAATGACAAAGGTAGAAAGTCGGGTATAAATTATGACTATGAATGCATTAAATCTTTGATGGGAATTGATGATTTATATAATGTTAGTGCTGTTTGTGGTCTTGATTCTCAAATCTTTGCAAAATGTCTTAAAGCTTTTGCCTTCTATCTTGATATTCCTAAAAAGGAATTCACCAAGTACCATGCACCTTATAAAGATATTGTTCCTTCTAGTAATGTAGAAGTGTATGCTGTTAATCCTGCTGTTCCTGAGCCTTATATTGAGAAAATGCTTTTCCCTGCGAAGGTGAAAGAACACTCTATTGTGGCCAGTGTTGTTAATAAGAGCATTAAGAAATCTGTTGAACTTGATGAACAAATAACGGTTGAACTTTCTGTAGCAATAGTGAAAGGTCTTATCTGTGGAAACGTAGAGGATGAACATATTGCCTTTTGTGAGGATGCTTCTAATATTGTCTCACATCCAAATAGAGCTAACAAAACTAGTGTTCATGTGCTTTCTGTTAAGATTGGTGATCATTGCTATTATGGTTTGTGTGACATTGGTGCAAGTTCTAGTGCTATTTCTTATGAGCTTTATAAAGAAATTATGCATGAAATTGGTTCTTGTGAGCTTGAAGATATTGATGTGGTTATTCTGCTTGCTAATAGAGAAACTGTCTTTCCGATTGGTATTGTTAGAGATGTGGAAGTTTTATGTGGTAAAACTAAATATCCCAATGATTTTCTAGTACTTGGTAAGGCTGCAAGTAAAACTTGTCCTATTATTTTTGGTAGAGCTTTATTGAATACTTGTGGTGCTATTATAGATTGTAAGAGAGAGAATATATTGACTAAATTTGATGGAAAATCCTATGAGTTCAATTTCTCCAAATTTGCTAGAGCACCTTATGAATCTGAATTGCCTAATGAGAGTTTTAGAGTTAAACAACTTGCCTCTATTGCTCTTGCTCCTAACAATGCTTTGCAACAATATATGGAGGACCATGAGAGTGAGGCCTTTATGGAAGATAGAAATGAGATTGGCGATATTCTTCTTCGTCAACCGGTGATACTGAAACATAATTTACCCGTGGAGGACTTGGGTACCACATTACCACCCAAGGAGGATCCTATTTTTGATTTGAAACCTTTGTCTGATGATCTTAAATATGGTTACATTGATGATAATAAAATATATCCTGTTATTATTAGTGCTAAACTTTCAGGTGAAGAAGAGGATAGATTATTGGGAATATTAACAAAATACAGTGGAGCTATTGGGTATATTCTTAATGATTTGAAGGGGTTTTCTCCCTCTATATGTCAGCTGTTATTAATATTGAACCTGATGCAAAGCCAGTAGTTGAACATCAACATTGTTTAATTCTTAAGATGAAGGAAGTGGTAATAAATGAGGTATTAAAACTCCTTGATGCTGGTATTATTTTTCGTAATGCTGATAGTAGATGCATGAGCCCTATGCATTGTGTCCCTAAGAAGGGAGGAATGATTGTTGTGCCTAATAAAAATAATGAGCTTATTCCTCAAAGAGTAGTGGTTGGTTATAGGATGTGCATTGGTTTTAGGTAAGTTAACAAGGTTACTAGGAAAGATCATTATCCTTTGCCTTTTATTGATCAAATGTTAGAGAGGTTGTCTAAGAAAACTCATTTTTGCATTCTTGATGGTTATTCTAGGTTTTCTCAAATTGTTATTAGGAAAAAAGACCAAGAGAAAACAACCTTTACTTGTCCTTATTGTACTTATGCTTATAGACGTATGCCTTTTGGTTTGTGTAATGCTCCTGCTACGTTTCAAAGATGCATGTCTCCTATTTTTCATCGTTTTTGTGAAGAAATTGTGGAAGTATTCATGGACGATTTCTCCGTCTATGGAACTTATTTTGATAATTGTTTGCACAACCTTGATAAATTTTTGCAGATATGTGAGGAAACTAATCTTGTTCTTAACTGGGAGAAATGCCACTTTATGGTGAATGAAGGAATTGTTCTTGGACATAAATTTTTTGAAAGAGGTATTGAAGTTGATAGAGCTAAAGTGGAAGCCATAGAGAAAATGCCCTATCCCAGGGATGTTAAAGGTATTCGTATTGTTCTTTGTCATGTTGGTTTATAGGAGGTTTATTAAAGATTTCTCTAAAATATCAAAGCCTCTTACTAATCTTCTTCAAAAAGATGTATCTTTTGTTTTTTATGATGATTGTAAGGAAGATTTTGAAACTTTAAAGAAGGCTTTAACTACTTCTCCTATTGTTCAACCACCTGATTGGAATTTACCTTTTGAAATTATGAGTGATACTAGTGATTTTGCTGTAGGTGCTGTTCTTGGACAGCGAGTAGTAAAAAGTTGAATGTTATTCATTATGCTAGTAATAATCTTGATGCTGCTCAAAAGAATTATGCTACTACTGAAAAAGAGTTCTTACTATGGTTTTTGCTTGTGATAAGTTTAGACCTTATATTGTTGATTCAAAGGTTACTATTCATACTGATCATGCTGCTATTAGATACCTTATGGAAAAAAAAGATGCTAAACCTAGGCTTATTAGATGGGTGTTGCTTTTACAAGAGTTTAATTTTCATATTGTGGATAGGAAGGGTGCTGAAAATCCTGTTGCTGATAACTTGTCTAGATTGGAAAACATTGCTTTTGATCCCAAGATAGTCCATGGTATGCTGATTATGCTAACTTTATTGTTTCAAAGTATTTGCCTCCAACATTTACAACTCAGCAAAGAAGAAAATTCTTCTATGATTTGAGGCATTATTTTTGGGATGACCCACATTTATAAAAAGAAGGAGTAGACGTTATTATGAGAAGATGTGTTCCAGATCATGAACAAAGTGAAATATTGAAAAAGTGCCATGGTATTGCTTATGGAGGACATCACGCTGGAGATAGAACCGCACAGAAGGTTCTACAATCATGTTTCTACTGTCCTACTCTCTTTAAAGATGCACGTAAATTTATTTTATCTTGTGATGAATGTCAAAGAGTTGGTAATATTTCTAGACGTAATGAAATGCCTATGAGTTATTCTCTTGTTATTGAACCTTTTGATTGTTATAGATTTGACTTTACGGGTCCTTTTCCTCTTTTGAATGGTTACACTCATATTCTTGTTGTTGGGTATTATGTTACTAAGTGGGTAGAAGCTATACCTACAGAAAGTGCTGATGGTGAGACCTCTTTAAAAATGCTTACATATGTTATTTTCCCTAGGTTTGGCGTGCCTGGATATATTATGACTGATGGAGGTTCTCATTTTATTCATGGTGGTTTTAGAAAAACCCTTGCTAAATATGATGTTAATCATAGAATTGCCTCAGCTTATCATCCTCAGACCAGTGGGCAAGTGGAATTATCAAATAGAGAAATTAAATCTATCCTGCAAAAGACTGTTAATTAATCTAGGAAGAATTGGTCTGATAAGTTGAATTATGCTTTATGGGCTTATAGAACTGCTTATAAAAATCCTATGGGTATGTATCCTTATAAAATGGTTTATAGAAAGGATTGTCACTTGCCTTTAGAATTAGAAAACAAAGCTTATTGGGCAGTGAAAGAACTTAATAAAGCTTATAAACTTGCTGATAAGAAAAGAATGCTTGATTTGAATCATCTAGATGAATGGAGATGTGAAGCTTATGAAAATGCTAGACTCTTTAAAGAGAAAGATAAACAATGGCATGATAGGAGAATTTTTAAGAGAGAGTTTCATGTTGGTGAGAAAATTCTATTGTATCGGTCTCGTCTCACATTTTTTGCAGGAAAATTACTCTCGAAACGTGAAGGCCCTTATGTTATTGAAGAAGTGTATCGTTCAGGTGCAATCAAAATTGCTTCCCTCAAAGATAACACTACACAAGTGGTAAATGGGCAAAGACTCAAACATTATATTTCTGGGGATTCTTATGATGAAGATGTTGATGTTATTCAAGTAATGACTCCGGAGAAGTTCATTAGAAGGAAGATTCCAGAATCTGCAGAGTCTGTTTTGGAATAGGTAATAGTTCTGTTAAGAAAAAGTTCACGGATTACCTTCCAAGTTATAAATTATTGGTTTTTGGAAAATATGAAAAATACCGAGCCGAAGAAGGGTAGGAGATGATGCCCGAGGGAACCACACCACCCGGGGGCACGGTCCCACCCCTGTCCGCGCCACCCTATGGTTTGGGCACCCCGGATCCCCTCTCCGACTCGTTTTCGACCCGGACTTTCCTTTCGTTACGTATGTGTCTGATATTTAACCCCCCGGACCCCCCGAGGCCCGTATATCGTTTTCTCGTCGTGTTTCTGTTTCGAGCTGTTTCTGCCAGGTTACATCTTCAGATCTAGAGCCACGATGTCCTCTTCTGGACCTCCCAAAGACAGTTTCTTTGCGAACATCGTCAACCCGTACATGAACGAGTTGAAGATGCATCCCAAAGAGTTGCTGCTCAAGGATGGGGAGGTGCAGATTGAAGATGTTCGGGGCCCTAAAGGAGAGAAGTCAGTCTGGAATCTAGGATGAAGAGCTAGACCAAGAAGTCTTTAGGTACAAGAAGATGGCGGAGCGTGAAGTTGACATCATCCACAGGATAAAGACAGAACTGATCGCCAAGTACAAGAAGGAGACTTTAAAGCTTTGGGAGGAGATCTTATCACTCACCGAGACCGCCAACAAATTGCAAGCACAACTCTATGATGTGCAGAATCAGAACTGTGAGTATGAGAACATGTTTAAACATATAAACTCGGCTGCTAGTTTAAGGATATTGGAGACCAAGACATCATTTTTGGATGGAGAGCCTTTACCTTGGAAGTTTGATGATGAGAAGGATTCACCACCACCACCACCAAGGAATTGATTCGTCATTGGTATTGACATCCCCTTGGCTTGTTCCGAGCTTAGGGGAGTGTCGCGGTATCACACCTTTATCTTTCCCCTTTTTACTTTTAGTAGAGTCATATCATGAGTAGAGAAAATATCATATGGTATGGTTTGCAATATGGAAGTATCACTCTTTAGTTGGTTATCGTTGTATCCCTTGGTTTGAGTTGCTGTAATGAAATATTAATGAGAAGTTTCATCATCTACTTGCTCTACTTTATTTTAGTTTGCAATTTTTGTTATTTGGTTGATCATGTTATTAGTATTGGTATCAATGTAGGAGCATCAAGTCAATCTAGTTGTTTTGGCAAACTTAGCATTGGTCAGTAGCTTCAATACGTTGAGACTTAAGTAGAAAAGAGGAAGTTGTATGTAGATATATTATTCCATGATCTTTCTTTCTTGTTAGCTCATAAGCCTAGTATTCTCCAGTAAGATTGTTTGTACCTTCAAGAAAGATTGCATGACTGGTTTTATCATATATGTATTTGTTTGTTTTCTCTCAACTCTTATGCTTTCTACCCAACCTTGCTAGCCAAAAACCTGTACTGAGAGGGAATGCTTCTCGTGCATCCAAACCTTGAGCCCAAAACCATGCCATCTGTGTCCACCATACCTACCTATATGTGGTATTTTGCTGCCCCTCCAAGTAAATTGCTTGTGTGCTACCTTTAAAACCTTCAAAATTACACCTGTTTTGTGCCCCTGTTTTAGCTCATGAGGGCGCAAATAGAGAATCTTTATCTCACTTGTTGATTGGATTTCACACCCTAGACTAGTGGCTTCATCCGCTTATCCAAATGCTAGAAGAGCTGGCAGCGGGGTTCCCAGCGCCAAATAATAATACAAATTCTCTTCACTATTTTTCCCCTGATTTATCAATCAAAGCATAATTGTGTAAATAAAAGAGAAAGAGGGATGACCTTCTATACCAGTTGCGTCCTTCAATGGGATCCGCTCTTGTGAAGTCTAGTTGGCTTGTGATGTACTGTATTTTCTGTTTGCCATTAGTTAACATAAGCATACACCTCTCTAAAAATTAGACACTCCTCCATGGTATGTGATTGTTGGCAGGCACCCGAGGATTCGGTTAGCCATGGTTTGTGTAAAAAAGGTTGGGAGGAGTGTCGACCATTTTATACCTCTGTTTAACAAAATAAAAGCTCTAGCACATGAGTGATCCATGCTTCCCTCTTCAAAGGGCCTATCTTTTACCTTTATGTTGAGTCAGTAAACTATGTCTTAAGCAAGCATTTGAGTTGTTGTGATCCATCCATCTATATGTTGATTTACTCAATCATGTTCTTTATTCTTCCTTGTTTGTACAAATGCTTTTATCTGTTTGAATGCCACTTTGAAAGTTACCAATGTCTGCAAAGAGACTGTTATAATTGAGCATGATAAACTCTGCAATATGAGCTCTAGTATAAAGACTCTGATCGAAGATAAGTACACTGTTAATTGTTCTCTGACCAAGAACGAAGTTTGCCTTTACCAATTATGATTTCCTTTTTGCACATTTATTGTGATTTCCTCTACTTGTTTCAAGTTTGATTATATAAGAGGAAGTTGCTGTCTAAAATGACTTGTTCTTTGTTAGATGTGATGCTTCTTGTCTGTATTTATTTTATCGACACATCACTCCATAAACATGTGGTCATGTTTACCGAGTTCAGTTTCGCTTGGGGACAAGCGAGGTATAACCTTGGGGGGAGTTGATACGTCCATTTTAAATCACTATTTTATATTGTTATTTTTTGTTATTCATCGATATATTCCATGTTATGATGCATCAATAATGTTATTTCATCTTATTTTCAATGTTTTATAATTTTTGCAGGATAAACACCGGGACCAGAAATCTGATGGAAAAAAGCACAGTCGAGATACCCTATTTCAGAATATCAGAAGAAGAGGGGGGATACCGGAGGAGTCTTAGCCCCCTGGCCCACTCGTGGGCGTCCCCCTTTTGTGTACTTGACCCCGAGTGAACCCTAAGCCCCAGACATCATCGAATAATTATCCCGCCGCCTCCTCGGGGCGGAAAACAACACAGAGAGAAAAGCTCTCCGGCAGGGAGAAATCTGCCAGGGAAATTCCTCCCCGGAGAGGGGGAATCATCGCCATCGTCACCGTCATCGCTCTGGGCATCATGAATATCATCATCGTCATCATCATCATCACCACCAGCACCATCAACCTCATCATCCATCTTCATCCTGCTGTAACAATCAGGGGTCTTTATCGTTGCTCTTCACTAGGTCTCTCTCCCGGTGTGGATTACTTGTTAGTAGTTGATGCTTGTGAGATTTATCGGTGTTTATACTTTATGACCAGATTGTTATTATCCATTATATCACCTCTGATTATGATCCATATGATGTCTTGTGAGTAGTTCGTTTAGTTCTTGAGGACATGGGGGAAGTCATGATGTTAGTAGATGAATTATGTTGAAGTAATATCTCGTGGTTCGGTATTTAGTATGTATTAATCCTAGTTGGGCGGTGCATTAGCATAGGTTCACCCACACGACACTTCACGAACCAATAAATATTAATCAACCGCAATGAAGCGAAAGCACTTGACGAAATTCCCATATGTCCTTGAGAACGTTTGGTAATCATAAGCACAACAACCGGCTTGTCCTTTGCTCTCAAAAGGATTGAGCCACTCATCGCAATTATATTTACTGCCTTTTATTTACTCAAACCTTATTTATCTGCTATATCAAAAACGTCTAAAATCTCGTTTGCTAGTGTTTATAGTGAATCCTCTATGCAACCTGTTTCTCAACATCTTCTGCTCCTCGTTGGGTTCGACACTCTTATTTATCTAAAGTACTACGATACACCCCTATACTTGTGGATCATCACACCTCCAAGACCTGGCGCCGCCATGGCCCCATACCTCTGCCCAAGCTGCAACGTTGCTCCCCGCCTCCAGCTCGCCGTGGGCCACTGCCGACTCCGCCTCAGTGCACCGCCCTAGACATCCTCCTTCACGCGAAATCGGTCCATCCTGGCGCGCTCCTTCATCCATGCCGCCCTTGACGACTGGGTGCCGCCACCACCGCCGGCGGTGGCAGCCAGGGAAGCCCGAGATTTGGGGACGCTGGCTCTGTATGGTTTGGCCCCCTGGGGTCGCCAGCGCGTGAGACCCGGGAGGGAGCGTACCTGTTCCGTGTCTCAAGTAGGTTATGAAGATGTCTGCCTCTAAACCCTTATACATCCCTGAACCAAAAGACTCCTTACAATTGGTTGATGGGCTTATAATTATATATCTTGGTACCCGGTTGAACAGATCATGATCAGCAGATTTTCTCTTAATAGTATTATGTTTTTTTATTTGTTACGCCTAAACAACCTCCCTACAATTTAGGTCCATTTTTTCCAACGGGGATTTTGGATGAACTGAATCGAAATCTCTGAGTTTCTAGATGGCTAACAAAAGTCAGCAGGCCTGTTCCGGTTATAGGAATGACAACACATATGAATAAGGTCCAAGATTGATATATTACGTACTCCATCTAATTTCAAAATTTATTAATTTTCCAGGTGAGTCCTTGGATCAGCCACTTCTTCATTTGTTTGTGCAACTTTAATATAGACCTGATTATAACCGCTTACTTAAGTGTGAATTTGTGCGGCCGTAGCAGCGCACGCACAGTTTTGCTAGTAGAGCTAATGTTCATAACTGGGAAGCGTTGCACTGTGACATAAATAAATTAAAAATCTTCATAAAATTAAACACGAAATATGCACAAGCTCTATTGACATACCTTGACAAACTTCTAAGGGAATTCTCAGGCTTCTTGTTCCGAGGGTACGCAAGTGCTTACTCGCCTTAACCAGGCTGGCACGATATCTCAACGTGCTATCAACATAAGCTAGTTAATATGGGAGCTCTAATTATGATAACAGAAATAAAATGGGCAAAATTTACCATAAAGTTGACCACAAGTGTGAAGTTGGTTTGGTTGCCCTCTATGACGAGCTTGTTGTACTCCAATTGAACAAGTTCGTCTTCGGCATTGCTGCACTCCACCAATATGTCCACATCATAAGCGGACGGGCATAACTCCACACGAATCTCGCCAATAAACCATTTAGGGTTGATCACGATAGCGCCACGCATGCCAACGCTACCGTTTTTGTTTAGTTTTGAAAAAAAAATCGAAATAGAATCATTTTTTGTTGAAGTTTTCTGACAGGGTTAGTTATGTGTGTGTGGCTTTTCGCTAAAGATAGTGCGTGTAAATAACGTGTCGACGGGAATAGGACCTTCCGTCATGTCGCACTACTACCCTAGCTTTGGACAAATATGAAAGAGGGCCCCACTTTATACTTTCACACAGGGCCTGAATTTTGCCGGCCCGGCCCTGTTTTGTTGTCTTGGTAGCTAGATCCCAGTTTAGGTGTTGTTGGAAATAATATTGTCGTGGTCTGAAAAACAAAGTGGGTTCGTAGTTATAAAACCAGATGTGAGCCAGCGAGGAAAAATCATTCACACCGAACTGAACAGCCTAGTAGGAAGCCCTGAACGATGCAGGCGCTGCATGGCCTCCATCTCTGTCTCCATGAGCGGCTTCCGCCGGCAAGTTCTCGAGTGGCAACCCTGCTAGTCCTGGTCACTGTCCTCTTGGCGTCCGTCGTCCTGCTGGTGATGCGCCGCTCCGGGAGTGCGACGGCCACCGCGAGAGCCAGAGAAGAGGCGCTGAGCAAGCTGCCCTCGGCCCCTGGCAGGCTCCCCGTCATCGGCCACCTGCACATGGTGGGCTCTCTCCCGCACGTCTCCCTCCGCGACCTCGCCGCCAAGCACGCCCGCGATGGCCTCATGCTCCTGCGCCTCGGCGCCGTCCCGACGCTCGTCGTCTCCTCGCCGGCCGCCGCGCAGGCCGTGCTTCGCACCCACGACCACGTCTTCGCGTCCCGGGCCCACTCCCCCGTCACCGACATCATCTTCTACGGCTCCACCGACGTTGCCTTCTGCCCTTACGGCGAGCACTGGCGCCAGGTCAAGAAGATCGCCACCCAACACCTCCTCACCAATAAAAAAGTCCGCTCCTACCGCCACGCGCGCCAGCACGAGGTGAGTCTTGTCGTGGACAAAATCCGCCACGCCGTCGGCGCCGCCGTCGACCTGAGCGAGCTGCTCAACATCTTCACCCACGACGTCGTGTGCCACGCCGTCTCCGGCAAGCCCTTCAGGAAGCAAGGCCACAACAAGCTCTTCCGGGATCTGGTGAAGGCCAACTCCCTCCTCATCGGCGGCTTCAACCTCGAGGACTACTTTCCGGCGCTGGTGAAGCTGGACCTCATCAAGAGGGTGGTCTGTGCCAAGGCCCGAAGAGTGAACAAGATGTGGGACGACCTGCTCGACAGCCTCATCAACGACCACGCCACCAAGCCGGCGCCTGAGCACGGCGGCGACAACAGCGACTTCATCGACGTCTTGCTCTCCATTCAGCAAGAGTACAAACTCACTAGAAACCATATCAAGGCTCAGTTGGAGGTAAGCGTCATACATGGTGTTGATATCTTTAATTGCGCCACTTCCAGACGTCTATACTTAGCTAAGCTAGTCTAGCTTATATGCATCATGCATGGTCTTGATAACTTTAATTCTTCATGCATATATATACATAAGTATGTACCTACCAGCTGCTGATCAGTATTTATGTATGTAGATCATGTTTGGTGCTGGCACGGACACGTCATTCATAGTGCTGGAATACGCCATGGTGCGGCTCATGCAAAACCCCAACCTCATGACCAAGCTACAAGCCGAGGTGAGGAGCGCCATACCCAAGGGAAAAGACGTCGTCACCGAAGATGACCTCAATGCTATGTCCTACCTAAAGGCAGTGATAAAGGAGACGCTTCGGCTCCACATGCCGGCGCCGCTCCTCCTACCCCACCTCTCCATGTCCGACTGCGACGTAAACGGCTACACGATACCGTCGGGAACGCGCGCCATTGTCAACAGTTGGGCTCTCGCGAGGGACCCCAACGGTTGGGAGAGCGCCGAGGAGTTCATGCCAGAGCGGTTCATGGATGGCGGCAGCGCCGCTGCCATGGACTATAAGGGCACCGACTTCCTCTACTTGCCGTTTGGGGCCGGGCGAAGGATATGCCCAGGTATCAACTTCGCTATCGTCACCATTGAGATCATGCTGGCAAATCTCGTGTACCACTTCGACTGGAAGGTACCGCCGGAATCCGTGGAAGGTGGCATAAGTATGGCAGAATCATTTGGGGTCACGGTGCACCGCAAGGAAAAGCTCCTCCTTGTCCCTCTACTGCCACAAGATTAGCATGATAATATAGTCCATATAATCTTGTGCGCACAACAATATCACTAAGGGCCCGACTCTACAATACCAATCGCAATATAGTATCCTGAATTGGACTTCTTGTTACGCACAAGTTTAGTACTGAATAAGCAAAGCACAGTCGTCATCATATCCGTGTATGCCAATTAAGAATGATGAAATATATATCAAGAAGGTTCGGAATATAGTATCCTGCATTGCAGTGCCAGCAAGAAGGTTCGGATTCTCGTTGGCTATTTAGCAAACCTTCTTCAAGTACTTTACGATTTTAGCTGTAGTCACGAGTCGTAGCATCACCTTTGTTGTGACAAATTGGGTGGGTTTGCTTCCACTCCTGCCGCCCCTATCTCGGTTAATGAAACTTGCCGCCGACACCCACTGTCTCGGCTGGAGCGGCCGGGTCGTCGGGCTATGCCGCCGCAGGTTAGTTCTCTCTCCCCCGGGTCTCAACCGGAATTCCGACGGCGGAAATCAGTAGGATCTGAAAATCTGAATCTCTCCCGAGGTGTGGCCGGTACAGAAAATCAATGCCCGTATCGTTTTTTTATACGGACTCCATCTCCTAATCGGATCAAAAGTGAGACCCTATAAGTGAAGCTAAGAAAAACCTGCCTGCCGTCGGTGTGCTTGATCCCAGATTAGATTAGATTGCAGGTGTGGTTGGTGCGTAGAAGCAAACCATCTTCCATAAGACCTGGTTTTGCAGTTGCTCCCGTGAAGGCGTCTAGCAGACGGATCTCAAGCAATTAATCATGAGAATTCTGCCTAAGCTCCTGTCTGTTCTCCATGTTCGTTATTTTTTTCACAGAGAAGACCCACCGCCTATGGAAGCTGAGATTGCGGTCAGAAATTTTTCGGAGTTGCCACAGGATTTACTGCTGGATATTTTTGCCCTCCTAGAGATCCCTGACCTCATGCGAGCGGGCTCTGTCTGCTCCTCCTGGCGCTCTGTGTATGCCGCCTTATGCAGCCAGCTCGAGCTGTACAAAAGGCCTCAGACTCCCTGCCTCCTCTACACCTCTGAATCCGCTGGCGAGAACGTAGCTTGTCTCTACAGCCTCACAGAAAAGCGGGTCTATAATATAACTCTTTCAGATCCACCTATCCGCAATAGGTATCTGATTGGGTCCTCGCATGGCTGGCTTGTTACCGCTGATGAGAAATCCGAGCTACACCTCGTCAATCCGATCACTTCTCAGCAGATTGCTCTCCCGTCAGTAATCACCAACGAGAATGTGAAGCCGATCTTTGACAACGCAGGCACAATTTGCAAGTATGAGTTGTGGGAGCCAACGCACGATACTGACATAGACTTTCTAGCGGTGGTTGATCACCATATGTCAGTCCATGCGCTTGATGAGCTTCGTGACTTCTTCTACCGCAGAGCCTTCATATTTCCTGATCCGTCCACGGGAAGCTACATTGTACTTCTCATCCACGGTTACTCGGGTCAGCTTTCGTTTACAAGGGTAGGGGATTGTAAGTGGACCCTCTTGCCGCCAGGTTGGGACTATCAACATTGCATCTACATGATGGATGGTCTACTGTATGCATTCACAACGTTCGGAAGAGTCGACACTTTTGATCTCACCAGTCCTACCGTCACAATGGATACAATTACAGATGACATGAAGAATTATATTCGTGGGAAATTCTACGTTGCTCAGGCTCCATGCGGCGATCTGCTGCAAGTTGGCAGGAAATGTGATCTCATAGATACGGATGACAAGGAGGTCTTTATACGTGAGACTCAAAGAATACTGCTATATAAAGTTGATATGGTAGCAAAAGAGCTCGTTGAAATGAATGGCCTGAATGATCAGGTGTTATTTCTTGGGTATAACCAGCCGTAATGTCTTAGTGCTAAAGAATTTCCCAAGCTGAAGCCAAATTGTGTCTATTTCACAGATGATGAGTCATGTGTTTGTGCGTATAAGAATAATTGCCGGGATATAGGTGTTCTCAACTTGGAAGATGACACCAGGGAAGAAATCTTACCTCATATTTGGTGCAGCTGGCCGAGCCCCATATGGATAACACCCAGTATCGCACGGATAGATTGGGGTTGTACAAATACTCGGATAGATAACTTTTTATAACTGTTACTCCTTCTCATACTAAAAAAGTGTCGTGGGAAAACAACCAAGACGGGTAAAACTCATAGGGTAACTTCCGACAGTTTTTTAGTATTGGAGGGAGTAAAAACTGTCCAGTAGGGTCGTGTTGACCTAAGGTTGCCAATTGTTTGGGCATAAGCTATGGCAACAGAGGCATGTAACGTTTACCTCTTCTCGAAACCCGTCTTGCGATATTTAAATGATTTTCCCTTTCTGAACTACTCTCTCCGTTTTAAATTAGATGACTCCCATATAGATGTATCTAGACATATTTTAGTACTAGATACATCTATTTGAGAGTCATCTAATATGCACTAGTAAAAACATCACCTTTCGCCCAGGACCCAAAAGGGCATTCATCCTGGTTTTGTCACGAACCCGAACGAATGCTATGCAGTCGTCCCGGTTCGGTCGGCCAGGGCTGTGTATAGGCCCCCATAGAGCATGGATCCCAGTTGGGGAGAGAGCATTCGTCCCGGTTCGTGGAGTCGTCCCGGTTTGGTCGGCCAGGGCTGTGTATAGGCCCCATAGAGCATAAATCTCAGTTGGGGAGAGAGCATTCTTCCCGGTTCGTGGCTAGAACCGGGACAAATGTCTGGCCAAACGCCACGTGGCCAGCGCAGGGGCCTTGGTCCCGGTTCTAGCCACGAACCGGGACGAATGGCCCGGTCCCTACATATACCAGCCAAACAGACCCTTGTCTCCTTTTTCTGCTAGGAGGGTGTGAGAGGTCGTTATAGTCTTTGTTTTCCTTTGCTATGCACACTAGGTGTTCGACGAAATACCCAAGCCACACTTAAGTTCACACAAAGTGATATCCTCGATCGAGGTTAGCAACCTTATCATTTTCATCTTTAATTGATACAAAAGTATTATATTTGGCGATGTACGGTGGCCATTTCGCATATTTTTTGGTAAACTTAATTATACGATGCAGATGGATGCACTACAGCGATGGATGTACGGTGACCGACGCACTTCCAAGTAAAGGGCAGGACTGGATGAATTTCTTGGTGTAGCTAAGGCAAACAAAGATAATGACTTTATGTGTTGCACATGTGTTGACTGTCGGAACGTCAGGGAACACTCTTCCTCGAGAGTCCTTCACGGGCATCTGCTTCGGAGAGGTTTCATGCCCAACAATAATTGCTCGACCAAGCATGGAGAAAGATGGGTTGTGATGGAAGACAATGAAGAAGAAGATGATCCTATGTTCCCTGAATACGGTGATACTGCAATGGAAGATAGTGTAGAAGAAGGAGGTGATCAAGAACGGGCATCAGATGAGCCCGACGATGATCTTGGTCGAGTTATTGCTGATGCAAGGGAAGGCTGCAAAAGTCAATTGGAGAGGTTGAAGTTGGACGGCATGTTACAGGATCACAAAAAGTTGTTGTACCCAAATTGCAAAGATGGAAGCACAAAGCTCGGTACCACACTGGAGTTGCTGAAATGGAAGGCACAGAACGGTGTGACTGACAAGACATTTAAGAGTTTACTTAAAATAATGAAGCTGGAGCTTCCAAAGGAAAACGAATTGCCTGACAGTACGTACGAAGCAAAGAAAGCTCTCTGCCTTCTAAGATTAGATGCGCAGAAGATACATGCATGCATTAATGACTGCATCCTCTACCGCAGTGAGAAGTACGAGAATTTGGATGAATGTCCAGTATGCACTTAACTGCGGTATAAGATCAGACCAGATGACCCTGTTGATGTAGACGGCGAGCCCCCCCCCCCTCCCGTAAGAGGGTTCCTGTAAAGGTGATGTGGTATGCTTCTATAATACCACGGTTGAAACGTCTGTTTAGAAACAATGAGCATGCCAAGTTGTTGCAATGGCACAAAGAAGACCGTAAGAAAGACGAAAAGTTGAGACACCCCGCTGATGGGTCGCAGTGGAGAAATATCGAGAGAGACTTCCCGGACTTTACAGGAGAGGCAATAAACTTATGGTTTGGTCTAAGTACATGTGGCTTTAATCCTTTTGGGAAGCACAGCTGCAGCCATAACACCTGGCCCGAGACTCTATGTATCTACAACATTCCTCCTTGGTTGTGCATGAAGTGCAAGTTCATTACAATGTCAGTGCTCATCCAAGGCCCGAGGCAACCTGGAAACGACATTGATGTGTAGCTAAGGCAGTGGAAGAACTGTTACAGTTGTGGGGCAAACCAGGTGCACATGTGTGGGATGAGAACAAACAAAAGCCATTTGACCTACGAGCGTTTCTTTTCATAACCATCCATGATTGGCCTGCTCTTATTAACATTTCCGGACATACAAACAAGAGATACAATGCATGCACACACTGTTTAGATTTGGATAAATGTAAGAAGGTTGTATACCTGGGGCATCATAGATTTCTTCCGATCAAGCATCCCATAAGAAAGAAAGGAGGAAATCATTTCAAAGGTGAGGGGATACCCGGAAGAAGCCTGACCTCTGTAGTGGTAATGATGTATTCGATATGGTCAAGAACCTAAAAGTGATCATTGGGAAGGGTGATGGCATCCAACCTATTCCGAACGGCCCTGATAAGCGCACACCCATGTGGAAGAAGAAATCTATATTTTGGGAGCTACCCTATTGGAAAGTTCTAGAGGTTCGCTCTTTAATCGATGTAATGCACGTGACAATCTCTGCGTCAACTTGCTATGCTTCCTGGGCGTGTATGGGAAGTGAAAAGATTCGCCAGAAGTACGGGAGGACCAGCAACGTACCAAAGACCCAAGAAACAAGCACACGGATACAGGGCGCGATTACTTAAGCAGCTACGCTCTTACCAAAGCAGAGAAAGAAATATTTTTTGAAGTCCTTTACAGTATTAAGCTGCTGTCTGGCTTCACGTCGAATATAAAGGGGATTATAAATATGGCAGAGAAAAAATTCGAAAACCTGAAGTCTCATGACTTCCACGTGATTATGACGCAGTTGCTTCCGATTGCATTGAGGGGGCTTCTACTGAAAAATGTTCGAGTACCCATTGTGAAGCAATCTGCATTCCTCAATACAATATCTCAGAAGGTAATCGATCCAGAAAGTCTGGCAAGATTATAGAGGGATGTGGTCCAATGTCTTGTTAGTTTTGAGTTGGTGTTCCCACCATCCTTTGTCAACACTATGACGCATCTCCTCGTTCACCTATGTGAAGAGATTATATTCTCGGTCCGATATTTCTACAGAATATGTTCCCCTTTGAGAGGTTCATGGGAGTCTTGAAGGAATTTGTTCATAACCGTGCTAGGCCACAAGGAAGCATCTCGAAGGGCTATGGAACAGAGGAGGTTATTGGGTTCTGTGTTGACTTTATTCCTAATCTTAAGACAATTGGTGTTCCTGAATAGCGGCATGAGTGGAGACTGAGGGGAAAAGGAACGCTGGTAAAGAAAACAATGATACCGAGGGACGGGCATTCTTTCACAAAAGCACACTACACAGTTCTACAAAATTCCACCTTCGTGGCTCCATATCTCGAAGAGCACAAGAATATTGTACGCTCCACAAACCCGAGGAAGGATGACTCACGGATTAAACGCAAACACATGGAGACTTTTGGAAGTTGGTTGCAAACACATCTTATAAATGACACCACTGTTGAAGATTAGCTGTACATGTTGGTCTGGTCACCATCTTCGACTATTGGGAGTTTTAAAGGGTACGAGATAAATGGGAATACATTTTACACGATCTCCCAAGATAAGAAGAGCACGAACCAAAACAGTGGTGTCCGCTTTGATACAACAAACGAAAATGGGAAAAATGACACATATTATGGTTACATAGAGGAGATATGGGAACTTGACTATGGACCTTCTTTTAAGGTCCCTTTGTTTAAGTGCAAATGGGTCAACCTGAATAGAGAAGCGGCATAGGTAGACCCATTGTACGGAATAACAACAGTGGATCTCAACAATATTGGTTACAATGACGAACCATTTGTCCTAGCCAATGATGTGGCTCAGGTCTTCTATGTGAAGGACATGTCCTCTAGACCGACAAAAAAAAATAAGCAAACAAATACATCATATGATGAGCCGAAGCGTCACATAGTTCTTTCAGGGAAAAGAAACATCGTGGGAGTCGAGGACAAGACATACATGTCAGAAGATTATAATAAGTTTGATTAAATTTCTCCCTTCACAGTGAAAGATGATCCAACCATCCCGTTAAATAATGAAGATGCTCTATGGTTACGGCCGAAGCGATCATACGCAAGGGGCATAGGGTTCATGGACCATCTACACGAAGAAAACTCAGAAGACTAGATAGGGATGTTGTTGGTGATGTGTAATAATAAAATTGGAATACGACAATTGTGTTGAAAACATGTTCACAAAAAATCAGTTGTATCGTAAAAAAAATTATGCCGGAGGTAGAACAAAACAACTGGTATCGCCAACATACAGCCTGATCGTGACTCCTGAGTTCATATATACATATCAAATGCATGGTCTGACGTATGCTGGCGAATCCCTGTGATTAGTATTCGGTCAATGAACTGAAAGATGTATGCTGGGAAGACGAGAGGTGGGTTATATATAGGGTCGTGCGGCTCACAAAGTGAGTGTGCTACTTTCGATCCAACGGCTCACAAGAGCTAGAAAGAAACACACCCCTGATCCACGACTCACAAGAGCTAGAAAGAAACACACGATCCATGTGATTCTTCCTGATTGGTGGGATTCAGACGCTCTAGAACTACCACTGATCCAACAGCTCACAAGAGCTAGAAAGAAACACACCCCTGATCCAACAACAAACAAGCTACAAAGAAACACACGATCCGTGTGATTCTTCCTGATTGGTGGGATTCAGACGCTCGAGAACTACCACTGATCCAACGGCTCACAAGATCTAGAAAGAAACACACCCCTGATCCAAAGACTGACAAAAGCTAGAAATAAACACACGATCCGTGTGATTCTTCTTGATTGGTGGGATTCAGACGCTCGAGAACCACTGATCCAACGGCTCACAAGAGCTAGAAAGAAACACAACCCTGATCCAACGACTCACAAGGGCTAGAAAGAAACACACCATGGCTTCCAATGACTCACTAGCACAGTCACTTTGTGAGCCACACTCCCCTATATATAGTCCACCTATCGGATTCTCTGCATACATCTTTCAGTTCTTCGACCGTATACAAATCATTCGGATTCGCCGTCATACGTCCAACTGTGCATTTGACATACATATATGGACTCATGAGACGCGGTTGGGCTGTATGACGGCGATACCGATTGTTTTGTTCTATCTCCAACGTAAAAGTTTTGATACAACTTCTTCCGATCATTTTGGTGTGTTTTGTTCTATCTCGGACATAAATGGTTTTTGGCCATAACACCCGTCATTTGCACCGAAACGAGAATATAGAGCTAACATTAGGGAGGAGGCCGGTACATCTAGATAGATAAACAAGGCAATACATAATGGCAAGAGTGTATCTAAACCTAAAAGAAGAGGATAGATCTAGATAAACAGGGCAATACATAATGGCAAGAGTGGGTCTGATCTGCTAGTCATACTCCTGCCTAGGCCTATAGTACTCCGACTCGTAGTCGTCGTAGTCGTCGCGTCGTCGTCACTATTGTCAGACGGTGCTCGGGGAGTGACCCTCGGAGGATTAGGACGCTTGTATTGGGCGTGAGGGTAGCGCAGGCGAGGGTTATCGCCGGTCCTAATGTAGTTCATGACGCTTTGAAGAGTCCGTCCTGCGCCCCACCACAACTGACGACCGGCCTCGTTGAAGTTCGAAGGAAGCGGACCGTTCTCCTCGTACTTGGCGAGCGCCCTCTCACGCCGATTAATGAATAAGGCGTCCCAAGTAGGGCGTTAATCGGGATTCCAACGGGGATCCCTTCGCTGCTCCGGCGTGGGGTAGTGGTTCGTGATGGCCGCCTGATGCGCCACACCTTGAGGAACAGGAGGGACAGGCACTCCTCCGACGGTCAACATCCAACCGGCGGGGACGTTGCACCCACAGATAATCGCATTAAGAAAAGTGTCTAATGTAAACAATGTAAACATCGTTGTTTTCTCCCTAATGGAAACAACACATCCTCCATCTGTCACTCGAGCACTGATGCAAAGGATTCATGAACCCAGTATCGAGCATAAATACTCCCGCTTGGAGAAACTAGCATCTACTTGGACTTAGCATCTACTAACAACCAAGATAATGCAAGATTATAAATGGCATACAAATGAAGATAACATGATAGATTGATAATCAAGAGACGTAGCATTCAATATTCATCGGATCCCATCAAACACAACATGTAGCCTTAGAATAAGACGATCTTGATCATGTAGGGTAGCTCACGAGATCTAAATATGAGGCATAAAGAGGAGAGAACAACCATCTAGCTACTTCTATGGACCTTTAGTCCAAGTATGAACTACTCACGCATCATTCCGGAGGCGGACATGGTGGTGTAGAGCCCTCCGGTGATGATTTCCCCGCCCCCCCCCCCCCCGGCAGCGTGCCGAGGAGAACTCCAGAACCCTCCCAAACTTGGGTTGACGATGACGGCGGCCTCAGGTATTTTTCATGGAAAAGTGGTATCTTTTTAGGGTTTACTATCCGAGGGGATTATATAGGCGAAAGGGCAACGTCGATGGGCGGCAAGGGGGCCCACACCACCCCATGGTGCGGCCAGGGGGCGGGCCGCCCTTTGGTGTGGGGCCCATGTGGCCCCCTCTGGGTATCCTCCGGACTCCTTGCGCGCGACAACTTTCTAAGACTTCTGGTTTTTGAATTTTCCAATTCCGAGAATGTTTCCAGAACCACTTTTCTAAAACCAAAAACAGGAGAAAACAGGAACTGGCTTTGTGGCATCATGTCAATAGGTTAGTCCCAGAAAATTCATAAAAATGATATAAAGTGTATAGCAAAAATGTAGCAAATTACATGAATGCAACATGGAACAACGAAAATTATGGATACGTTTATGACATATCAAGCGGCCATACTCCCATCTGTCAACGAAGACACGACAGAAACCCTAGGAGCACTCAAACAGTCAAGCCGGCCTCAATCACCTGAAATAAAAAGGACAAAGTGCAAACTACTAAGCGCGGCTCAAAGTCACTCGATATTTGCACCGAGAACACTTTCGAGTGCCCGGGGGCCACAACCATCGGGAGAAGACAAAGTAAAGCAAGAGAAAATTCAGCCAACACTCCAAACTCCCACATTCAGAAAAGAAACACAAAGTACTTAAACCATACAATAATTTCATTACAAGCTGAAAAGCAAAAGGAGGAGTGCTCTCTACCATAAGGGACACTAGATCTGCTTTGCTCGCAGCAGGTTTTGCGCTGCGACCACAGGACATTAACTCTGATAGCATTCTAGCTAACCGCTCAGCGTGAGCAGCAAAATGTTTGATAGCTACATTTTTTCCCACACTGTCCTTGGGGGCTTCAGAGTACATGTTCTCCAAGTCTCCTTCGACGCGAGTCACCAAGGCCATCTGGATCGCCGTCTTCGTGCCACACTCGGTCTGGGCAAGAGTATATTCGTGGAGAGGACCATCCTCGCCAACGAAAACCTGTAGAAGGCCGTCAAGAGTTGAAGGAATTTCCCTCGCCACGAAAAGATGCTTGTGCAGTGAGACAAGAACCCAAGAAATCTCACGGATGACAGAAGTGGCCTTCATCCCGTGATCTTTCAAGTGGGCACAGACATACATCAAAGCATCGAGCCTAACTTGGCCAGGGTTTGCTAGAGTAACTCCGAGCGTACCTGCGATGCTCAAGAATGCTTGAGACCAAAGTAAACTTCAAAAAGAGACAACATCCACGAAAATTGGTGATTCACGTACATGACATAGCTTCAGCCACAAGGCGAAGTAAATCAGTCAGCTCATTGTCATGAGACTGACCTTCCTCCTCTAGCTTCTTTAAGTCCTCTTGACATTTCATGAGCTGATCGGCAGCCTCTTTCTGAGCGGACTCTAGCTCCTTCTCGAGACCCTTCGCTCGTTCGTGAACCTCAGCCTTCTCAGTGTCGGCGCGAGCAACCTCATATGAAAGATAAAACAGATACACTGAAGACAAAGAAGAAAAAGAGTGAGGTTGTGCCACTCTCGACATTCAAAAGCTCACCTCACAAAGCCTTGAGATCCAGAAGGAGCTGGTCACGCTCCCGGCGAAGAGTGGCACACTCATCCTCTGCAACCACGAAACGACTTCCCAAAACAGCCAAAGACCCAAAGACAGCCTGTAGGAGAACAATTGTGAAACAATAAAGATGTTGCTTGAGTCTACACCCGACTATAAACAGTCGACTATAGACTCGGGAGCTACTCCCATCGGGATCACTGTCGTGCACCCGATAAAAACAAAATGGATAAGACTATGAAGACGCTACTTGAGTCTGTAACCGACTATAAACAGTCGAATACATACTCGGGGGCTACTCTCATTTTGTAGCGTTCCCACATTTAAATAATGCAAGAACATCTGTGTTACTGTGATAGTCCCTAGATCAATTGCTAGCACCACAGTACAAAATAAAATATCATGCAGATGCGTAAAATTCTATTACATCGCATGATCGAGTCTTTACAAAAATAACTTTACAACTTGCATAGCCTCAGAAGACTACCAGTAAAACAAAAATACAGCGGAAAACTTAGTAGAACATTGAGCCTCATCTTCTTCATGTGCCACGGGAAAAACATGTTGGTTGTAGACTCGAGATCCTGAACGAAACCTCACGCGTCTTCAAATTCATCTACAAGATGGAATATGCGGCCACAAGGGGTCAATACAATTTAATGTATTGGAAAGTAATACTATAGTGGATATAAATGGCAAGAGTAACACTACATGCATATTTGGTTGAGTGGAGTTTTGGTTATGTTTGCATAAAGCAAGGTTTCTCCTATCTCTTTTGTAAAACAAAATTTCCTATTGAAAGGGTGGCAACATTGGATTAATATCCAAGCACCACAAATATTGTTCACTTAGTCAAAATTTTACTTATTGAAAATGGTGTTGAGATTCTTCTGTCCATCCTTGTCCAGTTGCTCGAAGTAGTCCATTAACGGAGACACGGCTATGATCATAGTTTCTAACTCTGCAGAGGTTGTGAACTTTCACCCTTTTTCTTCAATTAGCCCAAACATCCTATACACATAGAGTGCATTAAGGAAGGAGAGAATTGAGATGAGATCGTTTAGAAGAATAAATTCAACTCAACCGGCAAGACCCGTTCCACCTATAATTATTCTACATCTGCTTGTCAAGCCTGGGCTGAACTCTCACAACTTAGTTTATCAAGAAAGAGCCCATATTGTCAAAGGGCTTCACGGGAAGCTACTAAAGTAAGAGGACTTGGTAATATCTTTGTTCCTGGGTGGCAATCCGCAAGTGAACACCCCTTGGGGAGACACACAACTCTCATTAACCAAACAACCAAATCCACCCAGGAAGTTCATTAAGCTTATTACTTAGAATTTTTATCAACATCTAATGAAAACAAAATTAATAGCAATGCTAAGCATCTACTAAGCTTAATGGATACAAAGTAAATAGGATGGCTACACACTACTAGGATAATAGCATAGCATAATATAACTTATTAAAATTTCCTGTCATGCATTCTACTCAAAAACTCTATAATGCATATAGAAAATAATGGATAGCTGATGGTGTGTTACTTGCATTTGAAGTTAACGAAGAACAATCACCTTATCTTCACAAAATAGAACGTTCTCTCCGTACAATCTAAAAAATACAAGTAAATAGCAATAAACAAACAATTTCAGACAAAGAAACAAAGTATAACAATCAAGAAACTTAACACAACAATTAATTCTACCAATAGAATTATTGTGTCTGGGTTTAGTGTATAGAAAATGGTGAAGGACTGTTTCTTGAAGAGTTCAAACTTATTGAACAAAAGTTTCACTAAGAGTTATCACTTTTACTCTAATATGCAAAATCAAAACTTGTTATTTCAATACACAAGGATAAACTAAGTAATTGTAGTAAGTGTTTTCCATTTATGACTAGGTATTGGTATTTGGTCAAAATATCACACAAAGGTCTAATCTATTTATGTCTCGTTTTCTTCAAGTCTTATTTTACCTCCTTGATTTGCTTCTGATGTTAAGTCTTCGATGGCCTTGCTCGTTGTTCTCCTTTACTGAGTTGAAGAAAATCTTCTGGAGTACTATCTAGGATTTAGGGACTTAGTCATATAGAGTAAGAGAGGTAGATGGGATTGCTAAAGTTTCTCTAAAAATGACTTGTAAATTATTCCTCTTCTTCTTCATCTTCTAGGAGAGTATTCTTCTTGAGTTGATGTTGTCTTCTTGTTGATGTCTTGGTGAAAAGGTCTCATCTCACCTGTGAAACTAATTCTAAGTAACAACTTGAAAATAAATTGTAAGTCTTGGGAAAAAACACACTAATCAACTTGAAGATATATTATAAGTCTTTGAAAACAAATCCTAAGTCGTCACATGATTTGTCTTGGAAAATCTTCGGGCTCCTGTGTAGCTCCCTCCTTGATGTGGTGTCTTCATTGAATTTTGTAACACTCGATGGTTTTGATACAAGATAAGTGCTAGTCTTGATCTAACTTAGCCAATAGAATAATTTCCAAGGGAACAAAATAGAAAGGGAGAAAAGACTAAGAGAAAAAGACAGATGTGGTTGGTCTTCTTGAAGTTCCTCTTGATTGTCTTCTTCTGCATTTTCTAAGTCCTTCATTGTTCTTCACGTGATTGCTTCATTTTGACTCCAAAGATGACAAAGGGGACATCTTTCTTCACTTCATGGTCTTCATAATTCCACACTTAGTAATTTTTCAACTAGGAGGGCCACCTAGAGAAAAAATACATGGACATGGTTTTGGCCTCTCTAGTCTATGGTTAGTACTTAGAATAAAATTGCTAAAGAAAACATATTGCAAATATTTACATAATCTAAACTAAGTAAAAAACACTCAAAAAGGCCAAACAATTCTAAATTCAACTTTAATTGGTTCAAAATTTATTTTGGGATAGAGAATATGAAAGTATACATCCTAACATTTTCATGGATATTTTATTTGCAATTTTTAGATTTGTAGAATTTAAACTATGCCAAAAATAATCAAACTAGAATATTTAAATTTGCATCAATTTACGATTGTCCAATTTAAATTTGGACAGTTCTAAAAGATTCTACATGTTGTGCTGATTTCAAATAGTCCAAGTTTACTTAATTGGAGCTATGGTTGAAAAGTTGTGATAGATCTAGTTTCCAGGTTGTTTATTGCAAAATTGCCTATTAAAATTTATTCCGGAAAAATCCAGAAATGGTCGTGGTCGCTAACGGTGTGGCTGACTGGGCACCACATGGCAATCTGCGATTGGCCAAAAACGTTTTGGTGAGTCATTGACGGGGATGGTTGGATCTACATCGGACGATGTTCGATCTAGGGCCTTACCTCCGGTCGGATTTGTCGCTGGAGTATGGAGTGACGGTGGTGTTGCCTCCTGGAGTTGATGGCGTCGGCGATGAAGACGTCCTCCGACTCAGCGGAGATGACGAAGACGCGCGGCGTAACGCGTTGAAGACGATTGTGATGTTACTATGTGCCGTTGCTTCCCGGAACAGTGGCCAGGAGCGGATGGAACTTCAGCGGCGTCGGTGGGCTTTAAATGTGCACGTCGCGATGATTTATGCACGAAAAAAATCGAGGAAGAGGTCAAATATATGCGCGTGGAAGAGGGTAACATGAAGAGGTCAAGAGGGGGCGGCGGGATCCTGTACTGTCGCTGGACCAGAGGGAAAACAACAGCGATGTAGATCGATCTCCCGCGAGGAATCTGGCTTGCCTGATGGTGTAATCGGGTGCAAAAAGAGAGGGGAAACAGAGCATGGATCAGGGACTTTTAAAGGGAGGTCTTGGGGCTAGGGTTCGTGACTTGATTCGCATGGAATCGGACGAGGAAATCTTCCCTAGATCCGAGTCCTTGTCTTCGACGGGAGAAAGAAGATGTTGACATCGATGTTGACGTCACCACGGGGCCCACCGGTCGGAGGGAGAAAAGTGGGGGACGGGCTGGGCTGCTGGCCACTGCGCGCCCGCCTGGGAGACAGTGGGGAATGGTCTGGGCTGGGCGCCTGGGCCTGCACTGCTTTTTTTTTTGTTTCTTTTGTTCTTGTGTTAATTCAATAATACATTTCTTTTGAAATAAAACTCCAAATGGACTCAAACATTTAGGTTATGTTTTAACATGTTTGAATTAATTATATTTTCAACATATGATTAAATGATTAATAATAACTTAATGTTATTCTCCTTCTATAAAATTCATTAAATTATATAATGTCAAATAATTTCATTGACATAATATATCTTAAATTATTATTTCCCTAAGTTATATACTGACTTTAATACAAGGATAAATTTGTAAAAATCATTATGGTTTTGAACTTGGTATACTAGTTGATAACTGACATAGTTAAATTTGGGTTTCCAAAATATTTTCAGTACTCAAATAATTGAAGAAATTAAGGGTTATTATCAATGGATAGAAGATCGAAACAATATGGAAACAACTTGTTTATAGAATTTTTTATTATTTTAAGGTTTGCAATTAGGGAAATAGTTTCTTTGCATAATTATTTGTTTTGATGATTTATGTTTTTATAAAACAGAGGCATTTAGATTATCACTTCCAATAACACTTGAAAAATAAATAATGTTTCCTTTGTGTTTGAGTTTTATTTGGTTTTTGATGGCTTGCATTAGTAGAAAACAAAAAGTTTTAAATTTTTGTAATTTTTGAATGTCTCCAAAAATCAGGGAAGCTACAACCCGATAAAAACAAATTGGCTAAGACTATAAAGACGTTAATTGAGTCTGTAACCGACTATAAACTGTTGAATACAGACTCGGGGGCTACTCCCATCGGGAGCACTGACGTACGCCCGATAGAGAAAAATTACTTAAAGAAAAAAATCACCTTACCATTTGGAGTCGACAGTGGATCGGGCGAGTTACCCGAAGCTTCAAGTCTCATCGACGCTTCAGGATCGGCAAAATCCTTCGACTGAACACGTGCGAGGTTGGGAGAAACAGAGTCGGGTTCCACCATCGCCTTCGCCGGGCTCGAGGATCTTGCAGGAGGACTCAGAGCTCTTGCAGGCAGACTCGAAACCATGGCAGCTTCCTTATTTCCTTCCTTCGGCTTAGCGGACTAAGCCGAGGAAGCAAATTGGTCCCTGCTGAGCATCACACATCCAAGGAAATTTTGAGGAACAATAAAGAGGACTTCAGATAAGACGAGTATCCCAAGGTTTATCAAACTCAGGGGGGAAGAGGTCAAAGGTATCCCTCTCAAGCAACCCTGTAATTACGATACAAGAAGTCTCTTGTGTCCCCAACACACCTAATACAATTGTCAGTTGTATATATGCACTAGTTCGGAGAAGAGAGAGAGTGAAATACAAGTAATATGAATGGTTATAAGTGATAATAGCAATCTGACATAAAAATGTCAGCAAGCAAATATGTAGCAGAACTGATTGTAAAAGGTGTTTCAATGCTTAGAAACAAGACCTAGGGATCATAATTTCACTATTGAACACTCTCAAGAATAATAACATAATAAGATGCATAAATATCTCTCTTCACTACGCTACTCCAAACCAATCTCCGGTTGAATAACAAACACCAATCCATGCATAGGGTTGTAACAGCACTCCTCAAAACTGTATTCGCTCTCTAGGGCACCCCACGCTGTCACTATAAGTGACCCAAATTAGTACCAAGCAAACGCCACAATTTCATAGGGTCATCCAACACAAGATATAAATATCACGCTAAACCACACAATGCACACGCCCTCAGCCCCGGGTGATAACTACTCCCTCGTCATCATAGGAGTCAGCAACAACGATGAAGATGGCGATGGAGTCAATGGAAATGGCTCCAGGGGCACTTCCGCGTCCCGGCATCGGAACTTGTCGGCGGTGGCGGTGGGGCTACGGAACTTTTAGGGTTTATGCATCGGGGGCATATATAGGCGAAAGGGCGACGGCGGTGGGCGCCCGAGGGGCCCACACCACCCCTAGGCACGGCTAGGGTGCCACGCGTGCCCATGCATGGTGTGGGGGCTCCAGAGCCCCCCTCCGGGTATCCTTTGGACTTCCTTGACCCTCCAGGAATTCTAAGACTTCTGGCTTTTGAATCGTCCAATGCCGAGAATATTTCGAGATCAACTTTTCTGAAACTAAAAACAGCAGAAAGCAGGAACTGGCTTTGTGGCATCTTGTCAATAGGTTAGTCCTAGAAAATCAATAAAATGGCATAAAGTGTAAGGGAAACATGTCGCATATGGCATGAAAAAAACATGGACCATCAAAAATTATGGATATGTTTATGACGTATCAGTCGACGCTGCTGTCGCGGCACGCTTGATTTTTTCCACCATCGGCTATGCAGGTTTCCACAGAGTACAAAGAGTAGAAAGGGGGTGCCGAGGAAGAAGATGGGGAAAAGGCGAAGGGGAAAGGTAAATTTCCCCGCAGTCCCCATTTAATATTATGGCCAGGTCACTCCATGCCGTTGATCTTCGTCGAGGAAAGATACGTGGCGGTGATCCCGACCGCCACGCTCCTCGTGAAAGTGAAGCGCCGAGGGGCGGTTGCCTTGCACGATCTTCAAAGCATCCAACGCGTGATTAACTGCGCATTAGGTGGGAAAACCAGCACACGCAGGCTGGTTTCCGGTCAAAAAGCTGGCGTGGCGGGCCCACCACGTCTCATCCCACTATGTCACCTCCCATCGGGAGGAGAGAGCGTGCCATGACCTATAGAATAGCGAGTGCACATCCACTCTAGCAAAAATCGCGACTCCGCTGTATAGACACATCAAACATCATTCTCAAAGCCCGGGTCGTTTAGCCATTGAGGCATACTCGGATCTCGCTTTCTACAGGCGTGAAGGTAAGACCCAAAGATTTGTATTTTGGGCCTAGGAATCGCACCATGTTGCGTTCATGGTAATTTTCCGTGCCAACGGCATGATGAAAAATACCGGCGGACGCGCTAGATACCCCATTAAAGGTTAAGTTCGAATCGATAAGTCCTCCGAGGCCCGAGTCGCAACGATCTCCTATTCAGATTCGAGCCGGGGAACTCGAGCCTGTGTAGGCCAGAACTGTTTTTTCCCCAATCGCCTATTCGCAACTAATTGATCCCGATTCGTCGAGTGAACCAAGCGACTGAGCAGCATCCTTCTGCGAACAACAAATATACAACATACTTATCAGTTTGATACTCGAGTCTTTCCCACACAGGATTTACACATCCTTCAAGTAACTTAGGCTGCTCAGCCACAAAAATCCGAACAAGCTTTGAGTGCTTACCTAACTCTTTAGAGTCTAATAAACACTTGGAAGGTATTTACGTGGGTATACGTCCCGAGTCCCCCTAACAGGCCTATCCGGTCTAAGCTACACACAAAATCCTAGCTCAAGAAGCCACCCTGACCTTCCAGAGGGCCCAGCTACAACCCACCAGGAGGACTTTTGGATCAAGGACTGGAGGAACTACTGACTAGGGTTAGGGTTTGTAAAACCTACCAAGGTAAGGATTCAAGACCCAGATTCCTATATAAATGCTAGGAGAACCACCCAGGGGATCTATTCATCATTACCACCATAGGTGTTGCCTCTCTCGAGATCCAATCTCTTGATTAGGGCACCCTCCATTGTAATCACACATCAATACAATCCAGAAAAGCAGGAGTAAGGGTTTCACCTCCCCGAGGGCCCCAAACATGGGTATATCGTGCCCCTGTTAACCGTCGAATCTACCAGCGCCTACGAGTTTCCTATTCTCGAACTTGCATCATGCCATCTAGGGGATTTGTTGATATGGGTAATCGACACTTCTCGAGTCCCTTGGTTTCAATTTACTTTCAGTTGGTGCTTTAGGAAAGATGGGTTTCTCCATCTTCTTTTAACCTCATCTCGTGGTACTTTTGTCGAGCAAGACTCTAGAGGTCGCTTTCGTTGGGCATGTCAAAAATTAGTTGCATATGGTGGATCTCTTTGGTGCCGTTCCTGAAGCTAGTATTTGTAGGAAGAAGTATTGCTTGGTCATTATTGATGACTATTCCTACATGAGTTTATTTCTTCAAGTTGAAGAGTGAAACCCAACAAGCCGTTATTGACTTCCAATCAAGTTCAACGTAAACAAAATCTTCCCATATTGGCCATTAGAAGTGACGATGGATACGAGTTCAAGAACTACATACTAAATAACTTTCTTAGTGAAGAAGGATTTCATCATCAATATTCCGCTGCTTATACCCCTTGATGACCCACAAGTATAGGGGGTGTATCGTAGTACTTTCGATAAATAAGAGTGTCGAACCCAACGAGGAGCAGAAGGTGTTGACAAGCAGTTTCGATGAAGGAATAACTGTAAATACTGAAAGATAAATTTGTAGGGGTTTTTGATATTGCAGATAAATAAAGTGCGAGTAAATAAAATGCAGTAGTAATAATTGCAGCAAGTGTCACAATTTTTTCTTCAGCAAAGTACAAGCCAGTGGGTTTACTTATGATTAACAAACATTCTCGAGGACACACGGGAGTTCCTCCACTAAACTTCTAGGACACCCCCGATGTCCCACTTCTTCTGATTTTCTGAAATATGGCATCTCGGCTGTGCTTTTTCCATCAGATTCCTGGTCCCGGTGTTTATTCTCCAAAAAATATGAAACATGCAAAATAAGATAAAATAACATAAGGGATGCATCATAACATGAAATATATCAATGAATAATAGAAAATTATGATAGAAAATAGTGATGCAAAATGGACGTATCAACTCCCCCCAAGCTTAGACCTCGCTTGTCCCCAAGCGAAACTGAACTCAGTAAACATGACCACATGCTTATGGAGTGAAGATTCGAAAAATAAAATACGGACAAGAAGCATCACATTTATCTATGCACCAATCATCATAGACAGCAACTTCCTCTCATATAACCTAACTTGAAACGAGTAATGGGAGTCACAAACAAAGATGCAAAAGAGGGAATCAAATTGGTGATGGAAAACTTCATTCTTGGTCAGAGAACATTTAATGATATCATACTTATCTTAGGTGAAGTCTTTATAATAAGGCTAATCTTGTAGAGCTTAACATGTTTAGTTATAAAAATTCTTTTACAGTGATTCATAACTTTCAAAGTAATATTCATTCATATAATAAAGCATGTGCTAAACAAAGAAGGATATAAAGCATGATTGAATAAATCAACATATAGATGGTGAGATCACAACAACTCAAATACTTGCTGGAGACAGAGAGAAATGGGTTTACTGACTCAACATAAAAGTAAAAGATAGGCCCTTCGCAGAGGGAAGCATTGATCACTCATGTGCTAGAGCTTTTATTTTATTAAACAGAGGTATTGAAAACATTTTTAAGAGAAGTGTATGCTTATGTCAACGAATGGTAAACAGACAATACAGTACGTCACAAGCCAACTAGACTTCATAAGAGCGGCTCCCATATGAGGGACACAACTAGTGTAGAAGGTCATCCCGCATTCTCTTTTGTTTACACGATTATGCTTTGACTGGTAAATCAGGGGCAAAAATAGTGAAGAGAATTTGTGTATTAGTTTTGGGGCTGGGCACCCCGCTGCCAGCTCTTCTAGCATTTGGATAAGCGGGTGAAGCCACTAGTCTAGGTGTTTGAAGTCCAATCAACAAGTGAGATAAAGATTCTCTATTGACGTCCTCATGAGCCAAAACAGGAACACAAAACAGGAGTAATTTTGAAAGTTTTAAAGGTAACACATGATCAATTTACTTGGAGTGGCAGTTAAATACCACATGTAGGTAGGTATGGTGTACACGATGGCAAGGTTTTGGGGCTCAAGGTTTGGATGCACGAGAAGCATTCCCTCTCAGTACAGGGTTTTTGGCTAGCAAGGTTGGGTAGCAAGCATAAGAGTTGAGGGAAAACAAACTATTATCATATGATGAAACCAATCATGCAATCTTCATTGAAAGCCCAAGCGATCTTAACTTGTGAATAGTAAGTTTACGAGCTAATAGGAAAATTCCTCTTTCTTATACTAGCATCTCAAATTATTATTTCTGCTGACCCAAGCTAAGTTTGCCAAAACCAACTAGATTAACTTGATGATCTCTAGAGTGATACCAAATACTAATAACAAGCTCAACCATATGACAGAATTTGAAAACTAAAATGATATGTGCAGAAAGTAAATGATAAACTTATCATTAATATTTCAAACCGACAACTCACACCAACGGATACAACGATAACCAACTAAGGAGAGATACTTCCATACTACAAACCATCATATATGATAACCTCTATACTCATGATATAAAAGTAAAAAGATGAAAGATAGTGATGTGATACCGCGGCACTCCCCCCAAGCTTGGAACAAGCCGAGGGGATGCCAAACCCAATGACAAATCAATTCTTCGGTGGTGGTGGTGAGTCCTTCTCGATGAGCTAATCAATTTATTTATTTATATCTTTAATCGCGAACATAAGCATACGCATCACCTCCGTATTGCGATCAGTACAGTTTGCATTAATGTCGAACTGTGAATCCTAGCCACCAAGATTTTTCCCCCACTCTTCCTTAGGTTGAGAGCTTCCTTCATCCGCACGATTAGAACGATTGATATCCCACGTAGAGGGAAAATCCCTCTGGGGAACCTTTTTGTACTGATAATCATGAATTAATGAGTGGAAGTGGTTCTTGACACCCGCAGTAGGCGTTCTTGATGCTATGGAGTGATGTGGAACCTTCCCTCCAGTGCTCATCCGCGCGGGTTAGCAACCACTCTAATGCTTGTGACGGTGGCACGTGGATGCACTCGCGAGTTCTCTTCTACATCTCCTTTAGCTCCACTCTCGATCTCCTCCTCCCGCTCTAGGTCTTGGACATCATTTTCCTTCGTTCCCTTCCCCTTGTTGTCGTTGGCGGAGACCATGATGCTTCTAAAACCGAAAACAGATCCTGGCAGAAACAGAAACACGACGAGAAAATGATATATGGACCTCGGGGGATCCGGGGGATTATATAGCAAAAAGTTTCATAACGAAAGGAAAGTCTAGGTCAAAAACGAGTCGGAGAGGGGCTCCGAGGTGCCCACACCATAGGCTGGCGCGGCGAACGATGGGCCCGCGCCACCCCATGGTGTGGAGCCTATGGGCTCCGTCTCTGCCTCGTTTCCGGCTCATAATTTTTCATATTTTCCAAAAACAATAAAAATGAAGGTTGGAAGATCTTTCGCGAAAGTTTTCTAACCAAAACTGATACCTATTCGAAGGCTGGCTTTGCAGTTTCTGAAATATGCTTCTTAATAAATTCCTCCGGTATCATGGCTCGAATACAATCAACATTTTATTATAAGGATCTCCAGAAATATAATGCTTAAGTCTTTGGCCATTCACCACTTGTGAAGTGTTGTCTTCAAGGGGAACAATTATAATTGCCCCCGAATGATATGCCTCTTCGATAACAAAAGTTCCTTCCCATCTCGAGAGTAATTTTCCTGCAAAAAATCTGAGACGAGACCTATACAATAGCACTTTCTCACCAACATGAAATTCTCTTTTAATAATTCTCTTATCATGCCACCTTTTAACTTTCTATTTAAAGAGCTTAGCATTTTCATATGCTTTACTTCTCCATTCATCTAAAGAACTTAATTCAAGCAACCTTTTCTCACCAGCAAGTTTAAAATCTCTATTTAGATCTTTCACTGCCCAATAAGCTTTGTGTTCTAATTCTGAAGGCAAGTGCCAAGCTTTTCCATAAACCATATTATAAGGAGACATGCACATGGGATTTTTATAAGCAGTTCTATAAGCCCACAGAGCATCATTTAATTTCTTAGCCCAAGTTTTTCTATATTTGTTAACAGTCTTTTGCAAGATAGATTTGATTTCTCTATATGATAATTCTACTTTCCCACTAGTTTGAGGATGATAAGGTGAGGCAATTCTATGATTAACATCATATTTACCAAGGGTTTTTCTAAAACCACCATGAATAAAATGAGAACCCCCATCAGTCATAAGATGTCTAGGCACACCAAACCTAGGGAAAATAATGTATTTAAGTATTTTTAATGAGGTTTCACCATCAGCACTTTTAGTAGGTATAGCTTCTACCCATTTAGTAACATAATCAACAGCAACAAGAATATGAGTGTAGCCTTGTGAAGGAGGGAAATGACCCATAAAGTCAAAACCCCAACAATCAAACGGTTCAATAACAAGAGAATAATTCATAGGCATTTCATTACGTCTAGAAATATTTCCAACCTGTCGTGGGATAATCACGGCAGACGTTACCGGGGGTAACTTATCTTGGGGCAATTCGACTCTGGTGTTTGGGAGAGGGTTTAGCTCAAAGGAAATCATGTTATCAATCGATCTGGTAGCTCTGGCAATCAAGTCGCCGGGTCTCCGATCTAGGGTTACAAATATCAACTCTCGTATTACAGGGATCCTCGAATATATGGTCAATCTCCCTTTTCCTAACCCTAGGAGCCGGCTTATATCTTACCCGCCCCCCTGGCTTCCTATACAAGGCACACTCGGAATCCTACCCGGAAACCGCACACAACCCTAAGTTTCCTAATAGTAACCCCAAAGGCCGGGTTACAAGGCCTACGTCCTTCTTGGGCCTTCTAGAAACTCCTCTTCCTTGAGCCGGGTCTTGCGCGATTCCCTTTGGGCCGGGTTTCACCTTGGCGTTAGCCTACCGGGTTACCATCCCTCCATCAGTAGTCCCCAAAATAGCTTGGGCTTCTCGGGATCAACCATGAAGTGCACGCTATTCCCTGCAAAACAATAAACATACAAGTTCATAAAATACCGGGTTAAAGTGCTTTGATAATAGCTAGGCCTTGCTCTGTAGGCGGTCCATATAATAACCCGGTTTTTCCCGAGTCAAACATCATTTTCCTGGGTCAACACTCCGAGAAAACGTGATAAGACCCGGACTCGCACCGTTGCCAATTAGTCCGAATATCACGCTCGCAATCCACTTCAATCTCTTTCCGGATATCCCATAACGGGCACTTTGATACTTATCCCAAAATATCCAGGCCGAATAACCCTTTTCCAAAAATTTGGCACTTGCCGCCCAGACCTAGGGCATTTTTCCCCCGCTCCTATAAATAGGCACCCAGGGGTCACCCTTTAGATCTACTAGCCATTCCTCTTCTTATCCCTTCGTCTCCACTTCACTCTTGCGCTCGCGAACCCGAGCTCGAGCCCGCTCCAGCAGCTCCACGCCGTCGCCCGCACGGCCACCACCGGAATCGCACCGCTGCCGCCTGGTCGCCATCACCTGCGCCCGCGACGCCACCGTTTGTTCCCGTCGCAGCGCCCTTGAGAGCGCCACCAGAGATCCCACGAGGCTGCCGCCGTCGAGCTCTCCGCCGCCGCCGTGCATCCCATCTGGATTCAACCGGTGAGTTCTTTAATTTCTTGGATCTTAAATCTTGATTTCGCCCGGATAGATTGGATCTAGTTTTATCCTCTAGTTCGTAGCTATATCTCCTTAGCTCATCTCGTTTTCGTAATCTCACGCTTTCCACGACTCACACTTAGTTATATCCGCGTGCATGCCTTTCAATACACTTTCTCAATTTGCAATCGCGCACTTTTCCTCTATATGTTCTTGACTAGATCCAATCTGCCAGCTTTTTGCAAGTAATTTCCATTAAGTCGGATAACTGCAATTTCCGGGTCTCTCGTTATTCATACTCTGCATTTGCCTCTTTTTTAGATCCACACATATGGCACCTAAGGCCAGCGCTAAGCTGAAGGGAAAACACCCGGCCGGCAAGCAAAAGCTGAGTCAATCGATCTCCGCCAACTGAGCGAGATCGACTGTGACAAAGGCTAAGCTTGACGAGCTTACGGAGTCGGGTGTTCTGCCCACCCGGGAGGAGATCCACTGGAGAGTACCCGGCGAGGAGACTCGGCCTTCTCCGGGTCTTGACGAGGTGGTGGTCTTTGTCGAACACGTGATCCGGGGTTTCCGCCCCCCGGGTCACCCTTTCTTCCGTGAGCTCCTGGACCACTACAAGCTCCGGGTATTCGACATCGGCCCCAACTCCATGCTTAACATCACCCATTTCATAGTTTTATGTGAATCGTATATGTGCGTTCCTCCAAACTTAGCTCTGTTCCTCGAACTCTTCCAATATAAACCATGTCGAGAGAGCGGCGATGGGGCCCTCCTAGTCTGTGGAGGAGTTTCGATCCAGAGGCGGAAAAACTCCCTCATGCCGACTCTGAGCCTCCATACGCACGTCAAACACTGGCAAAAAACTTACTTCTACTGCCAAGATACTTCCTCACCTGGCGAGAAGCCATTGCCGGGTTTCACCGATGATATCCTCAACCTTTCCGATAATCTCAATTCCTTCGCTTCTGAAGCCGAGAGGCAATCTCTCCAGCCTCCCGTCCACAAACTAGATGTACCCTCGGCCCAAGGTCTTCTTGGGTTCAATCTAATTAAAACCTGGGTAAGTTGCCGGATTCAACCCAACAACATCCAGCCCAAACTCATGTGCAGTTATTCTAGGCATGTCACCATTTCTCTCCGTTACTCGGAGAAGAATTACACGGCTTCGAACTCAAACAAGATCGGCCGAGAAGATGGAGGTGATCCGGAACATAGCCGGCCTGGACCCCTTCACACGTGATAACCCGGCTCCAGCAGTAAGAACCGGTTATCACCCCTTTATCCGACTAATGTTTTCTTTCGCATAATTACTAATCTTTGTCACTGTATTTCTCTCTCGGGAAGACGATGCTTTCTGGAAGATAGTTACCCCTCCCCCTTCCGAGAACTCAGAAGAAGACGAGGAGCCGGTTGATTCCGATGAAGGTAAAATCCGAGTCTCACTCATTTCCTCTTTTGTTAACTTATCTAGGCCAACTTTTTCCTTTTTCCGACAATATACTTTGTTTGCCAGGGCTAGAGGATAAGGAGGACACTCAGTCGGACGAAAGCGAGGTTGAGCCGGAAGTGGAAGTTGGAGCAAAGAGGAAGACCTGGGGAGTTGTCTTCAAGGTGCCTTACTCCTCCATTGCCTCCAAACCATATTCGTACGCTAATATGTGCGAACTTAACCAACTCTTAACCAATTCATCGTACTTGAAGAAACCTGTCCTGATCAAACATAGGGTAACCCGGAACTCTCCGGGTGACGATCCTCTTCACCCGGGCATCCCCTCATCCCCCGCTCGTCGAGCCGGTATTCCTGATACTCATTCTTACCACTCTGCCCAAAGATATCCTTCTCCCAATCATACATTAGCCGGACAAATTAGGGTCTCAATTTCCGACTCTTTATCAGCTTCTTTGGGTCTAGCAACGATCTCCCGCCAGATTTCGTTGTGAACACCGGGTAAGTTACTTTTCTTGCTACTCGATACACTAGCTTTTTCCATATCTTTCATTCATCATATACTAACTGTTCCTTTCTCTTTCTCAGGGCCAAGGTCACAATCAGTGACCCGGAGGACATGGATGTGGATAACCCGGCTATGGAAGATCCGAAAGACGTTGTGAAGACCACGGCTGGCGGTGTAGAAGAAGAAGAAGAACACTTGCTCAAAGACCCGACCGAGCAGGAAGCCGAGTTTCCCATGCCAACGCACACACCCGGGGATGAGGACATCGAGATCCTGGGATCACGGAGGGGTGACCCCACTCCTAATACCCAGGCAACCCGGATAACCTCCCCCAAGCAGGAAAGGACCCCGCCTCAGAACCCCAGCTCCTCCAGGCCGAAACTCGGCGATCTTACTTATGAAGGAATGCTAGATGAGCTCTTCTCCCTGGAGACCAACGAAAGGGATATCCTTGAAGCCAAGGCCGCTGAGCACCAGGTAATCTTAATCAATGTTACTTGTGTATTCATCTAGTCCCCAAGTTCTAAGTTAACTATGCAAAGTTTACTCGGTACTTCCATAACTGTTTAATTTTTCATACCCGACTTTATCTTGAATCCGACTGACTTCTCCTTTTTCTTTTTTCACAGGCACAAGTGACCCGGTCTGAGGAGATGTTGGCAAAAACCAACCAGCTCCTCCAGGCCGAGATAAAGTTGCGTGAAGAGCTGGAAATTTAGGTGAAGAATCTTGACAAGGACGTGAAAAAGTATAAGAAAAGGTCCCAAACTGCTGAGGGTGCGCTGAAGAAAATTTCAGCCCAGATTGCCGATACTTACCGCTCTCTACTTGGTAAAAATTTCTAACTTACTGATTATAACCCGGATTTCTCATTTCGTAAGATTTATAACCCGGATCTCATTGCTTTAACTTTTCTGTTACTC
The DNA here is from genome assembly GCA_028641055.1 of Alopecurus myosuroides. NCBI lineage: Eukaryota > Viridiplantae > Streptophyta > Magnoliopsida > Poales > Poaceae > Alopecurus > Alopecurus myosuroides. The sequence continues at coordinate 155,443,351 of CM054059.1, forward strand.
TGAAGGTCCGGGCGAGGTGGCCCCAGATGAAGATGATGTTGAGAAGTTGAAGACACTGAAGGCCATAATCCGGCAATTCACTATCGGCACCAAGTGGACTTTGGTGGTTGTGAAGTGGCCGGGTGAGGGTTACTGTGGTGTGAACGATATGCTTGATGCATGTTCCACCATTCCCGCCTGGATCGACCACTGGAAGCATTCAGCGTGCCGGATTGGGGTAACCCGCGGGCTTGCGCTGGCCAAGGCCTATTTTCCTAGGCTTGAGCCGACAAAGCTCGTGGGCGGGTTTCCTGAGTTCAACAACGACGGCTCCAAATTCACTGGTAAGGATTACAAGACCATTCATGCTCAGGTGCGTCACTCGGCAAGCTTGATAGCCAACAAACTGGATGTAAGCAAGATCACTCCACCCTATGATGCTAATGACAAGCCGGTTCCATCGGATATCCCTAAGCCCTTTGACATGCTGGCCCGGTATAAGGAGGAAGCTGCCAAGAAGTAAGCTGAGGCCGATACTGTGCCTTCCTCCTCTACTCCGGTTGTTCCTCCTCCAGCTCGTGCCGATACTGCAGCTAACCCGGATATGGGAGCGGAGAAGACCACCGATGAGCATGCCACAGACCCGTCCACCAAGGACAACGTTGATGACTCGGCAATGGGCGCCGAGTAAAGTTTCATTATTTCTCACCTCAAACAATTATTCGGCCAATGGGCATTATGTAATATGCCTGATACAATTATTCTTTTAATAGTGCGCCTGTGCACTTTTTGATACAATTTCCTCGGTTTGTAATACATTTAAACTTTAATAGCGCTTGGTGGCCCTTCTGGCCCCTCACCTTGATATGTTATTTCCTAATCTTGAAGTTTGTTGCTGCTTTTTGATTTTCGCTATTTTTCCTTCTGTGAGACTCGGTTTCCGGGTCTCGGGATTTTTGACCAAGTGGACTTTATTTCGTAAGTCCCCAAGTCCCCAAGACTCGGATTTTTGGGTTTTTAAGCTTAATAGCTAAACAATTTATTGCTTTTCTCAAATTCCCAAGTCCCCAAGGCCCGAATTTCCGAGTCTAGGGATTTGTAGTTTTCAAAAAGCAAATTGTTTTTGCTAAGGCCCAAAACATAGAGTTACTCACGTAAGTTTGAAGTTATGCTTAATATATTGTGAGTTTCCGGCTGTTAACCTTGTACACTGCATAAACTTGTGGTTTGGATGACCCTTTTGATCCTTTTTGTTGTAAGCCGGCTTTCGAGTGGATATTCAATGCTGCCATAACTTTATAAAAACAGGGTCAGGCAAGTCCCATTGGGCATCATGACTGATTGTGATTACACGTTAGCAAAGCATGCCACATTATTGCGAGTCACATCAAGCTTAAACAAGAGAAATAAAGAAAATTTGCCTCTATTGTCCGGTTATAAGATTGTAACCGTACTTATTGCAAGTAATCGGCCCTTATAACTTAATGGCATCGTGGCCGGGTCTTTGAGTTTGTAACTGTGCTATTCAAGCAATCAGCCCCCAAGACCTAAATATGCAATCTAGGAAAAATATAAGACTAATGTACTGTGAGCAAATGAATAATACTTACCTGGTAAAGTAAAAAACAGAAAGTAAAAACAGAAAGTTAAAAACTTAACAGAAATAACCAAGAAAGAAACAATATCACAGTCTAACCATCTCTTTATTGATATGAGAAAAGTTAGGTCAGCAAGCCGCCTCATTAAAAACCCTCCAGTCCCCTTAGGTACCCTGGATAGGAAAAGAGTGCGTCTGAAACCTGGCGCCTGTTACATCGTGTAATTCAACTTGTAAACCTAGCATGTGCTAAGTGTAATAGGGACGTAGCTGAGCCACGTTCCATGGTCTTTCCCTCTCTTGCATAGATGAAGTGGTATGGGCGGTGTCGTTGACGGTATCCGACTCTTCCCTTGCATCTATCAAGTGATATGATCCGTTGTGCAAATTTCGGCTTATGATGAACGGTCCTTCCCATGGTGGAGATAATTTGTGCTTTCCCTCTTTTGACTGTACCAGGCGCAATACCAGGTCCCCTTCCTGGAAGACCCGGGTTTTGACTCGCCGACTATGGTATCTCCTCAGGTCCTGCTGATAGATGGCTGATCTCTCCAAGGCTTGTTCTCTGTGTTCTTCTAGCATATCCATGGCATCCTGCCGGGTCTTCTCATTCTCCACCTCAACGTAAGCCGACACTCGGGGCGAGTCATGAATAATGTCACTCGGCAATACTGCCTCTGCACCATAAACCATGAAAAACGGGGTCATCTGAGTAGATCTGTTAGGTGGTGTTAATTCCCCAAACCACTGATGGTAACTCCTCAACCCATGCTCCAACAGCTCTGATGCACGAGACTCGCAGCCGTGGTTTTAACCCACGATGTAACTCCTGATTTGCCCTCTACACCTGTCCATTGGCTTGTGGGTGGGCTACCGAGGCTATGTCAAGGCGGATGCCATTGTTTCCACATAATTTTTCCATCTCACCTAGGGACATGTGGGTTCCATTGTCCGTTATTATGCTGTGGGGATACCCAAACCGATAGATAATCCTTTTCAGGAACTTGACTGTTGTGACTGCTTCACAATTGGTGACTGGCCTAACTTCAACCCACTTAGTAAACTTATCAATAGCTACCAAAAGATGAGTATTTTTGCAAGGTGACATGTGAAAGGGGCCCACCATATCGATGCCCCAAACAGCAAACGGCCAGGTTAGCGGGATTGTTCGCAACTCCATAGCCGGCACATGTATTTGGCGAGCGTACCTTTGACATCCGTCGCACCTTGCCACTAAGCGCTCCGCGTCTGCTAAGGCCGTGAGCCAGAAGAAACCGTGTCGATATGCTTTGGCCACAAGGGATCTTGTGGAGGCATGATGCCCACAATCACCTTCATGGATCTCCTTCAAAATCTGTCGGCCTTCTTTTGGTGCTACACAGCGCAAAAAGACTCCTGCTGCACTTCTTTTATACAACTCCCCATTTATAATAGAATAGCCCTTTGGTCGTCTCAGAATTTGCCTTGCTAAAACTTCCTGTGGTGGTAACTCGCCCCGTGATAGGTAGGCCAAAAACGGCTCTGTCCACTCGGGAACAACACGTATTGTGGCCACGAGCTCCAAATCCGGGTCTTGGCTAGCCACCTCTTCCTCGGACTCGGTTTTAACATATGGCCGCCATAATTCGTCCAGGAAAACATTAGGTGGAACCGGCTCTCTGCGCGAGCCGAGTCTGGCGAGCACATCCGCTGCCTCGTTCTTTCGCCTGTCAATATGTTCCACCTCATACCCGGAAAAAGACCCGACGACCCTGTCCACCTCTCTGCGATACGCTGCCATTGTTGCATCTTTTCTATCCCAAGTTCCTGAGACCTGTTGTACCACAAGATCCGAATCTCCATAACATCGTATTCGCTTGATGTTCATCTCCTTTGCTACTCTCAGTCCATGTAATAATGCCTCATACTCGTCCACGTTGTTGGAACAATCAAAGTGAAACTGCAACACGTAGCTCAATTTGTCTCCTTTGGGTGATGTGAGCACCACCCCGGCTCCTGATCCCTCATACTTCTTAGAACCATCGAAGTGCATTACCCAAGACCCGGAACTTGGCATCATTGTGGGCATGCTTGTGTGAGTCCAATCATTGATAAAATCAGCTAAGGCCTGGGATTTGATTGCAGACCTGGGCTCGCAGTTGATGTGATAATCTCCCATCTCAATGGCCCACTTGGCTATTCTACCTGTCGCGTCTGAATTTCTGATAATATACGCCATTGGTATAGAGCTAACCACTGTTATGGGATGTTCCTGAAAATATGGTTTCAATTTCCGGCTGGCCATGAAGACCCTGAAAACTAACTTTTGCCAATGCGGGTAACGTTTCTTTGCTTCCGATAGTACTTCACTGGCATAATAAACCGGCCTCTGTACCGGGTGATCCTATCCATCCTCTTTGCGCTCAACAACAACCACTGCGCTAACCGCCCGGGGCCCGGCCGCAACGTATAACAACATGGGCTCTTTAGGACCCGGTGCTGCCAGAATCGACGCCTCAGATAATTGCTTTTTTAGATCTTCGAATGCCTCATCCACCTCTTGGTCCCAAACAAATTTGTCGGGTTTCCTCAAGAGCCGGTATAAAGGTATTGTCTTCTCTCCAAGCCTGGATATAAACCGGCTCAACGCTGCTACACATCCTGTAAGCTTTTGAACATGCTTCAGGCCTTCCGGCTTTTTCAAACTCTGAATAGCTTTGATCTTGTCCGGGTTTTCCTCAATTCCTCTCTCGGAGACAATGAAACCGAGTAATTTTCCTGCTGGAACTCCAAATACACACTTTGTGGGGTTAAGCTTCATCTGATATCTTCTCAAATTCCTGAACGTTTCCTTTAGGTCATCAATGAATGTTTCTGCCTTCCTTGTTTTAATCACCACATCATCAACATAAGCATGAACGTTGCGTCCAATCTGATCCTCAAAACACTTTTGAATGCAATGTTGGTACGTTGCCCCAGCGTTCTTCAGCCCAAAAGTCATGGTTTTGTAACAGAAAGTTCCAAAGGGGGTTATGAACAATGTTTTCTCCCAATCTTCCTTCTTGAGCTTGATCTGATGATACCCGGAATAAGCATCCAGGAAACACAATAGGTCACTCCCAGCCACTGCATCTATAATCTGATCTATCCTTGGAAGGGCAAGTGGATCCTTTGGGCAATGTTTGTTGAGACTCGTGTAATCTATGCACATCCTCCACTCGTTACTCTTTTTCATCACTAGAACCGGATTTGCCAACCAATCCGGGTGAAAAACTTCCATGATAAAACCTGCTGCAAGGAGCCGAGCTATCTCTGCTCCTATAGCCATTCTTCTTTCCTCATTCATTTTTCTCAGGCCCTGCTTCACGGGCCGAGACTTGGGATCAACATGCAAACTGTGCTCAGCTAACTCGGTCGGGATACCCGGCATATCGCTAGGCGTCCAAGCAAAAACGTCTTGATTTGTACGAAAGAACTCTACGAGTGCTTCTTCTTGCTTATTGTCTAGGTTAGATTCTATAGCAAATTGCTTGGAGGGATCACCTTCGACAAAAGCCACCATCTTGGTATCCTGTGCTGCTTTGAATTTTGCTCTCTCATCCTCCGTATTCGGCCTTTTCAATGTTGTTCTATCTTCCGGGTCTACTTGAGACCGGTAATACTTGAGCTCTTCCTTTCTGCAAGCCTGTTCTGTCATCGCCGCGTCTCCTTCGTCACACTCAGCTGCTATAACCCGGTTTCCATGTATAGTAATGGTTTGCTTGGGACACGGGATCTTTAGCTGTAGGTATACGTAACACGGCCTCGCCATGAACTTGGCGTAAGCCGGCCTTCCAAACAGCGCGTGATAAGGACTGCACAATTTTACCACCTCGAACGTGAGCCACTCCACTCGGAAATTATCCTTTGATTCTCCAAAATCAACCTCTAGTGTTATCTTTCCTTCAGGGCACGCCGAGTGACCCGGCACAATCCCATGAAAAACTGTAGAACTTTTCTGCAACTGAGACTCCTTGAGACCCATGCGTAAGAAAGTTTCCCAATATAAGATATTGATGCTACTTCCGCCATCCATCAGAACCTTTTTCAGCTCGTAACCATTGACCTGTGGCGCAACTACCAAAGCTAACACACCCGGATGTTCTATTGTTTCTGGGTGATCCCTTCTGCTCCATGTTACCTCTTAGTCCGACCATCTCAAGTATCTCGGAACAGCTGAAGAAACTGATTTTACTGCTCTTTTAAGTATCTTCCTATCTTTGTTGGAAGTCCCTGTATTATGAACGTGGTACTGCCCCAACTGCTTGGGGTTAGCTTGGAAACCTCCAGCACCTCCCTGATTATTACCCGGATTACCACCTCCTGCGTTGCCAGCTGGGGGTGGCCCGTTGCCCGGGTTTCCACCCGGACCCGGTCCTCCTCCCCGGCCTGTACCACGCATGGCCTTATTTATTTCCTCATTCTTCCATCTTTGTAGATCCACGCACTTCTCCAATGAATGATTAGCCGGCCTGCCGTTCCTGCTATGCCGTGGACACGGCATCCTGAAGGCCTCTAGATGATTAGCCGGCCTTGGTGGTCCTTGGTAATTTCCTCCATTAAAATTTCCTCCGTTGAAATTCCCCTCTGCTCTGGGTCTCGCAAACCCGGCTTCTGTATTGGCGACAAACTCGGAATTTCCCTCATATGGGCCTTATGCTGGTTATTTCCATTATTTCCTCCATTGTTACCCGGTGCAGTACCGTTGCCGGGTCTTCCACTGTTACTTGCGTTGGCTTTTGCTTTCTTATCATCAACATCCTCCTCTGTGGTATCTGTGGCGGCGTGCTTGTTGCACGCGTCCATCAACTCTCCCATCTTAACCTCTGAAGCGTGCTTACTAGATTTCATACGTGTCAGCTTTTGCACTAAGGGTATATACTTGCATGTTTTCGCCATAGCTTGTAATGCATCCTTTGGTTGGATATCCGTGGACGAGTGGAGAATTTCCATAACCCGGCGCACCCAACTGTGCGCCGACTCTCTCTTCTTCTGGACACATCGCTCTAGATCGTCGATCGTAAATAACTTCCTGCACGTTCCATGAAAGTGCTTGATGAAGGCAGTTTTCAGCTTACTCCACGAATTGATGGATCTTTCGGGTAGGTTATTGAACCATAACTTTGCTGCTCCTTCTGACATCATTAGGTACATAAATTTGGCTTGAAGATTCTCAGATGCGTTGCGAATTGACATGGCCATCTCATAACTGCTCAACCAGGTTTCCGGAACCATGGTCGGCTCATAATTAACCACTTTACCCGGTTCCTTGAACTTATCCGGGTAAGGCTCAGCCCTGATGGTATCCGACAAACACTTAGGCCCAGCAAGATTTGCCGGTACTGGCCTCACCCGGGAAATGTGTGATCCCGCGGCTGGTACGGCGTGGGGGTGCAGCCGCTACCAGCCCTCGTACTGCAGACCCGGCCGCTGCACGCCTGGCTCGAGAACTGTCCACAATAGCTTGCGCTGCTGATGCTGCGGGCGCTGCCGGACCAGGGGGAGGAGGCGGCATTTGCTGCTGCTCTGCCCTCCATCGCGCCGAACTCGTCTGAATATCGCCGGTATTCTCATTCTGCCGGCTGACATATGATGTTCCGTGCATTCCACTCCTATTATCTGGGTAATTGGCCTGCTGAGCCACTGCTGTGCGCAACAGGTCTATAGCCCGCCGGGTCTCCTCCGCATGGGGTGACTCTCTCACGGGGATGCGATCAAGTGCCAATGTTGCTGCATATACATTATCCATGGGGTTGTTGAAGTGACCTGGTGGAGTATGAAATCGTGATGGGGGTAGTGGTACTGTATTGCCAACAGCAATCCTTGTCTGCAACGTGGGTAACCCGTCTTGCACGTTTGCCGGCTGTCCTCCCAGGGTCGCAGGCTGATGTCCGGTTTCCTGATTCACAGCCGGAATTGGTTGATCCTGAGGTGTAATGAATAGTGCGGCCGGGTGTATAGTTCCGCCCGTTGCCGGTAATCTCGTTTGGTGTCTCTGATTGTACATCCTAGTCGACTGAGCCTAGAGCCGGTTCTCCAATTCTTCCAGCTCGCGGTGGCGCGCGGCTATCCCTTGCTTCTCAGCTTCCACATCTCTCCTCTGTTGATCCAATGCACGGCGAGCCACATCCAGATCTGCGGCACGTGCCGCCGCGTTTTCTGGGGTTATCACCGTTGCTAGCATCGTGGGATCTAAGATCAAGTTATTGTTGAACAGAGCCGGATTTCGCGGATTTGAAGGACCCGCTCCTGGTGTTCTGTTCGCCATAAACCCAAACATGTTTCTCCGCTGCTCGCTTTCTGCAGTACGGCTGGTGACTGAAGCCGACTCTCCATCAACACGGGCTATAACCGGGTTTCCATCAACCGGATTTTGCTGTTGGGCCAGCGCTCGCACCGCTCCGACCGCGGCCGTAGTCACATCCCCCTGATTGAGATTAGTTGCAGAGGCCGTGTAGACCGCGACCTGGCGCGCGATGCCTGGTGAAGATTCATATTCTTCCTCATCACAACTATCCTCCTCGTACCGGTCCTCCAGCAGGTGCAGGATAGACTCGGTATCATCTTCTCTCATGACCCGGCCACGCGGGGTCCATGCCGGCTCCTCCGGCTGTTCCCTCTTCGTGGTGAGCTCTTCTACCGGATCGACTGTCCCGACTGACTCTTCTCCGTCTGACTGAATGCAGGTCGCTTCTCCTGACACAGAACCATACTCAATATTATTAGGAATAGAACCGGACGTACGTACCATGCCGACGAAGACGTTGACCCGGCCGATTGTGACGATAGATCCGGTTTCTAGCAGATCCGACTCTGGTCCCCAGCCAAAGTCCTCCACCATCTTCTCTCCTTCAGGGTTTGTGTAGATCTCGCCAATGACGAGGTTCTTCATGCTTTTCCGAGCTTCTCCCGTGATGTAAACACCCTTGGACGTGAGCCCCACGGTGGGCGCCAACTGTCGTGGGATAATCACGGCAGATGTTACCGGGGGTAACTTATCTTGGGGCAATTCGACTCTGGTGTTTGGGAGAGGGTTTAGCTCAAAGGAAATCATGTTATTAATCTATCTGGTAGCTCTGGCAATCAAGTCGCCGGGTCTCCGGTCTAGGGTTACAAATATCAACTCTCGTATTACAGGGATCCTCGAATATCTGGTCAAGCTCCCTTTTCCTAACCCTAGGAGCCGGCTTATATCTTACCTGGCCCCCTGGCTTCCTATACAAGGCACACTCAGAATCCTACCCGTAAACCACACACAACCCTAAGTTTCCTAATAGTAACCCCAAAGTCCGGGTTACAAGGCCTACGTCCTTCTTGGGCCTTCTAGAAACTCCTCTTCCTTGAGCCGGGTCTTGCGCGATTCCCTTTGGGCCGGGTTTCACCTTGGTGTTAGCCTACCGGGTTACCATCCCTCCATCACAACCCTTTGACATTGATCACAAGATAAAATAAACTTTCTAGCATCTTTAAAGAGAGTAGGCCAATAGAAACCTGATTGTAGAACATTATGTGCAGTTCTATTTCCAGCGTGATGTCCTCCATAAGCACTACTATGACATTTTCTCAATATGTCTCGTTGTTCATTTTCAGGAACACAACTTCTCATAATACCATCAACACCTTCTTTATATAAGTGTGGGTCATCCCAAAAATAATGCCTCAAATCATAGAAGAATTTTCTTCTTTGTTGAGCTGTAAAAGGAGGCAAATACTTGGAAACGATAAAGTTAGCATAATCAGCATACCATGGACTCTCTTGAGAGCTCACTTTTATTGCAGCTAACTGTTCATTAAGAAAACTATCATTAACAGGAAGAGGATCATCAGGGATATTTTCTAATCTAGACAAATTATCAGCAACAATATTTTCAGCACCCTTCCTATCCACAATATATAAATCAAATTCTTGTAAAAGAAGCACCCATCTAATAAGCCTAGGCTTAGCATCTTTCTTTTCCACGAGGTACTTAATAGCAGCATGATCAGTATGAATAGTAACTTTAGAATCAACAATATACTGCCTAAATTTATCACAAACAAAAACTACAACTAGGAATTCTTTTTCAGTGGTAGCATAATTCTTTTGAGCGGGACCAATAGTTTTACTAGCATAGTGAATGACATTTAACTTCTTATCTATCCGATGTCCAAGAACAACACCTATAGCATAATCACTAGCATCACACATAATTTCAAACAGTAAATTCCAATCAGATGGTTGAACAATAGGGGCATATATTAAAGCCTTCTTTAAAATTTCAAAAGCTTCTCTACAATCTTCATAAAAAACGAAAGGTACATTTTTGAAGAAGTTTAGTAAGAGGCTTTGATATTTTAGAGAAATCTTTAATAAACCTTCTATAGAAACCCGCATGACCAAGAATACTACGAATACCTTTGACATCCCTGGGACATGGCATTTTCTCAATCGCTTCAACTTTAACTCTATCAACTTCAATACCTCTTTCAGAAATTTTATGTCCAAGAACAATCCCTTTATTAATCATAAAATGGCATTTCTCCCAGTTAAGAACAATATTAGTCTCCTCACATCTCTGCAAAACTTTATCAAGATTCTGCAAACAATTATCAAAAGAAGTTCCATAGACGGAGAAATCATCCATGAAGACTTCCACAATTTCTTCACAAAAACCATGAAAGATAGCAGACATGCATATTTGAAAAGTAGCAGGAGCATTACATAAACCAAAAGGCATAGGTTCCATAGGGACAAGTGAAATTTGTTTTCTCTTGATCAAGCTTTTTAACAGCAATTTGAGAGAACCCATAATAACCATCAAAAAAGCATAAATGATTTTTCTTAGACAACCTTTCTAACATTTGATCAATAAAAGGCAAAGGATAATGATCTTTCTTAGTGACTTTGTTAACCTTCCTAAAATCAATGCACATCCTATAACCAACCACTACTCTTTGAGGAATAAGTTCATTATTTTCATTTGGCACAACAGTCATCCCTCCTTTCTTAGGGACACAATGCACAGGACTAACCCATCTACTATCAGCAATAGGATAAATAATGCTAGCATCAAGGAGTTTCAATACCTCATTTCTTACCACATCCTTCATCTTAGGATTTAAACGACGTTGAAGTTCAACAACTGGCTTTGCATGTGGTTTAATATTAATAGCATGCTGACATATAGTAGTAGAAATCCCCTTCAAATCATTAAGAGTATAACCAATAGCACCTCTGTGTTTCTTCAATATTCCCAATAATCTATCCTCTTCTTGATCATAAAGTTGAGAACTAATAATAACAGGATATAATTTCTTATCATCAATATGAGCATATTTAAGATCATCAGGTAAAGGCTTTAAATCAAACACAGGATCCTCCTTGGGTGGTAATGTGGTACCCAAGTCTTCCACAGGTAAATTATGTTTTAGCATTGCTAGCTGATGTAGGAAAATCTCATCAATTTCATTCCTTTCTTCCATAAAGACATCACTTTCGTGGTCTTCCATGTATTGCTGCAAAGAATTGTTAGGAGCAAGAGCAATAGCAGCCAATTGTTCAATTCTATAATTTTCTTTAGGAAATTCAGCTTCATAAGGTGTTTCAAATTTGGAGAAATTAAATTCATATGACTCTCCATCAAATATTGTAAGGATTTTCTAATTTTTACAATCTATAACATCACCAGAAGTATTTAAGAAAGGTCTACCGAATATAATAGGACAAGTATCACTAGCAGAATTTCCTAGTACTAGAAAATCAGCAGGATATTTAGTTTTACAACATAAGACCTCCACATCTCTAACAATACCAATCGGATAAATAGTTTCCCTATTAGCAAGTTGAATAATCACATCAATGTCTTCAAGTTCACAAGAACCAATTTCTTGCATGATTTCTTTATAAAGCTCATATGGAATAGCACTAGAACTAGCACCAATATCACATAAACCATAATATCAATGATCACCTATCCTAACAGATGGCACAGGAACACTAGGTTTCCTAGATTTACTAGGATGAGATACAATATCAGAAGCATCTTCACAAAATATAATGTGTCCCTCTTCTACATTTTTAGAAACAGGGTCCTTTACTATTGCTACTGTAGGTTCTACAGTTATTTGTTCCTCAGGTTCTACATGTTGCTTTGCAGTTTTATTAACCACACTAGCTAACATAGAATGTTCTTTTACCTTATCAGGGAAAGGCATTTTCTCAATATAAGGTTCAAGCACAACAGAATCAATAGTATGAACTTCTATATCTCTAGCAGGAACACAATTAATAGTATCTTTATAAGGTGCATGGTACTTATCCCATTCCTCTTTAGGAATATCAATGTAAGAAGCAAAATCCTTATATAAGTTTTCAGCAACTTGAGAATCAAGACCATAAACAACACTAACATTATGAAAATCCTCGGATGACATAAAGTTTTAATGTTTCATAGTCATAATTTATACCTGACTTTCTACCTTTGTCATTCTCCCATCCTTCAGTGTTTTCTTGAATACGGTCAAGAAGATCCCATTTAGCTTCATCCTTCATACGTGTAAATGATCCAAAACAAGAAGCATCCAATAAATCCTTGTCATGAAGAGGAAGCCTTGCATATAAATTATTAAGACCAATATTACTGGGGAGCTCATGAATGGGGCATTTGAGCATTAGTAACTTCAATCTCCCCTATACTTAGGCAATACTCTGACCGTCATGAGGCCAAAAATTATATATATAATTCCGATCTCTATGTATTTCACTTGGAGGATAGAATTTAGAATAAAAGAGAGGTACAATTTCCTCCCATCCAATAGTCTGGCTATTTTTCAACAGTTTGAACCATTCAGCGGCTCGTCCTGTCAATTATATAGAGAATAATTTCCTCTTCACTTGGCTCATCGTAATACATGCACACTTGAACAACTCGCACAATTCATGTAAAAAGAGAAAATTATCACCAGGATGGACAGTTCCATCACCTGAATAGAAGTTATCCCTAACATATTTAGCAATCTTTATACGTATTTTATAAGGATCTAGATCATTAGGCGGTGGGTCACTTACTACCCTAGCAGTGGTAGCAGTGCCCGCAAATATGGACTCAAAAGGAGATCCAAACATAGTGTAATAAAGCAGTAGACAGTAATAAAAACAGTACTTACAGTAGAAGCTTCCTTTATCAATTCCACTTCCGAATAGCGCTTCACTCCCCGGCAACGGCGCCAGAAAATAGTCTTGATGACCCACAAGTATAAGGGGTGTATCGTAGTACTTTCGATAATTAAGAGTGTTGAACCCAACGAGGAGCAGAAGGTGTTTACAAGCATTTTTGATGAAGGAATAACTATAAATACTGGAAAATAGATTTGTAGGGTTTTTTGATATTGCAGATAAATAAAGTGTGAGTGAATAAAATGCAGTAGTAATAATTTCAGCAAGTGTCCCAATCCTTTCTTCGGCAAAGGAAAAGCCGGTGGGTTTACTTATGATTAACAAACGTTCTCGAGGACACACAGGAGGTTTCTGTCAGGTGCTTTTGTTCCATGCAGCTAAATAATTTTGGTGTTTTCATAAGTGTTGTGTGGGTGAATGATACGTGCATTTAATATCATCATTTATACCCTCCATATAGGCATTATTGGGATGTTTTATCAATGTTATGTCATTGTTTTGCATGTTTTAGATGATTTTATGGGACTTTCCTACAAAGTCCCTATTTTTGGTATTTAATTTCTGGGTGTCAGAAAACACCTGTTTTCATGTTTTTGATGTTTCAGGAGCTACAGGTATCCAAATTGCGAAAGGAAAGAAACCATGTCAGTTTTTCTTCGGGAGAAAGGCCGTGGGCACAAGACACAAAGGAGGAGGATCAGGAGGCCCAAAAGGGGGTAGCCCACGCGGCCAGATTCCCTGGCCGCGTGTGGGGCCCCCAAATGGGCCCACAACACCTCCTCCCCGAGGTATTTTTGCTGACGACTCTGTCTTCCCCAAAAACGAACACCCTAATTTTCCCGAGACAAGACGGAGCTGCCAGGGCGGTGAAACTCTTGAAACTCTCCGCGGGGGAGACAGATCCAGCTGCGCCGGAGCTCCGGAGAAGGGGGAAATCATCCCCATCTTCATCCCCATCTCCTCCTTGGCGTGGGAGGAGGCATCTCCATCACCATCCTCACCAGCACCTGCATCTCCACCATCACCATCACCGTGATCCACTCCGTTCCCCTCATAGTTTGACCATTGCTACACCCTAGATACGTGTTATTGTACTCCGTTGCATGTTTGGGATTGAGTACTTGTCATTATTTGGTGGTGGATCCATTGTTTCGGATTGTGTTGTACCACATATGTCACCATACATGATCATGTTTGCACGTTGTGAGTAGTTCTCGCATGTTCCTGAGGGCATAGGATGAATTGGCACTGATTTGTTACATAAAATGAGTTGTTATTTCGTCTAGTATTTATCTTTTATGTGATTCTATGATGGTGTTGTACGAACGTCGACTGTACAACAATTCACCTACATGGGCTCATAGGAGAACACCGTAGTGTAGTGACGTGATGATGTCTTTAGGTGACAGGAACTTGAGACAGAGTCGTTGAATTGCATTATGAGGGTACTTGTATCGGGGACCTTACAGCATAAGGCTATGGTGGGACATCATGTCTTAATAATTCTCGTGCTGTCATTTAATTGGTCACGTGATCCATCATAAGGGGCGATAGTTTATTTATTTAGCTATTCCTATTTGTGGCTCCGTCCGAAGAAGATTAAAACTAGACAAGATATACAAACATGTTATGCAATGAATCACTATGCCAGCTAAATCCGTGCAGCCCTCGGGAACGTTTTCCACATATAAGACACAAACGCACACTTGAGCTTGTCCTCTTGCGCATTAGAGGATTGGGCTTTGTCTCTCATTGAGACCCACTACTTGCTGCAATTTACTTTCCGCATTTTACTTTACTTGCACTACACAATTAAAACACAAAAACACCTGTTGCTTTTATTATTCCTTTGCTATTCTACTTACCAGTTCCTTCTGCTCCTCGTGGGTTCGACAACCTTTCTAATTCAAAAAGTACTACAATTGATCTCCTGCACTTGGGAGCCATCAAGACATTTTTCTTGCGCCGTTGCCGGGGAGCGTAGCGCTATTGATAAGAAGTTTGGTAAGAAAACTTGAAAGCTGAATTTTACTTGCTGTTGCATCCTGTTATTATTATGGCTTTTATGAGAGATGCTTCGCTAAAACTTGCTTTATATGAGAGTGCTTATGCTATTAAACCTAAAGTTGTTGAAAAAGCACCTCATGATGATGGTTATATTATTCCCCTTGAATTTGTTAAAGCTGTTAGGAATGAGTATTTTGCAGGGGATGGAACAAAGGCTGCAAGTGATCACATACGGGCTATTGAGGATATATGTGGGCTAATTAGGCTCAAGGCTATTTCTGAGGAGGAGGTAAAATGCAAGTTATTGTACCAGTCCTTAACTGGTGATGCTCGAAAATGGTATATGTCCCTGGATGAAGAAATTACACATAATTGGGATACTTTTATGAAGGTTTTCTTTCTTAAATATTTTACTCCTAAAGAGGCTTATGAGAACCGTTGCTTTATATTTAATTTTTTCCACACCTTGGAGAGAGTATTACTCAAGCTTGGGTGTAACACCCGGGGGATTTCCCCCCAAAGTAGAATTGGTTGTTTTCCTTTTTGCTTTGCATCACATGCATTATATGCATTGCACCTTGTTTTCAAAACAACTTAAAAACTTCAAAACAATTTAAACTTTCAAACATGTCCCAAATGGTTTCAAATAAAATTGCAAACAAATCATTTTGGGAATTGGGAATAATTACAAATGGTTGGTTTTCAAATTGGTATTAAATGAAACCCTATTTGAAATTCAAATGAGAAATTCAAATCAATTTGGAAATTTGAATTTTTGAAAATAAAGTTAACTTACTTTGGGCTTGCTGCCTTGTAGTTCAATAAGAAATTATTTTAGAATTAAAAACCCCTAAAACCTATTCCTTTTTCTCTCTCTTTCCTACACAAATGTGTAAACAGAAAAAAAAATAATAAAAACAAAAAGCTGAGAGGGGGAGGCAGGCCAGCCCAAGTGGGCTGAGCCCACCTACCACCCCAACCAGCCCGCTCGGCCCTTCTTCCTCCTCCGTACGACATGTCGACATCGCTGATGACGGCGACAGCCACCGCACGCACCCCACCTCCACCTGCTCCCTCTCCTCTCCCTTTTTCTACCCCGAGCACGCGCCCAAACCCTAGCCTCTACCTCTCCTCCTTCCAGCCGCCGCCGCCACCTCTTTCTCCCTCTCCTCGCCGCTGCTCTGAACCTGCCAGCAGCCGAGCACGGCCGCGAGTTCCAGGCCATGGCGCCGCCGTTTTAACCCTCGTCGGAGCCCAGCAACGGCGGGAATCGAAACAAGGCACCTCCAGCTTCGCCCTCGCCGAATCTCAGCACCACGGCAGCCCCAGGTCGTCGTCGGCGAGCCCGTCTTTCTCCCTCTTCCTCCTGCTTCTTCTGAATTTTTTCTCTGAACCCCGCAGCGCCGTCGAGCCCCTGTCCCTCCTCGCGCCAGCACGACGACGGGACCGTGACCAGGATGTCTCCCTCGACCTTTTCGCTGAAGAGATCGAGGCCGGGGAACGCCGAGGCGCCGCGCTCGCTTCCGAGATCGCCGTCGACCACCGCAGCCGCCACCTCGCCGTCATCGCCGTTTTGCCGTGGCTGTCAGGCCACCCCCGAGCCCCTCCAGCAACCTCAAGCCCCCGGTATGACCCTGCAGCCTCTTAGCCCTCCCCCTATCTGCTCTGGACGCCGCCGTCGCGCTGCAGCCGACAATCCCCGTCGCTGTCAGGCAAGTTCAGTTAACTGAACTTGCAGTTTCATTTAACAGCCGAGATGCACCTCAAAACCCCCTGCGTCCTGGTTCTATCACGATCCGAGCAACAACCTAGTGGACAGAGGCACACGCGCGCACGCCCGCGGTCGCGGGATCGAATCCCCCCCCCCCCCCCCCCCCCCCCGCGCGCGCGCGGAATAAAACCATCTTTTTATTTTTCAGATCCAGATCCAAGTTCCTTTCGCACGTAGGTCCCTGTGATCTCACAGATTAGTCCTTGTCCATCACAAACAAGCCCTTAGCTATTTTATTTAATCACAGATTAATACCCCAACTTTAAAATTGCATAACTAATTCATTATAACCCCAAATTTAATAATTTAAATATGTTTTCCATACCAAATGAAATTCTCTACCTAAATATAAACTTTGTTTAATGTTTTGAATATTTTAAATTGGTGAAATATTTGAATCCTTGTTTAATTCATTTAATATTGCAAAATTCATAACTTGGGCATAAAAATTCCAAATTCAACAAACTAAATATGTTTTCCATCCCATTTTTCATGAACTTTGCAAATATAAACTTGGTGTTCTGTTTTAAATAAATTAAATTGCTGAAAACAACTGTTTCTTAATTAATGCATTTAAAATTATCAAATTAATAACTTGCTCATTTTAAATCCATTTTCAACAAATGAAATATGTATTCCATCTAAAATTTTGTGTTCTTTCCAAATATAAATTTGGTTATCTGTTTTGAACATTTAAAATTGGTGAAAACAACAAATGTTTGTTTAAATCATTTAAAATGCCAAATTTCATAACTTAATAAATAAAAATCCAAACTTGGTAAACAACATATCAAATTGAAGCTATTGTTGTTTTCTTATTGTTTTCATCATCCAGGCATCATTCTAATCATCTTTCACATGATGGTTATTTGTAGATCATTTAATTCAACATTAATTCATGGGATTTTCCATATGCAATCCAAATTGCATATGGGCCCATTTAAATATGTTTACCATGTCAATTGGTTTACTTTGATGCATCAATTAATTGTCATGCATATAAAATAGGATGATGCTGGATCTTTTGCCGTAGTAGTAATTGTTGCATCCGGTGTTTGTTCTAATACGTTGCTTCTTCGCGGATAGGACGTTGAGATGATGTGAGCATCGACAAGTTCTTCGGATGTACCTCTACTTGCTGGATTCCAGGCAAGTATACTCACTTGCTACATATGGCTGCCTTTCATCACCTGTTACCGATTCTTTCCGTTGTCTTTATGCTAGCCTATTTTCGATGCTTGTGTCTCGATCCTATCATATGTTTTACCTTGCAGCCATGATATAGCCTTCCTTCCACTCCCTATTAACTGTTGTTTGTTTACCTTGTTGGCCCTCGTGTCGTAGTTGCATGCTTAGTGTTGTTTGCGCTCGAGTCTTGTTGTCCTTTTCCATATCACCTGTTTAGTTTGATAGTTGGGTTTCAATTCAATCAACAACATGTTAATGCTTGGGGTAATAATAATTTGATGATAAGGCACCGGCAGGAGGCCCGGCGTGGTTTTGAGGCCTGCTAGTGTCGAACTTGTTTAGGAAAAGGGTCTTGTCTACTGATCCATGATGAGCGCACTAACCGCATGTGGGAAGCGAGTATGGGCGCCCCCCTCCCCCGCAATTCTGATTCGATTCGCATCTCGTCCAAATCGCCTCATTTAGTTCGGGTTTTCCATTTGCCGCATGCATATGCAGGTGCGAACCCTTGGCGCCAGGGTGGTAACTTTTGTAGTCGGCATTCAGGGAGACACGGTCTTAGAGTGCTATGAGGGTCCCCTTTTCTTCGTGGGGCTTGATTAGTCGTGCGCTCAACTGCACGGGGTTCTTTGGGCTTGATGCGAAGAAGAGTTGGGTTGTGTTGAGTGGCCTGCTTGGTGGGTTTGCTCCCCGCCTGGCGGGTTATTCTTACGTGTACGGCCAAATTGGTGCATCCCTGCAGGGTTAAATCTTCTCGAGAAGCCGTGTTGTCCGCGGTTATGGATGACTTGGTGAAAGTGCTCGCTAACAAGTACTCAGACAACTTACACCTAATGATAATAACTTGACTAGTAATATAGTATTACCTTCACCATATAAATGAATGTCACCTTAATCAACAGTGTGAGTTTCCTTGGGTTGCTTCCTTAGTAGGGGGTTAACACTAGATGGGTATTGTTTGGTGAGTAGTTATAGTTGGTTTTGTCACGCTATCTTACCCCTTCTTTTAGCCGGATGTTGTAGCGCGTCTCTGTAGTTAGTTAGTGCAGCCCGCTGCCGCTTCTTTGCAATAATCCCTTCCTTCCGTTGTACCCAAAGTATTTGTATCTGGTGATGATTGGTTACGCTAGTATCTTGTGA
Source organism: Alopecurus myosuroides (assembly GCA_028641055.1). Classification (NCBI taxonomy): domain Eukaryota; kingdom Viridiplantae; phylum Streptophyta; class Magnoliopsida; order Poales; family Poaceae; genus Alopecurus; species Alopecurus myosuroides. The sequence goes on from CM054059.1 coordinate 155,462,206, forward strand.
GTATGGGTTATCAACTTGCCAGTACTTAACCGTACTGACCCACGAATCCTTTTTCGTGGCTGCATATTCCACATTGCAGTCAACAGGTTTGAAGTCTGACGACGTTAGCTTGGGAATCCCTCCGGCTTGGCCTGGGCAGGGATTGGACGCCATCGGTTATCTTCAGGACTCTTAGTCCAATTTGTATCTTGTCCGTAGTCGGACGCTATGTTGTTTCTTCCGCTGTTATTTGGATCTTTGTATTGTATCAGTTGTATCCTTGACTCGTTTGAGTCGTCTTGTATATATCTTTTCTGTTGTTGTTGCGGGATATTCGTGAACTGTTGTAATGTTATCACAAGTGGCAACCTGGAATCGGTTATTATGTGGATTTTGGCGGAAATGCTGAAATCTGCATAGTGCCCGATCTCGGGGCGTCACATTGGGGGAGGCTTAAGGACCTCCTTCATAAGAATCCTTGTCATGATCTCACAAATAAACTTATATTGATAAAATTTTATGTGAGACTACCTGATAGGCTAAAGCAATATTTGGATGGTTCATCTGGTGGAAGCTTTACAAATAATACTGCAGAAGAAGCTTGGAATTTATTGGAAATTATTTCGAAGAACTCGGAATATTGGGACCTAGACAAAGGTAATGAAGCTTATTTTGATTATGGATATTCATGTGTAGAAAGTTTCTCTAGTTCTATTTTGTTCAAGAATGTTATTAAAGATTTTGGTCTTGATCCATATGTTGCAATTGAAATATCTAAGAAATTTGCTGAGCAAATTCGAATTCTTACAAGTGACTTTGATTATTATGTTGAACCTGTCAAATCTTCTATTGTTGTCCCTAAATTTATTAAAGAAACACCAGTGTCATCTGTAGTAATAGAAGAATATATTGAACCACCTCCCTATCCTGAAAAAGTTAAATAGAATTTGCTTATTGCTGTTGCTGACAAAAGTAGAAAGAGATGTTCTCAACCTAAAGAACAGGTGGAAGTCAAGAACCAAGTCTCTATTATTAAGCAATTAAATGAAGAAGATCATGTTGATGTTTATTTATGTGAAGATGCTACCAAAGTTATTAAAGGGAATTCATCCAAAGTTGGTAAGCCAATTATATCATGCTCTATTGGTACTTCTTGTTATCATGGTTTATGTGATATTGGAGCAAGCATTAGTGTGATTACATATTCTCTCTATCAAGAAATTAAGCCTGATATTGATCCTATCACCATGGAAGAAACAGGTATGACCATTCAACTTGCTAATAAAGATTATATTAGTCCCTTTGGACTTGTTAGAGATGTTGAAGTATTGGTAGGGAAAATAAAATATCCTACTGATTTTATTGTGCTTGGTTGTCCACAAGATTCTTTCTGTCCTATTATATTTGGTAGACCTTTCTTACATACTGTTGGTGCTGAAATTGATTTGCCAAGAGAAAGGGTGTTTATTGAATGTGCTGGAGAGAAACTTGAATTTAATTTTTCTAAATTTGCTGATAAACCTGCTAAGAAACAACCAAAATCTAAAGATATAATTGAAACTCTTGCTCATATAGCTGTAGCTTCATCAGACGTGGTGGAACGTTATATGCTTAATCAGGAAGAGCCATTTAATGATGCAGAAAAAGAAGCTTTAGAACAAATATTATGGCAGCAACCTCCACAATTACAATTGCATATCCCACCTGATAATCTAGGATTACTCCCACCTCCTAAAGGAGATCCTAGTTTTGAATTACAGCCTTTTCCTGAAAATCTGAAATATGCATACTTGGATAAGAAAAATATATATCCTGTTATTATTAGTGCTAACCTTTCAGCTGAGGAAGAAGAGAAATTACTTGATGTGCTTAAAGCTCACTATAAGGCTAATTGTTATTATCTTGATGATCTTAAGGGCATAAGTCCAGCTCTCTGTATGCAAAAAATTAATTTGGAAGAAGATGCTAAACCTGTTGTTGATTTCCAACGCCGTCTACATCCAAAAATGAAGGAAGTGGTAAGAAAGGAGGTAATTCGACTCATAGAGGCTGGTATTATTTATCCTATAACTGATAGTAAATGGGTTAGTCCTGTTCATTGTGTTCCTAAGAAAGGTGGAATTACTGTGGTTCCTAATAAAGATGATGAACTTGTTGCTCAACGTACTGTTGTTGGTTATAGAATGTGCATTGATTATAGAAAATTAAATAAAGCAACTCGTAAGGACCATTATCCATTGCCCTTTATTGATAAAATGCTAGAGATATTATCTAAACATTCTCACTTTTGTTATTTAGATGGGTATTCAGGCTTCGCTCGAATTCCAGTTCATAGTGATGATCAGGAAAAGACCACTTTTACTTGCCCATATGGTACATTTGCTTATAGGACAATGCCTTTTGGTTTATGTAATGCGCCAGCTACTTTTCAGAGATGCATGAATGCTATATTTGCTGATTATATTGAAAAGATAGTGGAAGTCTTTATGGATGATTTGTCGGTGTATGGTACTTCTTTCGATAATTGCTTGTTCAACCTTAACAAAGTTTTGCAGCGTTGTGAAGACCAACACCTTGTTCTTAATTGTGAGAAGTGTCACTTTATGGTAACAGAGGGAATTGTTCTTGGGCATCGTATTTCTGGAAGAGGAATAGAAGTTGACTCAGCAAAAATTGAAGCTATTGAGAAATTACCATATCCAAGAGACATCAAAGGTATAAGAAGTTTTCTCGGTCATGCAGGTTTTTATCGTAGGTTCATTAAAGATTTCTCTAAAATATCAAAGCCTCTAACCAATCTTTTGCAAAAGGATGTTCCGTTTTCTTTTAATGATGATTGCATAGAATCCTTTAATGTTTTAAAGAAAGCCTTAATAACTGCACCTATTATTCAACCTCCTGATTGGAACTTGCCCTTTGAAATTATGTGTGATGCTAGTGATTATGCAGTTGGAGCTGTTTTAGGCCAAAGGGTTGATAAGAAATTGAATGTTATTTACTATGCTAGTAAAACACTAGATGGTGCTCAAAGAAATTATGCTACAACTGAAAAAGAATTTTTAGCGGTAATATTTGCATGTGATAAATTTAGATCTTACATAATTGATTCAAAAGTCATTGTGCACTCTGATCATTCTGCTATTAAATATTTGATGAATAAGAAAGATGCTAAGCCTAGGCTAATAAGATGGGTACTTTTGTTGCAAGAATTTTATTTACACATAGTAGATAGGAAAGGAGAAGATAATCCCGTAGCTGATCATCTTTCTAGAATGGAAAATATACCCGATGATCCTATTCCTATTAATGATAGTTCTGCTAATGAACAACTTGCCCTTGTTAGTGTTTCTAGTGCTAAAGTTTCATCTTCTTGGTTTGCTAATTATGCAAATTTTATTGTTGGGAAAGTTATGCCACCACAATTTACTTACCAGCAAAGAAAGAAATCCGTTTATGACTTTAGACATTATTTTTGGGATGATCCATTCTTGTATAAGAAAAGTGTTGATGGCATTATTAGACGTTATGTACCTGAGCATGAACATCATGCTATTATAAGAGATTGTCATGACAGTCCCTATGGAGGACATCATGCAGGAGATCGTACTGCAGCAAAGGTATTACAATGTGGTTTTTATTGGCCTACTCTATTCAAGGATTGTGCTGAATATATTAAAACTTGTGATAAATGTCAAAGAGTAGGAAACATTGGTAGAAGGAATGAAATGCCTATGAACTATACATTACCACTTGAACCATTTGATGTGTGGGGTTTTGACTTTATGGGACCATTTCCTGCATCTAGTACAAAACATACTCACATTTTGGTTGTTGTTGATTATGTTACAAAATGGGTAGAAGCAATTCCTACTAAGAGTGCAGACCATGCCACAACCATGCAAATGCTTAAAGAAATTATTTTCCCTAGATTTGGTGTTCCCAGATTTTTAATTACTGATGGTGGATCTCATTTTATGCATGGTGTTCTTAGAAAAACATTGGCAAAATATAATGTTAATCATAGAATTGCATCACCCTATCATCCTCAAACTAGTGGACAAGTTGAATTAAGTAATAGGGAAATTAAACTTATTTTAGAGAAAACAGTAAACAGAGCTAGATCTGATTGGCCACTCAAAATTAATGATGCATTGTGGGCTTATAGAACTGCTTATAAAAATCCTATGGGTATGTCTCCTTATAAAATGGTTTATGGAAAAGCATGTCATTTACCCTTTGAATTAGAACATAAAGCTAGATGGGCTATTAAGAAATTAAATTTTGATTTAAAAACAGCGGGGGAGAAGAGATTGCTTGACCTAAATCTATTAGATGAATGGAGGAATGAAGCATATGAAAGTGCAAATTTGTTTAAAGAGAAAGTTAAAATTTGGCATGACAAGAAAATTAAAAGAAAGGAATTTAAAGTAGGTGATCAAGTCCTATTGTACAACTCTCGTTTTAAGTATTCTGTAGGGAAATTAGCTTCAAAATGGCAGGGTCCATTGGTAGTACAGGAGGTATACCGTTCGTGGGCCATCCGTCTTCACCGTGATATGAAAGGTAAACCTCATGTGGTCAATGGACAACGCCTAAAACATTATATTGCAGGAAAGAGCTTCATAGGAACCATCGAGGAGATAAAGTTAATGACACCGGAGGAGGTAATTGTAAGGGATCCTGCAGTTTCAGAAACCCAAATTCAATAATTTACAATTATTGTGTTTGGAAGTTTCTCGGAATTGCGTGAAAACTTACGGAACTCATTTTTTATGGAAATTAACGTGTGGGACAAGAAAATTGGAAGGAATTGGACCTCGAGGGGGAAAAGAGGACCCCACACGCGGCCAGATTCCTTGGCCGCGTGGAGGTACCCCTTTTCCACGTCGGAGTCCCGTTCCGTCTCGTTTTCGACTCTGATGCTTCGTCTTACCCCAAAACCCGTCAATATATACCCCCTTTTGTCGATCTAATCCCGCACCGAGAGTTCTCGCACGATCTTTGTTTTGTCTATTCTGTCTGTCAGGTTTTCCAAGCCATGACTTCGGGAGACTCCTACCAATGCACCTCCATGGACGATGATGATGATGAGCTTGAGGGAAACAGCCCCACATCCATCCATAGGAGGAATAGGAAGAGGAAGGACTACTCAGATGACGAGGACGTGGAGCTTCGCAAGATCATGGATGAAGAACCCGACGAGGAAGATGACGAGGCCATCTTTGACATACCACCTCTTGCAACATCACCTCCATCACCAATCCCTATTGCTGGCGTACAAGTGAACATTACTTTTGGAAACAAGAGACAGTCCACACGTATGAGCACCGGAGGGAAGGCTCCAAGGCACTCACTTGCTAGCAAAAACGCAGTTTCTCCTCTTATTGGCAGGGAAACTCCCACTGAGAAGAATTGCACTGGAGATTGGGATCACCTTATTCCCAAGAAGAAAGCACCAAGCACGGAGTGGAAAACTCCCAAGGAGACGGTGGAGAAGGACCTCATGGAAAGGTTGGGAAAAGCTGCAGGAGCATTTGAGCAAGCCTATAACCTCATGATGCGCATCATTGGAGAGCTTGAAGACAACTATGAAGAGAAGAAGAAGAAAGAGTGGTGGGCTGAGTACGAGAAGAAGGGAGAATGAAGAAATTACCGCAACCATCTAAGCTTGGGGGAGTTTCACCTATCCCCCGTCTTTTATCACCTTTATCATGTCTATCTAGTTTTGGTGTGTCTTGCTTTTATTATCTAGTTATCGTTTTCGTTTAGGCTTGAGTGAGCTCATTGAGCATTATCATGCATCCCCGTCTTATGGTTTATCAATGAATAATAAAGTATGGTGTCATCCATGATTCCCTTGTTTTGGGGATTTATGGGTAACACTCATGCAAATGAGCGTGGCATATTTAGAGGTTTCAATCACATCTTGCCTTGAAATTAATTAACTTGAGTGTGTTGGACAATTGTAGAATTATCTCAATATGACATAAATCCACTATCTATCTATTAGCTTAATGGCTATTCCGAGGATGTTCACCATGTTATAGTTTCATTTATGCTCTAAATTAAGATGCTTATGTTATTAATTGGCATGGGATGAATTTGGGATAAGACTCTCACGAACTTTTGAATGCACACATTTATTTCTATTGCACTTAACAAACATGACCCATTAATGGGAGATAAAAGTTTTGTGCTTGACAAGGATTTTGGTTGGGAGTTGGCTAACACGTGCATCACGTGAAAAGCTTTCAACATTGCTCAAAGAAATTTTATATTTAGTTAATGTCATGTGCTTTTGTTTTTGGACTCCTGCCATGCCGAAATGAAATAGAGTAATAGTAAGTTTTGATGAGTAAGTATATATGACTAGAGAAATTGCATTGGGCCGCTAACCCAAGCCATGCTTGATCATGGTGGAAATTTACTTACAGCTAGAGTGGACTCTACAAACACATCCTACAATAAAACAAGAAGCTATGCATATAGTGAATGAAATAAAAAAGGATGACGAGTCTACTCCGTTTGTTCATCTTGTTATTGTGACATGGGCTGGTTTCTATGTCATGGGGCAAGAGGTACCTCTTTGCAATTCTCTGTGATGTCATTAATACTTATTATGATTGTACAAAGTTTATTAGGAATCTTAAGTTGAGTAATCATGGAGTAGGTTTTCACACTCACGGGGCATGAGACATTCAACCAACACCTTGTCAACCACATTACTTCAACATTCATAAATTAAGATTCTAATGATAAAGGCGCAATGAGAGTCTTAGCCCAATGGATGCCACATTACAATTAGTAATTTAAGCTGAATAGTTTGGAAACTAAATGAGACTTGATCATGTTTTACCTCTACTCATTTATCTTTCTCCAAATTAAAGAGTATAATTCGATTGTCCAACATACAATGGTTATTTGCTTTCAAAAGTATGGGGTGTTTGCTAGAGCTTCGAATATGTTATCCTTATGTGTATGAGTTCTATTCATTCATCTTGCATTATAACTGAACATGATGATGATACAATGCCCGTATTTATTTATCAACCATAAGTCCATTGATGCATGTAATGATCTATATCCTTATTTACTCGAGGACGAGCAAAGGTTTAAGCTTGGGGGAGTTGATACGTGCATTTTATATCATCATTTATACCCTCCATATAGGCATTATTGGGATGTTTTATCAATGTTATGTCATTGTTTTGCATGTTTTAGATGATTTTATGGGACTTTCCTACAAAGTCCCTATTTTTGGTATTTAATTTCTGGGTGTCAGAAAACACCTGTTTTCATGTTTTTGATGTTTCAGGAGCTACATGTATCCAAATTGCGAAAGGAAAGAAACCCTGTCAGTTTTTCTTCGGGAGAAAGGCCGTGGGCACAAGACACAAAGGAGGAGGGCCAGGAGGCCCAAAAGGGGGTAGCCCACGCGGCCAGATTCCCTGGCCGCGTGTGGGGCCCCCAAATGGGCCCACAGCACCTCCTCCCCGAGGTCTTTTTGCTGACGACTCCGTCTTCCCCAAAAACGAACACCCTAATTTTCCCGAGACGAGACGGAGCCGCCAGGGCGGCGAAACTCTCGAAACTCTCCGCGGGGGAGACAGATCCTGCTGCTCCGGAGCTCCGGAGAAGGGGGAAATCATCCCCATCTTCATCCCCATCTCCTCCTTGGCGTGGGAGGAGGCATCTCCATCACAATCCTCACCAGCACCTGCATCTCCACCATCACCATCACCGTGATCCACTCCGTTCCCCTCATAGTTTGATCATTGCTATACCCTAGATACGTGTTATTGTACTCCGTTGCATGTTTGGGATTGAGTACTTGTCATTATTTGGTGGTGGATCCATTGTTTCAGATTGTGTTGTACCACATATGTCACCATACATGATCATGTTTGCACGTTGTGAGTAGTTCCAGCATGTTCCTGAGGGCATAGGATGAATTGGCAATGATTTGTTACATAAGATGAGTTGTTATTTGGTCTAGTATTTATCTTTTATGTGATTCTATGATGGTGTTGTACGAACATCGACTGTACAACACTTCACCTACATGGTCTCATAGGAGAACACCGTAGTGTAGTGACGTGATGATGTCTTTAGGTGACAGGAACTTGAGACAGAGTCGTTGAATTGCATTATGAGGGTACTTGTATCGGGGACCTTAGAGCATAAGGCTATGGTGGGACATCATGTCTTAATAATTCTCGTGCTGTCATTTAATTGGCCACGTGATCCATCATAAGGGGTGATAGTTTATTTATTTAGCTATTCCTATTTGTGGCTCCGTCCGAAGAAGATTAAAACTAGACAAGATATACAAACATGTTATGCAGTGAATCACTATGCCAGCTAAATCCGTGCAGCCCTCGGGAACGTTTTCCACATATAAGACACAAACACACACTTGAGCTTGTCCTCATTGAGACCTACTACTTGCTGCAATTTACTTTACTTGCACTACACAATTAAAACACAAAACACATGTTGCTTTTATTATTCCTTTGCTATTCTACTTACCAGTTCCTTCTGCTCCTCGTGGGTTCGACAACCTTTCTAATTCGAAAGTACTACAATTTATCTCCTGCAATTGGGAGCCATCAGTGAACCTAGGCTAATGTACCGTTCCATCCAAGACTAATACATACTTGTGATTATACCCCTTGCAAGCATCCACAACTACAAGAAATTAATTAAGAAATAAATCTAACCACAGCTTTAAACTCCAGGATCCTACGCTCCCTCGTGTAATGGTTTCCTAAATGGGGTTTAGGTTTCTGTCACTCCGTCAACCCCACAATTAGTAGCCAAATACTTGATGCATTCCCCTAGGCCCATAAATGGTGAAGTATCATGTAATCGACGTTCACATGACACCACTAGAAGAATAACACCACAACTTAAATATCAAACATTAAATATTACTCAACATTACTTCACTACTAGCAACTTAACTTCTCCCATGCCCTCAAGAACAACACGAACTACTCACAAGACATCATATGGATCATGATATGAGGTGATATAATGGATGATAACAATCTGGTCATAAAGTGAAACACCGATAAATCTCACAAGCATCAACTACTAACAAGTAATCCACACCGGGAGAGAGATCTAATGCAAAACAACGATAGAGGCCCCTAATTGTTACAATGGGGTGAATGTGGATGATGAGGGTGATGGTGCTGGTGGTGATGATGATGATTATGACGATCTTGATGATGCCCTGAGTGATGACGGTGACGATGGCGGTGATTTCCCCTCTCCGGAGAGGAATTTCCCCGGCAGATTTCTCCCTGCCAGAGAGCTTTTCTCTCTCAGGTGTTTTCCGCCCCGAGGCAGTGGCGGAATAATTCTTCGACGATGGAATGAGGCTTAGGGTTTCCTGGGGGACAGGCACGCAAAAGATATCCCCCAGAGGTGGGCCAGGGTGGCCACGCCCCTAGGTGGCGCGGCCAAGGGGGGAGCGCCACCCCATGGTGTGGGCCCTTGGTGGCCCCCCTCTGGCTCTCCTTCTGGCTAGGTTTATCCACTGAACTTCTAGGACACCCCCGGTGTCCGACTTCTTCTTCTGATCTTCTGAAATATGGTATCCCGACGGTGCTTTTTTCCATCAGATTCCTGGTCCCGGTGTTTATTCTCCAAAAATTATAAAACATGCAAAATAAGATAAAATAACATAAGAGATGCATCATAACATGAAATATATCGATGAATAACAGAAAATTATGATATAAAATAGTGATGCAAAATGGACGTATCGGCTGTCCTGGCGCGAAATTTTTGGAGCGACGCGGATTTTTCGCGGAACTGCGGGGAACTTTGCTAGCCGTCCAATGTTGATGGGTGGCTTACAAAAATTGAGCATTTATGCAATTATTTAGTACTAAATATTGTGAAGAAATCCCGAAAGTATTTTACCTAAAATCCTGGAAAGGGTCGATTATGTGGAATACTACTACGTGTTGATTCGTGGCTTAAACTTTGCTAGCCGTTGGATGCTAGTCAACTTTTTTGTCTACACCTATCATCGGTGTCGGAAGGGGGTAGACCACTGTTCTTTTTTTCTTGGTTCTGTTAAGTTAGGCCATAGTTACATGGATAACCCAAATCTAGATCTACTTGTAACAAGATTCCCTCCAGTTCGCCTGAAGGGGAGCATCGATGGTTCCCCCATAGGTAATGCATAACCTTCCTATGTGATGTGGTGAAACCGTTCACACCTATGAATAGGATATTGGCCCTCCCCACCTATCACCAAACATTTATAAGTATATTATTAGGGCTCCACCATGGCTTACGTAGGATTCTGACACTCCAAAGCCCCCACTTGCCAAACATTGATTTGTTGACCCATGCCACAATCTAACACAAATGATAGGCATACCCTAGGCTTGGGTGGGATTCAGACGCTCTTGAGCCCCTCTCCGGAGAAACCCTATGCCCGTAGGAGAAAAAGGACGGAACTGCCGTTCTGGACCCTCTACATGAGTCAGAAGGGGTAGAAAAGTGGAACTAATTGCTTGGTTGTGTTAGTTAGGACCAAGGAACACCCAAGACAATGGTAGGTCCCACCTCTTGGCAATATTTTCCACGTTCGGTCATATTATGGAATTTGGGGCTCTGAGTATATTCCTCGAACCTGCCAGAGAGAATCTGACGCTAGTGAAGCCATAACAAAGAGAGTGAGGGAATCTTGGGCGTCCAAGACCCAAGCCACACTGTAACACACGGGGTATGGCATACCATGGTATTTCGTGGCATTTAGACAATCCGAAGTACCCTCCCCTCCCTCCCGGGAGAAACCATAGCCCTGATGGGGGAAAAGACGGAAGTGTCGTTCTGTCCCCTCTACGTGAGCCGGAAGGGGGTAGAAAATTGGAACCAATTTCTTGATTTTGGTAGGTTAGTCCCAAGGAACACCCAATAAAATGGTAGCGCCCACCTCTTGGAAAAATTTCCCTAGTTCCGCCAGATCCGGGAGTTTAGGGCTCCAAGTAGTCCTCAAACATGCGGAGAGAATCCGACGCCGGTGAAGCGCGCTCTAACAAAAAGAGCGAGATAATCTTGGGCATCCAATACCCATGACACACTCTAACACACATGGTATGGCATACGCTGGGATTTGGTGGCATTCGGATGATCCGAAGCCCCCTCTCAGGAGAAACCATAGCCCCGCTGGAAAAAAGACGAAAGGGTCGTTCTGGCCCCTCTACGTGAGCTGGAAGGGGTAGTAAAGTGGAACCAATTAGTTGGTTGTGTTAGGTTAGAACCAATGAACACCCAAGACGATTTTAGATCCTACCTCTTGGCAAGATTCCCCCAGTTTTGTCAGATCCGGGAGTTTCGGGCTCTAAGTAGTCCTCGAACTCGCTAGAGATAATCCGACGCCGGTGAATCCCTAACAATGGGAGCGAGGGAATCTTGGGCATCCAAGACCCATGCCACACTATAAAACACATGGTATGTCATACCAGGGGATTTGGTGGCATTCTGACGATCCTGAGCCCCCTCTCCGGCGAAACCATAGCCCCGCTAGGGAAAAATACGGAACTGCCGTTCTGGCCCCTCTACGTGAGCCGGAAGGGGTAGAAAAGTGAAACCAATTGCTTGGTTGTATTAGTTTATGCCCAATTAACACCCAAGACTATGTTAGGTCCCACCTCTTGGCAAGATCCCCCCGCTTCCTGGAACATTGATCTATTGACCAGAAGTCAACCTTTTGGTCTACCCATATGACCAGCGTCGGAAGGGGGTAGACCACAATACTATTTTGCCTTGTTGTGTTAGGTTAGACCAAAGCTACATTAATAACCAAAATCTAGCTATACTTTTAACAATATTCCCTCCGGTTTGCCCTAAGGGGGAGCATCGACGGTTCGAGACCTCTAAGTGTAGTGCATAACCTTCTTATGTGATGCCGGTGAAACCAGTCACACCTATGGGTAGTATATTGGCCCCTACCCACCTTGATCCCACCACACGTTTATAAGTATTCTTAGTGCTCCACCATGGTTTACGTAGGATTCCGACACTTTAGAGCCCAACACTTCACTAGAACATTGATCTGTTGAGCAGAAGTCTACCTTTTGGTCTACCCCTATGACCGCGTCGGAAGGGGGTAGAACACAATACTATTTTTATTGGTTGTGTTAGGCTAGGCCATAGCTACATTAATAACCAAAATCTAGCTATACTTTTAACAATATTCCCCCCGTTTTCCCCGAAGGGAGGGTGGGGCATCGATAGTTTATAACTAAATCGGGTGCTCCACCATGGTTTAGTGCGTCCACCACATGTTTATAATTAGCCTTATAATTAAAACTGGAGTAGTAGATATATATTAGTAAGTATAGATCATTACATTCTAATTAAAAATACGGCGGGGAATATAAATTAGGCCTAAACTATCCTAGATGTCGGTCCGGCCGTTCTCCTCGTCATCGCTCGCTGCCATGCTGGCCTGGTCATCGTTCGGCGCCATGGACGGGCCAGCCTCATCGTCGTTCGCTGCCGGATTGGAGCGGGCCACCTGTGCGAGATAGCGCCGCCTAGCCCTAACTTGCACCCCCATCCGGTGCAACTCCGCTATCTGCGAGCGGGCGCTACCGCGCCTATCGTTGCGTGCGCGCGAGCGGGTAAACAGACGCTGCAGCGCCTCCACGTCCTTTACCCGGGCGGTGTTCCTGAAGCGCCTCTCTTCGTGCTCGTCCGGCGTTGAACTCCTCGTGCGCCGCACTCTGGGCGGCCATAAACAAAGCAGACTCGTCCTTCCTCTGCGCGATGAGGGTCTTCTGCTCGCCGGACGCCGCGTTGGCGTTGAGCTGCTCGTAAACCTGCCGCTCGGCGTCCATGAGGGCGCGGGCATGCTCCTCCCTCCGGGCGGTCTCGATGAAAGACTGAATGGCGGCAGCCCTGGCGGTTGCCCCAGCCTCCTCGAACCCCGATCGAACCCGAAAAAATGCATCCTCGTTGCGCCATGTGGCGAACGAGTTGTACGCCACCACCTGGTCAGGCCACAATGGAGGGAGATGCTCCGGTTCTTGCGCTGCCTCCTGCTGCAGCAGCTCTGGCTCCTCCTCCCCATCCGCCTCCTCGTTGTACCCCCAATCAAAGGGGTCGTCGCCACTCCCATCATTGTCTGACAGCGGGTCTAGCCCACGGCACGCCGCCTGCTGGGTGAATGTCACCCACAAAGTATGGAGGCGGCGCGGCATGGTATCATCGATAGATGGGAAGTCACGTGGCGATGGGGGAGATTATGGCGAGGACGCGTCGGCAGCGGCGGAGCCATGACTCAATCTCTGTGTAGTCGATGCGAAATTGTGTAGTCAAATACACCTATTTAAACATTTTTTTTGCATGATCTATGCTTTGTGCCAGAAAAGTTGTGTAGTCGGTGTACGCGTTGGATCACGCGTCCCATCGGAGTAAACGGCTTCGACATGCAAACCGCAATGGTCCTGGCGCCGCTTGGGGAGCCGGGAAGGCTGTATACCGCGTTAATACTAGGCGTGCGGTAGACGCGAAGCACCATCCCGCCTCCGGGTGCAGTTCGCGTCCCGTCATCGCCATTATGCGCGGCAGTCTAACTACCACCTGCACGACGTCGTGTGCATGTCCAAGGCGTGTGAATACAGAGGCGTGTAGGCACGTAACCACATGATCGTCACCTTGACTTCATACACATGGGAGTTGTGTTGGCACATACAATTCTAAACTCTCCATTATTTTTATCACAAAAAAAACTCTCCATTATTTGTAGTGAACTTGGCAAAGATTGGTACCACGTTTCACAAGCAAAGACATGTCATATCGTTTTGTACGCGTACACGTATAAAACGGTATCCTCTTTTCTACATGTATGATAGATCCTTTGATATTCGCTGACTTGGTGGGGTGAGCTTTGTGGTGAATTTGAGTCACTGATTGGTGGCCCCGCAACGTCTCAGGCCCCGCTTGCCAGTTACTAAATGTCACATCATTTTATGTTGACGAAGTCAGCCAGCGCGTGCCCACCATGCATGCGTACACGTCATCGCGACCAGTCGAAACGACACTCAGTATATAAAGCTCCGGTCGCATCGCCTCTCTCCCCCATCCATTCTCCCCCCATTTCTAGCAAAAAATCCAACTCTGCCCCGGCCGGATCGTCTCCTAGCCCTCCTTCTCTCCCAACTGCCGAGCGCACAACCGCGAGGCGGTTCCGCATAATGGAAGGTTCGAAGCAGGAGAAGGACGGTGTCGTCCCTTCTGTTGTCGTCGCCGCAGGAGCCTCCCATGGCGGTTCCAGTTCGTCGCAGCCGCAGGGTATCATCGTCGCCGCAAGTTCGTCGGCCGGCCATGGCGCTTCGAGTGCACCGCCTGCTCCTGCCGCGGTGGAGGCGCCTGCAGTTTTCCCTCTCCTGGCAGATCTGGGTGATCCCTATGGGGATCGCCGGGCGTTCGACGAGGAAGTCGCCGACCAGTACCCTGAGGTATCTATGTCTAGGCCAGCTTCGTTTATTGCCAAAGATCCACGGTTTGTGCATGCAAGTTCGGGCTTCTAGTGTTTGTAGTTGCATGCATACTTTGTTTTTTTTTTGTATATATAAGTTTGGGCTTATGGTGTTTGCGGTTGCATCTGTACTTAGGGGTTCGAGATTTTTGTATTCGGGGTTAAAAAGTTTGTAGTTGGATCTGTACCTAGGGGTTCGAGGGTTTTTTATACACACAAGTTCAAGATTCAGAGGTCTGTAGTTGCATATGTACTTAGGGTGTGTTTGGTTGAGATTTTACAACCAGATTCACTGCGTGGCAGCTGAAATCTAAACCAAAGGGGTACCTGCCTACACCTGATTCACGTAACGCAGGTGATTTCCGTAGTGCAAACTAGAAGCTGCCCAGACCCCAGATTCTTCTGCGTTACGTCCAACCAAAATTGTGACTATTTACCCACGCTGCCATCCCTAAGTGAAAAACTGACCGGTTCCCTTCCTTTTCTTTTCCACCGAAGGGTAGCAGCCCCCTATCGTACGAGGTTTCCCCACGCTGGAAACAGAACAGCCACGAGCGGCTAGGTTTTCCCCGCCGGCGGCCGATTCCGGCAGCCCCGCCGGCGCCCTCCGACAGATCCCCGTCCGGGAATCGGACCTCCTCGTCCGTGCGCTTCTTTTGCCCTCTCTGTCTCGCCGCCGTCTCGCCTCGTGGCTGTCCACCCGCACCAATCTCCGCCCCGACCTCCATAGTTGCCGACGGAAGGACGCCGGCGGCCGCTGAAAGGAGGACGCCGACCGCCGCCAGGCCGTACATCGACCACGTCGTCGCAGGTACGGCCTCCCCTCTCTCCTTCCTCTCCTTCCCTATTCTTCCTCTTCACTCCCATGGCAATCCCGTATGCTCTTTTTTTCAGTTTTTTTGCTACATATTATTTCTTACAGTTTGATTATAAACCTGAGATGTATGTGCTCTATATTGCTATGATTGTTGTGTATGGGTCTGTATGGTTCCATCTTAGTCATGGATGTGTAGTTTGCTTGCAAGTTGTTTGTACAAATTTTTACATGAAGACATATGCTTGTTCTCTCATCTGTATGTGTAGTTGTAATTTTATATTTTTTGTGAATGCAAATTGTTGTATATAAGCTGAATTAAATTTATGTGATTGAAGTATGGGTGAGAAGGTGGTATGGGATAAGGCAAAAATCAAGCAATTTTGTGATATTTGCAAAGAGGAGGTTAATGCTGGGCATAGACCGTTAGGCCATTTAAATAAAGTGGGCTGGAAGAACCTTGAAGAAAAGTTTGCAGCAAAATCCGGGACGAAGTTAGGGCATTTACAATTAAAGAACAAATGGGACAATCTGAAAAGAAGCTATACTTGTTTTATGGAGTTGAAACATGATGCGACTGGACTTGGATGGAATGATGCAAACAATACCGTAGATTGTAGTGAAGAATGGTGGAAAGAACATCTTGCGGTAAGTGTCAATTTGGTTACATTAAAGTCATATTTTTTTTGTTGAATTGTTGGAAGTAGCTAACTTGCATGTTTCATTTCAGAGATGCCATGATCCAGCTAATGGAAGGAAATGCAAGCATGTGCAATTCAAAAAACGTGGACCAGATAACTTGGAGGCCTTGGAGATCATGTTTGAGAAAGCCCATGTCAACGGGGCAACTGCTTCTACCCCTGGAGTTTTGTCTGATTCAAGTGATGATGAAGCGGTTGTATTAGAGAAAAAAGATGACATTGGAGAAATGAAGTTGACAGCTTTGAAGAGAAAAAATGACAAGAAGCGCAAAAAAGATCAAATTATTATTGAAGAGAAAGAAGAGAAAAGTCCCTTCCTAAGATTGTTCAAGCAAACATGCTCGCATATAGAAACTTCAGCGGAGAAGATATCATCAAGTGTTGAAGCTTCATCAGCTCCTCCTAATATCAACCAAGTTCCAAGCATTAAAGAGGCATTGTCAATGGTGAAAGAATGTGGCGTGAAAGAAGGAACTGATATCATGCATACAGCCATGTTTATTATCATGAAGCCCGAATTTAGAGAAGCTTTCAGCTTGTTTGAAACAAATGAAGGAAGACTCCATCTTCTAAAGAAGGAACACGAGAAGGAGATGAGGAAGCTTATGTGATCCATCTATCGGTTTTCTTATGTTTGTAACGTTTGATACCATATTTGCTTATGTTTGAATGCTTGGAACCATATATTTGGTTGTGTTTGGATGCTTGGAACCATATATTTGCTTGTGTTTGTATGATTGGAACCATATTTGCTTATGTTTAAAAAGCTTGGAACAATATTGGCTTATAGATGTGGATTGGTCATGTTGTATTCCATTTTTTTTATGTGATCTTGTAGCCATGATGGCTTGTGGATGTGGATATTTTCTTAGTTGATCTTGTAGCCATGTTGGAACCTTTTTTTAACGTGACCTTGTTGTTGCTTTGTGTAGATGGATGCGCACATGAAAGAAGTCGCTAAAAAGGCGCAAGAGGGACTACTACTACTAGCATAGTTGTCCAAACAGGCTGCCACCCTTGGTCACTTAGGTAACCTATACACTCAGAGGTATTATGAGAAAAGTGCTTATAGAGATGCTCAACAAACTGGTATGGAGTGGGTCACGGAGGGCTTGGGTCGTCCTCGATACTTCTATAAGATGTTTAGGATGACCCCGAGTGTTTTCATGGCGCTACATGACATGCTTGTCTCTACATATGGTTTAAAGTCAACAAACAATGTTTCATCTGTTGAGTCACTTGCCATGTTTCTATGGATTGTTGGAGGCCCCCAATCATTCGCACAAGCTGAAAACCGATTTGTTAGATCATTATGGACAGTTCATGTGAAGTTTAAGGAAGTATTGTTGTGTTTGCGAAAATTAGCAAAAGACAACATCAAGCCAAGGGATCCTACTTTCAGTACTGATCATGCAAAGGTGAAAGAGACTCGCTTCTGGCCTCACTTTAAAGGTGCTATTGGTGCTATAGATGGTTCACATGTCCCAGTTTTAGTTCCTAAAGATGAGGTGGTTAACCACACATGTCGTCATGGATATACATCTCAGAATGTGCTTGCTATTTGTGACTTTGACATGAGGTTTACCTTTGTGGTTGCTGGTTGGCTGGGCTCTGCACATGACACTCGAATTCTCAATCATGCATTAACAAACTTTGCAGATCAATTTCCAATACCTCCAAAAGGTACACAAATATCTCATGTTATTCAAAAAGTTCCATAAACAAGCTCTTTTTATCAATTTCTTTGTGCTAACTTGTATTTTTTTCAGACAAATACTATCTTGTGGACTCCGGTTATCCAAATCGAACTGGATACCTTGCTCCTTTCAAGGGGAGTACTTATCATCTACCGGAATTCCGTATTCGTCGTCAACGTGCACCTCAAGGGAAGTTCGAGCTTTTCAACTTTCTTCATTCGTCCCTTCGCAATGTCATTGAGCGTGCATTTGGGGTCCTGAAACAAAAGTGGCGCATTTTGAAGGCTGTGCCTAGTTTCCCACTTCGTACGCAGAAGCATATCATTATTGCTTGCATGGCCTTGCATAATTTTATTCGTGATAGCAAATTGCGGGATGAGGAGTTTGATAAATGTGACGAAGATGAGGACTATATGCCCGGAGCGACACAAGGAGAGACACGAGCACAAGGCGATGAAGCTCCAGAGGAAGATAACGAGGTTACCATGAATACCATTCGTGATAGGATAGCTAATGCCTTGTTTATTGCGAGAGCCACCTAGGCTAGTAGGTCGACGGTGAACCATGTCTTTTGTGTAATACGTATGTATTTTGAGATACAACGTCTTCTATTTCAAGTATCTATATTTATAAAATAAGATGAAATGATTTTTTTTCTTCTAAAATGATCATATTTGAATGTTTATCGGTGTAAAAATTGATCAATTAGTATATATATAGTCCCTCGGACTCATACGGGCATTACGTACATTCCAGATCAAGTCCACAGCTAACAGTTGTTTTAACCAAACAACTTTCAGCTTCCCCACAGTTCTCAGCTCACAGTTGATTCTCCACAGCAGATTCTCCACAGCTGATTTTCAGGAATCTACAGCTCAACCAAACACACCCTTAGTGGTTCGCATGATTTTTGTATTCGGAATTCAGAGGTTTGTAGTTCCATCTGTACTTAGGGGTTCGCAGGTTTTTTGTATTTTAGGTATTCAGAGGTTTTAGTTGCATCTGTACTTAGGTGTTTGCAGGTTTTTTGTATTCAGGACTCATAGGTTTGTAGTTGCATCCGTTCTTATGCTTCTAGTTTTGTGTGTGCATGTTAGCATGCATGCGAGTTAGAGATTCTACGTTTTTTGGAAGCATTTTCAATTTGTGTAGTTATTTAGCCTCGCAGACACTCTTGACACATTATGAATTTGTTGCAAAATCACATATTGTACCCCCCGTGCATGATAATTACTTGATCCAGTTTATACATATAAGTAAAGAACGATTCTTGTATGATATTTGTGATCTGGTAAGGTATCATAACATGTACTGATTAGAATATTAATCTGTTGAATGTTATGTTAGATCATGAATGAATTCCTGATGTGTTATTATCTGTTTTTGTGCATTAGTTCACCACATATATATAGTGGAAACTATGATGTTCTATAAAATTCGACACATTTTTCTCAACATTGATGTCCTCTTTAGGGCGCATCTGCTAAATAAGTTACTTGATGAAGTGTATGCAAATAAATGAAGAACTATTTATTTATGTTCTTTGTTATCTGGTTAGGTATATTACTCTTTTGCCAATAAGATTGTGTTGCTAACTTTTGTTTTATTGCAAATTTGCAGGAAGAAGATCTGGAAGTCGGCTCGGATGAGGACTCTATGGATGCGAAGAGCAGACATGTCTTGAGAAATCTGCAGGCGGGCACCATTCAGTACCGTCGTTACGGCAAATTGTTCTGCCCTTTCTGTGTCAGAAACATAGCCAACGATCTTCACAGCTTGATCCTACATGCCGTCGGTGTGGGAAATGGCGCACACAGTCGTGCGCCCCATGTTAGGGCCAAGCACGCTGCCTACGGCGTCTTCCTGAAGAAGATGCTTGCGCAGTATATCCTCGCAGGTCTTGCTCAACCTCCTCCTCGGCCTTACTCCAAAGAGGCCAGGAGGGCCATGAAGGCCCGAAAGCGGCAGTACATGATGTAGCTGCTGCTGGTGCGCTCATTGTTGCAGCTTGCATGTTGTGTTTGTGTTATCTCTTACTTTTGGTAGTGTCGTCTGGTGTGCGCGTAGTAAGAACTTTTAAAGAACCTCTATCATGTTGGTATATAAGAACCTAATATGTATATTATATTAGTATGTTTCTTAACCCGATCATGTTTTAAGGATGTCAAAAAACTTATTAGGCATGATGTAGTAATAAGTGGATGCGACAACTCATTGATCCGGTCGATCAATGAATTGTCACATCCATTTACTACTGGATCATGACTAATAAGCCAATAGTTGGTGCAACATCACAAATGTGAGTAACAAAACTCGATCTTTGGTGTGTGGAAATGAATCAGCCCCTCCCCACCACTAGCACTGTCTTAATTTGCAATTATTTGCTAATAAAAATAAAGAAGAATCCGAAAAAGTAGACTAAAATTCTTTTCCTTTTGGTTCCTTTTTTATTTTTTTATTTTCAATCCGAAAAATAAGAATAAATTATGACCGTTAACAGTCGTGCGCTAAATCTCCACGGAAACAGCCTCACGCAGGGTCCCACTCGCCAGCGTGTGCGCGCCAAATCTCCACCACTGCGCTCCTCGCCCACTCGGCTACTCCTCCACTGAAAAAGCGACCTCCACAAAAAGCCTCCAGTTTTCCCTCCCGTCCCAACGGCGGCTGCCGCGGCTTCGCCCTCCCCCTTCCTCGGCGTCGTTCTCAAACAATGACTGGTAAGCCCTGGTTCCCTCCCTTCCCCATCCTCAACCAAACAATGCGATGTAGGTTAGATGCCGACAGATCTAGGTTTGATACCGGCGGATTTGATGTTTTAAGTTACCACTGGCCATGAATCTAGCTCACTCTACCGTTACAGGACCCTCGGAGATCGTTTCCCCCACCCAAATGGAGATCGACCTAAACAAGGACTCGGAGCTCGCAAAGCCCCCTATTATTCAGATAGCCGAGGTAAATAGCATATAAATTAGTCCCGTAGCCAAATGTTCTCTTAAGATTCCTCTATCTCCTTTCGCCTTTGTCGACACTTCTTTGATTTTTATTCTTTTTGTATTTGGCTATAGGACCACAGTGCAGGCTGTGACTTCTGCATCATGTCGCGTACTGAAATTCAGAAATTGGTGCAGTAGTCAGTTGAGACAACTGAATCTCATCGTCTATATGAAGTTTTCAAGCTGGTTGATGATACCAGCGCTGGGAAGCTAATCTGTTTCGTCTGCTGCGAGGATAGGCTGGACATTGCGAGGACAGCTTCAAAAATGCTAGCACCCGAGTTGGAATTGTAGTAACAAAAGTGAAGCTATATGATCATGCACAACTTGGTTACTAAGCTTGATTCTAAGCTGAAGAGTGCGAACAAAACTTTGAAAATATCCGAAGAGAAGTGCGACATGCTCCAGAGGGGGGAAAGACACCATGTTGGAGAGTGCGAAAGACACCAATGTGAAGTTGAGATACATTCTAAGTTTCTTGTAAGATTATGGAATGAGGCAAAACAGTTTGCTATTTAATTATATTATGTCAACCTCCAATGCTTGCCAATGAGTCTAGCTGTTATTCATTTCTCTTTTTTGTTGCATGTGACGATGATTAAACTATGCAATGCTAAAATCCAAAGGATTACTCCCCAGTACCTAGTAGCATTTACAGGGACATTGTTTGTTCATGCTCCCTGGTCCTGTGGAGCTTAACCCTTTGGACTTTCTTTGCAATGTATGTATGAGGCTTGCTTATTTTATGCTCATTCTTTGTTCTGTGTGCCGATGATTAAACTCTACACCTTCTCTCGGTGAGATATTGACACTTACCTAGTGTTGTGTACAACTATATTTGTTATGCATCTTCCTTGGTAAGTGTTCGATGATCTCATTGATTTCTGTGTGCTTCTTTACTATGAGGCCCCAATTATGATTTTGTTTGTAATGCATGCGCCATATTAGTTCTGCATATTCCTTGGCAAGTGTTCGATGATTTTATTGATTTGTGTGTGCTTCTTTACTATGAGGCCCCTATCTAGGCTTGGTTCTCTGCCGATAATTAATATGCAGCAATGTCTCCAGCAGTTGGCGTACCATAGAAAAAAGAGTGCCATAATATTTGTGTTTGATCAGAGTACCGATGATTAAACTGTGCAATGTTAAAATGCAGAGGGAGAATCCTCTAGACGTAGTAGTGTTTACAAGGACCTAGTAGCTCGTTTATGCCACCGGGTCTAGCGGTTTATCACCTCTGTACTTGTGTCATTTGTACATATGAGGTAGTTTTGTCACTCATATTTGTATGTATGGAAGTATATCTGCTTCTTTTTTGTAGATGTGCTAAACATGTATGATGTTTTTTAATAGTGTTTCTGTGGACGCGGTTTCGGAAAGTTCCGGTGGATGATGTGAACCTCTCGATGTGGTTTCGGAATGCATGTTGGCATAGGAAAATATCCGGTGGATGATGTGAACCTATGGATGTGGCCTCGGAGTGGATGTTGGCATAAAAAAGTTCTCGTTAACCCGTGGACCTGTTGTTGAACCTTTTGTGATGCTAATTTCAGTTATTATAAATCTCCTATGCTTCGGAGTGCATGTAACCGTGATGATGGCGCGGGACAGACATCGAAGAGGGCAAGGAGGCAGTATATCGAAGAACAAGCAAGAGCGGAGGGGCTGGGCGCCTCCTCGCGCTGTCCACGTGGCAGACGGTGGTGCGCGCGCGCACGGCGCGCGTTCCTGTTTGTCGTCGCGCGGTTGGCTCGTTTATGCGAGCGCTTTTCGCCTCGTCTGAGCGTGACTGTGTGCCTGTTAGCGGGCCGCGGCACTGTGTGGCCCCACGTTTCAGTCGGTGGGTCGACTCGTCGTCTTGTTTGTGCCGCGAGTGACGGTCCCGCGGCGGAGGTACATGAGGACAGAGGCCAGGACAGAGGTTGTGTGCGTTTGCTTTCCTGTCCTCGATTCTCTCCCGAACAGAGCTCTCGCTCGAGCTCCTCATTTCTTCCGGGCGATTGGTTTCTTGCTGCTGCCGTCTCTCCATCTCTCTTCTTCACTGATCTTTCTGCTCGTGCGGTGCTCGCCCCGCAATGGAGGGTCTCAGTTGATGTGTGTTCTTGCGGTTTCGGCGTCTTTGGCCCGTTTCTCCACGTCGGGAGTCGGCGGCGCCGTCACAAGCCTCCTCGACGCCGTCCATCTCCTCTTCCTCTCCCTCTCGTCTCCGGCCAGCATCGGCTGAGGACGGGTCGGCGGAAAGCAGGCGCCATGCCTAGCGATGGAGGAAGGCGTGCCTCGGAGGTGGAGATTTCATTGGGCCTCAAGTGGCAAGAAGGAGCACGCGGCTCAGATTCGTCCAGGTTTTCCTCTCCCTCCTCTCTTTCTCTCTCTCTGCATATCTTCTCCCTGCTCTCAATCGTCTCTCCTTTGTCTCGTGTACAAGGGCGCTGGCTATAGGAGGCGAGGAGCGTGTTTGGCCCGTTTCTCCACGTCAGGAGTCGGCGGCGCCGTCACAAGCCTCCTCGACGCCACCCATCTCCTCTTCCTCTCCCTCTCGTCTCCGGCCAACATCGGCTGTGGACGGGCCGGCGGAAAGCAGGCGCCATGCCTAGCGATGGAGGAAGGCGTGCCTCGGAGTTGGAGATTTCATTGGGCCTCAAGTGGCAAGCAGGAGCACGGGGCTCAGATTCGTCCAGGTTTTCAACTCCCTCCTCTCTTTCTCTCTATCTGCATCTCTTCTCCCTGCTCTCAATCGTCTCTCCCTTTGTCTCGTGTACAAGGGCGCTGGCTATAGGAGGCGAGGAGGTTGAGTAGGGGAGGCACCACGTCATCGCCCTGCTGCTTCCCCGGAAACCACGCGGCGGCGACGGCGTGATTCTGGCAGCAGCTCTTTCACGCCATGTGCATCGAACAGCCCCTTCAGGTTTAGGCCCCCTTCAGGTTTAGGCTAGAGCGATACGGAGATGGTCCTCACGCCACAACCGCGACAACGAAAAGAGCGGCCCATCCATCGCCTCTGCTCGTGCTGTTACCGCACCCCCTCTTTGACATGGCCATATTGACAAGTAAGTGTTGCTCACTTGGTGTTTGATGTAATGTCTGCAACATCAGATATTGGTAATCATCAAAGTTAATATTGTATTCAGATTATTTCTGCATTTGAATGGCTTGGCGCAGTGCCTCGAGTTATTTTCCTCGTCCATGATTATTTAAATTGGGCTTCTCATTATGCAGGTTTGGGATTTTTTGTATGCAGCTTCTTATTGCAGTTATGAGCATGATGCCTTTGCCTCTGTAAGGAAACATGCCGTCAATTAGTTCCAGGTATTTTACTATGGAGGATGATGCATGATTAACTAAATAAAAAGGGATTATATTTCGATTACCGGTATTAGCATGGTAGGGCAGTGCTGTTATCTCCATCTGTTTTATATAGATGTTAGTTATTTATCCTTCTGGGTTGCGAAGTGATAACAGTGGCTGGTGTGGTTTCATCCATATTATTTTGATGTTTTCTACTGTTGTGACGCCCCCTTTCTGTGCTCGGTCCGCAGACACCGCGGGCGAGAGGGGAGGAGGAGCACTAGCCATTGAGCCATTTTTCCTCTGCTGCACTGACCAGGTCATCATCCACCCAAACCATGTGATGATATCTTCATGTTTTTTAGGCTCTTCGATGTCAAATAACTTCTCAGATTAGATGAAGCACTCTTTGGTAGAGAGGACGATGTACTAAATTTCTCAGCTAAAGATGTTTGCCTATGTACCAAGGATTGAATTGGAGACATTTTTTACTGGTATTACTTACTAGCCGTTAGTACTAAGGATTGCGGCAGTTGGTATGGACTGTATTTTTCGCTTGATTTTTTTTGTCCTCCATTTGCTATTTATTTTAAATACCAGATGGGTCATCTTGTTAAATTTGCATGTTGATATATTTTGGTCACATACATATTCTACTTTCCTTTAATATAATGAATGTTTGCTGGTTGTATTATATACATAATCTTCTGTATGTTTTTAATTGAATTAGTTATACTTGTATATTTGGTCTGCTCAAGTCAAGTTCTTATTCTTGCAGTTCTGTTTGGCTCAGAGAAAGAGCAAGGTAGACCATTGTCAAATGATAGTAGAGGACGCAACGAGAAACTTCCAGCGCTTAATTCATGTCGTTGATTATTGCAATACTGGAGATGTGTACCATAGGGAGGCATCGAATTTGTATGCCATGGCTATATCGATGTCCGGGTCAGCCTCGTCCATATCCTGGAGCAATCAATTGTATTACTGATATATAGATTGTAGCATTGAGAATGCATTTCAGATAATTTGCATTTGAGATAATTCATATGCCACGCTTTAGTTTCTCAAGAGATGCTCTAGATTATCCATTTAGTGCATGCTCATTCATGTTTTGCTTATCCAATTCATCGATTGGTCTTTTCATTACATGTTAATTTTTTCTCTTTTGCGCATGAGCCTCTAAACCTGTACATTCTTTACTTCAGATCTAGAGCACCGGCGCTGACCGAGTGGAGCTCAAGCACGCAGATCATATGGACGAGATATGCAACACAAAAAGGTAGCACCTTTGGCCCAATGAATATCGTTTAATATTGATTAGAATACGCCTTTTCTTACAACAAATCCATCAATATTTGATAGCTTATTTTTCCAAAGACAAAATTGATAAAACGCCAATGGGGGCCTTCTGTCATCTCTTCATCACTGCCTCTATCTCTTGTTCATGAATGTATCAAAATGTGCTTGCGTGTACTTTATACATACTTTTTGAAGCAAACAAGAAAAATGGTGATAATTTATTTGGGAAAAAGAGTGTAATTGCTTTACTTGTTTTCAGTTTTAGTCTCAACTGATTCGTAATTCAGTAAAGCTAGATCTTCTGGCGTCGGCAAGCCAGTAATCTTGAAACGAACTGATAATCCTCACTGACCAACCAATAAAAATTTGTATGAGACTGATTAGTTTCCTCACTGACCGGGTCAGGACGGTGATAAAGTTTGTGTATGTGAATTCATAAGCTATGCACAGTCTATTTGTAGCTGTCTTGCATAAGAACATTACATTGTATTGACTTTGTTGGTTTAAAAGCTAGACCCTGTGGTATTTATGTATATTTTGAGCGGTAACTATTTGACATTACTAGAATTTCAGTGTGTGCTAACATAAGGGACCTAAGAGATCCCTTACCCGTGAAATTGTTACTTTCTTACTAGCTGCCTCTTTGTTTGCAAAGTTATGCTTTTCCTAGGATTTTTCTCTCCCACAGATGCAGAACAGTTATTATCTGCAAATTGCTCTGTATCCAAATAATTATGGTAATTCACTGACAAATGATTATTTTTTGTCCGATGAAAGAACATTTTTTAAAAAAAACTTACCAATTTGTGCAGATTAAAACTTTGAAGGAAGTTGATGTGAGAGAAGTTGTTTTAGCCATTAACTATGGTTCAGAGGTAAAGAAGAGATAAATCATCTTTACGATCCTCACATACTTCTACTTTGGCAATATAATCGGTGTGCTGTATCTTTTTGGTCATGATTAACTTCTTGAAGGATTTATTGGACACAGTATTGAAATATGGTGCTGCAGTTGTGGAGGACACAACTGGAGTGGTTTAAAGATTTGTAGATAAGCACAGGAATATTCCTACGAAACAAGATCAATTTTCCTTGAATTGCAGCTGATCAAAACCTCTACACCATGTTCCTTACAGGTTTTTGGATGGATATTGGTTACCAAGGGATTACATAGCTGCAGGCTGGCCACTGGAACACATGTTGTCGGGAACGTCTTGGTGCACAAGGGTGCCAAAAGTGGGGAGAGTTGTTTGCTTGGTCCAGATGTTCTTATTAGACCTAGATGCATTGTGGGGATGGTGTCAGGCTTTTCCAATGTACGGTGATGCATGATGACATATTAAGAACTGTGTCTCAAATACTATAGTAGTATTGCCGGATGGCACTTGACTATTGGACAATATGCGCACACATACAGAAAATATGACTCCTTGGAGAGAATGTACATGTAGGTGATGAGGTCTACAAACAATGGTGGTATTATTATCCCACGGAAAGAGATTAAATAAAGGGGCCTCAAGTCTGAGATTGTATGTGAGCTTGCCACTCACGATACACAATGTTTCTATGGATGTTGGCTTGTCTAGCGTGTTTGTTCAACTCAATTGATCAATGCAATCTTAGACTAAACACTGAAGTGCTTCTTCAATTAAGATGACCTTGTGTTAGGGTTGGGGCGCACATGGCCAGTGAGGAGGCGCCCCAAGGGGCGCCCCAGCCTCTAGTTAGTATTAGTACTAGGGTATCCATTGTTGCAAATATAAAACCATGTCAATTCATTTCCATTTAGTAGTACATTTTATGATTTAGATCTCCTATTCGGTAATTTGGTTGACACTCTTGCCACGTGGGATACCCGGGCAGCTCTCCTCTCCACTCCCAAACTGTGGATAATGCAGCGACTCCCCATGCAGGCGCAGAACGCTCTCCCTCTCTACTCCCAAATTGTCTGTCTGTGCCCACACCTCTCAACTCCCAAACTTCGTTGTGCGCAGATCCACCGGTACCATGTCTGGCCGTCGCGAGGAGGGACGCCAGCAGCAGATCCACACGTACTTTCCCCGGCGCAGCGTGCAAGGCGCAGAGCCTGCGCGTGCCCGCGAGGCGTACCGGCGGGAGATGCATCAGGCCAACTCGTCCCGCACACCACCACCTCCGGCTCCACCCATCGCACCTTCGGACATCGAGGAGGAAAAAGAGGAGGAGTATCTCGCCAACGAGTTCCACAACGAGGCCCTCCAGTGGCCCCACATGCAGGCGGGGATTTTAGCATCCTTGGAGAGTTTCGCGGCAGAAGAGTTCCGGCAAGAGAGGCTCTCCCGAATTTTCACTGTCAAGCTAGAGGCCGATACCGCGGAAGCTATCCGCCATTCGATGCAGAACGAAGATGCGGCGGCGCTAGCAGAGGCGCGGCGGCGCACCCTTTGCTAGGACGCTAGGTCCGGTGTCTATACGGTTCTTTCTGTGATTTATTTCAGAAACGGCTTGTTCACTGTAAAGTTAACTGTGATGATTTTGAAGATTAACATCATGCTACTGGGCCGGAGACGAAAATCCGCGACGTAAAACTAGCAAAAAGTCGGGCAAAACCAGTCTCCGACTGACCAAATCAAAACGTGGAGAGCAAACTCCACTTTTCAGCCATCTGCGCCGGAAACGCGCGATATTATCGAAACGTTGCGCTCAAAACATCCCTGATCGCACGGAATTTGGTAGTGCTCGGCCCAGCCCGCCAGCCCAGCGAGCATCCTGGCTTCGTCAGGCCAGGACAGGCTGGGGGCCCGCGACCCCTCAAGCAGGCCTAGGGTTAGCTAGATGTGCCAGCCCGGGCCCAGCTTGGAGGTACACGCAGACCAGGCCAGGAGCGTCTGCCCTGCCGCGGGCACCGGAGAAGGCGGACCGGAGACCGCCACCGCAGCAGCTGGAGTCGCCGCCGCAGCCCTTCGCGACCCGAGGCCGTCAAGTGCACCCACGGAACCTCCCGTTCCGGCCGACCACGAGCGCCCCACGTCCTCCGGCAAGCATCGAGCTCGGCTCCCTGTCCGCCCCGACGCCCAGACCGAACGACGTTGCGCCGCGCCGGCGAGCAGTGCGCCACGGCCAAGAACTCACCGAACGTCGGCAGCGCCAGGGAGGAACACACGTGTTCGAGCTCCCGACGCGCCGTCTCCGCCTCATCAAGTTCCTCGGCCACGTCTGCCCATCGACGACCATGGAGAGAATCCATGGGGCCCGCCGACGCCGGGCTTCTAGGGTCTTGAGGGGAGACATCGAGGCGGCGCACCGGTCAGCCACGACGGCGATCAGCAGCAGAGGACGGCGGGCCACCTCGCCGCAAACGGTCGTCCCGTCACCAAGCGGTCGCCTTTTTTTCGCCCATCCTCGCTCTTGACAGCTTTCTTAGTCCATTTGGCCTCTCGCTCGTTTCTATTTCAACCTTTTTCTTTCACTAGTAATCATGTACGTGCAATGCACGTTCTACAATTTTAAGTATAGATGAATATATGTAAATCAAAATTCTCCTACTGTAATAGTAGTTTTCCGTGTTTCTGAAACATGCTTTACCCACAAGAAGAATAATGTATTATAAAAAAAATAGGACCATCCCGAACACTAGCACCTAATGGCCTTTTTTTTTTATAGAAAGAGTCCACGTGTGCAAACCCAAATTCAGCCCTCAATGGGATTCGAACCTGGGTCGGCCGGGGGCAACAGTACCACCCTTGCCACTGGGCCACTGCCCAGTCCACATAATGTATTATATAAGAGTCGACCAACACTTAAGAGAGAATTATTACATATTTGTGCAGCACTATCTCATCTCAAGCTAATATACCTGATTATGGGTGTAATCAGATACTTTATTTTGATCATAAAATATGAACATTCATACTATTTTCTCCACAAATGTATTGTGAAAAAGAAAACCGCTGGTAGCCCCAACCCTCTTTTTCACGGCGATACCGACTCGTAGCCCCAACCCTCTTTTATTTCCTTTCCCGCACCGATCCAGTCGAACCAATTGACCGTTACGAGCCCCCAAAACATCTCCGGCCACCGGATTTCCCCCTTACTCGCGAACCCGACCGGGCATAGGTAGCCAGGCCGCCAATGTCGACGACGGGCGACGAGACCGCACAGCCCCCGCCGAAGCGCCCCCGCCACGACGTCGTCCGAGCGGAGCCGAAGCCGGCGGCCGCGCGCGTCGAGTTCAACCCGGCGGACTGCAACCTCGGTACGTGCACACACTTCGCCCGCTGAGTCACGGCGCTGCCTCTGTTTGCAAACCCTCACTCGCCCTAATCTCGTCTCTCCAGATTTCGAGATCGACGGGGGTGGGCTCCGGGGCCACGCGCTGCACGGCGGCGTGTCTGCGTACTGCTGGTCAGGGGGGCGCGCGACGGTCGGCGTCAGGGGCGGCGGACGGTACTGCTTCGGGTGCAGGGTCCTGGCGGAGCAGCCCGTGCAGATGGAGGACACGGATGCCGACCAGAGGCACCTCTGCCGCGTCGGGTTCTCGAGGGGGGACGACTCCGTGGAGGTCCTCGGGGAGTCCAGCCGTAGCTTCGGGTTCGAGGGCACGGGGAAGCTCTTTCACAAGGGCTGCTTCTTCGAGTACGGCGACAAATACGGGGTCGGGGATACCATTGTCTGCGCTGTGGATCTTGATTCTAAGCCTATGGCGTCAATTGGATTCTCCAAGAACTGCAAGTGGCTTGGCGTTGCCCAGTGTTTTGATGCAAGCGAGACCGGGCTTGGTCTGGTTGACGCTCGTATGAGGCCAATGCAGTGGGAGTCAGCGATCTTCCCACATGTGTTACTGAAGAATGTTGTTGTCGAGATGCAGTTCAGCAGGGAGGATGGGCTGGAGCCAGTTGAAGGTTATGAGCCATGGTCCTCAGCTTGTGGCAATGAGAGTGCGGTTCTTGGGCCTGGCTTTGCAGAACAAGAAACTGAACTTATCATGATGGTTGGTCTGCCGGCTTCAGGGAAATCTACATGGGCAGAGAAGTGGGTCAAGGATCATCCACAGAAACGCTTCATCATTCTCGGAACTAACATTGCTTTGAATCAAATGCAGGTTTTGCCGTTCCTCCTGCTTATCTTACTAAGTTTTATTGAAATCAGTCAGAAATTCAATTGGAGATATTTGAGTGTGATCTAACATTTCTGAGACATATAGACAAATAAAAAGATAAATAGTGAAACAGATCCTTTGCTTAAATGGGTTTGCACAGTCTTTGCTTGATAGATATAGTATCAAATGTTTGAAGTACTGTCCTTGGTAAAGACTTCTAGCTGTCAATTGGAATTGTTTTACATTTTACTTAACTCCTTTTCGTCTTTGCTTGATAGATATAGTATCAAATGTTTGAAGTACTGTCCTTGGTAAGACTTATAGCTTCAGAAATGTCAATTGGAATTGATTTACATTTTACTTAACTCTTTTTCCAGCTTACAAGGTTGTTGGGTAAACACAACTATTATGCACCCGTTGATTGCTGGATGAACCGTGCTGCAGATATTCTCGACTTATTCCTACAGAGAGCACCAAAGGTTCCTCGTAATTATATCATCGACCGGTTGCATCTTAACAAAATTGAGCGGATAAGGACTCTGTCTCCATTCATCAAATATCGCAAAGTAAGACCGCCATATTCTTAGTTTCCACGCTTTGTGCAGTTTTTCCCCTTTTATAGTGAAAAAATACCTCCTGCATTGAAACTAAAAAATAAATCAAATTCTTGTATTTGTATTGTGTTTCCATTCAGACTGCTGTGGTAGTGTTTCCTTCAATGAAAAATCTCAAAGAACGATCAGGAAAACGGTATTGGGAAACATGGAAACAAATACCCGATGAGGTGGTTAACCAATTAGCAGGTAGATACATCGCTGTTCTTCCTGGCTGTGCATTGTGTTTGTACTCTCTTAATACTCACCAAGACATTGAATGTTTTTTCATTCCAGCCAATTTTGTATTGCCGTTGCGAAAAGATGCTTCTGGTTCCCTAGAGGCCTTTGATGAGGTTACTACATATTTAATCTTGTCTTCACATAATCATTTCGCTGTCATCACAATTTAACCTATTGCTTCATTTCAACTGTAGGTAAATTTTGTGGAGCTATCCCGTGATGGTGCCCAAAGAGTATTGGATTATTTTAGACCTCCCAGTGCTAAACATGCAACTAAGGTAAATTTGACTTACCCAAGGTGGTCATTTCTTAAGCTTGTCATTTTCATCAGTGTCATCATGTTTGCTCATCACCATGCTTTAGATGGAAGCTATGTCTGTTTTCCTACCCCTTTTCGCAGTCATAGTTGCCTCTAGGAGGTCTTTTTCCGTCCAGTTTGTTGGAAACTATCCTCCAGTTCCTTAAAAAAAATAAAAGCAGTTCATGAAGTCATTTGTCAAAGCCAGTCAGATTATTATTATTATAAAAAAAAATTCATGGGTGCATTAATACGGCATAAGTACAAATAGAGAAAACGGACACACTGAATTTTCAACTACTTCATTTGCTTCCTCCTCTGCTTTTTCACTTGAGGAGTCCACCTCTTCGCTGCGAATACCAGCGCTTGACCTTAGTTTTTTTTAGCTGTCCTGTGAAGCTGCCCGAAGATGCCTAAACCAATTGATACCTTCTACTAGTAAACATGGAACCAATGTATGATGCTTTTAAAAAAAATTGGTCTCTGCATTAATTTGTAGAGTAAATTTTATGCTTCATTCAGCCATATGATATAGCACACAATCCTATGCTTACAGGTTTTATCAGCATCCAGTGGGTCACGGTCTGGTTGGCAAAGTACGAGAGGAGGTACAGCAGCGAGCTTGAATGCTCCAGAGAAACAGACAATCCAGCATATTTCTTCCAAGGTACACCATAGTTCACCTGCTAAACAATGAACTCTCAAAAACCCTCCTTGTTTTACTCGCCCAATTGATACCTTATACTAGTAAACATGGAACCAATGTATGATGCTTTAAAGAAAGTTTGGTCTCTGCATTTGTTTGTAGAGTAAATTTTATGCTTCATTCACCCATATGATATAACACACAATTGTATGCTTACAGATTTCTTCAACACCAAGTGGACCGGTTTCTGGTTGGCAAAGTACAAGTGGGAGTGCAGCACCAAGCTCGAATGCTCCGGAGAAACAGATGATCCAGCGCATTTCTGCCAAGGTACGCCATAGTTCACCTGCGAAACAATGAACT
Organism: Alopecurus myosuroides; assembly: GCA_028641055.1. Lineage (NCBI taxonomy): Eukaryota > Viridiplantae > Streptophyta > Magnoliopsida > Poales > Poaceae > Alopecurus > Alopecurus myosuroides. The sequence continues at coordinate 155,494,703 of CM054059.1, forward strand.
CTCGAAAACCCTCCCTGTTTTACTCGATATGTATGCAATACATGACACACCACAAAACATGTTTCGCATAAAAAACCTCTGCCTCTAGGAGCTGGCTTTTTCCGTCCAGTTTGTTGGAAACTATCCTCCAATTCCTTACAAAAAATAAAAGCAGTTCTCATGAACTCATTTGTCGAAGCCAGTCAGATTATTATTATTATTAAAAATCATGGATGCATTAATACGGCATAAGCACAAATACAGGAAACTTACATACTGCATTTTCAACTACATCATTTGCTTCGTCTTCTGCATCTTCACTTGAGGAGGAGTCCACCTCCTCGCTGCGAACAGCAGCGCTTGACCTTAGTTGCTGTTATTCCTAAGAAAGTTGTGAATATCATTCAGGATGAGCTGGATGATGATTACGTTTTGTTCAAGAAGTTTGACCTCTATGAGGAGTTTGAGTCCATGGATATCCAGCATGGGATGATTACAGAGCTTTCCAATAGTGCCGAAACCACACAAGAAGAAATCGATGCGTTATGGGATACCTTCAGATCTCGAATCAACAAGTGCAGGGAAATACAAAGAGAGATCAAAGCAGCCAAAGGTAGTTACCCTCCCATCCCTGAGTGGTTTTTGGACTGATATGCTTCCAAAGATAATCGATGCACCCGCAAGAAGAAGATAATTTGCTTCCACATGCATCGCCGAGGGAGCCGGAGAGGCAGTAGCTTAGATGAAGATGTCAGTTCCGTGGTCATTTCCTTGAAAATGACAGTATTCTCAGACTTGAGCAGCTGGTTGCTCAAAACTAAGATACTATAGTGCCTTTACTGCACAAATTTTTGGTTGTGTAGCCTTCTCTTTGATGTTGCTAATCAAGACATTGTTCAGTTCCTTTGTTGTGTTGGGATCCCTGTCTTAGGAAACTGTCTGCATGAATAGTCTCATCCTTTCTGATTAAATAACAGAGTTTTGGATGGCACCAATTCTGTTCCTTGTTCAGTTTCATACCTTGGTGAAGGCGTACTATTGCAGGTTGTGAGTGATGGATGTATCCCAGCTATCCAGTATTCAATTTCAGCTGTGCCCACGTGTTTCTTGATCACTGAATATAAGGAATTATCTTACCTTTTGCTGGTTTCCTCGTGAAAGATGTGTGTGTTTACTTCATTTTCGGTCATGAATTTCCCTGTCTTCGTATTATAAGATGTGTTCACTGTCATGATATTGTCTATCTGGTTTTCTTTCTTTTTTCTGTCTAATGTCATACAAATTGGCCCAACCCTTTCTAGTTTTTTTCTGCCAAACTCTGTCATACGAATCTGGGCCTTTCTTGTAGCAGGAAACATAACTTTGAATTTATATCTTTTGTGTTCGTTTTGGGGGCGAAACCTGAGTGTGCGGCTGAAAACGCAGGACCCCTCCCCAATCCAAAAATCCCACGGGCTAAACCGCAGAAATGGTTTCACCGGCTGCCCTGTGGTCCAAACGGCTGGAGGTCAGGGACGGATCCACTATGGTGCATGTGTGTTCAGCTGAACACCTAAATTTTTGGCAAACAAAATATGTAGCGTAGAGCGAATATATGTATCGCTTCTGGTATTTCTTAGCATATATATACACTGCTTTTCTTCTCCAATTTAAGCTCAATGTTGAACTGGTACTTTTATTGGTGTGAAGACCATTCTCAGTTTTTACATTTTTTTTATCCGACGGAATTTGCACACCTAAAATTAAACTTCTGAATCCGTCCCTGTTGGAGATGCTCTAATCCATCAGAGTTAACACACAATTCTGCAATGTAACAATAGAATGGAGGGATAACTCATTATGAATTTATTTGTTACACAAGCACCACCACCGGCCGATGTGTGCATTATAAAATTGAACATAATAACCAAGATGTGAATCCTGATAGCTCTCTGAAATAGAACGACATCGAGGAGCTCCATCTAGTCTTCGTCTTGGTCTGAAACGGCTAAGCCTTTCAGTGCCCTGGCTCGTGCTGCCTCGTTCCACGCCTTGACCTGCGCCCTGCGAGCCAGGAAGTCCTCGTCCACCTCCACGTAGCCGCGCTTCTCCAACTCGCCGCGGACAAACGCCTGGAACCTCGCGAACCTCTCTCCGGCTGCGTAGTGCGCGCGGGCGGCGGTGTAGAGAAGCACCGTCGACGCGTCCGCCGCCTCCTCCGGCGAGGGCAGCAAGGAAGGGTTTTGGCGCTTCAGGGACTCGAAGTAGTACGGGGCACGGTCGTCCACCACATGCGCAAGGACCCGCTCGACCTCCTCCTGCGGCAGCCGCGTCATCTTTTTCTCCGGAGGAGCCTCAATCGCCGCCGGCTCCACCTTACTCTTGACAGCGCACTCCTCGCCGGCCGCCGCCTCCGACGCCTTTCTTTTGCCCTTCAGCTCGCTGCCCATCGCCGAAAAATGAATGGCCGTGCATGGATTCAGGAACGGACCCTTCTGGCCGGCGGCGACCTTCTCATCCGCCGCCCTGATTTCAATGCTGAGCGGACACTCCTTGCCGGCGGCGACCTTCTCATCTGCCGCCCTGATTTCGATGGTGAGCGGACACTCCTCGCCGGCCATCGGTGGATCTGATCGGAAATCTTGGGGGATTTTCGTTCTTGAAGCTCGATTTACTCTGTCTCCCGAGTCTCGACTCTCGACTGGGGGGGAGAATAAAATTGTACCGTCGGGACCTTATGAAGGCCTCTGGTCCGAGTGAGCCTCAAAGTCGGAGTAGGATATCTCCGGCGGGCTGGGCTCCAGGCTCCAGCCCAATCATGTAAAAACTTTCCTTTGGAAACGGGATCTGTTTCAAAGTGTTTAAATGCATTTAATAAACGAAACTGTTATTCCACGCGCGCTCGGAGCAAAAACACGTGGCTGGGTCCTACCCACCGTTCATCTTCCTCCTCTCCGTTTTCTTCCTCCAGGCCGAGACGGCGCCGACGATGCCGCGCGGAGCCGCGACGGAGAAGGCCTCGTTGAGGATGGACTTAACTTGGGGGGTGGGGGTGGGAGCTCGCCGGCGATGAGGTATTTGGGAGGGGGGGGGGGATTTAGAGGGATGGCCGGCCGGGGCGGCGACCGTCCGGCGGAGGAGGCGGTTGGAGGAGGGCGGGGCGGCGAGGCAGACGCGGGAGCGCCGCCGGCCGCGGGCGGTTGGGCCGGCGACGGTGGCGGGGGCACCCTATTCTTCTTCCTCGCGGTCGGAAGCCTCTGCGCGCGCGGTCGGAAACCGCGCGAGCGCTCACGCGCGCGCAAGGTAGTGATGCCCTTTAATAAACGGTTTTCTTAATTCTAAACAAAGTTTTTGTTAGACTAGCCGAGTATCAGGCTGGCCATAACTGGTCACGGCTGGGAGTAACATAGCTAGTAACATCAGTGTCACGTAGGCAATAAAGATGACGTGACATATTTAATTAGTAGAGAGATGAGAGTGGTAACTAGCTATGTTACCGTAATATCACACATTCCAATACACAATGAGTATATGGGTTAATAAATCCAGCTTTGCATAACACCACTTGTTAGTTACTGCCCACTGTGAAGGTAGTAATATAGTCTAGAAAAATGTGATGTTACTGCCATATGTTACCTTCCATTGTGACTTGCCTAATGGGAGTAACTAAGATAGTAACATCACACATTTAGAACGATTTTGCTTATGTGGCACATATTTAATGAAGAGAAAAGTGTTTGTGGTAATTAGCTATGTTACTAATAACATCACACATACCAAGAAAAAATGTGTCTATAAGCCTAATAAATAAAGTCATGTATGACACCACAAATATGTTACTAGCTACTGCAGAGGTAGTAACTTAGACTAGTAACATCATCATGTTACTACTCTTAGTTACTCCCCATTGTGACTAGCCTCATAAGTGATATGTGGCATGATAATTAATGAAGAGATATGATACCATATCATGACCCGAAATTATGAGAAAAATGAATAACAGATTAATCTTGTACACATATTTGCATTGAGATCTACAAAATAATAAATAGAGTGAGACAATCATATCACCATATGATACAGTATGAGTAGTCTTAATTCTCCGCTCTGGGTTTCAACTGGGATTTTAATAGTTGCAAACGGGGTTGTTGTAACATCGAGATGATTTTAAAATTTGCCACACTTTTCTATTCACATTTATTATTTGCCACAAGATGTGTCACTCATAGGTGGAGGTCTATATGACAATTTTTTTTTTTTTTGAGAAAAGTGTGGCTGTCGGGGGGTTACCCCCGAGTAGGGGTAAGGCAGGTGCTAAAGGCAAGGTCAAAGGAGATGTTTGACTGAGTAGCTGGCTACCCGGTACTTGCTACCTGGTCGACTGCTATTCGGACGTACCCACCAATGGCCAGAAGGAAGAACCAAGAAAGTTATGTTCTTACGAGTAGAGGAATTAGTCCGAGTAGAGGTAGTGGATTCCTACTCGGGCCAGAAGTCAATGGAGCCGTTCTGACAAAGGATCCCGCGTATCCTGCGTCCGTACGGCGTGCGGTTCAACTTACGGAGCACGTGATTATCCGCGCTACGGCGTGAATACAGTGCAGGTAGGCGCCTGTCAAGTCCTGTCACTGACGGAGGGGACAGGACAGTGTTAGGGACCTACTCTATCTCACTGACAAGGTGGACAGGTCCCATCGCCGAACAGCGCGCGACGACTTCCCGCACCCGCGTCAGCGAGAAGCCGGAGGCGTGCTCTGTTCTGTAGCGTGCCTGTCCCATCAGGTCGTACCTTATAGTCTTTTTCTATTCGGCTGGGCACCAGTATATAAGGTGCCCTGCCTCCTCCTGTGAGAGGTTCGGTTCACTTCGCTGCATTCGCTGCGTTTTGCCTTAACACTTGACATTTGCTTCACGTAGAGAGAACTAGAGAGAAGAGTGGCTACTCGGCTGAAGGCCTGATTGTATTGTGGCTACTTGGTGTACCCACATATAAAGAGAAAGGCAGGAGTAGGTGTGTTACCTCCACACGAGGGCCCTGAACTTGGGTAAGATCTTGGTGTTTGCAGTGTTAGATTCATCCTACACAAGGCTCTTAACCTTGTGATCCCTCCCCGAGCACCTCCAGCGTCCATCGGCCCCAAACATTAGCCATCCTATGGCATCTGCCGTGATACCACCACGACAGTTGGCGCCCACCGTGGGGCAACCAGCGGCGCTGCCTGGAGTCCATGTTCGGACGGGACTCATTTCTGCTACTGGGGAGCGCGTGGTCTGTGGCCTTGTCCACAGATTCGGCTCCTTCGACTTCGTCACCGACAACGCCGGAGATTTCGGCGGCAGGCCCATGCCGGAAGGCGGCTCGGTGCTCTCCTTCGGCTCGCATCTCGTCTACGTCGCCACCATTGTCGTCCGCGAGTACCCAGAGGTGGTGCTCATCGCGGAGGATCCCCCTGCTGTACTCGCTGCCCGCGGAAAGCCAACCGGCTGCTCTGCGGACAACGTGGAGGTGCTGATGACCGGCCCGGCTATCGCTGCCGGGAAGCCCCGAGGACCCACAAGCCCTACGACGCGCCTGACAACATCCCGGGCTACATCCCTCCTTCTACGACATCAACGATACCGGCATCCGCCGTGCGGGTGGGCATGCCGCCTCCCACCGAGCTCGAGCTCATGACCATGAGGGCACAACTCGACCAGCAGCGTCAAGCGCTGCTCGCGGAGCAGCTGGAGCTGGAAAAGGTTAGGCTTGAGCTTAACCTAGACCAGAACGAGTACAACCGGGCCCATGGCTTTACTCCTGTGGTTAGGAGGCCTATCAAGCTAGGCGCTACTCGTCGCAACCTAGGCGCTGAGATGGCGGTAGTTGGCGAAACGGCTAGCCAGGCTGCTAGCCAAAACACCGCTACCACTAGGCCCAAGTAGAGCACCCCCGCCAAAACCCTTAGAGCTGCAGAGGCTGTAGCTGCTGAGTTACCGCATCTCGCTGGTGACGCGTGTATTAGGCAGCAGGACAGGCTCAATGAGTTAGTGCTAGAAGCTGCTAGGCAGAATGAGGAGTTCCGGAAAGCCAATCCGGGTGCTGGCGCTTCTCAGGTTGTGCACTCGCGTGCGGTCAAATCTAATGATCAGGCCTCATCGCCGCATCCCAGTCGTGAGAGGGACCGGAGTGCGTACTCTAGGAAAGATAGACATATGTAGGTGTACGACCCGACTGTCGCCGCGAAACAGCAAGCTGTGCCGCGACAGTCCGGTCAGAAACACACTACTGCAGGAGCAGGCTATCAAGCCCATAAAGCTCACAGCAAGAAGCATGACGAAGATCTTCCAAGTCCTTCTCGGCATCAGGTCGCTCAGCCTACTCGGCAGAGGACACAGCAGCCAGCTGCTGCACAGCCGCGTGTGGTTGCGCCAGCAGCCAACCCGGTGGTGCAACCCGCAGTTGTGCGGGAGAACAAATATGATGATGGCTATTCGGCGATGGGGCTAGCCGGCTATGCTGATCCAAGAGATGTAACTGATCGCGTGGGTGACCGCGTGTTGGAGCCCAGTGATGCAAGGTACAAGCTGGACCGGATCAATCTGTCCGCGCAGCTCGAGAACAAGGGGCCGCCTGGCCCAGAATGCTTTGGTCATCGCATCATGGATGAGCCATCAGTAAAGCAATTCCAGCTGGCCAGGGGGATCAAGTGCTATAATGGCAGCACCAAGCCAGAAGACTGGCTGAATGACTATGTCACGGCCGTGCACATTGCAGGCGGCAACAGGAGATGGGCTGTGCGGTATGTACCGCAGATGCTAGAAGGTCCAGCAAGAACTTGTCTTAACAACCTTCCCAAGCACAGCATCAACTGTTGGCTAGATTTCTCGGAGGCCTTCGTCAGCAACTTCACCAGCACTTACCAGAGGCCGAATAGGCCGCAACAACTGTCCGCTTGCAAGCAGCGGGAAGAGGAGACGAACCGCGAGTATCTTACTCGGTGGAGTACTCTGAGGAACACCTGCGAAGGTGTGAATGAGGCCCAGGCCATTACTTGGTTTTCCCAGGGCTGCAAGCATGGCAGCATGTTATGGCAGAAGCTGCAGAGAGAGATGCCAAGTACTCTCGCTGAGACAATCAAGATTGCGGACATGTACGCACTCGGTGACCCAACTCATCCTCTGCTCGACTCTGCTGAGCCGAGAAGGAAGAATCATGATGGCAACAGGCGCAATGATTATCGCAACAAGCGCAGAGGTGACCGGATTGACACTCGGTATGATCCCGAGGAGGTGAATGCTGTGACTACAGCTGCTGGGAGTAGCCAGAGGCAGAAAACTGCTGGAGCCCAGTACGGGCAGAACCAGAATCAGGGCCAAGGCATCAAGAAGCCGTACAATGCTCCCCAGCAGGGTAGCGGCAACTCGGGTGCTGTTCAGAATTTTGTCTTTGAGGACATGAAGGTTGGGCCATGCAGCTTCCATACTCGGCATCCTGGCAGACCTGCCAACCACACTACTTGGCACTGCAGCTGGTGGGACGAGATCAAGAATGAGGGCCTGCCCCCTCCTCCTCCTCTGCCAGTTGCGAATGCCAATGTGCAACCTATTCAGGCAGCTGCTCCCAGGCCTCCAGCTTTTCCGAGAAGAGAGAATGTGAACCAGGTGGCTTTAGGAGTCAACCGCAACTACAACAACGGCAACCGCAACTACAACAACGGCAACCGCAATTTCAACAACCATGGTAACCGCAACTTCAACAACAACAACAACCGCAACAACAACAACAACAACAACAACAACAACAACAGGAACAACAACAACAACAACAACAACAACGGAAACAATGGTGCGGAAGGCCGCAACCAGTACCAGGAGCACCATGAGAGCTACATGATCTTCACCTCTGAGCCCGCCGACAAGCTATCACTGCACAGGCGCGCGATGGAAGTCAACGCTGTGATCCCTGCTGTTCCTCACTACCTGCACTGGTGCAACCAAGAGATCAAGTGGTCTAGAGTTGATCATCCTAGGGTGATGCTCAACCCGGGTAGCTATGCTTTGGTGGTGGATCCCACCTTCTTGGGTACTCAGAAGAATGTCAGGTTCAGCAAGGTCCTGATTGACAACGGCAGCAGCATCAACATCGTGTACAGAGACACGATAGAGAAGCTCGGTATGGCCGAGAACATGTTGCTACCCAGCAGGACCACTTTCCACGGCATTGTGCCAGGAGTATCTTGCTCTCCTATTGGCCGAGTCTGGATAGATGTTCTATTCGGTACCAGGGAGAACTGCCGCACAGAGAGACTGCAGTTCGAGGTAGTTGATCATCAGAGCCCCTACCATGCCCTACTCGGTAGGCCTGCCCTCAGCAAGTTCATGGCCTCAGCTGTTGTTCCTGGCACCGTTCTTCTTGGAGACGTTGTTTTTGAAGAGCTGGACATCAGCTGTTGTTTAGGTGGTGGTTGTGCGGCAGATGCAAGGACTGTAACTCTGTAACAAGACTTTTCTTCTTAGTTCTTCTTTTTATTGTCTTTCGGTTGTGTGTACCCGTAATGACTATGGTTATTGCATTGTTGTAGAGGCTGGGTGTAATTTGTATCTCCGCGATATGAATATACTTCCCTTTATCAAAAAAAAATGTAGCTGGTTCAGCTTCATTCTCCACCCGTTTAGCACAACTTAGAGCAAAATAAACAACATCACATTCTTCAATTAAATGAGTACGAGGTCCTTTATTCCTCTTCTCTCTATGCTCTACAATAGACAAATTTTCTTGCTGCACAATATGAGGTGAGGTTGGAACAATATCCTCGTCATCAATTTTAGTTTCCTCCTCATCCAGGTATTCCAGCTCCACCTGAAATCAAGGTTCGTCCTCATCAGAAGAATCCGGCACAACATCAGTTGACAAACTGTCCTCATACATAACTATTTCATTAAACACATCACTCCTGCTAAAGAAAGTCTTTTTAGTTTCCGGGTTCCACAACTTATATCCTTTTACTCCAAACCATAACCAAGAAATAAGCACTTAACAGCTCTAGGCTCTAACTTTCCATTATCAACATGAGCATAGGCAGTGCAATCAAAAACTTTCAGTTGTGAATAATCAGTTGGCTCACCAGACCATACCTCGGTAGGAGTTTTCTTGTCAAGTGGGATGGACGGTGACCTGTTGATCAAGTAGCAGGCAGTTTTGGCAGCCTCGGCCCCAAAGCGCATGTTCATTTGAGCGTTGTAAAACATTCAGCGAGCCTTGGAGATGATTGTCTTGTTCATCCGCTCGGCTACACCATTCTGCTGAGGTGTGTACGGGATGGTGTGATGCCTGACAATGCCTTCCTGCAACAATAATTATCAAAAGCATGCGAACAAAACTCGCCATCATTATCAGTACGAAACAACTTCACGTTCCTCTCAGTTTTCTTTTCAATCATAACTTTCCACTCTTTAAAAGCAGCAAAAGTATCATCCTTAGTTTTCAGGAAATAAGGTCAAACTCTTCTAGAGTAATCATTAATGAAAGTAAGCATATAACGAGCACCACCATAAGAGGGCTTACGTGAAGGACCCCACAAATCAGCATGTACATAATCCAATGTGCCTTTAGTGGTATGAACGGAACCATTGAACTTAACTCTCTTATGCTTACCAAACACGCAGTGTTCACACAACGACAACTTAATCATATTGCAGTTCTTCAGAAGTTCTCTCTTCACCAATTCTGCCATACCATGTTCACTCATGTGTTCAAGTTGCTTATGCCAAAGGTTCGTTGTACTTGGATCATCATTAGTAATAACAGCAGCAGTACCAGACAAAGTGCTGCCTCTAAGAATATATAACTTGGCAGAATTCATATCACCAATCATAACAATGAGAGAACCTTTTGATACCTTCAGGCGTTTATCCTCTCCGGAGTACTTGTACCCGTCACAGTCAAGGGTACTCAACGAGACTAAATTTCTCGCCATGGATGGTATGTGTTTCACTCCCGTCAGCGTACGTGCCATCCCGCCGTGGGTCTTGATCTGAAGAGATCCAACACCAAGAATGTGACATTTGTTGTCGTTCCCCACACATACAAAATCTCCAGTATGCATAGCCTCATAAGAACTAAACCAATCTTTGTTACAGCAAATATGAAACGAACAAGCAGTATCAAGAATCCACTCATCATCACGGGTAACACATGCAGCAAAAACAGCTAGCATTCACCATATGAACTATTATCACCAGCAACAACAACAACCTTACCATTACCATTACCATTACCACACTAGTGCATAACAGAGCATTAGACACGGTTGGGAAGGGCCTTATGCCCCGGATTCCCAACCGGGTTTGCTAAACCCGGGCTAAAGGCCTTGTCACATCCCAATTTTGCAATACCTGATAACACAGTTGTTTTGCTAATTGCTTGACAATTAAACTTTGATTGTGTTTGTTTAAGTGCAACTAAACAAATTATTTATAAACTTGCAAACTTAAAAAGATAGCAAAGCAGTAATCTAAAAATATTCAACATATTGTTCCAATGACCTTGGCAATATTTTCTAAAATAAATATTGATCAAAGAGTTTTCCAAAAACTATCTTATGAATCTCATACTTGTTGAATATTATTACAAGACCTAAATTAAGAAAGAGGAAACACTTAATAAATTTCCCTAAAAGATTATCAGAAAAAGAGGCATTCTTAGATGCTTCACCAAAATATTATCAAATGTTTTTCCAACCTTGCAAGCTTAAAAACAAAGGTAGTGGAGAGCATTGACTTGCTATCCCTAGTCACATAATTATTTTGGCAAAGCATTGTTAAAGAAAAGCCAAGTGCCTTATTAAATTGAATTTCCAATATTTCCAGAAACAGAAAACTAAAACAAGTTACTATTGGAAACTTTCTTCAAATGATCTGAAATTCATACCATTGCTTCCTTATATCAAATAAGGAACACACACAAGAGGAGACCAAAAATTGAATCCATTAAAGCCCTGAAAACATGATTTTTCTCCACAGCAACATTTGGGATTTTGAACAAGTTTGTTCTACAAACTTTTTCAAAATGCCATTAAATAAATATCACATGCTCTATATCATAAATAAAGATGAAAACCAAAAGGGCACAAGTTTTTGAATTGTTTAAGTTGCCAAAAACCCCTGTTTTCTTGACAGCACCTTTTTGAAATTTGAACAAGTTTGTTTTATGAAGTAACTCAAAATGACTTGAGTTTTCTACCACATAAGGAACACATCAAATAAGGAATGTGTGCCGAAAATTATCATTTTTGGAAGCTTATAAGTAGGTTAATAAATTCAATGTCCATTTATGTAAGAATTCAAATTTGAACAACTTTGAATTATCAAGTTTATCCAATTGAGCCAATTTTCACATATATTGTGCATCTCAACTAATAAGATTTTTGTGCAAAAGGAATTTAAATTTTGACTTTGTTTGCTTGGTGAAAATCACATTTTTCAGAGAGGACATGGACCTATTTGTAAATTGGCAGGGACCAAAATGTAAGCTGAGTCACACACCTTCTTCTTCCTAGGCTCTCTGTAGCAGCAGTGCCCTAGCCATGGATTCGAGTAGAAGGAACCCTTGGGGATAAGAGGCCCCCCATGTGCTCTTGTCCCCCTCAAGCTCTCTCTCTCCCCCCCACTCGAGCTCCCTCTCTCTCTGCTCAAAGAACTCTCAAACCCGAAACCCTAGAAATAGGCTCGCCGTCGATTGGGCCATGGAGAGCTCGCCGCCGGCCACCGAGTGGCTCATCGTCTCCGCGTCGTCGTAGTGGCCCTCCCTGCGGAAGGAATCGAGGCGGGAGCCATCGTAGAGCCCGCACCATCCATTCCCTTCTCCGAGCCCGACGAACTCCGGCGATGAATCGCCGCGCCCTCGAGCCTCCTCCGCCTTCTCCGTGTCCTCCGTCACGTTCGTGGTGAGCAGGGGAACCTCCCCGTCGCTTTTCCCCTCCCTCTCCCTCTAGAACGACGCCGTGCCGTGGTCGCCGTCCGGCCGCCGTCGCCGATTGCCTTCCGGCGTCTCCCCGGAAACGAGTCCACCTCCGTTCGGTAGCCTGCGTTGAGAGCAACATGGGGGTGCAGTTTAATCGCGAAATAAGGCTCCGGATTCGCTCGATTTGCCTCGCCGGAGTTGTTCCGCCGGCGAGTGACGCAGTCCTGGCGTCACGCTGACGCCAGCGAGCCCTTGACCCGCGCTGGTACGGTTGAACCTGCTGGTGGCCCCTGCGCTCGCCTGCGTGGCAGCCCCCGTGGCGTCCTGGCCCACGAGTCAGCGGCTTAGGCTAGACCCCGCCGCGGTAAGATCAGATCTGGCCGGCCCAGTTGGATCTGGCCCATCCCTAGCATGTTTTTCCTTTTAATTTTTCACAGATTGATACCTGTTTGCTTTAGGCCCTAAAAGGCAACCTAAAAGATGATTTTGACCAAACCAAAATTCACAGTGGTACACAAACAAAATCTAAACCACCTCCAACTTGTGGATCCACAATTGGATGAATATTTTTGAAATGAAAAATGATTTGGCAACAGGTACTAGAAACACCAAAATGAGCACCATTTTTATATCACAACTCAGAATGAAGTGAGGCCAATGGAATTGGAAAGCCCTTTAAATTTACTAACAGGAGCAATTAACCTTGCTTCCACATTCCTTGTATTTTTTAAATGGCATGCAATTTTGTAAAACACCAGAGAGCAATTTGGTGATTTTTATAAAATTATTAAAGATGAATTTTGATGAAAACTCAATTGGATGATCTTGTACATGTTTAGGGCTATCCAAACCTGGCTTGGTTTAATTTTTTGAGCCTCATATAGAATTTGGTGGACAAATCTTTAAATTGCTTGTTTCTCACATTTTGGCATTTTAAGTAATTAAATTGTGTGAGTTATTTTTGTGTTGCAATATTGTTTTCTAGCATGTATAAGTTGTGTGAACTTGTTTCCTAAGTGTTACTTAGCTATTTTAGCATGTTAGATTGTGTGGACTTGAGTTGAGAAGGGATATGATTTTTGTTAATAACATATGATTATTCTCTAGTTAATATTTGCATAGCATTTTTGAGTGTTAACTTTATGAGCAAACACTTGGATTTTGATTGAATCCAGTACCATGTTGGTACTTAATTTGTGTTGTTATCACCTCTGCTAGATTGCATTTGAATTGGTAGAAAAGCATGAGTAGCTTTGTCATCACTATGAGAATGTTTTGGAAAAATTCCCTCATGTGTGGAATTTTTGACATAAACATTTGTGGTTGAGTAGCCACATAATTTTGTGTTGTGTTCATAGGACCAGTAGAATTTTGATGATGTTCTTATGAGTACTTGACCCCTAGATTTTTCACTTGTGTGAAAACAATAGCATGAGTAGCATTACCTTGCTTATTTTTGCACCCTATTATTTTCTACTAGTATTGTTATTGCACTAGATGCTAGTATAGGCTTTTGTTAATTTTTAGCAAGTGTGACCAGAGGCTTTGTGACCTCTTAATTATTTGTTATGCTAGTGGAACACCCACTGGTGTCATTGCATTTTTGGTGGAAACATTATTTCCCCCACACTAGATGCATTTCTTTTATATAGTTCTCTAACTAATGAGTGCCTAGTATTTTTGCTTTGGATTTTTAGTGCTAAATGAAAATGTGTATGCTTCTGTTTGTAATTGGTTATAATCATGTGTGGCTTGCTAGGAAAAATCCATTCTTGGAGTGTTGATTGATTCCTCTAGTAATGTCCTTTTTTATTACCACTAGTATGTAGGAGTTGCCCTGCAAATTGATGTCTTGTTTTATCAAATGGGATATTTTTGTTATAGCAAGTATAGATGTTTTTCACTCCTGTTTTTGTGACATGGACCCTCTGGTTGGATTTCAATTACTTGATTGAAATGCATCCATTGATTCTTCATGTTTGAGTAGTACTAGTCTCCTTAGCAGTTTTTGTATTGAATTATTTTTCCTGCCAACTTGTGTTTGGTGGATATTTGTGTATCCTTGCATGAGGACATGTTTTCATTTACCATTATGATAACATGGTTCCTTGTTTGCATTTTAGTACTTTACTTATTATGCTTGCTTGCATAGCAAACCCTCAGTAGAAGCATGTCTATAGGATTCCTCCTTTTTATTCATTGTTTCTATTGTTCTCACTATGAGAACTTGTGTGTTTTGTGATGAGTCTACTACCTTGTTACACTTGTGTAGGCTCACTGATTTGTAAAAGTAACTTTTTGCAAATCATGTGTCTTATTTATTCTTGAGGTGAATTTAGGCTTAGCAGATTAGCTACCTTTTTCTTTTTGTGGTTTGGTTGATAGACCCATTGCCATGATTAATTGTGCATGTTTTGTATACTTTTAGTAGTCTCACCCTTGTGAAACTAAGTGTATTTTGGGTTTATTAATATCTTGGTATGAGAGTGGCACACCCACTGAATCCATGATATTAAGGTTGTGAGTTATTTTCCTCCAACCTTAAGTTGTCTTATTAAATGGCATTTCTGCCAAGTAGGTTTGTTTGATTGTTTGTCTCCATTAATAATTGTGTGATTGGTTATTATTAGATTTCCTTGCTGTATGTATGGTTATGCATTGTTGCTTGCCTTGATTGGTTCTGAATGTGTGTCCTTTATTCTCTTTACGACGTTAGAAAACGAAGGGGAAGGAAGTGTCGTGAAGCTCTGTTTCAAGTTCCAGTCACTCCAAAACCAGGGACACAAGGAGATACCAGGCAAGCCATCCTGATGCTTGCTGATACAATACTTATCATTATCTATCATGCATGTTTTACCTCTGAAGTTTTACCAAAACTTGATTATCAAAACTATTTTTGATGTGGCTATTACTACTATACTAGTATATAGGTTACTGTTATGCCAGTAGTTAAACTTGGTAATACCAAGCCCATAAGCCACCATATGGTATTTATTACCATAAAAATATACTAGTCCCTAAGTGGACACCCTAAAATTGTGATTCTACAAAACAAAGGCTTTACGGAAAAAACCCGGAGAAAAGGCGGATCCTTGTTCTCCGGAGGAATGTGGAAGTGGTCATTTTTGAGAAAGTGGTGTTTTCAAAAATGACACATAACCTAGTCTTCGCTGGACAACCTTTACCGTACTGCCACTTTACCCCAATATGGGTAGGGGCTTGATTAAAAACTTGTTATGGTTAGTATGTGTGCTATCTCAAGTGCTATAGGGGATTGGATCCTCCAAACCGAAATGTCGCTAGGAGTGGAGAATACGGGACATCTAAAGTGTGGGATTAATTTTCCCTCCGGATGCAGCAGTTGGGTCTCCTGTTTGGGCGGTGTGGGACACGGCTTGCCAGGGAGGGTAACCCCAATTGAAGAGATAGTCATGTACTAGCTTGCACATAGTGGATAGTCAAGATCAGCTATCTGATGTTCTCATAGGTTGGGAACAGTCCATGGTTGTTTCATGGCGGATTCTGGATCTAGTGGAAATGTGTACACCTCTGCAGAGTAAAACTATTTCGAGATAGCCGCGTCCTCGGATATGGACGGTTGAATGGCCATGTAGCTAGCATTGTGTCAATGTTTTCAAAAGAGGAAGTTTTTGAAAAGGAATTTTGGAAAGGAAGTGTTGAACTTGTGAAGTTCGGACAGGAATGGAAACTTATACCGTGGAGGTATCGTCGATGATGAAAAGCCAGATGTTGTTATACAAAACAAAATGTTTTGCAAAGAAAACCTTTTCTACTCTAAGCAAGAATTCTGGAAAATGATTCCAAGAAGTTTTGCAAAGAGAAAATATTCTTTAACAAAGCTTTACAAAACCTCTTGTACATGTGATATCTACAAGAGAAATAAAACTATATTATTTTATTTTCTTCTGAAGTATCTTCTTCAACGAAGATACAGATTAACCTGACTGCAACTGTGGTGTCATCATATATGAACACCATTGGTAGTGAACCCTATTTATAGCCTACCTATTCCACCATATAAGCATATTTGCATGTTTGGTAAGTGACATGATGGATGTCTTGCTGAGTACATTCAAATGTACTCATTATGGTTTCGCCCCTGGTATCTACTTGCCAGACTTTGAGAAGGAGCCTCCGAAGGAGATCAATGAAGAGAAGTACGGAGTTGGCGGCTTTGCGAACTAGGATCGTCTCCGGGTCAGCAGCCTGTAGGTTAAGGCGTGACTTGGGCTCAAGTACGTTGTGTTTTATTTGTCTTCCGCTGTGTTAGTTAAGTTTCCTGCCCTATGTGGCAGTTGCGTTAAACTTGATCATGTGATCCTTTATGTAATACCTTTATGTATTCGTGTAATGGATGATGTAATTCGGTGTGCCAACTTTGTATGTTGTTCACGACTGATCTTTCTGGGATCGTGAATGTATGCATACGGAGGGTTTCAGACTGCCGGTCTGGGGTCCTTACAGAGTTGGTATCGGAGCCATCCTGACCTTTGGAGACCTTAGTTAGCATGGACGTCAGATAGGAAAGAAAAGTATTTTTGAGTAAAAACCTATTTACTATCTAAATTATTTATATCTAAGGGAATTTTAGTATATTTTCCCTCCTTCTGATCTTTTCAAAAGATTCTAAATGCATACCAAGGGCGTCCTTGAACAGTGGTTCGAAGGGCGGGCCTTACAGAATTGGTATCTCTCTCGGTTAAGAGTTTATTTCTTACTTGTTTGCAAATGCTCCGCTCTGTTTTTGAAACATCTCTCGTCTTTGAAGTTTTCTGTCCAGAAAATAGTTGGAGTTTCAAAAACAATTTGTTGCAAAAAGTTTTCTCGAAACTTTACCTCTATTATCTTGTTTCCATCCAAAAACTTTTATACTTGCCGATGTCCCGAGAAGACCAAAATATTTGCCTAGCTCTACAGTGATGATGGTCAGAAGTAGATATAGTTCTTCAGCCACTTCTAGGATTTTGGATCAGTCTAGTTTGGAGTAATTTAGCGATAACTCCATGAGTCGCCTTCCCCGACGTAGCTCCAATGGAGCCTTGCTTGTGTGTTATGGCTTGCTTATGTGTGTCCGTAGGACTTTGTACTATTGTGTGGTGCAGAATTTTGGTTCATCTAGGCTTCTATATGTTTGTGGGGTGCTCAAAATTTGCAGATTTGTGCTTGCCTTGCTCTTGTTTTTGAATCACCTCCTGTTAAATTTTTGCAAGCAAAAATGTTTGTATAGCATTCAAAAACAAGAATTTGTTGCTTAGACTTATACTTGTTTTCGCTTCATAATGCGACCCGTCGTGAACCACCACCATCTCCCCCACAATTAATGAAAGCACCATTGTGCCTAATAATAGAGGACCATCAAGCCACACGAGCTGATAGCGTTGCTACCAGTGATGCACTCCAACAGATAAAGCTCCAACAACGACAACCTTTAAAGAAGAAAAGGCGTGAATGCACCAACTACTACTGACCAAAACCTCTATGTTTGTCTATTTGCAAAAGACTCTTTTTACCCTGTTGGCTAAATGTCGCTCGTTTTTATGTTCCCTTTTAAAAGACCAAACAAGAGAAATCCCCTTTTTAAAAAAATTATATACCTCCCTCCTCTAGAGAAAGGTGCAAAAGAAGTCTTCACATGCCATGATGCGCAACCCCCTCAACAGCCAATCCAAAGAGCACAATTCAATATTCGACGTACGATGACGCTAGTCGTATCTTGTCGGACAAACATAATTAAATAGGAAACTAACAAGACTAACATGTTTTGCCTAATCTTAGGTTGACACCTAACCAAAGAATGCGAACTACTGACAACTCTTTCTAAACCAAGGAATTAAGTGATTTAAGACACCTTTTAATCTAGTTGGTAAAAAAGAGAAGTCATGAGAAAATAAGATGTTGACTTATTCGTTTACTAGTCAATAGGATATCATGTGTATCTACTTTGGAAACCAAATATTAGTAGACATTGTAGGTGCTATGAAATTCGGGGTTTAGAAATTAAGGGAACGATGGAATGGTTATGATAGATCTGGAAAACAGCAGGTTTCCTGTTTTTGTTCCTTTGTGTGCTCTTGATTGAAATGAATTTGTGTTTTATTCAATCTTGCTTCCTAACTTATATGGAGTTGTTAGGACTTGTTATTATGTTGTTTTTCTTACAATAAATCTACCCTAGAAATTGTGTGCATGATTGGAAACTTGAATAAAAATGAAATAACATTTGTTACCTTCTAGTTTATTAATTGGAAGTATTGTGAGAACTAGATCTGTGTATACTTTCTTAGTAGATTTTGTGCTATGTTTTTCCTTGAGTCCAGTACCATTTAGGTACTGTTATTTTGATGCTTGTACATATGTTAGCTTGCATGTCTTTTAATAGTAAAGCATGTGTAAGCATTGCTATCAATATGCACTAGTATGCTTCACTAGATTAAATAGCCTTATATTTTTATCTGGTATGCAAAGTTTTTCATGAGTAACCAGAGGCTTAGTACCTATTTTTGCCTTGGTATTAGTAGGCCATAGCCCACTGGTCCCATTGTATTTTGGATTGAGGATGAAAATCCCCAACCATACACATGTGTGAAAATAGCATGTTTCACTATGTGATTGATTTCCTATTTTCCACCTTGGAAAATATAATTGTTTCTTTTCACTTATGCAAGTGAGAAGTTTATTTCTTATTAGTAAATAATAATATGTTTTGGTGTGATCCTTTTGTTAGCATAATATTCCTTAGGGGTATCATGTTAAGAAATGTTTCACTATCGTGTGCTAAAATTAAATTGTTCGCAAATAAAATGAATTCCTCTTGATTGGTAGGTTGTTTGTGAATAATTTTAAATTGAGTGTATGGATTTTTGAAAGGGTTTAGGTAACTTTTTATTAATTACATAGCTACTGGTTGTGTGAGTTATACCTTGCTTGTTTGCTAGTAATTGTTTAAGAAAAACATAAATTGCTAAAATTAATTTATGCATGTTTAATAGTTGTATCATGGGATTGTTTTGATGTTTGTGCTTACTAACATGAGTAAGTTTTGTGTACTGTTATTAGGTACATTTATATTCATGACTTGCTTGTTTAAGTTTAAACATCATGATAGCAATTGCTTGCTTCTCTAGAGTGAACCTAGTTTCACCACTAGAAAATGGTGATTTTTGCTCTAGTAGTACCCTATTTTTATTTTATAAGTATATGTGTTGATATAGCATGCTTAGGAAGTTATTACTTATGTTATCATGCCATGAATTATTTAGTTGCATGTTCTATGGTTAGAGGATATGATTATGTCTTATAGCATGCTGGTGTAGATTTGTCATACTAGTGTGTTATTTGTGCAGTCCTATTTTTCTATGCCTATGAAATAGGAGTTTTATCTTGTGTGAAGATACTGTTTTAGAGTACCTTTATTATTCTATTCATTGGTTTTTTAGCTACTGGTTGTTTGCTAATTGTTCATGATTGATGGGTTCCAAAACCTCTAATAAACAATAACCGAGTGAATAAATAGTCAGGCTATCACTGCACAGGCGCGCGATGGAAGTCAACGCTGTGATCCCTGCTGTTCCTCACTACCTGCACTCGTCCAACCAAGAGATCAAGTGGTCCAGAGTTGATCATCCTAGGGTGATGCTCAACCCGGGTAGCTATGCTTTGGTGGTGGATCCCACCTTCTTGGGTACTCAGAAGAATGTCAGGTTCAGCAAGGTCCTGATTGACAACGGCAGCAGCACCAACATCGTGTACAGAGACACGATAGAGAAGCTCGGTATGGCCGAGAACATGTTGCTACCCAGCAGGACCACTTTCCACGGCATTGTGCCAGGAGTATCTTGCTCTCCTATTGGCCGAGTCTGGATAGATGTTCTATTCGGTACCAGGGAGAACTGCCGCACAGAGAGACTGCAGTTCGAGGTAGTTGATCATCAGAGCCCCTACCATGCCCTACTCGGTAGGCCTGCCCTCAGCAAGTTCATGGACTCAGCTGTTGTTCCTGGCACCGTTCTTCTTGGAGACGTTGTTTTTGAAGAGCTGGACATCAGCTGTTGTTTAGGTGGTGGTTGTGCGGCAGATGCAAGGACTGTAACTCTGTAACAAGACTTTTCTTCTTAGTTCTTCTTTTTATTGTCTTTCGGTTGTGTGTACCCGTAATGACTATGGTTATTGCATTGTTGTAGAGGCTGGGTGTAATTTGTATCTCCGCGATATTAATATACTTCCCTTTATCAAAAAAAAATGTAGCTGGTTCAGCTTCATTCTCCACCCGTTTAGCACAACTTAGAGCAAAATAAACAACAGCACATTCTTCAATTAAATGAGTACGAGGTCCTTTATTCCTCTTCTGTCTATGCTCTACAATAGACAAATTTTCTTGCTGCACAATATGAGGTGAGGTTGGAACAATATCCTCGTCATCAATTTTAGTTTCCTCCTCATCCAGGTATTCCAGCTCCACCTGAAATCAAGGTTCGTCCTCATCAGAAGAATCCGGCACAACATCAGTTGACAAACTGTCCTCATACATAACTATTTCATTAAACACATCACTCCTGCTAAAGAAAGTCTTTTTAGTTTCCGGGTTCCACAACTTATATCCTTTTACTCCAAACCATAACCAAGAAATAAGCACTTAACAGCTCTAGGCTCTAACTTTCCATTATCAACATGAGCATAGGCAGTGCAATCAAAAACTTTCAGTTGTGAATAATCAGTTAGCTCACCAGACCATACCTCGGTAGGAGTTTTCTTGTCAAGTGGGATGGACGGTGACCTGTTGATCAAGTAGCAGGCAGTTTTGGCAGCCTCGGCCCCAAAACGCATGTTCATATGAGCGTTGTAAAACATTCAGCGAGCCTTGGAGATGATTGTCTTGTTCATCCGCTCGGCTACACCATTCTGCTGAGGTGTGTACGGGATGGTGTGATGCCTGACAATGCCTTCCTGCAACAATAATTATCAAAAGCATGCGAACAAAACTCGCCATCATTATCAGTACGAAGCAACTTCACGTTCCTCTCAGTTTTCTTTTCAATCATAACTTTCCACTCTTTAAAAGCAGCAAAAGTATCATCCTTAGTTTTCAGGAAATAAGGTCAAACTCTTCTAGAGTAATCATTAATGAAAGTAAGCATATAACGAGCACCACCATAAGAGGGCTTACGTGAAGGACCCCACAAATCAGCATGTACATAATCCAATGTGCCTTTAGTGGTATGAACGGAACCATTGAACTTAACTCTCTTACGCTTACCAAACACGCAGTGTTCACACAACGACAACTTACTCATATTGCAGTTCTTCAGAAGTTCTCTCTTCACCAATTCTGCCATACCATGTTCACTCATGTGTTCAAGTTGCTTATGCCAAAGGTTCGTTGTACTTGGATCATCATTAGTAATAACAGCAGCAGTACCAGACAAAGTGCTGCCTCTAAGAATATATAACTTGGCAGAATTCATATCACCAATCATAACAATGAGAGAACCTTTTGATACCTTCAAGCGTTTATCCTCTCCGGAGTACTTGTACCCGTCACAGTCAAGGGTACTCAACAAGACTAAATTTCTCGCCATGGATGGTATGTGTTTCACTCCCGTCAGCGTACGTGCCATCCCACCGTGGGTCTTGATCTGAAGAGATCCAACACCAAGAATGTGACATTTGTTGTCGTTCCCCACACATACAAAATCTCCAGTATGCATAGCCTCATAAGAACTAAACCAATCTTTGTTACAGCAAATATGAAACGAACAAGCAGTATCAAGAATCCACTCATCATCACGGGTAACACATGCAGCAAAAACAGCTAGCATTCACCATATGAACTATTATCACCAACAACAACAACAACCTTACCATTGCCATTACCATTACCACACTAGTGCAGAACAGAGCATTAGACACGGTTGGGAAGGGCCTTATGCCCCGGATTCCCAACCGGGTTTGCTAAACCCGGGCTAAAGGCCCCTCTTATTCCCCGGTGGGCTTACCAACCTGGGTAAAAGGCGTGCACACGTGGGCTTTGCTCAGCGAGCAGGACGGCACCCTTTTACCCCGGTTGGTAACACTAATCGGGGCAAAAGGTTCTCTGGGTTTTTTTTCCTGTTTTCCTGTTCTCTGCAGTAGATTAGAAATTCTATTTTCTTTCTATTTTCCTGTTCTCTGCACTAAACATTTATAGTAAGAAACATGAAAAATTATCGAACAAAAACAGAGATGAAAACGAACAATAACATAAACATATAGTCTGTCACGAATACAAATATTGTTCGACACAATGACATAATTAAACATAGTTTGACACAAACATAGTTCAACATAAACATAGTACGACATATACATAGAGCGACATAAGCATAGAGCGACACAAACATACTACACCTCGGCGTCGGAGGCAGCCTTGCCCGAGCTAGACTCGCCGGAGTCAGACTTCTCAGCCTCGGAGGCGGAGCTGCTGTCAGACGAGCTATCCTGGCAGCAACAGGGCGGACTAAGGTGCCGTCGAAGATCTTCACCTCCAGCATGTTATCATCTATGTCGTCGTTGATGTACCTGAATGTGAGCATGTTGCCTGCATTTAGGTTGTACATGCGTGCGAACTTCCCCCACCCATGGCGCAGGTAGAGGTCATCGTCACGTCGCTGCAGGACCACGTGCACGGGCCCGTTGTCGCAACCCTCCAACCGGAGGCTGAAACTAAAGGGCCCCTTGCGCTCGAGGAGGATCGCCGATATCTTCGGTGGAAAACGAAGCACGTTCCGCAGTGGGTGGAACAGGTGGACGTAGAACTCCGGTAGCCGGAGACCGCCATCCTCCTACTCCTCCGCCGCAGCAACAGCGCCGCGCCGTTTACCGCGTGTTGACTCCTGTGCACCGCGTGTAGCCCCCCGTGTGGCGCTTGCTACCCTCTGTGCTCCGCGTCCACGTCCACGAGTAGGAGGCGTCGCTTCCTCCTTCTTGATGGCTACGGAGCCACCACCAAGTGCACGCGATGCACGCGATCCACGTGGACGCCCACCACATTGTATGGGAGTGATTTCTTCGATGGGGACGGCGCCGCGCCCATCGGTTGCACGCGAACTGTGTCGGGGAGCTCTCGTCATGGCTAAAAAAATGTATAACATCATAAGTCGCAACAATTGCATAAAATCTCTAATAAAAATATAGCTAATGGCTAACTAACTAAATCTCTAAGTCTAAAAAAATAAAAATAAAAATCTCTAAATCTACATCCTAAATCTCTAACTAACTAAATCTCTAAGTCTAAAAACTAAATCTCCAAGTGAACTAATTAATTAACACTAAATAATACTACTAACAATAGAATTAAACTATAATTAACAAAAAAAACTACTATGAGGATTGAGGCCACGGCGGCGAGGTGGGGCGACCTCACCTCGAGGAGGAGGGCGCGGCGGCGAGGAGAGGCCGGCGCGGAGTCGCGAGGAGGGCCGGAGGCGAGGAGAGAAGGGGTGCTTGAGGAGGGCGCGCGCGGAGGAGCGGTAGCGAGGATCCCCGGCGGCAAAATCGGGTAGCCTCACGGCGTCACTCTGGATTTTGGCGCAAGGGGACTTAGCATATTCTGCGGGCGTGCTCCGCCCGGGGTTATATAGGTGGGGGCCTTTTTGCCCCGGTTGTAACACGAACCGGGGCAAAAGGGGAGGCGAGCGATCGTGCGCCTGCGCACCTCCCCCCTTTTCCCCGTTTCGTGTTACCAACCGGGGTAAAAGGCCCGAAATTTCAGTTTTTTTTCTGCCGCCAATTTTTTCCACTGCCACGTTTCAAATACTATTTAAAATACTTTTTCAAATAGATTTCAAATGGTTTAGAATTTGGAGAAACTTTTAATATGAAAAGTGTTTAAAATTGCGTAAAAATTTCGATTACAGTTTCTGTTTTATAAAATAATTATTCTAACTATTTAAACTAGTACAATTTTTGAGTTTTCAAACCTTTTAAAAAACCTAGTTTATGAATGGTTTAGCATTTGGAGAAACTTTCTATAAGAAAAGAGTTTAAAATTGCATTAACACTTCAAATACATTTTCTGTTTTATAAAATAATTGTTCTAACTATTTAAACTAGTAACAATTTTGGAATTTTCAAACCTTAAAAAAAAACTAGTTTATGAATGGTTTAGAATTTGGAGAAACTTTCTATATGAAAAGTGTTTAAAATTGCATAACCACTTCAAATATATTGTTTGTTTTATAAAATAATTATTCTATCTATTTAAAAAAACTAGTTTATGAATGGTTTAAGAAAAGGAAGAGATCTGCAATGTTTTCACACATGATATGGATAATCTGCAATGTTTGATACATTATTACAAAATAGTCTATCAATATTACATGAATCATGAAGGTTTAATACGTTATCATCAACTAGTGCTGCCATTGTTTACTTTTCTGTCGTAGCCATGGAGCATCTTCATTATTTAACGCGATGCTTGGGTCAGTTTTCACTCTGAAGGGCGGAATTTCTTCAAAGTTATTATAATCTTCTGACATGTCTATCCTATCCTCCACTCCCACAATGTTTCTTTTCCCTGAAAGAACTATGTGCCGCTTCGGCTCACCGCATGATGTACTAGAATTCTTTTTTTTTCTTTTCCTCAGTTGGGTAGACATGTCCTTCACATAGAAAACTTGAGCCACATTTTTTGCTACGAAAAATGGTTCGTTTCTATACCCAAAATTGTTGAGATCCACTGTTGTCATTCCGTACTGCTGGTCTACCTTTACTCCTGTCATCTTGACCCATTGGCACCGAATTAGAGGGACCTTAAAATTAGGTCCATGGTCAAGTTCCCATATCTCCTCTATGTAACCATAATATGTGTCCTTTGTCCATTGTATACGGTTGCATCGAAATGGACACCACTATTTTGGTTGATGCTCTTTTTATCTTGTGCGATCGTGTAAAATGTATTCCCATTTATCTCGTACCCCTGAAAGTCAGTACAATCGAAGATGGTGACCTGGCCAACAAGTAGAGATGATCTCCAACAATGTTGCTATTCATGAGTTCTGTCTGCAAACCAGGCGCTGAAACTATCCATGTGTTCATCATTAATCGAGGATTCAGACAGCCCCGGGTTTTTGGACCGTATAATATTCTTGTGTTCCTGGATATGAGGAGCCACCAAGGTGGACATTTGTAGAATTGTGTAGTGTGCTTTAGTGAAAGAATGTCCGTCCATAAATATTTTTTGCTTTCCTTCCTAGCGTGCCTTTTCCCCTCATTCTTCCCTCATGCCGCGATTCGGGAACACCAATCGACTTAAGGTGTGAAAGAAGTCAACACAAAACTCAATTACCTCCTCTGTTCCATAACCCTTGGAGATGCTTCCTTCTGGCCTAGCACGATTGTGAACATATTTCTTTAAGACTCCCATGAACCTCGCAAAGGGGAACATATTGTGTAGAAACACATGACCGAGAATGGTAATCTCTTTGACTAGGTGAACTAGGAGGTGTGTAATAATATTGAAGAAGGATGGTGGGTACACCAACTCGAAGCTGACAAGACATTGGACCACATCTGTCTGTAATGCTGATAGACTTTCTGGATCGATTACCTTCTGAGAAATTGCATTGAGGAATGCGCATAACTTCACAATGGGTAATCGAACATTTTCTGGTAGAATCCCCCTCGACGCAATCGGAAGCAATTGTGTCATTGGTACGTGGCAGTCATGAGACTTCAGGTTTTGGAATTTTTTCTCCGCCACATTTATTATTCCCTTTATATTCGACGAGAAGCCAGATGGGACCTTGATACTATTTAGTGCTTCAAAAAAGATTTCCTTCTCTTCCTTGGTAAGAGCGTAGCTGGCAGGACCACCTTGAAACCGCTCAGGATTCTTGCCGTCTCGTCCTTTCGTATGTTGTTGGTCCTGTCGTGCTCCAGATATATCTTTTGACTTACCATACAAGCCAAAGAAGCCTAGCAGATTCACGCCGAGATTCTTCGTCAGGTGCATCACGTCGATCGCAGAGCGATCATCTAGGATTTTCCAATAGGGTAGTTCCCAAAATATAGATTTCTTCTTCCGCATGGGTGTGTGTCCGTCAGCGTCATTCGGAACAACTTGTCTGCCCGGACCCTTTCCAAAGATTACTTTCAAATCCTTCACCATATCAAATACACCATCACTCAGGTTGGAGGATAGGCGTCTCCCGGGTATCTGCCTCACCATTGAAATGCTTGCCAACTTTTCTTAAGGGGTGCTTGCACGAAAGAAAACGACGATACCCGAGGTACACAACCTTCTTACATTTATCCAGATATACACTTTCGGTGTCGTCTAAACAGTGTGTGCATGCATTATATCCCTTGTTTGTATGTCCAGAAATGTTACTAAGAGCAGGCCAATCGTTGATTGTTACGAATAGCAGCGCTCGTAGGTTAAATTCTTTTTGTTCGTGCTCCTCCCACACAGGTACAACTTCTTCACGCCACAACTGTAAAAGTTCATCGACTAATGGCGTTAGGTACACATCAATGTCGTTTCCCGGTTGTCTCGGGCCTTGGATCAGCACTGGCATCATAATGAACTTCCTCTTCGTGCACAACCAAGGAGGAAGGTTATAGATACATAGAGTTACATGCCAGGTGCTACGGTTGAAGCTCTGTTCACTAAATGGATTCATGCCATCTGTACTTAGACCAAACCATAAGTTCCTTGCATCACCTGCAAAGCGCGGAAACTTTCTCTCGATTTTTCTCCACTGTGACCCATCAACGGGGTGTCTCAACATCTCATCTTTCTTACGATCTTCCATGTGCCATCGCAAAAGTTTGGCATGCTCTTTGTTTCTGAACAAACATTTCAACCGTGGTATTATAGGAGCATACCACATCAACTTTGCAGGAACCCTCTTCCTGGGGCGCTCACCCTCAACATCGCCAGGGTCGTCTCCTCTGATCTTATATCGCAATGATGTGCATACCGGGCATTGTTCCAAATTCTCGTACTTCTCACCGCGTTAGAGGATGCATTCATTAATGCAGGCATGTATCTTCTCCACGTTTAATCCTAGGGGGCATACAAGCTTCTTTGCTTGGTATGTACTGTCGGGAAATTCATTGTTTCTAGGAAGCCGCTTCTTCACTATTTGCAGCAACTTTGTAAATCCGCTGTCAGTCACATCATTCTCGGCCTTCCATTGGAGCAATTCCAGTGTGCTGCCCATCTTTTTCTGCCCGTCTTCCCAAGTTGGATACAACAATGTTTTGTGATCCTTTAACATCTGGTCGAACTTCACCCTCACCTTTTCAATATCGCTTTCTGTCTTTGCATCCGTAATAGCCTGGCCAAGATCATCGATGGGATCATCTGGTGCCCGGACCTTTGCTTCCACTTCATTGTTATCTTCCATTCCAGTACCGGCACCGTATTCAGGGAACATGTCATGATAGTTGTCATCATTCTCTTCTTCTTTGTTCTCTTCCATCATAACCCCTCTTTCTTCGTGCTTGGTCCAACAATTATAGCCGGGCATGAAACCGGATTGAAACAGGTGGAAGTGGATGACTCTGTGAGAAGAGTGTTCCTTCTGATCCTGACATATAGCACATGGACAACAGATAAAATTATTCCGCTTGTTTGCCTGGGCCACCTCGAGAAAATAACCCACGCCTTTCATGAACACGGTAGAGCGCCGGTCAGAGTGCATCCATTGCTGGTTCATCTGCATTATATGATTATTAATTAAGAACTGTTACAGAACACCGTGAATAGAGAAATGACCAATGTTGCATCGACAGATGAAAGGTTAAAGTTGGTACCCCAATCGAGGGGGAAAGAAGGACGAGAAAGCCTATTTAATTAAGTGTGGCTCGGACAAATTAAATCTTGTTTGTTTTCTGCGAGCTGAGATGGCGTTATTCTCCCGGGTATTTCATCGAACACCACTTGTGCAGAGGAGGGAAAAACATGTGAGCACACACCACACAACTAGAATATGTCCTCCAAAGTGATTTGCATGAGGAGATGAGAGGCCTAGAAGGGTTTATATAGTGGGGGGGGGGTCATTTGCTCCGGTTGGTGGCACCAACCGGGGAAAAACACCCCCCACCACGCGCCTGCACGGGCCCTGCTCGTCGAGGGCCTTTAGCCCCGGTTGGAGCCACCAACCGGGGTAAATGACCCCCCCCCACCACCACCACGCACCCTGCTCACCCCGGCCTCATCTCTGCAGTCTTTTGCACCGGGTGGTGGCTGAGCCGGGGAGAAAGGGGGTGCTCGCTAGTGAGCAAAATCCCCATTCTCCACTAGTGCCAGTACAATTACCGTGAGATTTATTTTTTGTTGGTAAGTACCATTCCTTTTCTTATTGTTCTGCACCTTCCAGTAATCCTCAATGGTGTGATTTGTTCTCTTACAGTACCTGCAGAACTTGTCTCGCCCTTTGGAGTTTGAACGGTCCATGCCCTTATCTTTGTTGTTGCTGTTGTAGTTGTGGTCTCGCTGCTCAGGTCTACCTCGTACCTGCAATGCATCGCCTCTGAAGGATGATGCGTTAGACTGCACCATAACTTCCATGTTTTCCCTGGCCTGCAACACCTCAAAAACTTCCGCAAGGGTTAGTTCATCGCGGATTAATAGTATGGTATCCCGCGGGTTTGTACAAGAACTAGGCAACAAACATAAGAACAAAAGAGCTATATCTTCATCCTCATATTTTACCTCCATCGACACTAGATCCGACATGATCTCCTTAAAGATCGACAAGTGGTTCATCACAGAACCACCATCTTGCATCTTTAGCGAGAACAACTTCATATTTATGTGCATCTTGTTGGTTAGATCCTTTGACATGCAGATTGATTCCAACTTGAGCCACAACACTGCCGCGGATTTTTCCTGCAGCACCTCTTGCAAGATATCATTAGATAGATGAAGTCGAATCAACAACGAAGCCTTACGATCTTTACGCTTCTCCTCGGGAGTCCACTCCCTCGCTCCGTTATTCACGAACGCATTCAGCGTCTCAGCAAGATCCGATGCTTGCGATAGAACCGCACGCATCTTGACTTTCCATAGAGAAAACCTCGTCTTGTTGTCCAGCAACCGTAGGTCAAACTTCATCGATGCCCTCGCGAAACCCTAATCTGAAACAGGGCTCTAATACCACTTGTTACACGCCATAGAAAAAACAACGATGAAGTTAAACAAGATCGAACCAATGGGTACACGAGATTGTAACATGGCAAACCATCAACAAGGAAAAGAAAAAACCATGGGCGCCAGCCAGCAATACTTCACTATTTTTGGTGAGGTTACAAATGCGACGGGATTTACAATGTGTTGCTTATCCCGAACAGCGGCTTACACGAGGTATATAAAGCCGGCCCTGACATAACTAAGTCGGCAAGGGTGAATCCAACTCCAACTTTGGCCCTAAGCCTCCGGCGATGGGCCTCGCTCCGCTCTGTCCAAAGTTTCCTTTATCTTTATATAAATTTGGATCACCACAAAATAATAGAGAGGAGCAAGGCCCGACCAAGAGGCTTTGGACGAGTAGATCAGTATTGACCACCTCTTATAAGCCGTTGTTTGGGATACATCGAAAAGCTGTAAACGGCATTTGTAACCTCACCCAATTATAGTTAAATATTTGTTGGCTGACTCCTGCGGTTTTTTCTTTTCTTTCTTGAAAGAGTTTTTCTAATCTCGCATACCATATGTTGATCTGTTTTTTGTTCATTGTAAACATAAAAATTTAGATTGTGTTAGCTAGCTCTGTCATCTTCAAGCTCGAGGTTGTGCAGGAAAATAGGGATCTACCTTTGGAGGAAATCTCGCTATGGCACACTCTTAAACATCCAGTACTCAACTTGTCTTTGCTAGAACTGACCATGTCATGACATAGATTGAGGGTGAGATGGCTTAACGGAGGGGGAGGGGGACACGAAAAAAAATATGTTCCATGACGTAGCTAATGGCTGACGAACAAAGAATTTTAGGCCAGCCTTGAAGGTGGGTAACGAGATTCATAGGTAACATGAGAAGAAAGAGAAGGGTGTTCTTTTAGGCGTTTAGGGAGTTCCCGAGTAAGGTTTTGAACACATAGAAGACCATCGACTTGGATGCTTTGGTTTTTCTATCTGTTGGCCTATAGGATTTGGAAGCCATCTTGGCCGAGGATGAAGTGTGAGCGGTGATACGACATAAACGTATCCTTAATTTATGATGTTCCATGTTGTTTTCATGCAACATGGTACATGTTTTGCTTACACTTTATGTCATTTTTATAGATTTTCCGGGACTAACCTATTGACAAGATGGCACAGACCCACCTCCTATTTTCTGTTGTTTTTAGTTTCAGAAAAGTTATTCTGTAAATATTCTCGGAATTGGAAGATTCAAAAGCCAGAAGTCTTAGAATTCCTGGGGGGTCAAGGAAGTCTGAATGAGACCCGGAGGGGGGGCCCTAGAGCCCCCACACCATTCCTCCGCGCGTCTACGCCTGGCCACCCCACCAGGTGGTGTGGGCCCCTCGGGCACCCACTTCCATCGCCCTTTCGCCTATATATGCCCCCTCAGGCATAAACCCTAAATCAACCAGCCCTTTTCCATGAAAAGTTTCGTAGCTCCGCCGCCGCCACCAACAAGTTTCGGGGGATATAAATCTCTGTTCTGGCACCCTAACAGGAAGGGGAAGTGCCCCCAGAGCTATCTTCATCGACTCCACCGCCATCTTCATCGTTGTTGATGTCTCCTATGACGAGTAGGGAGCAGTTCTCCCCCGGGGTTGTTGGCTCTATCGGTAGCTACGTGTTTCATCTCTCTCTCCCATGGTGTGATCTTTATGTGATCATGAGCTTTGTAATCTAGTTGAATAAGTAGATGTTACTCTTCAGCTATTATGCTACTCAAGTGGTTTTGTTATGAGATCTCCGTAGACACTTGGATCACGATATAAAGGTGACAGTGTGTGCATCATGTGGTTTTGAATTATATTTATATCTTGTGTTGGATGACCGTATGAAATTTTGGTGTTTGTCTATTACCTTGTAGGGCGCTCATAGTGACAGCGTGGGGTTAACTAGACATGGGAATGCGACTTTGAGGAGTGTTGTTACAGCCCTACGCAATGAATTGATATTTGTTATTCGACCGGAGAGTGGTTCGGAGTAGCATAGTGAAGAGATGATATTTATGCATTCAATTATGTTATCATTGTTGAGAGTGTCCACTAGTGAAAGTATGATGCCCAGGCCTTGTTTCTAAGCATCAACATGTTCTCCTAAATGTTTTCTTGCTGCCATTTTTATTTCAGATTGCTATTATCACTTATAATCATCCATATCACTTGTATTTTAATCTCTCTTCGCCAAACTAGTGCACCTATACAACTGACAATTGTATTTGTTGTGTTAGGGACACAAGAGACTTCTTGTATCGTAAAGGTTGCTTGAGATGGATACCTTTGACCTCTTCCTCCCTGAGTTCGACAAACCTTGGGTAATCCACTTAAGGGAAACTTGCTGCTGTTCTACTAACCTCTGCACTTGGAGGCCCAACACCGTCTACAAAATAGAAGTGTGCACAGACATCAAGCTCTTTTCTGGCGCCGTTGCCGGGGAGGTAAGGTAAAAGGTTCTCACATCCTCGGGTGTTAGTGCTCGAATTTATTTCCTTTAGATTCTGCAATTATATCTTTTTGTTTCTTGTTTTGATTTTCACTAGTTATGCTTCAGGGAAAACAACAAAAATATAAGAGAACTTTATAATATTTATCTTGAGTTAGGACATGAACTGTTTGAAGAGAAAATTAAAAAACCTATGGAGTATTATTTGCATGCGAGTAGCAATGTTATTAGTATAAATTCTTTGAACACCATTATTGCTAATGCTATGGAAAAGTCTAAGCTTGGGGAAGCTGGTTTTGATGAATATGTTATTTTTAGTCCCCCAAATTTTGAGGAGGAAATTTTATTTGATGATACTTTGCCTCCAATATATGATGATTACAATGATGAATATGATATTTTCAGTCCACCTACTATTGAGGATAAAACTAATTATGATTATAATATGCCTCCTATATTCGATGATTATGGTGATGAGAATAATAATGATAGCGATTTTTTTTGAATTTGCTCCCACTACTACTAATTTGAATGACTACGCTTATGTGGAGAGTGATACATTCAAAACATATATATAATTTTTTATGGTTTCATGCTACTTTAATGCTTTTTATAATTGTTTTTATATTAAGTTTATGTTTTATTTGGACTAACCTACTAATAGTTGCAAAATTGCACAATGTTCTTGTTTTACACTTTGATGTGTAGGAATTACCAAAAATAGAAGAAGAAACCTTGTTGGAGTCGAATTGGGACTTTCCTGAAATGTTTCTTAAAACACTTTTTAAAGATTGCCACGTTACGGGTCGAAAACTGCGTCAAACGGAAATCTCACAAAAAACAAAGTTGTGGGGAATTTTGTGGCGTACGATCTAGTCTAGATGTAAAATTTGCATGATTCGAGTTCGGAAGGCCGAGATACTCCCGATTTACCACAGCCCTAGATGTGATGACAAAAATCCGTGAGACTATATAATAGGAGGAAACCTAGGTCGTGGGAGACACCCCATACCACGAATTTCCAGCCACCAAAGCCACGTTTTATCCTCCCCCATGGAGCTGAGATCCATGGGGGAGGGCTCCCAAGACCATGAATGAAGAGGGATAAGGGCATGCGCTCCCCCATGATGTCGGCGACGGCGGGAAGGAGTCCCTACGTCACCGCCGGCGCTGCCCTACACCCTGTGTTGTCCTCTCCGCTGTCTTCACCGCCATCTCCATCGCAACTTCCTCCTTGTCTACAGTGGTTCATTATCCCACACACCTCTGTACCTCCCTATGTAAACATGGTGTTCGATGTTATAAATTATTTGTAGATGATCTATTGCATCTACGTCATGTTTGTATAGCTCCATTTTGTCATATAATTTATTGTTGAATCTCTATGGATGGTTTGAGCTATATATTGAATTTGTTACAGTCCTATGGTGCCATCATATGTTTATGCGCACATGGATCACATCATAGGGTTTGTAGTATGTGTAGAAAGCTAGAGGGAGGGTTGCTTGAGTGTTAGAAACATGTGCCCCATTCTAGTGATTGAAGCATATGGGAGAAAGAGGACCTTTTGATCTTAATATTATGGTTGATTATTTTTACCTTAATGTATCTTCTAGTAGTTACGGATGTTTGCTAGAGTTCCAATCATAAGTACTTGCAAACATTGGATAGTGAGAGCTTGTTAGCTTTGCCTCTCCCACATAAAAGAGGAATATCAACCTTGTATTTGACTCTTTGATCATGGACAAATCCATCACAATTACCACCACTTTTCCACACTCATGGTACAATTACTTTATAGTCATTTAGTGTACTTTATTGCTGCAGCAACTAACTTTAGTTTCATGTATTTTTTATCTCGCAAAGCTATCTCATACCCTTATTATTGCTCTAGTGTTATTTCCTAGATAATGTAAATGTTTAGTGTGCGTAGAATTGTATTAGTGGTTGATAGAAATTGAGAGAACATTTATCCTACCTTTAGCTCCTCGTTGGTTTTGACACTCTTACTTATCAAAAAGGCTACACACGATCCCTTATACTTGTGGGATGACAAGACCTTTTCTGGCGCCGTTGCCGGGGAGCAATAGCGTGGGGTGAATGTTCTTGTGTGCACTTGTTTGCTTTGTCTCTAAATAGTTTTTTTTTCAGTTTTAAGTTGTTTCCTATCTTTAGTTGTGGACAGGGAACACGAATTACAAAAAAATAGTTGTACTTGTTGTCTAAAAACGTTTTCAAAAAGGAAAGTCATTGGAAAGATGAGTAATGGTTAAGTGGGGGTCGACCTTGAACACTTGTATTCATGCCTATGAAACCAAGACAAATCTTTACATGGAATCTTTTCAGTTAAAAACTTGTATATGTTGTTTATATTTTACATATTCCTCTGTACCATAAAACTAATTTGATAGTTGTAGTTTCTAGTTACTTGGAAGTTGGTAGTTTTGCTTTGCTGTCCAGAAACAAATTTTCCGTGCTTCACCGTATAAAATGTTTAAAATCACCAGAACATGATATTGATCTAAAATTTCATGAGTGAAAAGTAATTCTTATTATCTTCCTTTCATTAGACTAACTTTTTCGGACTTGAGGTACGTGATAGTTGTAGACTAACTTTTGTATTTAAGATCTAGGTGATACGAGGTGACTAAGAAGAGAAAAGTTCAATCTTGGGGACTCCCAACTACACCTCAATTAATAATTCAAGAATATTCAGTCATCAAATCTTGGAGATGCCCAAGACATCCCTTCTTTTTCCATGCCTAGCTAAAAGGCGTTAAAAAAAGCACTTCTTGGGAGATAACCCATGGTTTTTTTCTTTTTTTTTCTCTGTTTTCTTTGAGTCAAGGGGTTGTATACTTCTGTAGAAACTCTTTTGTATCTTTATATTCATGTATTAGTTGTGTCAAGTAAATTTGCTAACAAAAGTTGGAGTTGGATTGGATTTTTGCGCAGAAAACATAATTCTGTTGACCGCCGTAAAAGATCGTATAATTCACAGAAAGATCGAAATGGCCTAAAATGTTTTGTGCTTTTTCCTCAGCTACTTCCGAAATATTTTTGTTCTTTCAGTTTTTCGATTTGAGCAACAGAAGTGCCCCGAAAAAAATCGTCTTTACAGACTGTTCTCGTTTTGGCAGATTCTGCCATTTTTCTTGCATTTGCTCTTTTATGATGTCAAGTGGATTTATTTGCTTCAAGAAACATTAGTGGATGTAGATAATGTTTAAAAGTATCAATATCACTTGTGTCCATGTAGAACCCAAGAATTTTTTATTGTTTCACTAACCGTCTAATGCGAATTACTCTTTGAGTGTGGTGTGAAGGAAGTTTTCAAGGGTCAAGAGAAGAGGGTGATATAATGTGATCAAGAAGAGTGCAAGGTCAAAGCTTGGGGATTCCCCCGTGGTTCATACCAGCAAATTCTAAGAAGACTCGAGCATCTAAGATTGTGGATGCCTTGGGCATTCCCTTCTTCATCAAACATTTATCAGGTCACTTCTAGTTAAACTTATTTTTATTTGGTCACATCATATGAAGTTTACTTGAAGCGTCCGTTTATTTTTATTTTGTTTTCTTTTGTTTTCCTTAACGCAATAAACGTCATTGGAACCTAGCATTGTTTATTGGGAGAGAGACACGCTCAGCTTTTTCATTTGAATACTCGTTATGCTCGTATTCTTAGTTTTTCTTCTAGCTGCTGCAAAATTCCTGTTTAGCTCCTCTTTCGTGTATCTCTTATTCAGAGATGTTAGTTTTAGTAGGTTTATGTGAGTACTCTCATGATCGCTTTCTGTATCATTTAGAGAGTTTTTGTTAGAACATACTTTGTATGAAGCTTGTTTGGAAAAGAAACTGTTGCATGTGGTAGAATTTATAACGATGCAAAGAGAAGCTTTAAAGACTGTGGCTAGACTTTTTCATGTCATGCCAGATGTTATTTTAATTCTAAAGGCTGGTGGTTTTTTCTAGCATGATTTGTGCCAAATAGCTGAGAGTGTTTAATGTGCCATGGAAAGAATCATGAGTTATTCTTGTCATATTGAAGCATAAATTTGTGGTGTTCTCCTTTGAATGATTTATTTTTTTGACTTGGCGCATGCTTACACCATGTTTATGACAACAAACGAGTCACTTATATCCTCTATGATCATTTCATTTTTGAACTTGTAGTACCACTTATGCTTTGATTAACGATGTTTTTGTCGCTATGCATGATTATGGCCTTTATGCTCTCTTGATTTGTCGTAGCCAGTCTTTTGCTAGCCTCCACCTATACTGAGTATGAGCTCAACTCGTGCATCCAACTCCCAAAAACCAAAGTATGCCAAATGTGTCGACCATACTTACCTACATGTGGTACTTAACCGCCACTCCAAAGTAAATTGCTCATGTGTTAGCTTTAAAACTTTCAAAATTACTTATGCTTTGTGTTCCTATTTTAGCTCGTGAGGACGTAAATAGAGAATCTTTATCTCACTTGTTGATTGGATTTCACACCCTGTACTAGTGGCTTCATCCTCTTATCTAATTGATAGAAGAGCTGCTAGCGGGGCGCACAGACCCAAATTAATACAAACAAATTATCTTCACTATTTTGCCCCTGATTTATCAGTCAAAGCATAATTGTGTAAACAAAAAAGAAAGAGGGATTACCTTCTACGCCACTTGCGTCCTTCAATAGGAGCCGCTCTTGTGAAGTCTAGTTGGCTTGTGACGTACTGTATTTTCTGTTTACCATTCGTTGACTTAAACATACACTTTTCTAAAAATTAGACACTCATGTACGGTATGTGATTGTTGGCAGGCACCCGAGGATCCGGTTAGCGATGGTTTGTGTAAGATGGTTGATAGGAGTGTCAAACATTTTATACCTCTGTTTAATAAAATAAAAATCTCTAGCACATGAGTGATCCATGCTTCCCTCTACAAAGGGCCTTTCTTTTACTTTTATGTTGAGTATCCATCTTGTAACTTTATGCATAGTTGAGAGAGAATAGTTTCCATTCTGAGTTTAATGTGCATTTGTCCCAGAAACATTATTAATTGCTTCATGATGTGTTATTATTTGCTCTCAAATTATTTGTTCTAATCTTCCTCTTAAACTTTGAAAGTGTCATAGCATTTATGCTTTGCCCCACTCTCAAGGACAAGCGAAATATCACTTTGCTATGTTTTCCCTATACTTGAAACAAACGTATAACTTTCAATGCATTGTTATGCATGATCTTTTATTTGTATTACTTCTCATGATGCAAAGTGATTGCTATGTTTTATTGCTAGAGTTATATCTAGCATGCTTGTGTTTTAGAGTGCTATGATCTCAGTTTACAAATGATTTTACAAATATGATGATCAATATTATGTTGGTAGCATATCACCACAAAAATTATTTTGTTTTTATCGTTTTACCTACTCGAGGACAAGTATGAACTAAGATTGGAGATGTTGATAAGTTCAAAACGTATCTATAATTTTTGATGGTTTCATGCTACTTTAATGTTTTTTATAATTGTTTTATATTAAGTTTATGTTTTATTTGGACTAACCCACTAATAGTTGCAAAAGTTCACAATGTTCTTTTTTACACTTTGATGTGTAGGAATTACCAAAAATAGAAGAAAAAACCTTGTTGGAGTCGAGTTGGGACTTTCTTGAAATCTGTCTGAAAACACTTTTTAAATATTGCCACGTTACGGGTCCAAACAGCGTCAAACGGAAATCTCACAGAAGACAAAGTTGTGGGGAATTTTGCGCGTACGATCTAGACTTACAATTCGTCCGATTCCGAGTCTGGACGATCGAGATACGCCTGATTTACCGCAGTCCTAGATGGGATGACGGAAATCCGTGAGAATATATAAAGGGAGGGAACCTAGGTGGTGGGAGACACCCCATACCACAAATTTCCAGCCACCAAAGGCACGTTTTAGCCTCTCGCATAGATCTCATGTCCATGGGGGAGGGCTCCCAAGACCATAAAGAAAGAGGGCTAAGGGGTGGCGCTCCCCCATGATGTCGGCGGCGCAGGGAAGGAGTCCATGCGCCACCGCCGGCGCCGCCCTGCGCCCCAGCTGTCCTTTCTGCCGTCTTCACCGTCATCTACATCGCCAATTCCTCCTTGTCTATAGTGGTTAATTCTCCCACACACCTCTGTACCTCCCTATGTAAACATGGTTTTTGACGTTATAAATTATTTGCAGTTGATCTATTGCATCTATGTCATGTTTGTGTAGATCCCTTTTGTCATATGATTGATTGTTGAATCTCTATGGATGGTTTGAGCTATATATTGAATTTATGGTGCCATCATATGTTTATCTGGCGCATGGATCACATCATAGGGTTTGTAGTATGTGTAGAAAGCTAGAGGGAGGGCTGCTTGAGTGACATAAACATGAGCCCCAATCTAGTGATTGAAGCATATGGGATAAAGAGGACCTTTTGATCTTAATGCTATGGTTGGGTATTTTTAACTGAATGTATCTTATAGTAGTTACAAATGTTTTCTCGAGTTCCAATCATAAGTACTTGTAATCATTGGATAGTGAGAGCTTGTTAGCTTTGCCTCTCCCACATAAAAGAGGAATATCAACCTTGTATTTGACTATTTGATCATGGACAAATCAATCACAATTACCACCATTTTCCACACTTATGGTACGGTTAGTTTATAGTCATTTAGTGTACTTTATTGTTGCAGCAACTAATTTTACTTTCATGTATTTATTATCTCGCAAAACTATCTCATACTCGTATTATTACTCTAGTATTATTTACTCGATAAAGTAAACGTTTAGTGTGCGTAGATTTGTATCAGTGGTTGATAGAACTTGAGAGAACATTTATCCTACCTTTAGCTCCTCGTTGGGTTTGACACTCTTACTTGTCGAAAAGGCTACACACGATCCCGTATACTTGTGGGATATTAAGACCTTTTCTGGCGCCGCTGCTGGGGAGCAATAGCGTGGGGTGAATGTTCTTGTGTGCACTTGTTTGCTTGTCTCTGTTGTTTTCTATCTTTAGTTATGGATAGGGAACAAGAATTACAAAAAAAATTGTACTTGTTTTCAAAAAGGAAAGTCATTGGAAAGATGAGTAATGGTTAAGTGGGGCTCGACCTTGAACACTTGTGTTCATGCCTATGAAACCAAGACAAATATTTCCATGGAATCTTTTTAGTTAAAAAATTGTATATATTGTGTATATTGTACATATTCCTCTGTACCATAAAACTAAATTGATAATTGTACTTTCTAGTTACTTGGAAGTTGATAGTTTTGCTTTGCTGTCCAGAAAACAAATTTTATGTGCTTCACCGTATAAAATGTTTAAAATCACCAGAACGTGATGAGTGCAAAGTAATTCTTATTATGCTTCTTTCATTAGAATAATTTTTTCTGATTTGAGGTACGTAGATAGGTCTAATAATTCTATCTTTACTGACTGATTCTATTTAGACAAAATTCCTATGCTTCACTGTAAAAATCGTGATAAATCTCGGAATAGTATTTTGATCTGAAACTTTTTGTGTATAAACCTGAGATTATGATATGTATTTCATTAGGTTTTCGTTTTTTTGATTTGATCTAAGCAAATATCTCATTGAGTAATAATTCTTTTATGCATGTGGCTCATGATAAGAATGTTTTATGTGATACTTATATTGTTAATTTTATTCATGATGCTACTAAGATTTATTATGAGAGAGCGAAACATTATTTTATGCATCTTAACAAGATCAAGTTTCCCCTCTTTATATTGAAATTTCTTAAGTTACACTTCTTTTTTCGTCCTATGCTGGCCACTTTGTGCTTTATTGACTTGTTTTTCTACAGGATTATTTTTCATAGGAAGTGGGTTAGAATTAAATTTGTTTTACATTTGCTTCTTGATGCTCTCTTTTGCTTCATGTGAGCATCTTCTCAAATTATCATCATAGCTAAAAGGCTTTAAAGAAAAGCACTTCTTGGGAGATAACTCATGGTTTTACTTTTGCTTTGTTTTTCTCTGTTTTCTTTGATTGAATGTGTTGTTTACTTCTATAGCAACTCCTTTGTATATTTATTTTCATGTATTAGTTGTGCCAAGTGAAGTTTCTAACAAAAGTTGGAGTTGGTTTTGGATTTCTGTGCAGTAAACAGATTTCTGCGGTCCACCGGAAAAATCGTATAATTCATAGAAAGATCAAAATGATCTGAAACATTTTTTGCTTCTTCCTCAGCTAATTCCGAAACTTTTTCGTTCTTTAAGTTTTTTTATTTGAGCAACGTAAGTGTGTCATAACTATGCACATAAAGTTTTACACACATAATTTTGTAGAGCGGATATGGATATGGTAGTCCTATTTACACATACTAAAGGAGAAATTTTTTGTCGCACTGTATCCGATTCCTTTTCTTAAAAAAATGTTGAAGCGTGCTATCAAGTAGGGGTTTTTTCAAAAGCATGCCTTTGGCATGCCACATTTCTATAGAAGGAAGAATTTTGATTACAAGACGACTGCACTCGTGCGAACAAAGAGCGCAACGCAAACTCTACACTAGCTAGTCGGAAGACACTCACATCACCCACAACAACCACAACAAGAACTAGCATGTCCTAATCTGAGCACCAAAGTCGCGTCTCGCATTACATCGGACCCCTCCGAAGAACAACTCAAATGGGACATTCCTCGTCGACGCACCATCTGCAGTTGATGCCTAAAGGAGAGAGGACATGCAGATGGCGGAACTTGGTCCGTGCCGAGAAAGAAGTCACCTTGGACTCCCCAGTGATGACATGAATAGCGCCCCTGAGGAGA
This sequence comes from Alopecurus myosuroides, assembly GCA_028641055.1. Taxonomy (NCBI): domain Eukaryota; kingdom Viridiplantae; phylum Streptophyta; class Magnoliopsida; order Poales; family Poaceae; genus Alopecurus; species Alopecurus myosuroides. The sequence goes on from CM054059.1 coordinate 155,535,031, forward strand.
TCAAATTTGGACAGCGGTGAGCACCGTAGAAGTGCAACATAGGACCTCCAAGCCGTGTCTCTACACACGGTGCTCCCAACAGCTTTAGGACAACGAGAACGGCACCATCGCGCCGGTGCAACTATGAACTCGGGCTTTCGCCCAGAGACATCTACTAAACCGGGGGGAGAACAAGTGAAGTGCCGACCCACCTCGACGATGCCTCCAAGGAGGGAAACGACACCCACGGGTATTGTCGTCACCGGCACCATCCAAAGACGGGTAAGACTTTCTTCCGTAACTTCGCACATTTCCGTCTGTACCAACAGGAATGGGGCATCCGACCCTGCAACAACTCAACTTGTGGCTGAAGCGTGGCCGTCCACCCGTGACACTCACTGACGAGACCCGAACTATCCTCGCGCATCCCTCGCCCTTTATCCACCCTTAGCCTGGTCGATGACCTATGTGCCATTGTTGTTGCACTCCGCAACAGGTACGCACAGCCACATCCTTCAGACAAAGATCGGGCCCTAATGGGTCCAGATCTGGGCCGCGCCCAGGGCCAACTGTGTCGCACCTCTACAACTGTACCGCCGCCACCAGGAACTGCACAGGAGCCCCGCCAGCGCAACAGACCACCTCCAAGACCAGGGGTCGCGCCGGCTAGGGTCGTCGCTGCAGTTCGCCTCTGATGCCTCTCGAACCCGTGGGGCGGTCGCGCACCTCGAAGACCTGGCTCCTCCATGGCCCCGTACCTCTACCCAAGATGCAATGTTGCTCCCCGCCTCTAGCTCACCGTAGGCCGCCGCCGACTCCGCCTCCGTGCGCCGCCCTAGACGTCCTCCTCCGCGCGAAATTGGCCCATCCTGGCGCGCTCCTTCATCCATGCCGCCCTTGACGACTGGGTGCCGCCACCACCGCCGGCGGCGGCTGGCAGGGAAGCCCGATATGTGGAGACACCGGCTCTCTAGGGTACCTGTTCCGTGTCTCAAGTAGGTTATGAAGATGTCTGCCTCTTCAAACCCTTCTGCATACCTGAACCAAAAGACTCCTTACAATTGGTTGATGGGCTTATAATTTTATCTCTTGGTACCCGGTTGAACAAATCATGATCAGCAGATTCTCTCTTAATAGTATTATGTTTTTTTATTTGTTACGCCTCATTGGTTGATGGGCTTATAAGGTTTAAGTTTTTTTTTTTTGAGAAACACGGTACAAACGCAAGCGCTCATATACACGCGCATACATTCAACCCTATGAACGCACATACGCACACCCTACTGATAGATCATAAACGTAACCCTAATTTCTGATGTTCCATGTTGTTTTCATGTTGGTTCCCACATGTTTTCCTTACACTTTATGTCATTTTTGCACGTTGTCCGGGACTAACCTATTAACAAGATTCCACAGAGCTAGTTCGTTGTTTTCTGCTGTTTTTAGTTTCATAAAACTTATTCTTTAAATATTCTCGGAATTGGAAAATTCGAAAGGCAGAAGTCCTAAAATTCTCGGAAGCTTCCAGAAGTCCCGAAGAGCCCCGGAGGGGGACCACAGGGTGGACACACCATGGGGTGGCACAGGTCCCCCTGGCCGCGCCACCTAGGGGCATGGCCCCCTGGCCACCTCCTGGCATTGCCCTTTCGCCCATATATACTCCCCGATGCATAAACCCTAGGGGAATCGACCGTCTCCGCAAAATACATCCGTAGCTCCGCTGCCGCCACCGACAAGTTTCGGGGGACAGGTTTGTGTTCTGACACCCTGCCGAGACAGGGAAGTGCCCCCGAAAGCCATCTCCATCGACTCCACCGCCATCTCCATCGCCGTTGCTGTCTCCTATGATGAGCAGGGAGTAGTTCTCCCCAGGGGCTGAGGGCTCTACTGGTAGCTATGTGGTTCATCTGTCTCTCACATGGTGTGATCTTTATGTGATCATGATCTTTGTAATCTAGTTGAATATGTAGATTGATCTTCATCTGTTATACTACTCAAGTGGTTTTGTTATCTCCGTAAACACTTTGATCACGTGATAAAGGTGACAATGTGTGGTTTAGCATGGTATTTCTATCTTGTGTTGAAAGATGAACCTATAAAATTGTGTTGTTTGCATGGAACCATCTGGGTCCCATGGTGATAGCATGTGGGTTACTTGTTTGGGAATACTCTGAGGAGTGACGTTAAATCTCTACGCAATGATTAGTGTTTGTTATTCGACCGAAGAGTGGTTCGGAGTAGCATAGTGAAGAAATGATATTTATTCATTCAATTATGTTTCCATTGTTGAGAGGTGTCCTCTAGTGAAAGTAGAAGCCCTAGGCCTTATTTCCAAGCATTGAAACACCGTTTCCCGCCTGTTCTGCTACATGTTTGCTTGCTGCCATTTTTATTTCAGATTGTTATTATCACTTATTATTATCCATATTACTTGCATTTTACTCTCTCTCTCTCTTTTCGCCGAACTAGTGCACCTATATACCTGACAAGTATATTGGGTGTGTTGGGAACACAAGAGACTTCTTGTATCTTAATTGCAGGGTTGCTTGAGAGAGATATCTTTGACCTCTACCTCCCTGAGTTCTATAAACCTTGGGTAATCCACTTAAGGGTAACTTGCACTAGTAGAAAATAGGCCTTCCATACGCCCCCATTAGTCCCCAAAATAATCGACCCGCGACCATAGGGGTCTTTAGTCGCGGTTCGGGACGAGACCCGCGACCAATAGTCTGGGCCCAGCGCGCTCGGTCCACAGCTGGCGGAGGGGGAGGGGCTTTAGTCCCGGTTGGCCAGACCAACCGGGGCTAATAGGTCCTCGGGCTGGCCCCAAGGCCTTTAGCCGCGGTTGTCCAGGTGAACCGGGACTAAAGGCCCATCCCTATATATAGGACTCAGCTCGCTGCACTTAGCCACATTTGGTGTCACTTCTGCTCACAACATTCACAAGGGGTGGTGGGTATGCTTTTGGTTCCTACTATGCACACAAGGTGTTCGATGAAATGCCCGATAGCATGAAACACACATGATATTAAGTGTCCGAGCCGCACTTGAGCGTTTTCATTTATTTTACCTCCGCGATCGCGGTTAGCAACTTGAACCCTTTAATGATTTGTATTATTTCCAGCTAGTTAGTTTAACAAATGCATGATGGTTAATTATATACTTTATATAATAATAATGCAGATGAATCGGCAATGGATGTACGGTAACCGACTCTCCGGCGAGTTCACTACGGGTTTGAAAGATTTCCTCGTAGTGGCAAATGCGAACAAGCAGCAAGGTTTTATTATCTGTCCATGTGCTGAATGTAAGAATGAGAAGGGTCACTCCTCCTCAAGAGTCGTTCACATGCACCTGCTTTGGCACGGTTTCATGCCAAGCTATAATTGTTGGACCAAGCATGGAGAAAGAGGGGTTAGAATGGAAGAAGATGAAGAAGAGGATGATATCGATTTCAACTATCATGACGCTTTCGGTGATACCTTCATGGAGGATGATGCTGAAGGTGGGGAAGGGTTTGGTGAAGGTGAAGAAGAGGCACATGATGAGCCCGCTGATGATCTTGGTCGGACCATTGCTGATGCACGGAGACGCTGCGAAACTGACAAGGAGAGGGAGAATTTGGATCGCATGTTAGAGGATCACACGAAGTCGCTGTACCCAGGATGCGACAATAGTCTGAAAAAGCTGGGCTGCACACTGGATTTGCTGAAATGGAAGGCACGGGAAGGTGTAGCTGACTCATCATTTGAAAATTTGCTGAAAATGTTGAAGAATATGTTTCCGAAGAATAACGAGTTGCCCGCCAGTACGTACGAAGCAAAGAAGGTTGTGTGCCCTCTAGGTTTAGAGATTCTGAAGATACATGCATGCATTAACGACTGCATCCTCTACCGCGGTGCATACGGGGATTTGAATGAATGCCCTGTATGCACTGCATTGCGTTATAAGACCAGAGGCGATGACCCTGGTGACGATGTTGAGGGCGAGAAACCCAGGAAGAGGGTTCCCGCCAAGGTGATGTGGTATGCTCCTATAATACCTCGGTTGAAACGCCTGTTCAGGAACAAAGAGCATGCCAAGTTGTTGCGATGGCACAAAGAGGACCGTAAGTCCGACGGGGAGTTGAGACACCCCGCTGATGGAACGCAATGGAGAAAGATCGACAGAGAGTTCAAAGATTTTGCAGCTGACGCAAGGAACATAAGATTTGGTCTAAGTACTGATGGCATGAATACTTTTGGTGAGCAGAGCTCCAGCCATAGCACCTGGCCCGTGACTCTATGCATCTACAACCTTCCTCCTTGGTTGTGCATTAAGCGGAAGTTCATTATGATGCCAGTGCTCATCCAAGGTCCGAAGCAACCCGGCAACGACATCGATGTGTACCTAAGGCCATTAGTTGATGAACTTTTACAATTGTGGGGCAGACCTGGTGTACCTGTGTGGGATGAGCACAAAGAAGAGGAATTTAACCTACGATCGTTGCTTTTTGTAACCATCAACGATTGGCCTTCTCTCAGTAACCTTTCGGGACAGTCAAATAAGGGATACAAAGCATGCACGCACTGCTTACATGAGACTGAAAGTGTATTTTTGGATAATTGTAGGAAGAACGTGTACCTGGGTCATCGTCGATTTCTTCCCCGAAATCATAACGTAAGAAAGAAAGGCAAGCATTTCAATGGCAAGGCAGATCACCGGCCGAAGCCTGCGGAACGTACTGGAGCTGAGATATTTGATATGGTCAAGGATTTGAAAGTCATCTTTGGAAAGGGTCCTGGCGGACAATCAGTTCCGCAGGGAGTTGACGGGCACGTACCCATGTGGAAAAAGAAATCGATATTTTGGGAGCTACAGTATTGGAAAGTCCTAGATGTCCGCTCTGCAATCGACGTGATGCATGTTACGAAGAATGTTTGCGTGAACCTGCTAAGCTTCTTGGGCGTGTATGGGAAGACAAATGATACAAAGGAAGCACGGCAGGACCAGCAACTTTTGAAAGACCCAGATGACCGGCATCTGGAATGGTTTCAAGGTCGTGCCAGCTACGCTCTTACGAAAGAAGAGAAGGTCATTTTTTTGAATGCCTGAGCAGTATGAAGGTCCCGTCTGGCTTCTCGTCGAATATAAAGGGAATAATAAACATGGCGGACAAAAAGTTCCAAAACCTGAAGTCTCACGACTGCCACGTGATTATGACGCAATTGCTTCCGATTGCTTTGAGGGGCCTCCTACAGGAAAATGTTCGAGTAGCCATTGTGAAGCTGTGTGCATTCCTCAATGCAATCTCTCAGAAGGTAATCAGTCCAGAAGATCTACCACGGTTACAGAACGATGTGGTCCGATGTCTTGTCAGTTTCGAGTTGCTGTTTCCACCATCCTTCTTCAATATTATGACGCACCTCCTGGTCCACCTAGTCGAAGAGATTTCCATTCTCGGTCCTGTATTTCTACACAATATGTTCCCCTTCGAGAGGTTTATGGGAGTATTAAAGAAATATGTTCGTAACCGTGCTAGGCCAGAAGGAATCATCGTAAAGGGCTATGGAAATGAGGAGGTAATTGAGTTCTGTATTGACTATGTTCCTGACTTTAAGCCGATTGGTATTCCTCAACCGCGGCACGAGGGGAGACTAAGTGGAAGAGGCACGATCGGAAGGAAATCAACGATATGTATGGACGGTCATTCTATGACTGAAGCACACTACACAGTTCTGCAAAATTCGAGCTTGGTGGCTCCGTACTTCGAGCAACACAAGAATATTTTACGCTCGAACAACCCGGGGAAGCCTGAATCATGGATTAGAAAGGCCCACATGGAGACTTTCGGCAGTTGGTTGCGAAAATATTTAATGAATGACAATGATGTTGGAGATCAGCTGTACATGTTGGCCAAGACACCATCTTCGACTATAACGACTTTCCAAGGGTACGAGATTAATGGGAATACATTTTACACGATCTCCCAAGATAAAAAGAGCACCAACCAAAACAGTGGTGTCCGCTTTGATGCAACAACCGAGATTGGGCAAAAGGTCACATATTATGGTTACATAGAGGAGATATGGGAACTTGACTATGGACCCTCTTTTAAGGTCCCTTTGTTCCGGTGCAAATGGTTCAAGCTAACAGGAGGTGGGGTAAAGGTGGACGAGCAATACGGAATGACAATGGTGGATTTCAACAATCTTGGTTACCTTGATGAACCATTCGTCCTAGCCAAAGATGTCGCTCAGGTTTTCTATTTGAAGGACATGAGTAGCAAATCGAGGAAACGGAAAGATAAGAAATCGATCAGTACATCATGCGATGATCCAAAGCGCAACATTGTTCTTTCAGGGAAAAGAAACATCGTGGGAGTGGAGGACAAGACAGACATGTCAGAAGATTATAATATGTTTGGTGAAATTCCGCCCTTCAAAGTGAACACTGACCCAAGCATTAAGTTAAATGATGAGGATGCTCCATGGATACGTCCAAATCGTAAGAAATCGGGGACACAAGGGAAGAATTGATGTGTAATAATTTATTGTACCAAACTTTGTTGAATGGATCATGTTGAATGGATCATGTGAATTATATTATCTCTAATTTATTGTACCAAACTTTTACTAAAAACAGAAAACATACGGTATTTGCTCGATGAACTGAATATATGATGTATCAAACCTTAAAGGGGGTGTAGAACAAAACAGACGGTATCGCCGTCATACAGCCCAACCGTGGCTACTGGGTGCATATATGCATACCAAATGCACGGCTGGACGTATGACGGCGAATCCGGATGTTTTGTATTTGCTCGATGAACTGAATATATGATGTATCAAATCTTAAAGGGGGCTGTAGAACAAAACAATCGGTATCGCCATCATACAACCCTGCAGTGGCTACTGGGTGCATATATGCATACCAAATGCACAGCAGGGCGTATGCTGGCGAATCCGGATGTTTTGTATTTGGGAGATGAACTGACCGGTGTATGAAGCTGGGCTATATATAGGGTCCTCTGGCTCACAAAGTGTTGAGCTAGGGTTTTGATCCAACGGTTAAGAAACACCTCATCCAACGGCTCACAGCAGCTCGAAAGAAACACACCATAACCCTGATCGAACGGCTCACAACAGCTCAAAAAAAACACACCCGGATCCAACGACTCACAAGCACTTGAAAGAAACACACGATCCGTGTGATTCTATCTGATTGGTCCAAACGAAACCCTAATTCCCATGTAGTCCCGGTTGGTGTCACCAATCGGGACTAAAGGGATGATCCGTTTCCCAATGAAACCCTAACCCATTTAGTCCCGGTTGGGGACACAACCCGGGACTAAAGGGATGTTTTCTTCTCGCTATATATATGTATGCATTGCCACACCATTGGCATAAACACATACAAACTCACCACTCTCTCATGGCTTCTACCGTACCCACTCTAACATTCATCCAGGAGGAGGCACTTTCCGCCTCGAACTACCCCTGCCCGCCCGGCTACAGCGTTCCCGCCGGTTGGATGCTTAGCGCCGGAGGAGTGCCGGTCCCTCCTCTTTCTCAAGGTGTGGCGCGTCGGGCGGCCATCACGAACCACTACTACCACGAGCTCACGTCGGAGCAGTGGAGGAATCCCAGTTGGCATCCCGATAACCAGCATACTTGGGATGCCTTCTTCATCAATCGGCGTGAGAGGGCGCTCGCCAGGTATGCGGAGGACGGCCTGCCTCCTGGGAACTTTCACGAGGCCGGTCGTCGGCTATGGTGGTCCGGCCGGACTCTACAAAGCGTCATGGACTACATCAGGGCCGGCGATATCCCCCGCCTGCGCTAGCCTCAGGCCCAGTCCTGGAGTCGTGATCCTCCGAGGGAGTGCAGAGCACCGTCAGACGATAGTGACGACGACGGCGGCGACTACGACGACTACGAGTGGATGTACTATAGGCCTAGGCAGGAGTATGACTAGCAGCAGATATCAGATCATGCATCTATGCTCTCCGTTTAGGTTTAGATCCACTCTTGCCATTATGTACTGCCTTTTTTTATCTATATATATATTCAAGATTTTAAAAAGAATTAGTTTTATTTTTCTGAATTTTCTGATATATTATTTGTATTTTTAAGATTGGAAAAAGAATTAGTTTTTTTTTCTGAATTTTCTCATATATTATTTGTATTTTTAAGATTGGAAAAAGAATTAGTTTTATTTTTCTGAATCTTCTGATATATTATTTGTATTTTTAAGATTGGAAAAAGAATTAGTTTTATTTTTCTGAATCTTCTGATATATTATTTGTATTTTTAAGATTGGGAAAAGGAAAAGAATTCGAATAACCACCTTTAGTCGCGGTTCGTGTCACCAACCGGGACTAAAGGCTCGTTCTGCGCGGGAACGGAAACGCCGCGAAAAATTTCACCTTTAGTCCCGGTTCGTGACACCAACCGGGACTAAAGGCCCGCGGAGGGTACCCCAGGGGACCTTTAGTCCCGGTTGGTGTCACCAACCGGGACTAAAGGCTGGCCCTATATATTCCCGGCCCCAAAAAATTCTACGTCCAAACCCTCGTCTTCCTCGCGTCGGCGCCCTGCTCGTCGATTCCGTCGTCGTCGCCTGCGAGAGTACCGCGCCGTCACCGTCGCCGTCTCCCGCGCCCTTCTCTCCACCGCCTCCGCCCTGCTCCGGCTCCGCCCCGTCGCCGTCTCCGGTAGGTTCCCCGCGGGCCTCGCGTCGCCCTCGAACCAGCGCCGCCCTCCCGCTCTCGAACGGCGACGACGAACCAACGCCGCCCTCGCCGCGGGCCTCGTGCCGCCCTTGAACCCTTCCCCGTGGCCGGAAACCCTTCCCCGTGGCCGGAATCGCCGGAGACAGAGAGCAGAAACTGCCACACCGCCGGCCACAGTGTCACGCCAGGGTGACGTCATCATGACGTCACCTGGCCAAGTGCTGGCGAGTTTTTTTTTAAATGACGTCATCGTGACACGTGGGGCCCACTGTATATGGAATTACAGAAAATAATTAAATCTTCTAAATTAAACAACTTTTAATTTATAATTCCAAAAATTATGGAAAAATATGCAAAATGTTCGCAAAAATGTAAGCTATCTGTTTATATTATTTTCAATCATGTTTGACAAAGTTCAAAATGAGACCATATTTGAATTTGAGTTAAATTCATTAAAATAATGAAAATAAGTTTTAATTCAATAAATTCAGAATATTAAGTGTAATATACCAAAATGACCAGAAAAGCAAATGCAACCTAGCTATGGGGTTCTCCAAGTCATTTGAGAAACTAATCTTGGACACACCTCTAAAGTATGGTTTTCCCCCTCCGGTGGTCATCGTTCTTCCACCGGAGTGACATATGGCGGACAATTTGAGAAAGAGGGTGTAATATTTGCTAAGTCTCCTATATACTTAATTAATTTTTACTATATGCATGTCTGCAGGAGTGACATATGGCGGACAATGGAGCCTTGCCGTTTACGGATCAGGAGGCTGAAGGTATTATATACGGCATGATAGCCAACCAGATCCCTTATGTGCCGGGCCCAGAAGATGAGCAACAAGAGGATGTAGTCTCTTCTTATCTGAACCTTGATGATCAAGAACGTGGAGGAACGGACATTGTCGATGATCAAACAAGTGAAGGAACGGACATTGTCGATGATCAAGGAGGTGAAGGAATGGACATTGATGACGGAGGTCAACCGTCGACAAACGACGATCTCCAATTGCAAAGAACAACCACCTCCGGCGAGGTATATATATATATATATACACATTGGGACTCTCGTGATACAAACTTACTGAAATGTGAATACATATGCACTAACGCGCGCGACTCTCTTTCTTATTTTAGCCCTCGGCCGGATCTAGTATGACAAAGCGTGGCAAATCCAAGTCGATGAAAGATGGAGAAACATATACCATCGAATCAGTCAGTGAAACCGGCAAGCCCCTACAGCACACCACAAAGTTTATCAACCAATGCGGAGTCATTGTTAGAGACACCGTCCCGATCACCGTCCAGGAATGGAAGGAGCCAAAGAAAGCACGTCTTGGTTTCAGTTATGTCGACAAGAGAACGAAAAAGATTATGTTTAGAAAGCTTATTGCACATTTCATTCTACCTCCGGAATACAACAAAAAAGATGAATTCGGTGAGGAGGTTCCGGGTGGACGTCAGAGGAGGAGGATAGTCAAAGAGTTCGCTTTTCAGAAGATGGCCGAAGCATTCCGGAACTTCAAGAAAAAATTGTTCCGTGAATATGTCAGCAAGGGCAAGACTCCGATTTTCACTGGACAACATGAGAAACTGAGAGATGATTGGACAGAAATTGTGACGCAACATAAATCGGAGCATTTCAAGGAAATGTCGAAAAAAATAAGACTAATGCGGAAAAAAACAGTACCATCATGTTATGGGGCCAGGAGGATACCGCGTTTCGGCGCCTAAGTGGCAGGCGATGGAGGACGGCCTGACGGCAAGAGGAATCCGTCTAGGTACAGAGGGATGGGACGAAAGAGCCAAAATATGGTGGTACGGGCATGGGGGATCGCTAGACCCGGAGACAGGGGAGTGTGTTCACCGGCAGAAAACGTTTGCTCCCACAAAAAACCTCGTTGACGCAATGACCAAAGCTCAACAGGGCGTGCTCACGTTCAACAGAGAGAGAGACCAACTGACCCATGCCCTCAGGAATCCTGAACACGGAGGACATATACGAGGCAAAGGCAGATTGCCGTGGAAAGTAGGGTTTTCCCAGGAGGGTGACCCGTACTGTACAGAAGCCGTAAGAGAGGTACGGACCGGGCTGCAGATCAACTGTCGAATCTTGCAGCGAAATTTAATGAGTTGAAGAAGATCGTGGCGGGAATACTTGAGAAATAAAAAGCGGCAGCTGCAGGGCCGCATGAAGAACATGCAGCGGATCTCGGAAGCCAGCATCAGCGGAGAAGCAGCATGGCTTCCACGGAGGCCCCGACTGCAGGTGCTAATGCACCGATGATCGAGAGTCGTGCACCGGAGCCTCACTACCCCGTGGATGATGTAAAGGAGATGAAAGAATGTGATCTGCATTATCCCGTGGGGAACATTTCCATGAAGGTAGCTACCGGCAGTGCTTTACCCTGTACACCTGGAGCACTCCATCACAACAACCCCATTCCATATGGCTATGCTCGTGTCACGGTGGAAGACATAGTCCAAGCGTTTGAGGACCTGGAGATTGACATAGCTACACCCGAAGGGGAGAGAAGACTTGGAGATGTCAAGCGCCAGTTCATTCTATGGAAAAAGAAGTACATAGTGTTTCCAGGCGAGACGCCAAGGCTAACAAGTCCACCCCCCTCCGATGGTGCAGGTGCTGGTGGTGGTGGTGGTGGTGGTGGTGCTGGTTCACCTACGCCTCCTTCACGCCATTCGACGCCGTCCCCCGATCCACAATCTCCGGCGGGTAAGCAGCCGTCGCCCCCGATTCCTCCTCCGGCGGTTAAGCAGCCGTCGCCCCCCATTCCTCCTCCGGCGGTTAAGCAGCCGTCTCCCCCCATTCCTCCTCTGGAGGATAATCAGTCGTCGCCCCCCATTACTCCTCCGGAGGATAAGCAGACGTCACCCCCCCATTCCTCCTCCAGCGAAGAAACAGAAGCAGGCGGACAGCAAGGGAACCTGCTCTTGGTCTATTAACCCGGAGCCTTATGTACCTAAGACCACACGGGTACCGGAGCCATCACTGAAGCCTCCCCCCCCCAAGGCCTTGGAAACTTAGTGATGCTGAAACCAAATTGGCCGTGAAGGCTGACGTTGAGAAATTGAAGGCCCGTCAGAAGGCGCTAAAGGAACCTGAGCCCAAGGAAGTATTCCCTCCGATTGTAGACAAGTGGGCTACGGGTTTTTTGTCCCAAGCCGAGAAGAATTTGCCTAAAGACTATGATATTGAACTTCGTAAGCAAGCAAAAATATTGGAGGAGGAGAAAGCAAAAATATTGGAGGAGGAGAAAGGAAAAGGAAAAAGAAAACAAAGCGGGAAACAAGTTGACCAGCTCGGGATGCAGAGTAAACAATCGATCCCCCCGCTCATAGTGAAAGCCACTCCGGAACAGGACCCCGAGGTCATAAATGCTTTGGCAACAGTTGGAATGACTGTAGAGAGTGCCATGAAATATGCGTCCGACATGGGTTTGTCTCTTCGTGCCTCGTTAGGCCTGGACAATGCGCCAATGGGTGAGGTAGCATTACAATATGTGAAGAAAGGGCCTCTCGTCGAGCCTACGAAGGAAAAAGATCTACCACCACTAATGCAAAGTCTGCTACATTGGTACAAACAATTCATAACATGGGGCGACAAAGAATTTGTGTATGTGGATTATACAGAGGAGCATCACACCAAAAAGTACTCTGTAACAGTTGAGATAAGTGAATTGTTCCATCTGTTCAATCTGCGCGAGCTCGACAAATCTATCCTGAGTTGCTATGTTCTGTAAGTGATTTATTTCTACCTCATCTCGTTCTTCATTGCCTAGTCCTAATTAACTATATTGTTGCGTACGCTATTATGCAGATTGAAGAATTGGGAATGCAGAATAAGACTCATCCATGATGTTGGGTTCATTGACCCACAAATCATTAATGGAACTATGTTAGAACGTCACCCCAAAGACGTGGAGAAAGACTTGTACAATTTTCTTAAAAAGCATGAATCCAAAAGTTACATTCTATTTCCTTACCATTTTGGGTGAGTGTTTCTCTCATGTTTCCATTCTCTTTTGTTTACTCCATGCATGGTATGTCTAATCGATAAGTTATGCATGACTGTGCATCTAACGTGTCCGCAGGTACCACTGGATTCTGCTAAAAATGGATCTTCACAGCTCCATAGTTTTTATCATTGACTCTATGAATTCAAATACAGATCTTTGGATCGACATGAGAAAAATGATGCAAAGGTAATTATTTTCAATCATTTGCGCTCTATATCGATCGGTATCTTTTGTTCATTTCCTAATATGCAGTAGCTAATAACTCCCTTGTTTATTTAATTTTATTTGCAATGTAGAGTTTGGAGACGGTTCTCACTTGGACATGTCGGTGGATTCAAACATCAGCTACAATTTAAAAATGTGGTCAAAGGTGTGGATAAGCAGCCACCGGGGACCGGTCTATGTGGATACTATGTCTGTGAGAACATACGGAAAGAAATCTCTGAGAGGAAGAAGGACGAGACCACGCGGAGAGGTCTCAATAACTTGCGGAGGGCGCTTACTCCAGAAGCTCGCTTCCGACCAATTCAAGAGGAAATAGCAGGATTTTTCCTTAGGCATGTTATCGATAGGAAAGGAGAGTACCATGCGTCCACCGACGATGACTATTTATACGCATCAGCCCTGAGTACTTTGTGTAATATGGAAACTTGTTCGAGATTGTATATATGGTCACCCGATATTGAATATATATTATATATTCCTATTGAATTCTCCTTGTTTGAAATTTCAGATATATATATATATGCATGTATATAATATCGTAAAATATATATATATGTGTACTGAAACTTCATCAAAATTAAAATAAAACACAAAATAAAATATAAAAGAAATAAAACAAAACAAATTAAAAAGGAACCAGGTTTAGGGGGCCTAAAACCGTAAACCTGCGCAGGTTTTCAGTCCCGGTTAGCCACAAGAACCGGGACTAAAGGTCCTCCGCCGCGACGGACTCCTGGCGCCCACGTGGACGGGCCTTTAGTCCCGGTCCGTAAGTGGCGGGACTATGGGGGGGTCTTTAGTCGCGCATAGCTAGTCCCGGTTGCGCGGCCGGGACTACTGGCCCTGGCGAACCGGGACTATAGGCCTATTTTCTACCAGTGTTGCTGATGTTCTACAAACCTCTCCACTTGGAGGCCTAACACTGTTTACAAGAATAGAAGCGTGCGTAGACATCACCTACCGCTATGAGCACCGCCGAGAGATTAAGCCGGCGGGTCTTGAAATTGCCGAAGTCACCACAGGCGCCTCGCTATCGACAGGAACATCGCCTCCCACTAAAATAATATTCCGCCTACATGCAACACAAATGTGTCAAACCTGGGGTTTGAACTCTGTTAGGCTGGGTGTACAACCACCCTCCTAACCATCCAACCACGGGTTTGTTTGCAAATAAGTTCCAAGATTGATATATCATCGTACTCCATCTAATTTTAAAATTTATTAATTTTCTAGGTGAGTCCTTGGATCATCCACTTCTTAATTTGTTTGTGCAACTTTACAGCCGGGATTATAACCGCTTACCTTAGTGTGAATTTGTGCGGCCGTAGCAACGCCACGGACAGTTTTGCTAGTAGAGCTAATGTTCATAACTGGGAAGCGTTGCGCTGTGACATAAATAAATTAAAAATCTTCATAAAATTAAACACGATATATGCACAAGCTCTATTGACATACCTTGACAAACTCTCTAAGGAAATTCTCGAGCTTCTTGTTCTGAGGGTACACAAGTGCTTACTCGCCTTAACCAGGCTGGCATGATATCTCAACGCTCTATCAACATAAGGTGGTCAATATGGGGGCTCTAATTATGATAATAGAAATAAAATGGGCAAAAATTACCATAAAGTCGACCACAAGTGCGAAGTTGGTTTGGTTGCCCTCTCTGACGAGCTTGTTGTACTCCAATTGAACAAGTTCGTCTTCGGCACTCTTGCACTCCACTAGTATGTCCACATCATAAGCGGGCGGGCATAACTCCACAGGAATCTCGCCAATAAACCATTTAGGGTTGATCACGGTAGCGCCACGCATGCCAAAGCTGCCGTCTAGGTTTAATTTTGAAAAAAAATATCGAAATAGAATCATTTTGTGTTGAAGTTTTCAGACAGGGTTAGTTATGTGTGTGGCTTTTCGGTAAAGATAGTACGTGTAAATAAGTGTCTGCAATGGCGACGGGAATAGGACCTTCTTCCGCCATGTCGCACTACTACCTCACCTTTTGACAAAGATGAAAGAAGGCCCCAATTTATACTTTCGCATAAGGCCGAGAATTTTGCCGGCCCGGCCCTTTTTTGTTGTTGTTGGAAATAATGTTGTCTTGGTTGCTAGATCCCAGTTCATGTGTTGTTGGAAATAATATTGTCGTGGTCTGAAAAACAAAGTGGGTTCGTAGTTATAAAACCAGATGGGCCAGCGAGGAAAAATCATTCACACCGAACTGAACAGCCTACTAGGAAGCTCTGAACGATGCAGGCGCCGCATGGCCTCCATCTCGGTCTCCATGAGCGGCTTCTGCCGGCAAGTTCTCGAGTGGCAACCCTGCTAGTCCTGGTCACTGTCCTCTTGGCGTCCGTCGTCCTCCTGATGATGCGCCGCTCCGGGAGTGGGACGGCCACCGCGAGAGCCAGAGAAGAGGCGCTGAGCAAGCTGCCCTCGGCCCCTGGCAGGCTCCCCGTCATCGGCCACCTGCACATGGTGGGCTCCCTCCCGCACGTCTCCCTCCGCGACCTAGCCGCCCAGCGCGCCCGCGACGGCCTCATGCTCCTGCGCCTCGGCGCCGTCCCGACGCTCGTCGTATCCTCGCCGGCCGCCGCGCAGGCCGTGCTTCGCACCCACGACCACATCTTCGCGTCCCGGGCCCACTGCCCCATCACCGACATCATCTTCTACGGCTCCACCGACGTTGCCTTCTGCCCTTACGGCGAGCATTGGCGGCAGGTCAAGAAGATCGCCACCCAGCACCTCCTCACCACTCACCAGTAAAAAAGTCCGCTCCTACCGCCATGCGCGCCAGCACGAGGTGAGTCTGGTCGTGGACAAAATCCGCCATGCCGTGGGCACCGCCGTCGACCTGAGTGAGCTGCTCAACATCTTCACCCACGACGTCGTGTGCCACGCCGTCTCCGGCAAGCCCTTCAGGAAGCAAGGCCACAACAAGCTCTTCCGGGATCTGGTGAAGGCCAACTCCCTCCTCATCGGCGGCTTCAACTTCGAGGACTACTTCCCGGCGCTGGTGAAGCTGGACGTCATCAAGAGGATGGTCTGTGCCAAGGCCTGGAGAGTGAACAAGATGTGGGACGACCTGCTCGACAGCCTCATCAACGACCACGCCACCAAGCCGGCGCCGGAGCACGGGGGCGACAACAGCGACTTCATCGACGTCTTGCTCTCCATTCAGCAAGAGTACAAACTCACTAGAAACCATATCAAGGCTCA
Organism: Alopecurus myosuroides; assembly: GCA_028641055.1. Taxonomy (NCBI): domain Eukaryota; kingdom Viridiplantae; phylum Streptophyta; class Magnoliopsida; order Poales; family Poaceae; genus Alopecurus; species Alopecurus myosuroides. The sequence continues at coordinate 155,551,204 of CM054059.1, forward strand.
GTTGGAGGTAAGCGTCATGCATGGTGTTGATATCTTTAATTGCGCCACTTCCAGACGTCTATACTTAGCTAAGCTAGTGTAGCTTATATGCATCATGCATGGTGTGTTGATAAATTTAATTCTTCATGCATATACATACATAAGTATGTACCTACCAGCTGCTGATCAGTATTTATGTATGCAGATCATGTTTGGTGCTGGCACGGACACGTCATTCATAGTGCTGGAATACGCCATGGTGCGGCTCATGCAAAACCCCAACCTCATGACCAAGCTACAAGCCGAGGTGAGGAGCGCCATACCCAAGGGGAAAGACGTCGTCACCGAAGATGACCTCAACGCTCTGTCCTACCTAAAGGCAGTGATCAAGGAGACGCTCCGGCTCCACATGCCGGCGCCGCTCCTTTTACCCCACCTCTCCATGTCCGACTGCGAGGTAAACGGCTACACGATACCGTCGGGGACGCGCGCCATTGTCAACAGCTGGTCTCTCGCGAGGGACCCCAACGGTTGGGAGAGCGCCGAGGAGTTCATGTCAGAGCGGTTCATGAATGGCGGCAGCGCCGCGGCCATGGACTATAAGGGGAACGACTTCGTCTACCTGCCATTCGGGGCCGGGCGAAGGATATGCCCAGGTATCAACTTCGCTATCGTGGCCATTGAGATCATGCTGGCAAATCTCATGTACCACTTCGACTGGAAGGTACCACCGGAATCCGCGGAAGGTGGCATAAGTATGGCAGAATCGTTTGGGGTCATGGTGCACCTCAAGGAAAAGCTCCTCCTTGTCCCTCTACTGCCACAAGATTAGTCCATATAGTCTTGTGCGCACAACAATACCAATCGCAATATAGTATCGTGCATTGGACTTCTTGTTGCGCACAAGTTTAGTACTGAATAAACAAAGCACAACCGTCATCATATCCGTGTATGGCAATTAAGAATGATGAAATATATAGCACTATTGCAGTGCCAGCAAGAAGGTTCGGATTCTCTTTGGCTATTTATATTGCAAATGTGGCATGTACCTCTCGTTCTCTCGCGCATGAGTTTCAGACGAACACGAACAGAGGGACAGAGGGTTTTTGGTGCTGCGAACAACTTGCAGCTTTTCTGTATATTCTTTTCTTCTTTTATTCTGCTTACAACCGGTCGTGGATCAACACACGAACCCCTCAACGGGCGTGCCATCCCACGCCCTAGGATCACGCATCTCTACGCACTGATCGGGTCTCCTAACAAACCCTGAAGACTCGCCAAGTCCAGCCTAAAAGATAGCTGAACCTGAACCTAATGACACTTTTAACTGACAGACTTCGACACCTAACTTATTCAGTTAACTAACAGCTAGATTAGCTAACAAACCCCCCTAATCTAGATGTCCTTCACCTTGACAACTCCGATGCGACGTCGCAGCTCCTGGAACTGTACACGGCCGAGCGATTTCGTCATGATGTCAGAGAGCTGATCATCGGTGTGCACAAACTGGATGTCAATGTCTCCTTTGTCCACGCACTGACGGATGTAGTGGTAGCGGGTTTCGATGTGTTTGCTCCGGTCGTGGAAGACCGGGTTCTTGACCAAGGCGATCGCCGATTTGTTGTCGATGCGAAGCTCCAGGGTGCCACCATTGTGCCCCACCAGCTCGCCGTAGAGCCGCTTGAGCCACACTCCTTGGCACGCCCCATTCGTGGCCGCCACGTACTCGGCTTCGCACGACGAGAGTACGACGATCCGCTGCTTCCTTGACTGCCACGAGATGGGACTCTCCCCGAGGAAGAACAACATCCCACTCGTGCTCTTGCGGTCGTCAATGTCTCCGGCCATGTCCGCGTCGGTGTATCCAACCAAACTGGCCTCTGGTTCTCGGCGTGCGTAGCAGCACCCAAGATTCCTCGTCCCGGAGATGTACCGCAGCAGGTGCTTCACCGCCACCCAATGCTCGCTGGACGGCGCCTCCATATACCTGCTCAAGTAGCCCACCGCATAGAAAATGTCGGGGCGTGTGTGCACCAGATAGCGCAAGCCACCCACCACGCTTTTGAACAGGGTGGTGTCTACCCCTGCGCCATCGATTCCCTTCTTGAGCTTCAGCCTAGGTTCCATGGGCACGGCCACCGAGTTGCAGCCGCTCATGCCCATCTTGTCCAGTAGCTTCTCTCCGTATGCCGATTGGCCCAGAAGGATGCGCGCAGGTTCCTGAGTCACCTCAATGCCTAGGTAGTAACTCAAGAACCCCAGGTCGCTCATCCTAAACAGGGCCATCATCTCCCGCTTGAACTCCTCGATCGCCGTTGCCGACGTCCCGGTGACTATCAGGTCATCGACGTACACTCCGAGTAGCAGGCGATCTCCGTTCTTGCTCCGCGCGTACACTGCCGCTTCTGACGGGCACTGCACGAACCCAATTGACGCAAGGCTGTTGTCCAACTTGGCGTTCCACGCACGCGGGGCCTGTCGAAGGCCTTAAAGTGCCTTCCGCAGGCGGAGCACCTTCCTTTCCTTGCCGTTCTTGATGAAGCCCGGCGGCTGCTCGACGTAGACTTCTTCCTCGAGGTCGCCGTTGAGGAAGGCTGACTTCACATCAAGATGGTGAACCTCCCACCTCTCCTGAGCTGCCAAGGCGAGCAACAGACGCACGGAGTCGAGGCGAGCCACCGGCGCGAAGACTTCCTCGAAGTCAACTCCGGCACGCTGAACATAGCCCTTAGCGACGATCCGTGCCTTGTGCTTGATGACGTCCCCGCGCTCGTCCCGCTTGACCTTGAAGATCCACTTGAGCCCGATGGGCTTGTGACCCCGAGGCGGATCGACAAGCTCCCAGGTCGAGTTTTCCTCGATTGATGCCATCTCCTCGAGCATGGCCTTGTGCCAGCACGGCTGCTGCAGCGCCTCCTTTGCGCTCGCAGGTTCCTCCGCCGTGGTGAGTAGCATCCGTTCCGCCAGCCCGGGCGGCGCAGCATCGGCCCCGATCATCTCATCGACGCGCCGATAGCGATGGGGCCCGTCCGGATCGTCATTGGTGTCGAACAGATTGGAATCAGGTGCCGACGGTGGAGTGACGAACTCGACCCCCATGGGCCTCTCTGGAGGCGAGGAAGAACCTCCCGTCCATCCTGTAGGTGAGAGAGTGCGCGGTGTCGTCCAGCTCCCGTCCTCCGTGGCTGCCGTGGCAGAGCTTCGTGCTGAATCTCCTGCCGTGGCAACGGTTTGCGGGGTTTTCCCTGCCGCGGCAGCATCTCCTACCGTGCGTGGCCACGGGGCGCTCACGGCTGGCAGCACCGTGTACTCCACCGTGAACTCAGCAACTCCCGCCGCGCCATCTCCTTGCTCCTTGCTCCAATCCCACGCCGCAGCTTCGTCGAAGACGACGTCACGGGAGACGTGCACACGACGCGTCGATGGATCGAACACCCTGTAGGCCTTGGAGCCAGGTTCGTACCCGATGAATACCATCGGCGTACTCCTGTCGTCCAGCTTGCAGAGCATAGGGCGCGCCGTCTTGACGTGAGCGACGCAGCCGAAGACACGGAGGTGTTCAATGGAGGGCTTCCGTCCACACGCCTCGTACGGAGTTTTTCCGTCGACGCTGCGGGTGTGATCTCGATTCAGGACGTAGACGGCCGTGCTCACCGCCTCCCCCCAAAACGCGGCCGGCATGCCCTTCGCCTTGAGCATGCAGTGGGCCATGCCAACCATCGTCTGATTCCGGCGCTCGACGACGCTGTTTTGCTGCGGTGAGTATGGCGCCGTCAAGTGGCGCTTGACTCCGGTGTCGGCGAAGTGAGCGGCGAGCGCGTGTGAGGTGAATTCACCGCCGCGATCGGTCTGCAGAGTGCAGAGCTTCCGGCGCGCCTCCGTCTGCGCCTCGGCCTGGAAGTGCTTGAGCGCGGTGGCGGCTTCGTCCTTCGAGGAGATCAGAACCAGCCACATGAAACGGCTGTGATCGTCGACGAGGAGGAGTAGGGATGGCAATATTATCCACGGAGCTAGATATCCATGGATATCGAACCTGGTGGGTAAGGGTTTGGAGGGCATCTTCTACCCATGGATTTTTGTGGGTGGATATCCACGAACTTACGGGTTACGCACGGATCCAAAACTAGCTCCGTGGATACCCATTGGATATCCATCTAAAAAATATGGCCCACATGTAGGTGACACATGTAATTTAATATGGCTTAAATCCTAAGTATAATTAATTAAAAAACCCAACATACAATGCCCATTAGCCTAATTTTATTCCCTAAGGACCAACCCATTATTATGGATGGTGTTTTGTGTTATGTGACCTTTTATTTTAATCGTTGATGTTGCCACGTCCGCATTGTTATAGATGGTTTTTTGATGCTTCATGGATCTGGATATCCACGGATAGATGGATATCCAACGGGTATGGGCATGGGTAGCACCCGTGACCCATGGATACTTTCATGGGTGGGCAAAGAACAAGCTTATGGATACGGGCATGGATTTGGATCAGACCAACCCGTCCAAACCCGCCCCATTGCCATCCCTAAGGAGGAGAAAGTAGCGGCGCCCGCCCGGCGTGGCCGGCGTGATCGCGCCGCACAGATCGGCGTGTACGAGTTCGAGCGGCTCCTCCGCTCTGAACTTTGCCTGTTGGGGAAACGGAGGGCGGCGTTGTTTCCCGGCGAGGCACGCCCCGCACAGCTCGTCGACGGCGCCGATGCTGGGAAGACCACGCACCATGCCCGTCCTTGCCATCTGATGCAGCACCTCGAAGTGCAGGTGTCCAAACCTTGCGTGCCAGCGCCATGGACCCGTGTTGTGGCGCGCTGTGAGGCACACCGGCTGCGCAGGTTGCATGGTGAGCTTGTACAGGCGGTTCGGGGATCGTTTCACACGAACCATTAGCTCGCCCCGGCTGTCGAGGATGGTGATGACGCCGCGCCGGATGTGCACGTCGCAGTCGTGCTCGTCCAGTTGTCCCAGGCTCACCACGCGACTCTTCAGGCGTGGGATGTAGTAGACATCCCTGAACGCGCGCTTGGGGCCTCCGTCGATGCTGAACGTGATCGTTCCGCACCCTTTGATCTGCATAACGGAGCCATCGCCGAATCGAACCGTGCCAGCCACCGTCTCGTCGAGCTCGACGAACGCCAGCCGGTTCCCGTCATGTGAGTGGAGGCGCCGGTGTCGAGGTACCAAACATTGTCCACGGGGTCCGCCTGATCCCCTGGAACAACTTTGGCCCTCTCTTCGTTGAGGAAGATCAGCGCACGCTCGGGCGCTGCTCGTTGTGCCACCGTCGTCACCGCGGCGGGCGCGACGGGCGCAGGCTGGGACGGGGCGTCCAGCTCGAATTCCTCCATGAGGTCGAGCTTGGGATCGGCGCCCTCGTCGTCCACCTTCTCGGCTAGGTGGGCTTCCTCCTTCTTCTTCTTCCTGCACTCGCGAGCCCAGTGACTCTTCCTTCCGCAGTACATGCAGATGTCGTCACCACGTTTGGAGCCGCCGAAGGTGTTGCCTTCCTCTCCGCTCGAGCGCCTGTCATTGCGGCCCTTGCCGCGGTTCTTCCCTTGGCGGCGATCGCCGCCAGATCCGCTGCCGCCCGAATCGCTTGGGCCGCGGTGTTGCTGCCGCGCACGCCACTCCTCCTCCGTGAGGAGCAGCCGTCCACCCGCTTCCGCCTCTGGTTCCCCGCGTCCTTCCGACGCAGACAGGCGGCCGCTGAGCTCCTCGATGGTCATGCCACTGAGGTCCAGCAAGGTTTCAATGGAGCAGACCATCTGGGCGTAGCGCGTGGGCACGACGCGCATAAACTTCTGCACCGCCATGAGCTCCGTCGTCGTGTCCCCCAACGAGTGAAGCTCGCTAAATCCCGGCCAGACGGAGAGCAAAATCCTCGAGGACCTCGTTCGGTTTGAACGCCAGGTTCTCGAAATCGCGCCGCAGCTTCTGCCGGCGCGCCTCGCGGACCCGATCGCCGCCGATCCGCATCGTGCACACGGCTTCCCAAGCCGTCTTCGCGTTGTCCTTCGCGGCGAGGACGGGGACCATCTCCGGAGGGACGGATCGCAGGATCGCTCCCAACGCCAGCCGCTCCTGCCGCTCGTCCTCCGATCCCGGATCAATGGAGTCCCACAGGCATGCCCCCTGTAACTGCACGCGCATCAGTATCGCCCACTCGGTGTAATTGGTCCGAGTGAGCATCGGAAGGTGCATGGATCCACCGCCTTCTCTCACCACCTCCCGCGGCACGATCTCGCGGTGCCCTCCTCTCTCTCCGCGCCGGGAGAGACTACGCCCGCGGCTCCGCTCACGCTTCTCAGGGGAAGGGGTCTTGATCTTCGACGGTGAGGTGGACTTGCCCTTCTCTGACATGGCGTCGAACCTCGATCAACGAGGCTCTGATACCACTTGTGGCCTGTACCTCTCGTTCTCTCGCGCTGGAGTTTCAGACGAACGCGAACAGAGGGACAGAGGGTTTTTGGTGCTGCGAACAACTTGCAGCTTTTCTGTATATTCTCTTCTCCTTTTATTCTGCTTACAACCGATCGTGGATCAACACACGAACCCCTCAACAGGCGTGCCATCCCACGCCCTAGGATCACGCATCTCTACGCACTGATCGGGTCTCCTAACAAACCCTGAAGACTCGCCAAGTCCAGCCTAAAAGATAGCTGAACCTGAACCTAACGACACTTTTAACTGACAGACTTCGACACCTAACTTATTCAGTTAACTAACAGCTAGATTAGCTAACAGCAAACCTTCTTCAAGTACTTTACGATTTTAGCTGTAGTCACGAGTCCTAGCATCACATTTGTAGGGACAAATTGGGTGGGTTTGTTTCCTCTCCTGCCGCCCCTATCTCGGTTAATGAAACTTGTCGCCGACACCCACTGTTTCAGCTGGAGCGGCCGGGTCGTCGGGCTATGCCGCCACGGGTTAGTTCTCTCTCCGCCCGGTCTCAACCGGAATTCCGACGGTGGAAATCAGTAGGATCTGAAAATCCGATTCTCTCCCGGGGTGTGGCCGGTACAGAAAATCAAAGCCCGTATCGTTTTCTTATACGGACTCCATCTCCTAATCGGATCAAAAGTGAGACCCTATAAGTGAAGCCAGGAAGAACCTGCCTGCCGTCGGTGTGCTTGATCCCAGATTAGATTATATATTGCAGGTGTGGTTTTGCAGTTTCTCTCGTGAAGGCGTCTAGCAGACCGATCTCAAGCAAATAATCATGAGAATTCTGCCTAAGCTCCTGTCTGATCTCCATGTTCGTTATTTTTTTCACAAAGAAGACCCACCGCCTATGGAGGCTGAGATTGCGGTCAGAAATTTTTCGGAGTTGCCACAGGATTTACTGCTGGATATTTTTTCCCTCCTAGAGATCCCTGACCTCATGCGAGCGGGCTCTGTCTGCTCCTCCTGGCGCTCTGTGTATACCGCCCTATGCAGCCAGCTCGAGCTGTACAGAAGGCCTCAGACCCCTTGCCTCCTCTACACCTCTGAATCCGCTGGTGAGAACGTAGCTTGTCTCTACAGCCTCACAGAACAGCGGGTCTATAATGTAACTCTTCCAGATCCACCTATCCGCAGTAGGCATCTGATTGGGTCTTCGCACGGCTGGCTTGTTACCGCCGATGAGAAATCCGAGCTACACCTCGTCAATCCGATCACTTCTCAGCAGATTGCTCTCCCGCCAGTAATCACCAACGAGAATGTGAAGCCGATCTTTGACAATGCAGGCACAATTTGCAAGTATGAGTTGTGGGAGCCAACGCACGATACTGACATAGACTTCCTAGCGGTGGTTGATCACCATATGTCAATCCATGCGCTTGATGAGCTTCGTGACTTCTTCTACCGCAGAGCCTTCATATTTCCTGATCCGTCCACGGGAAGCTACATTGTACTTCTCATCCAAGGTTACTCGCGTCAGCTTTCGTTTACAAGGGTAGGGGATTCTAAGTGGACCCTGCTGCCGCCAGGTTGGGACTATCAACATTGCATCTACATGGATGGTCTACTATATGCATTCACAAGGTTTGGAAGAGTTGACACATTTGAATTCACAAGTCCTACCGTCAAAATGGATACAATTACAGATGACATGAAGAATTATATTCGTGGGTGCTTCTACGTTGTTCAGGCTCCATGCGGCGATCTGCTGCAAGTTCGCAGGGAATGTGACCTCATAGATACGGATGACAAGGAGGTCATAATCGTGACTGAGAGAATACTGACATATAAAGTTGATTTGACAGCAAAAGAGCTAGTGGAAATGAATGACCTGCGTGACCAGGTGTTATTTCTTGGGTATAACCAGTCACAATGGCTTAGTGCTAAAGAATTTCCCCAGCTGAAGCCAAATTGTGTCTATTTCACAGATGATGAGTCATGTGTTTCAGAGTATAAGAATAATTCTCGGGATATAGGTGTTCTCAACTTGGAAAATGACACCAGGGAAGAAATTTTACCTCAGATTTGGTGCAGCTGGCCGAGCCCCATATGGATAACACCCAATCTCGCAAGGATGGATTGGAGTTGTACCAATACTCAGATAGATAACTTATTATAACTCCGTAGCGCGTTTCTCAGATGACATTAGAAACTGTCCGGTCGGGTCGTGTTGTGTTGACCTTAGTTCGCCAATTGTTTGGGAAGGAGCTATGGCAATAGAGGCATGTTCCATTCATCTCTTCTCCAAACCTCACTTGCTATATTTAAATAGGTTTCGCTTTCTGAACTGTTAAATATATTTTGTTTTCGTGTACATATGTCTATGCATGTCTTATGTTGCCTTCACCGACTCAAGGTCCCAAGCCCTGACGCTATCACACCCCTCATCTCCCCCTCCCCGTCTAGCCACAGCCAAAAGTAGCCGACGGGCAAGCATGCGTGCGGCCGCCAAGGAAGGTGGGGGCGAGGCTCCAGTATTATGGAGAAGAGAACCAGTCAGGCCCAAATACAGGGTGATGGTCTTGTTTGTCAGACACGGATCAAACTTCTTCTGGAGATTGCTCCAGTATTATGTCCTGCATCGGCACAACATCTGGTTCAACTCGATCCTCAACATAACCCTGTTCAAGGTTGTTGTTTTATGGTGATCCAAATTCATATGAACATAAAGAAAAGTTCGGTCTCCGCTACGCGAGAACCGTCCCATCCTGGTTCGCACCTGTCGCGTGGCGTGCACGGCAGGGGATGCGGGGGGCGGCAGTTCCCCGTGGTACGGTACGACTTGATACCGAGTTGGAGTTGGATACACAGTTACCGACCTAGTTAGGTCAGGACCGCCTTTATATACCTCTTGTAAGCCGCCGCACGGGATAAGCCACACATTATAAATCCCGGCGCGTTTGTAATCTCACTCGAAATAGTGAAGTATTGCTGGCTGACGCCCGTGGTTTTTTCTCTTCCTTGTTGGAAGGGTTTTCCACGTTAAAATCTCATATCCCCGTTGGTTCGATCTTATTTAATTTCATCGTTGATTTGCTATTGCGTGTAACAAAGGTGTTGTGTGAAACTTTTGGCGGCCGCGCGCATGCTTGCTGAAACTTTTGGTTCAACTCGATCCTCTCACATATTTGGAGGATCCTCCACATTGATACGTCTGTTTTGTATCACTGTTTTCTATTGTATTTGCACACATTTGTTGATGTATTTCATATTCGAATGCAATTTTAATGTTGTTCTATCAAGAGGCATAAAACACTAGAAGCCTGAAAACATAAATAAAATGCTTGAACAAATACCCAATTTTCAGCGCTCAGAAAATTTCAAGTAAAATCGAAAAATTCTAACCCATGGGAAGGGTCCAGGAGCTAGAAGATTAGAGAGAGGGAGCTTCCAGGTGGGCTCGCGGTCCTAGGCATGCCCCCCTCTACATGCGTCATGTGACCACGGATCCATGAGGGGAAGCCTATCGCATCACCGTTTTGCCTATATATATCTTTTGACCTAAAAACATTGGGGTGAATTCATATAATTTTTCCGCCGTATCTCGCCGAAGAAATGAGAAAATAGTCCTAGAGTTCTCCGGTAGGCAGATTTCGGCCAACGAAACTTCCCTCCAAGAGGGGGAAATTGTCGTCATCACCATCACACATGGTGTCGTTAGGATCATCATCTCCATCAACACATGCACACATGAACTAGGACTAGACAAACATACCTTGGCTAAATCCGTCTAAATTCACACTCAAAATGGTCAATCAGCCTGCCAACCTACACATTTAAAATAAATAACAAATTAAGAAGACTACAAATTGTATACACAAGATAAAGAAAATGAAAACAGAGAAAAACATGTGCCGATGACCAAAAAACAGAGAACTCCATGGGCCAAAAATATTTTGTGTAGGTCACAAAATTGCATATGTTTAATGGAAGCATCACATGTGCATACAGTTTATGTTCTAGGCTCTAGTTTCTACAGTGAAGCCAAAAAAACAGAGAAAACCATCTGCCGTTGGCAAAAAAACATAGAGAACTCCATGTGGCGTTCTACACACACGGGGACAGCAGGCTCGCCGGAATGGAGCAGGGCGGCGTGGCTCCTCCTTCCCCCGTCCGCCCCCCGTTGTGCAATGGAGCAGGAACCGCCGGAACTGCCGCTCCTCCTTCCCCCGTCCGGAACAGCCACGCTCGGGCAGCATGTCCGGCTGGAACCAACCGCCGTGGAATCGAGAACGCCGCCGCCGCCGTTTCCATGACACCGGCGTCCCACAACCCCCACGAGGGAGAAGGGCGGCGCCGCCATTTCCATGCTATTCCCGTACAGCTAGGGTTTCAAGGGCTTGTGGGATTGAGTTCGGCCATGGAAGGAAACGAGGGATGGAAGGGAGAGAAGGGAGGGAGGGAGAGGAGGGAGGGAGGGAGAGGGCGGAGGAGCCTACCAGCGCCGCCGCTGCCGGTTGCCTCCAGTCGCGGGTCGAGAGGAGAGGGAGTGAGGCGAGTCGAGCGGACAGGAAGGCGTACGGGCTCGATGAAAAAATTTCCGAGGCTTTTCCGAGGGTGGGCGCTCGGAATCGACCTACGCGGGGCGGACGCGCGCGGGATGGAATCCTAGAATTGGCCACGCTTTTCCTAGCCCAATTCCTTAAGCCCCCTCCCCCCCTCCCCCCCCCCCTCCCCCCAAACCAAACAATAGAACTCGGCCCCTTAATTCCAAATTGCCAATTCGAGGGTAATTTTCCTACATCCAAACGGGGGTAAGGGCCCGACTCTACAATACCAATCGCAATATAGTATCGTGCATTGGACTTCTTGTTACGCAAAGTTTAGTACTGAATAAACAAAGCACAGCCGTCATCATATCCGTGTATGGCAATTAAGAATGATGAAATATGTAGCACTATTGCAGTGCCAGCAAGAAGGTTTGGAACTTCGGATTCTCTTTGGCTATTTATATTGCAAACCTTCTTCAAGTACTTCACGATTTTAGCTGTAGTCACGAGTCCTAGACTCCTAGCATCACCTTTGTTGTGACAAATTGGGTGCGTTTTGTTTACATTCCTGCCGCCCCTATCTCGGTTAATGAAACTTGCCGCCGACACCCACTGTCTCAGCTGGAGCGGCCTGGTCGTCAGGCTATGCCGCCGCAGGTTAGTTCTCTCTCCCCCGGGTCTCAACCGGGATTCCAACGGCGGAAATCAGTAGGATCTGAAAATCCGAATCTCTCCCGGGGTGTGTGGCCGGTACAGAAAATCAAAGCCCGTATCCTTTTCTTATACGAACTCCGTCTCCTAATCGGATCAAAAGTGAGACCCTATAAGTGAAGCCAGGAAGAACCTGCTCTGCCGTCGGTGTGCTTGATCTCAGATTAGAATAGATTGCAGGTGTGGTTTTGCAGTTGCTCTCGTGAAGGCGTCTAGCAGACGGATCTCAAGCAATTAATGATGAGAATTCATCCTAAGCTTCACATAGAAGACCCACCGCCTATGGAGGCTGGGATTCCGGTCAGAAATTTTTCGGAGTTGCCACAGGATTTACTGCTGGATATTTTTGCCCTCCTAGAGATCCCTGACCTCATGCGAGCGGGCTCTGTCTGCTCCTCCTGGCGCTCTGTGTATACCGCCCTATGCAGCCAGCTCGAGCTGTACAAAAGGCCTCAGACCCCCTGCCTCCTCTACACCTCTGAATCCGCTGGCGAGAACGTAGCTTGTCTCTACAGCCTCACAGAACAGCGGGTCTATAATGTAACTCTTCCAGATCCACCTATCCGCAGTAGGCATCTGATTGGGTCTTCGCACGGCTGGCTTGTTACCGCCGATGAGAAATCCGAGCTACACCTCGTCAATCCGATCACTTCTCAGCAGATTGCTCTCCCGTCACTAATCACCAACGAGAATGTGAAGCCGGTCTTTGACAATGCAGGCACAATTTGCAAGTATGAGTTGTGGGAGCCAACGCACGATACTGACATAGACTTCCTAGCGGTGGTTGATCACCATATGTCAATCCATGCGCTTGATGAGCTTCGTGACTTCTTCTACCGTAGAGCCTTCATATTTCCTGATCCGTCCACGGGAAGCTACATTGTACTTCTCATCCACGGTCTCTCGCGTCAGCTTTCGTTTACAAGGGTAGGGGATTGTAAGTGGACCCTCCTGACGCCAGGTTATGGATGGTCTACTCTATGCATTCACAACGTTTGGAAGAGTCGACACTTTTGATCTCACCAGTCCTACCGTCACAATGGATACAATTACAGATGACATGAAGAATTATATTCGTGGGAAATTCTACGTTGTTCAGGCTCCATGCGGCGATCTGCTGCAAGTTCGGAGGGAATGTGATCTCATAGATACGGATGACAAGGAGGTCTTTATACGTGAGACTCAAAGAATACTGCTATATAAAGTTGATATGGTAGCAAAAGAGCTTGTTGAAATGAATGGCCTGAATGATCAGGTGTTATTTCTTGGGTATAACCAGCCGCAATGTCTTAGTGCTAAAGAATTTCCCAAGCTGAAGCCAAATTGTGTCTATTTCACAGATGATGAGTCATGTGTTTCTGCGTATAAGAATAATTGTCGGGATATAGGTGTTCTCAATTTGGAAGATGACACCAGGGAAGAAATCTTACCTCATATTTGGAGCAGCTGGCCGAGCCCCATATGGATAACACCCAGTCTCGCAAGAATGGATTGGAGTTGTACAAATACTTTGTTATAACTATCCCAAATACTTACTCTCGCGCGTGCGCGAAACGGACGTCCTGAGCGCTCGCGCATCTAGCAAAGGATTCTGCTGCATAGTACAACCGGTCAGTGGAGGGGCCCTCCTCGGTGGGGACCAGCAGACAGGAGGGCCAGTCTGCTTCTTGGAAATGAGCGTGAGGTGCTCACACGGACAGCACACCCCCCCCCCCCCCCCCCCCGCATCCAAGGAATCCTCCACTAACTGAGCAGATTAGTTTAGAACCCAACTCAAGGAGTTTAATTGTAAGCTAGAAGTAGTGCTCCAGTGCGGTGACACGATGACGGGTTTACTTTTACTTTTTACGCTAGCCTCTCCTTTGACTTGTCTTTTTGGAATTTTATAGCAGTTGTTTATTTTGTCAAATTTTTGTCTAAGATCACCCAAAGTTGGTTATCGTAGTTGTGAAGTTATACACAAAAGTTGCTTACCGCCGTTATGAAGTTGCATCAACATATATCAAAATTGCTTCACGTCTTATCAAAGTTGCTTTTATTTATTGTTCTGAATTTACTTAACGTTGATGTGAAGTTGCTTCAACACACATCAAAGTTGCTTACTGCTGGTGTGGAGTTGCTCCAATATACACCAAATTTGTTTTTATTTCTTGTTCTGGAGTTGCTTAACGTTGTTGTGAAGTTGCTCCAACGCACATACAAGTTTCTTACGCTGGTGTGAAGTTTCTCCAATGTACAACAAAGTTGCTTTTATTTTGATTTTTTTTCGAAATGGGTATCCCCAGTCTCTGTATCGAGTGATGCACACCGCTGTTTATTAATTATTAAAAAGTGTATCGAGTACCAATCCCTTACATCATCTCAGGCACGAAGGTAAATGAGAATAAAACATCCCATAGGAGCGCAACAAAATAAGCCTACAACTACGAAAGCATAGGAATATGCTGCCACGTATGACGGGAGAAAATATCCCTGTGCCACCGAGAGCAGTCTCATGCATCCATCCACCATAAACTTGCGCTGGTCCGAAGGAAGCCGAAAAGACCATTGATGTATCCAGTGCACCGCCATATTGATAACTTGTAAGACATGAAAGTTTTCTTTTCTATTAAACACAATATTATTCCTACAATTCCATAAAGACCAACAAATAGCCGAGACGCATATACGAATTATATTCTTGGTCTTTAAATCCACCACATTCAACCAATTGCCAAACATATTAGTCACATTGGATGGAGGTGGAATATTGTAGGTGTAGAACACTACACGCCAAACAAGTTTAGCAAAAGGACAAGCTATAAACAAATGATCAATAGTTTCTTCATTGCCAGAAAAAACACAATGAGTATCACCTCTCCATTGTTTCTTAACAAGATTATCTTTTGTAAGAAAAACTTATCTATGTAAGAAACACATAAAAACTTTGATCTTGAGGGGAAATTTTAATTTCCAAAGGTAAGTTGTAAGAAATCTAGTATGTCCATTCATTAAATCCTCATACATAGATTTCACAGTAAACAAACCATTAGAAGTTAAATTCCTTTGAAAACTATCAGGTACATCCGAGAGAGACACATCAACAAGCCTTAAAACAAGGTGAGACCACATATCCCATTTGTTCCCATTAAGATTCCTTCTAAACACTAAATTTAGTGGAGGTGCTTGATGAAGAACAGAGTGAACATTCACATTTTTATGTTGCACAATATTATAAAGAGCAGGATATTGGTCCATTAAAGGGGTTTTACCTAACCAGGTATCCTCCCAAAATATTGTTGTCTCCCCATTACCCACACGAAATGAGCCTCTGAGGAAGAAATCCTCCTTAATCCTCATTAGTCCCTTCCAAAAGTAAGAATCCATAGGCTTCACCTCCACTTGGCTAAAGTTTTACTGTGAAAATACTTATTTGACAACAGTTCTTGCCAAACTCCTCCTTCTTGTAGCAGCTTGAACAACCATTTGCTGAGCAAGCATTCATTTTTTAGCTCAAGCACCTCGACACCTAATCCTCCCTGATCTTTGGGTCTACAAATAATGTTCCATTTGGTCAATCTATATTTTCGTTTGGTCTCATCACTCTGCCAAAAAAATCGAGATCTATAAAAATCAAGCCTCTTCCTAACTCCCTTAGGAATCTCTAAAAAGGAAAGCATAAACATGGGAAAACTTGTTAATGCCCAATTAACAAGCACCAACCGATCCCCATAAGACAACAACTTCCCTTTCCAACATCCAAGTTTGTCTTCGAAACGACTTTCAATTGGATGCCATTCAGCATTACGAAGTTTTCTATCATGTATTGGGATCCCAAGATATTTGAAAGGTAGCTGACCAGACTCACGACCGAAAATGTGTTTATACTGATCCTCTACCTCAGAAGCCTTCCCAAAACAAAACACTTCGCTCTTATGAAAATTAATTTTGAGGCATGATAATTGTTCAAACATACATAATATCAATTTCACATTGACAGCTTTCTGAATGTCATGTTTGATGCATGTAAAATGCATACATGAACTTTGCATGTTATTACTTGTTTTTCCTACATATTAGCAACTTATATTCATGTTTTATAATGATTTGGGGATTTTTTGAACAATCCCCCTTCTTTTGGTTCTAACCCTGTTTTTTCAGAAAACGTACTTTTTAGTGTTTCAGACTTTCCGGGAGCTTCGGGACTCCCAAAAGGGCAAGGCCAAAGAGCACGGTTCAGAATTTTCGAGACGAAGACCATGGGACAAAGTAGAGGGCCAAAAGGCCAACCAGGTGGAAAAGAGGACCCTCCACGCGGCCAGATTCCTTGGCCGCGTGTGGGGCCCCCTTTTTGCCCCCGTGGCTTCGATGCCGTCGATCTTTCTTCTCCCGATTGTCTCGTGACCTAAAAACGACTATACAAAGGGTCCCCTGACCTTTTCGAGAAGGGGGCGGCGCAGAGAGACGAAACCACAAAACAGAGAGACAGAAGGCTGCCGTCGGAGAAGATCGGAGGGAGGAAACGCCGCCGGGATCACCGCCGGAGGGCTCCACCCCCCTCCGGCGTGTTCATCATCAACATCTACAGCAAGATCAGCTCCATCTCTCCACTGTAATCTCTTGGCAAACACGATGTATGATGCAATACTATATTCCCTTGATGTATTGTGTCTCCCCGTCTATGTTTGATTAGTGAATTGTTCTTGGCAATGGTGAAATAGTTCGTTGATTGGTTGCATACAAGTTTGTTATCTTCTATGATTGTCTTTATGTACAATATATGAGTGCACGCATATGTTGGGAAATGCATGTAAGGTAATCACCGGTAGCATAATGGAGTGGTGGTGACTTGGGAGTGACAGTAACCTGAGACCGAGCCACAAAGTTAAGTTATTGGGGGATATATATATATAGGGGACCTTAGAACGTAAGGCTATGGTGGGACTTTATGTCTTAATCAATCTTGTGCAGTCATTTACTTGGCCACATGATCCATCATAAGGGGTTGTAGATCATTTACTTGACTATACCTATTCATGGCTACTTCCTAGAAGAAACAACTAAGACTAAAACATGTGCTTCACTAATTGTGACAACCACACGAACGAAACACCTATTGCTAGAACACTTGCTCCCTTGAGATACTTGAGATATTTACTGCTTGCTACTTGTAAAACTTGCTTAGAAACTTTCTTTAGAAACTTGCTTTAGGATTACTTGCATTTTAAACTTGCTTCACTAGTTACTAGACAAACTACACTCCACGTCACTTGCTTTTAATTAGTTAGTTCCTTTTAGTCAAACTTATTGCTTTGCATAAACAGCCATATAAGAGGGTTATAGGGCTTTAGAGAATAGATATCTTACCTTCAGCTCCTCGTGGGTTCGACACTCAAATACTTATCGAAAGGTACTACAATTGATCTCCTGCACTTGGGAGTCATCAAGCACTTTACTGTCGCCATTGTCGGGGAGCGTTGTGTTAAGCTTTTATTCTTGTTTGCATTGCATACTAACATATACACCTAAAACACACACAAAAAATTATAAAATGGAAAACAACCAAACAATTTTAGAACTGTATAATATCTACCTTGAATTAGGACATGAACTGTTTGAGGAGAAATTGAAAAATTATTTGCACACAATCATATTTGTGGTAGTACTAATTCTTTGAACACCTTTATTGCTAAGGAAAACCTTGAGCCTGGGGAAGTTTGTCTTGATGAATATGATATTTTTAGTCCCCATACTATTGAGGATAAAAATGATATACTTGCTGATTCTATGGAAAGTTTTAAGCTTGGGGAAGTTGGTTTTGATGAGCATGATATTTCTAGTTCCCCAAGCTTGGAGGAGAAAATTCACTTTGATGATACTATGCCTCCTATATATGATGATTGACATGAAAATTATGAATGTTTAACTCCCACTATCACTAATGAGGATTTTACTTATGTGGAGAGTAGTGATTCTTTTATGCATGTGGCTCATGATAAGAATGTTTTATGTGATATTCATATTGTTGAATCTATTCATGATGCTACTGAAAATTATTATGAGAGAGGGAAACATGGTTACACATATTTCAACAATATTAATTTTCCCCTCTTTATGCTGAAAGTATTGAAGTTGCACTTGACTACCTTTCTATGCTTGCTATTATGTGCTTCTTTTATTTGTTTCATTTCAAAATGCCAATGCATAGGAAAGGGGTTAGACTTAAAAATAAATTGTTTAATATTTTTTGGTGTGTTCCTTATGCTTTAATTTCCTATTCGGTTTGAGCACACATTTATGTCTTTTCAACATGTAAAATACCTTTAAATACTGTTATCTATCATTTAGTTTAAGATTTTCATTTTATAAATTTTTTGGAAAAGTAAATGAGAAGGATGAGTAATGGAGAAGTTGGGGTCGACCTTGAACATGTGTTGTTCATGCCAATGAAACCATTGCAAAATCTCTATCATTAAAACTTTTTCCAAAGCTAAAAAAAATAAAACTATTATTTCACTAACTTCACATCACATTTCTGTCTTACTTCTCATCATAAATGGCAAGAATAATCTTAGATGAGAGATAGGATTAAATAATAGTAATTAGCTGTCCAGAAACAGATTCCTGAACTTCACTGCGAAAAAAGTTTAAAATCACAGAAGTGGAATTTTGACCTGGTAATTTATGACAGAAATATTTAGTTATCACTACATATTTCATTAGTTTTAAGTTTTCTGATTTGAGCAACTTAAGTGCCTCTAAAAATTCACTCTTTACGGGCTGTTCAGTTTTTGGCAGATTATGTCTTTATTTTGCATTGCTCTCATTACTTGTGTTTTGTGTGGTTCTTTTGATCAAGGAGCAATGCACAACTGTAGTAACAGTAGTTAATATTTAGAATCAACTCATGATGTGTCTTTGCTGTACCTATGTGGATTTTATTTATGGAGGCACTAACCCCTCTAATCAAGTTTTATGTTGAGATTTGTGTAAGAAGAATTTTTTAGGATGAAGAGTTGAGTGAGATGAACAAAGATCAAGAGGGACAACCAATCAAGCTTGGGGATGTACCCCTGGGCTCACCCTACATGTATCAAATAAGTACAAGAATCCAAGCTTGGGGGATGCCGAGGCACCTCACTCCAACCATCATGATGTTAAGTAAGAAAAGCCTAGCTATACGGCTATCAATAAAGAGCTTTACGGGATGCAACCCGGTTGTTCTTAGTTGGGTTTTCCTAGTGTCCTCTTGCTGTAACAAGAGACTTAGTCTTTAATTTAGCTTCTGGAGTTTTCAATAAAGTGTCAAGTTTCACCCATTTGGATTTAAAAGTTGCTATCCTAGTGCTTGGAATTTCTATTTCAGCACGATTCTGCTCACCGTACGATTTTTCATTTTTTATATGTAAGTCGGATTTAGCTAATGTTTTAGTATGTTCTGCAACTTTTTGTAATATGTAAGCACAAAAACTGGATTAATTTTTTGATGAGTCCAGCTTAGGGAAAACGTTCGTTTTGCTGCTATTGCTTTTCTGGACAGATTTTGCCTTCTTTTGTTGGATGCACTCTTTGGGTTTGGGACTTGAATTTCCTTGATCTTTTTGAGCTAGAGAGTGAACATACAACATTATGAACCTTATTATCTATTTTCTGGAGCATTTGTTTTGGAATTTTGTGCAGCATCCATACGTTTTGTTTGTCCTTGCTAATCTCACCCCACAGAAAAAGAATGGGAGAAACATGTTTTGTAAAGTTTTTTCACAGGGAATAGAGGAGCTGCACCAAGAGAGATCCAAGAGTGGTGAAAAACACAAGCTTGGGGATGTGGTGAAAACCCCCCTGGACCAACACTCTTTTGGTTAGCACACGTCTACTTTCTGTTTTTCTAAGCAAAGCATTTATCGCAGAAACTTGAAGCGTCTAGTTTTGTTTTTTAGTTTATTTGTGAGACCACCACCACAATTATCTTTATGAGAATCAGCTACTAGAATAATGGGTTGAATTAAGTTGGATGCTGTTATATTTATTGGGAAAGGGATGCTTTAGTTGATTATAAAACCTACTTATAGTTGCATGATTTATATGCTGTTTTAGGTGTAGAAATTTGCAATAGTGTTGTCATGAGCTATCTCTTATTCATGTTTTTTATGTTAATTGTTAGTTTGATTAGTTTGTCATGAAATGAGTAGTTATATGGAGACTAATGCATGCATAGTAGCTGGTCAACTATCTCCCTCTTGCTAGCCAAAAAAAGTAAAAATTCCAACAAGTATAAACTTGTTTCCAACACTGTCGAATCCCTAACTCAACAAATCCCTTCGGTGAACCTATCGGGTTTCGATTAGGAGAACCCATGAGCGCTGGTGGAATCGTCGGCTAGACAGGGGGCGAGATTTACCCAGGTTCGGGGCCCTCGTAGAGGTAAAACCCTTACTCCTGCCTCTTGTCGATCTGTATTGAAGATTAGATCGGTTACAATGGTGGTGCTCGAATCGAGAGTAGGTCTCGAGTTCAAGGCTTTTGGGTCGTGCGGTTATTGCTTGGTCCTCTCCTGGGGGCTCTCCTGGCCTTATATAGATGGCCAGGTCTCGAGTTCTACCCGGAGAGGACTCGAACTCTAGCTAGGTCGGTTACAAGTTTCCTAGCTTAATCCGCAAGTCATTGCGGGTGGGCTTTACATGGGCCTTCTGGAGTACTCCAAGGGCGCCTCTTCTTAGGCCTTAACCTTGGGCTTGAGATGGGGGTGTCCTTTATCCGCAGGGTCCAGAATTCATATCTTCGTCAGTAGCCCCCGAGCGTTTGCTCGAGTGGGATTTTTTCCAGTCGAGTAGACGGTCAAACCTTTCTTGATCTTTTACGATTGACCTGCTTGGTAGTTTTTTGTTTTTAGAGGGTGTGTTCCCTGTGTCATGAGTCTTCATGCTCGAGTATCGAGCAACATAAGTGCCTGTTTTTGTGGCTTTTATCGCAGAAGGATGTGGCACAGTAGCTTGGCTCTCCCGAGAGATCAGGGCCAATTAATTGCGACTAGGGCAAAAACATTCCTGGCCTACACAGATTCGAGACCTCCGACTCGAACCCGATAAGGTGATTGTTGCGACTATGCTGTTGTGGACTTATCGAGTCGAACTTAACCTATGGGGGTACCCGGCGCGTCCGCTAGTATTTTTCTTCGTGTTGTTGACACGGAATTATACCGGAGGACGCATCTTTCGAGTGCGATTCCAGGCCCTAAAGAGAGATCTTTTTGGGTCTTACCTTCATATTCGAAGAATATGGCATCTGGATGTGCCTAGTCGGCTGAACAATCCAGGTTTTTATGATGTAAGAATATCATGTATAAAAAGAGGTAGGTTCCTCCTACTCGATCGATTCGTTTTGAGTTCCACACGGAAAAAAATTCGTGCCGAGGAAAAGTTATGTCCATATGAAAGAGTCTTTCATGTTTGGAATATTGTGCCCATACGAAAGAGTTTTCGTGTATAGGGTATTTTTCTCTTGTTTGAAGAGGTTTTGTTCCATGAATTGTTCATGGAAAAGTTGCTTTTATCCGAAGGAATTGTTGTTCGTATGAAGATATTTTCGCGTTTGAACTTCCAATCGAAAGATCTTGATTTTGATGATGTATGCCATGACGTCATGGCGCACTCCTCTCCTCCCGATGGGACGTGACGGAGTGGTGGCAGATGGCTGTCCCACCTGGTCAGCTTTTTGACCGGGAAACGAGACGTCGCTCCCGGTTTTTACGCGAACTGCGCAGTAAATGCGCACGATCTTCTGTTAAGATCGTGGCACGGAACAGCGTTTGCCGCCCCTTCGTTTCATCTTCGCACGTGGTGGCTGCGATACGTGCCACGTAGCGCATCGAGTGGCTGGGATTGATCCGCTCTGTGTATAAATACGGGACTTAGTGCTGCGGTAAAAAATTCCCAGCCTTCGTCTTCAACCATCGTCTTCCTCGTACTCATCTTCCTCCTCGCGCTCGAGCTCGTGTTGTTAGCCATGGCCGGAGGCAAAAAACGTGGTACCGCCGCTTCCGCATCCGAAGAAGCCTCCGCGCAGCCCGCGCCTCGCGCTGGCGACTGGCGCGCACCCAATACCACCGCGAAGAGCATCAAAGAGATGCAGTGGGAGGGGTTGCTGCCTGCGGAAGCTGAAAAGCGGGTGCGCCTCGGGAAGAAGGAAGAGGTACCGAACCCGCAGGCGAACGAGCGTGTGGTCTTCGTGGACCACGTGAGTCGGGGTCTCTCCTTCCCCCTTCACCCTTTTCTCGTCGGGTTGCTGTATGTCTATGGCATACAGCTTCACGATCTTCCTCCGAATGCGGTGCAGCACATATCGTGCTTCATCGTATTCTGCGAATGCTTCCTTGGCATTCGCCCACATTGGGCGCTCTGGAAGGCCCTCTTCAAGATTCGGGTTTTCCGCGAGAGATCGCTGGTGGATTCCGAACCAGGCGAGCCGCTACGCACGGGTGGCTTCGGGATCCAAGCTCGATTGGAGTCCGGCTACTTCAACATGCATTTCGTCGACTCCGCTCAGGGCTGGCGGAAGAAATGGTTCTACGTCATCGACAACAGCGCGGGTGGGATTGTGGAATTCCACCCGTTCGCTGTTTTGAAGAGGCGGAAATCCTGGGCGCATAAGCTGTCAGCCGAAGAAAACCAGGTTGTTGCGCCCTTACTCGCAAAGGTGACTGCTTTCCGGGATCAAGCCGCTGGAGTTGTTCTCAACGGACTGCATCTGGCGAGCGTCTTCTTGAAGCGCAGGATTCAACCTGTGCAGCAAAGGCCTTCCACCATGTGGGAATATCAAGGCTCAGAAGATCCTAGATGAGTGAGCCGCGAGGAGCTTTCGAACGTCGAGTTTGAGAAGAAAATTGCGACTATCACCAGCCTAAAGGTGGGAGAAAAGTTCCCCGACTGCACAGTCGAAGCCTTCGATGCCTCAAGACCACCACCCGCCGCGGTTAGTTTATCCTCCTTGCCTTCTATTTATTTCCTTCTTCTTTTTGCTCTGAACATCTAGTCGACTGAATTTTTCTTTGCCTACTTCCGCATTTTTCGCAGAGTCTGGAAATGGCAAACTGCTACCCGCCAATTGCGGGAGAGGACGCTTCGGAGTTATTGGCAAGTCACCTGGACGGCGCAGCCGATACCAGCGTCGCCGATGCTTCTTCGGGCTCCGAGCGTGATTCTTCGGATGGCGCGGAGGGCTCGGATGGCGATCTTCATCACCGCAAACGTCGTCGGGTAGATGGTGATGACGAGGCTACTTCCAAGGATAATTCCTTAGAGGAATCGCCTGGGAAGGCCCCTATCTCCGCGACTCCACTTCGCTCCCTCGCCCCTTCTCCTTCATTCCCAGTAATCGCAACCGCTTGGAATGCGGATATGTTGGATGAAGATGAAGACGACGAGTAAGTTCTTTTCTTTGTTTTTAGTCGAACATTTTTTCTTCTGCGCTTATGTTTGATTCTATGTTCTTCTTTGATGCAGTGTGCAGGCTATCAGCCCCCGCAGGTATGCTTCTTCTGTCCCTCCCGAAAAGAGGAACAGAGTAGAAACTGCGGGTGGAACTCCCACTGCTGGTACCGTCCAAAATTCTCCGAGCGCAGCTCCCAATGCGGCGACTGCGGAACGTGGAGCTCCTAGCTTTGCCGCCAGGACTTCAGCTTCGAAAGAAGTGACGGACAGCTCCACAGATCCTCTCTCCCGTGCTACGGGCCAGGTAAACTTCGTAATTTGTCTTCAAATTTTTATCGGGTGCACGGCAGTGCTCCCGATGGGAGTAGCCCCCGAGGCTGTAGTCGATTGCTTGCGATCGGCTACAGGCTCAAAGTCTTGTTTTTTCCTTCGTCTTGATTTTTATCGGGTGCACGACAGTTCTCCCGATGGGAGTAGCCCCCGAGGCTGTAGTCGATTGCTTGTGATCGGCTACAGGCTCAAGTATATATCTTTTAATTCTTCTGTACTTTGTAGTCGCTTGTTGACTCGCTTGCGGCGATTGGTCGCCGTGTCATTCTCGCGTAGTCGGAATGCGAGAGGCTTCACTCAGACTGCAGTCGATTCCATACTGAGAATGAGCTTCTTAAGAGTAAGTCTCACTGTCTTCTCTTGCTTCTGTTCTTGTATCCATTCTTGTTTTCTGACAAATGTTATTGTGTAGCTCGACTCGAATTTTCAGAGTCCGAGAAAATCAGGCTTTCTGAGCGGGTAACCACTCAGGAAACTTATTTGGCGGCTGTTCGACAAGAGCTGGAGGCCTCCCGCATGCGGTCGGAGGATCTTGACAGGCAACTCGCGGATGCGAGAAAAGCTTTGAAGGATCAAGAGAAAACTAGCAAGAAGGTCGATTCCGACCTTGTCACGTTCCTCCGTCCCCTTGCTGAGCGTCTCGCGGGTAAGCGGCCTAAACTCTTGCAGTTGTATTTTTTATCTTTGGTGATCCTGCGGATTTTTGACACACTCTTCCTTTGCAGGTCTTCTGGATGTTCCTCTGGAGATCCCTGGGATCCAGCGGGTAGATGTGCTAACCGACACGCTCGCTCAACTCAAGAGGCACGCCGAAGGAGTATGCTCCTTGGTTGGCGACGCCACTCAAGTGTTGTCACAACTGCATAATCGCTTCCTTGTCAACGCCGTACCTCCATCCGCGCTAGATGACCTGCTGAAGATCTTCTCGGAGGGCAATCTCCTGGATGCTTACGCGGTCGCCCAATCGGAGTCTGGCGCGAAGACTGCGATCCAGTTCGCGCTGGCACATGGAGTCGATGGTTTGGAGGAGGCCTACTCGCAACTTCCAGTCGACCCCTCCACTGGCAAAAAGGTACGTCTCTCTCGTTTTGGCGAGCAGGCCACCATTCTTGCTCGGAAGCTGTCTGAGCTATTCGCTCGGCTGAAAGGAGGGGCGACTGCCGCTAGCGGGAGCACCACTGTAGCTTCGTAATTTAGTTCTTGTTTTTCTTTTCTTCCGTGACTGTAATGAACCTTGGGATGTATTCCCGTATTTTCATTGTCTTTAATCGAAGTGTTCATTCTGAAAATTGCTTCTTGAGGCTTGTGTGTTTCCTCCCGATGGGAGTAGCCCCCGAGCACTCGTCAGATGTGCGACTAGAGATAACTCGAGTAGGGCGTCTTATTTCTTTCCTTGTATTCTTCCAGGCTACTGGGTTTGCCGCGGAAACTTCGGGTGGACGTGGTACTCCAGTAAATCCACTTGTCGCCGCTGTTGGCACTTTTGCGGGCCTTCGTGATAAGGTCCAGGAGGGTGAGCGCAAGCTAAAAGCTCTACGCGGGGTAGCCGATGTGGCGAAGTCGAAGCAGAAATTGGCGGCTGAACGCGAACAATTTCTGATGGATGAGTTGGCTTCAATCGCAAGGGATTTCCTCTGTAAGTAGTGCAGCCCCCGTGCCTTTTTCTTCCTTGTTTCCTTAGCTGACTGAGTATGTTTTTGCTCTTCAGTCGTTAATCCGGATGACAGGAAAGAAAAGCAGTGGGTAGAAAACCACAATCATCAAGAGGCTAGCAGCTCAAAACCTTATGCGAACAATTTTTGGTCTGATCGCAGTCGAGGATTTGTGATGGCCACCTTGAAATTCCGAATCATCCAGGCGAGAATTCTCGTGAGTTCTTTTCACGAGGTCTTGGTTGTGATGAATGCTGCTTTTTACCCGCTCGAAAGGGGTCCCGAGGACTGGAGCTATCTTCTCAGGCTGTTTGGACGTGAAGGAGAAGTTCGCGCGTGTGTGCGCAATCAGATGATTTGCGGCGCGGTTGTAGCTCTCACTTTTGTCCGGATATGGCATCCTGAGATAGATGTTAACTCCGTAGCTAGGCGTCCAGATTATGCGATTGACGATATCTCGCCTTACTATGATGCTGTACGCCCTGCAGCGGAGAAAATTATCCGTTTGACATCTGAGGAAGTAGATAGAGTTTTAGCGACTGAGAACGCTCAGCGTTTTATTTGATTGTCGGATGTGTATATCCTGTAATCTTTGTATAGTTTGTAAAAACTGTTGTAAGGTGTAAAAACCTTGTATATATGATGTTTTCCTGTGATGCTTAGTTGTAGGTGTAGCCCCCGTGTGTTTTATGGGGTGTTTACCTGTAACTTTTAGCATGTAAGGAATAAGAAGCTTCGAGTGAATATGATGAAGAAATCATGTCTTTATTGTAATGACTGAGAAGCCATGTATTCGAGCTACAGGACTGGCTAGTATAGCCTTATTTTGTTGCGATAACAAGTAAACCTATGGATAAAATTTGCGGAGGTGTGCGATGTTCCACGGATTGGAATAGATCCCTCCAGTCGCTGGATTCTTTAGCCTGTAAGCTCCACCTGGGATGACTTCGTGTATGATGAAAGGTCCCTCCCAAGGTGGTTTGAGCTTATGTCCTTCCTTCTGCTTGAGCCACAGTACTAAGTCTCCAACCGCGAATGCTCTGTGTCGTATGCGGCGACTATGATAGTTGCGCAGGGATTGTGATATACTGCGGATCTTGCGAGCGCGATGTCACGCATTTCATCGAGTGCATCCATATCTTCTGCGAGTGCCTTGTTGAAAGTTTCTTCGCTGTACGCCACAACTCGTGGGGCGCTGAATCGAACGTCCTCGGGAAGGACTGCTTCTGCCCCGTATACCATGAAGAATGGCGTGTATTGTGTTGATCGGTTTGGAGTTGTGTGGAGGCTCCAGAGTACGGAGGGTAGCTCCTCCGCCCAATGTCCTGCGGCGGGATGTAGACGATCGAGTAGACGCTTCTTGATGCCAGCCGAAACTAAGCCGTTGGATCTTTCGACTTGTCCGTTCGTTTGCGGGTGGGCAACTGAAGCAAACTTGAAATTGATGCCCTTTTCCTCGCAGAACTGTTTTGTTTCCTTCGCTGTGAAGTTTGTACCATTGTCTGTAATGATGTCGTGTGGCACACCAAATCTGCATACAATGGAGTCGAGGAACTTACGGCGCATTGGGCGCTAGCCGAAGTTACTGGCATAGCCTCGATCCATTTGGTGAACTTGTCGACTGCGACCAGCAAGTGTGTATATCCACCAGGTGTGGACTTGCGTAATGGTCCAACCATATCCAGCCCCCATTGTGCGAAGGGCCAGGCAATGGGTATCATGTGCAATTCTGTAGCAGGTGCGTGTGGTCTTGGTGCGAATCGCTGGCAGGCGTCGCATCGTTCGACCAGGCTTTTTGCATCGGTGGCAGCTGTTAGCCAGTAGAATCCTGCTCGAAAAGCCTTTCCCATTATTGTTTTCCAGCTAGCATGATGGCCGCAGTCTCCTTGGTGTATGTCCTGGAGCAGTTCCTTGCCATCTTCGGGTGCGATGCAGCGCTGAAGTATTCCCGAGATGCTTTGCTTGTATAATTCTCCATTGACTACCAGAAAGGATTTGCTACGCCTGATTATTTGTCGAGCCTCACGTGGATCGGCCGGGAGCTGTCTATGGAGCAGGTAGTCGAGATATTTCTGCGTCCAGACTGGCTTGACTAGAAAACCTGTCGTGATATAGTATGAGTGAGCTCGATAAGGGCGATTTGCGGGCTAACCTCTGTCTCTGGTGCTGCGGGTGTTCCTGCAGCTTTCTTAACTTTGACCGATCGCTTGATCATCTGTTCGAAATATATCCCTGGCGGTATGGGTGTATTCATGGAACCCATGTTTGCCAATCTATCTGCTTCTTCGTTGCTAGATCTTGCAATGTGCTTCAGTTCGCACCCTTTAAAACTTCCTTCGAGTAGATTGTACATGTCACGATACGCGACCATGTTTTCGGCAATGGCGTCGCATTCTTTCATTGTTTGCTGCACAATGAGATTGGAATCGCCATATATCATTAATCGGGTAGCTCCACAGGCGGTTGCCATCTTCATCCCGCGCAACAGGGCTTCATATTCTGCGTCGTTGTTCGATGCTGGATCGTCTGGTGGAAAGTCCAGTCGCAGGACGTATTGCAGCTTGTCTCCTCGAGGTGAAATAAGAACGATTCCAGCTCCTGCTCCTTCGTTTCTCTTGGATCCATCGAAGTACATTATCCAATTGCTCGTGTATTCAGGTGGCCCGGGGGTTTGCAGTTCTGTCCACTCACTGAGGAATTCCACGAGTACTTGAGATTTGACTGCGTTGCGTCCTGCATAGGTGATGTCCCAGGCACCCAACTCGATGCTCCATTTTGCTCTTCTTCCGGATGCCATAGGGTTGTTCATGATTGTCCCGAGTGACGCATCATTAACCACTGTGATGGCGTGTTCCTGGAAATAATGTTTGAGCTTTCGGGCCGTAAGAACAACTCCATATGCTAGCTTCTGGTAATGAGGTATCGTTGCTTGCATGGCGAGAGCACTTCACTGATGTAATATATTGGTCGTTGGACTCCGTATGCTTTGCCATCTTCAGGTCGTTCGACTACGATTGCTGTGCTGATGACCTGGTTTGTAGCGACTAAGTATAGGAAAAGTGGCTCCTGTTCTTGCGGTGTTGCAAGGACGCGCCTGCTTTGCAACGATCGCTTCAAGTCTGCGAACGCTTGTTTAGCTTCGGTTGTCCACTCGAATTTGTCCGTATTCTTCAGTAATTTGTAGAAGGGCAACGCTTGCTCTCCCAATCGTGCGATGAACCTGCTTAGGGCGGCTAGTCGTCCTGCGAGCTGTTGTACTCCGCGTAGATTGGTTGGCTCCTTCATAGTTAGGATGGCTTGTATTTTCTCCGGGTTGGCTTCAATGCCTCTGGCGGATACCAGGTACCCGAGAAGTTTTCCTGCAGGAACGCCGAAGACGCATTTGGTCGGATTGAGCTTGATCCGATATGCATTGAGGGCGTCGAATGTTTCTCTAATGTCCCCGAGGAGTGTGTCCTCTACTCGAGTCTTGATGACAATGTCGTCAACGTACACCTGTACGTTCTTGCCAATGAGATTGGCGAGGCATCTTTGCATGCAACGCTGATATGTTGCGCCTGCGTTCTTCAGCCCGAAGGGCATTGTCGTGTAGCAGTAGACACCGTGAGGTGTGATGAATGTTGTCTTCTCTTCGTCTTCCCTTTTCATCCGGATCTGATTATATCCCGAATAGGCGTCCAGGAAGGAGAGGCGTTGGCAGCCGGCCGTAGAATCCACAATCTGGTCGATTCGTGGGAGAGGGAAATTGTCCTTGGGGCAGTGCCTATTCAATGACGTGTAGTCGATGCACACCCGAAGGATATCCGTGTTCTTTTTGGGAACCAACACCGGGTTTGCTAACCAGGTGGATATCTTGATTTCCCTAATGAAGTTTGCGGCTAGCAATCTGCTTACTTCTTCTCCAAGCGCCTTCTGCTTGGGTTCTGAAAATCGTCGAGTCGTCTGTTTGATGGGTTTAGCATCGGGAAAGACTTCGAGTGAGTGCTCGGCAAACTCCCTGGGTATTCCTGGCATGTCTGAGGGCTGCCAGGCGAAAATTTCCCAGTACTCACGGAGGAGTTTGACGAGCGCGTCTTCCTATGCTGGCGAGAGGGTTGTTGAAACCATCACTGTCTTTGCAGAATCCGTCGGGTGCACTTGATGCTTGCGAGTGTCGCTGTTGGCGCTGAATTCCAGTTCAGGCGCGTTTTTCTTCGTGAGGGGCATAACGGAGTGATCCGTGGTTTTTGCCAGCTCTTGAAGTTCTTCTTGCATCCCGAAAGATTTTGCGATCTCATTAAATTCTATGTCGCACTTTTCCGATTTCTGGAAGTCTCCGTCGATGGTGATCACACCGTATTCGCCGGGTAGCTTGAGCTTCAAGTACGCGTAATGTGGTACGGCCATGAATCTGGCGAACGCTGTTCGACCAAGAATGGCGTGGTACTGTGAGGGCCAGTCGACGACTTCGAAGTCCAGGAATTCCCTTCTGTAGTTGCTTGGAGAGCCCAACACGACTTCTAGGTTGATTGTTCCGAGTGGACGGATTGCTTTGCCCGGAACTATCCCGTGGAAGGATGTTTCTGATTCCGTTTGGCCGTCCAGATTCTTGTTCATTCGACGGAGTGTATCCGCGTAGATGATGTTAATGCCACTGCCACCGTCCATGAATACACGGGCCAGGTCATAATTACCAATTTGAGCTTGGATGACAAGGGCGGCGTGTCCTGGTCGATAGACTCGTGGCGGATGGTCTTTCATCGAGAACGTGATTGGCTGATCCGCCATTTTCAGGAACTCGATCTTTGTTGGTGGTGTCTGCACTGCCATGCACAATTGCCTCGTGTTAGTCTTTTGAGCTCTGCGAGAGGGGCATACCTTCTGTATCATCGCGAGTTGTCCTGCCGGGTTCGGGTATGCATTGGCTCCAGTGTTTTGTGGCGGTGGCGCAGGTAGTGCAGCTAGCGTCATGTTTGGATTTGCTGGTGGTGGGGGAGGTGGCGGCGGCTGGAATTGTTGTCCTCCTCCTGGCAGTGGCGGGTAGTTTTGGGTGGATGCAAATCTTTTCCTTGCGAGTGCATCTGAGATGTCATGAAACTTTCGGCAATCCTTAAGAAGGTGTGTTGCCTTAGTTTTGCCCGTGCGCTTATCTGTAAACAGATGTAGCGAGCAGTATGCATCAAGATCCTCCTCGGGGGATTTTTCTTCTGCTTTTGTTTTCCACTCGCGACTTCCACGGCGACCAGAGTCGCGATTTCGCGTGAATTCTGCCGCCACTAATTCCTCCCTATCCTCGTGGTCGTAGTATTTCCTTCTCTTTCTTCGTCCATGGCGGTCGTCCTCGTGTGTGGGCGATGATCCTCTTTCATTGCGCACTGCGTCTTCTCCGTTGGCCCATTTTTCGGCTATGATCATTAGCTCCCCAATGGTTTTGGGCGCGGCTCGGCCTAGCTCTTCCCGAAAGGCGGTTCTTCTGGCACCTTTAGCGAAAGCTTCAATCGCCACTTCTTCCGAGATGGTTCCTGCGGTGTTCCTGAGCGTGGTTCACCGCTGGATGTATTCTCTGGTAGATTCGCCGCTCTTTTGCTTGCAGGCTCGCAGTTCTTCAATTGTGGCCGGCCTCTTATAGGTCGACTGGAAATTTTTTGCAGAAATCGCGGTGCAAGTCATCCCACGACGCGTAGCAAGATCTAGGTCTCCTCTCCAGCCAACTGCGGGCCGCTCCGACTAGATGCAAATTGAGGTATTGCATAGCTGTGTTCTTGTTCCCACGTTGGCATTTTACTGCCGTGAGGTAGTCGCTTAACCATTGAGAAGGCTCGAGTGAACCATCGTACTTGGTCACTTCCGTGCTGAGCTTGAATCTTTTGGGTAGGGGTGCTTCGCGAATGCTACGGGCGAAGCAAAGTGCACCGCAGGTTTCATCATCCGAAGAGCCAGATGACGATCGGTCGCGATATCTTGATGCTCTTGCCCTGTCCACCTTGTTCTGTGCGATGTCAGATCACGCGTCGCGTCCAGGCTGATCGCGATCAGCATCCTTCCGTGGTTCCTTGCTTCGTTTTCACGAGCGGCTGCTATGGTGCCGTGAGCTTTTGTCTCTCGGGCTGTCGTCGCTGCTGCTTCGACTGTCGCCGCGGCGGCGGGCTTCTTTTCCTCGACCACGACGTGGCGATTTGTCTTTTCTCGGGGAGGAGCTTCTGTGCCTGCGGGGCGTTTCCTTATCTTTGTCCTTCTCCTGTCGCTCCTTCTCCAGTCGTTCTTCAGCTTTCTTGCGATCGTGGGAGGCGAGCCTTGCGGCTGCCAATCCTAGCCCTTTGCGAATTTGCTTGTACTGTTCCGCCCGAGGATCACTTTCCGTCGGTTGGTTCATCTGCATGTAAGTTGCTGTGGCTAGGACTGCAGCAGCAGGGGTTTGCGGGTAGACGTTGCCGTCGTCGTCGACCCTCATGAAGGAGGATGTGGTCGACCTGTTGGTCCCAGCCATGGATTCGTAATCCCTGGATGATGCTGCATGTCCCTTCCTCGCGGGTCGGGTACCGATTGAGGGTGCAAGGGATAGCTCGGCTCGTCGTAAGCTTGATTCGTCCGCCTCTCTTCTGCGACGAGCCAGATCTGCTCGGGCATCTTTGATGGTCGAGGCCGCTCTCACTAGATGGTAGTGGTAGGCGGTTAGATCCTCCTGTGGCGCTCCTGCCGCGGGTGGCTGACTTCTTCGCATGGCTTCCTTGGCCCTGTTCCAGGCCTCCCGCGAGACGCCGATTATATTGCGCTCGGTTGCGCTGAATTCGGTTTCCGGGGGCTGTTCCGATCCTGCCATGCAGACTTGGGCCAGTCGTGGCCCGTGCGTCCTAGGCGCAGATTGGAAAGCTTCCCGTACCCGAGATGGTTCCTCCGTCGAGAGGGCGTGATAGTCGACTACGTTGAAGCGGATGGACTCGCCACTTTTTTCCATAGGAAAGCGCGAGTTGACGGCTCCAGATTCAGATTCAGATTCATCTGAGAAGTGGAGGATTCCGTCCCTGTTTGTCACGAACTTGAGGCTCCCGAACGTCAGGGTGACGCTCTTCTCCAGATCCTCGAATACCGGACGTGATTCTGGCGAGTGAGGCGTGACCACGACAGATCCGATCCGTATAGGATTGTTCGGAGCCGTAGTCGATGGTTTCCAACGAGAGTTGGACGTCGATGAAGCCGAAGATGCCGGTGATCCAGCGCCCGCGCTCCCCACGGTCGGCGCCAATTGTCGAATCCCTAACTCAACAAATCCCTTCGGTGAACCTATCGGGTTTCGATTAGGAGAACCCATGAGCGCTGGTGGAATCGTCGGCTAGACAGGGGGCGAGATTTACCCAGGTTCGGGGCCCTCGTAGAGGTAAAACCCTTACTCCTGCCTCTTGTCGATCTGTATTGAAGATTAGATCGGTTACAATGGTGGTGCTCGAATCGAGAGTAGGTCTCGAGTTCAAGGCTTTTGGGTCGTGCGGTTATTGCTTGGTCCTCTCCTGGGGGCTCTCCTGGCCTTATATAGATGGCCAGGTCTCGAGTTCTACCCGGAGAGGACTCGAACTCTAGCTAGGTCGGTTACAAGTTTCCTAGCTTAATCCGCAAGTCATTGCGGGTGGGCTTTACATGGACCTTCTGGAGTACTCCAAGGGCGCCTCTTCTTAGGCCTTAACCTTGGGCTTGATATGGGGGTGTCCTTTATCCGCAGGGTCCATAATCCATATCTTCGTCAAACACCCTTTAGCCAAGTATTTCCAGTGAGTCCACCATATCTACCTATTAGCTTCAGAGCTATTCCGAGTATGTTCACCATGTTATAGTGTTATTTATGTTCTAAATTAAGATATTCACTTTATTAATTGTCATGAGCTGAATTTGGGATAGGACTCTCACGAACTTTTGAATGCACACCTTTACTTTTCATTGCACTTAATAAACATGACCCAATAACGGGAGCTAAAAGTTTTGCGTTTCACACGTGTGTGGTTGGGAGCTAGCTATAAACGTGTATCACTGGAAAGCTTTCAACACTGCACAAAAATTTACATTTGGTTGATATCATGTACTTTTGTTTTTGGACTCCTGCCATGCCGAAATGAAATAGAGGAATAGTAAGTTTTGATGAGTAAGTATCTATATGACTAGAGAAACGCATTGGGCCGCTAACCCAAGCCATGCTTGATCATGGTGGAAAATTACTTACAGCTAGAGTGGACTCTACAAACACATCCTACAATAAAATAAGAAGCTATGCATATAGTGAATGAAATAAAAAAGGATGATGATTCTACTCCGTTTGTTCATCTTGTCATTGTGACATGGGATGGTTTCCATGTCATGGGGCAAGAGGTACCTCTTTGCGGTTCTCTATGATGTCATTAATACTTATTATGATTGTACAACGCTTATTAGGAATCTTAAGTTGAGTAATCATGGAGTAGGTTTTCACACTCACGGGGCATGAGGCATTCAACCAACACCTTGTCAATCACATTACTTAAACATTCACAATTTAAGATGCTAGTGATAAAGGGGCAATGAGAGTCTTAGACCAATGGATGCCACATTTCAATTAGTAATTTTAGTTGAATAATTTAGAGGCTAAATAAGACTTGATCATATTTTACCTCTACTCAATTTTCTCCAAAGTGTCCACCATATTTTCTATTTTCCATTATGCTATTCTTTGACCAATATAGGATTTTATTTTTCATTTTGTGTATGAATTTGGTCCATAGTGCTTTTATTTCATTATACACTTTGTGAACTTTCATGAAGCATCTTTGCTTGCATATTTGATATTTCTTATAACATGAATTGTATGTTGCTACTCATCTACATTATGAATCATTTGATTATATGTAGCATGAATAATATTCTTTGATATTCCATGATTGTTTTAAAATGCAAAGTCCATTTTAGTTTTATGACCTTCATACTCGAGGACGAGTATGGGTTAAGCTTGGGGATGTTGATGCATGTAAAATGCATACATGAACTTTGCATGTTATTACTTGTTTTTCCTACATATTAGCAACTTATATTCATGTTTTATAATGATTTGGGGGATTTTCTGAACAATCCCCCTTCTTTTGGTTCTAACCCTGTTTTTCCAGAAAACGTACTTTTTAGTGTTTCAGACTTTTCGGGAGCTTCGGGACTCCAAAAAGGGCAAGGCCAAAGAGCACGGTTCAGAATTTTCGAGACGAAGACCATGGGTCAAAGTAGAGGGCCAAAAGGCCAACCAGGTGGAAAAGAGGACCCTCCACGTGGCCAGATTCCTTGGCCACGTGTGGGGCCCCCTTTTTGCCCCCGTGGCTCCGATGCCGTCGATCTTTCTTCTCCCGAGTGTCTCGTGACCTAAAAACGACTATATAAAGGGTCCCCTGGCCTTTTCGAGAAGGCGGCGGCGCAGAGAGACGAAACCATGAAACAGAGAGACATAAGGCTGCCGCCGGAAAAGATCGGAGGGGGGAAACACCGCCGGGATCACCCCCGGAGGGCTCGACCCCCCTCCGGCGTGTTCATCATCAACATTTATAGCAAGATCAGCTCCATCTCTCCACTGTAATCTCTTGGCAAACACGATGTATGATTCAATACTATATTCCCTTGATGTATTGTGTCTCCCCGTCTATGTTTGAGTAGTGAATTGTTCTTGGCAATGGTGAAATAGTTCGTTGATTGGTTGCATACAAGTTTGTTATCTTCTATGATTGTCTTTATGTACAATATATGAGTGCACGCATATGTTGGGGAATGCATGTAAGGTGATCACCGGTAGCATAATGGAGTGGTGGTGACTTGAGAGTGACAGTAACCTGAGACTGAGCCACAAAGTTAAGTTATTGGGGGATATATATAGGGGACCTTAGAACGAAAGTCTATGGTGGGACTTTATGTCTTAATCAATCTTGTGCAGTCATTTACTTGGCCACATGATCCATCATAAGGGGCTGTAGATCATTTACTAGACTATACCTATTCATGGCTCCTTCCTAGAATAAACAACTAATACTAAAACATGTGCTTCACTAATTGTGACAACCACACGAACGAAACACCTATTGCTAGAACACTTGCTCCCTTGAGATACTTGAGATATTTGCTGCTTGCTACTTGTGAAACTTGCTTAGAAACTTGCTTTAGGATTACTTGCATTTTAAACTTGCTTCACTAGTTACTAGACAAACCACACTCCACGTCACTTGCTTTTAATTAGTTAGTTCCTTTTAGTCAAACTTATTGCTTTGCATAAACATCCATATAAGAGGGTTATAGGGCTTTAGAGAATAGATAGCTTACCTTCAGCTCCTTGTGGGTTCGACACTCAAATACTTATCGAAAGGTACTACAATTGATCTCCTGCACTTGGGAGTCATCAATGTTCCATGAACAAAATTGTATCATCAGATACTGTAAAATAGACAGACCCCCATCCACTAAATGAGGAATAAGTCCATTAATCTGACCATCCTCCTTTGCACGAGCAATAACGATTGCCAGCTTATCTGCCACAATATTAAACAAAATTGGAGACAGATGATCCCCTTGTCTCAGCCCTTTTTTGTTTGGAAATAATGACCAATCTCATCATTTACTCGAATATCAACACTACCCTCTTGCACAAATTGCATAATCCATTTGCACCATTTAGGAGTAAATCCTTTCATGCGCAAAGCTTGCAAGAGAAAGGGCCATTTAAATTTATCATATGCCTTCTCAAAGTCAATTTTAAGAATAATAATATCCATCTTCTTTGTTTGAAGCTCATGAATAGTTTCATGCAGGATAACTACACTTTCTAATATGTTTCTCCCTGGCATGAAAGCCGACTGAGTTGGTCTAACCACTTTTTGCACAACCTGAGTAATACGATTAGTACTCACTTTTGTGAAAATTTTGAAGCTAACATTAAGAAGACAGACAGGACGATATTGTTGAATTTGCACCCCAAAGTTCAGCTTAAACAATGGCAGCGAACCATGTTTTAGTTGATGAAACATTGCCATTAGATCTATCCGCATAACTTCCCAAAAAGTTTTATAAAACTCAGCAGGAAAAACATCAGGCCCCAGAGCTTTAATAAGTTCCATCTGCGAAATGGCCTCATAAACTTCTTCCACTAAG
The DNA here is from genome assembly GCA_028641055.1 of Alopecurus myosuroides. NCBI lineage: Eukaryota > Viridiplantae > Streptophyta > Magnoliopsida > Poales > Poaceae > Alopecurus > Alopecurus myosuroides. Next base: position 155,587,336 of record CM054059.1, read on the forward strand.
AAATCTGTTGTAAGAATTTTATTTTCTTCGGGTGATAACTGCGGTATATCATGAATAACATTTTCTTTAAGTGAGATAGAATTGGGTAACGAATCCCCAAATAGCTTTTTGTAATATTCCGTAATGTACAACTTAAGATTCTCATCACTAACTATAGTTCCATCATCTTGTTCTAACTAAAATATCATTTTCTTTCTATATTTTCCATTAGCGATTAAGTGAAAATATTTTGTATTACTGCCCCCCTCCTGAATGTGTTTAACTTTAGCTCTCTGAGCCCATTTAGTCTCTTCTTCCCGTCTCAAACTACTTAGCTTGTCATTGGCGTCTCTCAACCTATCTCTCTCAAGCGCAGATAAAGAAACACTTTCATCCCGAATATCTAATTCATCGATAATACAGAGCAAATAATCTTTCTCTTTTTTATATTTTCCACTCCGATTCTTTGCCCAACCCTTAAGAAAACGTCTCAAATGTCTAATTTTATGTTGCCAAATTTCAATAGGTGAATCACCTTTAGTGAAAGCAACCCATTCCGCGGCTACCATGTTATAAAAACCATCCAACTTAAGCCACGAAAGCTCAAAAGAGAATTTATTTTGGTTACCTACATGAGCCCGCACTCCGGAGTCCACTAAGAGTGGAGTGTGGTCTGGACCAGTCCTAGTTAGGGCCTGCACCGTAACTACCAGAAATTTTTGTTCCCATTTCACCGTTGTCAAAATTCGATCCAACTTCTGGAATGTCTGGTTCTCCCTCCTACTGGCCCACGTGTATTGTCTACCTGACAACTCAATCTCTTTCAAATTCAAACTCTGTAAAATTGCATTAAACATAATATGCCATCTCGGGTTATAATTATCATTGCTCTTTTCTTTAGGATTTTGTATAATGTTAAAATCCCCACCCATCTTCATTGGTAGTGTTTCATTATCACATATACGAAATAGCTGAGATAAAAACTGAGGTTTGAACTCATCTTGAGCAGCCCCATAAACTGAAACTAGGACCCAATCAAAACCGTCATTCTTAGATCTAACAAAAAGCTTAACACGAAAATCACCCACGTCTACCTTCTTAACTTGCAAAGTAGAAGAATTAATTCCAATAAGCATACCTCCTGATCTACCCCTGGGTTGTAAACAGAACCATGCAAAATCTAGACCAGCGGCTAAGTGGCTTAAAAATAGGTGAAGCAAAATTTGATCTTCCGGTCTCCGACAAGGCCAGAAAGTCCAATTTCTTGTCCCTAATCGTTTCTTGAACAAATCTATGTTTTCCAGGGTCACGAAAACCCTCACTATTCCAAAACATGCCACACAGGTTATGCATTTTGAGATTGATTATTTAAACTAATTCTCGCACTCCTCTTCTTCAAAGACACAGAGTAGTCTTTTTTTCTAGTCTTCCTTAAATTATTAAGATGATCCGAGCCACTACCATCAATTACCTCCAAAACACTATCCTCCTCAAACGCAAGGTCCTCAGTTAAGCTAGCTGCTTTGTTCAAAATTAGGCTATTAGGAGGATCAGAACTACTGTCATTGAGATTCTTGTGCAATATAGCAATAGATCTACTTAATTCTTAACTTTTAATAAGTTCGGCTGACTCAGTAGCAGATTGGTTAGAAGGACCCAAAGAAATTCCCAATCTATCTGCCCTATCAATAACCTCTTTATCCGAAAAAGATAATATTTAAAATCTTGTATCTAAATTCGTACATGTACCTATATCCCTTCTCGCAGCAAGAGCCATGGCTCTATCCAATTGTGAATCATCAGCTTTATGTTGAGCCTTGATGCGTCCACTTGATCGAACCCCCGAAGTCCGTGTATCCTGGATGCCCCCAAACTCGACCACCTTTCGCTGCATTGCCTCTCTATCAGTACTGCTCGATAATCCAAAAGGAAAAGAAGGTAATTGAGGTGTAGAACACGAAGCTCCCGCCTCCCGGGCTCATATAGTCCTTCGTGTTCACTCGTGAAAAAACAGCTGGCTCAGTATGATCAAGTGGTAAGGAGGGGACTCGGTTGGGTATCAACGAAGACGAACTCATGATCACCCCATCCGCTGAAAAAACTGGTGCCAATGGAGTGTGTACCGAGCCTGCAGCAAAAACAGCACCATTCGCTGCCGTAACAGCAGAAACGGTCCGTTTCTCTGCCGTGGCTGCCGAAGTTGCTGCAGCGGCAGAAACAGTAGCATCCTTCCCTAACGTGATTGCGTCCTTCCCTTCCGTGACTGCGTCCTTCCCTGCCGTGGCTACAGAATCGCCACACTTCTCTGCCGTGGCAGCAACCAGCACACGTTTCTCTGTCGAGGCGGCAGGAATCTGCAGGTGCCGCGCCTTGTTGCTGTTTAGCGATAGCCCTGTCATGGCGACCACGGCTAGCTCTGCTCCCTCGAGAGGAACAACATCCGAGGCCATGTTAATACAAGCTGTCTCCGCACCAGGTGTTTCTCCACTCCCCTGAAGAGCATCCGAATCAGACATAGCAGAACTCAACTTGGGTGAGAATAAAGCGGCAATCTCTTTCCTAGCACGATCAAAGGACTGGCGCATCACAAAAGAAGAAGGTGGTTTACCCCCACCATCGCCCTGGTTAGCATCAGCAGGTTGCACTGGTATTGGGTCCGAAGAAGAAATTTTATTCTTGCCAGTTAATTCATCCACTTTATCCTGAAAGTCATCACCCAGCCCATGTGAATAACTATCACTATCATCATCCTCCCTACTTGCAACCATGTCAACATCCAAATTAGGGAGGGGCGCAATACCCTCCACCTCAAAGGAGAGCCTATAAAAACCATCCTTAATAAACATCTGGAAACGTTTAGGAATTTTAAGATGATTAATACATCCAATTCTGATACGAAGAATCCCGTGTTTCCTCGTCAACGGCATGTCGATCTCGAGGGTCATGCCAAACATACCACCTACTGCCCAAAGCGCCAAATAGTCACCAATATGGGGGCTCGGAATCCCCTCCACCCGCAGCCAAACCTCGGGCAAAGAACAGTAGGTTCTGGAGCTTTAGTCCAACTATCTATGGTAATCTCGAAAGGGCTATTGGGCACAATGCATCTCCCAAACACCTTTAGCCTCTCCAACTCAGAACTATTAGGAAATTCAACCTGGAAAATGTTATGCCCCATCCTGACAACATTCCACACAAAATCAACCGTAGAGACCAACCTCTGCAGCTGTCTTATGATTCCGGGAATAGTCATCTCTCCCCCCGAAAGGACAATAGATGCTAGACGATGGTTCTCCATCTTCGGCTTGTATGTTTTAGTGCAAGGAAGTTTGAAAAATATTAGTTCCTCGTGTCCATACCCATATACTAAAATCTTAGGTTTAGGGGCTGCCAACAAATGACACCTCCTATCTCCATGATCAGGTCCTTCACAAATTTGGCATATGTCCACCGAGCATGCCATGGACCGGTGACCTGCCTGCCCGCATATGTAACATTTCTTTGCTTTCCTAGGCATAGAATTTGCCACTTCATTAGCAAGCCTAGTTGCTGACACTATGCCACTGCCTTGTTCTTGCCTTACTATAGCTACCAGAGGAGGTGTCTCAGAACTCGTAGCCACGACCTGAGTAGATGCCACACTAGGATTAGCAGTCACAGGAGCCACTGCAGGTACTGACACCGCTAGACTTTGTTGAGAAACAGAGACCGCATTAGTCTGCACCACAACACCCGCCTGAACCTGACGAATAGCCGATGGATGGGACACCACCGGCCCAATACCCACGTCTCTTTGTGTAGTCCCACTACCAGAATTACGAACATCCCCATAGCGGCCCCTCACACCTCTGTGATCGTATGCACCGTACCCCCTCCCTTGATTGGGATAGTAGTTGTTGCCATGATCGTATCCTCTGCCCTAAGTGGGAGCATTGTTGTAGTGTCCCCCATCGAAAGAGTTGTAACCAGCCCGACCATGACCCACAAAGGTCTTCTACCACGGCCACCTCCCGCATGCATACCTCCACGGTTACCATGATGAAATCCAAAACCCGAGCCAACATGGAAGGAACCTCCATGATCGAGTGCCTGACCATCAGTCCCAGCAGTTCCACTCGGCCCTCCCACTTCAAAGTTGGAGAAACCCCCATTAGCTGCATGTTGGTTACCCTGATTATCACGAGCGAACTGATCTCCCCGGTTGTAACCACCCTGATGATGCCACTGATTGTGGCCTCCATAGTTGTTGCCTGCACCGCGACCTACAACACGATGCGCCATGATCGCCGCTGGCAGCTGACTTGCGGTAGACCAGAAATGTCCCAGGAAACGACGTAACCCTAGGCCCGGTTTCTCACGATCAGTCTCGGATCGCTCGTTAGAAACGATGGGACCTCCCAAATTGCACCGTCTTCTGATCCCACTTTCCTCAGGGCCCACAAAAGGCCTACTCTTATCAAACGAAGCCCGGCCATGGCCCAACAAGGCACGCGAATTTGAACTCAACCTTGAAGATTCACGATTAACGGATCTCCGGCGAGGTGAACTTAGTGTTCGAGGTTTATTCCGGTGGACCAAGGTCCACTCACTCTCATCGTTCACGTCCTCCACGAATAAGGACGCAGGCATAATCGGTTATTTTGGAACGCGAAATTTATGTGATGAAGACATCATAGTAGCTCGCAAAACCATGGCAGCTTCCTGCTTTGAACGTCGTCTTGCAAGTCTGCGTGCCGCCTTCTTGCCGGTTGATCCAATGTCACGGCGTGGATCTTCCTTCGGAGTCATGCAATCCACCAAATAATGAGAACAGAAATCATAAGTACCTTCCGATTCCGCATCCAAGGAATCGTCATCCGATGTCGACTCATCATGACGGAGACACCAGAACCGTCCTGCCGGCGAGGTTGGACGGGCAGTTGCCACTGATCTGGGTAGCAGTGATGCCCCGCTCCGTTAGCCCTCCGACGAAGACTCCGCGAGCCCTTGGCTAATTCCTAGGCGTCGCCCCCCCCCCGGTTGCTTTTATTTTTTGTTCTGGAGTTGCTTAACGCTGATGTAAAGTTGCTCCAACGCACATCAAAGTTTCTTGAGACTGATGCGAAGTTTCTCCAATGTACAACAAAGCTGCTTACGACTAGGATGAAGTTGCTCCAATTTACGGCAAAATTTCTTACCGTTGTTATAAAGTTGCCCAATATTATCATAAATTTTTCCTACTGCTGTTTTGAGTCTACTTTCTCGAGGCGCACAAAGTTGTTTCGTAATGCACCAAAGTTGCTTCATCACAGGCAAAAGTTGCTTATAAAAAAGTTGTGTCTGAATATATATACAAATGAGATCTAGATTTTAAGATTTTGTCGCGAGGATTTCGAAACTGAAAACGGATCTTAATTCCGAGCATCTAGTCAACGGTTATAACTTTTTAAAGAAAAATTGCGGTGCAATTAATGCAGACAGACAATAAGTTGACCACGTGGAGGGAATCTCTTTTGGACGTTTGACCCATCCATCGTATACGTGGCACTGTGCGCTCTAGACATTTAAGGAGCGCAGCAGCGCCCCCTATACTCGCCCTATAACTATTACTCCCTCCGATAATAAAGAAGTGTCGTGGGAAAACAACTAAGACAGGTAAAACTCATAGCTTAACTTCCGACAGTTTTTTAGGATTGGAGGGAGTAAAAATTGTCCAGTAGGATCGTGTTGACCTAAGGTTTCCAATTGTTTGGGCATAAGCTATGGCAACGGAGGCATATTCCGTTTTTCTGTTCTCGAAACCCATCTTGCGATATTTACATGGTTTTCTCTTTCTGAACTATACATTTTGTTTTGAAGTACATCCGGCTATGCTTGCCTTATGTTGCCTTCCCCTTGTGTCGCTCCTTTGGAGGCGACTCGAGTGGCCAAACCCAAGCACTGCTCCTACCCCGCCCGCCCCCTCCCTTGTCTAGCCACCGTCAAAGGTAGACGACGAGAAAGCGTGTGTGAGGTTGCTAGTGGAGGGCTCCCATATCTGAGGTGGCGGCATTGCATGGTGAGGGCGACGTTGACTTGGCGGTGGGCGACATACCTCGGTTATGCAATACATGTGCCTCCAATGCCTATCCTTTGGCGGGCGTACCGTTGGTGTGGAGGTCGCCCCACTAGTCCTCTGGTTCCAGATCTGAAGATGGTTGCACCCCTTTTCCCTCTTGCGCAGCTCGCCACACATCCTCGGCCTTGGATTTTAGCTTTATCTCTTTCGGTGGTTGCTAGGTGTGGTCGGAGGTGAGGCTCTTGACCAGGGAAATACTGGTGTATGTTGCAGAATTTAAAGAACGTCCAACGTAACCGCCAAGATCTGATATGCAGATAACAAAGCATGCCCGTACATGTGATGATCAAGTACTTAGGAACACCGACAGCAGAAGAACGGTGCAGATGTAGAAGATTCTGCACAATCGTAGATCCTCGTAGCTAGGTCTAACTGTAAGGATGTCGCTAGGTTTCTCGTCAAGGAGCACACGTATAATTCCTCTTATGGTATCCACAGATCCAATTGCATTAACCCTCTAGCGCTCTGCGGTCGAGTACTCGGCACTAACAATGAGTGAACAACCTTTTGGTGTAAATTTTGTGGTAGATCTAATCAACTAGATTAGATCTCCATGAGACGTGTGTTCCCAACATGATATATATTAGAGCTAGGTATAATTGGGAGAGGACACATCAAAACCTAATCATAAGGTCTAATTCAACTAGAGATAGAATAGAGGCTCGAGGCTAACTGTTGTGTTTTCTCCCATGGGCGTGGTGAGTAAAATAGTGGGAGGCAAGGGCACATGCCAAAGGGTATAGGTTGGTTTAGGGCAGCCAAACCTGGCCGCACCCTCTCCCCTTCCTCTATTCGGATTGGACTCCCAAATTGGGGAGTCCCACCCGACTGTTTTTCATTCCATTTTGTTGGCACCCCGCCTGAAAGGGGTGACATGAATGCGCAACGCGTGGGCCAACACGTTACCTTGCGAGGGAAGGACCCGCCCGTTTTCCTTGGAAATGGGATCCCGGGAGTGGCATGCGGGGCCCACATCGCCCCGCAATCGGTCAAGCAGAGGACTCCCGTGTGTCTCAAACAGCAGGGATCGAGGGACACGCGGTGGACCCACGAGCCAGCTGTTGCCCCAAGCATGCCCTATCACGTCACCTCGCAGGCCAGGTGTCATGGACTCCGCCAAGTGTCAAGAATGTTGTGAGGCCTACCAGCGCGCGAAGGATAAAAAGGGGGAAGACACCCCCATGTCAGAGGAAAAAAATAGAGAAAGGAGAGAAAGAAGAAGGCACAATGAGGACATAGAGAAAGAGAGAGAGAAACAGCGAGAGGCAAAGGCATGCACACAGGGCTTGTACACACACCACCAGCTATATATAATTCTAGATCATATATGCAGGATGTAGGGTTCCATCTCTCGATGGCCTAAACCTAGGTAAAACTTGTGTCACAGAGTTCAGGGGACGATTCGTCCTCCCCTTCTTACCATTTGAAGCGTGCCCGGGTATACACGAGCCTTTTCGCACACTCACCCAACAAATCAGGGAGCAGGGGAGCATGCGCCCCTGTGCCCGGACTACAAGTGACTCCAAGAGGAAGTCATGCTGCCAGCCAGTAATGCCATGGGGACACGAAGCTCCCCGTGTTCACCTACCCCCCAGCGGCGCATACCCGTTCGCAGACCCGGGCAGCTGGGGATGGAACCAGCCGTTGCCCGACAGAAGCGGGTGCATTACCCCGCATGCGACGCAACGTCTCAGAACAAGGCCGAGTTGCAGACCAGGCGTAGGCCCCCCCGGCCAATCCTCCTCGGCCTGAGGCTGAGCCTTTTGCGGGGGGAGCGGCGACGGGCCATGGTGGAGGAAGACGCCAGACCAGCCTCCCGAGCGAGGCGCCCGACGGATCATAAGCATAAGACGCTCCACCGACACCTCCACCACTGAGGCGGGAAGGATCTTCTAACGCGGAGTGAAGACCACCATCGGTAGAAGGGAGACGGTGCTCTAACTCCGCTTCTCAACAGTGGTGACATCAGATGTCGGGGGCGTGTACTCACGTGGTGGCATTGGCCATGGCTAATTCCCTACTAGAGTACCCCCGCCACACACTTCATTAGAGTACGACACCTGGAGGGCTCGGGTCATGAGCCTCCTGGCCTTCACACGACGGGGGAATGACTCCACTCGTGTACGGTCTATGTGTGGCAAGCGGGGCCTAGCGCCTCTCAGCGCCCGGGGATCCTGCACCATGGACTCGCTCCCTCTCGGGTGAATATGGCCGACTGCCCTCCGGGACAAGGAGACCATATGTTCCTTCGGTCTTCCACACCCAACCCATCTCGAAGAAATTTGCTGCCCCGGGATCCGTGAAGGGGAGGCACTCGCCCTCAAGAGCCACGGCGTGGTCAACCCTCCACGGATGACAACGACGTTGTAGACCCAAGAGAGGCAGAGCAGACTGCCCTCCAGTACGGAGGGGGATGCTTGGCCTTTACTCTAGAGCTCCGGCGGGTACTGTGACCGGACAAGTTCCGTTTCCATATACAAGCCACATATGATGGAACCACAGACCTGTAAGGACCCCAGACCGGCAGTCTGAAACCCTACGTATGCATACATTCACGATCCCAGAAAGATCAGTCGTGAACAACATACACAGTTGGCACACAGAAATACATCATCCATTACACGAATACATAAAGGTATTACACAAATATCACATGATCAAGTTTAACGCAACTGCCAAAAGGGCAGGCAACTTAACAAACACAGCGGAAGACAATTCAAACACAACGTAGTTGAGCCCAAGTCACGCCTTAACCTACAGGCTGCTGACCCGGAGACGGTCCTAGTTCGCAAAGCCGCCAGCTCCGTACTTCTCTTCATAGATATCCTTCGGAGGTTCCTTCTCAAAGTCTGGCAAGTAGATACCAGGGGCGAAACCATAATGAGTACATTTGAATGTACTCAGCATGACATCCATCATATCACTTACCAACATGCAAGTATGCTTATATGGTGGAATAGGTAGGCTATAAATAGGGTTCACTATCAATGGTGTTCATATATGATGACACCACAGTTGCAGTCAGGTTAATCTGTATCTTCGTTGAAGAAGATACTTCAGAAGAAAATAAAATAATATAGTTTTATTTCTCTTGTAGATATCACATGTACAAGAGGTTTTGTAAAGTTTTGTTAAAGAATATTTTCTCTTTGCAAAACTTCTTGGAATCAGTTTCCAGAATTCTTGCTTAGAGTAGAAAAGGTTTTCTTTGCAAAACATTTTGTTTTGTATAACAACATCTGGCTTTTCATCATCGACAATACCTCCACGGTATAAGTTTCCATTTCCTTTCCGAACTTCACAAGTTCAACACTTCCTTTCAAAAATTCCCTTTTTGAAAACTTCCTCTTTTGAAAACATTGACACAATGCTAGCTACATGGCCATTCAACTGTCCATATCCGAGGCCGCGGCTTCTTCGAAAAAGTTGTACTCTGCAGAGGTGTACACATCCACCAGATCCAGTACACCTCCCGTGAACAATCACGGACTGTAACAACAGTATGTAAACATCAGGTATCTGATAATAACCATCCACTATGTTCAAGCTAGAATATGCCTATCTCCCAGTTGAGTTTTACCACATCCCCGGCACCGAGCTAATCCCCTCCAAGCCAGGATGCCTCATCTGATGCGACCGGAGGGAAAATTAATCCCACTCTTTATATGTCTCCACTGACGACATTCGGTTTGAGGGTACGACGCCCCTTATAGCAAGTGAGATAGCACACACTAATAAGAACAAACTTCAAGTTAAGCCCCTTGCCCATGTTGGGGTAGGGTGGCAGTACGATAAAGGTTGTCCGGCGAAGACTAGGTTATGTGTCATTTTTGAAAACACCACTTTCTCAAAAATGACCACTTCCACATTCCTCCGGAGAACAAGGATCCGCCTTTTCTCCGGGTTTTTCGTAAAGCCTTTGTTTTGTAGAATCACAATTTTAGGGTGTCCACTTAGGGACTAATATATTTGATGGTAATAAATACCATATGGTGGCTTATGGGCTTGGTATTACCAAGTTTAACTACTGGCATGATAGTAACCTATATAACTAGTATAGTAGTAATAGCCACATCAAAAATAGTTTTGATAATCAAGTTTTGGTAAAACTTCAGAGGTAAAACATGCATGATAGATAATGATAAGTATTGTATCAGCAAGCATCAGGATGGCTTGCCTGGTATCTCCCTGTGTCCCTGGTTTTGGAGTGACTGGAACTTGAAACAGAGCTTCATGACACTTCCTTCCTCTTCGTTTTCTAACGTCGTAAAGAGAATAAAGGACACACATTCAGAACCAATCAAGGCAAGCAACAATACATGGCAATAGATACAGCAAGAAAAACTAATAATAACCAACTACACAATTATTTATGGAGCAAACAATCAAACAAACACACTTGGCAGAAATGCCATTCAATAAGACAGCTTAAGGTTGGAGGAGCATATCTCACAACCTCAATATCATGGATTCAATGGGTGTGCCACTCTCATACCAAGATATTAATAAACCCAAAATACACTTAGTTTCACAAGGGTGAGGCTACTAAGAGTATACAAAACATGCACAAAAATAATCATGGCAATGGGTCTATCAACCAAACCACAAAAAGAACAAGGTAGCTAATCTGCTAAGCCTAAATTCTCATCAAGAATAAATAAGACACATGATTTGCAAAAGTGACTCTTACAAATCAGTGGGCCTACACAAGTGCAACAAGGCAATAGACTCATCACAAAACACACAATTCTCATAGTGAGAAACAATAGAAACAATGACTGAAAGGAGGACTCCTATTGACATGCTTCTACTAAGGGTTTGCTATGCAAGCATGCATAACAAGTAAAATACTAAAATGCAAACAAGTAACCATGTTATCATAATGGGAAATGAAAACATGTCCTCATGCAAGGATACATAAACATCTACCAAACACAAGTTGGCAGGAAAAATAATTCAACACAAAAATTGCTAAGGAAACTAGTACTACTCACACATGAATAATTAATGGATGCATTTCAATCATGTAAATGAAAAACAACCAGAGGGTCCATGTCATAAAAACAGTAGTGAAAAACATCTATACTTGCTATAACAAAAATATCCCATTTAATTTGCAGGGCAACTCCTACATACTAGTAGTAATAAAAAAGGGCATTACTAGAGGAATCAAACAACAATTCAAGAATGTATTTTTCCTAGGAAGCCACACATGATTACAACCACTTACAAACAGAAGCATACACATTTCCATTTAGCACAAAAAATTCCCAAAGCAAAAATACTAGACACTCATTAGTTAGAGAACTATATAAAAGAAATGCATCCAGTTTTGGGGAAATAATGTTTCCACCAAAAATGCAATGACACCAGTGGGTGTTCCACTAGCATAACAAAGAATTAAGAGGTCACAAAGCCTCTGGTCCACTTGCTAAAAATTAACAAAAACCTTAATTAGCATCTAGTGCAAAAACCATACTAGCAGAAAATAATAGGGTGCTAACATAAGCAAGGCAATGCTACTCATACTATTATTTTCACGCAAGTGAAAAATCTAGGGTTCAAGTAATCATAAAAACATAACCAAGATGCTACTGGTCCTATGAATACAACCCAAAAATATTTGGCTACACAACCACAAATGTTTATGTCAAAAATTCCACACATGAGGGAATTTTTCCATAACATTCTCATAGTGATGACTAAGCTACTCATTCTTTTCTACCAATTCAAATGCAAGCTAGCATAGGTGATAACAACCAAATATAAGTACCAACATGGTACTGGATTCAATCAACAATCCAAGTGTTTGCACATAAAGTTAACACTCAAAAATGCTATGCAAATATTAACTAGAGAATAATCATATGTTACTAACAAAAATCCTATTTCTTCTCAACTCAAGTCCACACAATCTAACATGCTAAAATAGTTAATTAACACTTATAAAACAAGTTCACACAACTTATACATGCTAGAAAACATCATTGCAACACAAAAATATCTTCACACAATTTAATTTCCTAAAATGCCAAAATGGCAGAAACAGGCGAAACAAAGATCTGTCCACCAAACTTTCTAGGATGCTCTAAAAATTAAACCCATCTAGGTTTGGATATCCCTAAACATATACAAGACCATCCAGTTGAGTTTGCATCAAAAATCATTTTTAATAATTTTATAAAAATCACCAAAGTGCTTTCTGGTGTTTTACCAAATTGCATGCCATTTCAAAAATACTATGAATTTAGAAGCAAGGTTAATTGCTCCTGTTAGGAAATTTCAAGGGCTTTCCAATTCAATTGGCCTCACTTCATTCTGAGTTGTGAAATAAAAATGGTTCTCATTTTGGTGTTTCTGGTACCTGTTGCGAAACCATTTTTCATTTCAAAAATAATCATCCAAAAGTAGATCTACAAGTTGGAGGTGGTTTAGATTTAGTTGCTTTACATCTGTGAATTTTGGTTTGGTCAAATTCATCTTTTAGGTAGGTTTTTAAGCTCAAAAGTAACCATGTACTTTTCTGTCAAAAATTTAAATGGAAAACTAGGGTTGTTGGGCCAGATCTACTAGTTGGGCCGGCCAGGACAAATCTCACCGCGAGCAAATCCACCCTCTGTGGCTGACCAGCGGGCCTGGCAGCCACGCAGGCTGCCACGCGGGCAGCGCAGAGCCCCACCCACAGGTTTGATCTCCCACGCGCGGGCAAGGCAGTGCTGGCGTCAGCCCGACGCCAGGACGACGTCATCCGCCGGCGGAAATGCTCCGGCGAGGCTCTAATCCGACGATTCCGTTTACCACTTCGCGATTAACCAGCACCAAAACGATGTGCTCGACGAGGGGAACCTCCTAGGGGATGCGCCGTTTCCTGGGACACGCCGGAGAGCAGCGACGACGAGGAACTCACGGCGGCCGGACAGCGGCCACGTCTCGGCGTCGATTTAGAGCGAGAGGGAGGGGGAAAAGGGCGGAGGGGGTCCGCCTTCTTACCCTAGACGCGCAGGGTGGCTCGGAGAGGACGGAGGAGGGTCGTGGCGGCCGGGATTCGTCGCCGGAGTCTATCGGGGCCGAAGAAGAACGAGGATGGCGCGGCCACCTCGAGTCGTTCCACCTCGATTCCATTTGCACCGAGTATCACCACGACGAGGCGGAGCCGATGAGACACTCGGTGGCCGGCGGCGAGCTCTGCAACCGCCGAATCGCCGGCGACCTAGTAGCTAGGGTTCGGTTTGCAAAAATATCTAAGAGAGAGAGTGTGTTCGAGGGGGGAGAGAGAGGGGGTAGATAGCAACCACATGGGGGATTTTTATCACCTAGAAGACTTCCACTCGAAGCTATGGAGCATGGGCTTCCATGCCTTCCACTGCATCTACAGGAAGAAGAAGGACAAGGATGACTCAGCTTACAATTTAGTCCCTGGCTATTACAAATAGGTCCTTTTCCTCTCTGAAAATTGATGTTTTCACTAGGCAAACAAAGTTATAAATTGAAATCCTTTTGCCAAAAATTATTATTAGTATAGATGTACAACATATGTGAAAATTGGCTCAATTGGAGAAACTTGATAATTCAAAATTGTTCAAATTTGAATTCTTACATAAATGGACATTGAATTTATTTGACTACTTAGGAGTTTCCAAAAATGATAATTTTTGGCACACATTCCTTATTTGATGTGTTCCTTATGTGGTAAAAAATTCAAGTCATTTTAAGTTACTTCATAGAACAAACTTGTTCAAATTTCAAAAAGGTGTTGTCAAGAAAACAGGGGTTTTTGGCAACTTAACTTATTCCAAAACTTGTGCCCTTTTGGTTTTCATCATTATTTATGATATATAGCATGTGGTATTTATTTCATGGCATTTGGAAAAAGTTTGTACAACAAACTTGTTCAAAATTCCAAATGTTGCTGTGGGGAAAATTCATGTTTTCAGGACTTTAATGGATTCAATTTTTGGTATACTCTTGTGTGTGTTCCTTATTTGTTATAAGGAAGCAATGTTATGAATTTCAGATTATTTGAAGAAAGTTTCCAATAGTAACTTGTTTGAGTTTCCTGTTTCTGGAAATATTGGAAATTCAATTTAATAAAGCAATTTGTTTTTCCTTAACAATGCTTTGCCAAAATTATTTATGTGACTAGGGATAGCAAGTCAATGCTCTCCCATACTTTTGTTTTTAAGCTTGCAAGGTTGGAAAAACATTTGATAAGATTTTGGTGAAGCATCTAAGAATGCCTCTTTTCCCTGATAATCTTTTAGGGAAATTTATTAAGTGTTTCCTCTTTCTTAATTTAGGCCTTGGAATAATATTCAACAAGTAGTAGATTCACAACATAGTTTTGGAAAACTATTTGATCAATATTCACTTTAGAAAATATTGCCAAGGTCATTGGAACAATATGTTGAATATTTTGTTTTCAATTTCTTAGCCATGTAAGTTTATATAATTAGTTTGTTTAGTTGCACTCAAACAAATACAACCAAAGTTTAATTGTCAAGCAATTAGCAAAACTACTGTGTTATCATGTATTCCAAAATTGGGATGTGACAGGTCTTCCCCCCTTAAAAAGAATCTCGTCCCCGAGATTCGCAAGCGAGGACTAAGGGAGGGCCAACAAACATAATGTTAGTGTTGGAGTGCAGGTGCTTCCCCCCTTTGACTTTTCTTGGGAGGTGGGGTACTCCCCTAAATTAGCAAATTCTTCCAAAATTTCACTAGCTATCAATTTACTCAACCGCCAATCTTTAAAATTTCTGATAGCGTCACTATAAAATTAAGGTTAGTGCAGAACTACCTGGAAACGTACCGTCAATAATTACATGAGTTCTTAGCTATATCCCACATATTACATAACACATATGGAGTGGTGTACCACTCTCATAACAAGGTATATAAGAAGCTAAAAATATCGCTTGTGGGTGCAAAGGTTAGGTTGCTAAGGTAAAACAAACAGACAGAACAATACTCATGGCAGTGGGTATTACTCACCACAAGCAACTATCACTTAATGTGTTCATGATTTTAGTTGGATGTTTAGGTTCATAAGATAATCTTAAGCACAATCATAACACAAGTATAAACTCAAGCTAAGGTAAAACATTTCAACCAAAAATCCAATAAGCAAGCAAACAACACCACAGATGAATAGACTATTTATTCACTAGGTTATTGTTTATTAGAGGTTTTGGAAATCATCAATCATGAACAATTAGCAAACAACCAGTAGCTAAAAACCAATTAAACCAACCATAAATATACTCTAAAACACCATCTTCACACAAGATAAAAACTCCTATTACATAGGCATAAAAAAAAGTCTGCACAAATAACACACTAGTATGAAAAATCTATACCAGCATGCTATAAGAGATAATCATATCCTATAACCATAGAACATGCAACTAAATAATTCATGGCATGATAACAGAAGTAATAACTTCCTAAACATGCTATATCCACACATATTCTCATAAAATATAAAGAGAGGGTAATACTAGAGCAAAAAATCACCATTTTATAGTGGTGAAACTAGTTTCACTCTAGAGAAGCAAACAATGGCTATCATGATGTTTAAACTTAAACAATCAAATAATGAACATAAATGTACGTAATAACAGTACACAAAACTTACTCATGTTAGTAAGCACAAACATCAAAACAATCCCATGATACAACTATTAAACATGCATAAATTAATTCTAGCAATTTATGTTTTTCTTAAACAATTACTAGCAATCAAGCAAGGTATAACTCACACAACCAGTAGCTATGCAATTAATGAAAAGTTATCTAAACCTTTTCAAAAATCCATACACTCAAGTTAAAATTATTCACAAACAATCTACCATTCAAGAGGAATTTATTTTATTTGCGAATAATTTAATTTTAGCACACGATAGTGAAGCATTTCTTAACATGATACCCCTAAGGAATATTATGCTAACAAAAGGATCACACCTAAACATATTAGTATTTACTAATAAGAAATAAACTTCTCACTTGCATAAGTGAGAACAAACAATTATATTTTCCATGGTGGAAAATAGAAATCAATCTCATAGTGAAACATGCTACTTTCACACATGTGTATGGTTGGGGATTTTCATCGTCAAGCCAAAATACAATGGGACCAGTGGGCTATGGCCTACTAATACCAAGGAAAAATAGGTACTATGCCTCTGGTTACTCATGAAAAACTTTGCATACAAGATAAAAATATGAGGCTATTTAATCTAGTGAGCAATACTAGTGCATATTGATAGCAATGCTTACACATGCTTTACTATTTAGATACATGCAAGATAACATAGGTACAAGCATCAAAATAACAGTACCTAAATGGTACTGGACTCAATTAAACATAGCACAAAATCTACTAAGAAAGTATACACAGATCTAGTTCTCACAATACTTCCAATTAATAAACTAGAAGATAACAAATGCTATTTCATTTTTATTCGAGTTTTCGATCATGCACACACTTTCTAGGGTAGATTTATTGTAATAAAACAATATAATAACAAGTCCTAACAACTCCATATAAGTTAGGAAGCAAGATTGAATAAAACACAAATTCATTTCACAAAGAAACAAAAATAGGAAAACTGCTGTTTCCTAGATCTATCATAATCATTCCATCGTTTACTTAATTTCTAAACCCCGAATTTCATAGTACCTACAATGTATACTAAGATTTGGTTTCCAAAGTAGATACACCCAATATCCTATTGACTAGTAAACGAATAGGTCATCATTTTTTTTTGTGACTTCTCCTTTTTACCAACTAGATTAAAAGGTGTCCTAAGTCACTTAATTCCTTGGTTTAGAAAGAGTTGTCAGTAGTTTGCATGCTTTGGTTAGGTGTCAACCTAAGATTAGGCAAAGCATGTTAGTCTTGTTAGCTTTTTATTAAATAATGTTTGTCCGACAAGATACGACTAGCGTCATCGTACGTCGAATATTGAATTGTGCTCTTTTGATTGGCTTTTGAGGGGGTTGCGCATCATGGCATGTGAAGACTTCTTTTGCACCTTTCTCCAGAGGAGGGAGGTATATAACTTTTAAAGAGGGATTTCTCTTGTTTGGTCTTTTAAAAGGGGACATAAAAAAATGTGCAACATTTAGCCAACAGGGCAAAACGAGTCTTTTGCAAACCGACAAAACATAGTGGTTTTGGTCAGTATTGGTTGGTGCATTCACGCCTTTTCTTCTTTGAAGTATGTCATTGTTGGAGCTTTATATGTTGGAGTGCATCACTGGTAGCAACGCTATTAGCTCGTGTGGCTTGATGGTCCTCTATTTAGGTCCAACGGTGCTTTCATTAATGGTGGGAGAGATGGTGGTGGTTCACGACGGGTCGCATTATGAAGCGAAAACAAGTATAAGTCTAAGCAACAAATTCTTGTTTTTGAATGCTATACAAACATTTTTGCTTGCAAAAATTTAAAAAAAGGCGATTCAAAAACAAGAGCGGGGCAATCACAAATTTGCAAACTTTGAGCACCCCACAAACATATAGAAGCCTAGATGAACCAAATTCTACACCACACAATAGCACAAAGTCCTATGGACACACATAAGCAAGACAAAACACACAAGCAAGGCTCCATTGGAGCTACGTCGGGGGAGGCGACTCAGGGAGTCATCGCTAAATTACTCCAAACTAGACTGATCCAAAATCCTAGAAGTGGCTGAAGAACTATATCTACTTCTGACCATCATCACTGTAGAGCTAGGTAATTATTTTGGTCTCTCGGGATATCGACAAGTATACAAGTTTTTTGGATAGAAACCACATAATAGAAGTAAAGTTTTGATAAAAAATTTAACTGAGAGAGGTAAAACTACGCAACAATCTGTTTTTGAAACCCCAACTACTTTCTGAAAAGAAAACTTCAAATACGAGAGATGTTTCAAAAACAGAGCGGAGCAGTTGCAAACAAGTAAGAAATAAACTCTTAACCGAAAAATATACCAACTCTGTAAGGCCCGCCCTTCGAACCACTGTTCAAGGACGCCCTTGATATGCATTTAGAATCTTTTGAAAAGATAATAAGGAGGGAAAATATACTAAAATTCCCTTGGATAAAAATAATGTAGATAGTAAATGGGTTTTTACTCAAAAATACTTTTCTTTCCTATCTGACGTCCATGCTAACTAAGGTCTCCTAAGGTCAGGATGGCTCTGATACCAACTCCGTAAGGACCCCAGACCGGCAGTCTGAAACCCTACGTATGCATACATTCACGATCCCAGAAAGATCAGTCGTGAACAACATACACAGTTGGCACACAGAAATACATCATCCATTACACGAATACATAAAGGTATTACACAAATATCACATGATCAAGTTTAACGCAACTGCCAAAAGGGCAGGTGTAAGGACCCCAGACCGGCAGTCTGAAACCCTCCGTATGCATACATTCACGATCCCAGAAAGATCAGTCGTGAACAACATACACAGTTGGCATACAGAAATACATCATCCATTACACAAATACATAAAGGTATTACAAAAAGATGACATGATCAAGTTTAACGCAACTGCCACGTAGGGCAGGCAACTTATCAAACACAGCGGAAGACAATTAAAACACAACGTAGTTGAGCCCAAGTCACGCCTTAACCTACAGGCTGCTGACCGGGAGACGAGCCTAATTCGCACAGTCGTCAATGTTGTCCTTTTAGTTGATCTCCTCCTGAGATTTGCTCCTCAAAGTCTGGCCAATAAAAATAACCAGGGGCGAAACCATAGTGAGTACATTTGAATGTACTCCGCAAGACATCCATCATATCACTTACCAACATGCAAGTATGCTTATATGGTGGAATAGGTAGGCTATAAATATGGTTCCCTATCAATGGTGTTCATATATGATGACACCACAGTTGCAGTCAGGTTAATCTGTATCTTCGTTGAAGAAGATACTTCAGAAGAAAATAATCTAGTTTTATTTCTCTTGTAGATATCACATGTACAAGAGGTTTCGTTAAGTTTTGTTAAAGAAGGTTTTCTCTTTGCAAAACTTCTTGGAATCAGTTTCCAGAATTCTTGCTTAGAGTAGAAAAGGTTTTGCTTGCAAAACACTTTGTTTTGTATAACAACAACTGGCTTTTCATCATCGACGATACCTCCACGGTATACGTTTTCATTCCTTTCCGAACTTCACAAGTTCAACGCTTCCTTTCCAAAATTCCTTTTCAAAAACTTCCTTTTTGAAAACATTGACACAATGCTAGCTACATGCCATTCAACTGTCCATATCCGAGGACGCGGCTTCTTCGAAAAAGTTATACTCTGCAGAGGTGTACACATCCACCAGATCCAGTATACCTCCCGTGAACAATCACGGACTGTAACAACAGTATGTAAACATCAGGTATCTGATCATAACCATCCACTATGTTCAAGCTAGAATATGCCTATCTCTCGGTTGAGTTTTACCACATCCCCGGCACCGAGCTAATCCCCGCCAAGCCAGGATGCCTCAACTGATGCGACCGGAGGGAAAATTAATCCCACACTTTATATGTCTCCGCGACATTCGGTTCGAGGGTACAACGTCCCTTATAGCGATTGAGATAGCACACACTAATAAGAACAAACTTCAAGTTAAGCCCCGTGCCCATGTTGGGGTAGGGTGGCAGTACGGTAAAGGTTGTCCGGCGAAGACTAGGTTATGTGTCATTTTTGAAAACACCACTTTCTCAAAAATGACCACTTCCACATTCCTCCGGAGAACAAGGATCCGCCTTTTCTCCGGGGTTTTCCGTAAAGCCTTTGTTTTGTAGAATCACAATTTTAGGGTGTCCACTTAGGGACTAGTATATTTGATGGTAATAAATACCATGTGGTGGCTTATGGGCTTGGTATTACCAAGTTTAACTACTGGCATGATAGTAACCTATATATAGTATATTAGTAAATTCCACATCAAAAATAGTTATGATAATCAAGTTTTTGTAAAACTTCAGAGGTAAAACATGCATGATAGATAATGATAAGTATTGTATCAGCAAGCATCAGGATGGCTTGCCTGGTATCTCCTTGTGTCCCTGGTTTTGGAGTGACTGGAACTTGAAACAGAGCTTCACGACACTTCCTTCCTCTTCGTTTTCTAACGTCGTAAAAGGAATAAAGGACACACATTCAGAACCAATCAAGGCAAGCAACCACACATAACAATACATACAGCAAGGAAACTAATAATAACAAATCACACAATTTTTAATGGAGGCAAACAATCAAACAAGCACACTTGGCAGAAATGCCATTTAATGAGACAGCTTAAGGTTGGAGGAACACAACCAGTAGCTATGCAATTAATGAAAAGTTATCTAAACCTTTTCAAAAATCCATACACTCAAGTTAAAATTATTCACATACAATCTACCAATCAAGAGGAATTTATTTTATTTGCGAATAATTTAATTTTAGCACACGATAGTGAAGCATTTCTTAACATGATACCCCTAAGGAATATTATGCTAACAAAAGGATCACACCTAAACATATTAGTATTTACTAATAAGAAATAAACTTCTCACTTGCATAAGTGAGAACAAACAATTATATTTTCCATGGTGGAAAATAGAAATCAATCTCATAGTGAAACATGCTACTTTCACACATGTGTATGGTTGGGGATTTTCATCGTCAAGCCAAAATACAATGGGACCAGTGGGCTATGGCCTACTAATACCAAGGAAAAATAGGTACTATGCCTCTGGTTACTCATGAAAAACTTTGCATACAAGATAAAAATATGAGGCTATTTAATCTAGTGAGCAATACTAGTGCATATTGATAGCAATGCTTACACATGCTTTACTATTTAGATACATGCAAGATAACATAGGTACAAGCATCAAAATAACAGTACCTAAATGGTACTGGACTCAATTAAACATAGCACAAAATCTACTAAGAAAGTATACACAGATCTAGTTCTCACAATACTTCCAATTAATAAACTAGAAGATAACAAATGCTATTTAATTTTTATTCGAGTTTTCGATCATGCACACACTTTCTAGGGTAGATTTATTGTAATAAATCAATATAATAACAAGTCCTAACAACTCCATATAAGTTAGGAAGCAAGATTGAATAAAACACAAATTCATTTCACAAAGAAACAAAAATAGGAAAACTGTTGTTTCCTAGATCTATCATAATCATTCCATCGTTTACTTAATTTCTAAACCCCGAATTTCATAGTACCTACAATGTATACTAAGATTTGGTTTCCAAAGTAGATACACCCAATATCCTATTGACTAGTAAACGAATAGGTCATCATTTTTTTTGTGACTTCTCCTTTTTACCAACTAGATTAAAAGGTGTCCTAAGTCACTTAATTCCTTGGTTTAGAAAGAGTTGTCAGTAGTTTGCATGCTTTGGTTAGGTGTCAACCTAAGATTAGGCAAAGCATGTTAGTCTTGTTAGCTTTTTATTAAATAATGTTTGTCCGACAAGATACGACTAGCGTCATCGTACGTCGAATATTGAATTGTGCTCTTTTGATTGGCTTTTGAGGGGGTTGCGCATCATGGCATGTGAAGACTTCTTTTGCACCTTTCTCCAGAGGAGGGAGGTATATAACTTTTAAAGAGGGATTTCTCTTGTTTGGTCTTTTAAAAGGGGACATAAAAAAATGTGCAACATTTAGCCAACAGGGCAAAACGAGTCTTTTGCAAACCGACAAAACATAGTGGTTTTGGTCAGTATTGGTTGGTGCATTCACGCCTTTTCTTCTTTGAAGTATGTCATTGTTGGAGCTTTATATGTTGGAGTGCATCACTGGTAGCAACGCTATTAGCTCGTGTGGCTTGATGGTCCTCTATTTAGGTCCAACGGTGCTTTCATTAATGGTGGGAGAGATGGTGGTGGTTCACGACGGGTCGCATTATGAAGCGAAAACAAGTATAAGTCTAAGCAACAAATTCTTGTTTTTGAATGCTATACAAACATTTTTGCTTGAAAAAATTTAAAAAAAGGCGATTCAAAAACAAGAGCGGGGCAATCACAAATTTGCAAACTTTGAGCACCCCACAAACATATAGAAGCCTAGATGAACCAAATTCTACACCACACAATAGCACAAAGTCCTATGGACACACATAAGCAAGACAAAACACACAAGCAAGGCTCCATTGGAGCTACGTCGGGGGAGGCGACTCAGGGAGTCATCGCTAAATTACTCCAAACTAGACTGATCCAAAATCCTAGAAGTGGCTGAAGAACTATATCTACTTCTGACCATCATCACTGTAGAGCTAGGTAATTATTTTGGTCTCTCGGGATATCGACAAGTATACAAGTTTTTTGGATAGAAACCACATAATAGAAGTAAAGTTTTGATAAAAAATTTAACTGAGAGAGGTAAAACTACGCAACAATCTGTTTTTGAAACCCCAACTACTTTCTGAAAAGAAAACTTCAAATACGAGAGATGTTTCAAAAACAGAGCGGAGCAGTTGCAAACAAGTAAGAAATAAACTCTTAACCGAGAAATATACCAACTCTGTAAGGCCCGCCCTTCGAACCACTGTTCAAGGACGCCCTTGATATGCATTTAGAATCTTTTGAAAAGATAATAAGGAGGGAAAATATACTAAAATTCCCTTGGATAAAAATAATGTAGATAGTAAATGGGGTTTTACTCAAAAATATTTTTCTTTCCTATCTGACGTCCATGCTAACTAAGGTCTCCTAAGGTCAGGATGGCTCTGATACCAACTCTGTAAGGACCCCAGACCGGCAGTCTGAAACCCTACGTATGCATACATTCACGATCCCAGAAAGATCAGTCGTGAACAACATACACAGTTGGCACACAGAAATACATCATCCATTACACGAATACATAAAGGTATTACACAAATATCACATGATCAAGTTTAACGCAACTGCCAAAAGGGCAGGTGTAAGGACCCCAGACCGGCAGTCTGAAACCCTCCGTATGCATACATTCACGATCCCAGAAAGATCAGTCGTGAACAACATACACAGTTGGCATGCAGAAATACATCATCCATTACACAAATACATAAAGGTATTACAAAAAGATCACATGATCAAGTTTAACGCAACTGCCACGTAGGGCAGGCAACTTATCAAACACAGCGGAAGACAATTGAAACACAACGTAGTTGAGCCCAAGTCACGCCTTAACCTACAGGCTGCTGACCGGGAGACGAGCCTAATTCGCACAGTCGTCAACGTTCTCCTTTTAGTTGATCTCCTCCTGAGATTTGCTCCTCAAAGTCTGGCCAATAAAAATAACCAGGGGCGAAACCATAGTGAGTACATTTGAATGTACTCCGCAAGACATCCATCATATCACTTACCAACATGCAAGTATGCTTATATGGTGGAATAGGTAGGCTATAAATATGGTTCCCTATCAATGGTGTTCATATATGATGACACCACAGTTGCAGTCAGGTTAATCTGTATCTTCGTTGAAGAAGATACTTCAGAAGAAAATAATCTAGTTTTATTTCTCTTGTAGATATCACATGTACAAGAGGTTTCGTTAAGTTTTGTTAAAGAAGGTTTTCTCTTTGCAATACTTCTTGGAATCAGTTTCCAGAATTCTTGCTTAGAGTAGAAAAGGTTTTGCTTGCAAAACACTTTGTTTTGTATAACAACAACTGGCTTTTCATCATCGACGATACCTCCACGGTATACATTTTCATTCCTTTCCGAACTTCACAAGTTCAACGCTTCCTTTCCAAAATTCCTTTTCAAAAACTTCCTTTTTGAAAACATTGACACAATGCTAGCTACATGGCCATTCAACTGTCCATATCCGAGGACGCGGCTTCTTCGAAAAAGTTATACTCTGCAGAGGTGTACACATCCACCAGATCCAGTATACCTCCCGTGAACAATCACGGACTGTAACAATAGTATGTAAACATCAGGTATCTGATCATAACCATCCACTATGTTCAAGCTAGAATATGCCTATCTCTCGGTTGAGTTTTACCACATCCCCGGCACCGAGCTAATCCCCGCCAAGCCAGGATGCCTCAACTGATGCGATCGGAGGGAAAATTAATCCCACACTTTATATGTCTCCGCGACATTCGGTTCGAGGGTACAACGTCCCTTATAGCGATTGAGATAGCACACACTAATAAGAACAAACTTCAAGTTAAGCCCCGTGCCCATGTTGGGGTAGGGTGGCAGTACGGTAAAGGTTGTCCGGCGAAGACTAGGTTATGTGTCATTTTTGAAAACACCACTTTCTCAAAAATGACCACTTCCACATTCCTCCGGAGAACAAGGATCCGCCTTTTCTCCGGGGTTTTCCGTAAAGCCTTTGTTTTGTAGAATCACAATTTTAGGGTGTCCACTTAGGGACTAGTATATTTGATGGTAATAAATACCATGTGGTGGCTTATGGGCTTGTTATTACCAAGTTTAACTACTGGCATGATAATAACCTATATATAGTATAGTAGTAAATTCCACATCAAAAATAGTTTTGATAATCAAGTTTTTGTAAAACTTCAGAGGTAAAACATGCATGATAGATAATGATAAGTATTGTATCAGCAAGCATCAGGATGGCTTGCCTGGTATCTCCTTGTGTCCCTGGTTTTGGAGTGACTGGAACTTGAAACAGAGCTTCACGACACTTCCTTCCTCTTCGTTTTCTAACGTCGTAAAAGGAATAAAGGACACACATTCAGAACCAATAAAGGCAAGCAACCACACATAACAATACATACAGCAAGGAAACTAATAATAACAAATCACACAATTTTTAATGGAGGCAAACAATCAAACAAGCACACTTGGCAGAAATGCCATTTAATGAGACAACTTAAGGTTGGAGGAACATATCTCACAACCTTAATATCATGGATTCAGTGGGTGTGCCACTCTCATACCAAGATATTAATAAACCCAAAATAAACTTAGTTTCACAAGGGTGAGACTACTAAGAGTATATAAAACATGCACAACAATAAGCATGGCAATGGGTCTATCAACCAAACCGCAAAAGAAAAAGGGTAGCTATTCTATTAAACCTAAATTCGTATCAAGAATAAATAGAACACATGATTTGCAAAAGTTACTTTTACAAATCTGTGAGCCTACACATGTGTAACAAGATAATAGACTCATCACAAAACACACAAGTTCTCATAGTGAGAACAATAGAAACAATGACTAAAAAGGAGGAATCCTATTGACATGTTTCTACTAAAAGTTTGCTATGCAAGCATGCATAACACGTAAAGTACTAAAATGCAAACAAGGAACCATTTTATCATAATGGAAAATGAAAACATGTCCTCATGCAAGGATACACAAATATCTACCAAACACAAGTTGGCAGGAAAAATAATTCAATACAAAAACTGCTAAGGAAACTAGTACTACTCAAACATGAAGAATCAATGGATGAATTTCAATCAAGTAATTGAAATACAACCAGAGGGTCCATGTTATAAAAACAGGGGTGAAAAACATCTATACTTGCTATAACAAAAATATCCCATTTGATAAAACAAGGTATCAATTTGCAGGGCAACTCCTACATACTAGTGGTAATAAAAAGGGCATTACTAGAGGAATCAATCAACACTCCAAAGATGTATTTTTCCTAGCAAGCCACACATGATTATAACCACTTACAAACAGAAGCATACACATTTTCATTTAGCACTAAAAATTCCCAAGCAAAAATACTAGGCACTCATTAGTTATAGAACTATATAAAAGAAATACATCTAGTTTGGGGAAATAATGTTTCCACCAAAAATGCAATGACACCAGTGGGTGTTCCACTAGCATAACAAAGCATTAAGAGGTCACAAGGCCTCTGGTCACACTTGCTAAAAATTAACAAAAACTAAACTAGCACCTAGTGCAATAACAATACTAGCAGAAAATAATAGGGTGCTTAAATAAGCAAGGCAATGCTACTCATGCTATTATTTTCACACAAGTGAAAAATCTAGGGATCAAGTACTCATAAAAACATCATCAAAATGTTACTGGTCCTATGAACATAACACAAAAATAGGTGGCTACACAACCACAAATGATTATGTCAAAAATTCCACACATGAGGGAATTTTTCCATAACATTCTCATAGTCATGACAAAGCTACTCATGCTTTTCTACCAATGCAAATGAAAGCTAGCAGAGGTGATACTAACAAAATATAAGTATCCACATGGTGCTGTATCTAATATCTCAACACAAAAATCCAATTGCTTGCACACAAATTAATCAATCAAAAATTCTATGCAAGTAATAACTAGAGATAAAACATATGCTATTAACAAAAATCCTAATTCTTCTCAACTCAAGTCTACACATTCTAACATGCTAAAATAGTTAAGTAACACTTAGAAAACAAGTTCAAACAACTTATACATGCTAGAAAACAATATTGCAACTCACAAATATATTCACACAATTTAATTATCTAAAAAGCCAAAATGGCAGAAACATGCAAATCAAAGATCTGTCCACCAAATTTTCTAGGTTGCTATAAAAATTAAACCCTTCTAGTTTTGGATAGTCATAAACATATACAAGACCATCCAATTTAGTTTGCATCAAAATTCATCTTTAATTAACTTATAAAAATCACCAAAGTGCTCTCTGGTGTTTTACCAATTTGCATGCCATTTCAAAAATGTTAGGAATTTGGAAACAAGGTTAATTGCTTCTGTTAGGAAATTTCAAGGGCTTTCCAATGCAATTGGCCTCACTTCATTCTGAGTTGTGAAATAAAAACGGTGCTCATTTTGGTGTTTCTGGTACCTGTTGCCAAACCATTTTTCATTCTTAAAATATACATACAAATGTAGATATACCAATTGGAGGTGATTTAGATTTTGTTGATTTACATCTGTGAGTTTTAGTTTGGTCAAATTCATCCTTTTGGTTGCCTTTTAATCCCTAAAGCAAACATACAAGTTTCTGTAAAAAAATAAAAGGAAAAATGACTCATATGGGCCAGATCTGGACTGGGCCGGCCAGATCCAGATCCCACCGCGGGCAGAGCTAGCCTCTGTGGCTGATTCGCGGGCCAGAGGCCACGGTGGCAGCCACGCGGGCACAGCAAGGCCCCACCAGCCAGTTTGACTCACCGCGCGCGGGTCAAGGGAGGACTGCGTCATCACGACGTCATCATTGCGTCATCGCCGGCGAGAACTGCTCCGGCGAGCTGCAATCGAGCGATACATGGCACCGTTTTGCGATACGAGGGCATCTACGTGTTGTACTCGACGAGGGGATTCGCCTAGGCGCTGCCTCGCTTCCCGGAAGCGGCCGGAAAGCGGCGGCGACGGCAACGCGGCGGCGGCCGGACGATGAGCGCGGCACGGCAAGAAATAAGGGGAGAGGGAGAGGGGAAAATGGTCGGGGGGATTCCCCTGCTCACCACGAACGTGAGAGACGGCTCGGAGAGGACGGAGGAGGGACGAGTCGGCGTCAATGCCTCGCCGGAGCGCCGTCGAGCTCGGGGAAGAAGAAGGACGACGCGGCCTTCTCGATGCATTCCGGCCCGATTACTTCCGCAGGGAGAACCACCTCGACGAGGCAGATACGAAGAGCAACACGGCGGCCGGCGGCGAGCCCACCAGCGGCCGAATCAACGACGAGGGGTTTCGGCTAGGGTTTGGTTTCTTGGGATTTTTGAGCAGAGAGAGGAGCTCGAGTGGGGGGGGGAGAGAGAGGGGGCAATGGGGAACACAAGCACATGGGAGGCCTCTTTATCCCCAAGGATTCCTTCCATTCGAAGCAAAGGCATAGGGCTGCTGTATCTACAGAGGGCTAGAGGTTGAAGAAGGTGACTGGGATTGCATTTAGGTCCCTGGGTATTACAAATAGGTACCTGTCCTTTCTGAAAAAGGTTGTTTTCACCAATCAAACAAGGTAAACAATTGAAACCCTTTTGCCCAAAATTCTAATTAGTCTAGATGCACAACATATATGAAAATTGGCTCCATTGGATAAACTTTACAATTCAAAGTTGTTCAAATTTGAATTCTTACATAAATGGACATTGAATTTATTAACCTACTTAGGAGCTTCCAAAAATGATAAAGTTTGGCACACATTCTTTATTTGATGTGTTCCTTATGTGGTAGAAAATTCAAGTCATTTTGAGTTACTTCATAGAACAAACTTGTTCAAATTTCAAAAAGGTGCTGTCAAGAAAGCAGGGGTTTTTGGCAACTTAAATAATTTAAAAACTTGTGCCCTTTTGTTTTTCATCCTTATTTATGCTATAGAGCATGTGGTATTTATTTCATGGCATTTGGAAAAATTTTGTATAACAAACTTGTTCAAAATTCCATTTGTTGCTGTGGAGAAAAATCATGTTTTCAAGCCTTTAATGGATTCAATTTTTCGTCTCCTCTTGTGTGTGTTCCTTATTTGATATAAGGAAGCAATGGTATTAATTTCAGATCATTTGAATAAAGTTTCCAGTAGTAACTTGTTTGAGTTTTCTGTTTCTAGAAATATTGAAAATTTAATTTAATAAGGCATTTGGCTTTTCTTTAATAATGCTTTGCCAAAATATTTATAGGACTTGAGATAGCAAGTCAATGCTCTCCAATACCTTTGTTTTTAAGCTTGCAAGGTTGGAAAAACATTTGATAAAATTTTGGTGAAGCATCTAAGAATGCCTCTTTTTCTGATAATCTTTTAGGGAAATTTATTAAGTGTTTCCTCTTTCTTAATTTAGGCCTTGGAATAATATTCAACAAGTATGAGATTCATAAGATAGTTTTGGAAAACTCTTTGATCAATATTTACTTTATAAAATATTGCCAAGGTCATTGGAACAATATGTTGAATGTTTTGTTTTCAATTTCTTAGCCATGTAAGGTTTATATAATTAGTTTGTTTAATTGCACTCAAACAAATACAACCAAGGTTTATTTGTGAAGCAATTAGGAAAACAATTGTGTTATTAGGTATTCCAAAATTGGGATGTGACAGGTCTTCCCCCCTTAAAAAGAATCTCGTCCCCGAGATTCGCAAGCGAGGACTAAGGGAGGGCCAACAAATAGAATGTTAGTGTTGAGTGCAGGTGCTTCCCCCCTTTGACTTTTCTTGGGAGGCGGGTACTTCCCTAAATTAGCAAAATTCTTTTCACTTGAGTTAGGTGTCATACTCAAAACATTAGATCCAAACACCCGTCTTCAAAAAAATTCTCTAGCTATCAATTTACTCAACCGCCAATTTTAAAATTTCTGATAACGTCACTACAACATCAAAGTTAGTGCAGAACTACTTGGAAATGTACCGTTAATTAATACATGAGTTTCTAGCTATATCCCACATCTTACATAACACATATGGAGTGGTGTACCACTCTCATAACAAGGTATATAAGAAGCTAAAAATATAGCTTGTGGGTGCAAAGGTTAGGTTGCTAAGGTAAAACAAACAGACAGAACAATACCCATGGCAGTGGATATTAGCATCACACAAGCAATTATCACTTAATGGGTTCATGATTTTAGTTGGATGTTTTAGTGTCATAAGATACTCTTAAGCACCATCACAACACAAGTACAAACTCATGCTAAGGTAAAACATCTAAACAAAATCCAATAAGCAAGCAAACAACACCACAGATGAATAGACTATTTATTCACTAGGTTATTGTTTACTAGAGGTTTTGGAATCCATCAATCATGAACAATTTGCAAACAACCAGTAGCTAAAAAACCAATGAATCCAATCATAAAGGTACTCTAAAATACCATCTTTACACAAGGTAAAACTCCTATTACACAAGCATAAAAAAAAGGTCTGCACAAATAACACACTAGTATGAAAAATCTACACCAGCATGCTATAAGAGATAATCATATCCTATAACCATAGAACATGAAACTAAATAATTCATGGCATTATAACAGAAGTAATAACTTCCTAAACATGCTATATCAACACATATACTCATAAAATAAAAAAGAGTGTAATACTAGAGCAAAAATCACCATTTTCTAGTGGTGAAACTAGTTTCACTCTAGAGGAGCGAACAATGCTATCATGATGTTTAAACTTAAACAAGAAAGTCATGAATATAAGTGTACCTAATAACAGTACACAAAACTTACTCATGTTAGTAAGCACAAACACCAAAGTAATTCCATGATACAACTATTAAACATGCATAAATTAATTCTAGCAATTTATGTTTTTCTTAAACCATTACTAGCAAACAAGCAAGGTATAACTCACACAACCAGTAGCTATGCAATTAATGAAAAGTTATCTAAACCTCTTAAAAAATCCATACACTCAATTTAAAATTATTCACCAACAATCTACCAATCAAGAGGAATTTATTTTATTTGCGAACAATTTAATTTTAACACACGATAGTGAAACATTTCTTAACATGATACCCCTAAGGAATATTATGCTAACAAAAGGATCACACCTAAACATATTAGTATTTACTAATAAGAAATAAACTTCTCACTTGCATAGGTGAAAAGAAACAATTATATTTTCCATGGTGGAAAATAGAAATCAATCACATAGTGAAACATGCTATTTTCACACATGTGTATGGTTGGGGATTTTCATCCTCAAGCCAAAATACAATGGGACCAGTGGGCTATGGCCTACTAATACCAAGTAAAAATAGGTACTAAGCCTCTGGTTACTCAAGAAAAACTTTGCATACAAGATAAAAATATAAGGCTATTTACTCTAGTGAAGCAATACTAGTGCATATTGATAGCAATTCTTACACATGCTTTATAATTAAAAGACATGCAAGCTAACATAGGTACAAGCATCAAAATAACAGTACCTAAATGTTACTTGACTCAAAGAACACATAGCACAAAATCTACTAAGAAAGTATACACAGATCTAGTTCTCACAATACTTCCAATTAATAAACTAGAAGGTAACAAATGCTATTTCATTTTTATTCGAGTTTCCAATCATGCACACACTTTGTAGGGTAGATTTATTGTAATAAAACAATATAATAACAAGTCCTAACAACTCCATATAAGTTAGGAAGCAAGATTGAATAAAACCCAAATTATTTCAATCCAGAGCACACAAAGAAACAAAAACATGAAAACTGTTGTTTCCGAGTTCTATCATAAACATTCCATCGTTCACTTAATTTCTAAACCTCGAATATCATAGTACTTACAACGTCTACTAAGATTTGGTTTCCAAAGTAGATACACCTGATATCTTATTGACTAGTAAACGAATAGGTCAACATCTTATTTTCTCGTGACTTCTCCTTTTTACCAACTAGATTAAAAGGTGTCTTAAATTACTTAATTCCTTGGTTTAGAAAGAGTTGTCAGTAGTTCGCATGCTTTGGTTAGGTGTCAACCTAAGATTAGGCAAAACATGTTAGTCTTGTTAGCTTTTTAATTAATAGTGTTTGTCCGACAAGATACGACTAGAGTCATCGTACGTCGAAGCTGAATCGTGCTCTTTTGATTGGCTTTTTAGGGGGTTGCGCATCAAGGCATGTGAAGACTTATTTTGCACCTTTCTCCAGAGGAGGGAGGTATATAACTTTTAAAAGGGGATTTCTCTTGTTTGGTTTTTTTAAAAGGGAACATAAAAAAGGTGCAACATTTAGCCAACAGGGCAAAACGAGTCTTTTGTAAAAAGACAAAACACAGAGGTTTTGGTCAGTAGTGGTTGGTGCATTCATGCCCTTTTTTTCTTTGAGGGTTGTCGTTGTTGGAGCTTTATCTGTTGGAGTGCATCACTGGTAGCAACGCTATCAGCTCGTGTGGCTTGATGGTCCTCTATTTAGGTCCAACGGTGCTTTCATTTATGGTGGGGGAGATGGTGGTGGTTCACGACGGTGGCATTTCGAAGCTAAAACAAGTATAAGTCTAAGCAACAAAATTCTTGTTTTTGAATACTAAACAAACATTTTTGCTTGCAAAATTTTAACAAGAGGCGATTCAAAAACAAGAGCGGGGCAAGCACAAATCTGCAAATTTTGAGCACCCCACAAACATATAGAAGCCTAGATGAACCAAAATTCTACACCACACAATAGCACAAAGTCCTACGGACACACATAAGCAAGCCAAAACACACAAGCAAGGCTCCATTGGAGCTACGTCGGGGGATGATCCAAAATCCTAGAAGTGGCTGAAGAACTATATCTACTTCTGACCATCATCACTGTAGAGCTAGGCAATTATTTTGGTCTTCTCGGGACATCGACAAGTATAAAATTTTTTGGATGGAAACAAGATAATAGAAGTAATGTTTGATAAAACTTTTAACTGAGAGAGGTAAGACCATGCAACAATCTGTTTTTGAAACCCCAACTATTTTCTGAACAGAAAACTTCAAAGACGAGAGATGTTTCAAAAACAGAGCGGAGCAGTTGCAAACAAGTAAGAAATAAACTCTTAACCGAGAGAGATACCAGCTCTGTAAGGCCCGCCCTTCGAACCACTGTTCAAGGACGCCCTTGATATGCATTTAGAATCTTTTGAAAAGATATAAAGGAGGGAAAATATACTAAAATTCCCTTAGATAAAAATAATTTAGATAGTAAATAGGTTTTTACTCCAAAATAATTTTCTTTCCTATCTGACGTCCATGCTAACTAAGGTCTCCTAAGGTCAGGATGGCTCTGATACCAACTCTGTAAGGACCCCAGACCGGCAGTCTGAAACCCTCCGTCTGCATACATTCACGATCCCAGAAAGATCAGTCGTGAACAACATACACAGTTGGCATACAGAAATACATCATCCATTACACAAATACATAAAGGTATTACAAAAAGATCACATGATCAAGTTTAACGCAGCTGCCACGTAGGGCAGGCAACTTATCAAACACAGCGGAAGACAATTAAAACACAACGTAGTTGATCCCAAGTCACGCCTTAACCTACAGGCTGCTGACCGGGAGACGAGCCTAATTCGCACAGTCGTCAACGTTCTCCTTTTAGTTGATCTCCTCCTGAGATTTGCTCCTCAAAGTCTGGCCAATAAAAATAACCAGGGGCGAAACCATAGTGAGTACATTTGAATGTACTCCGCAAGACATCCATCATATCACTTACCAACATGCAAGTATGCTTATATGGTGGAATAGGTAGGCTATAAATATGGTTCCCTATCAATGGTGTTCATATATGATGACACCACAGTTGCAGTCAGGTTAATTTGTATCTTCGTTGAAGAAGATACTTCAGAAGAAAATAATCTAGTTTTATTTCTCTTGTAGATATCACATGTACAAGAGGTTTCGTTAAGTTTTGTTAAAGAAGGTTTTCTCTTTGCAAAACTCACCGCGCGCGGGTCAAGGGAGGACTGCGTCATCACGACGTCATCATTGCGTCATCGCCGGCGAGAACTGCTCCGGCGAGCTGCAATCGAGCGATACAGGGCACCGTTTTGCGATACGAGGGCATCTACGCGTTGTACTCGACGAGGGGATTCGCCTAGGCGCTGCCTCGCTTCCCGGAAGCGGCCGGAAAGCGGCGGCGACGGCAACGCGGCGGCGGCCGGACGATGAGCGCGGCACGGCAAGAAATAAGGGGAGAGGGAGAGGGGAAAATGGTCGGGGGGATTCCCCTGCTCACCACGAACGTGAGAGACGGCTCGGAGAGGACGGAGGAGGGACGAGTCGGCGTCAATGCCTCGCCGGAGCGCCGTCGAGCTCGGGGAATAAGAAGGACGGCGCGGCCTCCTCGATGCATTCCGGCCCGATTACTTCCGCAGGGAGAACCACCTCGACGAGGCAGATACGAAGAGCAACACGGCGGCCGGCGGCGAGCCCACCAGCGGCCGAATCGACGACGAGGGGTTTCGGCTAGGGTTTGGTTTCTTGGGATTTTTTAGCAGAGAGAGGAGCTCGAGTGGGGGGAGAGAGAGGGGGCAATGGGGAACACAAGCACATGGGGGGCCTCTTTATCCCCAAGGATTCCTTCCATTCGAAGCAAAGGCATAGGGCTGCTGTATCTACAGAGGCTAGAGGTTGAAGAAGGTGACTGGGATTGCATTTAGGTCCCTGGGTATTACAAATAGGTCCCTGTCCTTTCTGAAAAAGGTTGTTTTCACCAATCAAACAAGGTCAACAATTGAAACCCTTTTTCCCAAAATTCTAATTAGTCTAGATGCACAACATATATGAAAATTGGCTCCATTGGATAAACTTTACAATTCAAAGTTGTTCAAATTTGAATTCTTACATAAATGGACATTGAATTTATTAACCTACTTAGGAGCTTCCAAAAATGATAATTTTTGGCACAAATTCCATATTTAATGTGTTCCTTATGTGGTAGAAAATTCAAGTAATTTTGAGTTACTTCATAGAACAAACTTGTTCAAATTTCAAAAAGGTGCTGTCAAGAAAGCAGGGGTTTTTGGCAACTTAAATAATTCAAAAACTTGTTCCCTTTTGGTTTTCATCCTTATTTATGCTATAGAGCATGTGGTATATATTTCATGGCATTTGTAAAAAGTTTGTAGAACAAACTTGTTCAAAATTCCAATTGTTGCTGTGGAGAAAAATCATGTTTTCAAGCCTTTAATGGATTTAATTTTTGGTCTCCTCTTGTGTGTGTTCCTTATTTGATATAAGGAAGAAATGGTATCAATTTCATCTCATTTGAATAATGTTTCCAGTAGTAACTTGTTTGAGTTTTCTGTTTCTGGAAATATTGGAAATTTAATTTAATAAGGCATTTGGCTTTTCTTTAATAATGCTTTGCCAAAATATTTATAGGACTTGAGATAGCAAGTCAATGCTCTCCAATACCTTTGTTTTTAAGCTTGCAAGGTTGGAAAAACATTTGATAAAATTTTGGTGAAGCATCTAAGAATGCCTCTTTTTCTGATAATCTTTTAGGGAAATTTATTAAGTGTTTCCTCTTTCTTAATTTAGGCCTTGGAATAATATTCAAAAAGTATGAGATTCATAAGATAGTTTTGGAAAACTCTTTGATCAATATTTACTTTATAAAATATTGCCAAGGTCATTGGAACAATATGTTGAATATTTTGTTTTCAATTTCTTAGCCATGTAAGTTTATATAATT
This sequence comes from Alopecurus myosuroides, assembly GCA_028641055.1. Lineage (NCBI taxonomy): Eukaryota > Viridiplantae > Streptophyta > Magnoliopsida > Poales > Poaceae > Alopecurus > Alopecurus myosuroides. The sequence continues at coordinate 155,622,486 of CM054059.1, forward strand.
AGTTTGTTTAATTGCACTCAAACAAATACAACCAAGGTTTATTTGTGAAGCAATTAGCAAAACAATTGTGTTATTAGGTATTCCAAAATTGGGATGTGACAGCAGGCAACTTAACAAACACAGCGGAACACAATTCAAACACAACGTAGTTGAGCCCAAGTCACGCCTTAACCTACAGGCTGCTGACCCGGAGACGATCCTAGTTCGCAAAGCCGCCAGCTCCGTACTTCTCTTCATAGATATCCTTCGGAGGTTCCTTCTCAAAGTTTGGCAAGTAGATACCAGGGGCGAAACCATAATGAGTACATTTGAATGTACTCAGCAAGACATCCATCATATCACTTACCAACATGCAAGTATGCTTATATGGTGGAATAGGTAGGCTATAAATAGGGTTCACTATCAATGGTGTTCATATATGATGACACCACAGTTGCAGTCAGGTTAATCTGTATCTTCGTTGAAGAAGATACTTCAGAAGAAAATAAAATAATATAGTTTTATTTCTCTTGTAGATATCACATGTACAAGAGGTTTTGTAAAGTTTTGTTAAAGAATATTTTCTCTTTGCAAAACTTTTTGGAATCAGTTTCCAGAATTCTTGCTTAGAGTAGAAAAGGTTTTCTTTGCAAAACATTTTGTTTTGTATAACAACATCTGGCTTTTCATCATCGACAATACCTCCACGGTATAAGTTTCCATTTCCTTTCCGAACTTCACAAGTTCAACACTTCCTTTCAAAAATTCCCTTTTTGAAAACTTCCTATTTTGAAAACATTGACACAATGCTAGCTACATGGACATTCAACTGTCCATATCCGAGGACGCGGCTTCTTCGAAAAAGTTGTACTCTGCAGAGGTGTACACATCCACCAGATCCAGTACACCTCCCGTGAACAATCACGGACTATAACAATAGTATGTAAACATCAGGTATCTGATCATAACCATCCACTATGTTCAAGCTAGAATATTCCTATCTCTCAGTTGAGTTTTACCACATCCCCGGCACCGAGCTAATCCCCGCCAAGCCAGGATGCCTCATCTGATGCGACCGGAGGGAAAATTAATCCCACACTTTATATGTCTCCACTGACGACATTCGGTTTGAGGGTACGACGCCCCTTATAGCAAGTGAGATAGCACACACTAATAAGAACAAACTTAAAGTTAAGCCCCTTGCCCATGTTGGGGTAGGGTGGCAGTACGGTAAAGGTTGTCCAGCGAAGACTAGGTTATGTGTCATTTTTGAAAACACCACTTTCTCAAAAATGACCACTTCCACATTCCTCCGGAGAACAAGGATCCGCCTTTTCTCCGGGTTTTTCCGTAAAGCCTTTGTTTTGTAGAATCACAATTTTAGGGTGTCCACTTAGGGACTAATATATTTGATGGTAGTAAATACCATATGGTGGCTTATGGGCTTGGTATTACCAAGTTTAACTACTGGCATGATAGTAACCTATATAACTAGTATAGTAGTAATAGCCACATCAAAAATAGTTTTTATAATCAAGTTTTGGTAAAACTTCAGAGGTAAAACATGCATGATAGATAATGATAAGTATTGTATCAGCAAGCATCAGGATGGCTTGCCTGGTATCTCCCTGTGTCCCTGGTTTTGGAGTGACTGGAACTTGAAACAGAGCTTCACGACACTTCCTTCCTCTTCGTTTTCTAACGTCGTAAAGAGAATAAAGGACACACATTCAGAACCAATCAAGGCAAGCAACAATACATGGCAATAGATACAACAAGGAAAACTAATAATAACCAACTAACACACTTGGCAGAAATGCCATTCAATAAGACAGCTTAAGGTTGGAGGAGCATATCTCACAACCTCAATATCATGGATTCAGTGGGTGTGCCACTCTCATACCAAGATATTAATAAACCCAAAATACACTTAGTTTCACAAGGGTGAGGCTACTAAGAGTATACAAAACATGCACAAAAATAATCATGGCAATGGGTCTATCAACCAAACCACAAAAAGAACAAGGTAGCTAATCTGCTAAGCCTAAATTCTCATCAAGAATAAATAAGACACATGATTTGCAAAAGTGACTCTTACAAATCAGTGGGCCTACACAAGTGCAACAAGGCAATAGACTCATCACAAAACACACAATTCTCATAGTGAGAAACAATAGAAACAATGACTGAAAGGAGGACTCCTATTGACATGCTTCTACTAAGGGTTTGCTATGCAAGCATGCATAACAAGTAAAATACTAAAATGCAAACAAGTAACCATGTTATCATAATGGGAAATGAAAACATGTCCTCATGCAAGGATACATAAACATCTACCAAACACAAGTTGGCAGGAAAAATAATTCAACACAAAAATTGCTAAGGAAACTAGTACTACTCACACATGAATAATTAATGGATGCATTTCAATCATGTAATTGAAATACAACCAGAGGGTCCATGTCATGAAAACAGTAGTGAAAAACATCTATACTTGCTATAACAAAAATATCCCATTTAACAAAACAATGCATCAATTTGCAGGGCAACTCCTACATACTAGTAGTAATAAAAAGGGCATTACTAGAGGAATCAAACAACACTTCAAGAATGTATTTTTCCTAGCAATCCACACATGATTACAACCACTTACGAACAGAAGCATACACATTTCCATTTAGCACAAAAAATTCCCAAAGCAAAAATACTAGACACTCATTAGTTAGAGAACTATATAAAAGAAATGCATCCAGTTTTGGGGAAATAATGTTTCCACCAAAAATGCAATGACACCAGTGGGTGTTCCACTAGCATAACAAAGCATTAAGAGGTCACAAAGCCTCTGGTCCACTTGCTAAAAATTAACAAAAACCTAAATTAGCATCTAGTGCAAAAACCATACTAGCAGAAAATAATAGGGTGCTAACATAAGCAAGGCAATGCTACTCATACTATTATTTTCACACAAGTGAAAAATCTAGGGTTCAAGTACTCATAAAAACATAACCAAGATGCTACTGGTCCTATGAATACAACCCAAAAATATTTGGCTACACAACCACAAATGTTTATGTCAAAAATTCCACACATGAGGGGATTTTTCCATAACATTCTCATAGTGATGACTAAGCTACTCATGCTTTTCTACCAATTAAAATGCAAGATAGCAGAGGTGATAAAAACCAAATATAAGTACCAACATGGTACTGGATTCAATCAACAATCCAAGTGTTTGCACATAAAGTTAACACTCAAAAATGCTATGCAAATATTAACTAGAGAATAATCATATGTTACTAACAAAAATCCTATTTCTTCTCAACTCAAGTCCACACAATCTAACATGCTAAAATAGTTAATTAACACTTAGAAAACAAGTTCACACAACTTATACATGCTAGAAAACATCATTGCAACACAAAAATATCTTCACACAATTTAATTTCCTAAAATGCCAAAATGGCAGAAACAGGTGAAACAAAGATCTGTCTACCAAAATTTCTAGGATGCTCTAAAAATTAAACCCATCTAGGTTTGGATAGCCCTAAACCTATACAAGACCATCCAGTTGAGTTTGCATCAAAAATCATTTTTAATAATTTTATAAAAATCACCAAAGTGCTTTCTGGTGTTTTACCAAATTGCATGCCATTTCAAAAATACTATTAATTTGGAAGCAAAGTTAATTGCTCCTCTTAGGAAATTTCAAGGGATTTCCAATGCAATTGTCCTCACTTCATTCTGAGTTGTGAAATAAAAACGGTGCTCATTTTGGTGTTTCTGGTACCTGTTGCCAAACCATTTTTCATTTAAACAATAATCATCCAAAAGTAGATCTACAAGTTGGAGGTGGTTTAGATTTAGTTGCTTTACATCTGTGAATTTTGGTTTGGTCAAATTCATCTTTTAGGTAGGTTTTTAAGCAGAAAAGTAACCATGTACTTTTCTGTCAAAAATTTAAATGGAAAACTAGGGTTGTTGGGCCAGATAGTTGGGCCGGCCAGGACAAATCTCACCGCGAGCAGATCCACCCTCTGTGGCTGACCAGCGGGCCTGGCAACCACGTAGGCAGTCACGCGGGCAGCGCAGAGCCCCACCCGCAGGTTTGATCTCCCACGCGCGGGCAAGGCAGTGCTGGCGTCAGCCCGACGCCAGGACGACGTCATCCGCCGGCGGAAATGCTCCGGCGAGGCTCTAATCCGACGATTCCGTTTACCACTTCGCGATTAACCAGCACCAACACGATGTGCTCGACGAGGGGAACCTCCTAGGGGCTGCGCCGTTTCCTGGGACACGCCGGAGAGCGGCGGCGACGAGGAACTCACGGCGGCCGGATAGCGGCCACGTCTCGGCGTCGATTTAGAGCGAGAGGGAGGGGAAAAAGGGCGGAGGGGGTCCTCCTTCTTACCCTAGATGCGCAGGGTGGCTCGGAGAGGACGGAGGAGGGTCGTGGCGGCCGGGATTCGTCGCCGGAGTCCGTCGGGGCCAAAGAAGAACGAGGATGGCCCGGCCACCTCGAGTCGTTCCACCTCGATTCCATTTGCACCGAGTATCACCACGACGAGGCGGAGCCGATGAGACACTCGGTGGCCGGCGGCGAGCTCTGCAACTTCCGAATCGCCGGCGACCTAGTAGCTAGGGTTCGGTTTGCAAAAATATCTAAGAGATGGAGTGTGTTCGAGGGGGGAGAGAGAGAGGGGGTAGATAGCAACCACATGGGGGCTTTTTATCACCTAGAAGACTTCCACTCGAAGCTATGGAGCATGGGCTTCCATGCCTTCCACTGCATCTACAGGAAGAAGAAGGACAAGGATGACTCAGCTTACAATTTAGTCCCTGGCTATTACAAATAGGTCCTTTTCCTCTCTGAAAATTGGTGTTTTCACTAGGCAAACAAAGTTACAAATTGAAATCCTTTTGCCCAAAATTCTTATTAGTATAGATGTACAACATATGTGAAAATTGGCTCAATTGGAGAAACTTGATAATTCAAAATTGTTCAAATTTGAATTCTTACATAAATGGACATTGAATTTATTTGACTACTTAGGAGTTTCCAAAAATGATAATTTTTGGCACACATTTCTTATTTGATTTTTTCCTTATGTGGTAAAAAATTCAAGTCATTTGGAGTTACTTCATAGAACAAACTTGTTCAAATTTCAAAAAGGTGTTGTCAAGAAAACAGGGGTTTTTGGCAATTTAAGTTATTCAAAAACTTGTGACCTTTTGGTTTTCATCCTTATTTATGATACAGAGGATGTGGTATTTATTTCATGGCATTTGGAAAAAGTTTGTAGAACAAACTTGTTCAAAATTCCAAATGTTGCTGTGGGGAAAATTCATGTTTTCAGGACTTTAATGGATTCAATTTTTGGTCTCCTCTTGTGTGTGTTCCTTATTTGTTATAAGGAAGCAATGGTATGAATTTAATATTATTTGAAGAAAGTTTCCAATAGTAACTTGTTTGAGTTTCCTGTTTCTGAAAATATTGGAAATTCAATTTAATAAAGCAATTTGTTTTTCCTTAACAATGCTTTGCCAAAATTATTTATGTGACTAGGGATAGCAAGTCAATGCTCTCCCATACTTTTTTTTTAAGCTTGCAAGGTTGGAAAAACATTTGATAAGATTTTGGTGAAGCATCTAAGAATGCCTCTTTTCCCTGATAATCTTTTAGGGAAATTTATTAAGTGTTTCCTCTTTCTTAATTTAAGCCTTGGAATAATATTCAACAAGTAGTAGATTCACAACATAGTTTTGGAAAACTCTTTGATCAATATTAACTTCAGAAAATATTGCCAAGGTCATTGGAACAATATGTTGAATATTTTGTTTTCAATTTCTTAGCCATGTAAGTTTATATAATTAGTTTGTTTAGTTGCACTCAAACAAATACAACCAAAGTTTAATTGTCAAGCAATTAGCAAAACAACGGTGTTATCATGTATTCCAAAATTGGGATGTGACAGGACCCAAGAGAGTTTCTATAGATTTACTCAACTAAAATGGTGGCATCGCAAGAGAATGACAAATTCATGGCCAATTGGGCTCCCACTGGCCATCACTCATGCCACTCACCCATGGTTGATGCACCTACAACGAAATTAGGTGGCTTCTTGGGTGGACCTGTGCGAGCAATTTGTGGGGGGGCTTCTAGGGGCTATCGGCACCCGGGGACCCTCACGGATCTTCAGCATGTCCACCATAAGCCCGGAGAGACACTCCGATCCTTCACCGCATGTTTTTGTATGGCCGCTCACCCCATCCCGCCACGGTGATCATGGCGTTACGGAACAACGTGCGTGATGTCAGACTACGGGAGGAGGTGGCCTACCGAAATCCAACTACAACAAGGATGCTATTCAAGCTAGCGGCAAAGTGTGAAAGGATGGAGGAAGGACGCCGAGCCCTAGAACTGGTCCTCAAAGACCAAGAAGAGGTTGATGTCCTGAAGAAGAATAAGCGCAAGCATGAGGAACTACAGGTTATCGCCATGGGGAAGGAGGAGATCTCAAATCCCTCGTCCCCGCATAAGGGATAGGTCGTTGCGGTAAAATCCGCAGGGCCATGGTGCCCGATTAACGAGTCCAAAGACCATGATGCATGGGATTGTCGGTCCCGTCAGGCAATTGTGGACGTGCAAAAGCGGCATTTCGATGACCAGGTTGGTATCTCACGGACCTACTTTAACTACGGCTGTCGGGGCACATCGACTTGGATTGCACCGCCCCCAGGGGCGGCGGAACCTAGGGGCAGGGCCGTGAAGGACTACGTCCGGGGGCTGACACGGGGCGCGGGGGGGGGGGCTCCCCGACAACCACGCGCCAGAGGTACGAGCAGGCAACCCTGTCCGTGTACCATAGGAAAGTGCCGGGATCAAAGCTCATGGCGGAGCTTTCCCGGAGGCTAAGAACGCGGCTTACATCCATGGAGGAGCTTCGACGCCTTCCTCCCACAGGGAGGTGAAGAAGCTTGCACGAGAAGTCTGCGCTGCACTTCCCAGTAGGGAATCGCAGGAGACCCTGTAGTGGTCCCACGTGCCCATCACCTTCAGTCAAGAAGACGACCCTGACCGCAATGCAGAGGCGGGCACGCTACCACTAGTGGCTGCAACCATCATCAACAACGTCCTTGTCAGCGAAATGCTGATCGATGGAGGTTCGAGAATCAATCTCATCTCCATTAAGTTGATGACTAAGTTAAAAATTACAAAGACCAGCCTGGCGCCGACATGCCTGTTCGAGGGCATCACCCTAGGAACTACCTATCCACTGGGCAAGATCCTCTTGCCCGTGACCTTCGGCACCAGGGAGAACTATCGGACGGAGAACATCATCTTCCACGTGGCCGACATCGCCATGACTTACAATTGCATCCTCGGTCGCTCGACGCTGGGAAAATTCATGGTCGTTGTGCATCACGCGTACATCTCCCTGAAGATTCCATCTTACTAGGGAGTGATGACTGTGATGACCAACACCGGGGACGCAGTGGCCTGCGTATGAAAAATCTACAAGGAGATCACGGCTACCGCGACTCAGAAGCACGAGGGAGCATCCCCCCATCAAGCTGGGCTAAGGGACCTCCTCTTAGGTGCACAGATCCCGGGTAGAAGTCCCCGGGGCGGGACTCCAAACAGTGCTGGTCTCACCAAGATACTGCACTGGCTTTGGGAGCTGTTCGACGTCGGGCTGAGTATAGTAAGTAACCTGCCTAACAAAGCTCCAATAAAATATGCCAGCATCAGTAACAAGAAAGCGATAAAAAACTTCCAATAAGGGAAGGCTCGCAGAGCGAGCACCCTTTGGATCGAGAGCTACGGCGTCTCCGGGAACTCCCCGGGTGTAAACCGTTCTAGGGAACCTCCATGTGAGGCAGGCGATGTAATGAAGAGTAACATATGGATTAATTTGCTCGAGCCTGGCCCCTAAATTTTCCCTCAAGTCCCGAAGAAAAATGAGGAATTTTTTTGAAACGAGCATGAGCAAGGGCCATAGTCACCAAGCCAGAGATTGTCGAGCAAGACCACAAGGACCACTCTAGGAGGCCACAATGATAGACGCTAAAATGCTCATGCTCCAATCAGAATCATTTTCACGTATTTCGGGGGCTGGAGGGATGCCTGGGGAACAACTCACAACTTTGCATGTGTGAACCCGAGTACAAGATGGAAGGGATTAATGTCCGCTTCGCCAACAGGACATACAACCGCCAATAAAGCTGGGACAAGGAAAAACAGTTAAGTCTTTCTTACTTTTTATACAAAGTCAGAACCCTTTTTCTCTCCTGGGCAAGGTCACTTTGTATGGCCAAGGCATTGGATGGGCTTCCTTGGGTGGCGTAGGATTCTCGTGAGGCGGCCTAGGGTCTGTCCCGGGGGCCTCGCGCATGGAATCGTCTGTCCAGGGCCAGAGAAGCGTAGGTGCAACCACTAGTAGAAATAGGGGCTTTGGTCTGGAGCATTAGTCTCGGTTGCATTACGAACCGGGACTAGTGCTCTAGTTCCATCGCTGTAGAAGTGTAAGATTCGCCTCGTTGAGCTAGTCCTAGTCCAAACGGGACGTCTAGTCCCGGCTCGTAACACGGCCTATGACTAGAGGTTTTCGCCCTGATCCTAACAGCGGCCAGGACTGTAGACAGTGTTGGGCCTCCAAGTGTAGAGGTTTGTAGAACAACAATAAGTTTCTCTTAAGTGGATTACACAAGGTTTATCGAACTCAGGGAGCAAAATGTCAAAGGTATCCCTCTCAAGCAAGCCTGTAATTACGATACAAGAAGTCCCTTGTGTCCCCAACACACCTAATACAATTGTCAGTTGTATAGGTGCACTAGTTCGGCGAGGAGATAGTGAAATACAAGTAATATGGATGTTTATAAGTGATAATAGCAATCTGAAATGAAAATGGCTGCAAGCAAACATGTAGCAGAAATGATTGTAAACGGTGTTTCAATTCTTAGAAACAAGACATAGGGATCATACTTTCACTAGTGAACACTCTCAACAATAATAACATAATTGAATGCATAAATATCTCTCTTCACTATGCTACTCCGAACCAATCTCTGGTCAAATAACAAACACCAATCATTGCGTAGGGCTGCAAAAAGCACTCCTTAGATTTCGCATTTCCCATCTAGGTAACCCCCACTGTATCACCATGAGACCTAGGTGGTTCCAAACAAACACCACAATTTCATAAGGTCATCCAACACAAAATATAAATATCATGCTAAACCACACAGTGCACACACTGTCACCTTTACAACGTGATCAAAGTGTCTAGGGAGATCTCATAACAAAACCACTTGAGTAGCATAATAGATGAAGAATAAAATCTACTTATCAACTATATTACAAAGCTCATGATCACATAAAGATCACACCATGGGAGAGAGAGATGAAACACATAGCTACCGGTAGAGCCCTCAGCCCCGGGGAGAACTACTCCCTCCTCATCATAGGAGACAACAATGGCGATGAAGATGGTGGTGGAGTCGATGGAGATGGCTCTGGAGGCACTTCCCCGTCCCGATAGGGTGCTGGAACAGAGATTTCTGTCCCCCGAAACTTATCGGCAGCGGCGGCGGAGCTACGGAACTTTTTGTGGAAAGGGGTTGATATCTTTAGGGTTTATGCATTGGGGGGTATAAATAGATGAAAGGGCAATGTAGGTGGGCTCCCGAGGGGCCCACACCACCTCTAGGCGCGGCCAAGGGGCCACCCGCGCCCAGCCATGGTGTGGGGGCTCTAGGTCCCCCCTCCGTGTTTCCTTTGTACTTCCTTGACGTGTCAGGAATTCTAAGACTTTTGGCTTTTGTTTCGTCCAATTCCAAGAATATTTCTAGAACAACTTTTATGAAACCAAAAATAGCAGAAAACAGGAACATGCTCTCTGGTATGTTGTCAATAGGTTAGTCCATGAAAACGTCCAGAAAACAAAACAAAACAAGTGAAAACATAAAGGTATTGGATAGAAAACAAGCATGGAGCATCAAAAATTATAGATACGGTTAAGACGTATCAAGTATCCCCAATCTTAACTCCTGCTCGTCCTCGAGTAGGTAAGTGATAACAAAATAAATTTTGAGGTGACATGCTACAAGATAATTTTGATCATCCAAATTGTAAAAGCATATGTAAGCTGAGATCATAGTAATTTAAACACAAGCATGATAAATATAATTTTAACAATTAAATTTAGCAATCACTTTGCATCATGAAAAGTAACACAAATAAAAGATCATGAATAATAATGCACTTGAAAGACACCTTCGAAGTTCAAGTAGATGACTAGAACATATAGTTTGAGAGAAAGTAGTAACATATAATGAATCAACTAATAATATTTTTTGGGACAGATGCACATTAAACTCAGAATGGCAACTACGCTCTCTTAATTGTGCATAAAGTTAGAAGATGGAGACTAAACATAAAATTATAAGAAAGGCCATTCGCAGAGGGAAGCAGGGACTAATTCATGTACTAGAGCTTTTTATTTTGTTAAACAAAGAAAGCATAAAATATTTGACACTCCTCCCAACCTATCTTCCACAAACCATGGCTAACCGAATTCTTTGGTGCCTGCCAACAATCACATACCATGGAGGAGTTTCTAAATTTTTGGGGTAGGTGTGTATGTCTATGTCAACGAATGGTAAACAAAAAATACAGTACGTCACAAGCCAACTAGACCTTACAAGAACGGCTCCCATTGAAGGACGCTACTGGTGTAGTAGATCATGCCTCTTCTCTTTTGTTTACACAACTATGCTTTGGCTGATAAATCAGGGGGAAAAATACTGAAGATAATTTAATAGTAACCAACTTTGGGGTTGGGCACCCCACTGCTAGTTCTTATATCATTTTGGATAAGCGGATGAAGCCACTAGTCTAGGTGTGTAAAGTCCATTCAACATGTGAGATAAAGATTCTCTATTTACGTCCTCATGTGCTAAAACAGGGGCACAAAACTGGAATAATTTTGAAAGTTTAAAGGTAGCACATGAGAAATTTACTTGGAATGGCGATTAAATACCACATGTAGGTAGGTATGGTGGACACATTTGGAAAACTTTAGTTTTGGGGAGTTGGATGCACGAGTAGAGCTCATACTCGTTACAGGTGGAGGCTAGCAAAGACTGGGAGCGACAAATCAAGAGAGCAATAATGGCCATAATCATGCATAGCGACAAAAACATTATTAATCAAAGCATAAAGGGTATTATATTTCAAAAACTAAATGATCATAGAGGCAAAGTGACTGGTTTTTAGTCATAAGCATGGTGTAAGCATGTGCCAAGTAAACCAAATAATGCTTCAATGTGATAAAAACAACTCACGATTCTTTCAATTACACATTAAGCACTCTCAGCTGTTTGAGACAAGTCATGCTACAAGAACAACTACAAGAAAAAGTCTAGCCACGGTCTAAACCAGCTTCTATTTGCACCATTATAAGCATGAAATATTTTACTCTTCTCCAACACCAATTAACTAGTTTCAAACTTGTCTACAAACAGATTTTATGTGTTTCACAGCAGAAAATTTAAAAAATATCAAGAACATGATCTTGATCTGATTTATCTTGAGACTAAAGTCTTATTTGTTATTTGTCATTCATTAGTTTTATGTTTTCTATTTTGAGTTACGAAAGTATTTTTTTGGTATTTTTGTTTACAAACTGTCCAGTTTTGGCTAATTGTTGTCTTTATTTAGTATTGTGCTTATACTCGATGTTCATAATTTTTATGTTGATAAATAGAAGATATAAATTGGTTCGTATGCGGTAGTTAATGATGAATTGAGTTTTTTACTTTTCCAATACTTCTATATGCGTGGATTTTATTTAATGAATACTAACCCTTCTAATGAGTTTTGTCAAGTTTTATGCGATGTAGTATTTAATATCCAATGGAGATGGTGATGTGAGATGAATGAGAAGATATGAAAGCTCAAACTTGGGGATGCCTAGGTGCACCCAAATGACATATTACAGAATATTCAAGAATCTAAGCTTGCGGATGCGCAAGGCGTCTCTCCTTTTTCCTCAACAACTATTAGTTTTCCTCATTTGGATCTTTAATATTCCTTCACATATTTTACATTAGTATTGTGTTGTCTTTTTCTTTTATTTGCTTCTTCCTACTTATAGTTTTATTCTTTTTTATTTTTCTTTCCTTTTGTCTCTCCTTTTTTTGTTTCTTCCTTTTGCTTTGGTTCATGAAACTAAAACAACAAAAATCTCTTTTCTTTTGCTTATTTATTTGGTTCTTCCTTTGATCTCTATTTGGTTTTTTACTTTTAGTTTTCTCAGAAGTTTTCCTTGCTATTTCTGCAAGGTTTATACTTGTTTACCTTCTGGTATTTTAATTTTTTTATTTTCAAAAATAAAAATCCTAGCTAAAAGGCGTTAAAGAAAAACGTGTGTGGAAGGCAACCCACCTTGTTTCTCCTTTTTTATTGATGCTTTTTTAGCGTTCCACCTTTTAACAAAGGTAAAGACTCTGTGTTCTGTGCTAGTCCCTGGATCACTGCTAGCACCACGATACAAATATGGAATATCATTGCAAAAGCGTCAAATTTATTACATCGATTAATCCAACATCCAAGTATATTCATTACATCTTGTATAGTCACTAGGACTAGCTAAAAATCAAGTTCAAACAAAGGAAAGTAAACATATCAGGGATCTTCCATCATCATCGCTTGCCACCGGCATACATGTTGGTTGCAGACTCAAGACCTAGCAGTTGCCTTATGATTCATATGAGGAACCTGCAAGTTGGAACTTGCTGCCCCGGAAGGAGGTCAATACAATTTATGTACTGACAAATGACACTATGGGGATATAGTGAAGAATCTAGTACTATATGATATTTGGCCTGGTGGAACTTGGCTATTTGAATAAAGATAATTTCATCCTATCATTTTCAAATCTTACTTTGTTTTCAAAAGTGGACAACACTGATTGAAACCAGTGAACCTCAACTACTGTCCACATATCATGTTTTACTTTATTGAAAAGGGTGATGAGACTCTTCTGTCATTTCCATGTCTAGTGCTCATAGATGTCCATAACCGGGGACACAACTAAAATCTTAGTTTGTTAACTCTGCAGAGTGTGTGCACTTTCACCTTTAGACCAAATCATCCCAAATATTCTACATGCTCGGAATGCATTAAGGAAACGAGAAGATTGAGACAAGATCTTTTAAAATAAGAATTCAACCCACTAGCAAGACCCGTTCCACCTATATTTTGCTACCTCTGCTTGTCAAGACGACATGCTAAACTCTCACAACTTAGTTGATAAAGACAGAGCTCATATGTCTAGAGGTTGCACATGAAGCTATCTAAATATGGAAAGACATGAAATCCCTTTGTTCCTGGGTGGCAATCCACAAGTGAACACCTCAGTTAAAACCATAGAAATGGCCCTGAGGGTACACTCAACTCTCAACAGCCAATCAAATCCAAATCCACCCAGGTGATTCATTAAGCTCAGTAATTGTCATCCACAACATCTAAATAAAACATTTCATAGCATGGAATAAACATCTCTACTACGCCTAATGTTTTGTACACTAGTAGGATAAAATGGTGGCTATACACTAATAGGATAATAGCATAGCATAGTAATTTTTCATAAAACACCTATCATGCATACTAAAAAATCACTAATGCATAGTAAAAATAAGGGTGGTTTATGTGTATCACTTGCCTTTGCAGCAGGCAAAATAGGAAGAGCAATCACAGGTATAGCTATGCTTCTACTCACAATCTATACATGCAAATCAACCAATACATAAACATACAACTCAACAATGGCATTACATAGACAATGTATGATGTGCATGAATGAAAAAATGCAAAAATTCTACCATGAGTGCAAATAGTAGAATTTGTCGTTCTCTGGTGTTAAAACATGTGTATGATGTTTGATAGGAAAATTATGCACAAAATATAATTTAAAACGTCACTAGTGAATTAATAAAGGCCTTATTTCAATTTCATACATTTATGTTACTAAAATATTCTATAAAAATTTATTTTGTACTTTCCGGATAGATTGTTTCAATACCAAACTAATGCAATTGGATTTAGTCAAAAAATGTGTTGTACAACAAAAGTTATTAACATTTTAAGATTTATAAGAATTTGCAATTATAAAGTTTGTGCACTATTCAACAATGAAATTTTATTGCTCCACTGTGTTCTACATGCTGTAATGATTTCAAAAGGTACAAAAATATTAAATTTGGCCAAGCAGAACATAAGTTATGGATTTTGAAAGTTTGTGTGTAATTCTGTCAAATTAAAAGAAAAGAGCAATTCGAGGGACACATATCGAAGTGATATGATTGTATGATACCCTTTCGCATGGATCGCGAACGGGAGACGTAGATCTAAGTTACCATAGACGCTCCGGATTTAAAATAACGATTTGATTAAAAGATCTAATCTAGGCCCTAGATCTGGGATGTGACTGTCCATGGGCGAAAGGGTTTAACGAAGCGAAGCGACTCTCCAGATATTTTTGGTGAACTCGGTGCGCGGCGGTGGATCTACGGGCGTGCACGGAGGTACGAGTATACGGGACCTAAGGGCATACCACTACGTCCAGAATGACGAGGCGAGGTCGATGGTGCGGTAAAGAGCTCCAACGTTTCCTTCTTCTCCCGGAATTGCTTGCCGGAGCTGCAGACGGTGGTGGCTACTCGCAGATGACCACCGCATCGACGATCTGAGGCGCACAAAATTATGGGACCTTGACATATTGATGGGCGGTAAAAAACCAGATTGAAATGAGGCACATGGAGGGTGCGGAGTCGAAGGGTCTCAATGGCAGAGCTTGTCCTAGCCGACGGTAGTGGCGGAGCTCCTGGGTTGCGTGCGGGCTGCCTAGTGGCTCTCTTTCGGTGGGGGAGGGAAAATGGCACAGGGTGGTGAGAGGATTAAGAAGAGCGGGACATAGGAGTTAATCACAACCTTAATCGCCCGATTGATGAGGTTTCAATCGACCGTTACGTCCCTAGGTGAATGCGCGATTAAGGGGCATAGGTTAAAGACGCTGCTCGTCCGACAGATGGGGTCGGGGGACCTACTGGTCAGAGAGAGAGAGAGAGAGAGTGAGCTGCGCTTGTGGGTAGTTGGCTGCTGGGCTGGGCTGAGTGGTCCACTAGATTTTTATTTTTTGTTTCTCTTTTCTGTTTTCTGTTTTCTGTTTTATTTAAAAGGTATTCAAAAATACTTTCAAAACCCCTCCAAACTAATTCATAAAGTTACACAAAATACATTTCGGAAAGCTCTTGAAAATTAGAACAACTTGGCATGATTCGTACCACGAATTAAAATTAAAAAAAAATTGAACTTTGGTTGGATTTTTTATTTGCACCTAAAAGGCAATAATGCCCAAAATTTTGTATTTTGGAATTTAAAAATCAAATTTGTATGCAAAAAATGCAAGAATGCCATGATGCTCATGTATGCATGCTGGTTTTGAACTTTTGAAAACATGACATGTTACCGACAACTTTGTATCTTGGAATTTAAAAAGAAATTTTGTATGCAAACAATTAAAGAATGCCATGATGCTCATGTATGCATGTTGGTTTCGATTTTTTTAAAACTTGGGATGTTACATACTAACCCCCTTAAGATGAATCCCCCTCCCTCGAATCCGATAGGTCAGCAAATAGGTGAGGATGGTCTTCTTGAAGATCATTTTCTCGCTCCCATGTGGCTTCCTCTTCAGTGTGGTGACTCTAATGAACCTTGTACAATTTGATGGTTTTCGTACGAGTGGTCCTCTCAGCTGTCTCTAATATCTTGATCGATTTCTCTTCATAGGTCAGGTCACTCTCGAGATACACTTCGTCGAGGGGTACCGCATCCTTCAACATGGTTTCCAACATCTCGGGGTGACACTTCTTTAACTGGCTGACATGGAACACATTATGAACTGCTGACATGTTTTCCGGCAGCTCCAACTCATAGGAGACTTCACTTCTACGGGAGAGGATGTTGAATGGTGCAATGAATCAAGGTGCTAACTTCTCTTTGATTCCAAATCTCTTGACTGCATGAACTGGTGATACTCTGAGATAGATCCTATCACCAACTTCATAGCTGACTTCCCTACGTTTGTTACTCTGAGATTGGTCCTATCACGAACCACATGGGTACACTTAAAGTTCACACCAATCTCAACCGGAATAAACTTCTACGCCGAAAGGAAAACGCTGGAGTTTGGGTTGGCAATCTTGCTAAAGCCGCTTTTGATACACCTTCAAGTAACAGATTGGCTTGCTGCTCACATACAGTACAGTATCATGGCCCGTGAGCACAACATTGGCATTGAGTGAGGCAGTTAATAAGACCAGTATTCTAATGGTATCGAATTCTCGCAAGCACTGGTACAAATAAGGTCACTACAACTTTAGTAATACAACAAACTAATATAACAACATATAATTTTCTTTTTGAATGTTACAACATATCATCTTATTGAGATAAATATCACTAATCGTCTTCACCTTTTCCTTGTTTAATTCCCTAGGTTTGATCAGATCTCCAATAACATACTCAGGTTTCTTCTCCTCCTCCTTTAGTTGGTTTCTCCGTTCTCACGTTTCGTCCTCGACAACTTGTGAAGATTCATCTAATTATCAATACTTCTCCCGCCCGCCTCGCATTGACAGTTTTCTGGAGTCCTAGACGGAGACTTTGCACAATTTTATCAAACTCCCTCTTTTAGTGGGCAAGACTGGAGTAATTATTTTTAGTGGATTCTATATTTTCTTTATTTCCCCACCCCTTTGCTCTTCATACATCTTCCAAAGAGCCCATAAAGCTTTCTTCATTGGCAATGGTCATTCGTGTCTACCCACTTAACTGATCCACATCCAGCACCATCCTAAATGTTCAATACAAATACAATGTGTTAATTACAAACAACACAAGTCACAGAACCTGAGTGCCAAAAGGTATAAAATAAAGCAACATTAATAATTACATACATTGATTATTTAGTGAGCCAATATAATTACTTTTTCGACTCAGGCATAATGTAATCTGCTCGTGCATATTACCAATAAAAGAAGTATTAAAACAACAATCTTTACCTAATAATAAAATCATTAAGGTTTCTGTCAAAATTTCCGTCCAACGTAAAATGATAGTTTTACCCTCCAACCAAATTACATATTACTTCCCTTTTGCCACAAAAATGTTTGTACATACCGGTTAATTTGCGTATTTTCCTCCTCACGACCCAGCCCACCGCTCCATGTTCGGCAGGGGAAATCCACGGTGCTCCGCCTCCATGCTTGCATGCTCTCGACGAAATTTTGTGCCTTAGCCTCATCCTCGGCGGGGTGGCTTCCGAAGCCGGTCTCAGTTCGATGTCGAGCACCTGCAGTGAGGTTGGAGCGAGAGTTGGGGTCGATATGGATTGCAGGGGATGCGAACGGACATCCCGCAGAGTCGATGGATAAGGTAGGGAGACGGCGGTGAGGAGCGAAGGGGATAGATGTGAGGAATGTCCGACCTAAAGGGAATATGCCCGAGAGGCAATAATAAAGTGTTTATTATATATTATTCCTTGTTTATGATAGATGTTTATTTCTCATGCTAGAATTGTATTAACCGGAAACGTTGATACATGTGTGATTAATAAACAAACCAACGTTCCTAGTGAAGCCTCTCTTTTAACTAGCTCGTTGATTAAACAGATGATCAAGGTTTCCTGATCATGAACATTGGATGTTGTTAATAACGGGGTCATGTCATTAGGAGAATGACATGATGAACTTAAACCCTAACTAAGTATAACAATACGATCAAGTCATTTAGTTTTGTTGTTATATGTTACATTCGAAGTAACATTATTCCTTAGACCATGAGATCATGTTAATCACTAATACCGAAAGAATACTTTGATGACATCAAACGTCACACCGTAAAAGGGTGACTATAAAGGTGGCATTGGATATTCAGAAAGTGTTGGTTGAAGCTCATGGATCGAGAATGGGATTTGTCCATCCAATATGACGGATAAATATACTCAGGGCCCTCTCGGTGATATCACATCGACACCGCTTGCAAGCAAGTGATATGATCACAAGGATGTTATATCACGGGAACGAGAAAAGAGTACTTGTCGTATAACGAGATCGAACAAGTTATAGTGGATACCGATGATCGGATCTCGGACAAGTAATATATCGCGAGACAAAGGGAAATCGTTACGACGTTGAAAGGTTCACACGATCACGAGAGTCATCGTTGAATATATAGGAGTCATCACGGTTTTTCAGACCCCGCTGTTGATTATTGATCGGAGAGAGTCTCGATCATGTCTATAATATTCACAAACCGTAGGGAGACACACTTAAGGTTCGATGAAGCGTTTAGAGAGGATACGGAACACCGAAGAATATTTTGGGCAGCTCCGGAATTGTTTCGGGGAAAATTGAAATAGTTCAAGGGGTTTTTCATCGAACGGTTGTTAATAGAATTAACAAATAGTTCGAGGTGCTACATGCAAATGTTTGTTAATGGAATTAAAAAAATATAAATAAAGAAATAAAAATGTTTTATTTATTTATTAAAGAAAAACCTTTGGATTTTCCAAGTGGGAAATTAAGGAATTTTTGAGTGGGTTTGAGTGGAGCTTCCACTCACATGAAGAGAGGAAGGGGTGGGGGCACCCATGGCTGGCCGCACCCCCCCCCCTTGGGCTGCCTCCCCCTCCCCTATAAAAGGAGGGTGAGGGCTCTCTCTTCTTCACACACTTGCCCACACATTTTCCCTTCCACCCGCTGCTCCATTCCATAGTCTCCGGCTTGGCGAAGCCCTGACCGTGGGATTCTTCACCACCACCACGCCGTCGTGCTGCTGGAATTCCGGAGGGATCCTCTACTTCCGCAACCTGCTGGAACGAGGGAACGGAAGTCTTCATCGAGCTGAACGCGTGACCGATTACGGAGGCACCGCCGGATTGCGGTGCTCTTCTTCTCGCTCGGGATCGGCGTGAGAACGACTACGCCAACCACGAGATCTTTTCTCGTACCACTTTGAGTCTTCGAGGGTATGTTATCTCAAGACTCTCTTTCTCCCCGTTGCCTTTCATCTCATAGATCAGATCTTGGCCATTCGGGTTTATCGCGTGTAGGAAATTTTTTGTTTTCTATGCTACGTTCCCCCTCAGTGGTATCAGAGCCGGATCTATGCGTAGATGAATTGTACGGGTAGAACACATAGGAGTATGTGGGCGTTGTTGATCATGTTTTTGTCTCTTTGAGTATTTTATGATCTTAGTGGCATAGTTGGATGAAGCTGCCCCAGACTAAGTTTACGTGTACTATGTACGCGAGAATTGTCTCACATGTGACTAAGGGGGTGTCCGTTTCTCCTACTATAGTTAAGATCTAATCTACAAAGGGTTGTTAAAAATATGTTTTATCAACGTTGTGGTTCTTGTACGTAGGTATGAACGGTTCTATCCTCGTAAGCCCAAAGCCACGTAAAACATGCAAAAATAAATTAGAGGCGTCTAACTTGTTTTTGCAGGGCATGTGATGTGATATGGTCAATGTTACAAATGTTATGTATGAGATGATATCTTTTGTAAATTATTGACATAACGGCTGGAGCCATATGGTTGTCTTATTTTATGGCCTGCGTGCTGTATGTCATATCCATGTGATATGTTGTAATGGACAATCAAGATGGAGGTGCCACGGACCTTGGTGCCACGCCGGTGGAATGATGGAGATCATACCATGATGCACAAGATGGAGATCAAGTGCAAGAAGGACCATATCATATCACATTATCCATGCATGTGATGTTTATCCTTTTATGCATCTTATTTTGCTTAGATCGCGACGGTAGCATTATAAGATGATCCCTCTCACTTAATATCAAGATAATAATGTGTTCTTCCTTAAGTATGCACCGTTAAGAAAGTTCGTCGTTTCGAGACACCACGTGATGATCGGGTGTGATAGACTCAACGTTCGCATACAACGGGTGTTTTCAAGCCTAGCATGTACAGGCATGGCCTTGAAACACATGCAATACAACGGTTCTACTTGGCGAGCCTAGCATGTACAGACATGGCCTCGGAACACGTAACCGAAAGGTAAAGCATGAGTCATATGAATGATATGATGAACATGTTGATGTTCGCCTTTGCAACTGCACCGTCTCACGTGATGATCGGTTTCGGTGTAGTGAATTTGGTTCGTGTAATCACTAAAGACAACTAAGAGGGATGTTGTTTTTGAGTGGGAGTTCATGGGATAATTTTAGAATTAACTTGAACTTAATTTATCATAAACATAGTCTAAATAGTCTTTGCAAATATGTTGTAGATCATGGCACCACCTACCTTCAATTTCAATATGTTCATGGAGAAAGAGAAATTAGCGAACAATGGAAGCAACTTTACCAACTGGGCACTTAACCTGAGGATTCTCCTCACCGCTTGCAAGAAGCTCTATGTGCTTGATGCACCTCTAGGTGACCAGCCCGCTGCTGATGCTTCTGATGAAGATAAAAATGTTTATCTGACTCAACAAGAAGACCACAGTATAGTTCACTGCGGCATCCTCTATGGATTAGAGCCAGAGCCGCGAAAACGTTTCGAGAACAGCACTGCTTATGCCACAATGGGAGAATTGAAAATGATTTTCGATACCCATGCCGCAGTTGAGAGTTATGACACTTCAGAAAAGTTCTTTAGCTGCATGATGGAAGAGAACAGCTCCGTTAGTGAGCATGTACTCAAAATGTCTGCGTACGCTGATAAGCTCATAGCCTTGGGAATATCGATTCCCATTGAGCTAGGGATACATCGTGTTCTCCAATCTCTGCCACCTAGTTACAAGAACTTCGTGATGAACTATAATATGCAAAGCATGAAGAAGTCTCTTCCTGAGCTTCTCTCGATGCTTAAAACTGCTGAAGTGGAGATCAAGAAAAGAACATCAAGTGTTGATGATCAATAAGACCACTAGTTTCAAGAAAGGCAAGAAAGGCAAGCCAAGGGTAAACTTCAAGAAGGGTGGCAAATCTGTTGCTACTGCTGAGAAGAAAACCAGGCATGGCCCTAAGCCTGAGACTGGGTGTTTCTATTGCAAGGGTACTGGCCACTAGAAGCGCAATTGCCCCAAGTATCTGGCAGATAAGAAGGCCGGTAAAGTGAACAAAGGTATATATGATATACTTGTTATTGATGTGTACCTTACTAGTACTCGTAGTAGCACCTGGGTATTTGATACTGGTTCGGTTGCTCACATATGTAACTCGAAACAGGAGCTGCAGAATAAGCGACCACTAGCAAAGGATGAGGTGACGATGCGCGTCGGCAATGGATCAAGAGTTGACGTGATCGTCGTCGGGACGCTACCTCTATGTCTACCATCGGGATTAGTTATAAACCTCAATAAATGTTATTTGGTGCCCGCATTAAGCATGAATATCGTTTCTGGATCTTGCTTAATGCGGGATGGTTATTCCTTTAAGTCCGAGAACAATGGTTGTTCGATTTATATGAATAATATCTTTTATGGTCATGCACCTGAGAAGAATGGTTTATTTCTTTTGAATCTTGATAATGTTGATACACATATTCATAATGTGAATGCCAAAAGAATTAAGTTAAATGATGATATTGCTACTTATATGTGGCATTGCCGCTTAGGTCATATTGGTGTTAAACGCATGAAGAAGCTCCATTCTGATGGACTCTTAGAATCACTTGATTATGAATCATTTGAAACATGTGAACCATGCCTTATGGGCAAGATGACTAGAACCCCGTTTTCTGGATCAATGGAACGGGCGACAGACTTACTGGAAATCATACATACTGATGTATGTGGACCAATGAGTGTATCGGCGCGCGGTGGATATCGTTTTTTTGTCACTTTCACAGATGATTTGAGTAGATATGGGTATATTTACTTAATGAAACACAAATCTGAAACGTTTGAAAAGTTCAAAGAATTTCAGTGTGAAGTTGAAAATCATCGTAACAGAAAGATTAAATTTCTACGGTCTGATCGTGGAGGTGAATATCTAAGTTACGAGTTTGGCATGCATATGAAACAATGTGGAATAGTTTCACAACTCGCACCTGCCGAAACACCACAGCGTAATGGTGTTTCCGAACGTCGTAATCGTACTTTATTAGATATGGTTCGATCTATGATGTCTCTTACAGATTTGCCACTATTGTTTTGGGGTTATGCACTAGAGACCGCTGCATTCACTTTAAATAGGGCACCATCTAAATCCGTTGAAACGACACCGTATGAATTATGGTTTGGAA
Organism: Alopecurus myosuroides; assembly: GCA_028641055.1. Lineage (NCBI taxonomy): Eukaryota > Viridiplantae > Streptophyta > Magnoliopsida > Poales > Poaceae > Alopecurus > Alopecurus myosuroides. The sequence goes on from CM054059.1 coordinate 155,644,808, forward strand.
ACAAACCTAAGCTGTCATTTCTAAAAGTTTGGGGATGCAATGTTTATGTGAAGAAGCTTCAACCTGATAAACTCGAACCCAAAGCGGAAAAATGCGTCTTCATAGGATACCCTAAATAAACAATAGGGTACACCTTCTATCACAGATCTGAAGGCAAGGTTTTCGTTGCCAAAAATGGATCCTTTTTGGAGAAGGAGTTTCTCTCGAAAGGTGTGAATAGTAGGAAGGTAGAACTCGACGAGGTTATTGAACCTTATCTTCTTGGAATGGCGAGTAGCGTAGCGCCGGAAGTTGTTCCGGAGCTGACCCCGTCAGATGAAGAGAGAGTTAATGATCAAGATCATGAAACTCCAATAGAGGAAACTACCGCACCTCGCAGGTCAACTAGGGAGCGTACAGCTCCTGAACTAAACGGAGATCTCGTATTAAACTTCATGGTAGATGGAGGTGATGACCCTGCGACATATGAGGAAGCGATGATGAGCCCAGATTCCAACAAATGGCTTGAAGCCATGAAATCCGAAATAGGATCCATGTACGAAAACCAAGTTTGGACTTTGGTGGATTTACCCAATGACCGCAAGGCCGTTGAGAACAAATGGATCTTTAAAAAGAAAACGGACGCTGATGGTAATGTGACCGTCTATAAAGCTCGACTTTTCGCAAAAGGTTTCCGACAAATTCAAGGAGTTGACTATGATGTGACTTTCTAACCAGTAGCGATGCTTAAGTCAGTTAGGATTATGTTAGCAGTTGCTGCATTTTTCGATTATGAAATATGGCAGATGGATGTCAAAACGGCGTTCCTTAATGGTGACATTGAGGAAGAGTTGTATATGATGCAACCCAAAGGTTTTGTTGATCCTAAGGATGCTGACAAGGTGTGTAAGCTTCAACGTTCCATTTATGGACTGAAGCAAGCATCCCGAAGTTGGAACCTCCGTTTTGATAAGGTGATCAAAGGTTTTGGATTTGTCCAAACATGCGGAGAAGCTTGTATTTACAAGAAAGTGAGTGGGATCCCTGTAGCATTTCTGGTACTATATGTGGATGACATATTGTTGATTGGAAATGATATAGAACTTTTAGAAAGCGTAAAAGGTTATTTGAACAATAGTTTTTCGATGAAAGACCTCGGTGAAGCAGCTTATATATTGGGCATCAAAATCTACAGGGATAGATCAAGACGCTTAATTGGACTTTCGCAAAGTACATACCTTGACAAGATTTTGAAGAAGTTCAAAATGGAAGATAGTAGGAAAGGGTTCCTACCTATGTTGCAAGGCAAGACGTTGAGTAAGACTCAATGTCCAGCTACATCAGAAGATAGAGAAAAGATGAATAAGACTCCCTATGCTTCAGCCATAGGTTCTATCATGTATGCTATGCTATGTACAAGACCGGATGTGGCACATGCTATTAGTTTGACTAGTAGGTACCAATCCAATCCAGGTTTGGAACACTGGACTGCGGTCAAGAATATCCTAAAATACTTGAGAAGAACTAAGGATATGTTTCTCGTATATGGCGGTGAAGAAGAGCTCGTCGCAAGATGTTACGTCGATGCTAGCTTCGACACTGATCCGGATGACTCTAAGTCTCAGTTCGGGTACGTATTTATTATGAATGGAGGAGCTGTAAGCTGGAGGAGTTCCAAGCAATCCGTGGTGGCGGGATCATCAACAGAAGCGGAATATGTTGCTGCCTCGGAGGCAACACATGAAGCAGTTTGGATGAAGGAGTTCATATCCGAACTAGGCGTGGTTCCGTGTGCGTTGGATCCAATGGTTATCTATTGTGACAACAATGGTGCCATAGCCAATGCTAAGGAACCAAGGTCTCACAAGAATTCCAAGCATATCAAGCGCCGTTTTCACTCCATCCGTGAACATGTCGCAGATGGGGATGTGAAGATTTGCAAAGTACATACGGATCTTAATCTGGCAGATCCGTTGACTAAAACTCTCTCAAGAGAAAAACATGATCAACACCAGAACTCAATGGGTGTTAGATTCATCACTATGTAATATAGATTATTGCCCCTATTGCAAGTGGGAGACTAAAGGGAATATGCCCGAGAGGCAATAATAAAGTGTTTATTATATATTATTCCTTGTTTATGATAGATGTTTATTTCTCATGCTAGAATTGTATTAACCGGAAACGTTGATACATGTGTGATTAATAAACAAACCAACGTTCCTAGTGAAGCCTCTCTTTTAACTAGCTCGTTGATTAAACAGATGATCAAGGTTTCCTGATCATGAACATTGGATGTTGTTAATAACGGGGTCATGTCATTAGGAGAATGACATGATGAACTTAAACCCTAACTAAGTATAACAATATGATCAAGTCATTTAGTTTTGTTTTTATATCTTACATTCGAAGTAACATTATTCCTTAGACCATGAGATCATGTTAATCACTAATACCGAAAGAATACTTTGATGACATCAAACGTCACACCGTAAAAGGGTGACTATAAAGGTGGCATTGGATATTCGGAAAGTGTTGGTTGAAGCTCATGGATCGAGAATGGGATTTGTCCATCCAATATGACGGATAAATATACTCAGGGCCCTCTCGGTGATATCACATCGACACCGCTTGCAAGCAAGTGATATGATCACAAGGATGTTATATCACGGGAACGAGAAAAGAGTACTTGTCGGATAACGAGATCGAACAAGGGATAGTGGATATCGATGATCGGATCTCGGACAAGTAATATATCGCGAGACAAAGAGAAATCGTTACGACGTTGAAAGGTTCACACGATCACGAGAGTCATCGTTGAATATATAGGAGTCATCACGGTTTTCTAGACCCCGTTGTTGATTATTGATCGGAGAGGAGTCTCGATCATGTCTATAATATTCACGAACCGTAGGGAGACACACTTAAGGTTCGATGAAGCGTTTAGAGAGGATACGGAATACCGAAGAATATTTTGGGCAGCTCCGAAATTGTTTCGGGGAAAATTGAAATAGTTCAAGGGGTTTTTCATCGAACGATTGTTAATAGAATTAACAAATAGTTCGAGGTGCTGCATGCAAATGTTTGTTAATGGAATTAACAAATATAAATAAAGAAATAAAAATGTTTTATTTATTTATTAAAGAAAAACCTTTGGATTTTCCAAGTGGGAAATTAAGGAATTTTTGAGTGGGTTTGAGTGGAGCTTCCACTCACATGAAGAGAGGAAGGGGTGGGGGCACCCATGGCTGGCCGCACCCCCCCTTGGGCTGCCTCCCCCTCCCCTATAAAAGGAGGGTGAGGGCTCTCTCTTCTTCACACACTTGCCCACACATTTTCCCTTCCACCCGCTGCTCCATTCCATAGTCTCCGGCTTGACGAAGCCCTGACCGTGGGATTCTTCACCACCACCACGCCGTCGTGCTGCTGGAATTCAGGAGGGATCCTCTACTTCCGCAACCCGCTGGAACGAGGGAACGGAAGTCTTCATCGAGGTGAACGTGTGACCGATTACGGAGGCACCACCGGATTGCGGTGCTCTTCTTCTCGCTCGGGATCGGCGTGAGAACGACTACGCCAACCACGAGATCTTTTCTCGTACCACTTTGAGTCTTCGAGGGTATGTTATCTCAAGACTCTCTTTCTCCCCGTTGCCTTCATCTCATAGATTAGATCTTGGCCATTCGGGTTTATCGCGTGTAGGAAATTTTTTTGTTTTCTATGCTACGTTCCCCTTCACGACCGTCGATGAATAGCCACCGGAGCGAGAAGGAGCGCCCATGCGTGGCGAGGAGTTCCTGCAGTCGCGCCATATACCTAAGCTTAACGGCGCCTGTTCACACCTCCCCTCCGCTAGGATTATCCCCGGTCTCCGGCAGAGATCCGGTGGGGTCGAGTATCCAGGACTGTGTGCGGACTCTCCCCTGTATAGTGCGGGCACCGGAAGAAGTCGCATATCTGGGTCTGTGTGGCGCTAGAGGAAAAGATCATACAAGAGCATGTCCTGGATCTCTCCATGGACTTGTGTGCAGGAGACTTCGGCAGCCGCCGACGAGGTTGCGCAATAATCAGCGGGCGAGCGTCTGCATGCCTGCATGTCTCCATTGACGAAGGGCATGAAGATCTCGGCGTCCATTGACGGGAAGTGAGGCGAAGGCGTCCATCGATGGGTAGGGAGGCGGCGATGCCTCGCCTCCACCCAAGAGATCCACCCTTCGAGGGCTCGGATTCGTGCTCCTTCTCACTAGATATGGAGTACGGTAGCAGCCTCGCCTGTGGACTTTGGACGGTGCGCTCCAAGATCCGGCGGTTCCTAAGCTCCCTCCCCCGTAATCTGCGCGCGAACTCGGCTCCATCCAGCTGCAGTCACGGGCGTGCGACGACGCCGTCATGGACTGCAGTGCGGACGAGTAGATGAAGAGGAGATGGATGCGGCGAATTCCCCTACCTCTCAGCGGTGTAAACTGCACATTTCAATATCAGGATGTACTACTAAAACACTACTCAAATCCATACTAGTGATCTGCCGAGCATACCTTCTCTGCTCTTTGTTTTTCGAGCTCTAAGCCTACTTTTCCTTAGTTTTGATTGTACTCCCAGACGGTGAGACGGTAAAGAGGGAACATTTGAAGAGCGTAGAGTACATCTGGTCAGCGCGAGAAGTGCACATGTTTATAACAAGATGTCCATATGATGAATCGGCATTGCAATGAGGCCATCAGGATTTTCAGTTCCCTAAGAGAATCTCCACTGGCGCCCCCTTGTTCCCATCACACCCAGAGAGGCCCTTTGGGGGCTCGTCCGGACGACGGGGCGCCCACAGGGGCGCTCCTTCCCCACTCGGCACCCCCAAGAAAAACCCCCCAAACCATTATTTTTCCAATTTTTGTTATTTTGGCATTTAAAAAATACTTATGTTCCAGATTTAAATTATTACATATATAGTTCACGAACGGCTAAAAATAAAATATTCATGTAATTAAAAATAAATTCGAATTACACTATGCCGCCGCCAATCCTTTGCGTACCCACAAATGCTCCACTAGATCATCTTGGAGCTAATTATGAGTGGCCTCGTCTTAGAACTCCATATGCATAGCTATGTGCTCGGTCCAATCCGCAGGCACATTGTGATCCACATTGGCGAGTGGACCATGAAACTCATACGGAAGATGATCGTGCACTGGATTTGCACGCTCATCCTCAATGATCATGGTGTGCATGATCACACATGAATTCATGACATCTCCCATCTGCTCGGCCGAGCAAGTGAGAGCAGGATACCGCGCAATGGAAAACCTCTGCTGGAGCACTCCAAATGCACGCTTGACATCCTTTCTTGTGCTCTCTTGTACCGAGGCAAATCAGGATATCTTGTTTCCTCGAGGATTGGGAATTCTCTTCACAAATGTTGACCATCTTGGGTAGATACCATCTGCTAGGTAGTACCCCTTGTTATACTCGTGGCCATTGACAACATAGTTCACTGGCGCAGCATGGCCTTCAACAAGTTTGGCGAACACAAAGGAACGCTGCAACACATTGATGTCATTGTGAGATCGTGCCATTCTGAAGAACGCGTGCCAAATCCAAGTCTCGTCATCTTCCACTGCCTCAAGGACCACGCTGCAAACTCCTTGATGACCCCCTTTGTACAATCCTTTCCATCCAAATTGACAGTTCTTCCAGCTCCAGTGCATGTAATCAATGCTTCCAAGCATATTAGGAAAACCTCTTGTTTCATTTGTTGCCAGGATCCGAGCAGTTTCCTCCTTGTTTGGTTCTCTCAAGTAGTTTGGGACAAACACTTGCACTATCGCACTATAGAACATGTACATGGCTTTGATAGCCGACGACTCAGACATGCAGAAATAGTCGTCCTAACCATCTGCAAGGGCTCCATATGCAAGCATTCTCATAGCAGCAGTGCACTTCTGAATGGAGGAGAAACATACCATCCCCATGGCGTCTTTCTACATCTTGAACCAGGGGTCATGCTCCCTCACATTCTGCACCAATCTATTGAACAACCTTCGGCCCTTCCAAAATCTTCGCCGAAAATCTTTTGAAATCTTGCCTCTTCGGCAAAATAGTCGACGAAGAGCATGTAGTGGCCCTCCACTCTTATCATCGGTTTCGTCTTTCTCCTCCCAAACTTGGTGCTTGATGACCCACAAGTATAGGGTGTGTATCGTAGTACTTTAGATAAATAAGAGTGTCGAACCCAACAAGGAGCAGAAGGTGTTGACAAGCAGTTTCGATGAAGGAATAACTGTAAATACTGAAAGATAGATTTGTAGGGGTTTTTGATATTGCAGATAAATAAAGTGCGAGCAAATAAAATGCAGTAATAATAATTGCAGCAAGTGGCCCAATCCTTTATTCAGCAAAGGACAAGCCGGTGGGTTTACTTCTGATTTACAAACATTCTCGAGGACACACGGGAGGTTTCTGTCAAGTGCTTTTGTTCCATGCCGCTGAATAATGTTAGTGTTTTGATAAGTGTTGTGTGGGTGAATCTATGCTGATGTACCGTCCTATCCAAGACTAATACATACTTGTGATTTTACCCCTTGCAAGCATCCGCAACTACAATAGAGTAATTAAGAAATAAATCTAACCACGGCTTTAAACTCTAGGATCCTACACTCCCTCGTGTAATGGTTTCCTAACGGGGGTTTAGGTTTCTGTCACTCCGGCAACCCCACAATTAGTAGCCAAATACACGATGCATTCCCCTAGGCCCATAAATGGTGAAGTATCATGTAGTCGACGTTCACATGACACAACTATAAGAATAACACACAACTTAAATATAAAACCATCAAATCTTTACCTAATAATAAAGGCATTAAGTTTTCTTGCGAAATTTTCGTCCAACACAATTTTACGGATTTGCCCTCCCACCAAATCACATAATACGCTACATACCACCGTTTGTTGTTCTTTAGCCACCACCTAGCTCTCTGTCGTCCAACAACGCAACGGAAGGAGGTCGACGGGTGGTGCTAGGCCAACCGTGGAGTCCTCCAACACATGGCGAGGTTGGAAGTGGCCTGAGAAGGCCTCGGCGCGCCCGAGGGGTCAGCACGGACGAGTGAGGAGTGTTCCCGATACGCTCATACATGGGAAGGCGTCGGTCGAGGTAGGAGAGGGCCAGATCTTGGTGGGTTTAGAACAGAGGAGTCAGTAGGGATCCGATCTGAAGCTTCTTGGGCCGGAGGTCGACGAGGAGGGGCTGAGTAGCAGCAGGAGATGACGGGTTCCATGGAAGGCGAGGAGATCGGGTCGAGCAGCAGCTATCCGGTGGGAAAAGAACCCCGACGCGGGTGCAAGACGACGGAGGCGCTGCAGTACACGATGCTTCGTCCATCGTGTACGCTATCTGCAATACTTTGATCCTCTCATGTACGCTCCTGAATCCTCCGCCCCCTGGGGAAGGCTTGCTCCGCCGCGTGCTGTGTAGCTAGCGGCAGGTTATGTTGAGACAAACTTTCTGCTCTTTCATGGTACAGGTCGACCCTGTCCTTCATGCGATCTCAAATTCCCAAGTAATTCTATAAGTAAATGGCCTAGGAAATGTATGGATCGGTGGACTGTAACTTCGAATTTGAAGATTTATTTATGTTTCCTGCCAATTTTCAAGAAGATTTTGCTGGAGCACTTGGTCGATGAGCTAGCTCTGCTCGCGTGGAGGATGGTTTCCGTTCAGCGCCTGTGCAGTTCTACTTCGAGTTCTTAATGCTCCTGGTTGCCAAACTGTGCACGAAGATTCAGCCGGTTGAATTACCTGTGATGCGGACACTGCAACTACTTTTCAGTTAAAGTACACTAAGGATGGGAAGAACATGAAGTTAGAATACTATGTTTTTTCTTTGATTGTACATGCATCTACGTTGGTTTAAATATCCTACTACTAGAATCAGACCAGGTGACATTAATTAGAGCTGGGAAACATTTCATTTTTCTGTCAGACTAAGAGCTTAAGGGTTGGGTCACAGTCGATTGGTTCCTACTAATCAAAGAAGATACACACCAAATATGGTTTGATATGTTGGCATATTAAATTGTGGGGTTTCAGTTCTTAAGATGTAGACTTTATTAGAGCTCGATTGCGTGTATGTACTCCGGGTACTCGGTCTATTCTATCTCAGGCCAAAATCGATTACACGTTCATCTGATTAATAAGCGAGTGTAGTCGGTGATTAACCATTTCACCCTAACGGTTAGCTGCCTCAAAGGGTGCTTTTGATTCCAACTGCTCAATTATCTGTGAAAGTTCAACCTGAGTTACATGACTGAGTGTGAGATCATTTTTTCACATGTAGTTCGATGAAATATATTTTTGTTGTAGGCTGGGAAAAGCTTGCGAGATGGGTCGCCGGCTAGATGGTTCAGTACCTATGTTAATATCCTAAATTCTCCACTTTATTCCTTTGTTCAAGTATTATTACCTATAGATGAACCCTTTTCCGTGGTACACCTGCCCTGGTTCTTAATTCTCAAATGGAACAAGTATCAAGCTGACTTGAATTTTTTCATGCGCTCCCCGCTGCCGCTGGACTGGCTACAAGATGATGACCATGGCAATCAAGAAGTCCCAGATGAGAACACAACATTTGGAGATTTTTGAGCTAGGTCGTTTTAAGAACCATGGCGAACAAGTTGTCGCAACGCCTTCAGTTGGTCACCGCATTAAGCATCATCGCTGTGCGTTGTCTATTTATCTATGGAGGTTGTGATGAACAAAATATTTGGAGAGTTTTGAGCTAGGTAAGGACTAAAAGAAGTATTATTTATCTATGGAGGTTGTGATGTTGCATTTCACGTCATGTGGTCCCGTTAAGAATAAAAATGATTTCAATCAAATGAATTCTCCGAAGATTAAAATATACGCAATAAAAATAAAAATAGAGAATTTGACATTTTATCCCGTTGCAACGCACGGGCACGTTTGCTAGTATTACTCAACATTACTTCACTACTAACAACTTGACTTCTCCCATGTCCTCAAGAACAACACGAACTACTCACGAGACATCATATGGATCATAATCAAAGGTGATATAATGGATGATAACAATATGTTCATAAAGTGCAAACACCAATATATCTCACAAGCATCAACTACTAACAAGTAATCCACACCGGGAGAGAGATCTAACGTAAAACAACGATAGAGGCCCCTAATTGTTACAGCGGGATGACGGTGGATGATGAGGGTGATGGTGCTAGTGGGATGATGATGATGATGATGATGATGATCTTGAAATGCCCGGAGTGATGACGGTGACGATGGCGGTGATTTCCCCTCTCCGGAGAGGAATTTCCCCGACAGATTTCTCCCTGCTAGAGAGCTTTTCTCTCTCGGGTGTTTTCCGCCCCAAGGCGGCGGTGGAATAATTCTTCGACGATGGTATGATACTTAGGGTTCCCTGGGGGCCAAGTACGCCAAAAATATCCACCACTGGTGGGCCAGGGTGGCCACACCACCTGGTGGCGCGGCTAGGGGGCGTGCCACCTCATGGTGTGGGCCCCTGGTGACCCCCCTTTTGGCTGGACTCCTCCTCTAAACTTCTAAGACACCCCGGATATCCCCCTTCTTTTTATGATCTTCTGTAATATGGTATCTCGATGGTGCTTTTTCCATCAGATTTGTGGTCCTCGTGTTTATTCTCCAAAAATTATGAAACATGCAAAATAAGATAAAATAACATAAGTGATGCATCATAACATGAAATATATCGATGGATAACAGAAAATTATGATATAAAATAGTGATGCAAAATGGACGTATCAACTCCCCCCAAGCTTAGACCTCGCTTGTCCCCAAGCGAAACTGAACTCAGTAAACATGACCACAGGTTTATGGAGTGAAGAGTCGATAAATAAAATACGGACATGAAGCACCATATTTATCTATGCACCAATCATTATAGACAGAAACTTCCTCTCATATAACTTAACTTGAAACGAGTAATAGGAGTCACAAACAAAGATGCAAAAGAGAGAATCAAAATTAATGATGGCAAACTTCATTCTTGGTCAGAGAACATTTAATGATATCATACTTATCTCAGGTGAAGTCTTTATAACAAGGCTTATATTGTAGAGATTAACATGTTTAATTATAACAATCCTTTTATAGTGATTCATAGCTTTCAAAGTAATATTCATTCAGATAATAAAGCATGTGATAAACAAACAAGGATAGAAAACATGATTGAATAAATCAACATATAGATGGTGAGATCACAACAACTCAAATGCCTGCTAGAGACACAAGGAAGTACGTTTACTGACTCAACATAAAAGTAAAAGATAGGCCCTTTGCAGAGGGAAGCATCGATTTCTCATGTGTTAGAGATTTTATTTTCATAAACAGAGGTATAAAATGCAGGGCACTCCTCCCATCCATCTTACACAAACCATGGCTAACTGAATCCTCGGGTGCGTGCCAACAATCACAAACCGTGGAGGAGTGTCTAAATTTTGAGAGAGGTGTATGTTTATGTCAACGAATGGCAAACAAAAAATACAGTACTTCACAAGCCAACTAGACTTCACAAGAGTGGCTCCCATAGAAGGACGCAACTAGTATAGATGGTTATCCCTCTTTCTCTTTTGTTTACACAATTATGCTTTGACTGATAAATAAGGGGCAAAAAGAGTGAAGAGAATTTGTATTATTATTTGGGGCTCGGAACCCCGCTGCCAGCTCTTCTAGCATTTGGATAAGCGGATGAAGCCACTAGCCTAGGTGTGTGAGTCCAATCAACAAGTGAGATAAAGATTCTCTATTTGCTTCCTCATGAGCTAAAACAGGAAAACAAAACAGGGATAATTTTGAAGGTTTTAAAGTTAACACATGAGCAATTTACTTGGAATGGCGGTGAAATACCACATGTAGGATGGTATGGTGGACACAAATGGCAAGGTTTTGGTTCAGGGTTTGAATGCACGAGTAGAGCTCATACTTAGTACAGGGTTTTTTGCTGGCAAGGCTGGGTAGCAAACATAAAAGTTGAGGGAAAACAAACAAATATACATATGATGAAACCAATCATGCAATCTTCATTGAAATCCCAAGCGATCTTAACTTGTGAATACTAAGCTTATGAGCTAATAGGCAAATTCCTCTTTCTTATGCTAGAATCTCAAATTATTATTTCTACTGACCCAAGCTAAGTTTGCCAAAACCATCTAGATTAACTTGATGATCTCGATAGTGATACCAAATACTAACAACAAGCTTAACCATATAACAGAAATTGAAAACTAAAATAATGTGTGCAGAAAGTAAATGATGAAACTTCTCATTAATATTTCAAACCGGCAACTGACACCAACGGATACAACGATAACCAACAAAGGAGAGCCACTTCCATACTGCAAACCATCCTATATCATAACCTCTCTACTCATGATATGACTCTACTAAAAGGTAAAAAGATGAAAGATAGTGATGTGATACCGCGGCACTCCCCCAAGCTTGGAACAAGCCGAGCGGATGCCAAAACCAATGACGAATAAATTCTTCGGTGGTGGTGGTGAATCCTTCTCGATGAGCTTATCAATTGTTTTCTTCAGATCTTCAATTGCGAACATAAGCATACGCATCACCTCCATATTGCGATCAATACAGTTTGCATGCATGTCACACTGTGAATCCCAGTCACCAAGATTTCCCCGCACTCTTCCTTAGGTTGAGAGCTTCCTTTATCTGCACAGTTAGAACGATTGATATCCCACATAGAGAACAAATCCCTATGGGGCACCTTTTTGTACTCGTAATCATGAATTAATGTGTGTAAGTAGTTCTTGACGCCCGCAGCAAGTGTCCTTGAAGCTAAGGAGTGACGTGGAACCTTCCCTCATGTGCTCATCCACGCGCCTCTCTTGAGCTTCAAGGGATTAGCCACCACTCCAATGCTTGTGATGGTGGCGCGTGGATGTACTCGTGGGTTTTATTCTACATATCCTTCAGCTCCACTCTCGAACTCCTCCTCCGGCTCCAGGTCTTGGATATCATCTTCCTTTGGTCCCTTTCCCTTGTTGTCATTGGCGGAGACCATGATGCTTCTAAAACCAAAAATAGATCCTGGCAGAAACAGCTCAAAACAGAAACACGACGAGAAAACGATATACGGACCTCGGGGGGTCCGGGGGATTATATAGAAAAAAGTTTCATAACGAAAGGAAAGTCCAGGTCGAAAACGAGTCGGAGAAGGGCTCCGGGGCGCCCACACCATGGGCTGGCGTGGCCAGGAGTGGGCCCACGCCACCCCATGGCGTGGAGCCTCCGGGCTCCGTCTCCCTCTCGTTTCCGGCTCAAAAAAATTCATATTTTCCAAAAACAGTAAAAATAAAAGTTGGAAGATGTTTTGTGAATGTTTTCTTACCAAAACTGATACCTATTCGAAAACGGACTCTGCAGTTTCTGAAATATGCTTCTTAATAAATTCCTCCAGGATCATGGCTCGAATACAATCAACATTTTCATTATAAGGATCTCCAGAAATATAATGCTTGAGTCTTTGGCCATTCACCACTTGCGAAGTGTTGTCTTAAAGGGAAACAATTTTAATTGCCCCCGAACGATATACCCCTTCGATAACAAAAGGTCATTTCCATCTCGAGAGTAATTTTCTTGCAAAAAATCTGAGACGAGACCTATACAATAGCACTTTCTCACCAACGTGAAATTCTCTTTTAATAATTCTCTTATTGTGACACCTTTTTGTTGGAACGCGTAGAGATAAACGAAAACTTTTTCCTACGCGGTAGTTCCAAGATCTAGCCAAGGTAGAAGGCCACGAGTATTACCACTAGACGCGCAGGTGCGGATTATCGATGCAGCACGTCGGGGCAGTGCAGTCCCACGATCCGGTCCGGCCGATCCAATCCCTCAGACGTCGAAGTGCTGAACATACAGCACCTCTGCCGGTATCCACACGTACGAGGAGGAGCTCCGACGACGGACTGCTAGGTCCGGTGCGGCGGCTGGACTGAGTGGGGCTAGGGTTCCCAACGCATGGGAGAGTAGACTAACGTGCCCGCTGGGCAACCTGCGCCCCTCTTTATATAGCGTATGATAATGGGCTTCACAACACTTGTGGCCCATTCCCTCTGTTAGTCCGACTCACAAAACCAGTCCATTTCCGGTTCGGGTCCAACCCGACCAATACTTGCTCCCGCTCTTAAGTGTGCGACCCTGCAGGCTCATGGCGACTTGGACACGATTGGAGTCCAACTCCCAATCGATCAATCGGTGGTGGCTCCTAGCAGAACGTGCCGACTCCCAAGTACCATTGAGTCATGACGACATACCTTTCAATGTGATATTCATCTTAGTCCCTTTTGCCTCACGATATACCTTGTCAAACTATAGGCGATTTTATCGTCATCCCTTAAATAGTTCAACTCTCTTCTCGAACCGTGATATGTGATTCATCTGACTAACTCTTAGTCAATCGACACAGTTAACACTTAACTGAGTCGCGCATGGCCATGCTTCCTGAATCATATCACTCGAGAGGGCCCAGAGAATATCTCTCCATTCGGAGGGGAAAAATTCCATCTTGATTATCCACATCACGCAGCTTGCTTCTCATTCGACCCCAACTATGCCTTTATAGTTTCCTTGTCACAGAACAACGTTTGACAGAACCTAAGTCGGTGATCCAGAACTCGGATTGTGCGACAACCTCAGGTCTAAGGATTATATTGATTGAGACATGCAAATGACGACTTGCTCGTTGCATCTCAATGTGGGTCAGTCCGACTTGCTAAACTCTTTAGCCAAGTCCGTGAACGTTGGAATGGCATCACCATGCCCATGACAAGTGGAACCGTGTCATCAGCCAACACTCACATTAGTCTAGTGTGTGTGTCCAGCACAACCTAAATGACCAAGGACAATCTAGTATGAACAACATGAATATATATAGTTCCACAATCGAATCACATATTCAATGACATATATCAGATGTTCAAAACAAGGACAACTTAATAACTTTATGAATACAGTGGGAATTACATCATACATGATTGCCTCTAGGGCATATTCCCAATAGTCTCCCATTTGCACTAGAGTCAATCATCCTGGCATCATATGCCTAGGCATCGAATGCCCATGCCTCTCGTGTGCGCCTCATGCTTAGGCTGTGGTAGCGCCTTTGTCAACGGATCTGCAATGTTTGCATCCGTGTGTACTTTGCATAACTTGATATCACCTTGTTCGACAAACTGGCGAATGAGGTGGTACCGCATGAGTATATGTTTGTTCTTCTGGTGTTGTCTAGGTTCCTTGGCTTGTGCGATAGCACCATTGTTGTCACAATATACGTCCAACGGATTGGACGCGCCCTGAACCACACCAAGATCTATCAGGAGGTTCCGGATACAAACAGCTTCCTTTGCCGCCTCTGAGGCAGCAATATACTCAGCCTCTGTTGTAGATGCAGACACCGTATCTTGCTTGGAACTCTTCCAGCTCACAGCTCCTCCGTTCATTATGAACACGTATCCAGATTGCGAACGAGAATCATCTGAGTCGGTGAGATAACTCGCATCCGTGTAACCCTTTACACTGAATTCCTCATCACCTCCATAAACTAGGAACATTTCCTTAGTATTTCTCAAATACTTAAGGATGTTTTTAACCGCTGCCCAGTGGGCTTCGCCAGGGTCAGCCTGGTATCTGCTCGTAACACTTAGAGCATAGGAAACATCAGGCCTAGTACAAATCATGGCATACATGATGGATCCGATTGCTGAAGCATACGGGATCACACTCATCCGACTTCGCTCATCAGTCGTCGAAGGACACTGAGTCTTGCTAAGTTTTATGCCATGGGTCATTGGTAAGAATCCCTTCTTGGACTCTTCCATTTTGAATTTCTTCAAAACCTTGTCCAGATATGTACTCTGACTCAATCCAATGAGCCGCCTGGATCTATCTCTATAGATCCTTATTCCTAATATGTAAGTTGCCTCACCCAAATCCTTCATTGAGAAACTCCTTTCCAATGACTCTTTGGTTTCTTACAACATCATGACATCATTTCCAATCAGCAATATGTCATCCACATATAAGATTAGAAAGTTTACTTTGCTCCCACTAAACTTCTTGTATAAACAAGAATCATGATCGCTCTTGATGAAGCCAAACGATTTGACTACCTCATCAAAGCGAATGTTCCAACTCCGAGATGCTTGCTTCAACCCATAAATGGATTTCTGAAGTTTGCATACCTTGTCAGCATTAGCTGGATCGACAAAACCTTCGGGCTGTATCATATACACGTCCTCAGTTAAATTTCCATTAAGGAAAGCCGTATTAACATCCATCTTCCATATCTCATAGTCGAAATAGGATGCTATGGCTAACATGATCCGAATTGATTTAAGCATCGCTACAGGCGAGAATGTCTCGTCGTAGTCAACTCCTTGAACCTGTCGGAACCCCTTTGCGACAAGTCGTGCTTTATAGACGGAAATATTTCCATCCATATCAATTTTCTTCTTAAAGACCCATTTGCACTCGACGGGTCTTGCACCGTCAGGCGGATCAACCAAATTCCAAACTTGGTTTTCATCCATGGACTTTAACTCGGATCTCATGGCTCCAAGCCATGACTCGGAATCAGATCCCACCATCGCTTCCGAATAAGTTGCCGGCTCATTACTGTCTAACAGTAAAACATCTCGAGCACTCTGTAATCTGGCAGATCTCCGTGGTTTAGGTGCAGTTACCGGTGTAGGTACCACGACCGGCTCAGCCTCCAAGGCGTTCGCCGACTCGCCCCTAGCTGGTTCTTCTCGAATTTCTTCGAGTTGCACCGTGCTCCCACTGACTTCCCGACTGAGAAACTCTTTCTCAAGGAAGACACCATTCCGAGCGACAAACACTTTGCCCTCTTCCCGGTTGTAGAAGTAGTACCCCAAGGTTTCCCTCGGATACCCCACGAAAATACACTTATCCGACTTGGGCGTGAGCTTGTCCGACTGAAGTCGCTTGACAAATGACTCACAACCCCAAATCTTAAGAAAAGACAAACTTGGCTTTTTACCAGTCCACGTCTCATGTGGTGTCTTCTCTACTGACTTTGATGGTACTCTGTTTAGTGTGAACGCTGCAGTTTCTAGACAATAACCCCAAAATGATAAAGGTAGATCTGTCCGACTCATCATTGATCGTACCATGTCCAACAAGGTCCGATTTCTCCGTTCCGATACACCGTTTCTCTGCGGTGTACCCGGCGGAGTGAGTTGAGGAACTATTCCACAACTCTTTAGATGGTCATCAAACTCATGGCTCATGTACTCGCCTCCACGGTCCGACCGTAGAAACTTTATTTTCTTGCCGAGTTGATTTTGTACCTCACTCTGGAATTCCTTGAACTTTTCAAAGACTTCCGACTTGTGTTTCATTAAATAGATATATCCATACCTACTTAAATCATCAGTGAAGGTAATGAAGTACTCATAACCACCTCTAGCTGTCGTGCTCATTGGTCCACATACATCACTATGTATTAGTTCCAACAAGTCGGACGCCCTTTCACAACTCCTTGCAAAAGGTGTCTTGGTCATTTTGCCTAGTAGGCATGATTCGTATGTCTCGAATGACTCTAAGTCGAACGAAGTTAGAAGTCCATCATCATGGAGTTTCTTCATGCGTTTCCAACTTATATGACCAAGCCGACAGTGCCAAAAGTAAGTCATATTCAGATCATTTGGTTTCAACCTTTTAACATTTATGTTATAGACCGATTCACTATCAAGATTTAAAATAAATAACCCGTTCTGAACGGGTGCAAAGCCATGAAACATATCTTTCAAATATAAAGAACAACCATTATTCTTAATATTCGACTCATAACCTTGTCTCATCAAACATGAGGCGGAAATAATGTTTCGACTAAGCGCTGGAACATAATAGCAATTATTTAGTTCCAAAATAAATCCTGAAGGTAAATGAAGTTGCATCGTGCCGACTTCCAACGCAGCGACTCTCGCCTTGTTGCCGACCCGAATATCAACCTCTCCTCTTGCCACGCTCCTAGTTCTTACCAGTCCCTGCAACGAGTTGCATATGTGAATAACTGATTCGGTATCATATACCCAAGAACTATTAGGCGCATCAGCAAGATAAATGTCTATAACATTGCACACAAGCGTACCTGAGTTGGAAGTCACACCTCCACTCTTGGCTCTGTCAGCCAAATACTTGGTGCAGTTCCTCTTTCAGTGGCCATCCTGCTTGCAATAGAAGCAATTGGCTCCGGCTGTAGGAGAAGGCTTAGTCTTTGAGGGAGCACTCTGGAAAGGGCCATGGGCGCTACCTCCTGACTTATCCTTCTTCTTCTTAGTCCAAGAACCTTTCTTGAACTTAGCCTTATTATGCACAATCAACACTTGACTGGCGCCTTTCTTGATATCCGCCTCTGCCGTGTTGAGCATCCCATGTAATTCAGTGATACTCTTATCCATACCATGCATATGATAGTTCGAGATGAACGGACCATACGCACTAGGAAGAGAGTTCAGAATTGTATCAGTAGCAAACTCTTCGTTAATTGGGAAGCCCAGCCGATCCAGAGACTGTATGTAACCAATCATCTTGATTACATGCGGACTCAGTGGACCGCCATCTTTCAGCTTACAGCCAAGAAAATCTTGAGAGACTTGATACCTCTCAGTCTTTGCTTGAGCCTGGAACATACTTTTGAGGCTTTCGATCATATCGTAGGCCTCAACATTTTCGAACTGCTGCTGCAAGTCCGGTTCCATGTGTGCAAGCATAAGACAACTAATTTCCGTAGACTCATCTCTAGTCTTACGGTAGGCATTGGTGACTGCGACTGTCGCATCATCATCAGGCTCTTCTGGAAGTGGAGTTTCTAGAACATGTTCTTTCTTGTCATGTTTGAGGACTATCCTCAGATTACGATACCAGTTGGTGAAATTAGTTCCATTAAGCTTATCTTTCTCTAGGATTGACCTCAACGCAAACGCGGACAACTGAGGAAGGTTGCTAGGTGCCATTGATCTACAACAGAAAATACGCAAAAACACTTAAGACATGTATTCATAAAAGAGCAGGCATATTAAACGCTTTAATACTTATGCTCCCACTAGAACCAACATCCCTCCGATGGTTGCTAAGTGATTCAAGACCCTAAATAAGCAAGCCGACTAGTGAGCTTTAGCATCACTGCTAGCCGTCAAGTGATCTAGGTAGGCAACACCTTGCCAATCGTATCCAATACGACTCCTGTTAGTTGGGTGACATCACATGCCCCGGCTCCCAACCTACCTCGCCCCGAGCCCCACAACCGTTGTGATGGACTCATCTAGATTACCAAGTGCTTCTGCTTGTAAGAGTCCGACTCAAACCCACCTAACCGGAAAGAATTGGTAGCACCTCAATTTTATGAGCCCACTACCAAGAATGTCCGACTTGTGATGGTGCAGCACTGGCGGGGCGACCGACTAGACCTTCTTTGAGGGATTAAAGAATCTACCAACTATCTAAATAGAGGTAAATAGAGACATAACAATAACACAAATAAAGCAATTATAATGTGAAATGGTATGGCTCTCTTCATGGTGATCTCCATCTCCACAAAGCTTGTAAGTCGACTCATGCCAACTCTTGTCACGTGCCATCTTACTCCATGTAGCCGACTTGTACATCGACTTGCATGCCTTCCGGGTTCTCCAACAAGCTACACTAGCTAGTAAATGAAAATTTACATAGAGAATCCGACACGCAGGCCGGTATACAATAAAATGACATCACCTAGGCTCCAGCCGGCTGACAAAAACATGTTACGCAGATCATGTATGGATTACACACATCACATGCACATAAGCCATACCATTCACAACTTCCTGCAAAAACAAGTTATGCATAGATACGAGATCTACCGGCGTTGTGAAACTCGTAACGACATCTAAGGCGCTACGACAGGGCGAAGCCGGTGGTCCGATCATGGATTTCTTCATCAGATAAAACGATTTTACCCGAATCTGATCCGTATTACGATTCGACCAAACTCTTTGATCTTCGATCACCGCAACTGGATTTATGTGTCACGGTATACCCCGATGGCGGAAACCGACCGGTAGGGGTATGTTATTTCACGACCTTAGCAGTATGATCACGGAAACCTGATCATCCATTAACCCCGAGTACGATTGATCCAATCAACCTTGTACAAAACCGATCTATGTCATAGAACGACCACCAAAACAGCACTTAGATCCAATCTAATGCTAACTACATATCACATATGTACGGGTCTCGGGCCTAATACCAGAAGCTACCGCTCTGATACCACTATTGGAACACGTAGAGATAAAAGAAAACTTTTTCCTACGCGGTAGTTCCAAGATCTAGCCGAGGTAGAAGGCCACGAGTATTACCACTAGACGCGCATGTGCGGATTATCGATGCAACACGTCGGAGTAGTGCAGTCCCACGATCCGGTCCGGCCGATCCAATCCCTCGGACGTCGAAGTGCTGAACGTACAGCACCTCTGCCGGTATCCACACGTACGAGGAGGAGCTCCGACGGCGGACTGCTAGGTCCGGTGCGGCGGCTGGACTGAGTGGGGCTAGGGTTCCCAACGCATGGGAGAGTAGACTAACGTGCCCGCTGGGCAACCTGCGCCCCTCTTTATATAGCGTATGGTAATGGGCTTCACAACACTTGTGGCCCATTCCCTCTGTTAGTCCGACTCACAAAACCAGTCCATTTCCGGTTTGGGTCCAACCCGACCAATACTTGCTCCCGCTCTTAAGTGTGCGACCCTGCAGGCTCATGGCGACTTGGACACGATTGGAGTCCAACTCCCAATCGATCAATCGGTAGCGGCTCCTAGCAGAACGTGCCGACTCCCAAGTACCATTGAGTCATGACGACATACCTTTCAATGTGATATTCATCTTAGTCCCTTTTGCCTCACGATATACCTTGTCAAACTATAGGCGATTTTATCGTCATCCCTTAAATAGTTCAACTCTCTTCTCGATCCGTGATATGTGATTCATCTGACTAACTCTTAGTCAATCGACACAGTTAACACTTAACTGAGTCGCGCATGGCCATGCTTCCTGAATCATATCACTCGAGAGGGCCCAGAGAATATCTCTCCATTCGGAGGGGCAAAATCCCATCTTGATTATCCACATCACGCAGCTTGCTTCTCATTCGACCCCAACTCTGCCTTTATAGTTGCCTTGTCACAGAACAACGTTTGACAGAACCTAAGTCGGTGATCCACAACTCAGATTGTGCGACAACCTCAGGTCTAAGGATTACATTGATTGAGACATGCAAATAACGACTTGCTCGTTGCATCTCAATGTGGGTCAGTCCGACTTGCTAAACTCTTTAGCCAAGTCCGTGAACGTTGGAATGGCATCACCATGCCCATGACAAGTGGAACCGTGTCATCAGCCAACACTCACATTAGTCTAGGGTGTGTGTCGAGCACAACCTAAATGACCAATGACAATCTAGTATGAACAACATGAATATATATAGTTCCACAATCGAATCACATATTCAATGGCATATATCAGATGTTCAAAACAAGGACAACTTAATAAATTTATGAATACAGTGGGAATTACATCATACATGATTGCCTCTAGGGCATATTCCCAACACTTTTAACTTCCTCTTTAAATAGCTTAGTATTTTCATATGCTTCACTCCTCCATTCATCTAAAGAACTTAAATCAAGCAACCTTTTCTCACCAGCAAGTTTAAAATCTCTATTTAGGTCTTTCACTGCCCAATAATCTTTGTGTTCTAATTCTAGGGGCAAGTGACAAGCTTTTCCCTAAACCATCTTATAAGGAGACATGCCCATGGGATTTTTATAAGCAGTTCTATAGGCCCACAGAGCATCATTTAATTTCTTAGCCCAATTTTTTCTAGATTTGTTAACAGTCTTTTGCAAGATAGATTTGATTTCTCTATTTGATAATTCTACTTGCCCACTAGTTTGAGGATGATAGGGTGAGGAAATTCTATGATTAACATCATATTTAGCAAGATTCTTTCTAAAGCCACCATGAATAAAATGAGAACCCCTATCAGTCATAAGATATCTAGGCACACCAAACCTAGGGAAAATAATGTCTTTAAGCATTTTTAATGAGGTTTCACCATCAACACTTTTAGTAGGTATAGCTTCTACCCATTTAGTAACATAATCAACAGCAACAAGAATATGAGTGTAGCCCTGTGAAGGAGAGAAAGGACCCATAAAGTCAAAACCCCAACAATCAAACGGTTCAATAACAAGAGAATAATTCATAGGCATTTCATTACGTCTAGAAAAATTTCCAACCTTTGACATTGATCACAAGATAAAATAAACTTTCTACCATCTTTAAAGAGAGTAGGCCAATAAAAACCTGATGGTAGAACCTTATGTGCAGTTCTATCTCTAGCGTGATGTCCTCCATAAGCACTATTATGACATTTTCTCAATATCTCTCGTTGTTCATTTTCAGGAACACATCTTCGCATAATACCATCAACACCTTCTTTATATAAGTGTGGGTCATCCCAAAAATAATGCCTCAAATCATAGAAGAATTTTCTTCTTTGCTGAGCTGTAAAGGTAGGAGGCAAATACTTGGAAACAATAAAGTTAGCATAATCATCATACCATGGACTCTCTTGAGAGCTCACTTTTATTGCAGCTAACTGTTCATTAGGAAAACTATCATTAACAGGAATAGGATCATCAGAGATATTTTCTAATCTAGACAAATTATCAGCAACAGGATTTCCAGCACCCTTCCTATCCACGATATGTAAATCAAACTCTTGTAAGAGAAGCACCCATCTAATAAGCCTAGGCTTAGCATCTTTCTTTTCCATAAGCTACTTAATAGCAGCATGATCGGTATGAATAGTAACTTTAGAATCAACAATATACTGTCTAAATTTATCACAAGCAAAAACTACAGCTAGGAACTCTTTCTCAGTGATAGCATAATTCTTTTCAGCAGCATAAAGAGTTTTACTAGCATAATGAATAACATTTAACTTATTATCTACTCGTTGTCCAAGAACAACACCTACAACATAATCACTAGCATCACACATAATTTCAAATGTTAAATTCCAATCAGGTGGTTGAACAATGGGGGCAGATATTAAAGCTTTCTTTAAAATTTCAAAAGCTTCTTTACAATCTTCATCAAAAACAAAAGGTACATCTTTTTGAAGAAAATTGGTAAGAGGCTTTTATATTTTATAGAAATCTTTAATAAACCTTCTATAGAAACCAACATGACCGAGAATACTACGGATACCTTTGACATCCCTAGGATAGGGCATTTTTCTCAATAGCTTCAACTTTAGCTCTATCAACTTCAATACCTCTTTCAGAAATTTTACGTCCAAGAACAATTCCTTCATTAACCATAAATGGAATTTATCCCAATTAAGAACAAGATTATTCTCCTCACATCTCTGCAAAACTTTATCAAGATTCTGCAAACAATTATCAAAAGAAGTTCCATCGATAGAGAAATCGTCCATGAAGACTTCCACAATTTCTTCACAAAAACAATGAAAGATAGCAGACATGCATCCTTGAAAAGTAGCGGGAGCATTACATAAACCAAAAGGCATACATCTATAAGCAGAGGTTCCAAAAGGACAAGTGAAAGTTGTTTTCTCTTCATCAGACTTCCTAATAGCAATTTAAGAGAACCCAGAATAACCATCAAGAAAGCAAAATGAGTTTTCTTAGACAACTTCTCTAACATTTGATCAATAAAAAGCAAAGGATAATGATCTTTCTTAGTAACTTTGTTAACCTTCCTAAAATCAATGCACATCCTATAACCAACCACTACTCTTTGAGGAATAAGTTCATTATTTTCATTTGGCACAACAGTCATCCCTCCTTTCTTAAGGACACAATGCACATGACTAACCCATCTACTATCAGCAATAGGATAAATAATACCAGCGTCAAGTAGTTTCAATACCTAATTTCTTACCACATCCTTCATCTTAGGATTTAAACGGCGTTGATTCTCAACAACTGGCTTTGCATCAGGTTCAATATTAATATCATGCTGACATATAGCAGGAGAAATCCCCTTCAAATCATCAAGAGTATAACCAATAGCACCTATGTGTTTCTTCAGTATTCCCAATAATCTCTCCTCTTCTTTACCAGAAAGTTTAGAACTAATAATAACAGGATATAATTTCTTATCATCAATATGAGCATATTTAAGATTGTCAGGCAAAGGCTTTAAATCAAAAACAGAATCCTCCTTGGGTGGTAATGTGGTACCCAAGTCTTCCACCGGTAAATTATGTTTCAGCATCGCTGGCTAATGTAGGATAATCTCGTCAATTTCATTCCTTTCTTCCATAAAGACATCACTTTCGTGGTCTTCCATTTATTGCTGCAAAGGATTGTTAGGAGCAAGAGCAATAGCAGACAATTGTTCAACTCTATAGTTCTTATTAGGTAATTCAGCTTCATAAGGTGCTTTAGAAAATTTGGAGAAATTAAATTCATAAGAATCTCCATCAAACTTTGTAAGGATTTTCTCATTTTTACAATCTATAACAGCACCACAAGTGTTTAAGAAAGGTCTACCAAATATAATAGGACAAGTATCACTAGCAGAAGTGCCTAGTACTAGAAAATCAGCAAGATATTTAGTTTTACCAATCGGAGAAATAGTTTCCCTATTAGCAAGTTGAGTAATCACATCAATGTCTTCAAGTTCACAAGAACCAATTTCATGCATGATTTCTTTATAAAGCTCATAAGGAATAACACTAGAACTAGCACAAATATCACACAAACCATAATAGCAATGATCACCTATCCTAACAGATAGCACAAGAACAGTAGGTTTCCTATATTTACTAGGATGAGAGACAATATTAGAAGCATCTTCACAAAATATAATGTGTCCCTCTTCTACATTTTTCAGAAACAAGATCCTTTACTATTGCTACTGTAGGTTCTACAGTTATTTGTTCCTCGGGTTCTACAGGTTTCCTTGCACTTTAATTAACCACACTAGCTATCATAGAATGTTCTTTTACCTTGGAAGGGAAAGGCATTTTCTCAATATAAGGTTCAGGCACAATAGAATCAACAATATGAACTTTTATATCGCTAGCAGGAACACAATTCACAGTATCTTTATAAGGTGCATGGTACTTGTCCCATTCTTTTTTAGGAATATCAATATAAGAAGCAAAGGCCTTATATAAGTTTGCAACAACTTGAGAATCAAGACCATAAACAATACTAACATTATGAAAATCATCGGATGACATAAAAGTTTTAATGCATTCATAATCATAATTTATACCCGACTTTTTACCTTTGTCATTTTCTCCCATCCTTCAGTGTTTTCTTGAATACGGTCAAGAAGATCCCATTTAGCTTCATCCTTCATACGTGTAAATGATCCAGAACAAGAAGCATCCAATAAATCCTTATCATGAAGAGGAAGCCTTGCAAAGAAATTATTAATAACAGTATTACTAGGGAGCTCATGAATGTCGCATTTGAGCATTAGTAACTTTAATCTCCCCCCACGCTTGGGAAATACTCTCTCCGTCATGAGGCCAAAAATTATATATATATATATAATTCCGATCTCTATGAATTTCACTGGGAGGATAAATTTTAGAATAAAAGAGAGGCACAATTTCCTCCCATCCAATAGTCTGGCTATTTTTCAGCAGTTTGAACCATTCAGCGGCTCAGCCTGTCAATGATATAGAGAATAATTTCCTCTTCAGATGGCCCATTGTAATACCTGCACACTTGAACAACTCGCATAATTCATGTAAAAAGAGCAAATGATCACCAGGATGGACAGTTCCATCACCTGAATAGCAGTTATTCCTAGCATGTTTAACAATCTTTATAGGTATTTTATAAGGATCGAAATCATCAAACGGTGGGTCACTTAATACCCTAGCAGTGGCAGCAGTGCCTGCAAATAAGGACTCAAAAGGAGATCCAAACATAGTGTAATAAAGCAGTTACACAGTAATAAAAACAGCACTTACAGCAGAAGCTTCC
Organism: Alopecurus myosuroides; assembly: GCA_028641055.1. NCBI lineage: Eukaryota > Viridiplantae > Streptophyta > Magnoliopsida > Poales > Poaceae > Alopecurus > Alopecurus myosuroides. The sequence continues at coordinate 155,669,897 of CM054059.1, forward strand.
TTTATAAATTCCATTTCTCAATAGCGATTCACTCCCCGGCAACGCCGCCAGAAAATAGTCTTGATGACCCACAAGTATAGGGGGTGTATCGTAGTACTTTCTATAAATAAGAGTGCCGAACCCAACGAGGATCACAAGGTGTTGACAAGTAGTTTCGAATGAAGGAATAACTGTAAATACTGAAAGATAGATTTGTAGGGTTTTTGATATTGCAGATAAATAAAGTGCAAGTAAATAAAATGCAGTAATAATAATTGCAGCAAGTGGCCCAATCCTTTCTTCAGCAAAGGACAAGTCGGTGGGTTTACTTATGATTAACAAACGTTCTCGAGGACACACAGGAGGTTTATGTCAAGTGCTTTTGTTCCATGCCGCTGAATAATCTTGTTGTTTTGATAAGTGTTGTGTGGGCGAACCTATACTAATGTACCGTCCCATCCAATACTAATACATACTTGTGATTATACCTCTTGCAAGCATCCGCAACTACAAGAAAGTAATTAAGAAATAAATCTAACCACTGCTTTAAACTCTGGATCCTACGCTCCCTCGTGTAATGGTTTCCTAACGGGGGTTTAGGTTTCTGTCACTCCGGCAACCCCACAATTAATAGCCAAATACACGATGCATTCCCCTGTGCCCATAAATGGTGAAGTAACATGTAGTCGACGTTCACATGACACGTCCAGAAGAATAACACCACAACTTAAATATCAAACCATCAAGTATTACTTAACATTACTTCACTACTAACGATTTGACTTCTCCCATGTCCTCAAGAACAACACGAACTACTCACGAGACATCATATGGATCATAATCAGAGGTGATATAATGGATGATAACAATCTGGTCATAAAGTGCAAACACCGATAAATCTCACAAGCATCAACTACTAACAAGTAATCCACACCGGGAGAGAGATCTAACGTAAAACAACGATAGAGGCCCCTAATTGTTACTGCGGGATGACGGTGGATGATGAGGGTGATGGTGGTGGTGGTGATGATGATGATGATGATGACGATCTTGATGATGCCCGGAGTGATGACAGTGACGATGGCGGTGATTTCTCCTCTCCGGAGAGGAATTTCCCCAGCAGATTTCTCCCTGCCAGAGAGCTTTTCTCTCTCGAGTGTTTTCCGCCCCGAGGCGGCAGCGGAATAATTCTTCGTCGATGGTATGAGGCTTCCCTGGGGGCCAAGTACGCGAAAAATATCCACCAGGGGTGGGCCAGGGTGGCCACACCACCTGGTGGCGCGGCTGGGGGGGCGCCACCTCATGGTGTGGGCCCCCGGTGCCCCCTCTGGCTCCCCTTCTGGATGGACTCCTCCTCTGAACTTCTAAAACACCCCGGGTGTCCCCCTTTTTCTTCTGATCTTCTTTAATATGGTATCTCGACAGTGCTTTTTCCATCAGATTTCTGGTCCCGGTGTTTATTCTCCAAAAATTATGAAACATGCAAAAGAAGATAAAACAACATAAGTGATGCATCATAACATGAAATATATCGATGAATAACAGAAAATTATGACATAAAATAGTGATGCAAAATGGACGTATCAGTGCCTCCTCGTGTTGGTTCACTATTGGCTTCATCGTCGGCGAGAAGTTGTGCCAGACAAGGAAGAACAAGCAAGTTCTCGACTTCCTCCTCATCGATATCAGCTTCTTCCTCAAGGAGCAAGTTCACCATCAACTCATCGTCGTTGTCCATCTATAGAAAGGAAAATGGCGTCAAAAGATTGCAAAAACATAGCCAGGGCCCAACCGGGCAAAACGCCGAACACCTTGGGGGCGAGGTGGCTACCTCAGGGTCGCCGGTGGCGGCGTAAACGGGGCGAGGCGACAGCGAGAGCGAGGCGCCGGACGCGTCGCTAGAAGAGGGGGCCGTGGGCACCGTGTGGTAGGCGAAAGAATGACATCGGTGGACGGCGGAGAGAGGAGGAGGGAGACGGCGCAGAGGGGGCGGCGTGGACAGGCGCAGCTGAAAAAGAGGGCGCCTGCTTTTGGGATCATTGTGTGTCGTTGGCAGGACGGGCCCGCGGCGCGGAAGGACTCGTCCGAAGCCCCCACGGGAGCCCTGTGAGGCGGGGTTGGTCTGGGTTTTCCGGTCGGGAACAAGTGGGCGTCCGGACGTGAAGCCCCAATGGGAGCGCGAGTGGAGACGCTCTAACACATGGTACTACGCTACATCCTTACCGTGTTCTGTATTTCTGGCCTGATAAATGATTTGCCCTCATGCTGCTATAATAGATGATGAATGATGGAACTTCTTGGTAAATAACATTTGAGAATTCACAGCCTATGAAAGAGGCTTACGGTTTTGTCACCAACCTCTTTGCTTGGGCAGGGAGGCTGAGAGAAGTATTTGACCTTAATGGAATGACATGCCATGTAATTTGCTAGGTATCAGTAGCAATTTGTTACAAGCACCATGCTATTTTGAGTAATGCATGATTGGTCTCTTACAGTTAGCCGAGAAGCTGAAAACTATTTTGTTGGAAAACCTTAGGGAATTTAATTGAGAATCCTGAATTCGTGATATAGAAAGGAAAAAAAAATAATAAATGCTATGCATTTCTCGATTTCAGCTTACGTATGGATGCCGCGGTTAGATTTCTTAAACTACAGAAAATAGAATTGTATCTTGTACGGATGTTAGAGCAAAAATATCATTGTCAAACGCTACTACATCCGTTCCAAAAAGAGTATATAGCAAAAAACCACCACTTTAGAGCCGAAATTTCAGAAAACCACCACTTTACGTTTGAATTGCAAAAAACCATCACTCTAGTGCTAACATTTTTCAAATCGAACCAAATAACGATTAAAAACGAATTGACAGCCAAATTGAGCGGTGGGACCTACCTGTCATCACCTTATACAGGATTCTCTACTAGGCATTTTATCAAACACATTGTGCGCGCCGGCGGCGGTTACCTCGCCCGGCGGCGGCGGCAACTTGCTCGCCGGCCGGACGTACGCACGTCGCTTGGCCGCGCGGCGGCGGCAGCTTGCACGCTGGCCCGGTCGCACACACGGGTACACGCTCGCCCGCCCAGCCACACGCACGGCGACGGTCGCCGGCCAAACGCACGTACGGCGGCAGCTTACTCGCCGGCCTTGCCGCACGCACAAGGCAGGAGCGAGCTAGCTCGCCCGGCCGCACACACATGCGCGCGGCGCGGCGGCGGCAGCAGCAGGCTCGCCGGCGTGGCCGCACGAGGCAGCAGCTAGCTAGCTCGCCTGGGCGCACACACGTGCGCACGGCGGCGGCGGCGAGAGCAGGCTTGGCGGCGAGAGCAGGCTCGCCGGCGTGGCCGCACGAGGCAGCAGCTAGCTCGCCCGCCCGGCCGTACACACGTACGCACGGCGGCGGCAGGCTCGCCGGCCAGGCCGCACGCACGAGGCAGCAGCTAGCTCGCCCGTCCGGCCGCACGGCAGCAGCTAGCTAGCTCGCCATCATTTTTTTTTTGAGTTTGCCATCATTTTTTTTATTAGCCTAAGCAGTGGGTCCTATCTGTCATAATCAGCATCAATTCGTGATCAATCCTCGATTGGGTCCGATTTGAAAAATGTTAGCACTAGAGTGGTGGTTTTTTGCAATTCAAACGTAAAGTGGTGGTTTTTCGAAATTTCAGCTCTAAAGTAGTGGTTTTTTGCTAAATACTCTTCCAAAAAAATAAGACGTATTTGACAAGAGGATAAGTTTCCACTACTCGTCGAGCCGGAGAAAGCTAATGTCCTTCACAGAGCGGGTTAGGTGACGATGGCGGCGGATGTCTCATGTACTGGTTGGACTGGTTAAAGCATCGGACGGAGCACCCAGTGGCGGCGTGTCTGACGACAAAGCGCCAAGTGCTAAAGTTTGCCAGTTCCTCCGCTCTAATGAAATCTTATTTTACGTGTCTTCGCAACACATATTTTTATTTCCCTTTGCAACGCACGGGCACGTCTGTTAGTATTACTAATAATTCAATAACAGATGGACTCGATGGTGTAATATTAATCCGAGTATAAAAAGTACTACTATGCAAAGAAACTAACCACAAATCGCTTCTGGCAGTGTCAGATCCTTAGGAAGCCAAAAACTTATCAAATTTGCCATGATAGTCACATAACCGATTGATCAAGTTACAAGAATTACTTAATAGCCGTCTGTATGGAGGCAGGAGATCAAGTTACAAGAACTACTTCATATCGCCTATGCTTCAATTGAAGTGCCAAGTAGTACATGTGCACTTCACGTGTCATTTTGTTGAATTCGTAGCAGCATGAATGGAAAACTTCAACATGCTGGATCGTGGATATAACTGGTCTGTATAGAATTTTCGTCACCACAAAACTGAGATACTCTGTTTTCTTCATGAACAAAAAGTCGAAGCCAAAATGTAGCAGTAACGGTTCGGGTACTCTACAACATGTGGCATTATACAAAATTCAGAGAGCACAACCAAAAATTCATACATTTGAGTGAGTTTTTACCGCATGAACTCACTAATTTCAGTGATACAAACAACCATAAGAGCTCTAAGGCAAGACTGAAAACATCTGACTGTCCTGACCAAACTGATTGAAAAAGAGGTCCAGGATCCATTCGAGACTTGTTTTTCATGCTTTTCTTGGCGGTCTGGAAAAAGCTACCTGTTGTGGCAGACATGCTGGTGTATGCCGACATCTCTTTTGTTCCTCCCGGTCACCCAACACCCTTTGACCTGGCACAGGTACTCTCTGTTCATGTTGTGAGCCACTTTTAGATGACGGGTGGCCAAGACAAAAGATGAAAGAATTAGATTAATTTCATAGTATGCTATTATCGTGCTGTTATAACACGGAGCAGAATAAGAGAGAGACCTCGTCCTCATTATTTGCAATTTCAGGAACTTTCATCTTCCGCTCGAGATAGCATATGAGGCACAGAGTTCTACCCTTGCTCTTGAGCTTCTTATTTCTGATCCAGTAATTGAAGTGCGCTTCTTCTTCTGCTTCTCTTTCATTGCCCTCCTCATCTGCTACACGTTCTTCTAGTTCAAACATCCTCTTTATACCGAAATCATCATTTTGTTCTTCACTTTCATCACCCTACATAAAAATTACTGATTTCAGAACCTGCACGGCTACACACGGCCCAGTATAACTCCAGGTGCAACCTGTCTAATGGCACATGATCCAAATTCTCAAGCATGTGACATGTGAGGACTCCCAGTTTTCTTAATTACAAAACAGAGGTTGTAATACTCTTATAAGATGTTATAATTACATTTACTTTGTACCACTACTGAAGGATTAATGAAGCATTAGGTGTTTCAGTAGAGAAAAAACTCCTCTTTGTCAGAAAACTAACGCAACAAACACCTCATGATTTTTCACATTTTCAACCATTGCTCATTTCATCCTGTCCGAAAGAAACTGCTCTGAACATATATGTGCAGTGGGTGTTTGGTTCTCGTTGTCTACTAATGTATTCGTTTGGCCAATTGCTCTCTTGTACTGTATCAATTGGACTCTCGTCCAATCGCACCTAGCTACTAGAGTAGACTGGCTAGAAGACAGATTAACACTTAACAGTGACGAGTTTCAGTAACCATTTTTTTTGCAAGATTAGTTATTCGAGAAAGTTATACTACAGTAATGTTGGATAAGATCGAGTACGTTTGTATCTGTCAATCAACACCAAGACATGAAACCCCGAGCTTCCAAACTAAACAGATTACTCAAGATTGAACAAAGCATCTAAAACAGATTCAGGAATTGAAGCTAAACCTGGTGCGCTCGCTGTCGAGTCGACCTGGCAGGAGACGAAGCACGGCGCGGAGGCGTCGGAGGAGCAAGGCGGGCCGGCAAAGGGATAGGAACCCAGCGCGCCCGCGGTTTCTTGGATATCTGCCACCCATCAGAGGGGATGGCCTCCACCCTTGACTCGTCCTTGGGCGTGGGGACGATGTCGAACGCCCTCATCGGCCTGGGCTCGCCGACGATGGCCTTGGGGGCCTGCTCGTTCTCGGCGATCGTCGGCTTGAGGGCGTCGTTCTCGATGATGGTCGGCTCGAGGGTGAGTCCTTGGGCAGCCCGCCCGGTGCTTCCTCCATGCCGTTTCTTGCGCGCGTCTTGCCAGCCTTCCGTGTCTGTATCGGCGAGGACGACGGGCGCGGGGGCGTCGAGGGTGCTCTCGTGAGCGGCGACAACGACGGTCGCGGAATCGATCAGCCCGTCGGGCTGCAGGCCGGACGAGTGGTCCACCAGGCGCCTGGTACGCGGTCGGCGGCGCCGGTGCCGCTTCTTTGCCCCATCCTTGGTCTTGCTGGCGGCGATGACGAACTCGGGGGGAGAGATGTGCGCGGGGACGAGCGGCGGGGACGAGGAGTCAAGCGTGCGATCTCGGGGGATAACTATGGACATCGCCGGGACTCCTTCGCCGTCTTCGCGAAAGTTCCCTTTCTTGGAGTTGGAGCCTCCCCGGTTCTTGGTTTCCGTCCCCTTAGCCCGGACAAAGTGCCGCTCGAGAAATCCAAGCAACCAACCGCTCCAACCTTCCGGCGGCTCGCCGTTGTACATCTTGGCGGAGAAACGCGAGGAAGAGGGGGCGTGGAGCTGGAGACGATGGAGGAGGAGAGGGATGTGTTCGAGAGGTTGGCGATTCTGTTTCTTGCAAACAGGGTGGGAGGGCAGAGGGTCGAGCGGGAGAGAAGAGGAACATATAAAAGAAGCTCCGCCAGTGCTAGCCCAGAGCCTATGGGCCAGGATCCATTTCGGCCCAGTCGTTTTTTCTCTCCCTGCTTTCTTGTGTGTGTGTGTTTTTTTTTTCAATCTCTATTTTTTTTTTCGCTCCTAGTACGGATGTTCGGTCGTCTCTCCGGGTTCCGGCGACGGCCGTGGGGGCGGCCGCGCGGGCCTGGCCGGAGACCCGGAATGTTGTTAAATGTTGTGTATTACCGACACGTGGGCCGTGAGCGCCAAACCCAGAACCACAAGTCCGACCGAGCCTCCACCGACCCGACCGAGCCAGTCGCCAGTCCGAACCCAAAGCAAAAACCCTAGCCGCCGTCTCGCTCCAGCTCGAGCGGCACCCATCTCCTCGCCGCCTGGAGCCCGTCCTCGTCAGCCGTCGGTGGCTGTGCGAGGTTCCTTCCCCCAACGCTCTCTTCACCGCCGCCCACCTGCAGATCCTGAAGGTCTTCTCCATCGCTGGTCTTCAGCTCATCGGCTCTGGTTCCTTGGTGTCTATCTAGGGACCCATAGATCTGTGGCCACACCGTCGGGGTTATCGCGCCTGCAGTTTTGGCCATGGTTCGCCCTGCCACTGCTTGCAGCTGCTCTCTCACGGTGGGCCGGCAACATCAATGGCCCTCTCTGTAGACGCGGTTGTTCAGTTCTTTTGACTGTGGCACGCGATAGGCCAGGTTGAGGTAGGATCTGGCGAAGACACTTTTGTTTGGAGGTTGTGCGCTAACGGAAGTTTCTCCGCCGCATCAGCATACTGTGCTTTCTTCGAAGGGCCGGTTTCCCCCCATGTAGCTGCTGTGATCTGGGACTCCTTCGTCCCCATGAGATGCAAGTTTCATGCCTGGCTTTCCTTGCAGGGAAGCTGTTTATCTGCAGATTGTATGCTTCGGCATGGGATGCAATCCCATGTTGATTGCCCTCTCTGCTCTATCCTGAATCCTTGGATCCCCTGTTGCTCTAGTGTCCCTACTCCCGCACTATTTGGTTCAGACTGCTGCCTCGGTGTGGTTGGCAGATAACTGCTCCCGCGGCTGATAGCTCTCTGTTGCAAATTGGTGGACTGAAGCAGTGGCGAGCATCCAGGCACAAGGCAAACTCTTTCATCATGCTGGTGCTTCAATAGCAGCCAGTCGGTTTAAATGTTTGATGTATGACAAGAGTGAAGGATACTTGTTCATTCATGAGAGAAGATCAAACTGAAGGTACATCTGATCTATATGAAATGGATGCTCTTATTTTCTTGTCTTAGTGCATTGGAAGATTTACGTTATTAGAATGAGTTTGCCTCGGATGTGCTGGTAGTACCCTGTCTGATTTGGTGTGCCTTTTTTTCTAATTAACTCAATGAGGTAAGTTAATGTATGCTTGACTTCGTTTAAGGGAGTACTAACTCTAGTTTTGGCCCAAATGTCAACTAAAATACCAGGATACAACATGACGCTGAAAGTGATATGTTTTAAATTTTTGTATGTTAGCACTTAACTTGATTGAATGAGATGCCAAAAACTGAACCTGCATTCCTGTGTTGTTTACTAAGTCACCGTTAGCAAAGTATTTGGTATCATTTATAAGGCTTTCATGTGCATGTGGTTTTCATTTATCAATATGCTGTATGATGTAGTAATTAATTACATGGCCAACAGCTTCTTCTTTTTACATATTCATGCTTATTTTCCTGTCAGCCTCGCACTGTTGTCCACACATGACAAAGTTATTTCTGTCAGCTACAGAGGTTCCTGGCAGGAGAATAGTTAGCCGTCAGGCATAGTTTCTTTTCCTGAGAGGTTATACCTGACGGCTATTTTCCTGTTGATTCTTAGGGCACACGCGTAGTCCTTTCTCTTGTGCCGCAGCTGTAGACTCGTATCAAACGCTTGCACCCCTTGGCATTTGTAACATGCGTGCTAGTTGTGAAACATCACTTCATGTGATGTGTAGGTACTTCTATGAACCAAACTGTCTACTTGAGCTAATAGGTCAGGTTTCAATGAAATAGATCAGATTTGAAAATAATTATTATACATGCTGCCTGCAACTCCAACGTGCTTGTTGCTGTTTTAGAACTACTCTCTTGCCTCATTGGCAGCACACTACTGTTTTTTATGTATATAAGGTGTTCTCATGGTTGAATTCTCCTGAATGATTTATGAAAGATATATATTTTGTGTCCTGAACACCGGACATAGCTTGCGCAATCTGTGAGTTAAATCTGAACTGAAGTTCTTGATGAGAAACAGCATAAGTGGTTTGCAACTCTGCACTAATATTCTGTTAATTGCAAACAAGATTTAGTACTTGAATCATTATGTTATCTCCTGGATGAGTTTGTGAGATGGTAGTTTACTAATTTATAGTAATTTTTTCGGCAGAATTTTGCGTGAATTCTGTGATACACATGGCAGGTCTCCTTTTGCATGCATAATACTCAGTTCCTTCCATTATGTTAGTATTACCGGACTACCTCACTGAGCCTAACCAGGTCGTCTTCTGTTCAGTTTTACCATAGCCTCGACGCGCCAGCAGAAGTCGCGACTAAGATCTTGGACACATGTTATGCATCAGGCGTACGAGGTTGGATGGAGAACCAACCTGAATACCTGATGGATTGGTTCTATATTGAGCTATGTGTGTTAAGTTGCTACCCTTTTGCATGACACATTTGTATATATCTAACTGGTTGTACATGGAGATAGGATGGCGCTGGTGTCTGATCTGAATCTTCAGAAGGTTAAGCTAGTGAGAGACCGTGCTAATGTCATAGGATGTATCCATGCAGGAGATTGTCCAGGACCCTATGGCCAGACTATCCGAGAAATGCTGGAGATGGCGGAGGGGTTCCAACCCTTCTGAGTTTACCCATGAAAGGCCATCGATCTAATGGTGATGCCCATAATCTAGCTAGTGGTTCGATTTATTCTGAGCTAGGTAGGCACGTCTGGTTCTTAAGTCCACCTGATGGTGTGTGTATAAACATTATGGAGTCGAATAACGGGTGGAATTCTAAAAAGATTCAACTGCTGGAAGTGAAGCCTTGCACGTGTTTGTTTCATGGTCGATCAGGTACACCACAATATTGTCTAAAAAAAAAAGTGCGCCCCAATGTCGTTACATGCACGGATGCTGGCAGAAGTACACACAAAAAAAAATATTCTCCCCATAATTTGTAATTTATAAGAAGCATGCAAAATTACAATGTATAAATATTAACAACTGAAGTACAAAAGTATGGAGTACAGAAAACACTAACCAAAATACAAAAGTGTTAAAAATATTATGAAATATACAAGTACCGTAGAAAAACCGAGTGCAAATGTAACATCCCAGGTTTTGAAAATTCAAAATAACATCATGCATAGACATCATTGCATGTTTTCACCTTTTTCTATTTTTTCCAAAACCCTAAACCTAGTTATCCATATTAAGGAATAAAAGAGCATTTTGAAATCACCACGTTACTCCATGTGAAACTATTTTATTTTTTGGGAAAGAATAGTACCAAAAGACTCCATATTTCTTAAGCTTTTCAAAATACATTTTTATGATTTTTCTTTTAAGGTTTGGATGGCTTTTCAATTAATTTGAGATCCATTTAAATAAAAACAGAAAAGAAAAAACAGATGAACAAAAAAAAAAGGAAACCTATCTACAGCGCACGTAGCAGCCCAGCAAGCCAGCCCAGCGGGCCGCTCCAAAGAGCAATTGCGCGCCCGCACCTCTCTCTCTCTCTGCCCTGTGGCCCTGCGGTCCCACGCGACAGACCCCATCAACATCGTCTTCAACCCCCCTCTTCACACCGAGCTGCAACGGAAGAAAATGACAAATTTATGCCGTCGTCAATTCGGCGATTAAGGCCACCGTTTCTCCCCCTCTCTGATCTACTTAAGCCCCTCCCTTTCCTCTCCACTTTGCCTCACACCATGCAGGCAGAGGGCCACCAGGCCGTGCACATTTGAGCTCGGGATCTCGCCACTGCCGCAAGCTAGGTCGAGGTTCTCCGACAAGTACCGGCCACCCCGGACCCTCTCTCCGCCCCCTTTCATCATATTTCATCACTACACATCGTTTTGACATCATGTGCATTCCTTTTATCCCTTAGGTTGGTGGTGTCATCCTCGACAACGATCACCGTCGCCTCGGGAGAACTTCGACGAGGAATTTCGCGAGGAGGAGACGACCTTGGCACCCCCTACTTCGCCATCGAGCCTACCTCGACTTGAGATCACCGTGGTATATCCCAACATTCCCCTTGGCCCGTAGATAGCCCACGCCGTGCGTGCCCGAGAGTGGCGCCGCTGAAAGTGCATTTTGTGTTAGGGTATCTAACTCTATTTGTGCCTCTCATAGTCTACAAGATCACCTGGTTTTTCCCTCCCAAAAAGAAGAGTGTGCAGAATCCTGGACAAACCATTTTCTCTATGAAATGTGGTAGTACCGCCGTTTGGCCCGGAAGTACCAGGTTGTCAGTAGTACTACCACCACTAACGGGATTGGCGTTTTCTAGCACTGGAGTGTACTGGACTTGGTCCGGTAGTATCCCGGTAGTGCTGCATTCACGGCACTTCCGGTGCAACCTCCGGTACTACCGCAGTCCGCGGTACTACTAGGGCTAGTACTAGGTTCGACCGTTTTCGTTACAGTGGTGCACTACCTTTGGTCCGGTAGTAGCCTTCACGGTACTACCGCTGCTGCGGAAGGAGGAGCACCCGACCGGTTTTGACTGTTGCAAGACTGAAGGCCCAGTATTACCGGGATTCGGTCCGGTAGTACCGGCTGTGCAGGTTCTGCATAGCTGAGTTATTGGAGAGAGCGTATTTAATACACCTACCTTCTTCCTAGTTGTTCAAGCTTCACCCCTACTCTCTCTCTCCTCTATTAATGCGAGCTTCAACCTACTAGATCTCCCACTTTGTCCACCCAATCGACACCATATTTCGTGGAGTGCTAGATCCATGATTCCCCAAAGGAATTGCAAATCCATCCATCAAATCCTAGTAGATCTAGAAATCTATTTGGTGCCTAGAAACCCTAGTAGAATCCTTTGTGCTTGGACCTTCCACCTTGTTGCAATAAGCTTCGGATTGTTGAGAGCCTCCATCCATCTTGTGGAAACGCCTCAACCTTGTGTAAATGTTTGGTCAACGCCTTCAAGTCGACCTCATAGTGGAAACGAGAATCTCCCTCACCGGAGAAGCTCAAGGGGAATAAAGTGTGCACATCCGTGCTATTGGAGGGCCTAGGTGGCTCCACACCTCTCCGACATAGACGTACTTCCCTTGGTAAGGAACTACGGGAAACATATACTTGTCTCCTTGTTTACACTTGTGGTTTATCTTGTTACTTTACATATTTCTTATGTTGCGTACTTTGTCCCATTCACATAGGTTGTCCACCTAGTTGCACATCTATATAACCTTGTGTTCACTTGTTTAGCCCAAACTAAAAAGGAAAAGGAGAAAAATTGTTAGTCACCTATTCACCCCCTACTCCCCTCTTGTTGACCATACCGTACTTTCAATTGGTATCACAGCCTCGGCTCTTATATCGGACTTAACCGCCTAAGAGTATTATGGCCAACGGAGATGACCCCAAGTCTTCTAAGGAGAAGATCTCCAAAATGGCCAACACTACAGCTAACCTCAAGTGACGGTTGGAACCATCCAAACCAAATTGTCCAAGGTTAGCTCTAGTGTTGGTTCGGAGGTCTCTAGCATAAAGAAGATGTTGGATGTCATGATGGGTAAACCTCAGGGGGCCGAGGATACTCCCCATGATTCTGATGAGGAAAGTTCGGAATATGATTATGTTCCGTACATTGCCGAAATGGAAGCTAATATTGCCAAAGCCAAGATGAGAGCTTCTAAAAAGGCTAAGGTTGGGGAGAAATCCGGAGGCTCCAAGTCTCAACCGGCTAATGGTTTAGGGGTTAACTCAAGAGTTCCACTACCTTCCAACTTCGACTCCATCCATCCCATTGTTTCTATTCCACACATTTTAAATGTTGGACTTCCTCCCATGCTTAACACTAATGAATTCTCTTCTTGGAAGTTTGAAATAGAGTCTCATATCTCTGGATCTTGCACCGCCTTGTGGCGAAGTGTTGTCCATGGATTCCATCAACATGATGCAAGCAATTTGATTCCAAGAGAGGATATTTAATCTCAACTCAACAAGACCACCCTTGTCATCATTCAAAAGGCTCTCCCACGGGAGCATCTCACTCACATCCGAGGATGCTAGACCGCCAAGGAAACTTGGAATAGCCTTGACACTTTGTTCCAAGGAAATGCAAGTATCCAATCCTCCAAGTATGATGTTTCCATTGACAATTCCTAAAACTTTGTCATGCAAGAGGATGAGACCCCCGAAGAGCTATATAGAAGATTTGTCACCATTGCCAATCAATTGAGGAACTTTGGAAAAGAGGAAATCTCCGATGAGTAGATCAAGGGGAATTTTGTCAAAGCAATAACACATTTTTTTAGAACCTATCAACTAGCATCCGAACAAAAGATGACTACAATACCCTGATACGTGTGATCACACGTTCGTTGGGAGACCCCAAGAGGAAGGTATGAAGAGTGCAGCAACAAGTTTCCCTCAGAAAGAAACCAAGGTTGAATCGACCAGTAGGAGGAAGGAGTAACTTCAGAAGGTTGATGCAGCTGAGATGGCAGTGCGCACTACCGGTTCAGCAGCAACGTGGAACCTACACAACACAATCAAATCACTTTGCCCCAACGAAGAAGTGAGGTTGTCAATCTCACTGGTTTTACTGAACACAAAGAGACTAAACGTATGGTGTGGAAAACAGCATAAGAACAGTATGAAAACACTAGCAGTAGTGTGAAAACAGTGGAAACAGTGTTTGTATTATCAGTATGAGGAAAATGGACCGGGGTCCACAGTTCACTAGTGGTGTCTCTTTGTGAAAGATAAATACCATTTGTGGTGAACAAATTATAGTTGGGCAATTGACAGAAATGAAGGCTGCATCATAGTGCATAAGAAAGACATAAAGATTACTATGTGATTCATGCGGGCATTACAACAAGATACATAGACCGTCATCCAACTACATCTATGACTAATAATCCACCCTCGGAGTGTCATCCGAGCAAACCTTGGGTATTAAGTTGCAAGCAACAGATAATTGCATTAAGCAAACTGTGTAATGTAAAATATTGAATCATCCTTAGACAAAGCATTATTGCTTTCTCCCTAATGGAAACAGTACATCCTCCATCCGTCACGTTTCTGTCACTCGAGCACAGATGCGAAGGAGGCATGAACCCACTATCGAGCATAAATACTCCATCTTGGAGTTACTAGCATCTACTTGGCCAGAGCATCTACTAATAACGGAGATCATGCAAGATCATAAATAACATATACATGAAGATAACATGATAGATTGATAATCATAAGACATAGCATTCAACATTCATCGGATCCCAGCAAACACAACATGTAGCATTACATAAAGATGATCTCGATCATGTGAGGCAGCTCACGAGATCTAAACATGAGGCCTAAAGTGGAGGAGACAACCATCTAGCTACTGCTATGGACCCGTAGTCCAGGGATGAAATACTCATACATCACTTCGGAGGAGGGCATGGTGGTATAGACCCCTCCGGTGATGAATTCCCCTCCCGACAACGTGCCGGGGAGAGCTCCAGAACCCTCTCGATCTCGGGATGACGATGACGGCGGCCTTGGGTGTTTCTCGGGAAAAGTGGTATATTTATAGGGTTGATATGTCGGGGGGATTATATAGGCGAGAGAGCGATGGCAGAGGGCACCTGGGGCGCCCAGACCACCCCCAGGCGGGGCTGGGGGGGCGCCTCCCTATGGTGTGGCCCCCCTGTGGCCCCTCTACGGGTCTGTTCGGGACTCCGTGGAACCTTCGGGAATTCTAAGACTTCCGGGCTTCGAATTTACCAATTCTGAGAATATTTCCACAACAACTTTTCTGAAACTAAAAACAAAATAAAACGGGGAACTAGCTCTGTGGCATCTTGTTAATAGGTTAGTCCTGAAAATCGATAAAAATGACATAAAGTGTATAGCAAACATGTGGGAAATAAGATGAAAACAACATGGAATATCATAAATTAAGGATACGTTTATGACGTATCAACATCCCCAAGCTTAGTTCCTAATCGTCCTCGAGTAGGTAAACGATAAAAACACATAATTTCTGAGGTGACATGCTACCAACACGAACTTGATCATCAATAATGTAAAAGCATATGTAAGATGAGATCATAGAACTTTAACACAAGCATGATAAACAAAACTTTAACAATAAAGCATAGCAATCACCTTGCATCATGAGAAGTAACACAAATAAAATATCATGAATAACAATGCATCAAAAGTTATACGTTTGTTTCAAGTATAGAGAAAACATGGCAAAGTGATATTTCGATAGTCCTTAAGAGTGGGGAAAAACATAAATGCCAGGAAACCTTCAAAGTTTATGAGGAAGACTAGAACAAATAATTTGAGAGCAATCAATAACACATCATGAACCAATAAATAAAGTTTCTGGTACAAATGCACATTAAACTTAGAATGGCAACTATGCTCTCTCAACTATGCATAAAGTTAGAAGATGGAGACTCAACATAAAAGTAAAAGAAAGGCCTTCGCAGAGGGAATCATGGATCACTCATGTGCTAGAGCTTTTATTTTATTAAACAGATGTATAAAATGTTTGACACTCCTCCCATCCAACTTACACAAACCATGGCTAACTGAATCCTCGGGTGCCTACCAACAATCACATACCGTGGAGGAGTGTCTATTTTTAGGGAGGTGTATGCTTATGTCAACGAATGGTAAACAGAAAATACAGTACGTCACAAGCCAACTAGACTTCACAAGAGCGGCTCCCGTATGAAGTACGCAACTGGTGTAGAATGTCATCATTCTTTCTCTTTTGTTTACACAATTATGCTTTGACTGATAAATGAGGGACAAAAATAGTGAAGAGAATTTGTTTGTATTAATTTGGGGCTGGGCACCCCGCTGCCAGCTCTTCTATCAATTGGATAAGAGGATGAAGCCATTAGTCCAGGGTGTGAAATCCTATCAACAAGTGAGATAAAAATTCTCTATTTACATCCTCATGAGCAAAAACAGGAACACAAAACAAGAGTAATTTTGAAGGTTTTAAAGGTAACACATGAGAAATTTATTTTGGAGTGGTTGTTAAATACCACATGTAGGTAGGTATGGTGGGCACATTTGGCATACTTTGGTTTTTGGAAGTTGGATTTCACGAGTAGAGCTCATACTCAGTACAGGTGGAGGCTAGCAAAAGACTGGGAGCGACAAATCAAGAGAGCAATAATGGCCATAATCATGCATAGCGACATAAACATCATTAATCAAAGAATAAGTGGTACCACAAGTTCAAAATATAAATGATCATAGAGCCTATTAGTGACTGGTTCGTAGTCATAAACATGGTGTGAGCATGCGCCAAGTCAACCAAATAAAACATTCAAACGAGAATACCACACATTTATGCTTCAATATGACAAGAACAACTCATGATTCTTTCAATGGCACATTAAACACTCTCAGCTATTTGAGACAAATCATGCTACTAAATAACCACTAGGATTTAGAATTAAAATAGCATCTAGCATGATATGAAAAATTCTAGCCACAATCCATACAAGCTTCTATTTGCATCGTTTATAATTCTACTACATGCAACAATTTCTTTTCCCAACAAGCACCATACAAAATATGTTTTAACAAAAACTCTCTAAATGATACAGCAAGCAAGCATGAGAGTACTCACATAATACTACTAAAACTAACATCTCTGAATAAGATATGCAATGAAAACAAGAGCTAAACAAGATTTTTTTGCATCAGCTAGAAAAAAAACTAAGAATACGAGCATAACGAGTATTCAAACGAAAAAGCGGAGTGTGTCTCTCTCCCAAACAACGATTCTAGGTTCCAATGATATTATTTCAGCAAGTAAAACAAAATAATAAAAAATAAAACAAAACGAAAAATAACAGACGCTTCAAGTAAATTTCATATGATGTGACCGAATAAAAATATAGTTTCACTAGAAGTGACCTGATAAATGGTTGATGAAGAAGGGGATGCCTTGGGAATCCCCAAGCTTAGATGCTTGATTCTTCTTAGAATTTTCTGGGATGAACCACGGGGGCATCCGTAAGGTTTGAACTTGCACTCTTCTCGATCACATATATCACTCTCTTCTCTTGACCCTTGAAAACTTCCACATTACATATTTCAAAGAGTAATTCGCATTAGAGGGTTAGTGTAACAATCAAAAATACATGGGTTCTGTATGGGCACAAGTTATATTGATACTTTTAAACATTAGCTACAGACACTATGTTTCGTGAAACAAAGAAATCCACTTGACATCGTAAAATAGCAAATGCAAGAAAAATGGCAGAATCTGCCAAAACCAGAACAATCTGTAAAGACGAATTTTTTCGGGGCACTTACCCTACTCAAATCAAAAAACTTATAGATCAAAAAAGTTGTGGAATTAGCTGAGGAATAAGAACAAAAAAATTCAGGTCATTATGATCTTTCTGTATTTTTCACGATTCTTTACGGTGGACAGCAGAAATCTGTTTCCTGTACAGAAATCCCAAAACCAACTCCAACTTTCGTCAGATACTTTACTTGGCAAAATAATACATGAAAATAAAGATACAAAGGAGTTGCGAAATAAGTATACAACCCCTTGAATCAAAGAAAAGATATACAAACAAAGCAAAAATAAAAACAATGGGTTATCTCTCAAGAAGTGCTTTTCTTTAACGCCTTTTAGCTAGGACGAGAAAAGTGGATTCAAGTGTTTTCAAGTGAAGAAGATGCTCACATAAGAAATAAGAATTAAGAAAAAGAGAGCATCAAGAAGCAAGTATAAAACAAATTTAAGTATAACCCACTTCCTATGCATAGGAATCTTGTAAAAATAAATTAAACAAGCTCAAGCTAGAAATCATGGGAAGGTAGAACAAGAGCCACTTCAAAACATTCAACAAAAAGAGAGGTGTTTTAATAACATGAAAATTCCTACAACCATATTTTCCTCTCTTATAATAATTTCCAGTAGCATCATGAACAAACGGAACAACATAATTATCACATAAAGCATGTTTGTCATGGTCTAAAAGCACACAATTCATATCAAGCTCTAAAACAGTGGGATCAAAATTTAAAATCGGCTCCTTTTTCTTCCCACTTTTAGAAATAGCAAAACAAGATGATTTATCATTCTTAAAAGGTATATGACACATTATAGCAATCCTATTTTCAGTAGCATTATGATTTATAACATCAAGTAACATAGGACCATCATCAAGAGCATTATCATATAAATTTTCTAAACAAACTTCCTCATTATCATGCATATCAATAGTTGGAATAAATAGAGGATTATCATATGATTTATCAAAGTAGCATGGCTTATCATAAACAGTAGAAATATCATTCTCACAAGTTTCATTCATAGTAGTATCAATGTCACAAGTATAACAAGTACCAACTCCATCAAAAAGGGATATTTCAAAAGAATCAATAGGATCATCACAATTATGAGTTAAAGAGTTACTCTCATTTGGAGCTAGACATGGGTAGCTCCATTCTTCCTCCTATTGATCATCACTCTCCTCCTCTTTTCCATCCAATGAGCTTCCAGATTCAGCAGTTTCTTCTTCCATAGGTTCCTGCAAGGCATTAGTCTCTCCCTTTGGGGGAGAGAATCTATTAAGATAATCAAGTATATAGTAATTACGATCCTTGTAATTATCAAAGCAATATTCAAGTATAGCATAAATCTCGTATTCATAAGGTGCATCATCAATACTTTCAAGCAAATAGGCAATTTCGAAAATGCACCCTTCCAAGAAATAAATTCTTCAATTTGTTCCACATCATAAAATTCATAATTTCCCTTAACATAAAAAGATGTGGTAACATTATCATTATACTAACATTGAAAAGGGAGGTGTTTATACCTCCTACAGCAACGAGGTTTATCAAAGAAATAAGTAATATTATAAGTAGAGCACAAGTTTCTAGCATAGTCATGCAATTTATTAATTTTCTCCCATAAGTGTATCCCTTTTTGTGACAAGCGGTGTTCCTTATAATATTTTGTTGTTCTTCCATGAACCCAAAGAAATCAGCCAATGATAGTAAGCATGATAAAGCAAGTAAAAAGCAAAACAATAACAAAGTAAAAATGATTGGAGGTGAGAGACTCCCCTTGCAGAAATTCTCTTCCTCCTCGGCAACGGCGCCAGAAATTAGATTGATACGTGTGATCACACGTTTGTTGGGAGACCCCAAGAGGAAGGTATGAAGAGTGCAGCAGAAAGTTTCCCTCAAAAAGAAACCATGGTTGAATCGACCAGTAGGAGGAAGGAGTAACTTCAGAAGGTTGATGCAGCTGAGATGGAAGGGCGCACTACCGGTTCAGCAGCAACGTGGAACCTACACAACACAATCAAATCACTTTGCCCCAACGAAGCAGTGAGCTTGTCAATCTCACCGAATTTGCTGAACACAAAGAGGCTAAACGTATGGTGTGGAAAACAGCATGAGAACGGTACGAAAACAATAGCAGTAGTGTGAAAACAGTGGAAGCAGTGTTTGTATTATCAGTATGAGGAAAATGGACCAGGGTCCACAGTTCACTAGTGGTGTCTCTCCGTGAAAGATAAATAACATGTGTGGTGAACAAATTACAGCTGGGCAATCAACATAAATGAAGGCTGCACCGTAGTGCATAAGCAAGACATAAAGATTACTATGTGATTCATGCGGGCATTACAACAATATACATAGACCGTCATCCAACTGCATCTATGACTAATAATCCACCCTCGGAGTGTCATCCGAGAAAACCTTGGGTATTAAGTTGCAAGCAACAGATAATTGGTTTAAGAAAAGTGTGTAATGTAAACAATAGAATCATCCTTAGACAAACAATTTTTGTTTTCTCCCTAATGGTAATAGCACATCCTCCATCCGTCACGTTTCTGTCACTCGAGCACAGATGCAAAGGAGGCATGAACCCACTATCGAGCATAAATAATCCCTCTTGGAGTTACTAGCATCTACTTGGCCAGAGCATCTACTAATAACGGAGAGCATGCAAGATCATAAGTAACATATACATGAAGATAGCATGATAGATTGATAACCAGAAGACATAGCATTCAACATTCATCGAATTCCAGCAAACACAGCATGTAGCATTACATAAAGGTGATCTCGATCATGTGAGGCAGGTCACGAGATCTAAACATGAGGCATAAGGTGTAGGAGACAACCATCTAGCTACTCTATGGACCCGTAGTCCAGGTATGAACTACTCATGCATCACTTCGGAGGAGGGCATGGTGATGTAGACGCCTCCAGTGATGAATTCCCCTCCCGGCAGGGTGACGGGGAGAGCTCCAGAAGCCTCCCGATCTCAGGATGACGATGACGGCGGCCTCGGGTGTTTCTCGGGAAAAGTGGTATATTTCTAGGGTTGATATGTTGGGGTAGACAAGATCCGCCCGAGGAACCTTCATCAAACAAGCCAAGTATACCCAAGACATGCATGATGCCAAGCCTATGAAGACTCCCATGTACAAAACTCTTGACCTAAAACCCGTCCCTAATGGTAAAGAGGTAGATCAAAAGGTATACCGCTCCATGATTGGCTCTTTGCTTTAACGTTGTGCATCTAGACCGTCATGGATAGTGTTGGTAAATGTGAAAGGTTTCAAGCCTCTCCGAGGCAAATTAATTTTGAAATGGTTAAAAAAATCTTTCGATATTTAGTTCATAATCTAAATTTTGGTCTTTGGTATCCGAAGGGTTCAATTTTCAGCTCATTGGGTATTCGGATGGATTATGCGGGAGATAAGACAGATAGGAAGTCAACATCCGTGGGTTGCCAATTCCTTGGGCGCTCTTTGGTGTGTTTGTCCTCAAAGAAGAAAAATTGCATTTCTCTATCCGTGGGTTACCAGGCATGCAGAGAAGATGAAACTTACACATGGCCGGTACTACCGCCCTTTCCGCCGGTACTACCAGGTGCCAAGCCAGAAAAAGCTCAAAAATAGTGGACTAAGGGAACATGAACTTGTGCAAGATTTATGGAATGGAGTTTTATGGGATGAGAGAGAGGGCTTAGGTTAGAGGGAGACACTGGTGTAAGTATAGGGGAATATGCATCCAATTTTGCAAGATCGAAAAAAGAGCCAAAAGTGGGTGTTTTTCCAAAATAGACAGATACATGACCTGTAATGTCAAGATAGGCAAATGAAGATCGAATGAGAACCAAATCGCCACATGAGGAGGTCGGTGGCCATAGCCACCATGTTTGAGTGTGTGCCTTGGCACCGCGAACATATATCTTTGGCCCAAAAGCACTAGTCAACATTGAAGCACAATAAGTCACAAAATGACTAGATATGCATAAAAGCTTAATTTTTGCAATAAGAGGAGTGTTGACTCATGAATTGAGTTATGTTCCCCCTATGTCAATGCATACATCCAAACCAAATAACAAGTATAGTGGAGGTATTTATGGAAGGTATCAAGTGAATTTATACGAATCAATGACATTTAGTTCATTCCTCAAAGCTCGAAATCTTGATTCATCAAGGGCCTTCGTGAAGATATCTGCAAGTTGATCCGTAGTTTACACATAAGAGAGATCAATATCACCCTTATCAACATGATCCCGAATAAAATGGCGACGAATCTCGATGTGCTTCGTCTTGGAGTGAAGAACGGGGTTGTAGGCGATCTTGATGGAACTCTCATTGTCACATGGAAGAGGCACTTTGTCAAAATTTACACCATAATCCTTAAAGGTTTGCCTCATCCATAGCAATGGAGAAAAACAACTTGCCGCAGAAATGTACTCGACCTCGGTGGTGGATAGAGAAATGAAATTTTGCTTCTTATAGGACCAACACACCAAAGAGCGCCCAAGGAATTAGCAACCCATGAATGTTGACTTCCTATCTGTCTTCTCTCCCGTGTAATCCATCCTAATACCCAATGAGCTGAAAATTGAACCCTTCGGATACCAAAGACCAAAATTTAGATTATGAATTAAATATCGGAAGATTTGTTTAACCATTTCAAAATGACTTTGCCTCCGAGAGGCTTGAAACCTTTCACATTTACCAACACTATACATGATATCTAGTCTAGATGCACAAAGTTAAAGCAAAGATCCAATCATGGAGCGGTATACCTTTTGATCTACCTCTTTACCATTAGGGTCGGGTTTCAAGTCAAGAGTTTTGTACATGGGAGTCTTCATAGGCTTGGCATTATGCATGTCTTGGGTATACATGAGAAGACAACCATCTAGCTACTGCTATGGACCCGTAGTATAGGGTTGAACTACTCACGCATCACTCCGGAGCGCAGGCATGGTGTTGTAGACCCCTCCGGTGATGAATTTCCCTCCCGGCAGGGTGCTGGGGAGAGCTCCAGAACCCTCCCGATCTCGGGTTGACGACGACGGCAGCCTCGGGTGTTTCTCGGGAATATTTGGTATATTTTTAGGGTTGACGTATTGGGGGGAATAAATAGGCGAAAGGGCGATGGCGGTGGACGCCCGAGGGGCCCACACCACCCCGAGGCGCGGCCAGAGGGGGCGCGCCGCCATATGGTGTGCCCCCCCCCCCCCGTGGTCCCTCTCCGGGCCACTTCGGGACTTCGTGGAACCTTCGGGAATTCTAAGACTTCCTGGCTTCGAATTTTCCAATTCTGAGAATATTTCCAGAGCAACTTTTCCGAAAATAAAAACAACAGAAAATAGGGAACTGGCTCTGTGGCATCTTGTCAATAGGTTAGTCCTGAAAATCGTTAAAAATGACATAAAGTGTATAGCAAACATGTCGCAAATAACGTGAAAACAACATGGAACATCAGAAATTAAGGATACATTTATGACGTATCAACATCCCCAAGCTTAGTTCCTACTGGTCCTCGAGTAGGTAAACGATAAAAACACATAATTACTGAGGTGACATGCTACCAACATAAACTTGATCATCAATATTGTAAAAGCATATGTAAGTTGAGATCATAGTACTTTAAACACAAGCATGATAGATATAATTCTAGCAATAAAACATATCAATCACTTTGCATCATGAGAAGTAACACAAATAAAAGATCATGAATAATAATGCACTCGAAAGTTATACGTTTGTTTCAAGCATAGAGATAACATAGCAAAGTGATATTTCGCTTGTCCTTAAGAGTGGGGCAAAACATAAATGCCAGGACACCTTCAAAGTTGAAGCGGAAGACTAGAGAAAATAATTTGAGAGAAAGTAATAACACATCATGACACCATTAATAATGTTTCTGGGAAAAATGCACATTGAACTCAAAATGGAAACTATGCTCTCTCAATTGTGCATAAAGTTAGAAGATGGAGACTCAACATAAAAGTAAAAGAAAGGTCGTTCGCAGAAGGAAGCATGGATCACTCATGTGCTAGAGCTTTTTATCTTATTAAACATAGGTATAAAATGTTTGATACTCGTCCCAACCTTTCTTACACAAACCATGGCTAACCGAATCCTCGGGTGCCTGCCAACAATCACATACCATGGAGGAGTGTCTATTTTTATAGAAGTGTGTATGCTTATGTCAATGAATGGTAAATAGAAAATACAATAGTCACAAGCCAACTAGACTACACAAGAGTGGCTCCCATTGAAGGACGCAACTGGGTAGAAGGTCATCCCTCTTTCGCTTTTGTTTACACAATTATGCTTTGACTGATAAATCAGGGGCAAAAATAGTGAAGAGAATTTGTTTGTATTAATTTGGGGCTGGGAACCCCGCTGCTAGCTCTTCTATCAATTAGATAAGAGGATGAAGCCACTAGTCCAGGGCGTGAAATCCAATCAACAAGTGAGATAAAGATTCTCTATTTACGTCCTCATGAGCTAAAACCGGAACACAAAACCGGAGTAATTTTGAAAGTTTTAAAAGTAACACATGAGTAATTTACATTGGAGTGGCGGTTAAGTACCGCATGTAGGTAGGTATGGTGGACACATTTGGCATACTTTGGTTTTTTGGGAGTTGGATGCACGAGTAGAGCTCATACTCAGTACGGGTGGAGGCTAGCAAAAGTCTGGGAGGGACAAATCAAGAGAGCATAATGGCCATAATCATGCATAGAGACAAAACCATCATTAATCAAAGCATAAGTGGTACTACAAGTTCAAAAACTAAATGATCGTAGAGTCTATAAGTGTCTGGTTTGTAGTCATAAACATGGTGTAAGCATGCGCCAAGTCAACCAAATAAAACATTCAAAGGAGAACACCACAAATTTATGCTTCAATATGACAAGAACAACTCATGATTCTTTCAATGGCACATTAAACACTCTCAGATATTGGAGATAACTCATGCTACAAAAATAAAAACTGGGCTTTAGAATTAAAATAACATCTAACATGACATGAAAAAGTATATCCACAGTCTATACAAGCTTCTATTTGCATCGTTATAAATTCTACCACATACAACATTTTATTTTCCCAACAAGCACCATACCAAATATGTTTTAACAAAAAACGCTCTAAATGATACAGAAAGAAAGCGTTAGAGTAGTCACATAAATCTGCTAAAACTAACATCTCTGAATAAGAGATGCATGAAAACAGGAGCTAAACAGGAATTTTGCAGCACTTAGAAGAAAAACTAAGAATACGAGCATAACGAGTATTCAAATGAAAAAGTGGAGCGTGTCTCTCTCCCAAACAAGAATGCTAGGTTAAAATGATGTTTATTGCAGCAAGGAAATAAAAGAAGACAGAACGGAAAAAAACGCTCCCAGAAAATTTCATATGATGTGACCGAATAAAAATATAGTTTCACTAGAAATGACCTGATAAATTGTTGATGAAGAAGGGGATGCCTTGGGAATACCCAAGCTTAGATGATTGAGTCTTCTTAGAATTTTCTGGGATGAACCACGAGGGCATACGCAAGCTTTGACCTTGCACTCTTCTTGATCACATTATATCACCCTCTTCTCTTGACCATTGAAAACTTCCTTCACACCACACTCAAAGAGTAATTCACATTAGAGGGTTAGTGCAATAATCCAAAATTCATGGGTTCTTTATGGGAATAAGTTATATTGATACTTTTAAACATTAGATACAGCCACTTATGTTTCATGAAGCAAATAAATCCACTTGCCATCGTAAAAGAGCAAATGCAAGAAAAATGGCAGAATCTGTCAAAACCAGAACCATCTGTAAACACGAATTTTTTCGAGGCACTTAAGTTTCTCATATAAAAAAACTTAAAGAACAAAACAGTTTCGTAATTAGCTGAGGAGTAAGCTCAAAATATTTCAGGTCATTCTGATCTTTCCGTATTTTATACGATTTTTTACGGTGGACAACAGAAATCTGTTTTCTGCGCAGAAATCAAAAACCAACTCCAACTTTCGTTAGAAACTTTACTTGGCATAAATAATACATAAAAATAAATATACAAAAGAGTTTATATAGAAGTATATAACCCCTTGATTCAAAGAAAATAGAGAAAAAAGCAAAAATAAAACCATGGGTTATCTCCCAAGAGGTGTTTTTCTTTAACGCCTTTTAGCTAGGCCCAGAAAAATAGATTCACGTGTTTTCAAGTGAAGAAGCATCCAAAGTGTAACTTGTTCGAATAATAGATTCAAAATTAAACTTCATTATCTTTCAAGTAAAGTGTTCCATACCTTTCTTGAGTAGGAATTGAAATTTAATATTCTCCTCTTTCATATCAATAACAGCACCAACAGTTCTAAGAAAAGGTCTTCCCAAAACAATTGGACAAGAAGCATTGCATTCAATATTGAAAACAACAAAATCAACAGGGACAAGATTTTTATTAACCATTATAATAACATCATCAACTCTCCCCAAAGGTTTCTTTCTAACATTATCAATAAGACGAACATCCAAATAACAGGGTTCCAATGGTGGTAAATCAAGCATATCATAAAAGTTGTTAGGCATAACAGAGATACTAACACCAAGATCACATAGAGCATTGCAATAAAAATCATTCACTTTGATTTTAATGATGGGTTCCCTACCATCATCTATCTTCCTAGAGATAGAGGCTTCACATCTTAATTTATCCTCTCTAATTTGCATGAAAGCATTTGTAATATGTTCTGTGAAAGCCATATTCATAGCACTAGCATTAGGACAACTAGAAAGCTTTTGTAAGAACTTAATCACTTCAGTTATGTTGCAGTCATAAAAGTCAAGATCATTTTGATCAAAGGTAATGGTACCATTGTCTCCCATGTTTCTAAAAATTTCAGCACTTTATTAGGAACATTTTCAGCAGTTTCAGGCAGTTTTGCATTTTTTATAGCAGAAGTGGGAATATTGCAAACACCAATTACTTTACCATTGATAGTAGAAGGTTTACTAGCATGAGAAGCTTCAGTTTTACTAGTGGTGGTAATGGTGCAAACATTAGCTATATTATTCTTTCTAGCTATTTCATGTTCTCTTTCCCATCTAGCATGAAATTCAGCTAACATCCTAACATTGTCATCAATTCGAATTTGGATGGCATTTAGAGTTTTTCTTTCTTTAACATCATGAGGCATAACCTTTAGTTTCATAAAATCAACATCAAGAGCAAGGCTATCAACTTTAGAAGCAAGAACATCAATTTTGCCAAACTTTTCCTCAACAGATTTATTAAAAGCAGTTTGTGTACTAATAAAATTCTTAAGCATGTTCTCAAGATCAGAGGGTACACTTTTATTTCTGTTGTAAGCATTCCCATAAGAATTACCATAAGAATTATTATTATTAGGAGGATATGGCCTATAATTGTTGCTACCAAAATTATTCCTATAAGCATTGGTGTTGAAATTATTATTTTTAATGAATTTCACATCAACATGCTCTTCTTGAGCAACCAAGGAGGCTAAAGGAACATTGTTTGAATCAATACGAGCATGTCCATTCACAATCAGACATAATAGCATCAAGTCTATCACTCAAAGAGGAGGTTTCTTCAATAGAATTTACCTTCTGACCATAGCTCTCTCAGTGTGCCACTCATAATAATTTACCATCATATTATCAAGAAGCTTTGTTGCTTCCCCCAAAGTAATGGACATAAAGGTTCCTCCAGCAGCTGAATCCAGAAGGTTTCTTGAAGAAAAATTCAGTCCTTCATAAAAAGTTTGGATGATCATCTAAGTAGTCAGTCCATGAGTGGGACAATTCTTTACTAAAGATTCCATTCTTTCCCAAGCTTTAGCAACATGCTCATTATCAAGTTTCTTAAAATTCATAATGCTAATTCTTAAAGATATAATCTTAGCAGGAGGATAACATTTTCCAATGAAAGCATCTTTACACTTAGTCCACGAGTCAATACTATTTCTAGGCAAAGATAGCAACCATTCTTTAGCTCTTCCTCTCAAAGAGAAAGGAAAAAATTTCAGTTTAATAATATCCCCATCTACATCATTATATTTTTGCATCTACAATAGTTCAACAAAATTATTAAGATGGGCAGAAGCATCATCTGCACTAACACCAGAAAATTGCTCTCTCATAACAAGCTTTAACAGGACATGCTTTATCTCATAAAAATCAGCAGTAGTAGCAGGGTGAGCAATAGGTGTGCTAATGAAATCATTATTATTGGCGGTACTAAAGTCACACAACTTAGTGTTCTCCGGAGTAGTCATTTTAGCAAGACTAGAAACAAGATAAAAACTACAACTAGAATAAGAACTTTTTTTTTGTGTTTTTGATAAATAGAAGCAAACAAGACAAAATAAAATAAACTAAGCAAAACAATTACAAAGTAAAGATATTGGAAGTGAGAGACTCCCCTTGCAGAAATTCTCTTCATCCCCGTCAACAGCGCTAGAAATTTAGCTTTATGTGTGTGAACACACATTCGTTGGGAGACCCCAAGAGGAAGGCATGAAGAGCTCAGCAGCAAGTTTCCCTAAGAAAGAAACTAAGGTGGAATCGACCAGTAGGAGGAAGGAGTAACTTCAGAAGGTTGATGCAGTTGAGATGGTGGGGCGCACTACCGGTTCAGCAGCAACGTGGAACCTACACAACACAATCAAATCACTTTGCCCCAAGGAAGCGGTGAGGTTGTCAATCTCACCGGTTTTGCTAAACACAAAGAGGTTAAATGTATGGCGTGGAAACAATATGGGAACAATAGGAAAACAGTAGCAGCCGTGTGAAAACAGTAATTGAAGTGGTTGTATTATCAGTATGAGAAAATGGACCGTGGTCCACAGTTCACTAGTGGTGTCTCTCCATAGAAAATTAATAACATGTGTGGTGAACAAATTACAGTTGGGAAATTGATAGAAATCAAGGCTGCACCATAGAGCATATGCAAGACATAAAAATTACTATGCGATTCATACGGGCATTACAAAAAAAAATATAGACCGTCATCCAACTGCATCTATGACTAATAATCTACCCTCTAAATATCATCCGAACAAACGTTGGGTAGTGAGTTGCAAGCAACAGATAATCACAGTAAGCAAAGTGTGTAATGTAAAATAAGCAAACATCGTTGTTTTCTCCCTAATGGAAACATCACATCCTCCATCCGTCACGTTTCTATAACTCAAGCACAAATGCAAAGGAGGCATGAACCCACTATCGAGCATAAATACTCCCTCTTGGAGTCACTCGCATCTACTTGGCCAGAGCATCTACTAATCACGGAGAGCATGCAAGAACATAAATAACATATGAATGAAGATAACATGATAGATTGATAATCAGAAGACATAGCATTTAACATTCATCGGATCCCAACAAACACAACATGTAGCATTACAATAAGATGATCTCAATCATGTAAGGCAGCTCATGAGATCTAAACATGAGGCATAAAGTGGATAAGACAACCATCTAGCTACTGATTTGGACTCGTAGTCCAGGGATGAACTACTCACGCATCACTCCAGAGGCTGGCATGGTGGTGTACCCCTCCGGTGCCGGCGAGAGCTGCAGAACCCTCTCGATCTCGGGTTGACGATGATGGCGGCCTCGGGTGTTTCTCAAGAAGAAGGGGTATATTTTTAGGGCTGACGTATCGAGGGGAATAAAAACAACAGAAAACATGGAACTGGCTCTGTGACATCTTGTCAATAGGTTAGTCCCTGAAATCGATAAAAATTACATAAAGTGTATAGAAAACATGTAGAAAATAACATGAAAACAACATGGAACATCATAAATTAAGGATACGTTTATGACGTATCAAGTAACCTGTTCATTTCCTCTCCTATTGCTCTCTGCTTTACCTCCAAGAAGCAGCGAGTGGATTGTTGTATCGCCTTTGCGTCCTTGTAGATTTCTAGTGAGTGCTCGGAGAATTCCCTAGGTACTCCTGGCATGTCCGCTGGGGCCCATGCAAAGATTTTCTAGTGCTCATGGAGAAATTCGATGAGCGCGCTTACCTATGAAATAGGCAACATTTTGGACACGATTACTGTCTTTGCTGAATCATTCGGGTGGACTTGGTGTTCCATTGTGTCTTTTTTCACATCAAATTCCATCTCGGGTGTTGTTTTCCTTGTCAGGGGGAGGATCGAGTGATCAGTCGTAGCTGCTATATCTGCAAGTAACGACCGTGATATTTTCTTGAACTCGATGTCGCAACTGTCAGATTTTTTGTAGTTTCCTCATACTATAATCACCCCCCTAGGTCCTGGCATTTTGATCAGCAGGTACGGGTAGTGAGGTACTACCATGAATCTCACGAATGTTGTCCTGCCGAGTATCACATTGTATTGGGACGACCAATCAACTACTTCAAAGTCGAGTTTTTCTTTCCTGTAGTTGTCACGTTCCCCAAAACCCACCTTGAGTGCTATTGTACCTAAGGGTTTGACTGTTTTTCCTGACATAATGTTGTGGAATGAGTTCTCTGACTTCTTCAGGTTGCTTATTGGTATATTCATTTCCTTCAGCGTTTCCGTGTAGATGATGTTGATCCCGCTCCCTCTGTCCATGAATACTATATTTGGATCATAGCCTCCGACTTGCGCTTTGAGTACCAGCGTTGCCTTTCCTAGGAAGGGGACTCAAAGCATGTGATCTGCTCCAGGAACTCGGGCGTTGCAGGGGTGATATTTTTGCTAGATTCACCTTCCTGGTAATGAAATTTTGGCTTCTTTTGGAGGGGGCGACTTTCTGTATCATAAATATCTTTCGTTTCGGCTCCGGGTACCTATCTTCTGGGTGAACTTCTCTAAATTGTATTTTTGTGGCTTGGTGTACCATAGGTGCTCTCTGTGCTTGAGGTTGCTTTGGTTGAG
The DNA here is from genome assembly GCA_028641055.1 of Alopecurus myosuroides. Taxonomy (NCBI): domain Eukaryota; kingdom Viridiplantae; phylum Streptophyta; class Magnoliopsida; order Poales; family Poaceae; genus Alopecurus; species Alopecurus myosuroides. The sequence goes on from CM054059.1 coordinate 155,700,027, forward strand.
CGGCTTCATGTAATGGTGGTGGTGGTGGCGCACCTATGTTTTCTGTGTGCCGCTTCTGCGGGGAGGTTGAATCCGCGGCAGTCTTTCAGTTTGTGACTAGATTTTCATCATCATACATGTGGTTTGGGTACGACCCATTGACTTGCTGCCCGATTGACATGGGTGGTAACCGGTCCGCCAGGATCTTTCGTGGCTGCCAATCACGCTTCCGTTCTTGGCCGTGCTCGCGTGGCTGCCCACGTCCCTGGCTGAGGTAGTCTGTGACTGCCCGGGAACTCAGCTGCCACTGGTCCAGGTTCCATTTCATCTAAGGCCCAGTTCTTGCACTTTTTTCGCCTGTTTGATTCGTTATTGTACCCTCTATTTTCCTCGTATGCGTAGGAGCTGTTCATGCGATCTTCCTCGGGTGAGGGTGGATGGATGTTGCGTGCTGATTCTGCACCTTCTGCCCAACTCTTTGCTACCACCATAAGCTTTCTTACTATTCTCACCCAAAACCCAGCCGATGTACTCTCATAGATCCATCCGGCTGGGCCCGACTTTGAAGCTGTCAATAGCTATTTCATCTGAGATGTCCTCTGCGCTATTCTTTTTATGCAGTCCATCTTTTTAAGTACCTGATGGTGTAGATCTTGCACTCGTTGGGATACCCCAAGAGGAGGGTGTGATGAGCACATCAGTAGAAGTTTTCCCCTTAGTTAAGAACCAAGGTTACCAATCCAGTTGGAGAAAGAGGACCTTCGGAAGGTTGATGCCACTGACAGTGGTGATGGCGCTTCACCGGTGTCAGCAACAAGGTGGTACCTGCACACAACACAACCAAAATACTTTGTCCCAACGGTACAGTGAGGTTGTCAATCTCACCGGTCTTGCTAAAAACAAAGATTAGACGTATAGTGTGGAAAATGATGTCTGCTTGCAGTATGTAAAGAGAGCAGGAATTTGTTGTGGTTTGTTTAACAGTGTGGAAAATGGACCGGGGTTCGTAGGTTCACTAGTGGTGTCTCTCCATAAAGATAAGATGCTGGGTGAACAAATTACAGCTGGGCAATTGACAAATAGAGGTTGCACCGTAGTGCACAATATAACATGATGATTACTATGATATTTAGTGCGGGAATTACAACAATATACATAGACCGAAATCCATCTGCATCTATGACTAATAATCCACCCTCAGGTTATCATCCGAACCCCCTTAGGGATCAAGTTGCAAGCAACAGATAACTGCATTAAATAAAGTGTGTAATGTAAGCAATGATTATGCACGCGGGCACTCTCACCGATGTTTTCTCCCTAATGGCAACAACACATCCTCCCCCTTCACGTTTCTGTCACTCGAGCAAGGTGGTGAGGAGGCATGAACCCACTATCAAGCATAAATACTCCCTCTTGGAGTCACTAGCAACTACTTGGCCAGAGCAACCACTAGCAACGGAAAGCATGCAAGATCACAAATAACATATGCAATAAAGACTATAATAAACTTGGAATAAGTTCAATATTCATCGGATCCCAGCAAACACAACATATAGAATTACATAATATCAATCTCGATCATGATAGGCAGCTCACGAGATCTACACAAGGAGGCATATGAGGAGAAGACAACCATCTAGCTACAGCTACGAACATGTAGTCCAAGGATGAACTACTCACGCATCACTCTCGAGGTAGACATGGTGATGTAAAAGCCTCCGGAGATGATTTTCTCTCTGGCAGGGTGCCGGAAACAGCTTCAGAACCCCCCTGATCTAGGGTTGACGGTGACGGTGGCTGCGGAACTTTTCGGGGATTTTTTATCAGGTGTCTAGGGTTTTCCATCCGGGGGGATTAAATAGGCGAAAGGGCAAAGGCGGTGGAGCTCCAGGGGCCCCACACCCATAGCTAGCACGGCCAGGGGGCCGCGCCACTCTATGGTGTGGGCCCCCTGGTGCCCGTCTTCGACTCTTCTTCCGTCTTCTGGATGCTTCCTGGGAAAATAGGCACTTCGGGCTTTGCGGGGTCCAATTCCGAGAATGTTTCCAGAACAACTTTTCTGAAACCAAAAACAGGAGAAAACAGGGAAGTGACACTTGGCATCTTGTTAGTAGGTTAGTCCCGAAAAACATATAAAAATGCTATAAATAAGGGACAAAACAAGTAGCAGTTGACAAAATATGATCATGGAGCATCAGAAATTATAGATACGTTGGAGACGTATAAAGCATCCCCAAGCTTAGTTCCTACTCGTCCTTGAGTAGGTAAACGATAAAACACAATAATTTCTAAGGTGACATGCTACTAACATAAACTTGGTTAATCTAATGTAAAAGCATATGCACGCTGAGATCATAGAACTTAAAACACAAACATGATAAATAGAACTTTAATAATAAAGCATAATAATTACTTTGCATCACGAAGAGTATCTCAAAATGAAGGATCATGAATAATAATACAAAGAAAGGTAGACGTTTGTTTCAGGCATAGAGAAAGCATGGCAAAGTGATATTTCGCTAGTCCTTAAGAGTGGGGCAAAACATAAATGCCAGGACACCTTCAAAGTTCATGAGAAAGACTAGAGAAAATAATTTAAGAACAAATAATATCACATTATTAAGTAATTATTGATGTTTATGGGACAAATGCACATAGAACTCAGAATGGCAAAAATGCTCTCTCAATTATGCATAAAGTTAGAAGATGGAGACTCAACATAAAAGTAAAAGAAAGGCCCTTCGCAGAGGGAAGCAGGGATCACTCATGTGCTAGAGCTTTTATTTTATTAAACAGAGGTATTAAAAGTTTGACACTCCTCCCATCCATATTTCACAAACCATGTCTAACCGAATCGTCGGGTGCCTGCCAACAATCACATACCGTGGAGGGGTGTCTATATTTTGGGAGATGTATGCTAATGTGAACGAATGGTAAACAGAAAATATAGTACGTCACAAGCCAACTGGACTCACAAGAGCGGCTCCCGTGGTGAAGGACACAACTGGTGTATAAGGTCATCCCTCTTTCTCTTTTGTTTACACAATTATGCTTTGACTGATAAATCAGGGGCAAAAATAGTGAAGAGAATTCTCTATTGGATAAGCGGATGAAGCCACTAGTCAAGGGTGTGAAATCCAATCAACAAGTGAGATAAAGATTCTCTATTGACGTCCTCATGAGCAAAAACAGAAACATAAAGCAGGAGTAATTTTGAAAGTTTTAAAGGTAACACATGAGAAATTTACTTGGAGTGGCAGTTAAATACCACATGTAGGTAGATATGGTAGACACAATGGGAAAAACTTTGGTTTAAAGGAGTTTGGATGAATGAGTAGAGCTCATACTCAATACAGGTGGAGGCTAGCAAAAGACTGGGAGCGACAGATCAAGAGAGCATAAGAGCCATAATCATGCATAGCGACATAAGCATCATTAATTAAAACATAAGTAGTATCACAAGTTCAAAAACTAAGTTGTCATGGAGGCTATTCGTGACTGGTTTGTAGTCATAAACATGGTGTGAGCATGCGCCAAGTCAACCAAATAAAACATTCGAAATAGAATACCATATATTGATGCTTTACTATGACCAGCTCATGGATCTTTCAAGACATATTAAACACTCTCAGATATTTGAGGCTATTCATGCTACTCAATAACCACAAGGCTTTAAAACTAAAATAACATTTAGCATGGCATGAAAAATTCTAGCCAAAGTCTATACAAGCTTCTACTAGCACTGTTATAAATTCTACTTCAAGCAGCAGTTTGCTTTCTCCCAACAAGCACCATACAAAACATGCTTTAACAAAAAATTACTATTTATGATACAACAAGCAAACATGAGAGTACTCACATAACACTACTAAAACTAACAGCTCTAATAAAAGATGCATGCAACAACTAGACAGAGATTAAGAATACAAAGTATTCTCATGAAAAAGTGGAGCGTGTCACTCTCCAATAAAAGAATGTTGGGGTCCAACCAAGCTTATTGAAAAAGTTAAAAAAAACTTAAAGCAAAAAAAAAAAACTCAAAACAAAAATAAAATACGCTCCAAGTAAAGCACATAAGATGTGACCGAATAAAAATATAGTTTCACTAGAAGTGACCTGATAATTTGTTGATGAAGAAGGGGATGCCTTGGGCATCCCCAAGCTTAGACGCTTGAGTCTTCTTGGAATTTGATGGGATGTACCACCGGGACATCCCCAAGCTTAGGCTTTTTACTCTTCTTGACCACATCATGTCATCCTCTTCTCTTCACCCTTGAAAACTTCCTTCACACCAAACTTCTCACAATCTTCATTAGCAACGTTAGTGCAATTGAAATAATAAATTCACATGGTTCAGTTTCAACACAAGTCTAACACTCAAAAACACATTAGCTACTATCAAAACTTCTTTTAAAACTCTTTTTCTCAAAATAACACCAAAAGAAAGAGATTAAGATGCAAATGCAATAAATGGCAGAAATCTGTCAAAACAGAACAGCAGGTAAAGATCGATTTTTTAAGAAATCTTCTGTTGCTCAAATCAAAAAGTGGTCAACTAAGAAAAGTTGCGTATATAGATCAGGATTACGCACAAAACAATTCAGGTCATTTGAATTTTCTGTGATTTTTTATGGAATAAATAGTGGACAGGAGAAATCTGTTTCCTGCGCAGAAATCCGAAATATAGCCTCAACTTTCCACTAGAGGCTTTACTTGGCTCAACAAAAACACAAAATAAAAGTCACAGAGGGGTTGCTAAGGAAATAGACAACACCCAGGTGCAAATCACACCAAAGAAAACGAAAGAAAGCGGGTTGAAAACAGCGAAATAAAACGGGTTGTCTCTCGGTAGCGCTTTTCTTTAACGCCTTTCAGCGAGGCATAAAAGGGAAACTCAAGTATTTTCAAGTGAAGAAGCATCCTCTATAACTTCCTATAAACCATTATTTGTAGCAATAGGCACTCTAGATATTTTTTAAGATTCAACATGGAGGTCACTCTTAGCTTCATTAATTGTTTTAGCAATTTTCAGCACATATTGAGATTTGGGTTTTGCTATCTTGGGAGCATACATGAATCTTTGCTCCTTTCCCACAAAGGATTTCTCCCTTTTGAATTTAAGAGATTAAAAGGTTGAGCTTAATGTTCCCATAGAATCCTCTAGTTTACCAATCCTAAAATTTTGATTATCATGAGTGTTGCTAGCTTCTAGAGTAGTGATTCTTTTATCCATGGTAATTATTAATTCATTAACTTTGTTAGAATTATCAAGAAAAATTGGTAAGTTCATTTCCAAAGAGTTTAGTTTATCAATAACATCCTCCAAAGTGATCTCAGTTTTAACAGTTGTAATGGGGGGGTGCTCCTACTAAACTTTCAATCAAATTGCAGGCTTCCAAAGCAGGAGTTCCTAGAAAATTTCCACCCGTAAGAGTATCTAACACATGCCTATACCAGCCAGAAATACCAACATAAAAGTTCCTCAGGAGTATCAAGGTAGAATATTTTTTTGTACATTTATTATGAGCATCATTTATTATATACCAAGCATCTTTTAAACTCTCTCCCCCTATTTCCTAAAAGAACAAACCTCAACTTCAGGAATACTCATTCTAGTGAGATAAAAGCAAGCAAATAAATAATAGCTATGAAGTAGACTAATTTTTTGTGTGTTTTTAATATACAGAAGAAAAACAAGACAAAAATAAAAACAAGACAATAAACAAAATAAAGAGGTTGAGAGTGAGAGACTCCCCTTGCCAGAAGACTTCCTTCTCCCCGGCAATGGCGCCAGAAAAAGTCCTTGATGGTGCAGATCTTGCACTCGTTGGGATACCCCAAGAGGAGGGTGTGATGAGCAGAGCGGTAGGATTTTTTCCGTTAGTTAAGAACCAAGGTTATCAATCCAGTAGGATAAAGAGGACCTTCGGAAGGTTGATGCCACTAAGGGTGCTGATGGCGCTTCACCGGTGTCAGCAACAACGTGGAAACTGCACACAACACAACCAAAATACTTTGTCCCAACGGTACAGTGAGGTTGTCAATCTCACCGGTCTTGCTGAAAACAAAAACTAGACGTATAGTGTGGAAAATGATGTATGCTTGCGGTATGTAAAGAGAGCAGGAAATTGTTGTGGTTTGTTTAACAGTGTGGAAAATGGACCGGGGTTCATAGGTTCCCAGTGGTGTCTCTCCATAAAGATAACATGCTGGGTGAACAAATTACAGCTGGGTAATTAACAAATACAGGTTGCACCGTAGTGCACAATATAGCATGATGATTACTATGATATTTAGTGCGGGAATTACAACAATATACATAGACCGAAATCCATCTGCATCTATGACTAATAGTCCACCCTCATGTTATCATCCGAACCCCCTTAGGTATTAAGTTGCCAGCAACAGATAACTGCATTAAACAAAGTGTGTAATGTAAGCAATGATTATGCACGCGGGCACTCTCACCGTTGTTTTCTCCCTAATGGCAACATCACATCCTCCCCCTTCACGTTTCTATCACTCGAGCAAGGTGGTGAGGAGGCAGGAACCCACTATCAAGCATAAATACTCCCTGTTGGAGTCAGTAGCAACTACTTGGCCAGAGAAACCACTAGCAACGGAAAGCATGCAAGATCACAAATAACATATGCAATAAAGACTATAATCAACTTGCCATAAGTTCAATATTCATCGGATCCCATCAAATACAGCATATAGAATTACATAAGATCAATCTCGATCATGATAGGAAGTTCACGAGATCTAAACATGGAGGCATATTAGGAGAAGGCAACCATCTAGCTACAGCTACGAACCCGTAGTCCAAGGATGAACTATTCACGCATCACTCCGGAGGCAGGCATGGTGATGTAGAAGCCTCCGGTGATGATTTACTCTCCGGCAGGGTGCCAGAAACTGCTTCAGAACCCCCCTGATCTAGAGTTGACGGTGACGGCGACTGCGGAACTTTTCGGGGATTTTTGATCAGGTATCTAGGGTTTTCCATCCGGGGGGATTAAATAGTCGAAGGGGCAAAGGCGGTGGAACTCCAGGGCCCCACACCCATAGCTGGCGCGGCCAGGGGGCCTGCGCCACCCTATGGTGTGGCCCTCTGATGCCCGTCTTCGACTCTTCTTCGGTCTTCTGGATGCTTTCGGGGAAAATAGGCACTTCGGGCTTTGTGGGGTCCAATTCCGAGAATGTTTCGAGAACAACTTTTCTGAAACCAAAAACAGCAGAAAACAGGGAACCGGCACTTGGCATCTTGTTAATAGGTTAGTCCCGGAAAACGTATAAAAATGCTATAATTAAGGGAGAAAACAAGTAGCAATTTACATAATATGATCATGGAGCATCAGAAATTATATATACGTTGGAGACGTATCAGTACCCGCGAATATTTTCGTCTGAGCGTTGTCTGCACGCCTTCAGCTGTCTGGCTGTTACCGGTCGTTTGCAGATAGATTTGAAATTCTGGATAAAATCAAACTCGAAATCATCCTAGAAGTTGTACTTGTTTTTGGGTCGGCTTTTCAGCCAGTTTCTTGCCGCTCCTACGAGCTGTAGCTGTATGTATTGCATTGCTTTCACTTTGTTACCCTTCTAGAATCTCACCGCAGTCAGGTAGTCGTGTAACCATGACTCGGGTTCTTGATCACCGTCATTCTTGGGTGTTTCAGCTGTTATCTTGAATCGTTTCGGCTTTCTGTCCTGATGAATCTCTCGAGTGAAACAAGGAGTCCCGCAGATCTCCTCATCATCCGATTTGAATCATATCTCGTTTCTTCATTCGGGGTCTAGTTTTCTTTTGCGGTGGTGTTTCATCTGCTCTTTCTCTTTGTGGCATGTCCACCTTATTCTGCGTAATCCGATTTCGCAGGTATTCTGCGTCCTCTTCTTGATGTGCCACCGAGTGGGTTTGGTTTTTTCCTTTAGAGACTTTGCGGGTGCTGCCACTCACAAGGCGGGTTGCTGCCCTAGCTCCGCGCTTTCCATGCTGAGGCCCCGTAGCATCTCTTCATGTATTTCTCCGCGGGGGTCACCCGACGCTGGTTTGGTGGACATTAGGTACATCTAAACCTGCAGAAGCCTTTCCTAAGGTGTTCTATGTGTCAGTTTTTCCATCGGGTTGTGTTCCCTTAGGTCCTTATCAAGTTCTAGTACCTTTCGATTATCTTTCATATAGTCAATCGGCATATCACCCGTTCGCGACCACCGCTTGGGAGCTGGTGGTTTTTGCAACCCGCTACCCGAGGCTTCGGTCGAGCGCATCTTTGGGAGACCGGTGTCATCTAACTCCCTGTACATCCTTCTTAGCTTCTTCCTGTGCGGGGCTAGTTTCCATTTATAGGCCATTCGCTCCTCCTTGTTTGCGTCCGACGGGAGAGGGGGGCCTCGCTCGACTAGCGAGGTGACTAGTCCCATTGTATCCTTTGACACAAATAGTTTGTGGCGTCCTATTTTACCCTTCTTGCCTTTGGTCGCAGATCCAGAGTTGGAGGGTAGAGGAAGTTCTCCGAGTTCGCCGTCGTTGTTGATCGGGTCCTGATCTTCGGGTGGTGGAGATTTTTCCGGGTCCTCCTTGCCGTCTTCCTCCCTTCCCCCTCGTCTTCCTCAGTCGCGTGTGTCGTGTCAGTTTCCCTAGGCGGTCGGTTATCTTGTCTTCTCCGTCACTCTAGGAGGACGAGTGCTCGACGCGTCTTGCCATCGCAACGAAGTGGATATGAGGATAGACGGGATGAGACTGCTCAAAATCTACCTCTTCGAGTGAGAGCAATGAGAGTTCCAGTATGAGCGCCTCCTCTGGATGGAATCAGGCGAAATCTTCCTGGCGTATCACCCTCACGCTACCCACGTGAAAGTTTAGGCCGCCGATTTTGAGGTTGACGCTTGTGTTGAGGTAGTTAGAGACCGGGTGTGATGTCGGCGAGTGCTTGGTGAACTAAATTGACACGAAGTGGATCGAGTCCGCCTAGATCTCTGAGTCGTAGTTTTTTATGATGAAGTCGAAGAAGCCGCGAATCCAGCGTCCCGGATCCCCACAAACGGTGCCAATGTCGAGAATGTGGACTCAACAATCCCCATGGTGAGGGACCCGGGGTTTCGTGAAGGAAAAGGCGTTGGTGGACTACTGGACTCAACGGGTTGCTGCCCGCCGTTTTTTATTCCGATGAGGTTTAAAGTATCGATTATAGGGGGTTCTATTCGCAGATTGAATCTGGTCTAGCTCTAAATCTAGGATTGCCTGTCCTGTTTGTCACCCTCTCCGTGCTTTACATAGGTAGCAGGGTCTCAGGGCCCGTACATGAGGAGGACTCGACCTTGAGTCAGTTGCCATACTTTCCTATTCTTGCTGCCTAAGTCTTCCTTTCTACTTCGGGTAAGTATTCTTCATGGGCCTTCCTATAGTTTCCCGGGAGGCCTGCTAGTTACCCCTTAATGGGCCGCACCGGGTATCTTCATAGTGGAGGGATTTCCGGGTACCCCCACATCACCCACCGACAGGCCCGACCGACATCTCCTCTGCGCCGCCCCCTCCTCCGATTGGTCTCCAGCGTCGTCCCTGCTCCATCCGCGCTTGGTCCTACTCATGCTAGACGCTTCCCTCCATGGCATCCGATACTTCTTTCCCCTCTCCCTCCTCTTCATGTGTCATGAAAGTGTGGAGATCTAGGGTTGTACCATGTATTTCTTCGTGATGTCATGTTCCCTTCCATCCTCAACCTAGGCTAGTGGACCACATAGCTTTTACTCGTTCGAATAGGTTTCGATTTCTCAGATTGTGGTGTGAATCCCCATTTTTAGGGCTTCTCTTCCCAATTCCGGTACTACTGACCCATTTGGGCCGGCACTACCAGATGCCTGGTACTACCGACTGATGGTGCTATACTACCACAATTTTGAAAATCTGAGAACTATTATTGAATGTTTACTTGATGTTGTTGTTCTTTTCTATCCATGAACTTTTGCACTTATCCCCATTCTCCCTTTTTTGCTATTATTTCACAGGGTCCGAGCCTCCGAAGTTGTACTCTCGCAACGAGCGTAGGAAGAATCCTCAGTTTGTTGAAGCTGACAGCTCTTCTAGCTCTGCCTCTGATGTTGGTGAAGATGGGATACTTCCCACTGGACAATTCACTCGACAGGCTGCTCTAGCCAAGCACAAGATTCAGCAAACCGGCAAGTCTCAAGTCAAGAAAACTATTCGTACGCCTGCCTCTCTGAAAGAATTTTGACAAGTGGAAGTGGGGGGATTACAAGAAACTGAGGGAGCGGAATGTGTATGCCATTGCACGCAACCGGCGTGTATCCAGTCCTCATTTCTACACAAATGACCAAGAGCTCATCTATCAGCACGTTTATCAGGCCAAGGTTACCCGTGTCACCAAGAAATGCTTCATCAACCTTCCTAACTTATTTCTAGATAAGCATGATGCGTACTCTGCTAAGGCCCTCGCCATGTGTGAAGAGTTCAATCTCATCCCTACCGTGAAGGCTAGGCACGACTATAATGACTACTACATCAACCAGTTCTACTCCAATGTGTACTTTCATGATGGTGATGCAATATCTTTCACTTGGATGACCGAGGGAACCACGGTCACTGCTACTTGGGATGAATTCGCTGTTGTTCTTGGGTACAACATCACCGGTGGATGATGATGGATGGCATTGTCATGACAAAGGCACATCTGGTGGGAGGAAGGTCCTTCGTGATATCACTATGGTAGGAGGGATTTGTGGGAAAACTGAGGATCGTGTGCCCACATTTGAGATCATGCATCACATCTACCGTGAGACTGTTGCACCCCGTGTGGGTAACTGGGATCAAGTTCATGGATATGTTTTCAATCTTCGGGCTTTGTCCTTCAAGCAACAAGGTAAGGGCAAGGTTCTCGATGTCATGGACTTCATTTACCAGGAGATGTGGTTCACCGTGCTTGATAGGAGGGCTCCTGCTGATGGTCCTTATGTCATGAAGATTCTCATTGCTAATATAGATGAGGCTAAGAATGGTGCCAATATTGTGGATGGACTCACCTTGACTCCTCACAATCCCAAGAGTCTTCATGTCAATGAGCATCTTCTCCCTTCGGAGAGGACCAAGTTGAAAGGAAAATCTGCTGCTGATACTGCCACCACCTCTTCGATGAGAGTTCCTGATGAGAAGACCATGTGGTTTGCTAAGTTTGCCTCCAAGGTTAAGGCATCTATCTGCTTCCGCAATGATTGCCTCTATGATGCTCACCTTGCTGCCCACAACTCAGAAAAGCGTGTGAAAGCGATCATGGCTACCACGAACCTCCCTCACTCTCATGTGTCTTCTACTCCTCCCGAGAAGGATGTTTGTCTCCACACTCATGGTGTCTCTTGAGTGATGATGATGATGCTGATGGTGAGACCGAGGCTCCTGAGGAGGGAAATGACGATCTAGAGCGTACATCTGCCTGAAGTGCTCATGGGTGATCTTCTCGGGATGCTAGCATCACACTTATCTCTTTTTGGTGTCTTTGATGCTAAAAGGGGATAAGTGATCTATTAAGTTACGGGAGTTCGCATGTGAGGTCCACAAGCTCTTTATGTTGGCTGTTTTACCTTTAGCTTGTGAACTTGCTGTTTGTTTAATCTCGTCTCTCGTCAAAACTCTATTCTTATTATTAGACCTATCTAACTTCAGTTTGTATGAACTTCTATCCGTTTGTTTGAGTTCATTATGTTTATTACAGCAACCTCCTTGTGTACTAACTCGTGTTGTCATCAAAAACCAAAAAGGGGGAGATTGAAAGTGCATTTTGTGTTATACCTGTTTTGGAGTTTGACGACAACACGGTTAGGGTATCTAACTGTATTTGTGCCTCTCAAAGTCTACAGGGTCACCTGGTATTTTCCCTCCCAAAAAGAAGAGTGCGCAGAATCCTGGAGAAACCATTTTCTCTCTGAAGTGCGGTCGTACTGCCGTTTGGCCCGGTAGTACCGGGCTGTCCGTAGTACTACCACCACTACCGGGATTGGTGTTTTCCAGCACTAGAGTGTACTAGACTTGGTCCGATAGTAGCCCGGTAGTGCGGCCTTCGCGGTACTACTGGTGCAACCTTCGGTACTACCACAGTCCTCTGGTCCGGTAGTACTGCCTTCCGCCGTTTTCAGTACTGTGGTGCACTGCCTCTGGTCTGGTAGTAGCCCCGCAGTGGGCTGGTCCTCGACCATTTTTGGTACTTTGGTGCACTGCCTCTGGTCCGGTAGTAGCCCGGTAGTGATGCCTTCACGGTACTACCGGTGTAACCCCCTGTACTACTGGTGCTGCGGAAGGAGGAGCGCCAAGCTGATGTTAACCGTTGCAAGATTGAAGGCCCAGTACTACCGGGATTTGGTCCGGTACTACCGGCTATGCGGGTTCAACACAGCTGGTTATTGGAGAGAGTGTATTTAAGGCACATACCTTCTTCCTAGTTGTTCAAGCTTCACTCCTACTCTCTCCCTCCTTCATTAATGCGAGTTTCAACCTACTAGATCTCCCACTCCGCACACCCAATCGACACCATATTTTGTGGAGTGCTTGAGGAGAGCTAGATCCGTGATTCCTCCAAAGGAATTGCAAATCCATCCATCAAATCCTAGTAGATTTAGAAATCTATTTTGAGCCTAGAAACCCTAGTAGATCCTTTGTGCTTGGAGCTTCCACCTTGTTCCAAGAAGCTTCAGATTGTTGAGAGTCTCCATCCATCTTGTGGAGACGCCTCAGATTTGTGTAAAGGTTTGGTCAACGCCTTCAAGCCGACCTCATAGTGGAAACGAGAATGCCGCTCACCAGAGAACCTCAAGGAGAATAAGGTGTGCACATCCGTGCTATTGGAGCGCCTAGGTGGCTCCACACCTCTCCAAAATAGACGTACTTCCCTTGGGAAGGAACTAAGGGAAATATATCCTTGTCTCCTTGTTTGCACTTGTGGTTTATCTTGTTACTTTACATATTTCTTCCGTTCCGTACTTTGTCTTGTTCACATAGGTTGTCCACCTAGTTGCACATCTAGATAACCTTGTGTTTACTTGTTTAGCCCAAACTAAAAAGGAAAAGGAGAAAAAATGTTAGTCACCTATTCACCCCCCCTCTATTTTACCATACCGTACTTTAAGCCGCCGCGCGCGTGTTTTTTGGGCGATGAATATGAGCCGTAGATCTAGATCCTAAGACTATTATTAGAAGGGCTAGGCGAAACGGTACGCTCGATTTGAGCCGTCCGTGGTTACTTAAATCCAATGGCTCTCGCCTACGATTTGGCGGGAAGGGTATCGACCAATCAGAGAGCGTCGTTTAGGTTTGGTTGGATTGAGCCTTTTCTTTTAAAACCAGAAATATGTGCAAACTTCATAATTATATAAAATTTTCTCTGTAAATCCAGTTTCAATAATTTTGTACTTTCTGAAACCACCAAGATGTGTAGAACACAATGGACCAATAAATTTTATTTTTGACATGTGCACAAACTTGTTATTCACAGATCTTTGTAATACTTATTTTGTTAATAACTTTAGTTATACAAGTACTTTTTGAGAAAGTCCAATTGCTATGGTTCTGTATTGAAACACCCTATCCAGTAGAGGAAAAACAAATATTTGTAGACCACTTTAGTGACAAAAGTTTTGTTTTTGGTTTATATGCCTTTGTAAAGTCATTATAAATATTTTATGTGTATTTTTGTACTTAATTTTGTTACCCAAGTTATTTTACATGTTATGAAACCAGATAACAACAATTTGTCTTTCATAGATAATTTTTGTGGTCTTTTTGCATTTTTCATCACTACATGTCATGCATATATGTCTATGTGATGTTTTCTTTTATTGTTTGTTTATGTCTTGGTATTTTTTTTGTTTAGATTATGAGGAGAAGCAATTCTAGAATTGTGGTTGTTGTTCCTATTTTTCTTGTTGCCAGAGCAAGTGATACCATCAACTCACCTATTATTTTCCTAAGCATTACTAGAGTTTTCGAGTAGTATGCATGATAGGTGATTTTTCTCAGTATTATGCATGATATGTGATTTTTCTAAGTATTATGCTATGATATATCCTAGTAGTGTGTAGCCACACCTTTTTACTATGTTACTTTATAGACATTAAGCTTTGTAGATGCTTAGCATTGCCATTAAAAGGTTTTACTAGTTGTTGTGGAAAAATCTAAGTATAAACCTCAATGGGACACCCGAGTGGAAGTGGAAGGATTGATTTTATATTGAGTGGGTCCCTAGGGCCATGTTTATCGTGTTTTTCACCAAAGGAGTACATTTGTGGATGGACACCCAGAAACAAACTAAGTTTAGTAGCTTCTAGTGCAACCTTTTGATAATATGGGCTCTGTCTTGATCAACTAAATTGCGAGAGTTCAGCCCAGACTTGACAAGAAGATGTAGCATAATTATAGGTGATACGAGTCTTGCCGGTGGGTTAGATTCTTACTTGTGAAAGACCTCGTCTCACTTCTCTCCTTTTCATGGTGTACTCCGGGTGTATAGGATGTTTGGCCTAATTGAGACAAAAGGTGAAAGTGCACAGCCTCTGCAGAGTCAACAGACTAAGATCTTAGCCGTGTCCCCGGTTACGGACAACTTCAAGCAGCTGGACAATGATGGACGGAGGAATCTCACCACCGTTTTTCAACAATTGAAATTTTAACTAAGTGAACAATAATTGTGGTTTGTGGATTTTAATCCAATGTTTCCACCTATTTGAAAAGAAAATGACTTAAAAGAGTTAGGAGAAAATTGGCATTTTGCAAATAGCCCAAAACTCCACCAAAGGTGTCATTTGCCAGTACATCAAATTAAACTGAGCTTCTTCGAGGGATACATATTTCAACGTGCAGGTTATTCTGATGAGGAATGAATATATTTCTGGACTCGAATTTACACCCAACATGTCTGTATGTGGCGCATGATTGAAGATGGAGGCTCATTGTTGCTTTGCTTATGTTGTTTAATCTCTGAGTTACAGCTAAGGCTATGCACCTTGTAATAAGTTATACTTGGCTATTCTGGATCCCGGTGTAATAATTTTGACGCTTGTGCAATGATACTCTTATGTTTTGTACTGTGGTGTTATGATCCAGGGACTAACACATAACACCGGTATTCTACCCTTTACTAAAAGGTGGGATGCTACGGCAAATAGAAAATACACACCCGCGCTACACATCAAAGTACGACCATGTTATACCTAGAAGTACACCAACGTTGCACGCTGCACTTGAAAGTACGCCCATGCTAGATATGAAAATATGACCACACAGGTCCACTACACCTTAAATTACAGCAGCGTGCATGTGGGGCTACGCTTGCACTGTATGTGAAAGTACATTCGTATTGCACCTAGAAGTAAGCTTCCTTGCGGGTGTCAAAGGTCGGCCTTCTTTTAGTGATTCTGCACCACTCTCGGCTGCAGCCATGATTGCAAGTGGGATGGGACTGGGATGTGCAATTCCCGCATCGTATATGAGTCCACTTACCCCATCTCCCACTTCCCACTTATCCCACAAATTAAAATATTAGTGGGATTTTACAGGGATGTCCCGCTTGTCCCAAAGAAACCCACTTAAATCAACTGCACGTTCGCTAGATCTTTAGGATAAGGCACATATGAGCTAGAGTACGATTGGAGGAGGGGAAGGAGGAGACCACGCGGACTTGGGAGAGTGGAGGCAGACAGGTACATCGACCTCCTCACGGAGCTCCGGCCGTGAGTTGCTCCGCCCATCCAAACGTCGGATTCGTCACGGAGGCGCGCGCCGAAGCCCCGCGCCGCCGTCCGTGAAGACCCGGTCGTGCGATATCCAACCGATGTCTTCGCCGAGGAGGCACGTGCCGGCGTCCGGCGCCACCGCCCGTCGAGACACGTCAGTGACGGTCACCGCGCCGAGCCGCGCCGCCACAGCCGCACCGGTATGGTCCACGAGAGGAAACGGCCCTTGATGCACCTGCACCGGCGAGTCACGAGAGAGGAGATGAGATGTGATGGCACGAGAGGCTTTCGCCAGAAAAACTGCAAAAGGATGCATCGAGTAGATCATTCTCAACTCTACTCGCCCAAGTCTTCAGGATCTGCACCTATAACTCCTCGAAACGGGCTTTACGCCCCGCTTTATAAATAAAGCAACCCACAGTCATACAATAAGTTCAACGGCACAAATGAGAAACAGGATCCGAACAGAAAAAAGCTGGGGCAACATCACAACAACACCCAACGAAAGAGAAAAGCCATACAAAGCGGGGGACCGCTCAAGGTCCGGAGGTGGAGCCAATGCGGCGGGCCGCCGTCATGAGGGCCTGAATCATGCCATCCAGCCACTCCAAGTCCCGCTGTCTACATAGCGGATGCCACTGCTGCAAAAATGCCAAGAATTTAAAAATTGAGTCAGAAGCACGACGCAGAAAGACACGCTCGATAACCATCTTGTTTCGAATAGTCCATAAAGTCCAGGTCATCGCGGCGAACAGTAACCAGAAGAGGCGCCTCCTCCTCCCATAACGTTTCGCCTGCACTTCCAGGAATTCGCCTAGGTCTAGGGCTCGCCAATCGGGCCCCAGAGCCTCGGCCATGAAGTTCCATAGGAAGCGAGATGCGGGGCAAGCAAACAGAATGTGTGTCCCAGTCTCTAGAACCGCACAAAGGGGACAGAGGCATCCCCCGGCCCAAACCGTTTAGCCACCTCCACCACCGAGAGGAGGCGGTCCCTAAGAATTTTCCAGGTGAAGATCTTAATCTTCAACGGCATGGGCTCCTTCCAAAGGTGAGAAGCCCATGCCGTCTCGGGCCTTCTAATCAAGGCCCGATAGGTTGAGCCCACCGAGAATGTCCCCGAGGTCGCAAGTGACCGTGTCCGGGGAAGATGCTTGTCGTGGGATAATCACGGCAGATGTTACCTGGGGTAACTGATCTTGGGGCAAGTCGACACAGGTATTTGGGAGAGGGTTTAGCTCGAAGGAAAACATGGCGAAAAGCAATCTAAGAACCGGAAAACAACTCGCCGGCTCTCGATATTGTTATACTGGATACTCGGTAACAGGTGTTACAACTATGACTTGAATCTCTCTTAGGCGAAGCCCAGGGGTTGGTTTATATAGTACTCATACCCCTCTGGGCTTGCCCTACAAAGCGCTCCTCGAGTCCTATTTGAACTCTACATACGAACCCTAACTTTTCTTACCATAACCCACAATCCGGGTTACGAACCTTACACGCCCTGGGCCTTCCAGGAGTTTCTTTGTCCTTAGCCGGATTTGGTCCAGCCACCGTCTGGGCCGGATCACACCTGGGAGCTGGCATACCGGGTTACTACTCCCCCATCAGTAGTCCCCAGGATAGCGCGGGCTTCACAGATTCATTCTTGAAGCGCTCGCTATTCCCTAAAAAAAGATATGAAACGCCCAAGCTTACATGAACGGGTCAAGTTACTTTAACAAATGACTAGACACAGCTCCGTGACGGTCATTCGACAACTCGATCCTTCCTCGAGTGCTTAACGGACCTTTCCAGATTTGAACCCTAAGATATTAAGGCCCTACTCTCGATAAGGATCCCTGATATCTCGGGATAAATTGCGTTCCCCCTGTCAACGGAACATCTCACCTCGCTCCGAACGCCCGCAACGCCAAACCTGTGCGGATAATTATTGCTCCGTAACTTCCGGCTTTCCAGCCGCGGGTGAGCTCACCACTTCCCTTATAAATATCGACCGAAAGTAACCCTAATCCTTCCACTTTGCCCCAACATCCTTTCTCTCCTCGCTCCCTCGCAGTCCCTGCCTCCAGGCTCGCGCGCACTGCGAAAGATAAGGCCATCTCCGGCCGCAATCGACCCCGAGCTTCCCAACGCCGCCATCGAGCATCGCCGTCACGCCTTCATTTCTCTCATCAAGGGCCGTGGTGAGACACTCAAGCCGCGCCGTGCACCAGCCTCATTTTGGACCCTAGTTTCTTTGGTAAGCCTCTCTCAATCATCCAACTGAAACTCGCAATTTCCTCAATTTGACCAGGATTGGATCTGGGTCAACCCGTAGATTACTTTCGGGTATCATCAAATTAATCCGCTTCGATAGTCCTTAGCTCCTTCAAGCACCTGACG
Organism: Alopecurus myosuroides; assembly: GCA_028641055.1. Taxonomy (NCBI): domain Eukaryota; kingdom Viridiplantae; phylum Streptophyta; class Magnoliopsida; order Poales; family Poaceae; genus Alopecurus; species Alopecurus myosuroides. The sequence goes on from CM054059.1 coordinate 155,718,126, forward strand.
CGCAGTCGCAATTCACCCCCGCACCCTTATTAACCATCAAACTTCATATAAGATTACTTGCAAGTTCTTCGATCTAGATCCGTTCCGCCTTGCTTTTTCCGCCTGTCGCATTAACACCCGGATAATCCTCCTTTTCCAGTTAATTCCTCCACAATAAAGGTATGGGCAACCATCCATGTTCACCCAACCCACCTCAATACGTAAGTAATTAACAATTTACTCAACTTCATCTGATACCCGGTAAATCTTCAGCATTTAGCATCGTAGCGCATTATCCGGGTCTTATTTTAGCCTTAGCGCCTTAATGTCTCCAGATTTGAATGATCTGATGTTCCGAATCTTACTCCATATATTCCTTGTCCCTTGCAGGTCAACTCCATGGCCCCTAAAAGACAGGGAAAACACCCGGCTCCTGCAAAGACCTCCCAAACCACTTCTGCCGACTGGGGCCGGTCTTCAACGACGAAGGCCAAACTGGATGGGATGGCCGAGCTAGGAATCCTTCCTTCTCAAAAGGAAATACACTGGAGGGCTCCTGGCGATGAGACCCGTCCCACTCCTATCGGGAACGAGGTAATTTGTTTTACCGAGCATGTGACCCGGGGATTCCGTCCTCCGGGTCACTCTTTTTTCCAGGAAGTCTTGAGCCACTACGGCCTCCGGGTGTTCGACATAGGGCCTAACTCTATGCTGAACATCACCCACTTCATAGTTTTGTCCGAGTCGTACTTATGCACTCCACCAAACCTTGCTCTTTTTACCGAATTATTCCAATGCGAGCCATGCCGCGAGAGCGGTGACGGAACGCTTCTTACCTGCGGCGGGGTATCCATCCAGCGCCGCAAACACTCACTGATGCCACCTCTCAACCTGAACTCCAACGCCAAAAACTGGCAATTATCCTTCTTTTATTGCCACGACACTTCTCCGGATGGTGAGAGGAAGCTACCGGGTTATTCGGAGAGCCTTCTCGAGCCCTCCGAGTCCTTCAGTGCTTTTGCACCTGACCCTGATAGGGAAGCGATTCAGCCCCTTTTGGCCAAACTAGCGGCCCTCTCAGCCCATGGCCTTCTCGGGCTTAACTTGGTAAGGACTTGGGTGGAGTTCCGGGTTCAGCCCAACTCCCTTCGCTCAAAGTCGCTGCACGAATACTCGGGTCACATCACAGATTCCCTCCGCTATTCCACCAAAAACTTCCCTGCCGGTAACACCAACAAGACCATTAAGGGCTTCCTGATGGAGAGACTAGATGTTATAAAGAACACTGCCGGGTTACCCCCGTTTACTCGGGAAAACCCCGCCCCAGCGGTAAGACCTGGCTCCTTTTTCTCATTTCAGTACTTTCATCCGTTATAGTCTCTAACTACCACTTGTGTTTATTTGTTCACAGGATGACGATCCCTTCTGGAAAGTTGAAAACCCTCCCCCTTCTCAAGACCCTGAAGAGGAAAACGAGTCTGTTGATGATGATGAGGGTACTCTCCCATACCCTTTACACCTGCCCTTCATCTGTGTTATTTCTCTTATCTGATACTTACTCGGCTTTCAGGGTCGGGGGATGAAGAGGAGGAAGAAGAAAATGACCCGGAAGCCACCGAGTCTGACCAGGAGCCCCCAGTTGGGAACAAAAGGAAGGCTAGAGGGGTAGTTGAAAAGGTTCCCTTCTCTTCTATGTCTCGTGCGCCTTACTCCTTTGCTGCTATGCATGAACTTAACGAGCGGTTATCACATTCATCCTTCTTGAAGGACCCTCTCCCGACTAAACGCAGGGTGACCCGGAATTCTCCGGGGGATGATCCCCTTAACCCGGGTATCTCCACTTCACCCACTCATCGAGCCAGTACCCCTCCAGCTCAACCTTCCCAATCTCCTCAGCGTCATCCGTCTCCTAATCATCCACTTGCCGGGCAATTTCGCGTGCCGCAGCCAGTGCTCTTGCCGACGTCATCCGCCTCCAGCGGCGAGCTTCCCCCGGACTATGCCGTGAACACCGGGTAAACTACCTTTACTTACATTTTCTCGTACTGGTTACCTTTCTTTTTTCCGTACATTCCATTGATCAATGTCTCCCTTCTTTTCTTCAGCGCCACAGTTACGCTAAGCGACCCGGATATCCCTGAATCAGAAGAGCAGGGAGAAGAGAAGCCGAGTGATGACATGGACGTTGAGGTTGAGGACGAGGCCGAGGACGGAAATGTAGAAGATCCTTTTAAGGACCCAATTCCACCAAAGACTGCCTCACCCCAGCCCTCTGAAGAAGTGGACGAAGACATCATTTTGGAGACCAAGCCGGACTCTCCTAACCCGGACGTTCAAACAATCCGGGTTTCGACCCCCAAACACGGAACAACTCCTCCACAAGAGGGCCAATCCTCCGGCCCTTCTCAACTTCGCCCTGAAGACATGACCTTTGCTCAGATGCTAGATGCCCTCCATACCTTGAAGGGCGATGAAGAAAACATACTAGATGCCTTAATAACCAAGCACGAGGTAATCCCGACTAATCATCAATTGTTTCCATGCCTAGTCCCCAAGTTCCGAGTAAATTACTAGGTAACTTGCTTGGAACTTTGCATAATGTTTCCGGCTGATCCCTCTTCATGCTTCTTTACAGGACTATGTTTCACAGTTGGAGAAGAAGCTGGCCAAGTCCACCAAGCGTATTGGAAAAGAAACGGCCCTTCGTGAAGCTGCTGAGACTGAGGCTCGCAGGTGCCAAAAGATGACGAAAAAATACAGGAAGAGAGCTCACAGGGCTAAGGAAAAACTTACAACTCTTTCTGCTCAAATTGCTGATGTTCACCGTACTGCGACTGGTAAGATTTTTGAATTTCACCTTTTTATGACTCGGATTGCTTTGATTTGAACAACCGCGCTTGCTTGCCTACTATCTTTGCTCCTTTTGCCTTTCTTTAGCAGGCCCACGTGATGCTGCCCCCGAAGAAGATGATGCTGCCAAACTTAAAACCATCAAGAATACTCTTCGCCAACTTTGCGGCGGAGTTAGCTGGATACTTGATGAGTTGCGACTGCCGGATGTCAAGCCAGATAATATGAAGAGATTACTGGAATTCTGCTCCACGATCCCCGAGTGGATTTGGCACTGGAAACGGTCCTCCTGCCGATTTGGGGTAACCCGGGGGCTCGCACTGGCTAAAGCCTACGCCCCCAAGCTACAACTTGCCAAACTTATGAGTGGATTTCCAGAGTTCAACTTGGATGGGTCCAAGTTTTTGCCAAAGGACTTCAAGGCTATTCAGAAAGAAGTCCGCCATCCGGCTAGCGTTATTGCTGACAGCTTAGAGATTGATGAGATTCTCCCTGCTTATGATGCTAATGACAAGGTTGTCAAGGCGAACCGCCCCCAGCCGTTCGATATGCTTGCCCGTTGGAAGGAGCAGGCGATCAAGATGAAGGAAGAAACCGCCAGGAAGACCGAGGCCGACTCTGCTCCTGCAACTTCTGCTGCACAACCCGGAACTGCTGCTGACCCGAGTGGCGCCGCAACTACAGGTGGCGACAAGGGCAAGGCCAAGATGGACCCTGCAGCTTGAAGTAATGCCTATCATTCCACATACGTCAGCCGGCAAAGCATCGTTAAAACAGCTTTACTATTCATTTAAGCAGAGCGCCTGTGCTCTTTTGATACTTTATGGTTTTTGTAACACTTTTATTTAAACTCCCGATGCACTTTGCGCCCCTTTGGGCTTTTGATGAATGTGTCTTTGCATTTGCTTGTTCTTGATATCCACTTGCTTTATTCTCGATACCTTATACTTTTTTTTTATACTTTCCTTAGCAAGACCCGTCCTCCGGGTGTCGTTGGCGTCTAGGGATCGGTTTTACACCTGAATCCCTAAGCTCCTGAGACCCGGATGCGTGGCTCGTTTTAATTTTAACGGCTGGATGATGCTGTTTCTTCCTTAGAGCTCATAAGTCCCCAGTCCGGGTTTCCGCGTCTAGGACACATGATTGTTTTTCTTTCAAGGAAACGAATCGCCTGTTGCTGAATGCCCAAGACTTCAGGACAGCTTTTTATGAGGTTTGAAGTTATGCTTGATAATCGTTGAGTTTCCGGCTATCGGCCTTATACTCTGCATAACTTGTGGTTTAGATGACCCTTTCGACTATCTTGTACTATAAGCCGGCTTTCGCGTGGATACCATGTTGTTACATCAATACGAAAACGGGGTCAAGCAAGTCCCGTTTGGGTCTCATGACCGACATTAATCGTAAGCGAACGAATCATGCCACTTCGTTGCGAGTCACATCGAGCTTAAGTAAGAATAGCCGAGAAATTTGGACTTCTTTGTCCGGTTATAAGATTGTAGCCGCACTCGTTTTTTCGAGTGACGGCCCCTATAACTCATTGGCATCAAGGCCGGGTCTTTTTTGAGTTTACAGCTGTGCTTGTATGAGCAACCAGCCCTCAAGACCTGAATGTTCACATCGTATAAATAACACTTGCTTCTTTTCTTGATAATCCCTTTTTATTTGATATGAAAAAATTAGGCCAGCAAGCCGCCTCATTAAAAACCCATCCAGTCCCCAAGGGTGCCCTGGACAGGAAAAGAGTGCGTCTGAAACCTGCTACCTGTTACATCTTTTTCTGCTAAGTATAGTACGGACGTAGCTGAGCCACGTTCCACGGTCTATCTCTTTCTTGCATAGGTGCAGTTGTGTGAGCAGTATCGTTGAGTGTGGTCGATTCTTCTCTTGCATCTATCAAGTAATATGACCCATTATGCAGGCTCCGGCTTACGATGAAGGGTCCTTCCCATGGTGGCGATAGTTTGTGCCTTCCCTCGTTTGTCTGAACCAAGCGCAAGACCAAGTCTCCCTCCTGAAAGACCCGGCTTTTCACCCGCCGACTATGATATCTTCGCAAGTCCTGCTGATATATGGCTGATCTTTCCAAGGCTTGCTCCCTTTGTTCTTCTAACATATCCACGGCGTCTTGCCGGGTTTTCTCGTTCTCTACTTCCACATAAGCTGTCACTCTTGGTGAATCATGAATGATGTCGCTTGGTAATACCGCTTCTGCACCGTAGACCATGAAGAAAGGTGTCATCTGGGTGGATCGGTTGGGTGTAGTGTTAATACCCCAGACCACGGAAGGAAGCTCTTCAACCCATGCCCCAGCAGCCCTGATACAGGGAACCCTCAGTCTTGGCTTCAATCCACGAAGTAGTTCTTGGTTCGCCCTCTCCACTTGCCCGTTGGCTTGCGGATGTGCTACTGATGCTACATCAAGCCTGATTCCATTGCTGCCACAAAATTTTTCCATCTCCCCAAGGGACATGTTGGTTCCATTGTCGGTAATTATGCTGTGGGGGTACCCGAACCGGTATATAATTCTTTTCAGGAATTTGACTGCTGTGGCCGCTCCGCAATTGGTGACCGGCATAACCTCCACCCATTTGGTAAACTTATCAACAGCAACTAAAAGGTGCGTCTTCTTGCAAGGTGACATATGGAAGGGGCCAACCATGTCCATACCCCAAACAGCGAATGGCCAAGTTAATGGAATGGTCCGTAACTCCATAGCCGGCACATGAGTTTGACGAGCGTACCTTTGACATCCGTCGCACCTTGCCACTATCCGTTCCGCGTCTGCTAGAGCTGTGAGCCAGAAGAACCCATGTCGATAGGCCTTGGCCACAAGAGACCTTGTGGACGCATGATGCCCGCAATCACCTTCATGGATCTCCTTAAGAATCTGTCGGCCTTCCTCTGGTGTCACACAGCGCAAAAAGACTCCTGCCGCACTTCTCTTATACAACTCTCCATTGATAATAACGTATCCTTTTGCCCGCCTTACGATTTGTCTTGCTAGCACCTCCTGTTCTGGTAGTTCGCCCCGTGATAAGTATGCCAGATATGGCTCCGTCCATTCGGGGACGCCGCGTATCGTAGCCACGAGCTCCACGTCCGGGTCTCGATTTGCTAATTCTTCTTCAGACTCGGATTTAACTGACGGCCGCCATAGCTCGTCCACGAAAACATTAGGTGGAACCGGCTCCCTGCGCGAGCCGAGTCTGGCGAGTGCGTCCGCCGCCTCGTTCTTTCTTCTGTCTATGTGCTCCACTTCATACCCGGAGAAACACCCGGCAACCCTATCAACCTCCCTGCGATACGCTGCCATAGTGGCGTCCTTCCTGTCCCAGGTCCCTGACACCTGCTGCACCACGAGATCCGAGTCTCCAAAGCATCGTATCCTTCTAATGTTCATCTCCTTGGCTACCTTCAAGCCATGCAACAGAGCCTCATACTCGGCCACGTTGTTTGAGCAATCAAAATGAATCTGTAGTACGTAACTTAGTTTATCCCCTTTTGGCGATGTCAGCACCACTCCAGCTCCTGACCCCTCGTACTGCTTTGATCCATCGAAGTGCATGGTCCATGACTCGGAACTTGGAACTGCGGTAACCACCCCAGTGTGCGTCCAGTCGTTAACGAAATCAACCAAGGCCTGGGACTTGATTGCCGATCTAGGCTCGTAGCTGATATGATAATCTCCCATCTCTATTGCCCATTTGGCTATTCTGCCCGTTGCATCCGAGTTTCTGATGATATCCGACATTGGTATTGAACTAACCACTGTTATGGGATGTTCTTGGAAATATGGCTTCAACTTCCGGCTGGCCATAAAGACCCCAAACACCAATTTTTGCCAATGCGGGTAACGCTGCTTCGCTTCTGATAACACTTCACTGACATAGTAAACTGGCCTCTGGACCGGGTAGCCTTTCCCGTCTTCTTTGCGTTCCACGACAACCACTGCGCTAACTGCTCGGGGACCGGCTGCCACATACAATAACATAGGTTCTTTAGGACCCGGCGCCGCTAGTACTGGCGCTTCAGATAACTGCTTCTTTAGTGCTTCAAACGCCTCATCTGCCTCCTGGTCCCATACGAACTTATCTGATTTCCGCAAAAGCCGGTACAAGGGTATTGCCTTTTCTCCAAGCCTGGATATGAACCGGCTCAGGGCTGCCACGCAGCCCGTGAGTTTTTGAACGTGCTTCAGATTTTCCGGTTTCTTCAAATTCTGTATGGCCTTGATTTTATCCGGGTTTGCCTCAATTCCTCTCTCGGAGACTATAAAGCCAAGTAACTTCCCGGCCGGGACTCCGAACACACACTTCGTTGGGTTGAGCTTCATCTGATACCTCCTCAAGTTTTTAAACGTTTCCTTTAAATCATCAATAAACGTTTCTGCCTTCCGGGTCTTAATAACCACATCATCCACATATGCGTGCACGTTACGCCCGATTTGATCCTCGAAGCATTTCTGGATACACCGCTGATAAGTTGCGCCCGCATTTTTCAATCCAAAGGTCATGGTCTTGTAGCAGAAGGCCCCAAAAGGGGTTATAAATGAGGTTTTTTCCCAATCCTCCCTTTTGAGTTTAATCTGATGGTATCCTGAATATGCGTCCAAGAAACATAGCAAGTCGCTTCCGGCTACCGCGTCTATGATTTGGTCTATCCTTGGCAGCGCGAACGGATCCTTTGGGCAATGCTTGTTGAGGCTCGTGAAATCGATGCACATCCTCCATTCATTTGTCTTTTTCATCACTAGAACCGGATTCGCTAACCAGTCCGGGTGAAATACTTCCATGATAAAGCCTGCGGTTAATAGCCGTGCGATTTCCTCACCTATAGCTCTTCTCCTTTCCTCGTTCATTTTTCTCAAACCTTGCTTCACAGGCCTGGCCCTGGGATCTACATGCAAACTGTGCTCTGCCAACTCGGTAGGGATACCCGGCATGTCGCTGGGTGTCCAGGCGAACACATCCGCATTTGAGCGTATAAATTCCACTAGGGCCTTTTCTTGCGCGTCTTCCAAATTGGACCCTATAGTGAACTGCTTGGTGGGGTCTCCTTCCACAAAATCTACTTTCTTGGTGTCTTGAGCAGCCTTAAATTTCACTCTTTCGTCTTCAGAATCTGGTCTTCTCAGTGCCGTGCCATCTTCCGGGTCCACCTGAGACCGGTAATATTTAAGCTCTTCCTTTCTGCAGGCTTGCTCGGCCATCACCGAATCTCCCTCATCACACTCTGCTGCTATATCCCGGTTCCCATGGATAGTGATGGTCCGCTTGGGGCCTGGAATTTTTAACTGCAAATATACGTAACATGGCCTAGCCATGAATTTAGCGTAAGCCGGCCTTCCGAACAGAGCGTGGTAGGGGCTATGCAGCTTGACTACTTCAAACGTGAGCCACTCCACCCGATAGTTATCTACCGATTCTCCAAAGGCTACTTCCAATGCAATTTTCCCTTCGGGGCGTGCCGAATGACCCGGCACGATCCCGTGGAACACCGTCGAACTTTTTTGTAGCTGGGACTCCTTGAGGTTCATGCGCAAGAAAGTTTCCCAATATAGGATGTTGATGCTGCTTCCTCCGTCCATCAACACCTTTTTCAATTCGTAACCATTGACCTGTGGCGAAACTACTAACGCCAAGGTCCCGGGGCGCTCTATTCCTTCTGGATGATCTCTCCTGCTCCACGTTACCTCTTGCTCTGCCCACCTCAAGTATCCCGGAGTGGCCGAGGAGGACAGATTCGCTGTTTGTTTTAACGCCCTTTTGTCCCTGCTGGAAGTTCCTGTAACGTGCACATGATATTGTCCTTTCAAATTGAGTGTACGTACCATGCCGATGAAGATACTGATTTGGCCGATTGACACCATGGATCCGGATTCGAAGTAATCCGGCTCCAACTCCCATCCGGAATTGTCCACTATTCTTTCTCCTTCGCCATTGGAGTAGATCTCGCCGACGACGAAGTTCTCCATGCTCTTCCGAGCTTCTCCCGTGATGTAAACACCTTTGGACGCAGGCCCCACGGTGGGCGCCAACTGTCGTGGGATAATCACGGCAGATGTTACCTGGGGTAACTGATCTTGGGGCAAGTCGACACAGGTATTTGGGAGAGGGTTTAGCTCGAAGGAAAACATGGCGAAAAGCAATCTAAGAACCGGAAAACAACTCGCCGGCTCTCGATATTGTTATACTGGATACTCGGTAACAGGTGTTACAACTATGACTTGAATCTCTCTTAGGCGAAGCCCAGGGGTTGGTTTATATAGTACTCATACCCCTCTGGGCTTGCCCTACAAAGCGCTCCTCGAGTCCTATTTGAACTCTACATACGAACCCTAACTTTTCTTACCATAACCCACAATCCGGGTTACGAACCTTACACGCCCTGGGCCTTCCAGGAGTTTCTTTGTCCTTAGCCGGATTTGGTCCAGCCACCGTCTGGGCCGGATCACACCTGGGAGCTGGCATACCGGGTTACTACTCCCCCATCAATGCTAATGTCCGAGGGAGGGACGCGCGCAACAATTCCCATTTAGTCGCCTCCCTCGGACCGAACGTGCGACGAAACCCAATATTCCATTTCCCTTGAGCACTAGCCGCTACCACCAGTACTGCAGGATCCGCACAAATTGCGAAAAGTTCCGGGTATTCGTATCGCAACAGCAGAGGCCCCAGCCATGGGTCAAGCCAAAAGAGGGTCCCTCGTCCGTCACCTACGGAGAAGGAGGCCCCCAGCCAGATCTCATGTTTGATTGCATGGATGGCTCGCCAGAATTGCGACCCTTCCTTCCCATCACATGCTAGGAGGGGGCAGCCTCTGAGGTACTTCGCCTTTATAAGTTGAAGCCAGAGGCCCCCTTCCTCGCACAAGATCCGCCAGACCCATTTTAACATCAGGGATTTATTCATGTGCTGAGACGATAGGATCCCTATGCCCCTAAATTTCTTGGGGACGCACAAATCCGCCCACTTCACCATGTGGTATTTCTGGTGTCCCTTTGCATCTTGGCATGAATGCCCTCCGGTAGCAAGTACAACCCCATCATATACATTGGTAGGCTAGATAGGCAGGAGTCGATAAGGATGGACTTGCTCCCCTTGGAGGTGAACCTCCCCTGCCAAGGTTCCGCCTTCCTCTTGACCCGCTCTACTAGCGGGTCAAGGTCCCTGATGAGGATCCGAGAGTCGCGGGTAGGCATTCCCAGATAGGTGATCGGGAATTGGGCCAGTCGACAGTTCAAGCTGTCAGCGATCCGTTGTTGCTCTTCTGGCGAGTAACCAATGATCACGACTTCGCTCTTATCGAAGTTGATCTTAAGGCCAGACATGGCCTCAAAGCATAGGAGGAGGAATTTTAGGTTGATAATGTCGAGTTCCGACCCCTCTACCATGATCATGGTGTCATCCGCATATTGGAGATGGGTCACACCCCCGCCTGGGATGAGATGACCCACTACTCCAGAGATGTGGCCCGGGGTTTTGGCGCGCTCCAAGACCTCTGCTAGGACATCCACGGCCACGCTGAATAAAAGGGGAGAGATGGGATCCCCTTGTCTAACCCCACAGGTGGGTCGAAAGTACGGGCCCACTTCCCCGTTAATGTTGATGGCGGTGTTACCGCTCATGACCAATTGCATGATCCAGCAGATCATACGGTTATACATCCCTCGCCGTTCTAATACCAAACGGAGGAAGGACCAATCCAGGCGATCATATGCTTTTTGGAAATCCAGCTTAAGGAAAACTCCCGTCTGCTGGCGTGCCTTCACCTCATGGATAATTTCATGAAGAGCCAGAATCCCATCATGGATGAGTCGGCCCTTCAGGAAAGCGAATTGGAACGGGTGAGTAAGGCGTTCCAAAATCAGGGCAATCCTAGCAGCACACTTTGGAGAAAATCCTATGTATGACGTTGAGGACCGTAATCGGTCGAAACTGGCGAATATCCGAGGCCCCCACTACCTTGGGGATCAAGGTTATCACACCAAAGTTGAGACGCGCCATTACCAAGGTCCCAATGTAGAATTCTTGGAACATCGGCATGATGACCGCTTTGATAGTCTCCCAGAATTTCTGGAAGAAGGTAACTGGAAGACCATCCGGACCCGGGGCCGAGTTCGCCTTCATCTCCATAACCGTGCGTGTGACCTCCTCCTCCAGGAAAGGAAGGGTCAGACTCATGTTTTCCGCGTCTGAAACCCGAGCCCCAATAGGCCAAAAGTTTGGGGCTAACGAGATCCCCTGGCGCTGGGTTGCGGTAAATAACTCCTTATAAAAGGAGTAAATATGGGAGGAAATCTCTCTTGGCTCTCCAAGAGTCGGTCTCCCTCCCATAGGCAAGGAATGGAGCATTTCCTCCGACGCTCATTGGCGATCGCGTGGAAGTATGCCGTATTTGCCTGCACCTATAACTACTCGCCCAAGTCTTTAGGAGACGAAGTGCATGTTGGCTTGTAAAATATAAAATAGGGATATGTGGTCTGTCCGTGGATTAGGTGGGCTCATCCCATTCAGCCCACACGGGATTAGTGGGTCTTTTTAATGGGACAAATGGGATCTGTACGGTGGGATGGGAGGTGGGATTAGTGGGATGTCCCATCCCACTTGAAATTATAGCTACAGCCCTGAATTTGTGGTATTTCTTCATTTTGGTGGCCCAACTGAACTGCATTGTGTGCCCATTCACGCTGGAACTCGTGGTCGTGGATGAGTTCTTGAGATTGCGGTTACCCACAGTTCCCCCCATCTAAAACGCGCGCGGTCTCGGCACAGGAGGCACGAAGAAATCAGATCAATTCCGCACGCACGCACGCAATGATACGGTTACTGAAGCGCGCGCGCACGTTCCGGCGAAGAGCCGCAACTCCACAAACCGCACGCGCTGCCGCTCAGACAGTAACAAAACCGCCGATACCCACGTCCGGTACCACCGAATCACCGATGGAGGGCGGCCTGGTCGATCCGGAAACGGAAGCCCCGCCCATGGACAGACCACCGGCGGCGACGCAGAGGGCGCGCCAGCGCCCGACCAACATCATTGAGCGAAGGTTGGGCGAACTGGACGTCTACCTCACCGAGGCGCTCCCCTCCCGGCCGCGGCGCTCCGACGTGGACGACAGACTCTTCGAGGATATCCACGCCCGCACGGAATGGCTTCGCTCGCTCATCGCCGCCGAGAGGGCAAGCCACGGCGACGAGCGGCCGGAGCATCTAGTCGAGGCGGAGGAGTGGTTCGGAGTCCTCGAGCGGACGTTCGAGCAGTGGGCGCAGAGTGGCGTCGCCGTGGCAACCGAGGAAGAAGAAGAAAAACCGGATCAGGCGACGGCCGGGTCCGGGTCCAGTTCAGGGTCCGGCGGCTGCTCCTGCACCGGCTCCTGCTCCGGCTTCGAGGTTACGGGCCAGGTGGCTGCGTTGGACGCCAAGTGCAAGTTGGACAAGGATGACGCGGAAGCAAACAAGGACAAGGAGGAGGAGGCGGCGGCGGCGGCGGTGACGATACAAGTGCCGCCCGCGACAAGGACTACCGCACGGAGGCGCTGGTGGAAGCGGCGCGGTGCTCTGTGTGGGCTCGCCGGCGTCGTGGCGGTGGTGGCGCTCGGGGCCGGCGTGGCGTTACAGTATGCCGCGGTGGCCCAGCAATCGGTTTACGTTGTTCCGACGTAGAGTAATGACGGCTGTTTGTGTATCATCAGTGTTCTTGTGTTGTTGTCAATGTTGTGAAGTTAGGTTTACTTTTCATGTCTGACTGCCAAGTTGTGATCTCCCTGTAATTCAGATTTGGAACAGAGCACACCTGTCTGTCTATGTTATGTACAATCGATTTCTCTCTCTCTGTCTCTTTTATGGAATCATCAAATCAAATCCTTCAAGGAATCATAATATCTACCCTTCCTGCTAAAGCATTTAAAGGCTTCCATTTGTTCTCATAAGATTTTTTCACATATTTTTGGTTTAACGGAAAATATCATGTAAATGTGATCAGGACAAAGCGCAAATAAGGGAAGCATTTGTTATTGGACAACTGCAGAAGTTCTCTTACCATATTACAGTCTGTCGTCATATTAATCCCTCCCACATCTTCAGGCTGCAGGAACCAAAGCTATCCATGACGAAGCCTCTCCCCATGGCCATGGCAAACATCGTCTTGTGTTTCCTTCTGCTAGCATCGCTCATCGCTTCACCTCTGGCGTCAGCAAGGATCGTCCACGAGCACCACAGCGCCCACATCGCCGCAGGTACTTCCGCTTCAGATTCTAAACAAACACTTTCCGGTCATTATGAGTTTTAGACCGAGATGACAGTTAGATCTCTGTTTTGAACAAGGCGAGGAAGCGCCTGATCGCCATGTATTCTCCGACGGCTTTGGGGAAATCAAGAGGGCGGGGCTTTCTCAGTTTGCCCCGCCGGCGCCACAAGCCAACGAGCAGCGCGACCCCCCGACCTCGAGAGGATGAATCCCATATATATGGTTTATTGTCTGTGCAAGTCTGAAGATCAACAAATAATATGAGTATTATGAGCTTCTGACGCGATGTAAAACATCATGTGGTTATCTTATTTTCAAAGCATTGTCTATGTTATGCTATTGTTGAATTCTGAAGAAAAATGCACGTCATACAGATTCCGGAATTGCATGCCCGAAACAGAGCCCTGTTCTGAAAATCCCATAACCATAAGACTGCAACTGCTGAACCATATATACATGTTGTCCCTCTTCTATGTACACGTTTACAAACTTCAGGATCCCTTCAGAGTTCTATATGTCTGTACTCTGTACCCTACATGATAGGAAGAGTACAGGTGGAGACACATATCCCCTTTTTATGGTATAATATATGTGGCTAAACCTTGATGTGCTTCATCAAGTGTCCAAAGTAAACAGATGACATGAACACAAATAGCACAAACATTACTGAGAAACCCTGTTGAGATGATCTTGCTTCCCTAAGTAACTCCTGAAACGAGGTAAATCCAAATGTTCAGATATGTGACTGAAAAACATATATCTAGCTAGGCAGTCATTTAAATAAATATCATAATTGCAGTGATATATAGACTATATTAGATAAATATATTATGAATACATATTTTATGATGAATCTTTTGATATTTATTTGGTATCCTAAATGTTTATATTTTCGTCTATAACTTTGGTCAAACTTATGACTTTCGACTAAATTGATAAGCCTAATTCATTAAAACGGAGGGGGTATTAGTTAGCTTTGTTCGGCAACAAAGTTCCAAAGTTCTTAACCCTAGTGAAAACGTATTAGTCTAAGTAATATACATTTTTCTTTTTTCCTATGCAAATCAGAAAATAACTATTTGTAAGTCTGGTTGATCGAACTTCAGGATCCAAGTGCAAAAGAATGAAAAAACTTTTCTATGACCAGTATCAGCAGTTAACTGGAAAAGAACTATTTGTAAGTTGACTGCTCTATTTGTCACTTCCTAGAAATATATATGCGCTAGATATATTAGAGATTTAGAGGTAAAATTTTACAAGCCTTACTGAAGTGTCAATAGTTGCTCATTTTAAAAAGTGCAGTGATTGGTCCGTCTTGATTTTTTTTTTTTTGAAGTTCACTTTTGTCCCTATCTATTATGTGAGTTTAGTCTTGGTCCGTAGACTTCCAAGTCAGGTATGTTTGACACTTAATGATTTTTCACAGGCCGCCGCCAAATTAGCACAAAAAAGATCATAAAAAATAAAGCTATGGGAGATGGGGCCAAAAGATTCCTAGAAAACAAAATTTAACTTTTAGAAGATACAGAATACCAAGAAGTCATAGTTGGTCCAATTAATTATGAAACCTTGAAAATTTTAAATTGTGAAAATTATTGTACTTCTAAAATAAAAATAAGATGTACTATTCTAGAGAAAATATATATAAATGAGAAGGTCACTAATTTGGCGAAATCATATATGTATTCCTCGAATATCCTATATTATTCGAATACTTGTGGACTACAAATTTCTTTCCTAAAACTCTTAGATTTTTTAGAAATGTACATTTTATGAACAAATACTAAACTCGACAATAGCCGTGAAGCAACAATAGATTTTGCAGCGGTATGTCATGATAAATACGGCATTGCATTGTGGTAAGTGCATAACCAAAACAAGCTTCTGATTTTCATCATTTGAAGAGGATTTTACCATATCTTTCTCAAGCTTCTTATTTTCATGTACTGTATATACTCTGTCTCCAACCAGGGTTGATGCCACAGAGGCACCCTAAACAGAGACAAACGACAAAAAAAAAATGTAAACAAATCAATGGATTATGTAAGTCGACCACAAAATAAATCTGAGTAATAAATTTATTCTATTATGATGTGCAAACATAGCACAATGAGTAAACAAGCAAGCTCATAGCATTGGTTGTATTGACTGGGAAACGGATTACCTCGCCACATGAAAATTTGGCTCCAGAGCTATCTATGTATCTTGGCCTAGATGCCTGAGAAACAAATGGACATATATATGGTCAGAAGAAAAGTAGTGATGCTTCATTTTGTTGTACCTGTAGCACCAAACAACAATGATGTTACCACTTACAGCCTCAAACACTGATGATCTTTTGGCTTCCCAGCCCATCTCCTCTGACGCAGGGGTTGCATCCTCTTCCTCTGCCTCCTCAGGCACCGGTGAGGGAGGATTAGCAGCAATGTAGACCACCCGCAGCTTGAACTCCTCGATTATCCTACCCGGCGCTCTAGTGAACTACAAACCGCAATAGTGGAATCACACACAAGAAGCATTAGACAGATTAGACAAATTAAGCAAACTAGAGCATCCTATTGCGTGGGCTTACCAATTCAGGGACAAAATCTCTCATCGTCGCCCCATCTCGCGCCACGGCGCTCTGCACGAGGAATTTGTCCTTGCAATGGTGATCCAGCTGCATCTCCTTGGGAGCTTGCATCGTGACTAGACCACCAAACCCAGCACTTTCATCAGCAATGACCCGGTGCGCATGTCGGCATGTGTCTCAAACAAGTTTTGCAGGAGAAGGCGCTCCAGCGAAACGCACCTGTGACACTGCAGGAGCTCCGGGGCAGCAGTATACCGCAGGTGTGCCGCACCGAGTACTTCCTTGGGTTCGTCGTCTTCACCTATATATGGATTGGCAGCCACGATCTTAGTCCATCACCCTTCTGCCAAATCCCAATGCACCGTGCAGAGTAGCAGTAGCAGCATAGGGCGAGGACAAGGAGAGGGTATTCACCTTGAACGCCACGTACTTGTCGGTCTTGTTGATCAGCTGCATGCAGCAAGATCGCTGCCTCTTCACCTCATCTTCTCGAGCGCAAGAAGAAGAAGAAATTCAGCGAAGGAAAAGCACCGGTAGATTAGGTAGAAACGGTTCTTGAAGACACTTACAGGGGATCTTCAGCTCGGAAGGGGAGACTCGAAGCAGAGTGCTGCTCATGGCCTCCGACCAGAGAGCTCTGAAACAGGAACAGCCAAAGGATTCGATCTTTTTCCTCCCCTGCTTCCCAAGAACCAGTGAACTGGACGGCGCCGGGTAGTGGTTGGGTCCTTGGCGGTTCCTGCCTCCGGAAGCAAAGTGGCGGAATAAATCGCGCGCAATGATGATGAGGCAGGGTGATCTGGAGCTGGGAGCAGCAGCTGGGGAATAGAATATTGCCCCGGCGATATCCTGAAGAATAGTGGCAATTTTGGCAGCTGTTCTAGCAAGGTGGTGGATTTGCAAAGCCGCCGGGGACTTGATTTCGCGATCGCATTGGGTAGGATGCGCCGTCGACGTTAGCTCTGCGTCTCGTCCGTACTTTTTTTTAATGGTTTTCCTTTGTAGCTCGAATTTGGGATGATGGGACGTGACTTTTGTGTTTTTGGTTTTGATGATTGTGGGATGTGATGCGTTACCAACTTACCATACACTTTTATTTTCTGACACCATTGGAACTAGTGAGTCTGAGTGAGAGGTGATTATGTTATCTCTGAAACGATATCGATCGTCGTAAACCACCTTTCCCCAAAGAGAAGATACTGATCCTTGTAAACCAACTTTTCCCAAAGAGAAAATACTGGGACGCTCTAGCCCGCGAGCTCCAGTGGTCTCGATATTTTTATAATTTTGCATATAATATTTCGATTTTCAATTTTTTTTAAATTTTATTCGTGGATATATATGCACATGTTTTCTACATATCTGAAAGGTTTTGCTAAGTAGTAGTACGCCGTATTGTTCACAAAATCATGTGTCTCAAAAGGCAAAACATAACACGATTTGCTTTAAAAAATTATCTTTTTTTGTGCTCATCACACATGACAATTTATTTTGATCTAAATTTGGTCATACATACTAGCTAGACATGTACATATACATGATTTTTTTTTTCAGAAGTTTTCGAGACCCAGAAAAGCAGTTTCCGGATTTTCGAAAAACAAGCTCACCGGACCTCAGAAGCAAAAAAGGGAATTATCACCTATCTTATTCTACTAGTTAGAGTGTTAGACAAGGATAACTAGCTAGTGGTTTTGTCTACAGCTAGCTGCACGATACGGAGTTGGTGTATTATGTTCTTAAAGGCCGACACTGGGAGCGGGTCAGGGCCAGGTAGTAGTGGTTGTGAAATCAATTATCGGTGAGATATCAGCTTCAGCTCTGCAACGACCACGAATATTTTCAGAATTATGGTCAGATCGCGACTGGATTTACCCAAAACTGGACGACCACCGGTTCCATTGTCATGGAGTTCCGCACTTGCGCTTTATGGCACCCCCATAGCATTCACGGCGCATCCACCTTTCTTCTCTCCAGCTTTGTTAGTCATTGTCCACTAATTAATTCAGTTGCTATATAATATTATATACTTTAAGACCCAATCCACAAGGCTTCGTCACCCAATTCATGTATGGTGGGTCTCAACTGAAAGCATCCTGTCTGCAAGCAAATTTTTTTTTTTAACTGAAGGCCATCGTGAGGGATTTTATTAATTTGTCAACAAAGATACATTGTTCGCCATTACACCCATAAGATAGTCACGGGGATCCTCTTGCCAAACACACGACAAAGAGCCCTCTGATATACTAGCTAAAACATGTGCTGCCATATTAGCCTCCCTAGATCAATGCATAAAATAACTACTGAAAAAATGCGACAAAGGTGTGTGCACTCCTTATATATTGCAGCCGTCGGACCAAGCGAATTACGGCCACTTGACATAACTTGGATCACATCCATGCAGTCCAAGTTCATTTCAGTGCGATTATATCCTACCTGTCCAGCCAAAATTAAACCGTCACGTAGAGCACGAGTCTCGGCCGTCGAAGGATCTGAGACAAATGGGATTGCAGCAGTTAGCTAACACAAACAACCCTCCGTCATCTCGGATAATAGCTCCGGTACTGTCTGATCCACGATCGATATTGAAACCCGCATCAACATTTAACTTGACAAAGCCTTCTCTAGGTTACTTCCACCCATGTTTAGTGATCCCCGGCTTCCTCTTCTTTGCACGCGTGTAGTTTAGAACTAGTGCAGAAATTGTTTGGGCGGATCGTGGTAGAGGCTGCACCGTATCTCCGTGTGATGCTTTCCTTCGCTCCCACAAAGTATACTAGATTTACGTAGTCCATAGGTTATTTCGCTTCACCTCATCCATTAGAGGTGCGTGAGCTGTAGTGTCCCACGAAAAGGATTCGAGTGCAAAACCTCAATCTGTCTCATGCGCACAGACATGCGATATAAAATCATGCATACCTAGCAAGCTCCATATTTCCTTTACCCCCAGACACATGAAAAGTGCATGCCTAACACTTTTACAGTCTGTTGGGCACAACTGACATTGGGAGCTGATTTGCATATGGCGGTTCGCTAGCACACCATTGCACGGTATCGACCCAAGTAAGCACCTCCATGCTTGGATTTTTATTTTCGCCGTTACCTTGAGAGAACAGAGATTCTTCCAATGTAGCGTCGAAGATGTGCCATAAAGTCCGGTCCTTCTTAATTTTCACCATGTTGATTATCCCACTCCTCTTGGTAACATGACAGAACCGAAAACACTCCCGTCCTCGTGAGATGCCATGATACAAAATCATTCATCATGCTAGTAGCCAACAGAATATTTTAAATCCTCTGCACGTCCATTAGCCAAAATATTTCGCGTATAATCTCTTCATCCCATGTTCCTGTCTCCATATCAATAATTTCTTAGACGCGAGTATACACTATGTTTCCTCGCCTGGTCGCAGTTTTTCTATTCGGCCCGCTAGGAACCCATGTTCATGTCTCCTTCCAACCACTTAGCATTTTGCACACCTATCAATCCAATGTTGGAAACAATCTGATCGCTCCACCTCAACCAACGATGGGAGGCCGAAATTGTTGATCTACGCTGCAGAAATTAAAAAAATCCCTACATATTCTGCCAATATCACTATGCGGATAACGAGGCATGCACATACATGCGAGGATATAGAAAACGACACACCGGGTAGCGAATTCTATGTAGTCGTAGAGAAGTTCTACAAAATTGTAGATCCTCACAATTAGGCCTAGCTGCAAGGATGTTGCTATGTCTTCCCTCCTTAGCATCACAAGTGTAATTCCGTTTATGGTGTGCACGCGTACGCTCGTGTCAACCTGTCAGCGCTCTGTCATCCAGGACTCGGCACTGACGAAGAGAGATAGCCTTCGGCCGTTGCTAGTTCGTAGCTCTAATCAACTATGATTAGAGGTATCATGAAACTGGAAGTTCTCAACACATTAGAGAGAAAACAATTAGAGCTGGGTCTAATCGGAAGAGTATAACTCAAAAATCCGATTAGAAGAGTCTCTAATTCAATTGGAGATGTTTCTAATTAGAGGCTATAATTCAATTAGAGGTTCTCTATTTCTAGAGCCCTTCTAGTTAGATCTCTAACTATATAAGAGAGAGAGAGAAAAGGCCAAAAGGCTCAATTTATATCTACTCCAAAGAGGAGGAGGTGGGGATTATATAGCTGGAGCTAGGAGGGCACCTGCCAAAGAGGGGGGAGGGGTCGGTTCCCCCCGCCTCATGCTTGGCCACACCACACTCCTAGGGGAGCTCTGATTGGACTCCCTTGTGGAGTCCCATCCCTCCACCTATTTTTTTATTTTTCTTTTCTTTTTCCCTCTCATTATTTCATCAAATAAATTTAGGAAAAATACTTATGGAAACCTTGTGCACTTTTTGAGACTATGGGCCCCATCCGGCATTCCCTAAAATTAGGTTTTGCCCATAGGGGGAAATATGCCCCCCTCCCCCGCTCCGGCACTACTTCCATATAAGGAAAGTCCCCCAGAACTCTTCCGGAACCCCGTTACCCCTATAGATAAAATCATCGATGTTATCTAACGATGTTAGAAACTCATTTATAACACTGTGGGACATATAATGTACTCTGTAACTTCTCATATAAATTATACCTTACACCGATATAATTTCTCTCTTATAGTAACTTCCTCGAAACCACTCCGATTGACACCGGACATGTTTCTGTGATATCGTAATGACTTAAAAAAATCAACAAACCAATAACAACATAATAATTATCTCAATAAATGGTTGGCATAGCTTAAGCGTGTGATCCGTAAAGGCGCGATAACACACATACATGTTCGGCCACTTACCGAACAATAACCAACAGCGTGACCGTGGACTTCCATGATGGCTCTTGTGTGTTCCCGATTTACGAAGGAACCATATAATTTACTCATCGCACTTATTCCCTTAACTTCATGATACCAACAATATCACGAGGTGAGACTATGTGATCTAGTCTGATCAAACTCTTTGATCATAATTCGTTTACTTATATCGTTCTATTTTCTCATCCATATGCCCGATGACCCTGTGATAAGATCACATTGTGTCTGGCCAGACCATATTTCATTGGTGATACTGAGAGGGCCCATAGAATGTATCTCTCTATCATCTAGAGAGTTTAAGTACTAGTCTTGAACGATCTCACTTCGATTACACTTTCTAGGTCATACCTAGACATCACCGTTATAGTCCCCATTAAGGCCAGACGGTTGATGATATCCAAAGTATAACTTTCGATTACGTGGTCACTAGATATTTTCATAGTATATGAATTATAGCCAATGTTAACTTCATATGTATTTGCTAAAACACATAATGATTGTTTATTCTCTTATAGCAACAACATACACTTGGGTCGGTTCAATACTATTGTTACCCTAACAATAAAATCGTATGTCTCATGCGCAGAGACATGTGATATAAAATCAGGCATACCCAGCAAGCTCCATATTCATAGTAAGTTTGGCACAACTGACATTGGGAGCTGATTTGCATATGGCGGTTCGCCAGCACGCCATTGCACGGTATCGCGCCAAGTAAGCACCTCCATCCATGGATTTTTATTTTTGCCGGTACCTTGAGAGACCAGAGATTCTTCCAATCTGGTAGCGTCGAAGATGTGCCATAAATTACAGTCCTTCTTAATTTTTCAACATTTTGATTATCCCACTCTGCGTGGTAACATGATCGAATCGAAAACACTCCTGTCCCCGTGAGATTCCATGATACAAAATCATTCATCCTGCTAGTAGCCAACGGAATATTTAAAATCCATTGCACATCCACTAGCCAAAATATTTCGCGTATAATCTATTCAAACCATGATCCTGTCTCCATATCAATAATTTGTGAGACGCGAGTATACACTATGTTTCCTCCCTGATGCTTGCGTTGGGATACCCCAAGAGGAGGGTGTGATGAGCACAGCGGTAGGAGTTTTCCCCTTAGTTAAGAACCAGGGTTATCAATTCAGTAGGAGAAAGAGAATCTTCGGAAGGTTGATGTCACTGACGGTGGTGCTGGCGCTTCACCGGTGTCAGCAACAACGTGGAACCTGCACACAACACAATCAAAACACTTTGCCACATAGGTACAGTGAGGTTGTAAATCTCACCGGTCTTGCTGAAAACAAAGGTTAGACGTATAGCGTGGAAAAACCAGTGTATGCTTGCAGAAAGTAAAGAGAGCAGGAAATTGTTGTGGGTTCTTTAACAGTGTGGAAAAATTGACCGGGGTTCATTGTTTCACTAGTGGTGTCTCTCCATAAAAGATAGCATGCTGGGTGAACAAATTACAGCTGGGCAATTGAAAAATAGAGGTTGCACCGTAGTGCACAATATAACATGAAGATTACTATGGTATTTAGTGCGGGCATTACAACAAGATACATAGACCGAAATCCATCTGCATCTATGACTAATAATCCACCCTCAGGTTATCATCCGAACCCCCTTAGGTATTAAGTTGCAAGCAACAGATAATTGCATTAAACAAAGTGTGTAATGTAAGCAATGATTATGCATGCGGGCACTCTCACCGCTGTTTTCTCCCTAATGGGAACGACACATCCTCCCCCTTCACGTTTCTGTCACTCGAGCAAGGCAACAAGGAGGCATGAACCCACTATCGAGCATAAATACTCCCTCTTGGAGTCACTAACAATTACTTGGCCAGAATAACCACTAGAAACGGAGATCATGCAAGATCACAAATAACATATGCAAATAAAGACTATAATCAACTTGGCATAAGGTCAATATTCATCGCATCCCAGCAAACACAGCACATAGAATTACATAAGATCAATCTCGATCATGATAGGCAGCTCACGAGATCTAAAAATGGAGGCATATGAGGAGAAGACAACCATCTAGCTACATCTACGAACCCGTAGTCGAAGGATGAACTACTCACGCATCGCTCTGGAGGCAGGCATGGTGATGAAGAGGCCTCCAGTGATGATCTCCTCTCCGGCAGGGTGCCAAAAACAGCTTCAGAACCCCCCTGATATGGGGTTGACGGTGACGGCGGCTGCGGAACTTTTCAGGGGATTTTGATCAGGTGTCTAGGGTTTTCCATCCAGGGGCTTAAATAGGCGAAAGGGCGAAGGCGGTGGCACTCTTGGGGGCCCACACCCCTAGCTGGTGCGGCCGGTTCCTCTTCGGTCTTCTGGATGCTTCCGGGGAAAATAGGACTTCCGGGCTTCGAATTTCCCAATTCCGAGAATATTTCCAGAACAACTTTTCTGAAACTAAAACACAGCAGAAAACAGGGAACTGGCTCTGTGGCATCTTGTTAATAGGTTAGTCCGGAAAATCGATAAAAATGACATAAAGAAGGGAGAAAACATGTAGCAATTGTCAAAATATGATCATGGAGCATCAGAAATTAGGGATACGTTTATGACGTATCAAGCATCCCCAAGCTTAGTTCCTACTCATCCTCGAGTAGGTAAACGATAAAACAATGATTTTTGGGGTGACATGCTACTAACACAAACTTGATCTATCTAATGTAAAAGCGTATGCACGCTGAGATCATAAGACTTTAAACACATGCATGATAAATAAAACTTTAATAATAAAGCATAGCAATTACTTTGCATCACAAAAAGTAACTCAAATAAAGGATCATGAATAATAATGCAAAGAAAGGTATACGTTTCTTTCAGGTATAGAGAAAGCATGGCAAAGTGATATTTCGATAGTCCTTAAGAGTGGGGCAAAACATAAATGCCAGGACACCTTCAAAGTTCAAGAGGAAGACTAGAAAAAATAATTTAAGAAAAAATAATATCACATCATGAAGTAATTATTTATGCTTATGGGACAAATGCACATAGAACTCGGAATGGCAAAAATGCTCTCTCAACTGTGCATAAAGTTATAAGATGGAGACTGAACATAAAGGTAAAAGAAAGACCCTTCGCAGAGGGAAGCAGAGATCACTCATGTGCTACAACTTTTTATTTTATTAAACAGAGGTATTAAAAGTTTGACACTCCTCCCATCCATCTTTCACAAACCATGGCTAACCGAATCCTCGGGTGCCTGCCAACAATCACATACCGTGGAGGAGTGTCTATATTTTGGGAGATGTATGCTAATGTCAACGAATGGTAAACAAAAAATACAGTACGTCACAAGTCAACTAGATTCACAAGAGTGGATCCCATGGTGAAGGACGCAACTTGTATATAAGGTCATCCCTCTTTCTCTTTTGTTTACACGATTATGCTTTGACTGATAAATCAGGGGCAAAAATAGTGAAGAGAATTTGCATGCATTAATTTGGGGCTGGGCACCCCGCTGCCAGCTCTTCTATCATTTGGATAAGCGGATGAAGCCACTAGTCCAGGGTGTGAAATCCAATCAACATGTGAGATAAAGATTCTCTATTTACGTCCTCATGAGCAAAAACAGGAACATAAAGCAGGAGTAATTTTGAAGGTTTTAAAGGTAACACATGAGCAATTTACTTTGGAATGGCAGTTTAAATACCACATGTAGGTAGGTATGGTGGAAACAATGGGAATTTTTTTGGCTTAAGGGAGTTTGGATGCACGAGTAGAGCTCATACTCAGTACAGGTGGATGCTAGCAAAAGACTGGGAGCGACAAATCAAGAGAGCATAAAAGCCATAATCATGCATAGGGACATAATCATCATTAATTAAAACATAAGAAGTGTCACAAGTTCAAAAACTAAGTGGTCATGGAGGCTATTCGTGACTGGTTTGTAGTCATAAACATGGTGTGATCATGCGCCAAGTCAACCAAATAAAACATTCGAAAGAGAATATCATATATTGATGCTTTACTATGACAAGAACAACTCATGAATCTTTCAATACATATTAAACACTCTCAGCTATTTGAGGCGAATCATGCTACTCAATAACCACAAGGCTTTAAAACTAAAATAACATTTAGCATGGCATGAAAAAGTCCTAGCCACAGTCTATACAAGCTTCTACTAGTACTGTTATAAATTCTACTTCAAGCAGTAGTTTTCGTTTATCCCAACAAGCACCATACAAAACATGCTTTAACAAAAATACTCTTTATGATACAACAAGCAAACATGAGATTAATCAAATAACACTACTAAAACTAACAGCTCTAATAAGAGATGCATGCAAAACAGGAGCTGAATAAATGGAGCAGTCAAACAGAGACTAAGAATACAACGTATTATCAAGAAAAAGTGGAGCGTGTCACTCTACAATAAAAGAATGCTGGGTACAAAAAATATTATTAAGAAAGTAAACAAAAACTGAAAGCAAAATAAAAAGAAAACTGAAAACAAAAATAAAAGACGCTCCAAGTAAAGCACATAAGATGCGGCCCAATAAAAATATAGTTTCACTAGAAGTGACCTGATAGTTTGTTGATGAAGAAGGGGATGCCTTGGGCATCCCCAAGCTTAGACGCTTGAGTTTTCTTGGAATTTGCTTGGATGTACCACCGGGGCATCCCCAATCTTAGGTTTTTCACTCTTCTTGATCACATCATGTCATCCTCTTCTCTTGACCCTTGAAAAATTCCTTCACATCAAAATTCTCACAATCTTCATTAGCAACGTTAGTGCAATTAAAATTATAAATTCACATGGTTCAGTTTCAACACAAGTCTAACACTAAAAAACACATTAACTACTGTCACAACTTCTTTCCAAACTCTTTTTCTCAAAAGAACACCAAAAGAAAGAGATTAAGATGCAAATGCGATAAATGGCAGAAATCTGTCAAAAACAGAACAACGGATAAAGATCGATTTTTTCAAAAATCTTCTGTTTCTCAAATCAAAACGTGGTATTCTATAAAAAGTTTCGTATATAACTCAGGATTAAGCACAAAACAAATCAGGTCATTTTGAATTTTCTTTGATTTTTAACGGAATTTACAATGGACAGCAGAAATCTCTTTCCTGCGCAGAAATCCGAAATATAGGCTCAACTTTCCACTAGTGGCTTTACTTGGCTCAACAAAAACTCAAAATAAAATATACAGCGGGGTTGCTAAGGAAATAGACAACACTCAGTTGCAAGCACACCAAAGAAAATAAAAGAAAACTGAAAGAAAATAGAGAAATAAAACGGGTTGTCTCCCGGTAGCGCTTTTCTTTAAAGCCCTTCAGCTAGGCATAGAAAAATCAACTCAAGTGTTTTCAAGTGAAGAAGCATCATCTATACCTTTCTATAAACCATTATTTGCAGCAATAGGCACTTTAGATGTTTTTTAAGATTCAACATGAAGGTCATTCTTAGTCTCATTAATTGTTTTAGCAATTTTCAGCACATATTGAGATTTGGGTTTAACCATCTTAGGAGCATACATAAATATTTGCTCCTTTCCTACAAAGGCTTTCTACTTTTTGAACTTAAGAGATGAAAAGGTTGAGCTTAAAGCTCCCATGGCATCCTCTAGTTTACCAATCCTAACACTTTGATTATCATGAGTGTTGCTAGCTTCTAGAGCAGTGATTCTTTTATCAATAGTAAATAGTAATTTATTAACTTTGCTAGCATTATCAAGGAAGAATGATAAGTTCATTTCCAAAGAGTTTAGTTTATCAATAACATCCTCCAAAGTGATCTCAGTTTTAACAGTTATAATGGGAGGTGCTCCTACTAAACTTTCAATCAAATTTCAAGCTTCCAAAGCAGGAGTTCCTAGAAAATTTCCACCCGTAAGAGTGTCTAACACATGCCTATACCAGCCAGAAATACCAACATAAAAATTTCTCAGGAGTATCAAGGTAGAATATTTTTTTGTGCACCTCTTATGAGCATTATTTATTCTATACCAAGCATCTTTTAAACTTTCTCCCCCTTGTTGCCTAAAAGAACGAACCTCTACTTCGGGAATACTCATTTTAGTAGAATAAAAGCAAGCAAATAAATAACAGCTATGAAGTAAACTAAAAAAAATTGTGTTTTCAATATAGAGAAATAAACTAATTTTTTTGTTTTTGATATAGAGAAATAAAATCAAGATAAAAACAAAAACAAGAAAATAAAAAAAATAAAGATATTGAGAGTGAGAGACTCCCCTTGCCAGAAGACTTCCTTCTCCCCGGCAACGACGCCAGAAAAATTCTTGATGCTTGCGTTGGGATACCCCAAGAGGAGGGTGTGATGAGCACAGCGGTAGGAGTTTTCCCCATAGTTAAGAACCAGGGTTATCAATCCAGTAGGAGAAAGAGAATCTTCGGAAGGTTGATGCCACTTACGGTGGTGCTGGCACTTCACCGGTGTCAGCAACAACGTGGAACCTGCACACAACACAATCAAAAAAAATTGCCCCAACGGTACAGTGAGGTTGTCAATCTCATCGGTCTTGCTGAAAACAAAGACGTATAGTGTGGAAAAAACAGTGTATGCTTGCAGAAAGTAAACCGAGCAGGAAATTGTTGTGGATTGTTTAACAGTGTGGAAAAATGGACCGGGGTTCATAGTTTCACTAGTGGTGTCTCTCCATAAAAGATAGCATGCTGGGTGAATAAATTACAGCTGGGCAATTGACAAATAGAGGTTGCACCGTAGTGCACAATATAACATGAAGATTACTATGGTATTTAGTGCGGGCATTACAACAAGATACATAAACCGACATCCATCTGCATCTATGACTAAAAATCCACCCTCAGGTTATCATCCGAACCCCCTTAGGTATTTAGTTGCAAGCAACAGATAATTGCATTAAACAAACTGTGTAATGTAAGAAAAGATTATGCACGCGTGCACTCTCACCGCGGTTTTCTCCCTAATGGCAACAACACATCCTCCCCCTTCACGTTTCTGTCACTCGAGCAAGGCAACAAGGAGGCATGAACCCACTATCGAGCATAAATACTCCCTCTTGGACTCACTAACAATTACTTGGCCAGAATAACCACTAGCAACGGAGAGCATGCAAGATCATAAATAACATATGCAAATAAAGACTATAATCAGCTTGGCATCAGGTCAATATGCATCGGATCCCAGCAAACACAACACAGAGAATTACATAAGATCAATCTCGATCATGATAGGCAGCTCACGAGATCTTAACATGGAGGCATATGAGGAGAAGACAACCATCTAGCTACAGCTACGAACCCGTAGTCCAAGGATGAACTGCTCACGCATCACTCTGGAGGCAGGCATGGTGATGAAGATGCCTCCGGTGATGATCTCCTCTCCGATAGGGTGCCAAAAACAGCTTCAGAAGCCCCCTGATCTGGGGTTGACGGTGACGGTGGCTGCGGACCTTTTTCGGGGATTTTGATCAGGTGTCTAGGGTTTTCCATCCGGGGGGCTTAAATAGGCGAAAGGCGAAGGCGGTGGCGCTCCAGGGGGGGCGCACCCCTAGATGGCGCGGCCAGGGGGCGCGCCACCCTATGGTGTGGCCCCCCTGCTACCCCTCTTCGGTTCCTCTTCGGTCTTCTGGATGTTTCCGGGGAAAATAGGACTTCCGCGCTTCGAATTTTCCAATTCCGAGTATTCCAGAACAACTTTTCTAAAACTAAAAAACAGGAGAAAACAGGGAAATGGCTCTGTGGCATCTTGTTAATAGGTTAGTCCGGAAAATCGATAAAAATGACATAAAGAAGGGAGACAACATGTAGCAAATGTCAAAATATGATCATGGATCATCAGAAATTAGGGAAACGTTTATGACGTATCACTCGCCGGGTCGCAATTTTCCTGTTCGGGCTGCTAGGAACCCATGGATCCTGCCATATATTTATTTGTGAGCCATATACATGGGATGATCTAGAAAATGAATCATCGGGCAGCGGATTCTATGTAGTCATAAAAGAGTTCTAAACAATCGTAGATCCTCACAACTAGACCTAGCTCCAATGATGTTGCTATGTCTTCCCTCCTTAGCATCACACGTGTAATTCCTCTTATGATGTGCATGTGCACGCTCGTGTGAATTCGTTAGCACTCCGCCATCCAGGACTCGGAACCGAGAAGAGAGACATCCTTCCGGCGTTGCTAGTTGGTAGATCTAATCAATTGTGATTAGAGGTATTATGAAATTGAAAGTTCTCAACAAACACAATTAGAGCTAGGTCTAATCAGGAGAGTATAACTCAAAAACCCGATTAGAAGAGGCTCCAATTCAATTAGAGATGTTTCTAATTGGAGGCTCTAATTCAATTAGAGGTTCTCTAATTAGAGGTGTTAATTCTAGAGGGCTTCTAATTAGATCTCTAATTATATGAGAGAGAGAAGGCCAAAAGGCTCAATTGATATCTACTCCAAAGAGGAGGAGGTGGGGATTATATAGCTGCAGCTAGGAGGGCACCTGCCAAAGAGGAGGGTGTCAGTTTCCCCCTCCTTATGCTTGGCTGCACCACCCTCCTAGGGGAGCTCGGATTGGACTCCCTTGTGAAGTTCAATCCCTCCACCTATTTTTCTTTTCTTTTTTTCCTCTCATTTATTTTATCAAATAAATTCAGGAAAAATAATTATGGAAATCATGCGCACTTTGTGAGACCATGGTCCCTACCTGGCATTCCCTAAAATTTGGTTGTGACCATAGGGGGAAATCTCCCCCCTCCGGCACTTCTTTCATATAAGGAAAGTCCCCCAGAACTCTCCCGGAACCCCGTTACCCCTATAGATAAAATCATCGATGCTATCTAACAATGTTAGATACTCATTTCTAACACACTGGGACATCTCATATACTCCGTAGCTTCTCATATAAATTATATCTAACACCTACATAATTTCTTTCTTATAGTAAACTTCCCCGAAACCATTCCGATTGACAGCGGACTTGTTTCTGTGATATCGTAACGACATCAAAAATTCATAAAACCAATAAAATATAGTATTTCTCTCAATAAATGGTTGGGACAGCTTAAGCGTGTGATCTGTAATGGCTCGATAACACACAGACATGTTCGGCCACTTACCGAACAATAACCAACAGTGGGACCGTGGACGTCCATGATGGATCCTATGTGTTCCCGATGTACAAAGGAACCATATAATTTAATCATTTCACTTATTGCCTTAACTTCACGATACCAACGATATCACGAGGTGAGACTATGTGATCTATTCTGATCAAACTCTTTGATAATAATTCATATAACTCGTTTACCGATACCGTTCTCTTTTCTCATCCATATCCTTGATGACCATGTGATAAGATCAGACTGTGTATGGCCAGACCATATGTCATCGGTGATACTGAGAGGGCACAGAGAATGCATCTTTCTATCGTCTAGAGGAGTTAAGTACTAGTCTTGAACGATCTCAGTTCCATTACACTTTATATGTCATACCCAGACATCACCGTTATAGTCCTCATTACGGCCAGACGGTTGATGATATCCAAAGTAGAACTTTCGATTATGTGGTCTCTAGATACTTTCATAGTATAGGTATTATAGCCAATGTTAACTTCATTTGTATTTGCTAAAACACATAATGATTATTTAATCTCTTATAGAACCAACATACACTTCGGTCGGTTCAGTACTATTGTTACCTTGACAATAAAATTTTATGTTTTGCGAGAATTTCTTCTAAGTCCATGATCAGGAAAATATGATCATCTCACAAAATACAAGCTAATCTTAGAGACAAGATTAGGAACTCTTGTTTGTTTATTTCTTCACACTCGACACAAAGATTTTCCTTTGAAAACTCGTTATTCAAGTGCTATAGCGGTTGTAGCATGATCCCATAAACTTAACTCTGAACTTGGAGATAGAATAATAACTGAATATTATTGTTTCTAGGGCATACCTCCAACATTTTCCCACTTGCACTAGAGTCAATTGATACTCCAGTTAGTATGATGACATAACGCCTATCGAATTCAGGTGTTACTCACACTATGCATGTGGTATCTTAGACTTGTTTCTTTCACCTTTTGATCTAATCAACTGTAACATCGCAAGTTTTTTCAAAAAGTTCAAACCAGCATGCATACAAGAGCATCATTTCTTCACTGCATTTTTTTTTTTGCAAAAGTTTTGGTTTTAAAAAGACAAAACCACTATGGTTTTGGTATTATGCCTTTTAAGTGCTTTTTGAATTAAAATCAAATTTCAAGATTTTAAAATTAATTTGGAAACTTGAACCCTACCAAGTGGTTCTATATGTGAAGGGCTTTCCTAAAAATGTTTTTCTGTATTTTTTTAAAATGTTTTGGATGGGTTTTGGATTTTATTTGAATAATTAGTATTCAAAATAGAAAAGAGTTATTCAAAAAAAAAACTAAACAGCCCAAGCCCACTCTCTTTCCATATCTCTCTCTCTCTATCTATCTATGTATCTATCTATCTATCTATCTCTCTCTCTCTCCCTCTCTCTCTCTCTCTCTCTCTCTCTCTCTCTCTCTCGTAGAAACGCCGCAGTGGCTCAACAAAAGAGCAGCCCGAAGTGTAACCCGCTTGCTCTCTCTCTCTCTCTATCTCTCTTGCTAACAACCTGACCTCACCGTGACGCATGTCGTGACGTCATCATCGTCTTTCCCCTCGCACACGGAAATGAATCCGAGACGAACACGAAATCCGGGAGCAAATCCTTCCTGATTTAGACATGATTTGGTTCTATCTCAACACCCTATATAAGCCCCCAGACCCCCTCTTTCTCCCGCACCTAAACTCTAGCTAGTTAGCCACTGGGCCGCTCAAATTTGAGCTCGCAATCTTTCAGCTACTGCCAACATCTCCGGCCAGCTCCGGTGAGCTCTGACCCCTCTGCGCCTCTCTCCACCCCTGTTCGCTCTATCTCGTCACCCCGCACCTACATGACATCCTCGCACCGTTTTGTCCTGCAGATCACCGGCACCATCCATGTCTGCGCTGCGTCTCCGATGAGCAATCGAGGGAGGACCAGGAAGCGAAGGAGCATGCCACTGAGCTCGCATCGTTTTCCTACACCTCCTTGTGAGTCCCGTTTTCCCGAAGACCCAGTAGGTTGGCCACGCCGTGCACACCCGAGAATGACACCCACGCGCAGGAGTTTTCTGGAGAGTGGCGCCGCCCGTCTCCGGTCGTTTGATCTGACGGTCCAGATTAGATTAAATCACGAACGGGTATTTTAAATCAAGAGCGTTAATCCTTACTTAGATCGTACATCTCTGGTTCACGATCCGCGTGAAATCCATATACCAATCAGAGCGCTCCGTTTATTCTCCACCGGATTGCCCTATTTTTTTTTTCTTTTTAACAGAATTAAGTGCAAACTTCAAAAATTCATAACTTTCAAACTGCAAACCCAAATTCAATGATTTTGTACTTTTTGAAATGAGCATAATCAGTAGAACATATTAGTGCAATAAAATTTTAGCTTTCATTCATGCACAAACTTGATATTCACAGATCTCTTTAAACACTATTTTGCTAATAACTTTTGTTCTATAAACTATTTTTTTGAGTAAATTCAATTGCAATAGATTTTTTAGACCATCTATCCAGTAGTTACGAAATAAAATTTTTATAAACATATTTTTAATAACAATATTTGCAATATGCGTTTAGCCCCTAAAAAATCACTATTAATGCCTAATAACAAAAATTTGTGCATGCTTTTGTTTTGCATCATGTTACACATGTAACTAGACCATAGAAGCGCGCTTTGTTGTGCCCATCTATATTAAGGTATTAATAACAAATATAATGATAATAATATTTATCAGAAATAAAACAAAAAATGAGTAAATGAATTACATCTTAGTTCTAAGTTCTAACAAAATTCATTTTGATATTTAAATTGTGAGTTCAACTAGTCTACGTTGATGCTACCTTCAGTTTCTTGTTGTGTTTACAACACTAAAAAGAGAGGACGTCCTAATGATGCTGACATTAAATGAAACCGACTCATAGCCATCATATTTATTATTTCAATGGATGCTCTTTGTACATGCCCCAAACTTCGGATCGTGTTGAACCACATTGTTGTTTCAGTCAAAGAGCAGCACCTTCTCAAGAGCTCTGAGGGTAGATTTGAGGTCCTTGTGCTGCTCATACACACGCCTGCTTACATTGTGTTGAACCACATTGTTTGTTCTTTGTGTCACGAATCCTACTTAGAGCTCTGTGACCTTCTCAATTGTTTTAATTTCCATGTCTAGTCCGTTGCTTACTCCAAGGACATTGCACATGTCACCTATAAAGTAAAACTGTTTCAGAAAATAAAGATGGGCAGTTCTAGAACTTGGATGTATTGCTTCGAGTGCATAATCATAGATAAAGAGATAAATATGATGACTATGTGGCAAAGAGATATACTATAAGATGAATAAAAAATACTTTGGCAATAAAAATATAATCTATATAAAAACAATATAAAATATACTCATATATACCTATTATAGTTCTTGGACGTCAGCCCATAATTTTTCCATACTGATGATTTATCGCCTCACCATATTTCCGAACGCTTAAAATTAACACAAACTACAATAAATAGTCTAAAAATGGAAATGAATAGTACTTGTAACTGCATATGCTTTAACAAAAGGCTCCTTACCGATTTCATGACACCTCGTACTTCCTTCTTTCATCAAAATTGCAGTCCGAACCCTTTTACTTAGTAGATTGTGGATATTATTCCGGTGTAAGAGAGACTAAAAATAGAGAGGGAGACATGGGTGATGGGTTTGTAGCTTCTCGACCTACTAAAACTACTTCCAAAGCATCTCAATCCCCTAAAATCACAAGGTTGTACCATTGTATTCTCTAATTTTATGATTATGTTAATCCATATGGTTGGTTTACAAAATCCAAAAACTAATTTCTTTTGTCACTTGCTGAATGCAATTACCTCAAAACGGTAAAATGATTAGTTAAAAAAACCTTCATTAAAAATCTAGTAAGCACACGGCAAATAAAAACCACCGTCTATTCAAATGTGAATTATGAGAGACATCGTATTGCTTGGTATTGTAAAATTCCCAGCATTAAAATTGTTAAACAATAGAAATGTACATGTCTTTAACTTTTATGCCTTGAGTTTTCTTAGAGGTTCATATCTTCACAGTTTTCGGTCAACAGAACCTACACGAATGGAACCTAGAGATGTGCATGAGTTATAGGTTTATTGTAGAGTTATGAGTAACACTGGTTGAGCTGAAGACTACCGATTTAAGTCAATATACCAGAGAGTCAATCGATAAACAAATACCAAGCAAGAGAATGGTGGAAAACATCACGTATGCTGCCCCGATCAATAGGCAAGCAGGAAGGGGCAATCTGAGAGCACGCATTCACCAGATATATAATAGAAACATATGGAGCTGAATCGATTTGCTTCACATGCAGCCAAAGGGTGATTGTCAATCAAACAATATCATAAGGGATTAATGCAAAACTCCGAAAGGGGATTGAAATACAAGATTAAATACATGAAACTTGGACCTCAAGATCCAAAGATCGAAATGATCTAACCATAGGAAGAGCCTAGAAGAGAGAAGAAATTCCAAAATACATAGAGGATCCACACCAACACCATGAGACCGCCTGCCTAGGAAACAGAAACACCATGGATGTCAGGTAAAACATAGGGAACAAAGGTAGAGATTGACCTCAAAATCGAATGTGCAACCTCACAAATGCATGTGAGAGTAGCTTAGGCATAAGGTGTACCATCTTCATTTCCCCGTGATAGATACGTAGAGGCCCTTCGTTTCTCCCCTAGAGGCAACGAAGCATGTATACACCGAGTAGGCCGAAGAGAAGTAACGTACCTCCAATAATCGCTGCCATCAGTGCTAGTCTCAATGGCCCGTAGGTAAGCAGTGGCAGAGACGGTTTGTCTTTTGTTTTCTTTGAGAATCCCTCTTTTCCTCTCTTTGCCGCATTTGGTGAGGAGACCAATCGATCCACAAGGCCGGCATCGACTCGTCCGCATCTTCTAGCTCTTGCATCGGTGCATCTTCATTCTTCACTATTACGGGCTATTTGGAAAATCCTATTTGGTTTTATCTCTGGAGCAAAATGAAGTGGGCGAGAAGGACTAAAGTACCTATGGGCCCACTACAACGAATTGTAGGCTGAATTAACCATAGAACACCCATGTTGGCCTGTGGAGCAGCTACCCAAGGAATTTTGGGCAATTTTTTTCATGAATTGACGTTGGAACGGGTAACACAAAGTTACAACACGATGGGGATATCTACACCGTTCCCTGATGCGATCGGGCGGTCCTGGACGCAAAAAGCGTTGTGAGAGGGCCTAGGTGGTTGAGTTTGTCTATTTCTTAATTATCATCATCAGAATACAACTACGTTGGCAAACTTTACTTGTCATGTAATATTTTTAATCATTCATCTTGCATATCATGCATACATGTCTATGTCTTATTAGTTGTGAGTTTTATGTTTATGTCTTGCTTGTTTTTGCTTGCTTTAGATTGTGTGAAGGAGCAGGACTACTACTGTGATTGCTATTCTTGTTGTGCTTGCTCATCCTGCTGCCAAGGCAAGTGACACACCGTCAACTACCCATTATTTTTTATATGCACTATTAGAGTTTTGAGTAGTATGCATGATGAGAAATTTTACTAAGTTATATGCTATGCTAAATCCTAATAGTGTGTAGCCACGCCTTTTTACCTTATTACTTTGTAGCCGTTGATCTTGGTAGATGCTTAGCAATGTTGTTAAATTGTTTTCACTATATGTTGAGGAA
This sequence comes from Alopecurus myosuroides, assembly GCA_028641055.1. NCBI lineage: Eukaryota > Viridiplantae > Streptophyta > Magnoliopsida > Poales > Poaceae > Alopecurus > Alopecurus myosuroides. The sequence goes on from CM054059.1 coordinate 155,753,436, forward strand.
AATTCTAAGTACATAGCTTAATGAAACACCTAGGTGGAAGTGGAATTCCTTGGTTTATGTTGAGTAGCTTCTTAGGGCCATGTTCATCTTGGTTTTTACCTTAGTTATTACACTTGTGGTTTTCCACCAAGGAAAAAGAGATGATTATGTCCTTCCCAGCTTAGTTAGCTTTCCGTGTAGCCTTTTAATATATGGGCTCTATCTTCATCAACTAAGTTGTGAGAGTCAACCTGTCGGCTTGACAAGCAGATGTAGTAGAATATAGGTGGAACGGGTCTTCCAGTGGGTTCATTCTTGCTTCTGAAAGATCTCGTCTCAATTCTCTCTTTTCCTTAATGCACTCCGGGTGTATAGGATGTTTGGGATAATTGAGTCTCAAGGTGAATGTGCACAACCTTTCCAGAGTTAGAAACTAAGATCTTAGTCGTGTCCCTGGTGATGGACAACTTCGAGCAGCTGGACAAAGGATGGACAAAAGTATCTCAACATCGTATTCAAGAAGTAAAATTTTGGTTAAGGGAACAATAGTTGTGGTGTTCATGGGCTTCATCCCATGGTGCCAATCTTTGAAAATAAAAATCTTTTATAAAAGAGATAGGAGAAAACTCGCTTTCTGCAAATAGCCAAAACTCCACCAAGCCAAATACTCATGTAGTTCAAGACTTGTCATTTATATCCATGATAACCCACAAGTATAGGGGATCGCAAAAGTCTTCGAGGGAAGTAAAACCCAAATTTATTGATTTGACACAAGGGGAGCCAAAGAATATTTGTGAGCCTTAACAGGTGAGTTTTCAATCCAGCTGCACCTGAAAGTGGAGTTGTTCGCAGTGGTTTATCAGTAGTAACAGTTGTATAGTAGCAACAGTAGTGAAATAATAGCAGCAGTGAAATGAAAACAACAACAACAGTAGTGTTTGAAGTAAACAACGGGATTAAATACTGTAGGCATAGGGATAAATGAACGAGCGTTGCATGGATAAGATAGTTCATATAATAATCAAGACATGGGCATTGCAGATAAATAAGATAAAGCATCCAAGCACTAAGTAACCATAGGCATGTGTTCCGTAAATAGTCGTACGTGCTCGCAATGAGAACTTGCACAACATCTTTTGTCCTACCAGCCCGTTTTCAGCGGGGCCTCAAGGGAACTGTTGGTAATTAAGGTGTTCCTTTTAATAGAACACTGGAGCAAAGCATTAACACTCCGTGAACACATGTGATCCTCACATCACAGACATCCCCTCCGGTTGTCCCAATTTCTGTCACTTCGGGGCCTCGGGTTCCGGACAACGATATGTGTAAACAACTTGCAGGTATGATCAAGAAACAATAATTATCATCGTGATTCGCTAACATGTTGAGATCTGAGATCATGTCACCCGGGCCCAAAGTGACAAGCATTAAGAAAAACAAGTTGCAACAATGTAAATAGCACTAATAGGGGATACTAGGCACTATGCCCTAACAATCACATAATTATTACATGAACAATCTCATCCAATCCCTACCACCCCCTTTAGCCTACAGCGGGGGGATTACTCACACATGGATGGGGGAAACATGGATGGTCGATGGAGAGGCGTTGGTGATGACGATGGCGATGATCTCCTCCAATTCCCCGTCCCGGCAGGGTGCCAGAATGGAGTTTCTGAACCCCAAAAAAGGATTCGCGATGGCGGCGGAGCTACGGACTTCTTTTTGGAAAACGATCGAACCCCCCCTCGGTTTTTTAGGTTTCGGGGCATATGTATTTGAAAGGGGAGTCCGAGGGGGTTCCCGAGGTGGGCTCACCATGCCCAGGCGCGGGCCCACCTTGGCCGCGCCTGGGGGTGGTGAGGGCACCCGCTTGATACGTCATAAACGTATCCTTAATTTCTGATGCTCCATGTTGTTTCCCACATGTTTTCCTTACACTTTATGTCATTTTTATCGATTTCCCGGGACTAACCTATTGACAAGATTCCATAGAGCATTCTCGGAATTGGACGATTCAAAATCCAGAAGTCTTAGAAGTCCCGGAAGCATCCAGAAGTCTCGAAGAGCCCCGGAGGGGGGCCACAGGGTGGCCACACCATAGGGTGGCGCCACCACCCCTGGCCACGCCACCAGGTGGTATGGACCCTCTGGCCACCCCCTGGCATCTCCCTTTTGCCTATATATACTCCCCGATGCATAAACCCTAGGAGAATCGACCTTTTCCACAAAATACATTCGTAGCTCCGCCGCCGCCGACAAGTTTCGGGGGACAGATCTCTGTTCTGACACCCTGTCGGGACAGGGAAGTGCCCCCGGAACCCATCTCCATCGACTCCACCGCCATGTCCATCACCGTTGCTGTCTCCTATGATGAGGAAGGAGTAGTTCTCCACCGAGGCTGAGGGCTCTACCGGTAGCTATGTGGTTCATCTCTCTCTCTCTCCCATGGTGTGATCTTTATGTGATCATGAGCTTTGTATCTAGTTGAATTAGTAGATTTTTCTCCTCATGTATTATGCTACTCAAGTGGTTTTGTTATGAGATTGCCGTAAACACTTTGATCATGGTGTAAAGGTGACAGTGTGTGCACCGTGTGGTTTAGCATGATATTTATATCTTGTGTTGGACGACCCTATGAAATTGTGGAGTTTGCTTAGTACCTTCTAGGGCGCTCATAGTGATAGCGTGGGGTTAACTAGACATGGGAATACAAACTTGAGGAGTGTTGTTACAGCTCTATGCAATGAAGTGGTGTTTGTTATTCGACCAGAGAGTGGTTCGGAGTAGCATAGTGAAGGGAGATGTTTATGCATTCAATTATGTGATCATTGATGAGAGTGTCCACTAGTGAAAGTAGGCTCCCTAGGCCTTGTATCCAAGCATTGAGACACCGTTTTTCCGCCTGTTCTGCTACATGTTTGCTTGATGCCATATTTATTTCAGATTGCTATTATTACTTATAACCATCCATATTACTCGTATTTCACTATCTCTTCACCAAACTAGTGCACCTATATACCTGACAAGTATATTGGGTGTGTTGGGGACACAAGAGACTTCTTGTATCTTCATTGCAGGGTTGCTTGAGAGGGATATCTTTGACCTCTACCTCCCTGAGTTCGATAAACCTTGGGTGATCCACTTAAGGGAAACTTGCTGCTGTTCTACAAACCTCTGCACTTGGAGGCCCAACACTGTCTACAAAAATAGAAGCGTGCGTGACATCCCCTTGCCCCTCTCCGACTCATCTTCTAGCTCCGGGAGTCTTCGGGTAACATATGGACTTTCCCTTCATTTCCGGGTATTTTCCTAAAAGTTGATTTTCTGCGCAAAAATGAGACACCAAAGGGATTCTGCTGAAAACAACATTAGTCCGTGTTAGTTGCATTCAAAACACACAAGTTTAGAGGGAAAACATCAGCAAAGTGTTCGGAAAAGTAGATACGTTTTTGACGTATCAACTCCCCTAAGCTTAGCTTGTTGCTTGTCCTCAAGCAATTTAGTTAACAACTGGGTGCGATAAAAGAACTTTTACGAACACATTTGCTTCATATGATGTAAATATACTCACTATATGATCAAATACTTAATTATGCTCATGATAAGATACATGCAAGATACTGTCACTTAATAGCTATGCAAACCATGAAGAGATAACAACATATTAATAATAAACAACATGAAGCATAACTATTTGCAAGATTGTAATATTCATAATAGGATCTGATAAAGTGGTATCTCACTTGCCCTTATGTGAGGGGCAAAACATAAATGCCAGGGCACCTCTGAAGTTCAAGGGAAGACTAGAAGTAAAGATATCAAAAGATGCAAGTATCAAGATTATATCACAATCAACCGTGCATTGGGACAAACACATCACACTGAGAATGACAATTATGCTCTCAAGAAGGTGCTCAAATAATATGGTGGAGACTCTTCCTATAAGTAAAGGATTGGACCTTCGCAGAGGGAAGCAGGGATTCTCATGCGCTAGAGCTTTTCATTTTTCATGAAACAGAAGTAAAACAATTTTGAGAGGTGGTTGTTCATGTCAACAAATGCCAATATAGTGCTTATTTTCTTCCATACTAAACAAGTGAGAGCGGTTCCGAATTAGGCAATTATATCATGCACATATATATAGCTTAACACTCCCCCCAACCTTTGCTTTCACAAACCATGGCTAACCGAATCCTCGGGTGCCTGCCAACTTTCACATACCATGGGGGAGTGCCTGTTTTTCATTATTTTTCGGTTATAGTGGTCTAACGAGCTCTTTGCAATATTAATGACGAGCAGATGAAGCATGCAAGTCAGGTGGGTACTCAATTTAGCATGGAAGATAACAAACACAATACTAATTCCTCATGATCTAAAACAATGTCACAAAACGAGAAGTATTTTGAAGGTTTTAAAGGTAGCACATACAAATTTACTTGGAATGGCAGGAAATACCATGCATAGGAATTTATAGTTGACTCTGTGGAATAACTTGGTTTTCAGGGATTTGGAGGCACGAGTAGAGCTCATACTCAGTGCAAGTGAAGGCTAGCAATAGACTGGGAAGCGACAATCAAGAGAGCAATAATTACCATAATCATGTTTAAGACAAAGTAAAATTAACTGGGGCATAAAATTGATACTAGAACTCTAAGGCAAAAGAAATTATCGAGGCTTATTGACTTTTTGTTTTCAGTCTTAGCATGCGTGAGCATGTGCCAAGTCGATTCAAATGAAACAGTCAGAGGAGGCTACCACAATGTCATACCCTTCTACGAATAGAACAACGCGAACAAATATTTATACGACAGGTCATTTACTATTAATAAATTGGAACAAAACATGAGAGAGCACGAACTATTAAGCGTCCATTAAATCACATATATCTTATATGAACAAAGTAAGCATGCTCATATGGATGGGTATATGTACAAAAGTGAAAACAAAGAGTTCATACCAGCCTCTCACCACAACTTGAATTGTCATAGATCGTCATTATTGCTCTTCAGTTGTGGCTCGAATAATATAATAAAAACCAAGCTCCAATGGAGTCACAGACGACTGTTGAACTCTGCAGCAAACTTTACAAAACAAAAGAAGAACGACAAATATTTTTGGGTTTTTTTCAAATTAAAACAAGAACAAAAGAAAACGAGCAAACAAAGCAAAATCTTTTTGGGTTTTCGAATTAAAAACTGCAATTAAAAGATAAAGCAAACCAACTAAAGAAACAAATAGAGAGAAACAACAGAAAAATTTTTGGTCTTTTTGTGTTTTGGAAAGAGAAAACAAAACAGCGATAACAAAAGAAAGAGAGAAACAGAAAATATGAATGTACAAAGAACCGACCGAATACGATATATATATGAGTGTGATGTCGGTATACCTCCCCCAAAGCTTAGGCTTTTGGCCTAAGTGGGCCTCAATCATAGCGATGGTATTGGCTCCACGCCGGTGGATCATACTGGGCATGCTCATAGTAAGGCTCCCGCGAAGAAGAAAATGAAGGCGTGCAGTCGTAATCCGAGGGCTGACATGAACTCTCTGCAATGTCGAGTGGCTGGATAGCATTTGCTGCGGCCTTCCTCTTGGCGTCCTCTGCACGCCGATATTCCTCAATGTACGCATCGAATTTTTCCTCCGTTAGTGACCATCCTCCCCTGTTATCAAGGTCAAACAAAACACGTGCAGGCAAAGGGGATACTCGCTCTCTAGTGGATACCCACCGTGATTTCATAGGGAATGAAATATCATATGGCAAACTATACGCGTCAGTCCCATAAGAAATAAAGTGATGCTATAAAATGGAATTAAGATCAAGCCTCTCTAAGGGAAACTGAACATCTAAGTGATGTGGCAACACGCCATGAAAAGCTAATAAACTGGAGGCAATGAGACCTCCACAAACTCCTCCTTTCTCATGGTTAGTGGCAAGGCGATAAGTAATTAAAGCTCCTAAATTATAAGTCCCATCTTTCCTCAAGGCAGCTGACAAGAATGCTAAATCATGAGCAGATAATTTACTTGCTACCTTCCTAGCTAGAACACACTTTGAAATAAACAGAACAGAATATCGAATGGATGGGAGATGTATATTACGAATTTTTCCATTCTCCTTCGTGAAGCTTCTCCCGTCGCAGATTTCTGCATATAAATCAGTCAATGGTTTGGGATATCCCTTTATCTTCTCGCACGTTTGATACGTAGAAAACACATCTCCTTTTCCGAACACTTTTCTTATTGTTTTTTCTCTAAACTTGTGTGTTTTGAATGCAACTAACACCGACTAACGCTGTTTTCAGCAGAATTACCTTGGTGTCTCGTTTTTGTGCAGAAAAATCAACTTTCGGGAAATGGCCCAGAAAAGACCTCATTGGCCCTAAAACACCAGAAGACCCCGGGATCCAGAAGGAGACCCGGAGAGGGGCCAGGAGGTGGCCAAACCACCCCCCGGCGCCCCCTAGGCCGCGCCACCTGGTGGTGTGGGCCACCCCGGGACCCCCTCGGGCTCCCCTTTCGACTACAAATAGCCTTCAACCCTAAAACACGAGGGGGTTCGTCATATTCCACAGAAACACAACAGAGCACCGCCGCCACCCTGAACTTCGATTCGGGGATCAGAAGTTCCTCTTCTGGCACCCTGTCGGGACGGGGAATTGGAGGAGACCATCGCCATCGTCATCACCAACGCCTCTCCATCGACCATCCATGTTTCTCCCATGCATGTGTGAGTAATTCCCCCGCTGTAGGATAAAGGGGATGGTAGGGATTGGATGATATCGTTTATGTAATAATGTCGTGATTGTTAAGGCATAGTGCCTAGTATCCTCTATTAGTGTTATTGACATTGTTGCAACTTGTTATGCTTAATGCTTGTCACTTTTGGCCCGAGTGCCATGATCTCAGATCTGAACATGTTATTGAATCACAATGATAATTATTGTTTCTTGATCATACCTGCAAGTTGAATACACATATCGTTGTCCGGAACCCAAGATCCCGAAGTAACAGAAATTGGGACAACCAGAGGGGATGGCTGTGATGTGAGGGTCACATGTGTTCACGGAGTGTTAATGCTTTCCTCCGGTGTTCTATTAAAAGGAACACCTTAATTACCAATAGTTCCCTTGAGGCCCCGCTGAAAATGGGCTGGTAGGACAAAAGATGTTGTGCAAGTTCTCATTGCGAGCACGTACGACTATTTACGGAACGAATGCCTATGGTTACTTAGTGCTTGGATGCTTTATCTTATTTATCTGCAATGCCCATGTCTAGATTATTATATGAACTATCTTATCCATGCAACGCCCATTCATTTATCCCTATTCCTACAGTATTTGATCCCGCTGTTTACTTCAAGCACTACTGCTGATGTTTTCATTTCACTGCTGTTATCATTTCACTACTGCTGCTACTATAAAACTGTTACTACTGATAAACCACTAAGTACAAGTCCACTTTCAGGTGCAGATGAATTGACAACCCACTTGTTAAGGCTCACAATATTCTTTGGCTCCCCTTGTGTCAAATCAATAAATTTGGGTTTTACTTCCCTCGAAGACTGTTGCGATCCCCTATACTTGTGGGTCATCAAGACTATTTTCTAGCGCCGTTGTCGGGGAGCATAGCTTTATTTGCGAGCTCACCAGAGAGTACGATTATATATTGCCAATCATTCATCATGGGTAAGACTCGTGATGGAAATTTTCCTATATTACCATACACTACAAGAGGTACAACTCTGAACACCTATGTTGCTCTTGATTCACCGTCTGTTATGAGTAAGCTGCTTACACCACCACATGCTACACATGCTACTTCTGCTGAATCTGAAAATACTTCTCATACTTTTGATGATGATTCTACTGTGCTGGATGAGAGTGGTTTTCTTGGTCCTTTCTAGATGCTACTATTGCTAAATCTAAAAATATTGCAAACACTGAAACTCCTGATAAAAACCCTGTTACTCCTGCTGTTTCACCTGAGCTTAGAGAGAGTCCTAGTGATGATTTTGATGATTCCTATATTTAACTTAATGATGATCTTATTGATGAAAAACATGCTATGAAAGATAAAGATGCTGCTATAAGTCTTATTGAAATTCGTGGTGTTAAATATAAATTATCTCCTGATGCTAAGTTTGCCACTTCTCCCTTTTATATTAGGGATAGGGATTATGATTTCTCTCTTGATTTATCTTATATATCTATTGTTGAGAAAGAACCTTTTTGTGGTACTGAAAATGAAAGTGCTCTGAAACATATGAATGAGCTCTCCTCTTTGAGTAGTTTATTCTCTGATGATCTTAAGAAACGTAGCTACTTTGTTGCTAAAATATTCCCTTTCTCATTGAAAGATGAAGCTAAAACTTGGTTTAATAATTTGTCTCTGGGATCAATTAATAGTCCTATTGGTTTTGTTAATGTTTTCTTTCAGAAATATTTTCCTGCTAGTGCTCAACATGCTGCTTTACAAAATATATTTAATTTCAAGCAATTGGAAGGAGAGAAATTGCATGTATCTTGGGCAAGAGTCTGTTCTTTAGTTAGGGCTACACCTGGGCATAAGCTAGAAAATAATAAACTTCTTGATATGTTCTATAATGGACTAACTGTTGAATCTATGACATACCTGGATAGCTGTGCTGGTTGTGTTTTCACGCAAAGAACTCCAGATGAAGCTGAGGAATTAATGGCTAAAATAAGCCAAAATCATGATGATTGGACTATGGTTGAGCCTGAGCCGACCCCTACTCCAGTATGAACACCCAAAACCCAAGAAGAGGGGAATTATTGAATTAAATGATGAAGTGATGAGAGAAGCCAATAAATCTCATAAAGAGAGGGGCATTAAATCTGAAGATGTGAAGAATCTTCCACCTATAGGAGAGTTATGTAAGCCAATCCCTCACTCATCCAACATTGAGGTACACTCTCTCCAATAGTTTGATAGTAGAGATATTCCCTATAATAAACCTCCTGATCAATGTTTAGATGAATTTGGTAATTATGTTATTAAGCAAGATAATTTTAATATGAGAGTGCAAAACCACCTAATGGAAAACTCTAGAGCTATTGATAATTTGCATGGAATTATAGAAAGAACCTCTAATGATTTTAAAATTCTTGTCAAAGATTTTCAAATGGTTAAAACTCAAATTGATCAATTTTCAAAAATGCAAAAGGATTTGCTAGTTAATGCTTCTAAAGAAAAACATGCTTATGAAATAAGAACTAGAAGTGGTATTGTTACACAAGATCCTTTATATCCTGTGGGACATCCTAAAAGAATGGAAAAGATTCTCAGCAAACTAATAATAATGTTATTCATACTAAGAAGAAAAAGAAACATAAAACTGTTGCAGAATCCTCTGAACTTGCAAAAGATCCTAATAGTATATCTATCTCTGATGCTGAAACTGAAAGTAGTAATGAAGAGAAAAATGCTTCTGATAAAGAAGAACCTGTAGCTAAACCTGAAAAGCATGCTAAAACTGCAAAGTATACTAAGGAAGATTTCATTGCTAATAAACATTGTAATGAGAGAGAACGTTGGGTACAAAAACCAATGCCTTTTCTTAATAAGAAACACAAATCTAAGGAAGAAGAACATTATAACAAGTTTTGTGAATGGATGAAACCTTTGTTCTTGCAAATTCCTTTAACCGATGCTATTAAATTGCCTCCTTATGCAAGATATATGAAAGATATTGTCTCTAACAAAAGGAAAATTCCTAGTGAGGAAATCTCCACTATGCTTGCTAATTACTCTTTTAACGGCAAGGTTCCTGAGAAGCTTGGAGATCCTGGTATACCAACTATTCCCTGTTCTATTAAAAATAATTATGTTAAAACTGCTTTGTGTGATTTGGGAGCCGGAGTTAGTGTCATGCCTTTTACTCTCTATAAAAGACTCCTCCTAGAAAAATTGATACCAAATTATATATATTTGCAAATGGCTGATAAGTCTACTGCTATTCCTGTGGGTATATGTGAGGATGTTCCTGTTCAAGTTGCTAATAATTGTCTGATATTAACTGACTTTGTTGTGTTGGAAATGCCCGAGGATGATCATGTGTCTATTATTCTTGGAAGACCTTTTCTTAATATTGCAGGGGCTGTTATTGATTGCAATCAAGGAAAAGTAACTTTTAATGTTAATGATAACAAGCACACTTTTTATTTTCCCAAGAAGATTGATAGAAAATATGGTCTAAATTCAATTGAAAATATTGAGACCATCAAGCTTGGAGAATTTGATTGTCCTATTCCAAAGCCACGAAAAGAATATGAGATCATTATGATTGGGACTATGTCTATCAAGGTTGAGGTAACATAATTATTTAGTGATTAGCAAAGTTTTGCTTCATATGAAAATTGTTCTGGTAACAAGACTTGATCACCCTTGTTAACAAAATGATTTTAAATGAAGAGGACAATGTTTTCACCATGTTTTCACCTTCCGCATTATGTTTTCACCCTGATTACTGAGGTTATGCATGTTTTCACCATCCATACTTTTGTTTTCACCACTACCACCTTTGTTTTCTTTGATATTCTTCCATTAGAGTGTCATAGCACCTCTGTAGTTCTGGTTTTGGTTTTGTTTTCCACCTTTTCACTTTTGTTTTCTTGGTTTTTATTAATTATTAAAATTCTGGAAATGCCTCAAAAATAAAGTTTCTCGAAAAATTTCCACGAAAATTATAATAAATTTTTACGTCAAAAATTAGGCAGAGAGCCACCTGGGAGACCCCAGGGGGACCCACCAGTCAGGCACACCATGGGGTGGCGCGGCCATCCCCCTGGTGGCGCCAACACATGGTGTGGGGCCCCCTTGCCCTCCACTTACTCTCTCGACTGCCAAAGTCTTCTCTTACCTCCCAAACTGAAAACATTTCCTGGAACCCGTGTTCTTGCTGTTCTTCCTCTGGATTTTTTATCTCCTTCTTCAGCCCATCATTTGTGCTGAGATTTTTTGCATCTGGTCTCCGGTATGTGACTCCTCCGATGATCCAAGTAGAATTTTGTTTAGTGGAGTATTTCTTGAGTATTTTGGTACTGTAGGTGACAACTTATGTGAGGTTGCATGCTTGATTTGAGTAGAAATAATGTAGTTTTGATGTATGTTTAGCTCTCATATAAGTCCCTATGGTAGTTTCCACCTTATAGTTTTTTAAAATTAATTTTTGTGATGATTGTTGAAAAAATTCAGAGATGGATAGTTATAATTTTGGAGATATATTTAGGAGTGATGCTCCTAGAAGAACAAGGCCCTCATGCTCATCCACTTTAGTGAGGCCATCGTATAATGAAGATGTTATTGCACCAAGTATTGACGATGCGGAAGGTGTTGGTATCGTTAACCCATCTAGCTTTCCTTGTAGTACATTTTTAAGAAGTGCAGGTTTATTAGATGACTTTCGTATGCTTATTGAAAGAGTTGGTCTAACCAACTTTATGGAGGATGAAAGCCCTCAGTATGCCACTCTCACAAAAACTTTTGTTAAGAGCTTTAAATTTCAGAACACAAAATTTGGTCCAACTGTTGCATTCAAGTTATATAGTAGTCCTATTTCTTTGTCCTTGGTAGATTTTTGTGCCATTATAGGTATCAACGCCGCTGGGACAGCGAGAAACATTCAAGATAGACCAGCAGGCCTCCAGGGGATCTACCGAGAAATCACCCACAATGACGGTCGCTCATCCCAGCGTGGGAAGATAAGGAACATTCAGCTTCTTGCTCTTAGATACTTTACTTACTATCTTGCTACTAGTATCCTTGGTAGGGAGAACACTAGAAACATTTCTAGTTACCACCTTGCTTTCATTGATGCTGCACTGAACCGTAGCACGAAGTATAGCCTTGGTGCACGCTGCCTTGCTGCTTCTGGGCCTATTTTTGGGGGCATTATCACTACACGTGTATCATCTACTTTAAATGTTTCCATTACCCCTATTGATGAAATAATTGCTCCATGTAGGCTTAACCTTGCTGCCATGAAGTCCCATTAGTTTGTCACTGCTAACTCTACTGCTGAACATTTAGTATATAGAGTTTTATATATAGATGGAGAGGAGCGAAAAGTTATTTTGCGGTAGCCTGTTTTGTTTAAGATTGACAGGTCACCATGGTCGCTCTCTAAGGAGCAGGTAGACGAGTATCTGAGAACCATGGAGTTTCACAGGCAGTAGGAGAGGCGAGACGCACCTCCCGAGGACCACAACACGCAGTACATCGGCGCATCCTCGAGCACATATGAGGAGGAGGGTTCCTCCTCAGCATACTACGGGGGCGCCACCTCATGGTCCCCTTGGTGATTGATCTCCACTTAGGCCAAAAGCCTAAGCTTGGGGGGAGGTATACGGACACCGCACTCATTTATATATCATGTTCGATCGGTTCTCTGTATATCCATGTTTTCATTTCTTTTGTTTGTTTTCGTTTTCTTTCATTTCTTTCGTTTCTTTTCGTTTTATTGTTCTGGTTTTGTTTTCCAAAACACAAAAAGACCAAAAATATTTTTTTGTCTCTCTTTGTTTGGTTCTTTAGTTTCTTTATTTGGTTTGCTTTCTTTTCTCGTTTCGGTTTAGTATCCAAAAATCCAAAAACATTTTGCTTTGTTTGCTTGTTCTCTTTCTGTTCTTGTTTTAATTGAAAAACCCAAAAATATTTGTTGTTCTTCTTTGGTTTTGTAACTTTTGTTGCAGAGTTCACCGGTTTCCCCTCTTTCCATTGGAGCTTGGTTTTCATTATATATAATTCGAGCCACAAGTGAAGAGCAATAATGACGATCTACGACAATTCAAGTTGTGGTGAGAGGCTGGTATGAACTCTATTTGCTTTCATTTTTGTACATATATCCATCCATGTGAGCATGCTTATTTTGTTCATATAAGATATATGTGATTTGATGGCTACTTAATAATTCGTGCTCTCTCATGTTTAGTTCCAATTTATTAATAGTAAATGACATGTCGTATAAATATTTGTTCGCATTGTTCTATACGTAGAAGGGTATGACATTGTGGTAAACTCCTCTGACTGTTTCATTTGAATCGACTTGGCACATGCTCACGCATGCTAAGACTGGAAACAAAAAGTCAATAAGCCTCGATGACTTATTTTGCCTCAGAGTTCTAGTATCAGTTTTATGCCTCGGTTAATTTTGTTTTGTCGAAGCATGATTATGATAGTTGTTGCTCTCTTGATTGTCGCTCCCTATATATTGCTAGCCTTCACTTGTATTGAGTATGAGGTCTACTCGTGCACCAACTCCCAAAAACCAAAGTATGCAAATGTGTCCACCATACCTACCTATATGTGGTATTTAACCGCCACTGCAAGTAAATTGCTCATGTGCTACCTTTAAACCTGCTAAAAATTATTCCTCTTTTGTTCCCCTGTTTTAGCTCTTGAGGACATAAATAGAGAATCTTTATCTCTGTTGTTGATTGGATTTCTCACCCTGGACTAGTGGCTTCATATTCTTATCCAAATGATAGAAGAGCTGGCAGCGGGGGTGTGCAGCCCCAAAAATACACACAAAATCTCTTCACTATTTTTGCCCTTGATTTATCAGTCAAACCATAATTGTGTAAACAAAAGAGAAAGAGGGATGAACTTCTACCCAGATGCGTCCTTAATATAGGATCCGCTCTTGTGAATCTAGTTGGCGTTGACATAAGCATACACCTCTCTTAAAAATGTTTTCAATACCTCTTTTTAATAAAATAAAAGCTCTAGCACGTGAGTGATCCAAGCTTCCCTCTGCGAAGGGCCTTTCTTTTACTTTTATTTTGAGTCTTCACATTCTCACTTTATGCACCTTCTCGAGAGCAATAGCTGTTATTCTTAGTGTAATGTGCTTGTCCCAAAATACGATTAATTGTAGTATAACTTCGATACTTTTATCTTTTTATATCTTTACTTCTAGTCTTCCCTTGAACTTCAGAGGTGCCCTGGCATTTATGTTTTCCCCCACACTTAAGGGCAAGCGAGATACCACTTTATCAGATCCTATTATGTGTATTACAATTTGGCAAATAGTTATGCTTCATGTTTTTTATCATTAATTTGTTGTTATCTCTTCATGGTTTGCATAACTATTAAGTAACAGTATCTTGCATGTATCTTATCATGAGCATAATTAAGTATTTTACCATATAGTGAGTATATTTACATCATATGAAAGAAATGTGTTCGTAAAAGTCTTTTATCGCACTCAGTTGTCACTGAATTGCTTGAGGACAAGCAATAAGCTAAGCTTGGGGGAGTTGATACGTCGACGTATCTCCTTTTCCGAACACTTTTCTTATTGTTTTCCTCTAAACTTGTGTGTTTTGAATGCAACTAACACGGACTAACGCAGTTTTCAGCAGAATTACCTTGGTGTCTCATTTTTGTGCAGAAAAATCAACTTTCGGGAAATTGCCCAGAAAAGACCCCATTGGCCCTAAAACACCAGAAGACCCTGAGAGCCAGAGGGAGACCCGGAGAGGGGCCAGGAGGTGGCCAAAGCACCCCCCGGCGCGCCCCTAGGCCGCGTCACCTAGTGGTGCGGGCCACCCCGGGACCACCTCGGGCTCCCCTTTCAACTACAAATAACCTTCAACCCTAAAACATGAGGGTGTTCGTCATATTCCACACAAACACAACAGAGCGCTGCCGCCACCCTGAACTTCGATTCGGGGATCAGAAGTTCCTGTTCTGGCACCCTGCCGGGACGGGGAATTGGAGGAGATCATCGCCATCGTCATCACCAACGCCTCAACATCGACCATCCATGTTTCCCCCATCCATGTGTGAGTAATTCTCCCGCTTTAGGATGAAGGGGTGGTATGGATTGGATGAGATCGTTCATATAAAAATGTAGTGATTGTTAGGGCATAGTGCCTAGTATCCTTTATTAGTGCTATTGACATTGTTGCAACTTGTTATGCTTAATGCTTGTCACTTTGGGCCCAAGTGCCATGTTCTTAGATCTGAACATGTTATTGAATCATGATGATAATTATTGTTTCTTGATCATACCTTCAAGTTGTTTACACATATCGTTTTCCAGAACCCGAGGCCCCGAAGTGACAGAAATTGGGACAACCGGAGGGGATGGCTGTGATGTGAGGATCACATGTGTTAACGGAGTGTTAATGCTTTGCTCCGGTGTTCTATTAAAAGGAACACCTTAATTACCAGTAGTTCCCTTGAGGCCCCGCTAAAAACGGGATGGTAGGACAAAAGATGTTGTGCAAGTTCTCATTGCGAGCACGTACGACTATTTACGGAACACATGCCTATGGTTACTTAGTGCTTGGATGATTTATCTTATTTATCTGCAATGCCCATGTCTGGATTATTATATGAACTATCTTATTCATGCAACGCCCGTTCATCTATCCCTATGCCTAAAGTATTTAATCCCGTTGTTTACTTCAAACACTATTGCTGTTGTTTTCATTTCACTCTTGCTATCATTTCACTACTGCTGCTACTATAAAACTGTTACTAGTGATAAACCACTGCGAACAAGTCCACTTTCAGGTGCAGGTGAATTGACAACTCACTTGTTAAGGCTCTCAAATATTATTTGGCTCCCCTTGTGTCGAATCAATAAATTTGGGTTTTAGTTCCCTCGAAGACGGTTGCGATCCCCTATACTTGTGGGTCATCAACGTTCCCCACTGCTCCACCTTAATTACTGCACAAAAAATTCTAAAAGGCAGACTGACAGGTTTGTTATAAATTTTGTAATGCACCATGGGGTTAGGTGAAGGCCAATCAAAATGAAAATCCTACACCATGGACATAGCCAATTTTGCATATTGGCTTGGTTCATCATCAACGAAATGTGTCAATCATGCATTAGAGAGTAATGTTTTAAAATCATGCAAAATTCCTGCAACACTCATGAACCCTGGGCATGGGTAGACAGCCGTAAACATGCCCTCTTCGTGATGAAATCTCATAATCTCTGTTACCACTAACTCATGCTGGTTAAGTTGATATGCAGTTGCCTCCGTTTCTGAATTTTTTCACAAGCAACTTAAGAAAATTATTTGAATCAACTATATGGTAGCAACTACTATAAAGACTAGGGTTGGAGGCCAAGTCGATATGGCGACTCCTTCCCTAGGCGGCGCTCATGGCGATATAGGGTTTTAGTGTAACATCCCAAGTCTGAAAAATAGCCATTAGAATGTTTGCTCTCTGTTATTTTATGTTTTGCATCATGGCATCATGTTGATTGCATTTGTTTTGCTTGTTTTCCTTTTGTTTTCCTCTGTTTTCAGTTGTTTTCCAACTGTTTTCATTTGTTTTCCTTTGTTTTCTATTTGAATTTCAAACCAAAACTTCAAACCTTTTGTTTCATCCTTGTGATGTTACAATTTCCAAAATGTTATTTCAAATAAAAACAACCAATTGTTCTCATTTTATTCCATGTTGATCAACTAATAAAATGGTGCTTTTATTTCAATTAATTAATTCCAAATTGGTTTCAAATTCAAAGCAATCATCAACATCACCTAAATTGAACATTTTTAAATTACCAAACAAACCAACCATTTGTTCTATTTTTAATCAATAGGGTTCACCCTATTAAAATCCTTGTTTTCAATATTAATCAATTAATTTCCAAATTGCTTTCAAATGCACATCAAAAACCTTCAAACAGCACACCAATTGAAATCATAAAAATAACCAAAACATTGTTGTGCTCTTTGTTTCCAATTAAATTCTTTTGATCACCCTATTTTTAAGAATATTGTTCAATAACCATTTAATAATAAAATTCAATCAAACACAATCCAAATTCAAACAGCACCTAAAATTAAATTGTTGTTGAATTCCAAACTTGGCTTTGGGTTGTGTTTGACCTAAATATGCTACCCAAATTTTTCTGGAATTTTTGCAAACTCCAAAGTCATCTATTCCTTCCAATTCTTTGCTGCAAAAAAAATAAAACATAGCAAAAAGAATAAAAAATAGAAAGGGAGAGAGAGAGCAGCAGGCCCAATTTTTTCTCCTAGCCCATCTATTTCCCCCAGCCCACTTCCCCTCTCGCTGGCCCGATACCCTTTCCACCCGGTCATCCACTACCTCCGTACGCTGTCGTCATCAACCTTGGACAGCGACCTGCTGCCCAACCTCCTCCACCCGATTCTCCCTCCCCCTCCTATATCTATCCCCAATCCGTGGAGAAACCCTAGCCTAGCCCCTAACCCTAGCCCCAGCCGCCGCCAAACTCTCCTCCTCCCTCTCGGAAGCCCCCATCCCTGCTGCTATTTTTCTCCTCTGTTGCTTCTGCACCAGTCCGTGGCCGGCGTTCATGGAGGGTGGAGCGGCGGGTGTGGTCGACGACAGAGCCCCGCGAGCGCGGGAATGGATTCGCCACCTTGCCCTCTTCCTCCTGCTGTCCGTGGAGGGACCCGAACCTCCCTCAATCGCCGGCGAGCTTCCACGACGTCGCCCTCGCCTCCCTGTCCGCTGCTCCTGCCCCGACCACGACCTCCTCGAGCGCACGAGGTGAGCACCCCCTCGGTCCCCTTCCTCTCGCCTCCCTCCTCTCACCAGCACCGCATGCCCACCCGCAGCGCCCCACCGCACGGCAGCAGGCAGCTAACCGCCGGCGGACAACCATCTGTCGAGGTGCAGGTACGATCTGGGTTTCAGTCGACTGCCAATTCTTCAGTTAGCGCTCGAAACAGAACCATAACCTTCCCCGCTTCACCTTCCTTTCAACGCACCGCACACACCCCACTGGTAGCAACACCCAGCGCGCAAGCCTCAGCTCGTGGGTTCGATTCCCAGCCCCCCCGCTCTTTTCTGCTCTTTTCCGTTTTAATTCAGTTAAACACCGCAGCCACACCTCTTCCCCCCCGAGCCCCCTTCTCTGTCACAAAACCGCAGCCATCCCACTGGTTCTGTCCCCCTTGGCGCAGCAGGAGGTGAGGGGATCGAATCCCCCCTCCCTCATTTTAACCAAATCTTTTTTTTCCATTGATTTGGTCACAGCAATTTCACAGAATCACAACTAGGCCCTTGGAAATTAATTCTAGACCCCTGAAATATTTTTCCTAAGTCCCTAATGGATTAAAAATGGCAGATTTGCACTATATCTTGTAAATTGCATAAGAAAATCATTGTAACTCCAAATTTAACTTTTTAAATATGTTTTCTGTCCAAAATTGAATGTTCTATCCAAATATAAAATTTGTTTACTGTTTTGAATATTTTAAATTGGTGCAATATTTGAATTCTTGTTTAAATCACTTAATTTTGCAAAATTCATAACTTGAGCATGAAAATTCCAAATTCAACAAACTAAATATGTTTTCCAATCAACTTTTCATGTACTTTCCAAATATAAATTTTGTTTGCTGTTTTGAGTAATTTAAATTGCTGAAAACAACTGTTTCTTGTTTAATGCATTTAAAATTGCCAAAATAATAACTTGCTCATTTTAAATCCAATTTCCACAAATGAAATATGTTTTCCATGCAAAATTAAACCACCTTTTCAAATATAAAATTTGTTTCATGTTTTGAATAATTAAAATTGGTTAAATAATTTAAACCTTGTTTAATTCATTTAAAATTGGTAATTTCATAACTTGATCAAAACAAATTCTTTTGGGACATATAAAATATGTTTTCGAACCATAAAAGCATAACCTTTTCAAATATGAATCTCACTTAATGTTTGGAACAAATAAAAATTCAAATAAGTTCATGTTTGAATTAAATTCATTTAATTCTGGCTTAAACTTGTTTAATTCCTAAATAATTTATTTGAAATCCTTTTTCAACAAGTGAAACATGTATTCCACCTAAAATTGTGTGTTCTTACCAAATATAAACTTTGTTATCCATTTTGAACAATTAAAATTGGTGAAAACAACAAATGCTTGTGTGACACCTTAAGAAACCAAAATTTCTTAACTTAATAAACAAATTTCCAAACTTGGTAAACCTTATTCCACTTTGGTTCTATTGTTGTTTTCTTTCTGTTTTCTTCCTCCATGCATCATGCTAACTCACTTACACATGATGATTAGTGGTAGAACAATTAATTCAACCATAATTCATGGGCTTTCCATATGCAATCCAAAATTGCATGTGGGTCCATTTAATCCTGTTTCTATCTTGTCAACTAGTTTATTTATATGCATCAATTAAATGGTCATGCATCATCCCATGTTTGTGCACTATGCCATGATATTGATTGCTTATCTTTCTGCGTTGTCTGTTTGCTTCTTCTCGGATACACGACGACGTTGAGACCGACGATACTTACGACACCCCTTCTAAGGACTTAGCTCAGTACCAGGCTACTGGGTTTGCAGGCAAGTTATCACTCACATGAACCACCGTGTTCCTTTCAACATTGGTTACCGATACTTTCCGTTGTCTATTTCTGCTAGCCTTAGTAGTAGTTGTTTCTGTTACGAACCTATCACATGAATCCCTTAACCCTGATATTGCCTCACCTCCATACCTATAACCATTGATTGTTGCCCGTGTCTTACTAGCATGCTTAGGTTGTTTTGCTCGAGTCTGTTACCCGTTACTTTCTGTTAATATTTCATTATGTTCTGGGGGGCTCGATGTTTAATCAATCAATCATGCTAATGTTATTGTTAAATAATAATTTGATGATAAGGCACCGGCAGGAGGCCCAGGGTAGTTTTGAGGCCTGCTAGTGTCGACCCTAATAGGAAAAGGGTCTTGTCTACTGATCCATGATGAGCGCACTAACCGCATGTGGGAAGCGAGTATGGGCGCCCCCCCTCAATTTGATTCGATTCGCATCTCGTCCAAATCGCCACACGTAGTTCGGGCTTTCCATTTGCTGCATGCATGATCTTGCGAGCCCAGGCCAGGGTGGAACTTTTGTAGTCGGCATTTAGGGCGGCGTGGTCTTCCAGTGCTATGAGGGTCCCCTTTTCTTCGTGGGGCTCGATTAGCCGCGCACGCACAGCACGTGGTGCTTTGGGCTTGATGCGAAGAAGAGTTGAGTTGTGTTGAGTACCTCGCTTGGTGGGTTTGATTCCCGTCTGGCGGGTTATTCTTACGTGTACGGCCAAATTGGTGCACCCCTGCAGGGATAAATCTTCTCGAGAAGCCGTGTTTTCCGCGGTTATGGATTACTTGGTGAAAGTACTGGCTAACAAGTACTCAGGACAACTTAAATCTAATGATTAACAACCTTACACCCAATGATTAACAACTTGACTAGTAATAGGCTTATTGACACAATAATCTGAACCATCATTAATCCATCTGTGTGAGTTATCCTCGGATTGCTTCTTTGGATAAGGGGCGAGATCCAGGATGGGTTTGTTTGGAGTTAATTATAGTTGGTTACGATACACGATCTTATCTCCTTTCTGATAGCCGGAAGTGGTAGTAACTCTGTAGTTGGTTAGAGCAGCCAGTTGCAGCATCTTTTATATCCCCTTTCTTCCGTTGAACCCAAAGCATCTGTGCTTGGTGTTGACGGGTTACACTTTGGTGAACGGTGAGTCTTGCTTGCCAGTACGTTTATGTACTGACCCCTTTGGGGCTGTGGTTTCCGCAGACCTACGTTTCCGAGGATCTACATGGTGGCTACTACGTGGAGTATGACGAGACTGCTGACGAGTAGATAGCGGACCCGGGCAGGATCCGAGACTTTGTGGATGGGCTCCGTCTTTTCGTTTCCGTCCTCTTAGGCCTATTTGGTTCTTGTCTGTACTCAGACCTGTTGAATGCTTCCGTTGTGATGTAATGATGAATTGTTGGGACATGTGTCCTCTGGATGATTGTATTTGCTATCTCTGCTCTAATGAGAGCTATTTGCCCCTTATTTCATTCTTTTGTGTCGTAGAGATCTGTTGTGATATCACTTGTTCCAATGCCGTTGACGTACCATGTGTGTATGTTTTGAAGTACGTCAATGGAAGTATCCTGATTTCTATGGGATAGTTTACGTCGACGCTGAACAGATAGGGGTTGGTTGTCACACATACGTGTGCTGGCCTACTCGTAAGAGGACGCGGGTGCCGGTAAGCCCCGTAATCCAATCTACTACTGTTCAACGGAACGGCGAGTATCCTTTAGAAGTCCGGGTGCGACAAATGGTATCTGAGCCTGACTGCCTGTAGGATCCCTTTTTACTGGTCGCAGTTGAGTCTAGAAACTATTTTGTAGCTATATAGGAAAAATGAAACGTGAGAGTAGGAATTCTGTTCTTTTTCTTCTTTACCCACCCACCCTCCCTTTTCTGGTAAGGAAGTGCAACGTTGTTTTCCCTTCTCATCTAAGCTTTCAAGTTAGGATTTCACGAATTCTGGTTTCTCTAGGATGGTTATATCTACTAGACCATAGGAATGGGGGTGGTTGTGACATGATTTATCGTGTTGCCTACTCATGATTGAGAACGGAGGCGTGTAAGCCCCGGAAGCAAATCCTCTATTCCTTAAGCAGTAGATATTGATCCTTTAGAAGCCCGGATGGGTTTTCCGTAGTACGTCAGGAATCTTGTTCTCGTTTTCCCCGATGTTGATATCCTGTTCTTCTCAACATCCTTTTCGTCCGTTGAAATCTTGCTGTTGTTTTCCACTTCAATTCTTCTACCGGCGTCTAATCAAAACTTCCCAAATATCAAGTCTATCTGGCCAGAAAGGTTGTTGTTGTTTCGAAAACAGGCTATGAGAGCTGGCATTCCTATCACCTGGGGTTGTTTCGAGGAAGCATTCCTGAAGCACCACATTCCAGATAGTCTATTCTCTGAATGAATCAAATTCTATCCAGCTATACACCCTCGATACAAAACCTCTCCCTTTACTTGAAAGTGTCCGGTGGTTTCTAAATTTCCTGACATCTTTCCAGAAGAGTTACCAGGAATGCCTATCGTTTTGAACTTCCAGAAAAAACTATCCAAGGTGCACGATGTGTTTCACGTGTCACAGCTCAAGAAGATCTTCCCAAGAAGTATCCAGACCTTTTCTTTTCTCAGTAGGAATCTCGGGGCGCGATTCCTTCAAGGGGGGCGTTTTGTAACATCCCAAGTCTGAAAAATAGCCATTAGAATGTTTGCTCTCTGTTATTTTATGTTTTGCATCATGGCATCATGTTGATTGCATTTGTTTTGCTTGTTTTCCTTTTGTTTTCCTCTGTTTTCAGTTGTTTTCCAACTGTTTTCATTTGTTTTCCTTTGTTTTCTATTTGAATTTCAAACCAAAACTTCAAACCTTTTGTTTCATCCTTGTGATGTTACAATTTCCAAAATGTTATTTCAAATAAAAACAACCAATTGTTCTCATTTTATTCCATGTTGATCAACTAATAAAATGGTGCTTTTATTTCAATTAATTAATTCCAAATTGGTTTCAAATTCAAAGCAATCATCAACAGCACCTAAATTGAACATTTTGAAATTACCAAACAAACCAACCATTTGTTCTATTTTTAATCAATAGGGTTCACCCTATTAAAATCCTTGTTTTCAATATTAATCAATTAATTTCCAAATTGCTTTCAAATGCACATCAAAAACCTTCAAACAGCACACCAATTGAAATCATAAAAATAACCAAAACATTGTTGTGCTCTTTGTTTCCAATTAAATTCTTTTGATCACCCTATTTTTAAGAATATTGTTCAATAACCATTTAATAATAAAATTCAATCAAACACAATCCAAATTCAAACAACACCTAAAATTAAATTGTTGTTGAATTCCAAACTTGGCTTTGGGTTGTGTTTGACCTAAATATGCTACCCAAATTTTTCTGGAATTTTTGCAAACTCCAAAGTCATCTATTCCTTCCAATTCTTTGCTGCAAAAAAAAATAAAACATAGCAAAAAGAATAAAAAATAGAAAGGGAGAGAGAGAGCAGCAGGCCCAATTTTTTCTCCTAGCCCATCTATTTCCCCCAGCCCACTTCCCCTCTCGCTGGCCCGATACCCTTTCCACCCGGTCATCCCCTACCTCCGTACGCTATCGTCATCAACCTTGGACAGCGACCTGCTGCCCAACCTCCTCCACCCGATTCTCCCTCCCCCTCCTATATCTATCCCCAATCCGTGGAGAAACCCTAGCCTAGCCCCTAACCCTAGCCCCAGCCGCCGCCAAACTCTCCTCCTCCCTCTCGGAAGCCCCCCTCCCTGCTGCTATTTTTCTCCTCTGTTGCTTCTGCACCAGTCCGTGGCCGGCGTTCGTGGAGGGTGGAGCGGCGGGTGTGGTCGACGACAGAGCCCCGTGAGCGCGGGAATGGATTCGCCACCTTGCCCTCTTCCTCCTGCTGTCCGTGGAGGGACCCGAACCTCCCTCGATCGCCGGCGAGCTTCCACGACGTCGCCCTCGCCTCCCTGTCCGCTGCTCCTGCCCCGACCACGACCTCCTCGAGCGCACGAGGTGAGCACCCCCTCGGTCCCCTTCCTCTCGCCTCCCTCCTCTCACCAGCACCGCATGCCCACCCGCAGCGCCCCACCGCACGGCAGCAGGCAGCTAACCGCCGGCGGACAACCATCTGTCGAGGTGCAGGTACGATCTGGGTTTCAGTCGACTGCCAATTCTTCAGTTAGCGCTCGAAACAGAACCATAACCTTCCCCGCTTCCCCTTCCTTTCAACGCACCGCACACACCCCACTAGTAGCAACACCCAGCGTGCAAGCCTCAGCTCGTGGGTTCGATTCCCAGCCCCCCCCCCCCCCCCCGCTCTTTTCTGCTCTTTTCCGTTTTAATTCAGTTAAACACCGCAGCCACACCTCTTCCCCCCCGAGCCCCCTTCTCTGTCACAAAACCGCAGCCATCCCACTGGTTCTGTCCCCCTTGGCGCAGCAGGAGGTGAGGGGATCGAATCCCCCCTCCCTCATTTTAACCATATCTTTTTTTTTCCATTGATTTGGTCACAGCAATTTCACAGAATCACAACTAGGCCCTTGGAAATTAATTCTAGACCCCTGAAATATTTTTCCTAAGTCCCTAATTGATTAAAAATGGCAGATTTGCACTATATCTTGTAAATTGCATAAGAAAATCATTGTAACTCCAAATTTAACTTTTTAAATATGTTTTCTGTCCCAAATTGAATGTTCTATCCAAATATAAAATTTGTTTACTGTTTTGAATATTTTAAATTGGTGCAATATTTGAATTCTTGTTTAAATCACTTAATTTTGCAAAATTCATAACTTGAGCATAAAAATTCCAAATTCAACAAACTAAATATGTTTTCCAATCAACTTTTCATGTACTTTCCAAATATAATTTTTTTTGCTGTTTTGAATAATTTAAATTGCTGAAAACTACTGTTTCTTGTTTAATGCATTTAAAATTGCCAAAATAATAACTTGCTCATTTTAAATCCAATTTCCACAAATGAAATATGTTTTCAATGCAAAATTAAACCACCTTTTCAAATATAAAATTTGTTTCATGTTTTGAATAATTAAAATTGGTTAAATAATTTAAACCTTGTTTAATTCATTTAAAATTGGTAATTTCATAACTTGATCAAAACAAATTCTTTTGGGACATATAAAATATGTTTTCAAACCATAAAAGCATAACCTTTTCAAATATGAATCTCACTTAATGTTTGGAACAAATAAAAATTCAAATAAGTTCATGTTTGAATTAAATTCATTTAATTCTGGCTTAAACTTGTTTAATTCCTAAATAATTTATTTGAAATCCTTTTTCAACAAGTGAAACATGTATTCCACCTAAAATTGTGTGTTCTTACCAAATATAAACTTTCTTATCCATTTTGAACAATTAAAATTGGTGAAAACAACAAATGCTTGTGTGACACCTTAAGAAACCAAAATTTCTTAACTTAATAAACAAATTTCCAAACTTGGTAAACCTTATTCCACTTTGGTTCTATTGTTGTTTTCTTTCTGTTTTCTTCCTCCATGCATCATGCTAACTCACTTACACATGATGATTAGTGGTAGAACAATTAATTCAACCATAATTCATGGGCTTTCCATATGCAATCCAAAATTGCATGTGGGTCCATTTAATCCTGTTTCTATCTTGTCAACTAGTTTATTTATATGCATCAATTAAATGGTCATGCATCATCCCATGTTTGTGCACTATGCCATGATATTGATTGCTTATCTTTCTGCGTTGTCTGTTTGCTTCTTCTCGGATACACGACGACGTTGAGACCGACGATACTTACGACACCCCTTCTAAGGACTTAGCTCAGTACCAGGCTACTGGGTTTGCAGGCAAGTTATCACTCACATGAACCACCGTGTTCCTTTCAACATTGGTTACCGATACTTTCCGTTGTCTATTTCTGCTAGCCTTAGTAGTAGTTGTTTCTGTTACGAACCTATCACATGAATCCCTTAACCCTGATATTGCCTCACCTCCATACCTATAACCATTGATTGTTGCCCGTGTCTTACTAGCATGCTTAGGTTGTTTTGCTCGAGTCTGTTACCCGTTACTTTCTGTTAATATTTCATTATGTTCTGGGGGGCTCGATGTTTAATCAATCAATCATGCTAATGTTATTGTTAAATAATAATTTGATGATAAGGCACCGGCAGGAGGCCCAGGGTGGTTTTGAGGCCTGCTAGTGTCGACCCTAATAGGAAAAGGGTATTGTCTACTGATCCATGATGAGCGCACTAACCGCATGTGGGAAGCGAGTATGGGCGCCCCCCTCAATTTGATTCGATTCGCATCTCGTCCAAATCGCCACACGTAGTTCGGGCTTTCCATTTGCTGCATGCATGATCTTGCGAGCCCAGGCCAGGGTGGAACTTTTGTAGTCGGCATTTAGGGCGGCGTGGTCTTCCAGTGCTATGAGGGTCCCCTTTTCTTCGTGGGGCTCGATTAGCCGCGCACGCACAGCACGTGGTGCTTTGGGCTTGATGCGAAGAAGAGTTGAGTTGTGTTGAGTACCTCGCTTGGTGGGTTTGATTCCCGTCTGGCGGGTTATTCTTACGTGTACGGCCAAATTGGTGCACCCCTGCAGGGATAAATCTTCTCGAGAAGCCGTGTTTTCCGCGGTTATGGATTACTTGGTGAAAGTACTGGCTAACAAGTACTCAGGACAACTTAAATCTAATTATTAACAACCTTACACCCAATGATTAACAACTTGACTAGTAATAGGCTTATTGACACAATAATCTGAACCATCATTAATCCATCTGTGTGAGTTATCCTCGGTTTTCTTCTTTGGATAAGGGGCGAGATCCAGGATGGGTTTGTTTGGAGTTAATTATAGTTGGTTACGATACACGATCTTATCTCCTTTCTGATAGCCGGAAGTGGTAGTAACTCTGTAGTTGGTTAGAGCAGCCAGTTGCAGCATCTTTTATATCCCCTTTCTTCCGTTGAACCCAAAGCATCTGTGCTTGGTGTTGACGGGTTACACTTTGGTGAACTGTGAGTCTTGCTTGCCAGTACGTTTATGTACTGACCCCTTTGGGGCTGTGGTTTCCGCAGACCTACGTTTCCGAGGATCTACATGGTGGCTACTACGTGGAGTATGACGAGACTGCTGACGAGTAGATAGCGGACCCGGGCAGGATCCGAGACTTCGTGGATGGGCTCCGTCTTTTCGTTTCCGGCCTCTTAGGCCTATTTGGTTCTTGTCTGTACTCAGACCTGTTGAATGCTTCCGCTGTGATGTAATGATGAATTGTTGGGACATGTGTCCTCTGGATGATTGTATTTGCTATCTCTGCTCTAATGAGAGCTATTTGCCCCTTATTTCATTCTTTTGTGTCGTAGAGATCTGTTGTGATATCACTTGTTCCAATGCCGTTGACGTACCATGTGTGTATGTTTTGAAGTACGTCAATGGAAGTATCCTGATTTCTATGGGATAGTTTACGTCGACGCTGAACAGATAGGGGTTGGTTGTCACACATACGTGTGCTGGCCTACTCGTAAGAGGACGCGGGTGCCGGTAAGCCCCGTAATCCAATCTACTACTGTTCAACGGAACGGCGAGTATCCTTTAGAAGTCCGGGTGCGACATTTAGCCTCTTTCCTCCGACAATTGCCACTCCGGCACTGTCGCCCACCTCCCCTCCGACATCTGTCACTCCGGCACTGTCGCCCACCTCTCTTTCCATCATGTCCAAGGCCAAGTCTCTTCTTGATCGCTCTTGTTGGCGTTGGAGGGCGATCTACTCCACCGAGGTGGATCTAAAGTTCAATCCCATTTACGTGGGTTTTGTTCTTCTAGATCCGAAAGACAAGAAGATTCAACTAGTAGATCAAGCTGGCTTTGTGCTTGATCAACGTTTTCTCAAGGTACGTGAGAATGTCCATCCTGGATCTGAGATCCAATTTGCATGTCATCGTGCCAAGGTTCAAGATCATTTGGTTCCGCGCAATGGCTCTCTTATGGATCACTCTAATGCCATGGTTCCTCTATTGGATGCGGATTCTCTGGTTCCTTTATTGGAGTGGAACCCTATTGATCCCTCGGTGGGTTTAGTCCATGCAGCTAAGGTTTTAGACCTGGATTTTTCTAGAGGTCTTGCTCTTGCTAAGGAAGTCTGATTGCTTTTCGGATCGGATGTTCATGCTTCTAATAAATACGGTGCTTTCAAAATGGTGGTATCTTTTGGCCGTGCTTCTTTTAAAATTGATGAAAACACGGTTGCAATGGCTCTTGAGGCGGCGATTGGCGGTTACTGTGGCTCATTAAATGTTACTTGTCTTCATGATCGTGTTTTCTCTTTTGAGGTCTCATCAAAGGAGGTTGGATTTCATATATTGAAAATTAAATGGTTCTCATGCTTTCATTTTGAAGTGTTATTTTCATCTTTGGAGTTTTGGCGGTCCAATTTGGATTTCTGCATTAAAGAGGTGGAATCACGAACAGGATAATGAGTGGACTTTGGTCTCGAGGTATAAGAAAAAGGTAAAATCTAAACAGTTCGAGCCACAGAATCAGTATTTTATTCATAAACCGATTGCTACTCATGCCAAAGAGTCGGATGATTCTTCTGTGGTTGTTAAAGATAATGATACTGCTTTTGATTTTGAGCTGCTTGCCATCAAGTTTGGTTCGTTCGAGCCTGGATTTTTTGTTGCTAAGGCTGTTAGCGATCCTGTTCCTGTGGCCCCTGTTGTGGCCTTTGTGTCCGTCGATGATGGCTTTGCCAAACTAATTGATAAGATGGCGGCCCAGGTTTGTCCTTGTTCTAACTGTCTCTCAGCTAAACATGCAACGGAAGAGTGTACGGGCCGGATTCGGTGTTGGTCTTGTTCACGTTCGGGCCATATCCGCAGAAACTGCCCGAGAATTAATGGAACTCTGAGTTGGGTAGTTAAATCGCCAACAATCGGAACCGAGGAGTCCCCCCCTCTGTTCTATCCCCTGCCCCTGCCACTGTTCCACGAAAACCCTCGCCGGAATCTCCTCTCGAATCGGAACCTCCATTATCAATGGCGAACTTCCCCTATGATCCTACCAGGTTCCTCCCGGCGGGGATGCATGTCGCGGAGCCCTGGGCGGCCGAGGAGCGGCATGCTCGTGTCTACATCACCTCTTCCATGGCTCCTGCTCGTCGCCATGAATCTTGGGCCATTGCTCAACTGGTCCCTCGGCCACCTGTCGAAGAACTCGACGATATCTTGCAGCAGATCGTGGATTACATCTTTCAAGAGTTACATCTGCAGGTCGTCTCCTTCTCTGAAAGCGCGGTTGGAGTCGGCATGTTCCGCATGGCAGATCAGGTGGCCAGAGATATTTTGGTAAATTCTCCCCCGTTTATCTTTCCTGATGGTAGGATGCTCTCCTTCGTGAGGCATGATGAAGGGGAGAATGTTAGGGCAACTGTTTACACCAGGACCGGGTGGATTATGATTCTGAATCTGCATATGGACTACCGTACCGATGAATTTCTTTGGGAGGTGGTTTCCAAATTTGGCAAACTTAGGTTCTGGTGGAGGGAGGATGCTTCCCCTGTCCGTACCTTGCTCAAGGTCACTTATGGAGGAGCTGCTGATATTCCTCGGTCGATTGTTATTCGTGAAGTTCAGAGATATGGAGGTCATGTGGTCTCCTGGACTTGTCCTGTTTTCATTCTGAACAGCGATGCTGCTGACGCTCTACCGGGGGATGAGGACCTCCTTCCTCCTGATGGCAACCCGCATCTTGTTTTCGGTGCACCTACCGCACCTGTTGACGAGGCTTGGGTACCACCTAGTTGATCCTCAACCGCAGCATGATGGGTGGGGTAATTGGAACAATGAGGAGCAGGGAGAGAATGAGGCACAGGAGGATCCTGTCGACCAGCCTCCGGAGCCTGAACAGGTGCAATCATCGGTATCTATTCAGTTCTCTGGTGCGACAGTGGATTCGATGAATGCTGTCAGGGCAGAAGGTCCTGAGCACTTCGTGGAGCTGCAGCAATAGGTGGAACAAAACCAGTTGGCAATTGTTCCTTTTG
The DNA here is from genome assembly GCA_028641055.1 of Alopecurus myosuroides. Taxonomy (NCBI): domain Eukaryota; kingdom Viridiplantae; phylum Streptophyta; class Magnoliopsida; order Poales; family Poaceae; genus Alopecurus; species Alopecurus myosuroides. The sequence goes on from CM054059.1 coordinate 155,782,845, forward strand.
TTCCACCAGTTCACGCGGATGATGCAGTTCAGGATAATGAAGTTCAGATACTACAAGTGCTCCTGCCTGATCCTATGATGGAGTGGTCCAGTTATTTTCTGGAACACAAAGCAAGGATTATTTTTTACAAGAGATTTGAACTTCTGTCCTCGCTGTTGCCTTTGGAGGAGCCTGTCTTTCATGCCGATCCTACTCCTATGCTGTTGGAGTTTAGCCCTGTGACCCCTGAGCCTGCTGCAACTAAGAAGAGAGCTAGGAAGGCTGCTACTCCTCTAGTCCTTGAGGAGCGTCGTGTGACGAGGAGCCTCGCTAAGAATGCTGGCTTCCGGGTTCTGCCTGAATCTGACAAGCCGGAACCAAGGAAGAAAGCAAAATCTTCTCGTCCTCGGACTTCTTCGGATGGGGTGCCTCCGATCACTCCTGTTGCTGTGTTGAGGAGGGCGGGAAAGATGCTTCAGATTGAAGACTCGGAATTAACTGTGGAGAAGCTTGAAGCTGCTCCAAAGAAGCCCACCAGCCCATCAAGTTCTGGTGTTTAGTGGGCCTTTGTCTTCTTTTTTGGGCCTTGTTGGTCCCTGGAGTGTCTGTTGGTCCTTTTTGCTTCATTTTGTTATAAGGGATGCAATCTGTACTGCTATCTGGACATGGTTGTTATTATTTGGTTATCTTTTAAGTTGGTCATTTATGATCGCTAACAGGTTTTATTACTTTTTCAATCTTCCATGGATAATACGACCTCAATGAATTTGGATTGGATTGTGTTTGATTGGAATGTGAGAGGTCTAAATGATAAATCTAAAAGAGAAGTTGTCTATAACAAAATAGAGGAAAGCCAGGCTTCTGTTATTTGCCTCCAGGAAACTAAATGCCAGGACTTTGATCACTCTTTTATTAGGTCTTTTTGTCCTAAGAGGTTTGATCAATTTTCTTTCTCTCCTTCTGTTGGAGCTTCTGGGGGTTTAATTGTGCTCTGGAATGGTTCCATTTTCAATGGAGAATTATTGGAAGTTCATCGTTCTGCCATTCACATTAAATTCATTTCAGTTCATAACTCTGTTTCTTGGTTCCCAGTGAATGTTTATGGTCCCTGCAAAGGAGTGGAAAGAGATGATTTTGTTAACTGGCTATATAATCTCTCTATCCCTATTCACCAGAACTGGATGATTCTTGGAGATTTTAATTTTATTAGATCATTGGATAATAGAGATAAACCAGGGGCTGATCTTAATGATATTTTTATCTTTAATGATGTCATTAGTCATCTGGGTTTATTGGAGTTGCCTGTTAAAGGTAGGAATTTACTTGGTCTAATATGCAAAAGGATCCACTTTTGGTCCAATTGGATTGGTTTTTTACTTCCTGTCAATGGACATTGGATTTTCCCAATACTTCGGTTTTGCCCATGTCCAAAATCACCTCTGACCATTTGCCATGTACTGTTAAAATTGGAACAAACATTCCGAAGGCAAAGATTTTTCGTTTTGAAAACCATTGGGTTAATCAACCTGGGTTTCTAGACCTAGTGACAAAAATTTGGAACACTCCTGTCATGGCCAAACCAATCACTTCCAGAATCACAGCTAAATTAAAGAATCTTAGATATGCTCTTAAGGATTGGGGAAGGAATCTCTCTCAGTTGAAATTGCTTATTGAGATGAGTATTAAAGTGATTCTTTTTCTTGACCAGTTGGAAGATGAGAGGACTCTCAGTGTTCCCGAGTTTAACTTCAGACTTATTGTTAAAAAGCACATCAAAAATTTGCTTGCTTTGTAGTCTGATTACTGGAAGCACAGATGTACTATTAGATGGGCCAAGCTCTCTGGTCAAAACACTAAATATTTTCATGCCAGAGCTACTGAGAGGCTTAGGCGAAATACTATTCCCTCCATCACGGATGTTTCCGGGAACTTGTTGGTGGATCATCAGGACAAAGCTGCTGCTTTTTTGTCCTGTTTCAAGAATATAATGGGAGTCTCCTGTCCACCTGTTATTGCTACTGATTTGTCTCAATTCTTGCCTGTGGTTGATGGATTAGAGGTCCTTGCTAATCCTTTTTCTGTTGAGGAAATTGAGGGGGTTGTAAAACATCTCAAACCTGCTCGAGCGCCTGGTCCAGATGGTTTCACTGGTCTCTTTATTAAGCACTGTTGGATTATTTTAAAAGAGGATTTTATCAAACTCTGCAATGAATTTCATAGTGCTAAGATTTCTTTGGAAAGTATTAATGGTTCTTTCATTACTTTAATTCCAAAGACACATTCTCCTGAGACTGTGAATGACTTTAGGCCTATTTCTCTGACCAACCCTTGTTTGAAATTCATCACTAAGATTCTGGCTAATCGTTTCCAAGATAAAAAATTCCGATGCATACATGCTAATCAATATGGGTTCATCAAGTCCAGAACTATTCAAGATTGTCTGGCATGGTGTTTTGAGTACATTTTTCAGTGTAAGCAATCTAAACAGAAAGTGGTGGTTTTCAAGATAGACTTCGAGAAAGCTTTTGATACCATTGAGCACAGTGCCATTCTCCAAATTTTGAGATCTAAAGGGTTTCCTTCATTAGTGATAAAATGGGTGAAGGAAATTCTTTCCTCTGGATCATCTTTGGTTCTGTTAAATGGAGTTCCTGGCAAACCTTTTGTCTGCAAAAGAGGAGTCAAGCAGGGTGATCCTTTGTCACCTATTCTCTATGTGCTAGGTGGGGATTTGTTGCAAAGTATTGTCAATCTGGCTCTAAGGGAGAGACGTCTTCGTTTACCAATTCCCATTGGGGGATATTTTCCTATTGTTCAATATGCTGATGACACTCTGGTGATCTTACCTGCTGATTCTGATCAATTATTGGTATTTAAAAATTTGCTCAACCTTTATGCTCAAATCACTGGGTTAAAGGTGAATTATAACAAGTCTTCAATGATACCAATAAATTTATCGCGGCAGGAAACTGTTGATTTGGATTCTATGTTGGATTGTAATGTGGCTTCTATGCCCTTCACATATTTAGGCTTGCCCATGGGAACCACTAAGCCATCTATCAGAGATTTTGCACCACTCATTGACAGAGTTGAGAGGAGACTTTCTGCTACAGTCTCCTTTCTTTCTTATGGGGATAGCTTGGTTCTTGTGAATTCGGTTCTGTCCTCTTTGCCCACTTACTATATGTGCACATTAGTGATACCTAAGGGTGTCATTGATATTATTGATAAAGCAAGGAGGAGGTGTTTATGGAGGAAGGACAAAAATAAGCAAAGAGTGAATTCTTTGGCTGCTTGGGATATGGTGTGTAAGCCTAAAAGTAAAGTAGGCTTAGGGGTCATTAATCTTCAGATCCAAAATAGGGCTTTGCTGCTGAAATTCCTGGCAAAATTCTATAACTCTATGGATATTCCTTGGGTTCATCTAGTAAAGAATGCTTATTATTTTCAGTCGGTTCCGCATGCTGTGACCTCCTGTGGATCCTTCTGGGGGAGGGGTGTTATGCAATTAGCTGATACTTGGTGCTCATTCTCTTCTTGCATAGTGGGGAATGGATATACTGGGCTATTCTGGAAACATTCCTGGATGGGATAGCCTTTGTCAGTAAAATTTCCAAGATTTTTCTCCTTTGCCAAGGATCCATTGTCCTCAGTGAGAGATTTGAAACTGCTGACAGACCTCTCGGATGCTTTTCATTTGTCCCTTTCAAATGAAGCTTTCCTTGAGTTTACTGAACTGCATGTCCTCTTGGATAATGTTCAGGTGAATGACAATGATGATGGTTGGAAATGTAATTTTAATAAAGGGGTTTATACTTCCAGTAAATTCTATCAGCTGCAGTTTGCTCAATTGCCTGATGATGGGCCTGCCAAGTGGATCTGGAAGTCCAAATGCATGTCAAAGCACAAATTTTTTGCTTGGTTGATTCTAAAAGATATAATTAATACCAAGGACATGATTAAGAGAAGGAACTGGAAGATTGAGGGGACTGACCACTGTGTTCTTTGCAGTAACCTTTGTCATGAGGACTGGATTCATTTGTTCTTCTAGTGTGTTTTCAGCTCACGGATTTGGAATTACTTGCAAATCAGCTGGAGTGATAACACAGTCTTGCATAATCTCTCCAATGCAAAAAAGCTTTCAAAGGACCTTGTTTCACTGAGATAGTGATTCTTGCCTGTTGGAACATCTGGAAGCAAAGGCATGGAGTTATATTCAAATCGGAAAGACATTCCTTTATGGGATGGAAAGTTGGCTTCTTGTTAGATCTCCTTATGCTTAAGCATAGGTTGAGTGCTTCTTTGGCTGCGGATTTATCATCATGGATTAAGAATATCCCTTAGCTAGTGTTAGCTGGTGATAGACTGCCTTAGTCTATTCCTTTGTGTATATTTGTACATAACTGTAACACTCTTTTGATGGCAATAAAGGGTTGTGGGGGACTCCCTGCAGTAGAAAATGTTTCAAAAACTACTATAAAGACTTGTATGAGTACTAAACATGCATCAAAACTAACTTAATCAAGCATCAAACAAGCATGCAAGCTCACATAACATGTCACCTACGGCAGCAAAATACGCAAGAAATACTCCACTAAACAAAATTCTATTTGGATCATCAGAGGAGTCACATACCGGAGAACAACTGCCCCAAATCTCAGCAGAAAAGATGAGCTAAGCAAGGAGATCGAAAATTGCGAGGAAGAACAGCAAGAACTCGGGTTTAGATGAACTGGGTGAGTTTCTACGGGAAAGAGGAAGGTGTGGTAGATGGGAGAGAAAGTGGGGGGCCAGGGGGGCCCCTCACCATAGGCAGGCGAGCCCCAGGGGCAGGCCACGCCTGGCCATGGTGAGCTGGCTTGGGTGCCCCCTGGGGTCACTCCAGGTGGCTTTCTGCCCCTTTTTACGCAAAAACTTCGAATATAAACTTTTTAGGATTTTTCGAGAAACTTTATTTTTCGGACTTTTCCAGAATTTTAATAAATAATAATATCGTTGGAAAATGAAGATGGAATGATGAAAAACGTCAGCAAAACCAAACTTGCAGCAGTTCTAAGACACTCTACTAAACATACCCACTGAAAACGGAGGAAAACATATGGAAAACATGATTGGGGATAGCGAAAACGTGAGTAGACGATGGAAAACGAGCAAAAACGAGGTGAAAACGTGCGTGGGCATGAGTGAATATGGTGAAAACAATATGAAAACATGATATACTTTATGGAAGCACAGCGAAAACGAGCATATGAATAAGAAAACGTAACGAACACGTAGTGATAACATTGTTTCCTTCATTTACAATCACTTTGTTAACAAGGTTGATCAAGTCTTGCTACCAAAATAATTTTATATGAAATAAAACTTTGATTCTCACCAAATATTTATGTTACCTCAACCTTTATTGATATATTCCCAACCATGATGGTCTCATATTATTTGGATGGCTTTGGAATAGGACAATAAAATTCTCCAATCTTGATGGTCTCAATATTGTCAATTGAATTTAGACCATATTTCTTATCAATCTTCTTGGGAAAATAAACAGTGTGCTCTTTATCATTAACATTAAAAGTAACGTTTCCTTGATTGCAATCAATAACAGCCCCTGTAGTATTAGGAAAAGGTCTTCCAAGAATAATAGACATATTATTATCTTCAGGCATTTCCAACACAACAAAGTCAGTTAATATCAGACAATTATTAGCAACTTGAACAGGAACATCCTCACATATACCCATAGGAATAGCAGTGGATTTATCAGCCATTTGCAAAGATATATCAGTTGGTATCAATTTTTCTAGGAGGAGTCTTTTATAGAGAGTAAAAGGCATGACACTAACTCCAGCTCCCAAATCACACAAAGTAGTTCTAACATAATTATTTTTAATAGAACAGGGAATAGTTGGTATACAAGGATCTCCAAGCTTCTTAGGAACCTTGCCATTAAAAGAGTAATTAGCAAGCATAGTGGAAATTTCCTCATTAGGAATCTCCCTATTGTTAGAGACAATATCTTTCATATATTTTGCATAAGGAGGCAATTTAATAGCATCGGTTAAAGGAATTTGCAAGAACAATGGTTTCATCCATTGACAAAACTTGTTGTAATGTTCTTCTTCTTTTGATTTGTGTTTCTTATTAGGAGAAGGCATTGGTTTTTGTACCCAAGGTTCTCTCTCATTACCATGTTTATTAGAAACAAAATCTTCCTTGGTGTACTTTGTATTTTTAGTTTTCTTTTCAGGTTCCTCTTCAATTTCTTCTTTATCAGAAGCATTATTCTCTTCATTACCACTTTCAGTTTCAGCATCAGAGATAGATATACTATTAGGATCTTTAGCAAGTTCAGAGGATTCTACATCAGTTTTATGTTTCTTCTTCTTTTTCTTCTTAGTATGAATAACATTATTATTAGTTTGTTGAGAATCTTGTTCAATTATTTTAGGATGTCCCTCAGGATATAAAGGATCTTGTGTAGCAATACCACTTCTAGTTCTTATTTCATAAGCATGTTTTTCTTTAGAAGCATTAACTAGCAAATCTTTCTGCACTTTAACAAGTTGATCAATTTGAGTTTGAACCAATTGAAATTGTTTAACAAGCATTTTAAAATCATTAGATGTTCTTTCTATAGTACCCTGCAAATTATCAATAGCTCTCGATTTTTCCATTAGGTGATTTTGCACTCTCATATTAAAATTATCTTGCTTAATAACATAATTATTAAATTCGTCTAAACATTGATCAGGAGGTTTATTATAGGGAATATCTCTACTATCAAAATGTTGGAGAGAGTGTACCTCAATGGTGGATGAGTGAGGGATTGGCTTACATAATTCTTCTATAGGTGGAAGATTCTTCACATCTTCAAATTTAATACCCCTCTCTTTAAGAGATTTCTTGGCTTCTCTCATCACTTCATCATTTAATTCAATCATTCTCCTCTTATTAGGTGTTGGTATTGGTGTTGATACTGGAGTAGGGGTCGGCTCAGGCTCAACCATAGTCCAATCATCATTATTTTGGCTAATTTTAGCCATTAATTCCTCAACTTCATCTGGAGTTCTTTGCCTGAAAACACAACCAGCACAACTATCCAGGTATGTCCTAGATTCAACAGTTAGTCCATTATAGAATATATCAAGAAGTTCATTATTTTCTAGCGTATGCCCAGGTGTAGCCCTAACTAAAGAACATAACCTTTCCCAAGATACCGTCAATTTCTCTCCTTCCAATTGCTTGAAATTAAATATATTTTTTAAAGCGGCATGTTGAGCGCTAGCAGGATTTTTTTTTTGAATTAAAGCATTAACCAAACCAATAGGAGTATCAATAGATCCCGGAGACAAATTATTAAACCAAGTTTTACCTTCATCTTTTAATGAGAAAGGGAACATTTTAGCAACAAAGTACCTATGTTTCTTAAGATCATCAGAGAATAAATTACTCAAAGAGGAGAGCTCATTCATATGTTTCATAGCACTTTCATTTTAAGTACCACAAAAAGGTTCTTTCTCAACAATATATATATAAGATAAATCAAGAGAGAAATCATAATCCTTATCCCTAATATTAATGGGAGAAGTGGCAAACTTAGCATTAGAAGATATATTATATTTAACAGCACGACTTTCAATACGACTTATAACAACATCTCTATCCTTCATAGCATGTATTTCATCAATAAGATCATCATTAAGTTCAACATAGGAATCATCCAAATCATCACTAGGATTCTCTCTAAGCTCAGGTGAAACAACAGGAGTAACTGGATTTTTATCAGGAGTTTCAGTGTTTGCAATATTTTTAGCTTTAGCAATATTAGCATCTAAGAAAGGACCGAGAGATCCACTCTCATCAAGCACAGTAGAAGCATCATCAAAAGTATCATAAGTATTTTCAGATTCAGCAAAAGTAGCACGTGTAGCATGTGTATGTGGTGGTGTAAGCAGCTTACTCATAACAGACGGTGAATCAAGAGTAACAGAGGTGTTCAGAGTTGTACCTCTTCTTGTAGTGGATGGTAATATAGGAAAATTTCCATCACGAGTCTTACCCATGATGAATGATTGGCAGTAGATAATAGTATTGTCCGGTGAGCTTGCAAATAAAGCTATGCTCCCCGGCAACGGCGCCAGAAAATAGTCTTGATAACCCACAAGTAGAGGGGATCGCAATAGTCTTCGATGGAAGTAAAACCCAAATTTATTGATTCGACACAAGGGGAGCCAAAGAATATTTGTGAGCCTTAACAAGTGAGTTGTCAATTCACCTGCACCTGAAAGTGGGCTTGTTCGCAGTGGTTTATCAGTAGTAACAGTTTTATAGTAGCAGCAGTAGTGAAATAATAGCAGCATCGAAATGAAAACAACAGCAGTAGTGTTTGAAGTAAACATCGGGATTAAATAATGTAGGCATAGGGATAGATGAACGGACGTTGCATGGATAAGATAGTTCATATAATAATCAAGACATGGGCATTGTAGATATATATAAGATAAAGCATCCAAGCACTAAGTAACCATAGGCATGTGTTCCGTAAATAGTCGTACGTGCTCGCAATGAGAACTTGCACAACATCTTTGGTCTTACCAGCCCGTTTTCAGCGGGGCCTCAAGGGAACTACTAGTAATTAAGGTGTTCCTTTTAATAGAACACCGGAGCAAAGCATTAACACTCCGTGAACACATGTGATCCTCACATCATATCCATCCCCTCTGGTTGTCCCAATTTCTGTCACTTCGGGGCCTCAGATTTCGAACAACGATATGTGTAAACAACTTGCAGGTATGATCAAGAAACAATAATTATCATCGTGATTCAATAACATGTTCAGATCTGAGATCATGGCACGCGGGCCCAAAGTGACAAGCATTAAGCATAACAAGTTGCAACAATGTCAATATCACTAATAGAGGATACTAGGCACTATGCCCTAACAATCACGGCATTATTACTCATCCAATCCCTACCATCCCCTTCAGCCTACATCGGGTGGATTACTCACACATGGATGGGGGAAACATGGATGGTCGATGGTGAGGCGTTGGTGATGACGATGGCGATGATCTCCTCCAATTCCCCGTCCCGACAGGGTGCCAGAACGGAGTTTCTGAACCCCGAAAAAGGATTCACGATGGCGGCGGAGCTACGGACTTGTTTTTGGAAAACGATCGACTCTCCCCCCCGGTTTTTTAGGTTTCGGGGCATATGTAGTCGAAAGGAGAGTCCGAGGGGGTGCTTGACGTGGGCTCACCATGCCCAGGCGCGGGCCCACCTTGGCCGCGCCTGGGGGTGGTGAGGGCACCCCCTTGCCCCTCTCCGACTCATCTTCTGGCTTCGGGACTCTTCGGGTAAAATATGGACTTTCCCTTCGTTTCCGGGTATTTTCCTAAAAGTTGATTTTCTGCGCAAAAACAAGACACCAATGTAATTCTGCTGAAAACAGCGTTAGTCCGTGTTAGTTGCATTCAAAACACACAAGTTTAGAGGCAAAACATCAGCAAAGTGTTCGAAAACGTAGATACGTTTTTGACGTATCAATCCACCATGGTGTTATTTGCTAATACAGTAAATTGTACTGACCTCTTTTGGGGGCTGCATATTTCAACGTGCAGGTTCCTCCGATGAAGATTGAGAAGTTGTTTGGACTCGAGTCTACACCTGACATGTCTGCCCGTGACGCATGCTTAAATATGGAGACTTATTGATTTTATGTTTTCTGCTATTTTGAACTCTCAGTTTTAGCTATGTACTTTGTAATAATTTATACTTGCTATTTTAGATCTCGATGTAATAATTTTGATGCTTATGAAATGATACTTTATATTCTACAGTGTGGTGCTAGCATTGATTCAGGGGCTAGCACATAACACATGTATTATACCTTTATTAAAAGGTGGGACGCTATAAAATGGTATCAAAGCAAAGTGTTTCCTGTAGGTTCGAGCCCTTAGGATGGGATAAACCATTTTGATCATGTTATTACACCCTTTGAGTATTTTGCATTGTAGCGGCATAGTGATATGAAGCCGCCCAGACTAAGTTTACATGTCCATGTACAAGAGACCTGTTCCACAAGATGGGTGGCGGGTGTCTTGTCTCTCTCACTATAGTGAAGATCGAATCAACAACAAGTTGTTAATGATCTGTTGATTGCCATAGAGAAATACTTAATATTTTCTAAGTATTTACGCACTCCTTATCTAGTACTTCTTTACCATTGTGACTTATTATTTTCTTCTACTTGTCCATTGACATAGGAACAAAAATCTTGGAACAAAAAGTGAGGAACAAAGTTAGGAATAAAAAACTCCATGGAGATAGGAACAAAAAATTAGGAACAAAGTGTCAACACCGCCCCCACAGGGGTGTCGAGAGTCGAGGGCTAAGCGATACCACACGACAGCAAGAGGAACCGTCAGGCTAGGTGGGCCCGACTGAAGGAGAGGTAGTATCCCGGGAATGTGTGCGTCCACCAGAAACCTACCCGGGGCGTGGCTAAGGGGCCCGTGGATCCACCGCACGGAGATCAAGCAGACTGGCGCCAGAGTGACTCGACAACGTGGCAAGCGGGCAAGAGAGCCCGTAAGAGATGTCGCCAAGGAACACACGCGTAGCATCAAGGAAAGAGGAGAGGCAACCGGACTAGAGAGCAGCCCCGGGAGGGAGACCATCCTCGCCCGGGACTACCAGGAATCACACCCACCCCACGCCTCGTTCTTCACCATGTAAATACTCATACCACATATAATTTCAGATGTGCAGGATGTAGGGATCCATCTCGCGATGGCCTGAATCTGGGTAAAAGCCTCGTGTCCGTGCATTTCATTACCGCCATTCGTACAAGAAGGAGGCAAACCTTCCCATGCCCCACCGCTGAACAAATCAGGCAGCTGGATGTCGGTCCCTCCCGGTGTCCGCGTTTCGACACGCGACACAAAGCTCGGGACAAGAACTTAAAAACAAAAGCTCCACATATATACGAACAAAAACTATATAGAGCGAATTAAAGTTTAATAGACATAGGAACAATAAAACTCGAAATAAAAGATAGAAACAAAAAAGTCTCCATTGGTATAGGAACAAAAAATAAGGAACAAAGCTAGAAACAAAAAGGCTCTATAAAGATAGGGACCAAAAAGTCTATAGAGCAACAAAATTCCATGAAGATTGTCGAAAAAAAGGAACAAAAAATTCGGACAACAAAGTTATGAACAAAAAGTTTCACAAAAAGATAGGAACTAAATCTCTATAAAAGAAAGAAACAAAAAGCTCGTACAACAAATGTTAGGAACAAAAAGTTTCCCAAAAAGACGGAAACAAAATCTTTATAAAACAAAGAAACAAGAAAGAAGAAGAGCAAAAATCTGTATAAAAATTTCTGATGTTAACATGAAAATAAAACATATAGAACGGAAAAAAAAAGGAAATCAAATAAATGAAAATTAACAGCAGAAAAAAAAGAGTGAAAAGAAAGAGAAAAGAAGAAACATAAATGCTCGCCTCGAAAGGAAACAAAGAAGCTAAGGGCATGTACAATCATTGATAAGGCAGTCTTATCTTACACCAGCCACGTAATTAAGATATGACAAGAAAGTATGATGTACAATGGGTTATATCTTAGTCTTATCTTTGTTATCAGATATCCCTAAATTTTTTGTGAGACAAATTGTGCTAAGAGATGATCTCTTAGCTAAGATAAGACAATGCCCTTTTTTTTATTTCTCTCTACTCCCCCTCAGCATGATAAGACTAAGATATAACCATTATACATGCCCTAAGGCGTACAAGCCACGCGCGGGATGGAGTGCGTGCAGGCCACGCACCGGATGAAGTGAGTGAACGAACCAGCACAGAGAGACACATGGTAAACGGGCCAAACCCATATCGAAAATCCTTTAGGGAAACCGGGGTAAGAAACGTCCGAGCGTTGGCGAGGGAATTCCATTTTTAGGAAGTTTTTACGGGCCGAATTCATGTTTAGACAGCACAAGCAACCCTATGTATATTTGTTTCCTGGACTTGCTTAGCTGAAGCAGCCCATGTAGTCGCGGCGCATAAATTCAGTTTTACTTTCATAGCGCAAAGCCCATATTATGTATACCACGCAAGGATAGGAGGCCTTCGAGTCGGATCCCACCTCACGTTTTATTTTCCCTCGGGAAAAAAAAACGCTTTATTTTAGTTGGCAGCCTAGGCGAAAAGGCAGATTTCCTTTTCTGCCTCCGCTCACCTATATATACGCGTCCAGAGCGACGCCATTCTCCCCTATTCCTCTTTCCGGTGAAAATACATCGACCTCCTGTTCTTCGTACCCAAGGTGTGTGGTAACCCTCCTTTTCCCCGCGTGTTTCCTCTTTTGCCAATGGATTGTTTGGTTTAAGAATCATGATTAGTTGTCTCAGATTCCTGATTCATCTCTTCTTTCCTTTTTTTTCTCGTGATCCGCAATCTGCATCTAGATACGCGAATTTACATTCAAAAGATCGAAATTTTATATAATGTCGTGTTAGATCAGAGCTGTTTCTATTGTATTGGCTTAAAGTTTGGCATGTTTTGTGCGGCGGCGAATTGCATATTAATCGGTTTATATCTTTACCCGATCGTCTTGCATGTCGTTTTTATCATTAAATCCTATCAATTCCATGATAGACTGATTACATGTCGTGTCTGTTTCGTGCTGATATTCCCAATATTAATTCAGATCCCTTTCACCGATCTAATGGTTAATTCTTCCTTTCCCTAGCAGCCGTGAGTCCTCTATTTTTCAGATCGTAAGTACAAAAGCTTTTAACCTCAAAAGACAAAACGCAGATCGTTAGAATTTTTTTATCAAAGCCTACAGCAATGTGCATTATTGAGTGTTTTCGGTGCGGTCACAATTCACTCGGCAAAAGAGAATTCTGATATATCGCTAGGGTTTATGACGAAACTAGTTACTGGTTACAGACTTCTTTCTGGCCGGGTTGCCGATCATTAGAGATGGCTTATTAGGTTGACTATATGATGGTGTTTTCATTATCTTCTCAGTGAAGTTACACAATATATTACTTGTTGTCGCATTAGGGCAGAGAGGATTTTTTGTTTGCTAGGTGTCATTACAGGTTCGGTCCATGTATGATGATGTAATGAAAGATTTGGAGTATTTATCATGATATTTTTGGATCAGTGACATATTAAGCTTGTTCAGTGACTCATTCAGCAATGCTGTCTGACAAGTATATATGCTTGCTGAACTATGCGGTCCGATTTGTACTGAAGTTTCACTTTTGTGATATGCAGTTACACATGCGCTGTCACACCGGTGTATATGAAGGTACATCTAATATTGCGGATGTAAAAAATGTTTTTTTCTTGTGTATACGGCTATACGCTCTTTTATCTAATTTATATTACCATGTCTCTTTCATCAGATTACTGGTAGCTTCCTGTTAAGGAACCGTTTACGCACCTACACTGACAACAAAACATTGAAGAAGTGGTTTTTCATTGACAAGACTGTGGGCTAAATCTAGTTGAAAGAAGCCTCTTCCACCTATTTTTTATCCCCAGGAACAATTTTTTTCATTTATCCAATTAATTTATTTCTTTCTTGGATAAGAGCAGCAGAAATAGTTTGGAATCTTGCATGCCATGTCTGATCTTGTGGCCAAAAGCGAGACAGTGTTGGCATTGCCTTCAAATATGATGCCATCTCCTCTCACATCCAAGAGGCAACCCTGCTCTTCCTTGAGTGCAACATATATTAGTAGACGTAAACTTGTCGAAGTCGTCGATGGACTGCTTAGTGTGATGACGCTGTCGTCAACCTCTGCAAAACCATATGTGCATTCCGGTTCTGACGAAGTAGCTGCCGACAATGCTTGGCTGGTAAGATAAATGTTCCTTTCGGTTTTCATTTATCTAAGAGTGTCTTATGCAAAGGTTTCTTCAGTTTCTCTGTTCGTTGTAGGTACAATGCCCTTCGGCTTTGTCTTCCTTCAACCAAATTGTAGCCAACGCGGAAGGCAAGAAGATTGCGTTGTTTCTGGACTATGATGGAACGCTTTCGCCTATTGTCAATGATCCTGAGAAGGCGTTCATGTCACAAGAGGTAACTGGCATGTCAGATAAACATTCTTACTACTGAAAAATTGCTTGAGTTATGTATACTTGCTTGCTCAGTCTGAAAAACTTCCTCTAGATGCGCGCTGCTGTGAGGAATGTTGCAAAGTTCTTCCCTACGGCAATCGTCAGCGGGAGGTCACGCGACAAGGTATAACAACTCTCGTGTATGCTCAGTCCTCCTATCTTAATTAGGTCGTGTATGCTCAGTCCTCCTATCTTAATTAGGTTCCAGTTAGTAGTATTTTTATTTTTTTAATAGTCTATTATTATCAAAGAGTAAATAAAGGATAGGGAAAATCCTTTTTTCAAAGAGTAAATAAAGGATATGGAAAATCCTTTTTTCTAGACATTGTAGAGTACGTAGAACAATTAAGTAATCATATATCTCATACCCTTTCATGTTCAGGTGTTTGAATTTGTAAAGCTAAAGGAGCTCTACTACGCTGGAAGTCATGGAATGGACATACTGCTATCTTCTACAGATTCTCAAAGTAAAGCAAACGATGTGAGTACTCTTTTTTGTCACTGGATTCTAGGGACCGTCTTTTTAAATTCTTGAATTTACTCTACATTTGTTTCCTTCGGCCTACTGACTTTATTTATTTTTTCTGAACTACTATGCATTATTGTAGAACAAAGAAGCTAAACTGTTCCAACCTGCAAGTGATTTCTTACCCATGATCAGCGAGGTATACAACTAAATTATTGGTAGTTGTTGTAATTAACGTGTTGAATTATTCGGCTATCTGTATGTACAAATGCTAGTATACTTTATTTTTGCTCAACAGGTTAACAAGTCCCTATTGGAGGCCACTCGATCGATCAAGGGTGCAAATGTTGAGAACAACAAGTTTTGTGTGTCTGTACACTACCGCAACGTCCACAAGAAGGTAGAGTAGTTCCTCAAGCTTCGCCGTTCTTGCTTTCATTGCTGCAACATTTCCATGTTTAATCCTTGGCTGTCTCCAGGACTGGAAATTGGTCGCAGAGATTGTCGACGATGTCCTGAAGGATTTTCCTCGTCTCAAACTAACAACCGGACGAAAGGTAGGAAGATTCCAATTGTTCATTCACTTAACTACCTAAGTGGTTCACTGACATAATATGCATCGCCTCATCCATGTGCAATTATGCAGGTTTTAGAGGTTCGTCCAGTGATCGACTGGGACAAGGGAAAGGCTGTAGAGTTTCTGCTCCAGTCACTGCGGTTAGATGACCCTAAAAGCGTTCTTCCCATCTACATTGGAGATGATCGAACCGACGAAGACGCCTTCAAGGTTTTACCTTTTCTTCAGAAAACGGACATGCACATTTTTCTCACTGAACTTGAACATTGTTTCTTGCTACAATGATCAGGTGCTTCGTGAGCGGAACTGTGGGTACGGAATTCTCGTTTCGCAAGTTCCCAAGGAGACCCGGGCCTTCTATTCACTGACATGCCCAACTGAAGTAAAAAACGCCTTTCCATTCTCATTCTTAATTTCTGCATTCTTGTCGATTTTGTTCAGTCAACTGATTCGGTCGTTTCACTTGCCAAATCGTCATGCAGGTGAAGGAATTCCTCAATTCTTTGGTGAGTTGGAAGGAAATGTACGATCAAGAATCATAGCTCAGCAATACCCCATCAGTTTAGTCTGGCAGGCAGAAATGACAGTAGCAGTTTAGTATTTCCTTCCGGGGCGACTATTTCACAGCGCTGGAGGCGGATAGTCTAGGTAGTTGTCGACCTACTAAGATGGATTTTCTTCCCTCAAAAAAATTTACTAAGATGTTTTTTTTTTGTTCTTTCCCATTTATTTATGGACCGTCTAATTTACGGCTAGCTGTAAATCAATTCACGCACAAACACATTTTTAGCCAATAGCATGTACCATCGTTTTGTGTCGCGGGTTTCATTCCGACCTGTACGTGTAAAAATGGCCATAAACCGGGCTCTTTCTTCTGATTCGCTTCTGGGCGGCTAGCTAGCATATGAGTGTAATGGGCTTTTCAGAAATACTGACTCAGGGGGAGAAGATAGCAACAAAACATACACTATCGCCAGGTTTTTTTTGTGAGGGAAAAACACTTTATTTATCATAATAAATCATTACACAGCATCTCCCAGAGCAAAGTTTCTAAGAACAGAATGTTCTCCAGAACGAGCTAAAATGTGTGCTGATTCGTTGGATTGGTGACGAAGATGACTGAAAGAGATAGTGAACTTGCTGGCCAGAGATTTGATCTCTTGGATCACCACGCCAGCTGGACCTTGATCCACGCCCACTGCAAGCAGCTATGCGCTCACCGTCGTGGTTCCTGATTACCACGCCAACTCCCATTTGCCGAGAAGAAGAGAATATCGCTGCATCGACGTTAACATAAATTATACCTTTATATATATATATATAGAACTGGTGTCAGACCTAGTAGATGAGACCGGTTTGAACAAATGAAGTTCAGTCATATCCGCATATGCTTTGGTCTGTTCAGCAACCGAGCGAGGGTTCCTTATAGTTTTGCCATTTGTATTCCCATTCCGAGAGACCCACATGTGCCAAACTGTCACCAAGAGGTTCATCTTTTCCCTGTCCAATGAAATGAGCATGAAGTCACGGAACTAAATTTTCGGACTTGTGAAAGTTTTCCTTCTGACTTTCAGCCAAACCTCACGAGCGAATGGGGAGAATAGTAAGTCATGCTCAACTCATTCCTCCAGGGTGCAGTAAGGTCAATCAGCGGACGTCAGAATATTTCTCTACGCCACAGCTGGACACCTGACGGCAGACAGTCATGGGTGAAACGTCACAGGTTGATCTTCATCTTCCGAACGTCTTGATCGCCCATAGTTCCACTGTGGTAGAGCTAGTGCCCCCCAGGCCCCCACCTTGTTTGCTCCGATCAGTGTGCGCAAGATTGTACACGGAAGCCATAGTGTACTCACCAAAGCGTGTTTAACGCCACCGTCGGGTTGAGTTGATGCTAGATACAACCAACGAAGCAAGCGCCATGGCAAAAAAAACCTCCAACAAAAAATGTCGAAAAGCTAGGTAATGGTCTGAGGAAGGACCTGAAATAAAAGAGAAGGCAGCGAGAAACAGGCGGTATGAAAAAAATACATCAAGAATGCTTGTAGACCCATATATATATATGGATTTTCAGAGGAGTGGTGTACTCTAGTTCGCAGCTTCGTAGTTGGAGGTAGCGTGGCTATCAAAGTCAATGATGATGTTGGCCGATACTTCCAAACTAAGAAAGGCTTGAGACAAGGTGATCCGCTATCGCCCGTATTGTTTAATATTGTGGCAGATATGTTAGCAATCATGATCGATCGAGCCAAGGAAAATGGCCTAATTGAGGGAGTAATTCCACATCTAGTCGATGGGGGATTGTCTATCCTTCAATATGCAGATGATACAATTCTCTTTATGGAACACGATTTGGAGAAAGCGACGAATCTGAAATTAATTCTTTCAGCGTTCGAGCGATTATTCGGATTAAAAATAAATTTTCATAAAAGCGAATTGTTCTGCTTTGGCGGCGCACAAGATGCGGTTGCACAGTATACCGAGCTATTTGGTTGCGAGCAAGGCCAGTTTCCTATTAAGTATTTGGGAATACCAATACATTATAGGAGATTGACTAATGCAGAATGGGCTCAAGTCGAAGAGCGTTTGCAGAAAAGGCTAGCTAGTTGGAAGGGAAAATAGTTGTCACTTGGTGGACGACTGGTACTCATTAATTCAGTCCTTACTAATGTGGTACTGTATATGATATCATTCTTCCAGTTACCTAAAGGAGTCTTAAAAAAATTAGATTATTTCCGATCAAGATTCTTTTGGCAGGGTGACAACGAGAAAAAGAAATATCGATTGGCCAGATGGGATGTAGTTTGTCATCCACGAGATCAGGGAGGGCTCGATATTCATGACCTGCAAGTCAAGAATTCAGCCATACTTGGTAAACGGATTTTTAAACTACTAACCGAAGATGGCGTATGGCAGACCCTCCTGAAAGGTAAATACATAGGTTCGAAAGCAATATCACAAGTTATGTGGAAACCAGGTGATTCACACTTTTGGGCTGGACTCATGGCGAACAAAAATAAGTTTTTTCGCTGTGGGGTATTTAAGATTAAGGATGGATCGCAGATACGGTTCTGGGAGGATAAGTGGTTAGGTAATACCACACTCAGAGAACAGTATCCGGCCTTGTACACGATAGCGCGACATAAGGATGATACGCTAGCTACGGTTATGCAAACATCACCTCCTAATGTTACGTTCCAGCGAGATTTACTCGGGCCTCGACTTGCGTCTTGACAAAACCTGATTGATAGATTAACGATGGTTACTCTTACACCAGGCGCTGATGAATTTCGTTGGAAGATCACTAAGAATGGTATGTTCTCGGTGGACTCCATGCACAGGGCTCTGATCCAATCGGATATGCCAGTCGATATCTTCAAAAATGTATGGCGTATGAAAGTGCCGCTGAAGATTAAGATCTTCGCGTGGTACCTTCGTAAGGGGGTCATACTCACAAAGGATAATCTTGTCAAACGTAATTGGCATGGGAGCTCTAAGTGTGTTTCTTGTTCTCATGATGAAACAATTAAACACTTATTCTTTGATTGCATATTTGCGCGTTCTATATGGTCCGCTATCCAAATGGCTTCAAATCTATATCAACCCACTTCCGTTGCGAATATATTCGGCAATTGGTTAAATGGGTTGATAAACGATTTAAGACTATTATTAGGGTAGGAGCGCTTGCCGTTATTTGGTCGCTCTGGCTATGTAGAAATGACAAGATTTTCAATGATAAAAACTTTTCTCGTATGCAGGTTCTATTCAGGAGACCAGGTATTCTCCGTTCGTGGTCCACATTACAGCGAGGGGAGTTACGAGGCCTTTTTACGGAGGCATGTGCACGACTGGAGCAGGTGGTGAGGGATATTTTTATTCCACATGGATGGCCGCTTGATCTACGGATTGAGGCTCCATAGCATCGACAGTCTACAGCGGATGTTTTGTAGCATTGTCGCTCTGTTTATTTTCAGTTTCGGATTTCGGCTGTGTGCATCTCACGATGCAGAGGCCGGGTGTAATGCTTGAACTTTTTGAGAAATAAAATGATATATAGCAGGATTCCTGTTTATTACTCAAAAAAGTTTTGAGAAATTTCAGTTCAACTCATATTTTGCATATTAAGCTACTATTTATCTGTGTATATGTATTGGTTCTGCTACAAGAGAAGAAAAAAGCCCTGCAAAAATTCAGTGCTCGAAAAATTCAGTCCTCCTCCTTTTTTGGGGCTTGGAACCCCCTCCCCCCAAGACACCTCAAAATTCAGAGGAGAAAAAGAAGGGAAAGTTGTTAGATGATGTAATAGACTGTATACCGTATACATATGGTGTAGTACACCAATGTATACGGATACACCCCATGTACCTTCGGTGGTTTGTTCCACCCCCTATATCAACACGTAACCCGAACCCCGGAGGGGTATCGTTTCCGCTAGGGTTTCTCACATGGTATCAGAGCCACGAGGTCTCGAGTTCAAGACCCTGCTCACGCAGTATTAAAAACAAAAGAAAAAAGATTCTGCGGCCCGCACCAAACCCACGCTAAGGAATAAAATAGCCTAGACGTGAGGGGGAGTGTTGAAATATAAATACACGCCTAGCCCCTTTCCATCAGTTCGGACTTTTGGGATAATTGGCTAGTGCAACAATTCTATATGGTATCAGAGCACCGCTGATGGTAATGGTATGCACATAAGTCATTTTGGTCATTCAATATTGCACACCCCACATGATTCCTTGCATCTTAACAATATCTTACATGTCCCTAATGCCTCCATGAATTTACTATTTGTTCATAAGCTTACATATGACAATAATGTGTTTATTGAATTCTACCCTTCTTTCTTTTTGATTAAGGACCAGGAAACAAGGAAAATTCTGTTTAAGGGTCCCTGCCATGATGGTCTTTACCCACTAGTGCCTATCTCTACTGGGTCTCCCAAGGAAGCATTCCTCACAATAAAGCCAACATCTGCTACGTGGCATCGTCGTTTAGGTCATCCCTCTTCATTTGTGGTTCATCAAATTCTTAGGAAGAATAATATCTCTCATTTGCATGAGACAACACCTCATATTTGTGATTCATGTCAATTAGCTAAGAGTCACCAGCTATCATACCCTGTTTCCACTAGTGTTTCCACTGTTCCATTGGAACAAGTGTTTTCAGATGTATGGGGGCCAGCCCCACTTTCTGTTGGCAAACATTCATACTATGTAAGCTTTATTGATGATTTTAGCAAATTCACTTGGATTTATTTGCTTAAGAAGAAATCTGATATTTATCAAGTTTTCTTAAACTTTCAAGCTCTTGTCGAACGCAAGTTCAATAGGAAAATCATCACTATGCAAACTGACTGGGGTGGTGAGTATGAAAAACTCCATGGTTTTTTCCAACAAATAGGCATCTCTCATCATGTCTCATGTCCACATGGTCACCAACAAAATGGCTCAGCTGAACGCAAACATCGTCATATAGTTGAGGTTGGTCTTGCCTTGCTTGCTAATGCATCAATGCCTCTAAAATTCTGGGATGAAGCATTCCTTACAGCCACCTTTCTTATCAACCTGCTACCTAGCAAAGTTATAGACCATGACACCCCAGTTGAGCGTCTCCTACACACCAAACCAAATTATGACTCCCTTCGTGTTTTTGGTTGTGCTTGTTGGCCAAATTTACGTCCCTACAAAAGAAAACTAGCCTTTCGTTCCACACGTTGTGTTTTCTTAGGGTATAGTCCTCGTCACGAAGGAGTAAAATGCCTTGATACATCCACGGGTCGTGTGTATGTCTCTAGAGATGTTGTCTTTGATGAGACCATCTTTCCCTTTTCCGAAATGAACCCCAATGCTGGTCGACGTCTCAAGGAAGAAATTCTCCTTTTACCTACACATCAAAATCATGGGGATGCACATATTAATGACTATATGACTTTGCCTTATGTGCCTATTACCACTAATCATGTCCAAGAATCTACAGATAATAATGTTGCAGATAGTGTCTCCTCTGAAGATACAAATACTGGTGAAAATTTGAGCCAAAACGGTGAAGAAATGGATGCAAACAGTGAAGAAAATGAGATGGAGGAAGAAGACAGAAACAGCACGCACTCAGATGCCGATTTTGTTGATCCCGAGGGGGATGTCTCTGACCGCGCAGCTCACGAGGCAGATCATGCGCATGCCCAGCCCGACCGTGCCAATCCCGAGGAGGATTCTGCGCCTGCACGCCAGTCGGAGCGGACGCGGGCTCTGTCCCCTGCGCACGCCAGGCCCCGCTCCCCTCCGCTCTCGGGCCAACATGTGGCGACTCCAGATTCGCCCCACGCGCAGTCTGGCTCTCCGCCACCCCAACGTCGCCACGCGGCGCCACCGGACTCGCCCCGAGCGCGGTCTGGCTCCCCGCCACCACGACGACGACACGCGTCCTCGCCAGCTCCCACGCGCTCCCCTCCAGCCGACAGCGCCTCGGGAGGTGCCCCTGCTGTGCGCACGGACGCGCCTGGTGCGCCTGGTGCAGGCCCGGAGGGAGGATCTTCTGCGCCTGCCTCCCCCGTGGCTCACCCTGTGGCACAGCCTGCACCTACACGCCCCATTACACGCATGCAACGAGGTATTCGCAAGCCCAAAGATTTCTCAGATTTTGTTCTAATTGCTGCCTCCTCAGGTGAACCAAATTCACTCTCCGAGGCCCTTGATGATACTCATTGGCGCCAAGCCATGGAGGAGGAGTATGATGCATTAATCAAAAACAAGACTTGGCACCTTGTTCCCTCAAGTTCAAACAAGAATATTATTGATTGTAAATGGGTATACAGGATCAAAAGGAAGGCTGATGGCAGTATTGACAGGTACAAGGCTCGCTTAGTTGCAAAAGGGTTCAAGCAGCGCTATGGCATTGATTATGAAGATACATTCAGTCCAGTAGTTAAGGCAGCCACTATCAGAACTGTCTTAGCCATCTCAGTATCTCGAGGATGGAGTTTGCGGCAGCTAGATGTCAAGAACGCGTTTCTTCATGGTGTTCTGGAAGAGGAAGTGTATATGAAGCAACCCCCTGGTTTTGAAAATCCCAATGCTCCTCATCATATATGCAAGCTAGATAAAGCACTATATGGTCTCAAACAAGCTCCTCGAGCCTGGTTTTCTCGATTGAGTTCTAAGCTATATGATCTTGGTTTTATTGCTTCCAAGGCTGACACGTCCTTGTTCCTCTTCAACAAGTCAGGTATCACTATGTTTGTGTTGATATATGTTGATGACATTATAGTGACAAGCTCCTCAGATAATGCTATCTCTCACTTACTTCGAGAATTAAATGAAAACTTTGCTATCAAGGATCTTGGTACCCTGCATTTCTTTCTTGGTATAGAGGTGAGAAAAACTCATGATGGTCTGATTTTGTATCAAGAAAAATATGCCACTGATTTGCTCACCAAGTCTGGTATGATAAAATGCAAACCAGCACCCACACCTTTATCTCCTACAGAACCATTATCTCTCACATATGGTACACCACTTGAAGCAGATGATATTTCTGAATATATAAGCATTGTTGGAGCACTTCAGTATTTAACTCTTACTCGTCCAGATCTTGCATACTCAGTTAATAAGGTTTGTCAGTATCTAGATGCTCCCACAACAACTCATTGGACAGCTGTTAAAAGGATTCTAAGATATGTTAGAAATACATTAAGTGTTGGTCTTACTTTTCAAAGTTCATCATCCAATCTTCTTAGTGCATATTCAGATGCTGATTGGGCAGGCTGTCTTGATGATAGAAGATCCACTGGAGGCTTTGCTATATTTATTGGACCAAATTTGGTCTCATGGAGTGCTAGAAAACAAGCAACTGTGTCACGCTCCAGTACAGAAGCAGAGTACAAGGCTTTGGCTAATGCAACAGCAGAACTTATTTGGGTTGAGGCACTCCTAGGAGAACTTGGAGTAAAATCAAAATACAGACCTTGCTTATGGTGTGATAATTTGGGAGCAACCTATTTGTCAGGAAATCCGGTGTTTCATGCAAGGACTAAACACATTGAGATTGATTATCATTTTGTACGAGAACGAGTAGCAAATAAAAGTCTAGATATCAAGTTCATCTCTAGCAAGGATCAAATAGCAGATGGGTTTACTAAGGCTCTCCCTGTTAAGAATTTACATGAGTTTAGGCGTAATCTAAACCTCTCACAAGGATTAGATTAAGGGAGGGTGTTAGATGATGTAATAGACTGTATACCATATACATATGGTGTAGTACACCAATGTATACGGATACACCCCATGTACCTTCGGTGGTTTGTTCCACCCCCTATATCAACACGTAACCCGAACCCCGGAGGGGTATCGTTTCCGCTAGGGTTTCTCACAAAAGTATCACTTATAAGAAGGGATTGTCTAATTTAAAACTAGTTGCAAATCAATTCATGTACAGACACATTTTCGGCCAATAGCATGTACCATCCTTGTGTGTCGCGGGTTAGTTCCGACTTGTACGTGTAAAAAGGCCCATAAAGAAGGCTCTTCTTTCTAATTCGGTTGTGGGCTACTAACTGGCATGTGTGTATGGAATTTTCAGAAATACTAACTCAGGAGGAGGAGCTAGCAACCAAACGCACGCCGTCGCCGTTTTTTTTTGTGTGTGGGTGAAAACAACACTTTATTTATCATCATAAATCATTAGATAGCGTCGGATGCAATCCGGAGCAAAGTTTCTAAAACAGAAGAATGTTCTGCAGAACGAGCTAAAATATGTGTCGATTCGTTGAACCGATGACTAACAGGACTGAAAGGGATACCACCGAACTTGTTGGCTAGAGATTTTGATGTCTTGGATCACCACTCCAGATGAATCTCGATCCGCGCGTAAATAATTAACGCGTTGGATCACTGCTAGGCAGTCAGAGAGCCGGTAGTTTGCAGAAACCCTCCTCAGCAACAAGGGAGATGGCGCGGCACAACGACAACCCTTCAACGCAGCGTCGTAACCATATCAAGAAGCTCATTGCAAGCAGCAATGCTGTCGGGGGGTTACCCCCGAGTAGGGTAAAAGCAAGTGCTAAAGGCATGATCAGAGGGGATGTTTGGCCGAGTAGCCGGCTTCCAGGTACTCGCTACCCGGTCGACTGCTACCCGGTCTCACACCTAGACAGCCAGAAGAATGAATCAAGAGAGTTATGCTCCTCTGAATAGAAGAGCTGGTCCGAGTAGAAATGGCGGGAACCTACTCGGGCCAGAAGTCAAAGGAGCCGTTCTGACACCGAATCCCGCGTATCCCGGGTCCGTACTTGGCACTGTTCACAGCACTGTTCATCTGGGGACGGCGTGCCTGACAGCGACAGTGTGTCAGCAGGGCGTCGCAGGATAGGGGGGACCTACTCTGTGTTCGCCACAGTGATAACAGACTGAACACTTGGTTTTGCCCAACGACTTTCCGCACCGGGACAAATCTAGAAGCCAAAGCTGTCAGCGGGAACTCGGAAGAAGGACGGTGTGTACACAATATCGACACTTGTTTGTATTTGGTTGTATCCGGCTGGGCACCAAGTATATAAGGTGCCCTGCCCCCTCCTGCGCGAGGGATGCTGACCTAGAGCGATCACTACGTAGAGATTCCTGACCTAGTTCATCCCGTAGAGAGAAGAGTGGCTACTCGGTAGCAAGAACCATTGTACTGTGGCTACTCGGAGAGACATCAGAATACAGAAAGAAAGGCAGGAGTAGGGGTTTTACCTCCTCACGAGGGCCCTGAACCTGGGTAGATCGTGTTGTTTGCAGTGCTAGTTTCATCCTTCACGCGTCTACTCGTCGCGTGATCCCTCCCCGAGCGCCTCCAGCGTCCTTCGTCCCCACATCTTTAGCCATCCTATGGCATCTGCCGTGACTCCACCACGACCGTTGGCGCCCACCGTGGGGCAACCAGCAGCGCTGGCTGGAGTTTCCGTTCGGACGGGATCGATTTCTGCTACTGGAGAGCGCGTAGTCTGTGGCCTTGTCCACAGATTCGGCTCCTTCGACTTCGTCACCGACAACGCCGGCGATTTCGGCGGCAGGGCTATGCCGGAGGGCGGCACGGTGCTTTCTTTCGGCACGCACCTCATCTACGTCGCCACCGTCATCGACCGCGAGTACCCCGAGCTAGTGCATGACGCGGAGGATCCACCCGTTGTTATCGCTGCACGCGGGAGGCCGTTGAGCTGTTCCACGAGCGTCGCGGAGGTGATGATGACCGGCCCTGCTGCTGACGCCGGGAAGGGTGCAGCTGCTACCGCTGCGGCTGTCGTCGAGGATCTTGCTGGCTCTAGTGCTGGCGGGAAGACGCACAAGCCTTACGAGAAGGAGTGCAACCTTCCGCTCTCCACTACTCCGACGATCCCTGCGTCTGCAGCGCGGACTGGCATGCCGCCTCCCACCGACCTCGAGCTCCTGACCATGAAGGCGCAGCTCGACCGGCAGCGCCAGGAGCTGCTCGCTGAGCAGGCGGAGTTGGAGAAGATCAGGCTAGAGCTTAGCTTAGATCAGCTTGAGTACAACAAGGCTCACGGTTTCACACCAGTTGTTAGGAGAGCTAGCAAAGTAGGTGCTACGCGTCGTAACCTAGGTGCCGAGATGGCAACGGTTGTAGAGGCTCCCAGTCAGTCCGCCACCGCAAACACCTCCACTAGACCCAGATACAGCACACCCGCCAAGACACTTAGAGCTGCTGAGGCCGTAGCTGCCGAGTTGCCGCACCTAGTCGGCGACGCGCGCGTTAGGCAGCAGGAAAGGCTGAACGAGTTGGTGCTAGAGGCGGCTAGGCAGAACGAGGAGTTCCGGAAAGCCAACCCGGGTGCTGGAGCTTCTCAGGTGGTGCACTCGCATGTGGCCAGATCTAACGATCAGGCTTCATCTCCGCATCCTAGCCGTGAGAAAAGCCGGAGTGGGCATTCCGGCAAGGATAGGCAAATGCAGGTGTACGACCCGGCTGTCGCCGCGAAACAGCTCGCTGTGCCGCGGCAGTCTGGTCAGAAACACAACGCTGTAGGAGCAGGCTTTCAAGCCCATAAAGCTCAAGCCCAGGCCCGAGGTGGAGAGCGCCCAGGTCCTTCTCAGCATCCCGTCGCTCAGCCTACTCGGCAGAGGCAGCAGCCGCGTGCAGTGGCGCCAGTCGCCAACCCGGTGGAGCAGCCTGCAGCTGTGCAGGTGGACCGGTATGATGATGGCGATTCGGCCATGGGGATGGCTGGCTATGACATTCTGGATCGTGTGGGCGAGCGCGTGTTGGCGCCTGGAGATGCAAGGCACCAGCTGGACCGGATCAGCTTGTCGGCACGGCTGGAGAACACGGGTCCTCCTGGCCCCGAGTGCTTTGGCCCGCGCATCATGAACGAGCCGTCCGTGAAGAACTTCCAGCTCGCAAGGGGCACCAAGAGCTACAACGGCAGCACCAAGCCAGAGGATTGGCTCAACGACTATGTCACCGCAGTCCACATCGCGGGCGGCAACAGGAGATGGGCAGTGCGGTACGTCCCGCAGATGCTAGAGGGTCCAGCTCGCACTTGGCTCAACAACTTGCCCAAGCACAGCATAAATTGCTGGCTGGACTTCTCGGACGCCTTCGTCAGCAACTTCACCAGCACCTACAAGAGGCCGAATAGGCCACAGCAGCTGTCCGCTTGCAGGCAGCGAGAAGACGAGACGGACCGCGAGTACCTTACTCGGTGGAGCACATTGCGGAACACCTGTGAAGGTGTGAACGAGGCCCAAGCCATCACTTGGTTTGCGCAGGGTTGCAGACATGGCAGTATGCTGTGGCAAAGGTTGCAGAGGGAGATGCCAAACACTCTGGCGGAGACCATCAAGATTGCAGATCAGTACGCACTCGGTGATCCTACCCAGCCTCTGATGGACTCCTCCGAGCCGAGAAGAAACTTCAACAGCAACAAGCGTAACGAGTTCCGCAACAAGCGCAGGGGTGACCGAATAGATGTTCGGTACGACCCTGAGGAGGTGAACGCAGTGGCTGTTGGAGCTGGGGGTAGCCAAAGGCAGAAACCTGCTGGAGCCTACGGGCAGAACCAGAACCAGGGCCAAGGCAACAAGAAACCATTCCGTGCTCCTCAGTCGGGTAGCGGCAACTCGGAGCAGACGAGGAAGTTCGTCTTTGACGACATGAAGGATGGCCCATGCAGTTTCCACACTCAGCACCCCTCAAGGCCTGCTAACCACACTACCCGACAGTGCGAGTGGTGGGATCTGATCCGGAATGAAGGCTTGCCTCCTCCTCCTCCTCCTCTGCCCGCTGCGAATGCCAATGTGCAGCCTGCTCGCGCACCCGCAGCTCGGCCGCCAGTGTTTCCGAGAAGAGAAAACGTGAATCAAGTGGCTTTAGGAGCCAACCGTCACTTCAACAATGAGGGCTATCGCAACAACAACAACAACTACAACCGCAACAACAACAGAGGCAACAACAACTACCAGAGCAACAACAACGGCAACAATGAGGGTGGAGGCCGCAACCAGTACCAAGAACATCATGAGAGCTACATGATCTTCACTTCAGAGCCCGTCGACAAGCAGTCACAGCACAGGCGTGCCATGGAGGTCAATGCCGTGATCCCGGCAGTTCCTCACTATATGCATTGGTGCAACCAAGAGATCAAGTGGTCCCGAGTAGATCATCCCAAGGTAATGCCCAACCCGGGTAGCTACGCCTTGGTGGTGGATCCCACCTTCTTGGGTCCCGAGAAGAATGTGAGGTTCAGCAAAGTGCTAATCGACAACGGCAGCAGCATCAACATTGTGTACAAAGACACACTCGAGAAGCTTGGGCTGGCCGAGAACATGCTGCTACCCAGCAAGACCACCTTCCACGGCATTGTGCCGGGAGTCTCGTGCAATCCGATTGGCCGAGTGTGGATAGATGTGCTATTCGGCACCAGGGAGAACTGCCGCACAGAGCGCCTGCAGTTCGAGGTGGTTGATCATCAGAGCCCCTATCACGCTCTACTCGGCAGGCCTGCTCTGAGCAAATTCATGGCCTCTACCCACACGGCATATTTGAAGATGAAGATCCCTGGCCCCAATGGCGTGATTACCATCTCTGGTGATTACAAGAAGTCCATGGAGTGTGCCTCTGCTGGTTCTCAGTTGGCGGAGTCCATGGTGATTGCTGCCGAGAAGAAAAAGATGTACGAGGTGGTGGCTATGGCGCAATCCGCGCAAGCTGGTGCGCAGGGCGTGCCGAGTACGCAACACGGGACCGCGTTCCAAGCGTCTCAAGAGACAAAGAAGGTCCAGGTCGACCCCGAGTTCCCCGACCGCGTAGCCATCATTGGCTCCGGGTTGGCGGAGAAATAGGAAAGCGAGCTCATCCACTTCCTCCGTGAGAATCGGGACGTGTTCGCCTGGTCCAATGAAGATTTACCAGGAGTCCCGAGGGAGTTGGTTGAGCACTCGTTACATGTGCGTCCTGACGCCAAGCCAGTGAAGCAGGCTATGCGCCGCTTCGGAGATGAGAGAAGGAAGGCCATTGGTGACCAGATCACCAAGTTGCTGATAAGCAATTTCATCATGGAGGTGCTGCATCCGGATTGGCTAGCCAACCCGGTCATGGTCGAGAAGAAGAAGGAGGATCCCAAGGCTGCTACTGCATGGCGCATGTGTGTCGACTACACCGACTTGAACAAGGCATGCCCCAAGGATCCTTTCCCGCTACCTCGCATCGATCAGGTGATCGATTCCACTGCTGGTTGTGAACTGCTGTCTTTCATAGATGCCTACTCTGGTTTCCACCAGATAGCTCTCAATCCTGCTGATCAAATAAAGACTGCTTTCATTACCCCGTACGGGGCTTATTGCTATCGTGTCATGTGTTTCGGGTTGCGGAATGCGGGTGCTACTTATCAGCGGTGCATGCAGAAATGCTTGCACGATCAGCTCGGCAAGAATGTGCAGGTGTACGTAGATGACATTGTCATCAAAACGAATAAAACACATACTCTGCTTGCCGACCTGGAGGAAACCTTTGCCAACTTGCGCAAGTATAAAATGAAGCTGAACCCGAGTAAATGCACCTTTGGTGTCCCGGCTGGCAAGCTACTCGGCTTCCTGGTATCTAGTCGGGGCATTGAAGCCAATCCTTCAAAGATAAAAGCTATTGAGAGCATGTCTTTGCCGAGATCCCTGAAGGATGTGCAAAAATTCACTGGTTGCTTGGCATCTCTGAGCCGTTTCCTGGGCCGAATGGGCGAGAAGGCCCTGCCTCTGTACCAGCTGATGAAGAAAAGTGACAAGTTTGTCTGGACTCCGCAAGCGGACGTGGCATTCAACGAGCTGAAGGCAATGCTGGCTAGCGCTCCTATCTTGGCTAGTCCGCTACCCAAGGAGCCAATGCTGCTGTACATTGCCGCCACCAATCGAGTAGTCAGTGTAGTGATTGTGGTGGAGCGAGAAGAAGAAGGCAAGAGCGTGCAGCGTCCAGTGTACTACCTCAGCGAAGTGCTATCCAGCTCCAAGCATAACTACCCGCATTACCAGAAAATGACCTATGGCGTCTACCTGGGTGCCAAGAAGCTGAAGCATTACTTCCAGGAGCATCCTATCACTGTAGTGAGCTCTGCTCCCATCTCGGATATCATGGGCAACAAGGAGGCGAGTGGTCGAGTAGCCAAGTGGGCAATCGAGCTGGCCGCGTACGCCCCCGCGTATGCGAGAAGAGAAGCCATCAAGTCTCAGATTCTGGCGGAGTTTCTGGTGGATTGGGCTGAGGTGCAGTACGAACCTCCTGCTCCAGTTTCCAATTACTGGAAGATGCACTTTGATGGCTCGAAGGTGAAGGAAGGCCTTGGTGCTGGCGTAGTGCTTACGTCACCCAAGCGAGATCAACTCAAGTACGTGCTGCAGATTCATTTCAAGGTGTCCAACAATGTAGCAGAGTACGAGGCAGTGGTGCACGGCTTGCGAGTAGCCAAGGAAGTTGGCGTGCAGCGCATTATATGCTATGGCGATTCAGATCTGGTGGTGCAGCAAGTCTCTGGCACTTGGGATGCTCTAGATGCCAACATGGCATCATATCGCTTCCTGGTACAGTCTATGACTGGATTCTTCGAAGGCTGCGAGTTCCAGCACATCCACCGAGC
Organism: Alopecurus myosuroides; assembly: GCA_028641055.1. NCBI lineage: Eukaryota > Viridiplantae > Streptophyta > Magnoliopsida > Poales > Poaceae > Alopecurus > Alopecurus myosuroides. Next base: position 155,813,121 of record CM054059.1, read on the forward strand.
AGAGAACGAAGCAGCAGACGAGCTATCCAAGTTGGGATCCTCTCGGCAATCCATCCCGGCAGGGGTTGCCTTAGAGCACTTGAGGAAGCCATCCATCAAGCCATCTCCCAACTCGGAATCCATATTTGTTCCCTCTCTGCCAAGTGAAGAATCCGTTCCAATGGAGATTGACTGGGAGAATGCAACAGAGAACCCGGGGACTGCCGCTCCTTACTCGGGGACTGCCACTCCCTACTCGGGGACTGCCACTCCCTACTCGGGGACTGCCACTCCATACTCGGGGACTGCCACTCCATACTCGGGGACTGCTGTCCTTAACCCGGGGACTTTCGCATTCATCGAGGAGGTCCTCGCCGATCGTTCAGGGCTCCAGAGAAGTGCTCCCAACCCTAAAGAGCAGCCAGAGATGCCTGTCCCAATGGAAGTGGACGAACCAGTGTTTCCCACACGGGAGACACCGAGTTGGGCCATGCCCATATTATCCTTTCTAAAGGACGGTACTCTGCCAGAAGATGAGGTGGCCGCAAGGCAGATTCAGAGAAGATCCAAGGGCTACACTATATTCAGAGGTGTGCTACACAAAAGAAGTACCACCGGCGTGCTGCAACGTTGTGTGGACCCAGAAGAAGGAGGAGAGATTCTGTTGGAAATACACCAAGGAGAATGCGGGCACCACGCCTCTTCTCGGGCATTGGTCAAGAAAGCTTTTCGGCACGGCTTCTACTGGCTCACAGCTCTGCAGCAAGCTGAAGACATCGTGAGGAAGTGCAATGGCTGCCAGATGTTCGCGAGTAAGATTCACATGCCTGCTTCCGAGTTGAAAACAATTCCTATCACATGGTCGTTTGCCGTATGGTGCCTGGATATGGTTGGCCCCTTCAAGCCGGCTAAAGGCAACATGACACATATCTTAGTCATGGTGGACAAGTTCACCAAGTGGATTGAAGTGAAGCCTATTCGGAAGTGCGATGGAGCTACGGCCGTGAAATTCTTAAAGGATGTGATCCTGAGATATGGCTACCCGCACAACATCATCACCGACAACGTCACAAATTTCGCAGAAGGGGCAATGGTGCGGTTCTGCAGAGATAAGCACATCCGACTAGATGTTGCATCTGTTGCGCACCCCGCTTCCAATGGGCAAGTGGAAAGAGCAAACGGCATGGTACTGGCAGGCATAAAGCCAAGGCTGATTGAGCCATTGCTGAAAACACCTGGGTGTTGGCTAGACGAGTTGCCAGCGGTGTTGTGGAGTCTAAGGACTACCCCTAACCGGTCAACCGGCTACACGCCATTCTTCTTGGTATACGGGGCTGAGGCCGTGTTGCCAATAGACTTAGAGCATGACTCCCCCTGAGTAACCCTCTACACTGAGGTGGAGGCGAGAGAAGCTCGAGAAGACGACGTTGACCTGCTCGAAGAAGCAAGAGAGCTCACTCTGTCACGTTCGGCTATTTACCAGCAAAACCTGCGGCGTTACCATAGCCGAAAGGTGAACCCAAGGGTTTTCCGAGAAGGAGACATGGTCCTCAGGCTTGTGCAACGCACAGCCGGGATGCACAAATTGTCTCCTCCATGGGAAGAGCCCTTCATTGTGAGCAAAGCGCTGCACAATGATGCCTATTATCTCGTGGACATGCGTCCATCACAGGAGAATAGGGCAGATAAAGCTGGAGAGGAATCCAAGCGCCCTTGGAATGTAGCCCTACTTCGTCGCTTTCATTCGTGAGCAAAGATGTGTATGTACCCCCTTATCCGAGTTAAAATTTTACCCTGCAGTCTGAAATTGAACTCGGGGACTGCCCTCGCCTAAGCTTGCTCTGTGTGTTTCTACCCGGCTTTACTTTTGTCCACTCGGTTGCTCTGCTTAAAATTTCACGAGTACATCTAGTACTGTGTTTAAACCTACATGCCAACTCTTCGACTCTGCTGCTGTCCGAAACCCGGCTTCATGGCAAGCAAGAGAACAAGCAAAAGGTCAATGAGCACAAGAAAAATTACTAAGGAAAGAAAAAGTGCAGGAACCGAGTAGGATGTCTTTTACTGTTGTTTCTTATTAACTCCTTCTCGGCTAAGTGGTGGGCTGCGTTACTATGAGTATTTCTAAGTGGCTAAGTATTTGCAACTCCAACTTTAAATTCTTGTGACTCGAATACCAAAAAAGCAACAAGTTGCGGGTAAGAGCTGAGATAAAAAGGAAGAGCGAATAAGAAATGCAACTCGGAGACTCGCATGATAACGCAACCCGGCATTCGAGCCAAAGTTGCTCAAATTGACTAAGTTAAATATCAAACGTGATTAAAACTGAGTAGCAAACGACAAGCATAATTGTTTCGGTACATCTGCACCCGGCATCCCGGGGATATGATAAAAGTTTCAAGAATAAAGTTGCAGGAAGTAATCAACTGGAAGCAGCAGTGTTCTCGGCGCTGGCCTTGGTGGCCTCAACGTCAGCGCTGGCCTTGGCGGCTTCAGCTTCAGCGCTAGCCTTAGCAGCATCAACCTCCGAGTTGGTGGCGTCGGTCTTTGCGGCATCCGCATCCGGCTCAGTAGCAGCTTGCTCGGAACTGGCAGTGGCCACCGAGGTGGAGGCCGCAGTCTGAGCGAGGAGTCGCGCCATGTCGTCGAGAGCCGCACCTGAGGAGGTGCCGAACTCGAGGGCTGCGGTGTCGATCACCATCTCCACGCTCTCGGCCTCCTCCTCGCTGTCCGCAACGACCGCGGCCTTCCCCTTCCCGGCCTTGTAGCGATCACTCTCGAAGCTGCCCAGGTCAGACTCGGTGGTGTCCTCGTCTTCATCATCGTCGTCGTCATCGCCTTCGTCCACCTCGGTGTCAGGCTCGGTGAGACCGTCGATGAAGTGCGCGGTGCTTGCGTACTGGGCGACCTCGTACGCGACGGCCTGGCGGAGAGCCACGCAATCGGAATCTGTCTCCCACTTGGAGTCCTCACGCATCTCGCGGACAACTTGCAAGTTGAGGTTCTCATACCAGCTGGTGATGAATAGCAGCATCATATCAGCGCCTGCCCGAGCTCCGGACGCCCTCCATTTCTTCAGCTCGGCCTTCACGCCATTAAGCTTTGCGGCAAGTCCGCGGATAGTTTTTGGCACGGAGGCTTTAGGCCAGAACACGTCATGGAGCTTGAAGGCAGTGCGCACCAGATCGGTGCCCACACCACTTAAGCGCTGAAGCTGCCCCTGCATGACCATGATGCTATCTTCGATCTCTGCCTTGGTGTCCATGGGTTCGCCCTTCTCAATGCGAGCTGCTCGGGCCTTCGCCAAGGCAGGCTTACAAGATGTTCGAGGTCGGGGAAGATTTCTGAAAAAGCTATTGAGAAGATCAGAAACAGAAGCCGAGTAGAAAAATAAACCGAGCAGCGGAGAAGCGCAAGAAACAAGAGAAGGGCGGAGAAGCAAGCACTTACTGTTCAGGTCGAAGAGTAGCGCCTGCAGCTTTTTCTTCCATGATTCTTCGTCAGCAACATGATTCTCTTCTATCTTCCGGAACTGCGCCAGCTGGAGCATAAGATCCGAGTTGCTCTCCTTCAGCGTCTTGCATTCCAGCTCGAGAGCCCTTTGCTTGGCCGCAGCTGCTGCTTCGGACTTCTTCTTCTCGGCCACCGCCTTATCTCTCTCGCCAGCTAGATCAATGGCTTTTTGGAGAGCAGTCCGCAGCTGGACCTGCAATGGTTCCATCTCAGAGAGATGCCTGTTCTTGAACTCCACCTCAAGGCTTGCAATCTGCTGCTGCACCTCAGCAGGCTTGAGACAGTCGAGATGCTCCTCGACAAACTTCTTATGATCTTCTGTGAAGAGCAAAGTACGGTCAGCAGAGTAGCAAAGATGAAAGCAAGAAGTCAAGCCGAGAAGACATCAACTCACCTTCCAGCCTCTTGATTGTGGTTTGGCCGCTCTCGACGAAGGCGCGACAGTTGGAGTGCTCCTCGGCCAGGGTCTTAAACTTGCCTACAGAAAGGAGTTGCTCAGAGCAGAAAGCAATAGCGGGCGTAAACATAAAACGCGGGAACCGCGTAGCTAAAAGCTCACTCTCGATCTCGGAAAGCTTGAGGGCGCTGTCCATGACCTCCTTCTCCGCCGCCTCATCGGACTTGCGCTCCAATTCCAGGGCCTCGAGACGCCTCCTAGCGATGCTGTGGTTCCATAGCAGCCGCCGGTACCGGTTGGTTCTTTTCAGAAGGCAATTCTGAGAGGAAGAAAGAAAAGGAATCAGACAAAGTCGTGAAGATTCAACCCGAGAAGGCGGCAACTCGGTTGAGTACCCGTCTACTCGGCCAGAATCTCGGGGACTAGGGGATGGATAAGAAGAAGCAGAAGAATAGAAGAGAAGGAAAATGCAACTCGGGACGGATGAGCAAAGCTTACCGCGTAAGTCTGTTCAATATCCTCTGCGGCCTTGCGATGGACGAACAGCTTGGCGGCGAGCGTGCTCGTATTGGACGAGATGGTCATGGGTTTATAACCCATGTCCGCCTTGTTCCAGTCGACGCGCATGTGATCCAAATCGCCCAAGGATGTGCCGTGCCAGTTCGTGTTGCCAAGGACTCCACTGTCCCACTCAGCGTCAATAAATCCAACCCGGTCAACTATCTGCTCGAGGCCCGTGGACGTTACCTCGTTTTCCGCAACCTCGCGCGAGTGGATCGAGACGGATCGATCCTTGTTCCTGGCTAGAGGCTTGGAGTCCACCGGCGTAGCCTGTTTGCCCCTCCTGATAGCGAGCTTCTTCTCGGCTGGGGTCATTGGGATACTGTGCTGCTGGCTCAACTTCACCATATAAGGTGGGAAGGTGGGTGGATCCGGGAAGCTGGATCCTGCGGCGGTATCAGCAGCCGCATCAGGTTCACGGATGGTGAGCTGGCCGGGCCTGGCAGTTGGTCTTGGCGGCGGCATCGTGGCAGCACCACGCGTACCGCTGCGCGAAGGATTCCTGCGAATAGTGCCCTCTGACTGGCCAGCTGGCTTCTCGGTGGCTTGGCTCCCAGAGGTCTGCTTCTCGGCAGCCTTCTTCTCGGTGGCCTTCTTGTCAACGGCTTCCTGTTTGATCTTCTTGATAAGCTGCTTGGCCGGAGGGCTGGATGTTGTCTTGGTTTTCTTCGTTGGTGGAGAGTTTGGCGCGGTGGAGGAAGTACCCTGCTGAGTAGGCGGTGCCAAGGGCCCGCTACCTGGCACAGCATCCGGCTGGGCGCTACCCTGTGCGGCGTCTGGCTACGCGTCGCTCAGAGGGTATTGCTCCGTCTCGTCAATTATCTCAACCTGCTGCTCGGCAGCGGGGTCTTGCTGTGTGGCGTCTTGTCCTTCTACCCGCGGCTGGGCCGCGAGGTCGTCTTGCTCAGCAGCCCCTGTCGCTGGCTGCTCTTGGTCCTCTTCTCGCCGCTCAAGGGCGGCACCGTCATCATGCTTCTCGGAATCTTGTTCTAAGTTCTCCTCGGCCGTGGTGGCCGGAGGAGAAGGTGGCCTCGCGTCGCGATCAGCGTCCTGCGCTTCTTGATCTGCGCGGACCTGCTGCTCCTGCTCGGCGTCGTGGGCATCTCTGTCCATGTATCGAGCGTCGTCGGAGTCATCTCCTTTCAGGGGAGAGGACGCACGCGCTACGTCCTGCGCTGCGGCTTCATTCTCATCGTCGAGGTCGATGAGATTATCGACGTCGATGGCGGATTTCCTCTTAGTCTTGGTGGGCGCGAGAGCGGCGTCAGCATCCAAGGGGGCTCTGAGGAAAGAAACATGTTCAGGAAAAAGAGAAGGACAGAGGAAATCGAGAAGAAGCAACGAAGTAAGAGAATTGGAAATTTGCGGCAGCAGAGGCGCATAACTGAGGAGAAAGTACTTACCCTTTACGGGTAGGGATTTTCCGTCCTCCTCTCGTCACGGTCTTCTTGGTCGTCTTCCCTGCCGTCTTCTTCTTCTTGGCGGGGGGCTCCTGAGCACCGCTACCCGTCCGTTTGCGGGTAAGAGGAGCAGCGATCGAGAGCGGCTTGACGACAAGGGCTTCCTCGTTTTCCTCCTCATCTTCCTCTTCAGCGTCTGCGCCACCTGTGAAGTTCGGCAGAAGAAAAACGGCTCAGAAGCAAGAGGAAATTAGGTAGCGTGGCTTGCGACCAGACAGGATGAGCTCAATTACCTTCGTCGTCATCCTCGGACCAATCACGGACAGACGCATCTACGTGATTCTTCTCCGTCTGAGCGGCATGGGGGAGGTTGAGCCTATCCGCGGTCTCGAAGGAGACCTCGTCGTCCTCCTCTCGGTCCTCCGACCAGTTGTCCTCGAAGCGTTCCATGCTCTCAGCGAGCTGGCGAGCAAAGACCTGAAGAATAGAGAAACATCACAAATTAGTCGAGTAGCATAGAGGCATCCTACTCGGCAAGGCATGCAAACACAAAGCACAGTAAGCCTAAGTAGTGCTACTCTGTGTCCTACTCGGCAAGGCGTGCAAACACAAAGCGCAGTAAGCCTAAGTAGTGCTACTCCGTGTCCTATTCGGCAAGGCGTGCAAACACAAAGCGCAGTAAGCCTAAGTAGTGCTACTCCGTGTCCTACTCGGCAAGGCGTGCAAACATAAAGCATATTAAGCCTAAGCAATGATACTCTGTGTGCTACTCGACAAGGCGTGCAAACATAAAGCACATTAAGCCTAAGCAGTTCTGCTAAGTGCCCTACTCGACGCAGAGTGCAAGTATCAGACACTGCAAGATAAGAGGGCTATCTACTCGGAACATGTATACAAGAGATAGGAAAAGAAGTACATACCCGCTCGATTGGCTTCGTGCGGCTGTATGGGATGAAGCCATACTGCCAATTGTCCCTGAGGCCCGTGGTCATGATGGACCGCGCATGAGCGGCGACATCCGCGTTGCTGAGCTCGAACGTGGTCGTCCGAGTACAGTCGCGGGGGCCGCCCATGTAGCACATGGGGTGGACGCGACGCTGAAGCGGCAGCACCTGCTTGGAGATCTAGCAGGCGATTGGGTCGTCGCTCTTGAGCCCCTCTTCGGCCAGATAGGCGAGGCGCTCGTCCATCTGCTTCAGATTGCTGTCGATGGATGGCTTGGTCCGCCAGTTCTGCCCGGTGGGAGCTCGATTGCTCCAAGGGGGCAGATTGATTCGATCCTCTACCTTGGCTCCCTTCGTGGCGGGGACGTTCTGCACATACAGGAACGTCCTCTGCCACTTGCGGACGGAATCCAGTCCCATGATGCGCGGATGATTGGTTCCAGGGTGCTGCACCATCATGGCGCTGCCGGTCTCCGTTATCCGGCTGCTGGTGTCCGCGCCGTCCTTCTTGCCCTTGCTCTGTTGGCGAAAGAAGAAGTACCTGGACCAAGTCTCCGTCGTGGGGCGAACGCCCAGGAAGGCCTCGCATACCACGGCGTGGTACGAGAGGAAGACGATGGCGTTCGGAGGGAGATGGTGCATCTGGAGGCCGTAGTGGTCGAGGAAGGAGCAGAGGAAGTTGGATGCTGGAAGCCCGAATCCTCGCGCAAAGTGCGCGAGGAAGACGACGTGCTCGCCTTCCTGCGGGGCAGGGACGAGCTCATCGTCAGGTTGCCGGCAGCGAACACCGGGAGGAACTCGCCGGGTGTTCACCAGCCATTGGCAGTCCTCGGTGGTGACCTCGGATCCCGCCCAGCCGGCGCGAGCATTGTCGTCGCGAGCCATGGCGGTGAGGAAGAAATTGGGGAAAAGATCGAGGACTTGGTGTGTGGAGAAGCTCGCGGCGGCGCAGTGAGTTGTGCAGCGGCGACGAGCTCTGCGGCGGCGGAGAAACGAGAAGGCAGAGGGGAAATTGTGAGCGGAAGGAGAAGAAGGAGTTACCGAGGGGGTATTTATACCGCTCCTCGAGTTACCATTACGAGTTGAGGAAGTGGGATCGATCGTGGCAGTAATCGTGTGGCGTGGGGTCTGTGGGCCGGTTAGAAACGCACACAGCGCAGAACGCGCGCGTAACGGCCGCATTAGATCCCACGACGAGATCGTGGGTGATTACTGCGCGTGATGGGACGTTACGAGCTGGTGGGCCCACCCCGTGAAAACTGGGCGCGTGGCCTGTCAGTTACCGGGCACCGAGGCGTCGAAGTCGTGTCCGCGTAACACGTGCTCAGTTGCAGCGCGGAAAGCCGGATTGTGCTCTATCACGCAGAGATTCCGTTTCAAGATTTCACCAAGTCATTTTACTCGGCACGGAGAAGAAAAGTGGCCCTACTCGGAAGAAAGGAAACAAGACCAAGGGCTACTCGGAGGTTTTCACTCGGTATCTCAAAGTTCAAGGGCAAGACTATCAAGGTTGGTTTTTAAGCTGGCAGGGCCCAGTGAACGAATTCGCAGGGCTCTACCAGCTTCGGGGACTGCTGTCGGGGGGTTACCCCCGAGTAGGGTAAAGACAAGTGCTAAAGGCAAGATCAGAAGGGGTGTTTGGCCGAGTAGCCGGCTACCTGGTACTCGCTACCCGGTCGACTGCTACCCGGTCTTACACCTAGACGTTCAGAGGGATGAGCCAAGGGAGTTATGCTCCTCCGAATAGAAGAGCTGGTCCGAGTAGAAATGGCGGGAACCTACTCGGGCCAGAAGTCAAAGGAGCCGTTCTGACACCGAATCCCGCGTATCCCGGGTCCGTACTTGGCACTGTTCACAGCACTGTTCATCTGGGGACGGCGTGCCTGACAGCGACAGTGTGTCAGCAGGGCGTCGCAGGATAGGGGGGACCCACTCTGTGTTCGCCACAGTGATAACAGACTGAACACTTGGTTTTGCCCAACGACTTTCCGCACCAGGACAAATCTAGAAGCCAAAGCTGTCAGCGGGAACTCGGAAGAAGGACGGTGTGTACACAATGTCGACACTTGTTTGTATTTGGCTGTATCCGGCTGGGCACCAAGTATATAAGGTGCCCTGCCCCCTCCTGCGCGAGGGATGCTGACCTAGAGCGATCACTACGTAGAGATTCCTGACTTAGTTCATCCCGTAGAGAGAAGAGTGGCTACTCGGTAGCAAGAACCATTGTACTGTGGCTACTCGGAGAGACATCAGAATACAGAAAGAAAGGCAGGAGTAGGGGTTTTACCTCCTCACGAGGGCCCTGAACCTGGGTAGATCGTGTTGTTTGCAGTGCTAATTTCATCCTTCACGCGTCTACTCGTCGCGTGATCCCTCCCCGAGCGCCTCCAGCGTCCTTCGTCCCCACATCTTTAGCCATCCTATGGCATCTGCCGTGACTCCACCACGACAAATGCACTCACCATGGTGGTTCCTGATTACCACGCCAAATCCCATCTGCCGAGAAGAGAAGATGGATGCATCGATGTTAGGCGTAGGTCGCCCTAGAGTTGCTAATTCTAGGTCCCCTCGCGAGCCGTCCGATCTTCATCCGATGGCTCAAAACAGCACAAAATCAGTTTTACATTTTAACCCCCCTGCTTTTCGCATATAGAACCCGTAGTCAACAGCAGCCCACTTAAAACGAAAAGGTATATTGTGTTGCCCCCGATCATCTCGATAATTACAGCAAATCTGCCATTGCAACAATTTCACTTGTGTCGCAACAAAAATTATCGCTCCGTGTACCCAAAAAAAAGTATTGCAACAAAATTTTCCAAATCTTTTTCGAAAAATAAGTAATGTTACAAATAATAGTTAAACAATATGTTATTGCGTTGCAACAAAAAAGTTACAACAATTCAACAAAAATCACAACCTATTGCAACAAAAATTTATTTGCACCAATTAGAAAAGTTGGGAAGCAACAAAATAATTTGTCACTGTTTCGGTTGCAACAAAAATCATCATAAATTTCAACAAAAAGGTAAATCGATAACAACAAAAAAATTACATATTTACAACTTGAGAATAAGCGCATAAACATATCATTCCAAAATGAATTATAAATACATATGTATTTGTCTAGAAAAAACAAGTAGAAAAAACATTGCAACATCTTGTTTGTGCATTCTCAACAAAATATGGGCAAAACTGTTAGAAAAAATTTGTACGTACGCAACATTAGGCGAGCACGGTGAAAAAACTTAGTGTTATATGTGGCTGCTCCTAATTACCATGCTGGGCTGTTTGCACACAAAATTGGGCCTAAAATCTAAATTGGACGAAGTTGGGCCAGACATGCACGCGTAAAAGGCCCAAAGAGGCTTCGATCGCTTCTCGCTAGGAGCGACCTACGCGAGGGCGCGTTAGGTCGCCCTAACGGAAACATTTTCCTAACTAAAAACATACCTTTAGGAGGCAGAGTGATGGAAATATGCCCTAGAGCCAATATTAAAAGTGTTACTATTAATATTTATCTTTCATGATTGAGTTTATGATCATGTGCTACAATTGTATTAGTATCGGATAGTGTGTATTCGGCTCCCGCACAGCGACCGGGAGGAACCCTAGCCGCTGGCCGACCCTCCTCCCTCCCTCGCCGCCGCGAGAGGCCGCGCCCGGACAAAGCCCGGCCGGCGCAGGCGGCGCCGGGGATTCCTCACCCCCTCGCGCGGGTCGGCGTCTCCGATCCGGGGCGCTACGGTGCGCGGGCCGTAGCGGCGCGGCGGCGAGCCCTCGTGGTGGTGGAGGGGGCTCGAAGGCGGCGCAGTGGGCTGCGTGGTGGTGGTGCGTGCTTGTCCAAGAAGGCGGGCTAGATCCAGCGGCCGTTCATGGTGGGCGGCGAGGGCCCAGGCTGGCACGGGAGGTCTGTGTCCGCCGCGGTTGCGCGGTGGTGCGGACAGGGGTGGTGGTCCGCCAGGCTCAGTCGAGGTGGTCGGCGGTTGGCGCGACCTCTCTGGCTCAGATCTGGGCGGTCCTACAGGACCGAATCGGAAGGTGACGGCGGCGCACGGGGTTCCCGACGATGGCGGTGGTGGGTGGTGCGGGTGCATCATGGTAGGAGGATGGCAGCCAGAACCCTCGTTCTGCAGCGTGGCAGCAGGAACTTTACGAGCTCAGATCGGGCCCGGCTGGGCCAGTGTGGGCCTGGTGTGCTTCTACTGCCGTGTCTGGTCGACAGCCGCGTCTAGCGGTGGAGGAAAGTCTCCTCCATTGGTCGGTGGTGCAACCGGTGGCCGGATCCGGGCTAGAGGGGCCTAGACCTCGCCGTCGGCTTGCGGGATGCAATGCATCTCTGCTGCCCTCTTAATACATTTCTCTGAGCCTGGCGGGCTTGGAACTAGCGCTCGCCTACCTCCATCTCTGTGTTGGTCCATCGTGGTGTTGTTTGTCTTGCCTCAGGTTTGGGTTGACGGATGCCGGGGCGGCGGCTCTGGTGGTGGGAGTCATGGCGCTCATGGGCGGAGCTCATGCATTCTAGTTGCCATGGCCATGAGGGCGGCGTGGTGGCTAGTGCTCGATGAGTGGTGGGATTGGTGCGGCTGTGGCTACATCGTCCTCCGGAAGTGGAGGGTTTGCCGGGTGAAGACCTTGCCTTGCTTTGGCTAGGCCGACGGCGACGGCGTCCGTGGGCGTCGTTCTCCTTCATGAAGGCTTCGTTGTGGTTATCCTCCGTTCTTCAAGTTGCTCCGGGTGAAAACATTGATCCCTTGGATCCGGCGGTGGTGGCATTCCGGTGGTGCCCTTCCTGAAGGCACCGCCTTGGAGTGCATTGTTCGTAGGACGCGGCTTCGTCTACTTTCAGGGTAGCGTAGTTGGTCTTTGCACCTTTGTATCTTGCCTTGGGTGAGTCGGGTGTGGTGTCGAGTTGTATGTTGACTTGTATGTCGTTGCTTTATTTATAAAGCGGGGCGAAAGCCTGTTTCGAGATAGTGTGTATTCGGAGGAAAATCGTAATACATGTGTGGAATATAAACACCATTGATATCTCTGGTTATGCCTCTATGACTTGTTCATAATTGAGTTTTCTGACTATGTCGCAATAAGAAAAATATTTGTAGTGTTTCCAGTAATATACGAGGTCGGAATTGTTTGGGAAACAATGACGCTGGATAAGACCCAATACCATGGAAACATGTCGTCAAATATTATCGGTAATTACTATTATTATGATCATTTGACCATAAGACATAAAGAACTGGACGTAACAAAGATCTCAAAATGTTACACCGCAATAGGGTAATTATAAATGTGGTCTTTCGTTCTTACCGGATAGTGTCATGGGTTTCTATATGGTGTGCATGCGGGAATTTCTACACCTCACGATGGAGGGATACACTTTGGGCCCTCTAAGGTATGACGGTGTTCCCTATCGTCTGGCTAGAAAGCTCATGATCGATGATGATCAACGAACACCGGAATACGGAATGATTGAAGAGTACATATTGGGTAACGGGAATGTTTCATCCCGAGTATTGTAACATATTGAGAAGCAGTGCGATAAGCGAACATTTGTAATATAAGTGGTTATCACGATCTTCATCATATGTGCAGCGGTCATTATGTGCATCAAGGTACCCCGGATTATCATTGTGGCGGGAAGAGTTGCATACATGTATGTATGTATTCAAAACCATAGGGTCACACACTTAACTCTCAGCAGCATTTTAAGAAAGTGTCGGAATGAAAGATATAGATTACGTGACTCCGATGGAATGTTTGGGGGATCTCTGTATATGTCGGAGAAGTCAAGAATTTCATCGAGAGTGGACGGAATGGTTCCAGACATTTTACATAAGGTGGGAGAATGGTACAGGAAAGTTCCAAAAAGTTTTGGAGGAGTCCAGAATTTTTTGGGAATGACGGAGTGGTCAAAAACCCTAGTGTGACCACACATGCTAGTGGGAACATGGGCCCACCTGGTGATGCAACCAAAATAGGTGGTCCCTAATGCAAATTGGAAAGGGAGGAGGAGACCTAGTTGGTCTCCAACTCAACCTAGGGAAAATCGGATTGGGGAGACCTTAGAGGACTCCTCCTTCCCCCCAACTCGCATAAGGCAGAGAGGGGAGTCCTAGAAGGAATCCACCGCCCCACATGGTGCGCTAGGGTAGGAGGGGAGTCCTACTAGGAATCCTCCCCCGAAGGAGTCCAACCCACATGTAAAAGGATGGGGGCGCACCCACCAAGGACACTCCGTAAGTTGTGCCTCTCACTCGTGAACCACACAACCTCTCCAACACAAGTCCCCAACGACTCTCTGCTGCCTCCGTGCTTCGTCTACCACATCTAGGGTGCCCGAACTCGGCCAGATTGCTACTCCGGCTTGACCTAGTTCTTGACGGTGATCGGAGAGAGCCGCATATCTTCATCGAATACATCTTGGCTTCGCAAACCATGCCTGATCACGTTACGATCCTGTGTTGTTGATCATGTACATGTGAATACAGTAAAGGTCTTGCGTACTTGCGGTCCTCGTTCGTAGGTTAGTACAGCACCTCGAGATTATAAACGTCTAGTTGCGGGGATCGACTACGTCCACTTCCACGTCGATCTCTTCACCGAAAATATTCCGCTAGTTCGACATACGAGAGTACGTTCCGTTGCCTCCCACCTTGCATTGGATGGTTGTGCGCTATTTTTTTTGTTTTTTCGTAGCGCATTTCCCAACACATAGAGCAACAATAACTAAAGAACTGGTCTCACACCTAGTAGAAGAACGAATGATGTTCAGTCATATCCTCATATGCTTTGGTCTGTTCAGCAACCAAGTGAGGGTTCCTTATAGGTCCGCCATTTATAGTCCCATTCCGAGAGACCTATATGTGCCAACCTGCCACATAGAGGGTCATATTTTTCCTATCAAATGAGTTGAGCATGAAGTCATGGAACCAAATATTCGGACTTGTGAAATTTTTCCTTCGAAGGTGTACACCAGCTTGACCTCCCGCTAAACCTCACGAGCAAGTGGGAAGAATAGTAAGTCATGCTCAATTGATTCCTCCAGGGTGCAGCAAGGCGTATGTAAGATACATATGTCTACAACACAGCTCGACACCTGATGGTAGACATTCATGGGCGAAATGTCAAAGGTTGATCTTCACCTTCCCGACGTCTTGAGCGCCCCATAGTTTCTTTCAGAACGCGTTGTCCTCCAGTGTGGTAGAGCTAGTGCCCCCACGTTGTTTGCTTCGGTCGGTGTGCGCAAGATTGTGCGCGGAAGCCATAGTGTAGTCACCAAACCGTGTATAACAATATTGTCGTTGAGTTGCTGCTGGATACAACCATAAACGAAAGCGTCATGGCAAGGAAACCCTCCAAAAAATGTGGAAAATCTAGGTAATGATATTAGGAAGGAAATTAAACAAAACAAAAGGTAACAAGAAACAACTAATACAAAAAAAATACATCAAGAATGCTTGTAGACCCATAAAATGATATGTACCAGGTTCCCAGTTTATTACTCTCTTTTTTTGAGAAATTTCAGTTTAAATCATATTTTGCATATTAAGATATTATTTACGCTTGTCTATGTATTGGTTGTATTGGTTTTGCAACGAGGGGAAAAAATCCCTACAGAAATCCCTCCTTTTTCCGGGCTAGGACCTCCGTCCCCCCCCAAGACACCTTCAGAATTCAGAGCAGAAAAGGAAGTGATAGTATCACTTAAATGAACTAAGAACAAATGGACGATAGAAAGATAAAATGAAAAACTAGACAACACTGAAACAAAGTCTCAGATGATCATAAAAAGACTCAACAAAGAACTCTAAACAAAAATAGAAATTGTCGAAACTCTGGACAAACAAGACGAGAGACAAAACCATACAAACATAAACATAGTAAAATACCTAACATAATGCATTAGAGAAAGATAAAGCGCCATCATCTACTAATGGAGTGCTAAATACTGAGAAAAATCAGGAGACCAAAAACTTAAAAAAAATACTAAGTGAGGAAAAAGAGAAAGTGGAAAAATCATGGCGAGTAATGACTAACAAGACAGATAACCAAGGGGACGAAGACTTATAAAGAGAATGAGAAAGAGAAACCATGGTTACTCGAAATAAAGTTCTTGAAACTAAAGAAAAAAATAAAGAAACTGACGAAAAAACAGATAAATGACGGAAGCGAAACAAAGACTGACATCAAGTAAATCAATGAAATAATGGAGAAAAAGTAAGACTGATATACAAGGGAGTGAAGAATGAGAATGAGAAAATACTAAGTTCAGAGAATGAGATCAATGAGTCCAGTCTCTATTGAAAGTGCACTAGGGTCAACTAGAGGGGGGTGAATAGGTGACCTACAAATTTTAATTCTTTTTCACTTTTAGTGGGGGCTTTGGGAAAGTAAAAGCTTGGTTATCTAGATGTGCAACTAAGTGAACACCCTAAGTGAAAAGAAACGAGTAGCAACGGAAATAAAGGCACGACACAAGATAACAACAAGTGAAAAAAACGGAGACAAGGATATGTTTCCCGTAGTTCCTTCTTGAAAGAAGTACGTCTACGTTGGAGAGGTGGGGAGCCACCTAGGCGCTCCTCAATAGCACGGATGTGCATACCTTATTCTCCGTGAGCATCTCCGGTGAGAGAGATTCTCGTTTCCACTATGAGGTCGACTTGAAGGCGTTGACCAAACCTTTACAAGGGGTTGAGGCTACTCCACAAGTGAGATGGAGACTCTTAACAATCGAAAGCTTCTTGCTACAAGGTGGAAGCTACAAGCACTAGGGTTTCCCTTGGATGACAAGGCAACCAAGAGATTACAAGATCCCAAGAGTTATGGTGTGGGAACACACTTTTTGGCTTGGTGGAAAGGTAGATCTAGTCCTCCTCCATGAGATCCTTGAAGGGCATCGAGTTTGGTTGGAGGAGGAGGGAGATCGGGGCGTTTTGAGCTCTACAACAATGGAGGAGAGAGAGGAATGGACGTGCTACCTATCTAGAGGAAGAAGACAGCTATTTATAGGCTCCACCAAATTCTGACCGTTGCAGTCTGTCAGGGCCGAAATATTCCGGTGTTAGCACCGGAAATTTCCAGTCTGACCTGGCCGGAATTTTGAATAGTCCGGGGGGCGGATCTTTGAAATATCCGGGGGCGGAAATTTCCGCCCCAACATTCCGCCCCCATCTCTGCGTGCGGGCACCAGTACATGATGAAAAACTGCTAAGGACTAGGGGCCGGACTTTTGAATAATCCGGGGGCGGATATTTGAATAATCCGGGCCCGGAATTTTCCGGGCAATATTCCGCCCCTATCTCTGTGCGCGGGCATTTGAGGAAACTCCAATTTCTGCTAAGTACCAGAGGGACGGATATTTGCACCGGAAATTTCTGGGGCAAATTTCTGCCCCAGCTTCTGTGCGCGGGCAGAGGGAGAATAACTTGATCGTTTTGTAGATGCCAGAAAGGCCGGAATATTCCGGTGCTAGGGCCGGATATTCCGCCCCATAAGCACCGGAATTTCCGGTGTAGTCACTGAAAAATCCGGTGGCAATAATTCAAGAATGCAGAACTCCTCTTTGATCTTTTTATAAGAGTATATCAATAATCATCTGAGAGATCAGCTGCACAGACTAAAACAACATTGTTAGATAGTTGATACCCGCGTTGTTATCATCACCAAAATCATTAGAGGGATCATGAGCTTTCAATCTCCCCCTTTTTGGTGAGTGATGACAACACGGGTATTTGCAAGGGAATAAATTAACAATGCATGATATGAAAAGTAGAACACCACAGATAGCATATATAGGAGACATGCCTCCTAATAATAATAGTTCACACAAGCAAACCAACGAAGTTCGAAAAGACGCACGAAACGATAAAAGGGGCAACAAAGAATGAAACCCACCCTAGCAAATCCTTGCGATCATCTAGATCTTCTCCCCCTTTGGCATCAGGACACCAAAAAGAGAACAGAGAGTGCTACGTCCCATAGAGCAAACTCTAGGCCTGGGTGTCTTCTTCTTCTTCCTCCTCACTAGAAGATGCATTGTCCTCATCATCATCCACTCCGAGATCCCAGTCAACGTCGCGGTTGTTCCAATTCTTGTATGGAATCATGTCAGGAGGAGGAGCTGGCACATTGGGAACCTTGAGGGCAGTCATGATGGTGTGCTGGTTCTCCAGGATGTTGCGGCGCTCAACATAGGCATTGTAGTTCTCCTTGTGGATGCACACATTCATGCACATCACCTTCTCAATAGCAGGAGCAAGCCATGAGCGCTTCTTGGTACCAGGGGGAGGAGGACGCATGCGAGGATCATGGTGACCCTGACCTGTGGCGCCAACATCATGTGCAGCTTGCTGAGTGTGGGAGGCCTTCTTGTACAGAGTGACATCCTTGTGCTCTTCACAGTCTAGCTCTAGGTCCTCACGGAGTTCAGAGGGATAACGAGACTTGATGAGATTCATGATGTAAGGAGCATACGGGGGCACTTTGCGGTGGAAGAGAGCAAAGTGGATCTCATTGAAGATGAAATCCATCACATCAATTTTGTGGGCCTCCGTGTCAGTCATGTCACCCTCAGTGAAAGTCAGGTAGGCGTGGTACATGAGGTTGACCAAGACACCACGAATAGCATCATTATTGCCCGCACTCGGGGCAATAGTCTCCCTGAACATACGCAGCAGGATGTCATAGATGGGAAGAGTCCTTTTGCCGAGCCAATCACACCAGTAGAACCATACAGCTCAGACAGTCTGTTCTTCTCATACTCCATCCCGTGAACATGCATGCGATGACCCTGATGAGTGTTAAGACCAGCAAAGAGATACCCGAGCTCAGCAGCCAAATCATGAAAGTTGGCGGTGAGCAAATAAGGGCCAGACATCCAAGACATCCCAATATCCTCAGACTCATCAAAGACCAGTGTGGAGAAGAACTGCTCGATGAAAGTGACATTGTAGGAGCATGTGGTCTCCATGAGGTGACGCAGACCAAGAAGTTCAACCAGCTGGACGGAGTTGTTGAAGTAGGCCGGATTGGCAGCCAGATGAGCAAAGTTAATAAACTTCATGGGACACACTTGCTTGCTCATCACAGTGTACACTTGCTTGAATAGGGTCTCCTGCTCTACGTGCCAGAAGCAAGAATCGATGGTGGGATCTTGAGGACCCTCTGTGTACCAGGCCTTGGCCCTCCATGCCTTGAACTCAGTGATGGACATGGTGGCCAAGTTCAGAGCTGACTTCCCCTGTTGCCTGCCAGCTTTGCGAGCAGCCCTGGACGCGTCACGTTGACGCTCATATTCTTTCTCAGCATCCCTCGCACGCCGGCGAGTCTCATTCTCATCGACAAGAGTCCCCTCAGCATCTTCCCTCAGGTGACGGAGCCGCCTGCGTGAGCTAAGCACCTTGGCAGGCCTAGAGCTTGAACCATCTGCGAGAAAAGCAGGGAAAAAATGCAAAGAAAAACAAACAAAAAAGAACATCAACAACGGGGGATCACGACTCGTAGAAATGGAAACAATAGATCTCAGTTCGAGATTCAGTGCAGGACGGAAATTCCGGCATCTGGTGCGGAAATTACGGCATCTGGTGCGGAAATTCCGGCCACAAGTGAAATTTCCGGGGGGCGGAAATTCTGGTCCTGGGGCGGAAATTTCCGGCCTTCGGAATTTTCGAAACCAGATCTAAATATGGGGCCTACAATGAATCTAAAACGACGAAAGTGTGAAATGAGAAGAATCCTAGGGGATAGATGACACTAGTATGTGATGTTCTTCTCGAAAACACAAGGAATATCAAAGGACATGAGATCAAATCAACTAATAACCCAAGATTGTGGAGAAAATGAAGCACATACCGGGATCCATGAGGGAGGAAAGGATGTGCGGTCTCTTGATCCGCAAAGGGCAATTAGAGGACGAGGAGGGGAGGCAAAAGGGCCTCCCGGAGGTCTCGGAGGTGGCGGCTGCGTCTGGAGGCGAAGGGAGGGAGAGCAATATGGAACTGCCCCCTCCCGTCGCCTTTATATAGCCCCAGCCAAGCACACCGGATTATTCCGGTATTAAGGCTGGAATATTCCGGGGGCCGGAGATTTAGGCCGGAATATTCCGCCCCAAATATCCGGTGTGCCTGCTGTGAGCGGGCACGCTGGATATTTGGGTGAATATTCGAGTCAATCTCGAACCCCGGAAATTTCCGGGGCTTAAGGCACGGAATATTCCGGGGCCCCGAATATTTGCCCCAGAAATTTCCGCTCAAATTTCCGGGGTGCCTTCTGTGAGCGGGCACTTTGGAAATGAGGAAACTTTCTGGGGAAAATGTCTGGGGGCTGGAATTTTCCGGGCCCTAGACCGGAATTTCCGGGGTTCCCATGTCTTCCGAGAACTTGTGGAAGATGGAACACGACGTGAGCCTCCAAAATTAGAACCAATGACAACAAACACACAAACACGAACGAAAAATCAAACAACACAAATACAAAGGAAAAGTTGGTGGCCGAAGCCACCGTGTTTGAGTGATACCAAGGAGTCGCGAAGATGTATCTTGGACTCAAAAGTATGACTCACGTTTTAAGCACAGTAAGTCACGAAATGACTACATATTGATGCATGTAAAATGCATACATGAACTTTGCATGTTATTACTTGTTTTTCCTACATATTAGCAACTTATATTCATGTTTTGTAGTGATTTGGGGGATAATCTAAACAATCCCCCTTCTTTTGGTTCTAACCCTGTTTTTCCAGAAAACGTACTTTTTAGTGTTTCAGACTTTCCGGGAGCTTCGGGACTCCAAAAAGGGCAAGGCCAAAGAGAACGGTTCAGAATTTTCGAGACGAAGACCATGGGCCAAAGTAGAGGGCCAAAAGGCCAACCAGGTGGAAAAGAGGACCCTCCACGCGGCCAGATTCCTTGGCCACGTGTGGGGCCACTTTTTGCCCCCGTGGCTCCGATGCCATCGATCTTTCTTCTCCCGAGTGTCTTGTGACCTAAAAACGACTATATAAAGGGTCCCCTGGCCTTTTCGAGAAGGAGGCGGCGCCGAGAGACGAAACCACGAAACAGAGAGACAGAAGGCTGCCGCCGGAGAAGATCGGAGGGGGAAACGCCGCCGGGATCACCCCCGGAGGGCTCCACCACCCTCCGGCGTGTTCATCATCAACATCTACAGCAAGATCAGCTCCATATCTCCACTGTAATCTCTTGGCAAACACGATGTATGATGCAATACTATATTCCCTTGATGTATTGTGTCTCCCCGTCTATGTTTGAGTAGTGAATTGTCCTTGGCAATGGTGAAATAGTTAGTTGATTGGTTGGATACAAGTTTGTTATCTTCTATGATTGTCTTTATGTACAATATATGAGTGCACGCATATGTTGGGGAATGCATGTAAGGTGATCACCGGTAGCATAATGGAGTGGTGGTGAATTGGGAGTGACAGTAACCTGAGACCGAGCCACAAAGTTAAGTTATTGGGGGATATATAGGGGACCTTAGAACGTAAGGCTATGGTGGGAATTTATGTCTTAATCAATCTTGTGCAGTCATTTACTTGGCCACATGATCCATCATAAGGGGTTGTAGATCATTTACTTGACTATACCTATTCATGGCTCCTTCCTAGAAGAAACAACTAAGATTAAAACATGTGCTTCACTAATTGTGACAACCACACGAACGAAACACCTATTGCTAGAACACTTGCTCCCTTGAGATACTTGAGATATTTGCTGCTTGCTACTTTAGAAACTTGCTTTAGGATTACTTGCATTTAAACTTGCTTCACTAGTTACTAGACAAACCACACTCCACATCACTTGCTTTTAATTAGTTAGTTCCTTTTAGTCAAACTTATTGCTTTGCATAAACAACCATATAAGAGGGTTATAGGGCTTCAGAGAATAGATAGCTTACCTTCAGCTCCTCGTGGGTTCGACACTCAAATACTTATCGAAAGGTACTACAATTGATCTCCTGCACTTGGGAGTCATCAAGCACTTTTCTGGCGCCGTTGCCGGGGAGCGTTGTGCTAAGCTTTTATTCTTGTTTGCATTGCATACTAACATATAAACCTAAAACACAAAAAAATTATAAAATGGAAAACAACCAAACAATTTTAGAACTGTATAATATCTACATTGAATTAGGACATGAAGTGTTTGAGGAGAAATTGAAAAATTATTTGCACAACAATCATATTTGTGGTAGTACTAATTCTTTGAACACCATTATTGCTAAGTAAAACCTTGAGCTTGGGGAAGTTTGTCTTGATGAATATGATATTTTTAGTCCCCCTACTATTGAGGATAAAAATGATATACTTGCTGATTCTATGGAAAGTTTTAAGCTTGGGGAAGTTGGTTTTGATGAGCATGATATTTCTAGTTCCCCGAGCATGGAGGAGAAAATTCACTTTGATGATACTATGCCTCCTATATATGATGATTGCAATGAAAATTATGAATGTTTAACTCCCACTATTACTAATGAGGATTTTACTTATGTGGAGAGTAGTGATTCTTTTATGCATGTGGCTCATGATAAGAATGTTTTATGTGATATTCATATTGTTGAATCTATTCATGATGCTACTGAAAATTATTATGAGAGAGGGAAACATGGTTACACATATTTCAACAATATTAAGTTTCCCCTCTTTATGCTGAAAGTATTGAAGTTGCACTTGATCTACCTTTCTATGCTTCCTATTATGTGCTTCTTTTATTTGTTTCATTACAAAATGCCAATGCATAGGAAATGGGTTAGACTTAAAAAGAAATTGTTTACTATTTTATGGTGTGTTCCTTATGCTTTAATTTCCTATTCGGTTTGAGCACACATTTATGTCTTTACAACATGTAAAATGTATTTACCTACTGTTATGTATCATTTAGTTTAATATTTTCATTTTATAAAAAATTTGGGAAAGTAAATGAGAAGGATGAGTAATGGAGAAGTTGGGGTCGACCTTGAACATGTGTTGTTCATGCCAATGAAACCATTGCAAAGTCTCTATCATTAAAACATTTTCCAAAGCTAAAAACAATAAAAATATTAGTTCACTACTGTAACATCACATTTCTGTCTTATTTCTCATCTTAAATGGCAAGAATAATCTTATATGAGAGATAGGATTAAACAATAGTAATTAGCTGTCAAGAAAACAGATTCCTGAATTCACTGCGAAAAATGTTTAAAATCACAGAAGTGGAATTTTGACCTGGTAATTTACGACAGCAATATTTAGTTATCACTACATATTTCATTAGTTTTAAGTTTTCTGATTTGAGCAACTTAAGTGCCTCTAAAAATTCACTCTTTATGGGTTGTTCAGTTTTTGGCAGATTATGTCTTTATTTTGCATTGCTCTCATTACTTGTGTTTTGTGTGGTTCTTTTGATCAAGGAGCAATGCACAACTTTAGTAACAGTAGTTAATATTTAGAATAAACTCATGATGTGTCTTTGCTTTACCTATGTGGATTTTATTTATGGAGGCACTAACCCCTCTAATCAAGTTTTATGTTGAGATTTGTGTAAGAAGAATTTTTCAGGAGGAAGAGTTGAGTGAGATGAACAAAGATCAAGAGGGACAACCAATAAAGCTTGGGGATGTACCCCTGGGCTCACCCTACATGTATCAAATAAGTACAAGAATCCAAGCTTGGGGATGCCGAGCCACCTCACTCCAACCTTCATGATGTTAAGTAAGTAAAGCCTAGCTATATGGCTATAAAGAAAGGGCTTTACGGGAGGCAACCCGGTTGTTTTTGTTTGGATTTTCCTAGTGTCCTCTTGCTGTCTCAAGAGATTATTTTTTTGTTTTAACTCTGGACTTTTCAATAAAGAGTCAAGTCAAACCCATTTGGACTTATAAGTTGCTATCCTAGTACATGAAATTTCTGTTTCAGCACGAGTCTGATCACCGTATGATTTTACGTTTTTTATTTGTATGTCGGATTGAGCTAATTTTTTGGTATGTTCTGCAATTTTTCGTCCTCTGTAAGAAAAAAATTGGATTAATTTTTTGACGAGTATAGCTTAGGGAAAAACGTTCGTTTTGTTGCTGTTGCTTTTCTGGACAGATTCTGCCTTCTTTTGTTTTATGCACTCTTTGGGCTTGGGAATCGAATTTCCATGATTCTTTCAAGCAAGAGAGTGAACATACAACATAATGAACATTATTTTCTATATAGTGGAGCATTTGATTTGGAATTTTGCACAGCAATCATGTGATTTGTTTGTCCTTGCTAATCTCACCCCACAGAAAAAGAATGGGAGAAACATGTTTTGTGAAGTTTTTTCACAGGGAATAGAGGAGCTGCGCCTCAAGACATCCAAGAATGGTGAAAGCCATAAGCTTGGGGATGTGATGAACACCCCACTGGAGCTACACTCTTTTGTTTAGCACATGTCTACTTTCTGTTTTTCTAAGCAAAGCATTTATCGTAGAGACTTGAAGCGTCTAATTTTTGTTTTTATTTTTGTTTTGATAAGACCACACCCATCATTATATATGAGATTGAGCTACTGGAGTTTCGGGTTGGAATGTATTGGATGATAGTATTATGACTTGGAATAGGTATGCCATGTTTGATTTGAAGAGCTACATATGTTTGCATGATTTATAGGCTTTTTATGTGTAGAAATTTGCAATAATGTTGTCTTGAGCTATCTCTTATTCATGTCCTTGATGTTAATTGCTGGTTTATTTAGCTTGTAATGAAATGAGTAGTTCTATGGACATATGCATGCATATTAGCTGGTCAACTATCTCCCTCTTGCTAGCCAAAATTTTAAAAATTCCAACAAGTAAAAACTTGTTTCCAACACTCCTTAGCCAAGTATTTCCAGTGAGTCCACCATATCTTCCCATTAGCTTTATTGCTATTCCGAGTATGTTCACCATGTTATTGTGTTATTTATGTTCTAAATTAAGATATTCACTTTATTAATTGTCATGGGTTGAACTTGGGATAGGACTCTCACGAATGGGAGCCACAAGTTTTGCGTTTGACAAGTGTGTGGTTGGGAGCTAGCTATAAACGTGTATCACCGGAAAGCTTTCAACATTGCACAAAAATTTACATTTGGTTGATATCATGTACTTTTATTTTTGGACTCCTGCCATGCCGAAATGAAATAGAGGAATTGTAAGTTTTGATGAGTAAGTATCTATATGACTAGAGAAACGCATTTGGCCGCTAACCCAAGCCATGCTTTATCATGGTGGAAATTTACTTACAGCTTGAGTGACTCTACAACACATCCTACAATAAAATAAGAAGCTATGCATAATAGTGAATGAAAATAAAAAGGATGATGAGTCTACTCCGTTTGTTTGTCTTGTCATTGTGACATGGGCTTGTTTCCATGTCATGGGGCAAGAGGTACCTCTTTGCGGTTCTCTATGATGTCATTAATACTTATTATGATTTTACAAAGCTTATTAGGAATCTTAAGTTGAGTAATCATGGAGTAGGTTTTCACACTCACGGGGCATGAGGCTTTCAACCACCTTGTCATTCACATTACTTCAACATTCACCATTTAAGATGCTAGTGATAAAGGGGCAATGAGAGTCCTAGATCAATGGATACCACATTTCAATTAGTAATTTTAGTTGAATAATTTAGAGGCTAAATAAGACTTGATCATGTTTTACCTCTACTCAATTTTCTCCAAAGTGTCCACCATATTTTCTATTTTCCATTATGCTATTCTTTGACCAATATAGGATTTTATTTTTCATTTTGTGTATGCATTTGGTCCATAGTGCTTTTATTTCATTATACACTTTGTGAACTTTCATGAAGCATCTTTGCTTGCATATTTGATATTTCTTACAACATGAATTGTATATTGCTACTCATTTCTAGTATTAATCATTTGATTATATGTAGCATGAATAATCCTCTTTGATATTCCATGATTGTTTCAAAATGCAAAGTCCATGTTAGTTTTATCACCTTCATACTCGAGGACGAGTATGGGTTAAGCTTGGGGATGTTGATGCATGTAAAATGCATACATGAACTTTGCATGTTATTACTTGTTTTTCCTACATATTAGCAACTTATATTCATGTTTTATAATGATTTGGGAGATTTTCTAAACAATCCCCCTTCTTTTGGTTCTAACCCCGTTTTTCCAGAAAACGTACTTTTTCGTGTTTCAGACTTTCCGGGAGCTTCGGGACTCCAAAAAGGGCAAGGCCAAAGAGCACGGTTCAGAATTTTTGAGACGAAGACCATGGGCCAAAGTAGAGGGCCAAAAGGCCAACCAGGTGGAAAAGAGGACCCTCCACGCGGCCAGATTCCTTGGCCGTGTGTGGGGCCCCCTTTTTGCCCCCGTGGCTCCGATGCCGTCGATCTTTCTTCTCCCGAGTGTCTCGTGACCTGAAAACGACTATATAAAGGGTCCCCTGGCCTTTTCGAGAAGGAGGCGGCACCGAGAGACGAAACCACGAAACAGAGAGACAGAAGGCTGCCGCCGGAGAAGATCGGAGGGGGGAAACGCCGCCGGGATCACCCCCGGAGGGCTCCACCCCCCTCCGGCGTGTTCATCATCAACATCTACAGCAAGATCAGCTCCATCTCTCCACTGTAATCTCTTGGAAAACACGATGTATGATGCAATACTATATTCCCTTGATGTATTGTGTCTCCCCGTCAATGTTTGAGTAGTGAATTGTTCTTGGCAATGGTGAAATAGTTCGTTGATTGGTTGGATACAAGTTTGTTATCTTCTATGATTGTCTTTATGTACAATATATGAGTGCACACATATGTTGGGGAATGCATGTAAGGCGATCACCGGTAGCATAATGGAGTGGTGGTGACTTGGGAGTGACAGTAACCTGAGACCGAGCCACAAAGTTAAGTTATTGGGGGATATATATAGGGGACCTTAGAACGTAAGGCTATGGTGGGACTTTATGTCTTAATCAATCTTGTGCAGTCATTTACTTGGCCACATGATCCATCATAAGGGGTTGTAGATCATTTACTTGACTATACCTATTCATGGCTCCTTCCTAGAAGAAACAACTAAGACTAAAACATGTGCTTCACTAATTGTGACAACCACACGAACGAAACACCTATTGCTAGAACACTTGCTCCCTTGAGATACTTTAGATATTTGCTGCTTGCTACTTTAGAAACTTGCTTTAGGATTACTAGCATTTTAAACTTGCTTCACTAGTTACTAGACAAACCACACTCCACGTCACTTGGTTTTAATTAGTTAGTTCCTTTTAGTCAAACTTATTGCTTTGCATAAACAGCCATATAAGAGGGTTATAGGGCTTTAGAGAATAGATAGCTTATCTTTAGATCCTCGTGGGTTCGACACTCAAATACTTATCGAAAGGTACTACAATTGATCTCCTGCACTTGGGAGTCATCAGATATGCATGACACTTTGGTTGTTTTGTGCATGATAGGTGGAGTGTTGGTTCATGAGTTGAACTACGCTCCCCCTATGTCCATGCCTACATCTAAACTTGATAGCACATATAGTGAAGGTACTTATGCAAGTGTTCAAGAGAAGTTGGACGCATCGGTAACATTTAGTTCATTCCTCAAACCCCTAAATCTTGGTTCATCAAGGGCCTTCGTGATGTTCCTTGATCTCAAAGCAAAAAAAATACTCTAACTCTCCCATCATAGACATCTCGAATTTATCCGTCATAAGCTTGCAAAACTCATCATTGAATGTGATGTTAGTAGAACCAAAGATGATATCATCCACATAGAGTTGGCATATGAACAAGTCACCTCCAACCCTTTTGGTGAAAAGGGTGGGATCGATTAAACCAACATTGAACCCACGATCTACTAAAAACTCTTTAAGGTGCTCGTACCACACACGTGGAGCTTGTTTAAGTCCATAGAGTGCCTTATCGAGTTTGTAGACGTGATCGGGGTGGTTGGGATCCTCGAAACCCGGAGGTTGCTTGACATAGACCAACTCGTGGATGGGACCATTCAAAAATGCACTTTTAACATCCATTTGTTGCAATTTAAAGTTGTGATGAGAGGCATTTGCAAGTAAGATGTGAATAGATTCAATACGAGCTACGGGAGCGAATGTTTCACCGAAATCGACACCTTCTGTAACATCCCTGATTTTTGGAAAATGCAAAGATCACAAAAAATTTAAAACTTTTTGTTTTCATACAAAGCAAGTCATCGAAAACCAAATGAGATGCAAGAAACAAAAGAAAACAATACATATTTCAATGAAATTGAAATTAAGAATCCATTATACCTGTATTCCATAAACCCTAAAATCCCATTCAAAATAAATATACATTATTCAAAGAAATTGTTTTCTCTTAGAAAATCTTATTTTATAACATGTTTTCAATTCAACTATTACTTTGAAAATAGTTTATGGCAACAAAATCAAAGATTTATAACCCTTAATAAAGTTCTAAGCCTCAAAATTATTTGATGAGAATAAAATATTTTAATACTAACCTTTAGATGTTATTCCAAGTTTTAAACATGAAGATGTGAAAATAAAATGCATTTCTTCGAAAATAACATAACAGAGGGTTTTGAAAACAATATTAATATTTGTGGTTTTATTCTAAAAATTTATTAAGCCACTTTAATGATTATTAGTTTTTCTATTAAAAAAAGGATGACATTAAGTTGCTATCAATAAATTACTTATATCTCAAAAATATAAAGTGGGAAAATAAGTTGTAATGATCTTCAAAAATAACATTCCACTCATAAAATGCCACTGAAATTTTATTTCACTAATAGCTATATTTTTATAATTTTTCTAAATTAAAAGTTTCATTGAATCACTATTAAGGAATTATTTAATTTTCAAAATATAAAAATAAAAACATGTTGAATTGTTTACAAAAATGGTACTGCTGGAAAGTATTTGAAATTTGAAGAATTTAGAATTTTGTTGCATGTAAATTGGATCATTAAAACAGGAATTATTAAATATTTGTTTAAACAAGAAAAGAAAAAGAAAAGAGAAACAGAACAAAAAAAACAAAAAAAAAATAAAGAGAAAGCCAGCCCAGCCCAGAAAACCCCATCCCCACCTCTCTCTCTCTCTCTCTCTCTCTCTCTCTCTCTCTCTCTCTCTCTCTCTCGCCTACGAGCGATGCATAGAGGCCCGTGGCCCTGCCAGCAGCCCAGCGCGCGCGGCCCAGCTTTCTCCCTCTCTCTGTGACCGACAGGTGGGCCCCAGTGATGGCGTCACGGATGACGCACGCCTCCTTCCACCTCCCGCCCGGAAATCTCGCCAGAAATCACCCCGGCGTAAATCCCGCCCCCGGCCACCGGTTTCCTTTCCCTTGCCCGCTATAAATAGCCCCCGAGACCTTCCTCCTTTCCCCTCTCCTCCCTCTCTCAACGGAGCCCTAAGGCCGCTGCTATTTCTCTTCGGAGCCCCACACAGCCGCCACCGCTCCTCCTTGTTTTTGGCCGCCGTAGTGACTCTCCTCCGCTCCATTTAGGCCATTGGCCCTCCGCTCTCTCTTGCGCACCGTCTCAGACTGTGGCTCGAAATTTTTTTTTTTTTGAGAAGGGAACCCCGTCGCCATCCAGGAGTGTGTCTCGCCGGAGTCCCGGGCCGCTCCATCCGCCTCCTCCTGTCGCTCCTGGATACGCACGTCGACACCGTCACCGCCATCTGCTACTTAGCACCGTGCCGCAACTCGTCGTTGTCTCGTCGAGCCTAGGAGACCACCAGAACCCCTCCGTCGTCGAAATCCCGAGGAGCAGCACCACCGCAGCCGCCATTTCCGGTGACCAAGCTCCGGTGAGCCTCCTCTCTCCCCCTCAGCCCTTGGATCTAGAATAAACGAGCAGGATTAGATCTATATAACGAAAGGGTACGCCACCGTCAGATCAAGATCTGACGGTTCAGATTTAAGTAGTTGCCGCGTCAGCACAGCCCAGTCAGCGCTGTGTCAGCACGCCCATCTAATCATAGAGCGCCACATGGCCAGCCTTTTCTGTATATTTTCTCCCGAATAAAATCATTTGGCAGAATTGCAGAATAACCCCTGCAACTTAGAAACCTCATAACTTTTGAGAAACTTAAGTTGGTTCAAATTTAAAAATGCTTGTTTGATGAAATTTGGCATAATTCAAATTCTAAAAATCCAAAAATTGCAAATAAAATATATTTGGAAACCTTAGGATGTGTACTTTCATACCCTCTGTCCCAAAATAATATTTGAACAAATTAAAATTGAATTTAGAATTAATCAGTATATTTGAGTAATTTTGACATAGATTTAATTCTATAAATAATTTCAATATAGTTCCTTTTGCAAGATTGCTCCATTTGATAACCATAAACCAGAAACAACTTTTACCAACCATTTTGGACACCCTTGGACCATGGCCATGTGCTTTTGACCAAAAAACCAACATAGTGATACATCCATTTTCACCATGTCTTAGAAATTGTTTTCATCATCTAATCTATGATGTTGTGACTATTGGATCCAAGACCAAGTCCTTAGAATATGTCAATCACATAGTACCAAGTGGTGAACTTTAGTTTTCTATCTACTGCTCCACTTCCCTTTCATGCTTCAAGAAATCATCAATTTAGCAAAATGGAGATCAAGACTCAAGCACAAGAAGAAAACTTCATCTTCAACTTGGTGGCAACATGAAGAGCTACAAAGAAGATCATTAAAGAATCTGAAGTAAGGGATTGGGCTTCACAAGAACTAGAATAAACTCAATGAAGTTCAAATGTATGAAGAAATGAAGAAGACGACATCTTCCTCTCTCTTTCTATCCTTCTTCTATTTTCTTTCAAATTAACTTAGTGGTATTTGTGCCCATCCCATACCCAAACCAATTAGTGAAGTAAAACCCATGGAGAATCTATCAAGATCAAGAGAAGAATCATCCAAGGAAACAAGATTACAATAGAAGCATGGAGATGATCTTCAAAAAGACAAGCCTGTGAAGACTTGGAGCAATCCATACAAGTTGAAGAATAACAAGTTGTTTTTGCCTAACCATTGACTCAAATAGAAAATCCCAAGACTTTATATTGTTTTCTATATTGTTAAGAAGTTAGTTGAACCAAGACCTACCCTAAACTAAAATGGAAAGACTAACTTAGAATACTCAAATGTTTTGATGAAAAACAACTAAGTGTTACACATTGTTATGTGTTAAAATTGTTGAGATAGTTAGATCACCTTGGTGAACTCTTGGAACTTCCTCAACAAGTATGGTTATAGTAAAGTTTGATCACATCAAACTCAACCTAATCCATCCCAACTAAACTGTTGAAACTTCCCCCAACAAGTATGTAACCAAGAGAGAATGAATCTTTCAAATCAAACCTAGACCTTGTCCTAGCCAACTAAGTTAAACTCCTTTGGCTATGTTATTGCTTTGTATGTTTTCACTTGTTTGTTGCTTGCTAGTATGCTTGTTTATTTTTGTTTTTGTGTTTTCAATGAATAGATTGTACGGAGAGCAACGATCTTTTGTGAAGAGTGTTATTTCTTCACCAACTTCAACAAGGCAAGTAACACATCATTCAACTACCCATTATTTTCTATATGCATTAGTTGATTTTGAGTAGTATGCATGATAGGAAGTTTTAATAAGTTATATTATGCTATGCTATATCCTAGTAGTGTGTAGCCATCCTTATACCTTGTTATTTTGAAGACTTGGTACTTAGTTGATGCTTAGCCTTGCTACAAAAATTGTTTTACTTGATGTTGTGGAAAAATTCTAAGTAACAACTTCAATGAACCACCTGGGTGGATTGGTATTGCGGGGATGTTGATAGTTGAGTGTCTCCCCGAGGGGAGTTCACTTGAAGGAATGCCACCTAGGAACAAAGTGATTATGATGTTCCCCAAGTTTAGATTGCTTCCAGTGCAGCCTTTAGTCATATGGGCTCTGTCTTGATTAATTAAGTTGCGAGGGTTCAGCCTGGGCTTGACAAGCAGATGTAGCATAATTATAGGTGGAACGGGTCTTGCCATTAGGTTGAATTCTTGCTTCTGAAAGATCTCGTCTCAATCTTCTCCTTTCCTTAATGCACTCAGAGTGTATAGGATGTTTGGGATGATTTGAGTCTGAAGGTGAAAGTGCACAAACTCTGCAGAGTCAACAAACTAAGATCTTAGCCGTGTCCCCGGTTATGGACAACTATGAGCAGCTGGACAAGGAAGGACGGAAGAATCACATCACCATTTTCAATAAGTAAAATTTTGACCAAGTGAACAATATTGTGGTGCTTGGATCTTAATCCAATGTTGCCACCCTTTGAAAAGAAAAGTTGTTTTACAAAGATGATAGGAGAAAACTGGCTTTATGCAAACTTAGCCAAAACTCCACTCATCCAAATAAGCATGTAGTATTAGTTTTGCCATTTATATCCACCCTAGTGTTACTTGCGAATACATTAAATTGTATTGACTCCCTTGTGGCTGCATAGTCCATATTGCAGATGATTCTAAAGACGAGTGAGGATTTCGTTTAGGATCTCGAGACTATCGCCAACATGTTTTGCCTGTGGCACATGAAGAAGATGGGCTCAATGTTGTATTATGTTTTCCGTTGTAATTCTTTGTTTTCTGCTAGTCTCCTAAGACTATGCAAGTTGTAACACTATTTTGTAAAGACTGGATCATGCGATGTAATAGAAATTTGATGCATTTGCATGATATTTCATTTTGTAATGTGGTGCTAGCAATTGATCCAGGGACTAGCACAATAACACATGTGTCCTTACATTATTTAAATGTGGGAACGCTACACCTTTGACTTGAGAGAAGCCTTGAGCAACCAATCTAGCCTTGTTGCGAATGACGATGCCGTCCTTGTCTTGCTTGTTCTTGAAGATCCACTTGGTGCCGATGACGTTCTTGCAATCTTTGGGTCTTGGCACCAACTTCCACACCTTGTTACGCTCGAAGTTGTTGAGTTCTTCGTGCATAGCTTCAATCCAATTTTGATCTTCAAGAGCTTCATAAACCTTCTTTGGCTCAATGTGAGAGACGAAAGCATGAGCCTTGCTAAAATCCGCTAATTGCCTTCTTGCGACGACCCTTCCACGAACTTGTCCAAGAATCATGTCCTCCGTGTGACCAGCACGAGCAAGATTATCTAGCCTTCTCTTTGCCCTACGAGCTAGCATCTCCTCCAAAGTTTCCTTGGATAGCACTTGATCATCACCTTCATCATCGGAGCCTTGTCCACCTTGATTTTGTTCATCAACGGGAGGTGGATTCCTCATGTGTCGAGTTGTATCATCACCATGTGTATCTTGTTCTTGTTCTTCATTGTGAGCTTGGCCTTCATCATGAGCTTAGCCTTGATTGTTAGCTTGGCCTTGTGGTGAAACATGAGGGCTTGGTGTATCTTGTTGGGTAGCTTGAGTATCATTAGATGTAGTTAATGGCTCCACTTGAGTAGAGCATAGTCCTTCTCCCTCCATCATCCGGTAACCCTCAATGGGGATTATTTCACCAATCCCCATTCTTCTTATGACGATGGGAGGAATTGCATCTCCTACAATTCCATGATCTATACGGCCCCCTTGGGACCCATTATCCTCATCAAACACCACGTCTATAGCTTCTTCAACTTGCCCGGTGGACTTGTTGTAGACTCTATAGGCGTGAGCGTTCATGGCATAACCAACAAAAATACCCTCATAAGATTTAGTCTCAAACTTTGACAAGTGTTTTCCTCTCTTGCGAATGAAGCACTTGCATCCAAAGACCTTGAGGTATGAAACATCCGGCTTCTTGCCCGTGAAAATCTCATAAGGGGTCTTGTTCAAGATCTTGCGGAGATACAATCGGTTGCTAGCGTGACAAGCGGTGGAGACGGCCTCGGCCCAAAAATTATAAGGAGAAGAGAACTCCGCAATCATGGTTCGAGCCGCATCCATAAGAGTCTGATTCTTTCTCTCCGCCACACCATTTTGTTGAGGGGTGTAGGGAGTGGAATATTGATGAGCAATTCCTTCCTCGCTAAGAAATCCCTCCACGGTGTAGTTCTTGAACTCGGAGCCATTATCACTTCGGATAGCCATGATGCTTGTATTATGTTGGCACTCCACCAAAGTGATGAACTCGATGACCCGCTTTTGAGTCTCACTCTTTCTCTTGAAGAAGTACACGCAACAATATCGTGAATAGTCATCCACAATCACCAAGCAATACTTCTTGCCTCCAAGACTATCATATGATAGAGGACCAAAGAGGTCCAAGTGAATGAGCTCGAGGATTCTTGAGGTGGTGATGTTTGTCTTGGTTGGGTGAGCTTATCCATGTTGTTTTCCAAGAATGCAAGAGCTACACACACGATCTTTGGCAAACTTAGCATTTGTTAGTCCTAGAACATGATTGCCACTTTGTAGGTCATGCAACGCCCTCATATTGGTATGGGCTAAACGGCGATGCCATAGCCAACCCACATCAACTTTAGCCATTAGGCATGTCGCGGCACACGTGTCTCCTTTAGAGAAGTCCAATACATACATGTCGTTCTCGACATTCCCAACAAAGGCTACTTTAAGAGTCGTTTCCCAAGTGACAATCACATTCTCTTTATTAAAGAACGAGGTAAAACCACTTTTAGCAAGTTGAAGAACCGATATGATATTATAGCCAAGGGACTCAACAAGAAGAACATTCTCAATTGACAAGTCATTTGAGATTGCTACCTTGCCTCGTCCCAATACCTTTAGTTCGGAGTTATCACCAATAGTGACGCAATTGAGATGAGGTAACGGAGGATGTAGATCACTCATTGCGTCATTGCTTCCGGTCATATGTTGGGATGCACCACTATCCACCGTCCATTTGCTCGAACCGGAAGCACTCCCCTACAAAAGATTAGTGTCTTGATTTAGGTACCCATTGTTGAATGGGTCCTCTTTTGTTAGTGCCAAGGGTCTTTGGAACCCAAATACTCCAATGATAATCATCACCATATGAAGTACCAACATATTTAGCATACACATGACCATCTCTAGATTTCATAAGAACATAATATGGGTTGTATTTTACGGCAAAGTCATTATGAGTGATGCTCCCCCTAGAGGTGTCACCACCCACAATGGTGTTGGTCTCCTTTTCCTTGTCCACCTCTCCCTCTTTCACAAATCTTACTTCTTGTGAGGAATAGGTGACCTTCTTCTTGTTCTTCTTCTTGTACTTCTTCTTTGACTTGGCTACATAGCCTAGTCCCTCCTTCCCATTTGTGACTTGTTGAGGGGTTACATCATTGAGATTCTTCTCACTTCCTACAAGATTAGTTGCACTACACAAGATAGGCAATGTATTCATGCAAGTAGATGAGGATGACATAGCTTGCTTGTTTGATTGTTGAGCTAGGAGATTGTCACGAGACTTGGTTAGCTTGTCATGAATTTCTTTAAGAGACATGAACTCCTTTTTTAGTTTTTCATGACTAAAACTAATTCCTCGTGAACAATTCCTAGCTTCAACTCTTCATGTTCAAGAGTTTTAATTATAGGAAGAGATTGAGTGTTATCATTCCTAATTTTAGAGACACTCATGGCAAAGTTTTCTTCAAGACTAGACAATTTCTCCTCAAGAGATGCACGAATGGAACGCTCATTTTCAAGAGCCTTTTCTAGCTCTTTATCATTGCAAGAGTGACCTCCATGGCTCTCTAAGGTCATGATAATTTCCTCCTTTTCATCTACAAGAGAGTTAGCCTCATCAAGTTGCCGTAAGAGGGCATTTACTTTCTCCTTAGTCTCACCTTTGAGGCTAGCTAGCCAAATGCCTAACTCTTTGGCCTCACTATCCTCCTCACAAACATTCTCAACACAATCCAATAATGAAGGAGGGTTAGTGACAATGGTCTTAGAGTTAGGAGAGCATACCGAAGTGGCTTTTTCCATAAGACATGTAGGTCGGGTAGCCACAATCTCATTGGGGGATTCAAATAGAGAAATCCTTGAAGATGACGCGGTGGCAACGGCGACGTGGGCCACTCCCACAACTTCATCTTCTCCTTCATCTCCGGAGATATAGGTTTCTATAACTGCCCCTTCTTGAATGTAGAGAGCCCTTGGCACTCTTCTAGCGAAGTTCTTGTTTTCTGGAGCCTTGGACTTGTTTTTGCGAACAAGCTTGCCTTCATTTTCTTCTCTTGGCTCAAAGGGGAACTCCTTCACGAAATGGTTTGCGCTACCACGGTTGTAACATGTCTTTGGGCGCTCCCCCTTCTTCTTGTAGTTCTTGTTTCGTGGAGGTCTTGGAGAGCCGGCCTTGTGAGCTTCCCATCTCTTCCAATATCCATGCATAGCGAGAGCAATGCACTTGTGAGCTCCCGTATAGGTGTCTTCATAGTCTTCTTCATCATCATCTTCTTCTTCACTTTCATCAACTCGAGCCATTGCCTTTGACTTCAATGCGAGGTTGGGAGACTTTCCCATCCCTCTAGAGAGAGCTAGAGCATCATCCGCACTCTTGTGTGATAGAGAGATGGCGATGAACTCACTAAGAACACCAATGGAGTCGAGAGTGTTGTAGTACGCTCTTGTCCGAATACTAGTGGAGAGATTCTTCTCAAAGGGTGTGATGGCCTTGACAAATTTCCTCTTTATCCACTCATCGGAGATCTCTTCCTTTCCAAAGTCTCTCAATTGGTTGGCGAGAGTGACAACTCTTCTATAGAGCTCTTCGGGAGTCTCATCCTCTTGCATGACGAAGTTCTCGGAGTTGTCAATGGCCACATCATACTTGGAAGATTGAATGCTAGCATTTCCTTGAAACAAGGTGTCAAGTTTGTCCCAAGCTTCCTTGGCGGTCTTGCAACCACGAATGTGAGTGAGATGCTCCCTCGGGAGAGCCTTCTGGATAATAACGAGAGCAGTTTTTTTGAGTTGAGATTCCACATCCTCCCTTGGAGTCAAGTTGCTCGGGTCATGCGGATGAAATCCATGAATCACACTCCTCCACAATGCGGTGCACGATCCAGAAATATGGGACTCAATTTCAAACTTCCAAGAAGAGAATTCGTTAGTGTTAAGCATGGGAGGAAGTCCAACATTAAGAATGTGTGGCATGGAAACAATTGGGTAAATGGTGTCATAATTTTGAGGAGGTGGGACTTGTGCGTGGACCCCGGAACCATTAGCCGTTTGAGACTTGGAGCCACCGGAACTCTCCTTTGCCTTGGCTTTAGCCTTTTGTGTGGCTTTAGCCTTAGCTTTGGCAATGTTCTCCTCGATTTGGGAATCGTCAGGAATCGTCTCCTCTTCTGAACTATCCTCATCGGTGACATGGGGAGAGTTCGATGGCCCTTAGGTTTACCCATCATGTTCTCCAACATCTTCTTGATGGAGGAAACCTCCGAGCCTACACTAGAGCTAACCTTGGACAATTGGGTTTGGATAGTACAAACCGTTGTCTCTAGGTTAGCTATAGTATCGGCCATTTTGGAGAGCTCCTCCTTAGAAGATTCGGGATCATCTCTGTTGACCATGATACTCTTAGGCGGTTAAGCCCGATAAAAGAGCCGAGGCTCTGATACCAATTGAAAGTGCACTAGGGTCAACTAGAGGTGGGGTGAATAGGTGACCTGCAAATTTTAATTCTTTTTCACTTTTAGTGGGGGCTTTGGGAAAGTAAAAGCTTGGTTATCTAGATGTGCAACTAAGTGAACACCCTAAGTGACAAGCAACGAGTAGCAACGGAAATAAAGGCACGGCACAAGATAACAACAAGTGAAAAACACGGAGACAAGGATATGTTTCCCGTAGTTCCTTCTTGAAAGAAGTACGTCTACGTTGGAGAGGTGGGGAGCCACCTAGGCGCTCCTCAATAGCACGGATGTGCACACCTTATTCTCCGTGAGCTTCTCCAGTGAGGAAGATTCTCGTTTCCACTATGAGGTCGACTTGAAGGCGTTGACCAAACCTTTACAAGGGGTTGAGGCTACTCCACAAGTGAGATGGAGGCTCTCAACAATCGGAAGCTTCTTGCTACAAGGTGGAAGCTACAAGCACTAGGGTTTCCCTTGGATGACAAGGCAACCATGAGATTACAATATCCCAAGAGTTATGGTGTGGGAACACACTTTTTGGCTTGGTGGAAAGGTAGATCTAGTCCTCCTCCATGAGATCCTTGAAGGGCATTGAGTTTGGTTGGAGGAGTGGGGAGATCGGGGCGTTTTGAGCTCTACAACAATGGAGGAGAGAGAGGAATGGACGAGCTACCTATCTAGAGGAAGAAGACAGCTATTTATAGGCTCCACCAAATTCTGACTGTTGCAGTCTGTCAGGGCCGGAATATTCCGGTGTTAGCACCGGAAATTTCCGGTCTGACCTGGCCGGAATTTTGAATAGTCCGGGGGGCGGATCTTTGAAATATCCGGGTGCGGAAATTTCCGCCCCAACATTCTGCCCCATTCTCTGCGCGCGGGCACCAGTACATGATGAAAAACTTCTAAGGACCAGGGGCCGGATTTTTGAATAATCCGGGGGCGGATATTTGAATAATCCGGGCCCGGAATTTTCCGGGAAATATTCCTCCCCCATCTCTGTGCGCGGGCATCTGAGGAAACTCCAATTTCTGCTAAGTACCAGAGGGCGGGATATTTGCACCGGAAATTTCCGGGGCAAATTTCCGCCCCAGCTTCTGTGTGCGGGCAGAGGGAGAATAACTTGATCGTTTTGTAGATGCCAGAAAGGCCGGAATATTCCGGTGCCAGGGCCGGATATTCCGCCCCATAAGCACCGGAATTTCCGGTGTAGTCACTGAAAAATCCGGTGGCAATAGTTCAAGAATGCAGAACTCCTCTTTGATCTTTTTATAAGAGTATATCAATAATCATCTGAGAGATCAGCTGCACAGACTAAAACAACATTGTTAGATAGTTGATACCCGCGTTGTTATCATCACCAAAATCATTAGAGGGATCATGATCTTTCATCTATGAGAATGAGACAAACGCTACAAAAAGAAACAAAGTTCGCAGAATGAGATAAGCACAACAATGTGACTCAAGTATCAGTGAGAATGAGACAAATGCTACAGTGAGATAAATAAGTTGAAAACTACGATACACCAAACAGAAGCACAATTCAGAGAAAAACCAAGATCAATGCATGAGAGAAAGAGAAATTTAGAAAATAACCACTCGAAAAGCAAGATAACAGGCGCATACTACATAGAGAAGAAGTTCCAAGTTCAAACTAGAAAGGCATCGAAAAATGTTTGGTTTTCTTCATAGTTTTAACACACTGTCAAAAACAAAAAGGAGTATCAAATTGGGTATGGAAATGATAAAAGAAGCTTGCAATTGCCGTACCAGACCTGCTTCCTCATAAGACCAAACAAAGCATCACCTAGTATTAGGTCTCTTGTTTTGATATCCATATCCTAAGCACATATAAAAACAAAGATGTGATCACCATACATTCAAACATAAGGGGAAAACTGATAACAGAAATTACATAAAAATATGGCCATAGTAAGACCATAAGCTCAAATCATAGCCACTGGAAAAGGTAGTTGCCTTCACTGGTATCGACGTTGACGTGAGATGCGAGCTACATACATAACACACAAAACATGAGACTTTTCACACAACATCAGCAGAAAACACAGTTTATATAAGCAGGCCTGGAAATTCTAGAATATAAGCATGATTCAAAAACATCCAACGGTAAAAAAAAAATATGTTTCTGTGCAGAAATCTAAATCTAGCATCAACTTTTCACTAGAGACTTTACTTGGCACAACAATTCGAAAAAGTAAAGATACAAAGGAGTTGTTACAGAATTAAACAACACTCTGACTCAAAGAAAAAAAAAGAAAAATTACAGAAATAAAACATGGGTTCTCTTCCAAGAGTGCTTTTCTGTAACGCCTTTCAGCTATGCATAGAAAGAAAGAATCAAGTATTTTCAAGTGAAGAAGCATCCAAATTAGGACCATAAACCTTCTCAATAATGATTGTATTTTATCTATATAAGTTTCAGATGTCCCTCTCCCAACACTCTTGGGTTTACTACTTTCATCAAATGGGTTTTCAGGAACAGTCCAATCAAAATTCTTTTCCACAGCTTCGTGCATTCCTACGAGTGTAAAAGGTATTGGTATTTTGATTTCCTCCCAACTTTTATGTTTGGCTTTGTCCAATTTTTCAAGAGCACCAATAACATCTACACATGAGCCTAGCATCTTAAAACGATCAAAGACTTTCCTAGCCTCTACAGCAACATCACCAAATTCTTTAAGCAAAGTTTCCAGAATAAAATCTCTCTTTTCAATATCCTCAACATTATTTAGGTTAAGAAACATTTGCTGCATTATGGGGTTAAGGTTAACAAACCTAGACTCTAACATGTGAGCTAAAGAAGCTGTAGCAGTTTCATAATTCAGAGCAATTTCTACTAAGGATCTATCCTCAAAATATTTATGCTTGCTAACATAGTTAAAGAATTTTTCAATGTTATCCTTTAAAATTATAGAACCACTTCTATTCATAAGTCTTTCATGGTGAACTTAGGGAGTAACATGATGAACAATAAACTAAAAGCAGGTAGCAAAAATAACAACTAGAAATAGGAACTAATTTTTTGTGTGTGTTTTTTATATAAAGAAGCAACTAAGACAAAATAAAATAAGCTAAGCAAAAAAATAACAAAGTAAAAAAAGATTGGAGGTGAGAGACTCCCCTTGCAGAAGTCCTCTTCCTCCCTGGCAACGGTGCCAGAAAACAAGCTTGATGGCGTGTAGACACACGTTCGTTGGGAGACCCCAAGAGGAAGGTATGATGAGTACAGCAGTGAGTTTTCCCTCAGAAAGAAACCTAGGTTCAATCAGATTAGTAGGAGAAAGAAATCACTTCTGAAGGTTGTTGACAGCTGATGTTGGCAGGGCGCACTACCAGGCTCAGCAGCAACGTGGAATTTGCACACATCACAACCAAGATACTTTGCCCCAACGAAACAGTGTGGTTGTCAATCTCACCGGTTTTGATGAACACAAAGGATTAGACTTATAATGTGGAAAATGATGTTTGTTTGTAGTGAATGAAATGAGAACAGTGTTTGCAATAAAACTGTAAAAGAGAACAATGCTTGTAGTAGGTTGTATTATCAATGTAAAAGAATGGACTGGGGTCCACAGTTCACTAGTGGTGTCTCTCTAAAACAGATAAATAACATGCTGGGTGAACAAATTACAACTGGGCAATTGACAAAAATAGAGGATGCACCGTAATGCATATACATGACATGATGATTACTATGAGATTCATTTGGGCATTACAACATGATACATAGACCGTAATCCAACTTCATCTATGACTAATAATCCACCCTCAGGACTTCATCCGAGCAAACTTTGGGTATAAAGTTGCAAGCAACAGATTCTTGTATTAAGTAAAGTGCGAAATGTAAACAATAGAATTATCCTTAGACAAAGCATTGTTGTTTTATCCCTAGTGGCAACAACACATCCACAATCTTAGAAGTTATTGTCACTCTCCCAGATTAATGGAGACATCAACCCACTATCGAGCATAAATACTCCCTCTTGAAGTTACAAGCATCAACTTGGCGAAAGCATCTACCAGTAACGGAGAGCATGCAATATCACAAATAACATATAAATATAGATCTATAATCAACTTTACATAGCATTCAATATTTATAGGATCCCAGCAAACACAACATGTAGCATTACAATAAGATGATCTTGATCATATTAGGAAGCTCACGAGATCTAAACATGATGGCACAAAAGGAGGAGAAGACAACCATCTAGCTAATGTTATGGACCCGTAGTCCAAGGATGAACTACTCACGCATCACTCCGGAGGCACGCATGGTGATGTAGAGCCCTCCGGTGACGATTTCCCCTCCCGGACATCTATGGTGATGCTGCAGCCCTCGTCACGCAAGACTTTCTCCAGTCTAGCAGCGGTGTTGGTCAGCTAACCAATGGAAGGATTTGACACGTGGGGGTGCCTAGCTCTTTCAAATAAGCTTCCAAGGTTGGCAATTGGTCGATCCATGGAAGGATGCAAGGTAGGCAGAGTGTGATGTGTATTTTACACTTGTGTTCCACTTCCATACCAATCGACCAAGTTCCTCGATGAGCATATTATGCTTGCGTAAGCTGCCATACGTGAAGGTATTGTCCGACCCTTCATGTACCCCAATTACGCCATGTATGTCTCTGGCCTAGCTGTTGTCAAGGAGCCCCTCTGCAACTGATCTTAGCTTTCAGAAACGCTTGGGGATACACTTGTAGAGGAGGGGCGCGATATCGCCGATCAATCGCCCCTGAATCCACCTATCTTCCCAGAATTTGGCCGTCCTTCTATTCCCTACCACCATGGTGGTGGAGGCGAAGAACAAAGCACGTTCTTGTGAGGTGAATTGGAGGCCGAAGCCACTCCAAGAACGGCATGACTTAGATTGGTTTATCATGTCGGTTAGTTTTATGATATTTACTATTGATCTTGTTGAGGTTTTCTTTGATTATCATATACAAAATTTAAGGTCAAACTAACTTTTGCACTGCCGAAGTGGATAATTACCCAATCCGAACTTCTTTCATTTTAGGATCAACTGCCAAGTATTAGTTCTCATCATTCTTGTGCTTATGTTTATTTATCTTCCATGTAGCGACAATACAAACCTAAGTTAAGTTGCACATTTGCTTACAACCGGTCGCTCCTTTTGTTCTTGTAAATTTGTTTCCAGTTTTAAAATTTAATGGTAATCTGGTATGCTTTTAGTAGACGGTAATGATGAAATTATGGAATGAACATTCATAATATTTAAAGAATTAGGTTTGATTGATGCGCACTTCGTCTTTGTTTAATTTGATTTTCCATGTTATGTCAAGATTATAGTGTACTAAATATTGTTGGTTACACTGCTAGACCATTTCCGTTGTGTGATTTTGGTAGACGGTAATGGGCTATTATGAATCAAGAACGAGTGAGTAATTTATTAGTCATACTTATTTAAAAATACATCGATCCATTCATCCTATAGCAGCCATAATTATTTTTGCACTAGAGCCATGCATGCTATGTTCATATTTCGTGTTAAACAAAGGGCCAGTCTTCGTTGTTATGGTACAAACATGTGAAGCCTCCTGAATGATAATCGATAAACATATACTTTTGCCTTTTTATTCTTTTTAACACCATTGTGTGCCATATGTCTTTGATGACAGACCCATTAACCTGACAAACAGAGGAGGAACCCTGATGTTTTTTCTGTTTTGTTACGGAGAGCTAAACCTGGGTGGGCACCCTGCACATATGAATAGAATACCACCTAAGCGGTGTGGTGGTCTCATGGCTAAGAGAGTGAAATGAATAAATGGTTGTAAGGAGTTATGCGATCTGGGAAATATTCGAGCAACATACTAGTAGATTCCCTCGAAAGCCAGGTAAAGAGTGAGCATACAAGCATCATAGACTTCACAAAAGTTGGTACAAATAGTATTAGTAGTATTGCTCAAAAGGTGATTAGACCATCGCAGTCTGCTTTTTTACCTGGTAGAAATATTTTGGAAGGAGTTGTGATTTTACATGAAACTATCCATGAACTTAATTGAAAGAAAATGGATGCGGTTCTTTTCAAAATTTATTTCAAAAAGGCATATGATAAATTCAATTGGTCCTTCCTATAACAAACTCTTGGCATGAAAGGTTTCTCTCCTGGGTGGTGAGATTGGGTATCTAGGTTTGTATAGGGGGTAGTGTCGGGATCCGGGTTAATGATGATATTGGTCACTTTTTCCAGACATTAAAAGGTTTAAGACAAGGAGATACATTATCTCCTATTCTCTTTAACCTTGTTGCTGATATGTTGGCCATTCTTATTGCACGTGCAAAAGAGGATGGACAAGTTGGGAGTCTTATCCCTCATATGGTTGAGGGTGGGATTTCTATCCTCCAATATGCTGATGATACTATTTTGTTTCTAGAGCATGATTTGGAGAAGGCGGTAAATATGAAATTAATCTTGTCCTTGTTTGAGCAGGTGTCGGGGTTAAAGATTAATTTTCACAAGAGTGAGATTTTTTGTTTCGGTAAGTTGATACGTCTCAAACTTATCTATAATTTCTGATGTTCCATGTTGTTTTCATGCCATATGCTACATGTTTCCTATACACTTTATGTCATTTTTATGGATTTCCTGGGACTAACCTATTGACAAGATGCCACAGAGCCAGTTCATGTTTTCTATTGTTTTTGGTTTCAGAAAATTTGTTCTGGAAATATTCTCGGAATTGGGCGAAACAAAATCACAGGGTCTT
The DNA here is from genome assembly GCA_028641055.1 of Alopecurus myosuroides. Lineage (NCBI taxonomy): Eukaryota > Viridiplantae > Streptophyta > Magnoliopsida > Poales > Poaceae > Alopecurus > Alopecurus myosuroides. The sequence goes on from CM054059.1 coordinate 155,856,227, forward strand.
AGAAATCTGCCACGTACACAGAGTCCGGAGGGGACCTTGAGGAAGCCCTGGAGGGCCCACACCATAGGGCGACCCCTTGTCCGCGCCACCCGGTGGTGTGGCCCCCTGGCCACCCACCGACATTGCCCTCTCGCCTATTTAAGCTCCTCCACGGGTTAACCCTAAAGACCCGAGCCTTTTTCCACCAAAAGTTCCGTAGCCGTCGTCATCGTCAACCCTAGTTCGGGAGGGTTCTGAAGCTCTCCCCGGCACCCTGCCGGGAGGGGGAATCATCACCGGAGGGCTCTTCATCACCATGCCTGCCTCCGGAGTGATGCGCGAGTAGTTCATCCTTGGACCACGGGTCCATAGAAGTATCTAGATGGTTGTCTTCTCCTCTTTATGCCTCATGTTTAGATCTTGTGAGCTTCCTAACATGATCAAGATCATCTTGTTGTAATGCTACATGTTGTGTTTGCTGGGATCTGATAAATACTTAATGCTATGTCCAATGATTATCAATCTATCATGTTTATGTTATTTATGATCTTGCATGCTCTTCGTTACTAGTAGATGCTCTAGCCAAGTTGATGATTGTAACTCAAAGAGAGAGTATTTATTCTCAATAGTGGGTTGATGCCTCCCTTACACTCGCGCTCGAGTGACAGAAACGTAACGGGTGAGGGATGTGTTGTTGCCATTAGGGAGAAAATAACGATGTTTACATTACACACTTTGCTTAATGAAATTATTTGTTGCTTGCAACTTAATACCCGAGGTTTGATTGGATGACGCTCCGAGGGTGGATTATTAGTCATAGATGTAGTTGGATAACGGTCAATGAATTATGTTGTAATTCCTGCATGAATCACATAGTAATCTTCATGTCATTCATATGCACTACGGTGCAGCCTTTATATCTATCAATTGCCCAACTGTAATTTGTTTACCCAGCATGTTATCTATATTTTATGGAGAGACACCACTAGTGAACTATGGACCCCGGTCCATTTCTTTACACTGATAATGCAACCACTGCAACCACTGTTTTTCTACTGCAATTACTCTTTTCCTCTCATTCATTGCCATCATTGTTCTCTTTCATTTACTACAAACAAGTACTATTTGCCACACTATATGTCTAATCCTTTGTTTTCAGCAAAACCGGTGAGATTGACGACCTCACTTCTTCGTTGGGGCAAAGTAATTTGATTGTGTTGTGTAGATTCCATGTTGCTGCTAAACCGGTAGTGCGCCCTGCCAACATCAGCTGTCTTCAACCTTCAGAACTGATTTCTTTCTCCTACTGGTTGATTCAACATTGGTTTCTTTCTGAGGGAAATTTGTTGTTGTGCTCTTCATACCTTCCTCTCGGGGTTTCCCAACGAGTGCAACTCCTGCACCATCAATCACTTTTCTGGCGCTGTTGCCGGGGAGGAAGAGGATTTTGCAAGGGGAGTCTCTCACCTCCAATCTCTTTACTTTGTTATTGTTTTTCTTTTACTTGCTTCATCATGCTTGGTATCAATGGTCGATTTCTGTGAAACTAGATCTTATTGGCAATGTGGGTTCATGGAAGAACAAAAAAAAATTATAAGGAACACCGCTTGTCACAAAAAGGGATACAATTATGGGTACAAATTAATAAATTGAATAACTATGCTAAAAACTTGTGCTCTACTTATAATGTTACTTATTGCTTTGATAAATCTTGTTGCTGTAGGAGGTATAAACACCTCCCTTTTCAATGTGAGTATAATGATAATGTTACCATATCTTCTTATGTTAAGGGAAATTATGACTTTTATGATGTGGAACAAATTGAGGAATTTATTGCTTGGAAGGGTTGATACGTCTCAAACATATCTATAATTTCTGATGTTCCATGTTGTTTTCATGTCATATGCTACATGTTTCTTATACACTTTATGTCATTTTTATGGATTTTCTAGGACTAACCTATTGACAATATGCCACAGAGCCAGTTCCTTTTTTCTACTGTTTTTGGTTTCAGAAAAGTTGTTCTGGAAATATTCTTGAAATTGGACGAAACAAAATACCAGAGTCTTAGAAAGTCGTCACGTACACGGAGTCCGGAGGAGACCCGTAGGAGGGCTCAACGGCCCCACACCATAGGGCAGCGCCCCCTGGCCGCGCCTGGAGGTGGTGTGGGCCCCCTGGCCACCCACCGACGTTGCCCTTTCGCCTATTTCAGCTCATCCACGAGTTAGCCCTAAATACCTAAGCCTTTTTCAACCAAAAAGATCCGTAGCCTCCGTCATCGTCAACCCTAGTTCGGGAGGGTTCTGGAGCTCTCCCCGGCACCCCCGCCGGGAGGGGGAATCATCACCAGAGGGCTCTTCATCACCATGCCTTCCTCTAGAGTGATGTGTGAGTATTTCATCCTTGGACTAAGGGTCCATAGCAGTAGCTAGATAGTTGTTCTCTCCTCTTTATGACTAATGTTTAGATCTTGTGAGCTTCCTAACATGATCAAGATCATCTTGTTGTAATGCTACATGTTTGTGTTTGCTCGGATCCGATGAATATTGAATGATATGTCCAATGATTATCAATCTATCATGTTCTTTCATGTTTATGTTATTTATGATCTTGCATGCTCTCCGTTACTAGCAGATGCTCTGGCCAAGTTAATGCTTGTAACTCCAAGAGGGAGTATTTATGCTCGATAGTGGGTTCATGCCTTCCTTTCACTCACGCTCGAGTGAAAGAAACGTAACGGGTGGGGGATGTGTTGTTGCCATTAGGGAGAAAACAACAATGCTTTATCTAAGGATAATTTTATTGTTTACATTACACACTTTTCTTAATGCAATTATCTGTTGCTTGCAACTTAATACCCAAGGCTTGCTCTGATGACACTCTGAGGGTGGATTATTAGTCATAGATGTAGTTGGATAACGGTCTATGTATCTTATTGTAATTCCCACATGAATCACACAGTAGTCATCATGTCATGCATATGCACTACGGTGTAGCCTTTATATCTATCAATTGCCCAGCTATAATTTGTTTACCCAGCATGTTATCTATCTGTTTTGGAGAGACACCTCTAGTGAATTGTGGAGCCCGGTTCAATTCTTTACACTGATATACAACCACTTCAACCGTTGTTTTACTACTGCAATTAATGTTCTCTTTCATCTACTGCAAACAAGTACTACTTTCCACGCTATACGTGCAATCCTTTGTTTCAGCAAAACCGGTGAGATTGACAACCTCACTGCTTCGCTGGGGCAAAGTAATTTGATTGTGTTGTGTAGATTCCACCTTACTGCTGAACTGGTAGTGCGCCCTGCCAACATCAGCTACATCAACCTTCGGAAGTGATTTCTTTCTCCTACTGGTCGATCCAACCTTGGTTTCTTTCTGAGGGAAAATATGCCGCTGCACTCTTCACATCCTACACTTGGGGTTTCCCAACGAGCATCAGTGTCCATCAAGTTTTCTAGCGCCGTTGCCGGGGAGGAAGAGTATTTCTACAGGGGGAGTCTCTCACCTCCAATCTCTTTACTTTGTTTTTGTTTTGCTTAGTTTATTTTATTTTCTCTTGTTTGCTTCTCTATATCAAAAACACAAAAAATTAGTTCTTATTCTAGTTGTTATTTTCATCCTGTTTTAATCTTGCTAAAATGAGTACTTCTAAGAACACTAAGTTGTGTGACTTCACTAGCACAAACAACAATGATTTTATTAGCGCACCTATTACTCCACCTACTCCTACTACTGATTTTTATGAGATAAAGCTTGCCCTGTTAAATCTTGTTATGAGAGAGCAATTTTCTGGTGTTAGTACTGATGATGCTGCCCATATTAATAATTTTGTTGAACTCTATGAGATGCAAAAATATAACGATGTAGATGGAGATATTATTAAACTGAAATTATTTCCTTTCTCTTTGAGATGAAGAGCTAAAGAATGGTTGCTATCTTTGCCTAGAAATAGTATTGATTCATGGACTAAATGTAAAGATGCTTTCATTGGAAAATATTATCCTCCTACTAAGATTATATCCTTAAGAAGTAGCATTATGAATTTTAAGCAACTTGATAATGAGCATGTTGCTAAAGATTGGGAAAGAATGAAATCTTTAGTTAAGAATTGTCCCATTAATGGACTGATTACTTGGATGATCATTTAAACCTTTTATGCAGGTCTAAATTTTTCTTCAAGATACCTTCTGAATTCAGCTGCTGGAGGAACCTTTATGTCCATCACTTTGGGCTCTCTAACAAATCTTCTTGATGATATGATGGTAAATTATTCTGAATGGCACACTGAGAGAGCTCCACCAGGTAAGAAGGTAAATTTTGTTGAAGAAACCTCTTCCTTGAGTGATAGGCTTGATGCTATTATGTCCATGCTTGCTAATGTCCATGCTCCAGTTGATCCAAACAATGTTCCTTTAGCCTCTTTGGTTTCTCAAGAAGAGCATGTTGATGTGAACTTCATTAAAAATAATAATTTCAACAAGAATGCTTATAGGAATAATTTTGGTAGCAACAATTATAGGCCATATCCTTCTAATAATGGTAATGGTTATGCCAACTCCTATGGAAATTCCTACAAGAACAATACAAGTGTACCCTCTGATCTTGAAAAATTCTTAAGAATTTTATTAGTACACAAACTGCTTTTAATAAATCTGTTGAGCAAAATTTGGGCAAAATAGATGTTCTTGATTCTAAAGTTGATACCCTTACTCTTGATGTTGACCTTCTGAAACTAATGGTTATGCCTCATGATGTTAAAGAAAGCAAAACTCTGAATTCCATTCAAGTTAGAATTGATGACAATGTTAGGATGTTAGCTGAATTGCATACTAGATGGTAAAGAGAAGATGAAATAGCTAGAAAGAATAATATAGCTAATGTTTGCACTATTACCGCCACTAGTAAAACTGAACCTTCTCATGCTAGTAAACCTTCTACTATTAATGGTAAAGTAATTGGTGTTGGCAATACTTCCACTTCTGTTGTTAAAAGTTTAAAATTTCCTGAAATCACTGAAATTGTTCCTGATAAAAGTGATGAAATTTTTCAAAATATGGGAGACAATGGTCCCATTACCTTTGATAAAAATGATCTTGATTTTGATGATTTCAATAGATATGAAGTAATTGTGTTCCTACGAAATCTTGCTAGTTGTCCTAATTCTAGTGGTATAAATATGGCTTTCAAGAAACATATTACAAATGCTCTCATGAAAATTAGAGAAGAAGGATTAAGATGTGAAACCGCTATCCCTAGGAAGTTAGATGATGGTTGGTAACCCATCATTAAAATGAACATGAATGATTTTGATTGTAATGCTTTATGTGATCTTTGTGCCAGTATCTCTGTTATGCCTAAGGAACTTTATAATATGCTTGATTTGCCTCCTTTTGAACACTGTTATGTGTCGTCTTGCTGATAATGTTAGAAAGAAACCTTTGGGGAGAGTTGATGATGTTCTTATTATGGTGAACAATAACCTTGTCCCAGTTTACTTCATTGTTATGAATATTGAATGCAATGCTTCTTGTCCTATTGTTTTGGGAAGACCTTTTCTTAGAACTGTTTTTCTTAGAACTGTTGGTGCTGTTAATGATATGAAAGAGGGAAATGTTAAATATCAATTCCCACTAAGAAAGTTATGTAAAAATTTCCTAGGAAGAAAATGAAGTTGCCTTTTTTATTATATTATAATAACAAGTTACAATTTGGATGCTTCTTCACTTGAAAATACTTGATTCTAGTTTTCTGGGCCTAGCTAAAAGGCGTTAAAGAAAACCACTTTTTGGGAGATAACCCATGGTTTTATTTTTTCATTGTTTTCTCTGTTTTCTTTGAGTCAAGGTGTTGTTTACTTATGTAGCAAATCCTTTGTATCTTTATTTTCTTACATTTGTTGTGCCAAGTAAAGTCTCTAGTAAAAGTTGAGGTTAGTTTTGGACTTCTGCAGTCCATCGTTAAATTCGTGTAAATACACAGAAAGATAAAAATGACCTGCAAATTTTTGTGCCTATTCCTCAGCTAATTCCAAAACTTTTTCTACCTTTGCGTTTTTCGATTTGAGCAACATAAGTGTCCCGAAAAAATCATCTTTATAGATTGTTATGGTTTTGACAGATTCTGGCTTTTTACTTGCATTCTCTCTTTTACTATGTTGATTGGATTTATTTGCTCCACAAAACATGCATCTGTGGCTGTAGATAATGTTTGAAAGTATTAATAATGCTTGTGTCCAAGGAGAACAAGTGCATTTTTATTGTGCACTAACCCTCTAATGAGAATTACATTGAGTTTGGTATGAAGGAATTTTTCAAGGATCAAGAGAAGAGGGTGATATAACATGATCAAGAAGAGTGAAAAGCCAAAGATTGGGGATGCCCCCGTGGTTCATCCCAGAAAATTCTAAGAAGACTCAATCTTCTAAGCTTGGGGATTCCCAAGGCATCCCCTTCTTCATCAGCAACTTATCAGGTCACTTCTAGTGAAACTATATTTTTATTCGGTCACATCATATGCACTTTACTTGGAGCGTTTGTTTGTTTTTGTTTTATTTTCTTTTGTTTTCCTTTCTGCAATAAATATGTTTGGAACCTAGCATTCTTGTGTGGGATATAGACATGATCCGCTTTTCATATGAATACTCGTTTTCTTTCATGCTCGTATTCTTAGTTTTTCTTATAGCTGTTGCAAATCCTTTTAGCTCCTGTTTTCATGCATCTCTTATTCAGAGCTATTAGTTTTCGTAGAGTTATGTTAGTACTATCTTGTTTCATTGCTAAATTAGTTGGAGAGTTTGTGTTGAAATATATATCGTTTGGTGTTTGATGTAAATAGAAAATGCTACATGTGGTAGCTGGTATGTTGGAAAAAACTTGCATACTCTTGTAGATCATTAAACTGTTTCACTTGATTATTTGCTATTTTTTGAGATATTTAATATGATTAGTGGTAAACCTGCTGGTTTAGTAAAGTAAAAAACAATTAATGGTTGGTCTAAAAGCTTGAAACTGTGCCACACTCAAAAAACCAGTTGATAGTATAATGGTATAGAGAAAATTCCTTATTTGACACTCTCTTAAAATTGTGTTCCTTATTTGCCATCGGTGAAAATTTTCTTCCCTGTATGACCTCTAGACTTATTTTTTTTCCTATATGACACTCTATAGCATTTTATCCACTAGAGAGACTTAAAAAGACCTTTTTACCCTTGTGCATGTGAACAGAAATATGTACAAGATAATAATTATAATAATATTACAAATTTGATCTTGGTTAAATTACATGTCAGTCTAGTAGAGAAAAGGGTAAAACAAAAGCATCCGTTAGACAACCCAGATCTACTCGTACAATACGTTTGCATGTATGCATAGGACCGACCTGGTAAGTGGTAGTGGAACGATGACACAAGCACGCGTGAATTTAACTTTGTGGCACGCAAGGTTTTACCTCGACATGCAGAAAGAAGACAAGAAGGAAACGTATCCGTTCCGTCACGATTTCTACACTTGGCAAAGTAATTACGAGACACACAAGCAAGCTGTCAGAAAAAAAGAAATAATTATTGTTGGGTGCGGGCGTGAGAAGTGGTAAGTTTATTCAGAATTACATAAAACAACTTGTGTTTTGTTTTGGAAAAAAAATCAATTTAAAGACTAGCCCATGCATGCATGTGCGTGACACTAGCTAGTTTGCTAATAAAAATAACTCGTACATGTGTGGGGCGCTATGGATCCCCGTATGGCCACGTTCCAATATGACCACATGTACGTACCAACTCCTGGACTTTCACGCACCGACATGTACGTGTCAACTCCCGGACATGCACACACGGACACGTAGTACCAACTCCCGAACTTGGTGACCAGGTTATAGTCTCAATTGTTTATTTAATCAAGACAAATGTTTAATATTATTGCAGCTGTTATCTTATACAAATTTCTAGTCACATTATGTAAGGGGTAGAAACGTCTTTTCATGCCTCTCTAGTGGCCAAAATGCAAGAGTGTCATATAGGGAACAAAATAAAATTTAGAGGTCATATAGGGGAGAAATTTTTTACTGGTGTCAAATAAGGAATAAAATTTTAAGAAAGTGTCAAATAAAGAATTCTCTCAATGGTATATGACTTCCTCTACTGATAATAATCGTAATGTCTTTTTGTTACGCGCTACGATTGGAGTAGCCAACAATGACTTGTCACTACCACAGACCCTCTTGGAGTGATTTTCATCATGTCTTCTATGATCATATTTCTAGTTGTAATCTTTTAACTTGTGAGTTCTAAGTTGCGGTTTTCTGGCACTTCCACCATCCATATTTGCTAGTCTCTTCGGTACTGTGCATTGCCCATTCTCACATTGAGAGTTGGTGCAAACTTCACCAGTGCATCCAAACCCCGTGGGAGGACTCTGTTCTCCTACACATAAGCCCAAATATCTTCCTCAAAACATCCACCATACCTACCTATCATGGCATTTCCATAGTCATTCCGAGATATATTGCCATACAACATCCATCTTCATTATGTTAGTTGTTACTTGTTTCATTGTTATTTTGCATACTGCTACACTGGCAGGAGCATTTAGTTTGATACATCAGAGATACTTCAGTATCAGTTATGAGTACTAAAAGTGTGATGATTGATTGTAAATAGAGTGTTGCCCCTACCAGTGAGGTTATATATAAAAAAAAGAAAAAAGAGAGAGAAAAAGCCCAAAAAGAAAAAAATAAAGAGGGCCAAAGAGAGATAATAAAGAGAGAGGGGGAAGCATTACTATCATTTATTCCACACTTGTGCTTAGTTAGCACCAATACTTCGGTTTGGCGAGAGTTTTCATTTTATGACTTGCATAACTATGTGGGGAACCTTACGTTATAGCACTTGGCTTGTATATTCCAATGATGAGCCTCCTCAAAAGTGCTCTAGGTCTTTGTGAGCAAGCAATTTGGATGCACCCCCACTAGTTCTATTGGAGAGCTTTCATACACTTATAGCTCTATGTGCATCCGTTGTGTGGCAATCACTAATTCTTGAATAGCTTCGATTATAAAACTTCCTTTTGTCTAATGATCACTTTCAGCTGTGTGAGACTTTCTTCCATTGACCTTCCAACCCCCCCCCCCCCATAATGTTCTTTTATCCATAACATCCTGGTGCCAGGAACCAATACAGAACACTTTCTTGTATTGAGTGCACAAATAGTTTAATGATTTTCCTACGTGCATATTGTTGTCACTTGACTTGATTCTAACAAGAGTTGTTGTGAGAGTTTGATGCTTAGGATGAGTATATTGTTGTTCTTGAATCTTAAATCATCTTTAATATACTTTGCACAGTGGATTGTATTTATAATTGATTGATTAAAAAGTTTTATTTTGTTCTTCCTAATGGTTTATACATTACTCTATTTGATATCAACTATAAACCACAACCTTTATTCATTTGATCCTAGTTTACATGCTTTACATTATGATGATCAAGTTTATGTTGGTAGCATATCACCTTAGAAATTATTATTTTTATCGTTTACCTACTCTAGGACGAGTAGAAACTAAGCTTGGGGATGCTTGATACATCTCAAACGTATCTATAATTTCTGATGTTCCATGTTTTTTCATGTCATATCCTACATGTTTCTTATACACTTTATGTCATTTTTAGGGATTTTCTGGGACTAACCTATTGACAAGATGCCACAGAGCTAGTTCCTGTCTTTTGCTGTTTTGGTTTCAGAAAAGTTGTTCTGGAAATATTCTCGGAATTGGACGAAACAAAATACCAGAGTCTTAGAAAGTCGTCACGTACAAGGAGTCTGGAGGAGAACCGGAGGGGGGCCTCAGTGGCCCCACACCATAGGGCGGAGCGCCCCCCTGACCGCGCCTGGAGGTGGTGTGGGCCCCCTGGCCACCCACCGACGTTGCCCTCCCGCCTATTTAAGCTCCTCCACGGGTTAACCCTAAATACTTGAGCCTTTTCCACCAAAAAGATCTGTAGCCGCCGTCATCATCAACCCTAGTTTGGGAGGGTTCTGGAGCTCTCCTCGGCACCCTGCCGGGAGGGGGAATCATCACCGGAGGGCTCTTTATCACCATGCCTGCCTCCGGAGTGATGCGTGCGTAGTTAATCCCGGGACTACGGGTCCATAGCAGTAGCTAGATGGTTGTTCTCTCCTCTTTATGCATCATGTTTAGATCTTGTGAGCTGCCTAACATGATCAAGATCATCTTATTGTAACGCTGCATGTTGTGTTTGCTGGGATCCGATGAGTGTTGAATGATATGTCAAATGATTATCAATCTATCATGTTCTTTCATGTTTATGTTATTTATGATCTTGCATGCTCTCTGTTACTAGTAGATGCTCTGGCCAAGTTGATGCTTCTAACTCCAAGAGGAAGTATTTGTGCTCGATAGTGGGTTCATGCCTCTCTTTCACTCACGCTCGAGCGACAGAAACGTAACGGGTGCGGGATGTGCTGTTTCCATTAGGGAGAAAACAACAATGCTTTGTCTAAGGATAATTTTATTTTTTACATTACACACTTTGCTTAATGCAATTATCTATTGCTTGCAACTTAATACCCAAGGCTTGCTCGGATGACACTCTGAGGGTGGATTATTAGTCATATATGTTGTTGGATAACGGTCTATGTATCTTGTTGTAATGCCCGCATGAATCACATAGTAATCATCATGTCATGCATATGCACTATTGTGCAGCCTTTATATCTGTCAATTGTCTAGCTATAACTTGTTTACCCGACATGTTATCTATATGTTTTGGAGAGACACCTCTAGTGAACTGTGGACCCCAGTCCATTTCTTTACACTGATATACAACCACTACAACCGCTGTTTTACTACTGCAATTATTGTTGTCTTTCATCTACTGCAAACAAGTACTACTTTCCACAGTATATGTCTAATCCTTTGTTTCAGCAAAACCGGTGAGATTGACAACCTCACTGCTTCGTTGGGGGAAAAGTAATTTGATTGTGTTGTGTAGATTCCACCTTGCTGCTGAACTGGTAGTGCGCCCTGCCAACATCAGCTGCATCAACCTTCGGAAGTGATTTCTTTCTCCGATTGGTCGATTCAACCTTGGTTTCTTTCTGAGGAAAAACTTGCCGCTGCACTCTTCAAACCCTACACTTGTGGTTTCCCAACGAGCATCAGCCTTGTACAAGGGTGCATTTTAAATTGCTTATTTGTTTCAAAATATTGATGATGCACCTTATAAATATGAGACTTATGATATACTTGAATTTTTCTTTGATAATTACAAGGAAGAAAATGGCTATATTCTTAAATATCTTTATAAATGCTCTCAACCAAAGGAGGATGAGTGTCATATTGATAATTGTGATGATCCTATTGATTCTTTTGAAATATCCCTTTTTGATGAAATTGATACTTGCTATACTTGTGACCTTTATACTACTATGAATGAAACTTGTGAGAATGATATTGCTACTATTATTTATGATAATCCATGCTACTTTGATGAATCCTATGATAATCCTCTATTTATTCCAACTATTAATATGCATGATAATGAGGTAGTTTGTTTAGAAAATTTATATGATAATGCTCTAGATGATGGTCCTATGTTACTTGATGTTATAAATTATAATGCTACTGAAAATAGTATTTCTATAATGTGTCCCATACCTTTTAAGAGTGACCAATCATCTTGTTTTGCTAAAAGTGAGAAAGAAGAGGTCTTTATTTTGAATTTTGACCCCACAATTTTTTAGCTTGATATGAATTTTCTACTTTTAGACCATGACAAACATGCTTTATGTGATAATTATGTTGTTGAGTTTGTTCATGATGCTACAGAAAAATATTTTGAGAGAGGAAAATATGGTTGTAGGAATTTTCATGTTGCTAAAACACCTCTCTTTTTGTTTAAAGTTTTGAAATTGCTCTTGTTCTACCTTCCCATGATTTCTAGTTTGAGCTTCTTTAATTTATTTCTTTACAAGATTCCTATGCATAGGAAGTGGTTTAGACTTAAATTTGTTTTATAATTGCTTCTTGATGCTTTCTTTTGCTTAACTCATATTTCTTATGTGATCATTCTCTTGCTTTCTGGGCCTAGCTGAAAGGCGTTCAAGAAAATCACTTCTTGGGAGACAACCCATGTTTTTATTTTTGCATTATTTTTCTCTATTTTCTTCGAGTCAAGGTGTTGTTTACTTCTGTAGAAACTCCTTTGTATCTCTATTTTCTCATATTTTTTGTGCCAAGTAAAGTCTCTAGTTAAAAGTTGAAGTTAGATTTGGATTTCTACGCAGAAACAGATTTCAACTATCAACTATTAAATTCGTATAAAATCGCAGAAAGATCAAAATGACCTGCAATTTTTTTAGCTTAATCCTCATCTATTTCTGAAACCTTTTCTAGTTTTAAGTTTTTTTATTTGAGCAACGTAAGAGCCTTAAAAAAATTCGTCTTTACAGACTGTTCTGGTTTTGACATATTCTGCCTTTTTACTTGCATTCTCTCTTTTACTATGTTGAGTGGATTTCTTTGCTACATAAAACATCAGTGCCTGTAGATAATGTTTAAAAAGTATTAATAATTCTTTTGTCCATGCAGAACATGTGATTTTTTTATTATGCACTAACCCTCTAATGAGAATTACTTTGATTTTGGTGTGAAGGAAGTTTTCAAGTGTCAAGAGAAGAGGGTGATATAATGTGATCAAGAAGAGTGAAAAGCCAAAGCTTGGGGATGCCCCCGTGGTTCATCCCAACAAATTCCAAGAATACTCAAGCGTCTAAGCTTGGGGATGCCCAAGGCATCCCCTTCTTCATCAGCAACTTATCAGGTCACTTCTAGTGAAACTATATTTTTATTCAGTCACATCAGATGCACTTTACTTGGAGCGTATGTTTGTTTTTTGTTTTGTTTTATTTTGTTTTCCTTGCTTCAATAAACATAGTTGGAACCCGACATTCTTGTGTGGGGGAGAGACACGCTCCGCTTTTTCATATGAATACTCGTTTTCTTCCATGCTCGTATTCTTAGTTTTTCTTCTAGCTACTACAAATCATTTTAGCTCTTGTTTTCGAAGGGAATATGCCCGAGAGGAAATAATAAAATTGTTATTATCTTATTCCTTGTTTATGATGAATGTTTATTTCTCATGCTAGAATTGTATTAACCGGAAATGTTGATACATCTGTGTTTAATAAACAAACAATGGTTCCTAGTAAAGCCTCTCTTTTAACTAGCTCGTTGATTAATAGATGATCAAGGTTTCCTGATCATGAACATTGGATGTTGTTAATAACGGGGTCATGTCATTAGAAAAATGATGTGATGAACATATACCTAAAGTGAATATAGCAATACGATCAAGTCATTAAGTTTACATTGTTATATCAAACATACGAAGTAACTTGTTCCTTAGACCATGAGATCATGTCAATCACTGATACCGGAAGGGTGCTTTGATGTCATCAAACGTCACACTATAACAGGGTGACTATAAAGGTGTCGTTGGGTATTCAGAAAGTATTAGTCGAGGATCATGGATCAAGAGTGGGATTTGTCCATCCAATATGACGGAGAGATATACTCTGGGCCCTCTCGGTGATATCACATCGACACCGCTTGCAAGCACGTGACTAGGTCACAAGGATGTCATATCACAGAAACGAGAAAAGAGTACTTGTCGGTAACGAGATTGAACAAGGTATGGTTGATACCAATGATCGAATCTCGGACAAGTAAAATATCGCGAGACAGAGGGAATAATTCACGACGTTGTTGGTTCACACAATCACGAGAGTCATCGTTGAATATATAGGAGTCATCATGGATCTCCAGATCCCGTTGTTGATTATTGATCGGAGAGGAGTCTCGATCATGTCTATCTTATTCACGAACCGTAGGGTGACACACTTAAGGTTCGATGACGCGTTTGAGAGGATACGGAATATCGAAGAATATTTTGGGCAGCACCGAAATTGTTTCGGGGAAAATTGAAATAGTTCAAGGGGGTTTTCATTGAATGGTTGTTAATAGAATTAACAAATGATTCGAGGTGCTATATGCAAATTTTCTTTAATAGAATTAACAAATGCTGAAATAAATAAATAAAAATGTTTTATTTATTTATTAAAGAAAAACTCTTGGATTTTCTAAGTGGAGTTTTAAGGGAAAATGAGTGGATGTGAGTGGAGTGTCCACTCACATGATGAGGGAAGAGGTGGGGGCACACCCATGGGATGGCCGCACCCCCCTTAGGCTGCCTCCCCCCTCTCCTATGAATAGAGGGCATGAGCTCCCTCTCTCACACACACTTTCCCACCTCATTTCCTCTCCACCCGCTGCTCCATTCCATGGTCTCCGGCTTGGTGAAGCCCTGACCGTGGGATTATTCACCACCACCACGTCGTCGTGCTACTGGAGTTCCGAGGGATCCTCTACTTACGCGCCCCGCTGGATCGAGGGAACGGAGGTCGTCATCAACCGTACGTGTGACCGGTCACGGAGGCACTGCCGGATTGGGTGCACATCTTCTCGCTATCGGGATCAGTGTGAGTACGACTACGCCAACAACGAGATTTGATCTCGTAACACTTTGTGTCTTCGAGGGTATGTGTTATCCTTAACCCTCTCATTTCCCGTTGCACTTCGTCTCCTAGATTAGATCTTGGCATTTCGGGTGTCTCTCGCGTAGGAATTTTTTTGTTTTCTATGCAACGACCCCTTCAGTTTTTCATGCATCTCTTATTTAGAGTTGTTCGTTCTAGTAGAGTAGTAGTAGTACCCTCTTGTTTCATTGCTATATCTCTGGGAGAGTTTTTTTTTAGTATAAAATGATTGGTGTTGGAAAGCAGTAGTACAAATTTCGTGCTTATAACGGTGCAAAAAGAAGCTCGTATAGACTATGGCTGGACTTTTTCATGCCATGTTGGATGTTATTCTAATTCTATGCTTATTAGTTACTATTGTAGCATGACTTGTCTGAAATAGCTGAGAGTGTTTAATGTGCCACTTAAAGAATCATGAGTTGTTTTTATCACATTGGAGCATAATTTTGTGGTATTCTTCTTTGAATGCTTTATTTGGTTGACTTGGCGCATGCTTACACCATGTTTATGACTATAAACCAGTCACTTATAGTCTCTATGATCATTTAGTTTTTTTACATGTAATACCATTTATGCTTTGATTAATAATGTTTTTGTCGCTATGCATGATTATGGCCATTATTGCTCTCTTAATTTGTCGCTCCCAGTCTTTTGTTAGCCTCCACCTGTACTGAGTATAAGCTCTACTCGTGCATCCAACTCCAAAAAAACAAAGTTTGCCAAATGTGTCCATGATACCTACCTACATGTGGTATTTAACCGCCACTCCAAGTAAATTTCTCATGTGCTACCTTTAAACTTTCAAAATTATTCTTGTTTTGTGTTCTTGTTTTAGCTCACGAGGACGTGAATAGAGAACTTTATCTCACTTGTTGATTGGACTTTACACACCTGGACTAGTGTCACATCCTCTCATCCAAATTGATAATAGAGCTGGCAGTGGGGTGTCCAACCCCGAAATTGGTTACTATTAAATTCTCTTCACTATTTTTTCGCCTGATTTATAAATCAAAGCATAATTGTGTAAACAAAAGAGAAGAGGGATGACCTTTTGACACCAGTTGTGTCCTTCAATGGGAGCCGATCTTGTGAAGTCTAGTTGGCTTGTGACGTACTGTATTTTCTGTTTACCATTCGTTGACATAAGCATACACCTCTCTAAAAAAATGTTTTCAATACCTCTGTTTAATAAAATAGAAACCTCCAGCACATGAGTTAATCCATGCTTCCCTCTACGAAGGGCCTTTCTTTTACTTTGATGTTGAGTCTCCATCTTCTAATTTTATGCACAGTTAAGAGAACATAGTTGCCGTTCTGAGTTTAATGTGCATCAGTCACAAAGATTATTATTGATTGATTCACGATGTGTTATTACTTGCTCTCAAATTATTTGTTCTAGTCATCCACTTGAACTTTGAAGGTGTACTGGCATTTATTTATTTTCTCATTCTTAAGGACAAGCGAAATATCACTTTGTTATGCTTTCTTTATGCTCGAAACAATCGTATAACTTTCGAGTGCATTATTATTCATGATCTTTTATTTGTGTTACTTTTCATGATGCAAAGAGATTGCTAAGTTTCACTGTTAGAATTATATCTATTATGCTTGTGTTTAAAGTACTATGATCTCAGCTTTACAAATGCTTTTACAATTTAGACAATCAATTTTATGTTGGTAGCATGTCACCTCGGAAATTATTTGTTTTTATCGTTTTACCGACTCGAGGACGAGTAGGACCTAAGCTTGGGGATGTTTGATACGTCTCAAATGTGTCTATAATTTCTGATGTTCCATGTTGTTTTCATGCCATATGCTACATGTTTCCTATACACTTTATGTCATTTTTATGGATTTACTGGGACTAACCTATTGACAAGATGCCACAAAGCCAGTTCTTGTTTTCTGCTGTTTTTGGTTTCAGAAAAGTTGTTCTGAAAATATTCTCGGAATTGGACGAAACAAAATCTCAGAGTCTTAGAAAGTCGTCACCTAGCAGTAGCTAGATGGTTGTTCTCTCCTCTTTATGCCTCATGTTTAGATATTGTGAGCTTCCTAACATGATCAAGATCATCTTATTGTAATGCTACATGTTGTGTTTGCTGGGATCCGATGAATATTGAATGCTATGTCCAATGATTATCAATCTATCATGTTCTTTCATGTTTATGTTATTTATGATCTTACATGCTCTCCGTTACTAGTAGTTGTTCTGGCCAAGTTGATTCTTGTAACTCCAAGAGGGAGTATTTTGCTCGATTGTGGGTTTATGCCTCCCTTTCACTCACGCTCGAGTGATAGAAACGTAATGGGTGGGGGATGTGTTGTTCCCATTAGGGAGAAAACAACGATGTTTACATTGTTTACATTACACACTTTGCTTAATGCAATTATTTGTTGCTTGCAACTTAATACCCGAGGTTTGATTAGATGACGCTCCGAGGGTGGATTATTAGTCATAGATGCAGTTGGATAACGGTCTATGAATTATGTTGTAATGCCCGCATGAATCACATAGTAATCATCATGTTATGCATATGCACTACGGTGTAGCCTTTATATCTGTCAATTGCCCAGCTGTAATTTGTTTACCCAACATGTTATCTATCTTTTATGGAGAGACACCACTAGTGAACTGTGGACCCCGGTTCATTTCTTTACACTGATAATACAACCACTTCAACCACTGTTTTCCTACTGCAATTACTGTTTTCCTCTTATGCATTGCCATCACCGTTCTCTTTCATTTACTGCAAACAAGTACTATTTTCCACACTATACGTCTAATCCTTTGTTTTCAGCAAAACCGGTGAGATTGACAACCTCACTGCTTCGCTGGGTTTAAGTAATTTGATTGTGTTGTATAGGTTCCACGTTGCTGCTGAACCGGTAGTGCGCCCTGCCAACATCACCTATCTTCAACCTTCAGAAGTGATTTCTATCTCGTACTGGTCGATTCAACCTTGGTTTCTTTCTGGGGAAATTTACTAATGTGCTCTTCATACTTTCCTCTTGGGGTTTCCCAACGAGTGCAACTCCTGCACCATCAGAAGTCTAGAGATTTTATGGACGAATACCGACAGATCTTTGGATGTCAAATCGGTAGCCTCCCATTTAGATATCCAGGTATTCAATTCATCATCGGAAGCTTCTCAATAGAGAATGGAAGCATGTTGAGGATTTTTTTGAGCAGAAGCTAAGCTCGTGGATAGGAAAGCTACTCTCATATGGAGACAGGCTTGTCCTAATAGATTCTTTTCTAACGTGTTTACCGATATTTCTTCTATCTTTTTTCTGAAGTACATATTGGGGGTATTGAAAATGCTGAGTTTCTATAGATCTCGCTTCTTTTGGCAAAGTGACCAACACAAAAAGAAATATAGGTTATCCAAGTGGAACATTATTTGTCGGCCTAAAGACCAGGGGGCTGGTATTGAGGTGATGGGTATTAAGAATAAATGTCTTCTTAGTAAGTGGTTGTTTAAATTACTCACTAAGGAAGGAGTGTGACATGAGTTGCTGCATAATAAATATATTAAACATATGTCTTTATCTCAGACTGAGGCAAAGCCTACTGATTCCCCTTTTTGAAAGGGATTATGGGAGTTAAAGGGGTATTCTTTGACAATATTTCTTTCTCTCTTGGGAATGGGCAAGGAATAAGATTCTGGGAGGATCCGTGGTTGGGAGACACACCTCTTTTATCTCAATATCATATTCTCTTTAATATTGTTAGATAGAAGAATGTTTTGGTATCTCACGTTCTTACTCATGATCATCCGAACCTACAATTTAGACGACCTTTGGTGGGGGCTAAATGGACTGCATGGTTAGAGTTAGTTGAGAGACTGATGGCAGTCTCTCTATCAAATTCTCCGGATTCCTTTACGTGGAAACTAACACCATCGAGAGTGTTCTCAGTTAAATCAATGTATGGACATTTAATGAATGGGAATGTTAGGTTCTTACGCAAATATTTGTGGAAGTTGAAGGTTCCGTTGAAAATTAAGTTTTTATGTGGTTGCTTCATAGGAAAAAACTACTAACAAAAGATAATATGGCTAAACGTAGATGGACGGGTAGTAAAAAAATGTGTCTTTTGTGACATCGATGAATCTGTTCAATATCTTTTTATCAATTGTGATTTTGCTAAGAAGATTTGGAGACTGGTGCATTTTACTTTTAGTATTAGCCCCCTGCGTAGTGTTGCTAATATGTTTGGTCATTGGTCAGATGGATTGATAAGAATACTAAAGCATCCATTTGTATTGGCGTTTGTGATTTTCTTTGGGCAATTTGGAGTTATCGAAATGATGTTGTTTTAACAATGTGCGAGCTGGGAATTTTTTGCAGGTTGTTCATCAGACCACATACTGGATAAACATGTGGTCTCATCTTCTCCCACAGGACCAACGAGGACGTTTGGAATCTGGATGCACTCGGTTGATGGCGGTCGTTCGGGCTATCTTTAACAAGAGTGGATGGTTGCACACTAGACGTCTCACGGATGTGTAGTGTTGTCCTTTCATCTATTTTCGGGTGGCTTATTCATGTCGCCACTCTTTGTGATCGTGCTACTTCTTTAAATTTGGTACCACTTTTACTATTAATATAAAATCCGTATGCATCAACTAGATGAAGATGCTGGGTTTCCCGTTTCAAAAAAAATAAAAAAACATCATAGACAGGGTTGTCAAATGTGACATTGTGGTTCATTGACTTGATTACGTTAGAAATGTGGTTCAAATTATCTCATCTGAGACCATTTTGTTTTTCAATTGCTTCAGCTATCAATCAGTTTTATTTGCATTTTGACAGTTAGGGGTTATTGTCTCTTCGTGGTAAAGAGCTTCGAGTCATCGTACATCTTTTTTTTTTCTTGTCAGGGCACAAACGGGCGTGGCAAGGGACTATCCCTTGGAGTTTGGATCTAAACCGACCAACCAAGAATAGAGTAGACAATGAATCCAGAAAATGATTGGGCTTACGCACATGACTGGCATGAGATGTGCCCAGGACTTTGGACTCAGACCAACCTGGATTCGCTCTTTTCTCCACATGGCCATGCCAAGCAACTTATTGCCCAACACATATTTTTATTTTGATCCTCCAAGTAGCACCCTGTTATCTCGTGAAATTTATTCTTGCAAGCAGTATTTTAATCTTCCGTAAGAATCTAAAGAAGTCGACTTGTTCTCCGTACATAGACATGTAACATGTTCTCCCTGGCGCGCTAGCTAATTATTTCTGGAGCAGAAAGGGAGGGAAGACGCTCCCTTGCCCCGTTCTAAAGAAATGTCAGGTCCGGAGTAGCTACTTTTGCACATTCCAAGTGAAAAACATAGAAGTTTGGGAGTTACTGACACAATAATCCGTTCTAATAGTACTTTGCAAAATGGCTTTTTTAGCAAACTAATTTAGCTTACTAAAAAGGATTACATCTTGGAGCATGTAATTAACATAAATGAAGGGGTTATCTCGCATGCAAGAAAATTCTTGTCAGATAGTAGGAAGATGGGGCGTTGACTTGACCGTGGGGGGCAGGTCAAGCCCTTGTATCCAACTAACTTACTGCATCCCGGCATCAATGATGACATGTCAGTGGCAGCAGTACTATAATCCCCCAAGAAAACAAAGCTAAAACCAAAATTAAGTCGGCCAGCTCGAGTGCCCCTCAAACAAAAAAAAAGCATTGTGCCGAATAAAACCTCCTCTGGACGGGCACGAGATCCCTTGCCTCCTCTGGACTCTACTCTACTCTTGCTCTGCTCGCTCACCCAGACACCCACACGCATCACAGATCACACGCACGCGCAGTTGGTGCGTCCTCTTCCTCCCCTCCCCTTCCCCTTCACTTCAAAGACACCAACCTGTGGTGGGAGGGGAATCAAGGAACCCAGGAATCTAGAGAGAGAAGCAAGGTAGAGACTTACACCTCACAAAAGCGAGCGAGAAAGAGAGTAGGAGGTGGAGCAGAAGCCGGGACCATTAGTTTCCTGATGCTGGGTTTGGAGGTCTTGTATTGCGATCATGATGTTTCCCAGCCATAAGGCCCCGGCGAGCCTTAGTTGAGCCAGGCTTAGTGTTGCGGAGAGGGAAAGGCCGGGAGAGACCGAGAAAGAGCCAGGAAGAAGATGAGCTTTAACAAGAGCCGGGGAGCAGCAGGGGGCTTGGGAGGAGGGGAGGAGCTTCTCTTCAGGGGCACCATCTCCAGGAAATGGACCTTCCTGCTCTGCCTTGCCAGCTTCTGCATAGGCCTCATCTTCACCAACAGGTGCTGCTTCTTCTTCTTCTTCCTTATTCTCCTTCTTGCTCAGTCCTGGTTTTGCGTGAATTAGTTTGGATAAACAAAACAAGGGGTGTGAATTAGTAGTTTGGGTGATTTTTTCAGTTTGATCACTTTGGCCTTTTGCTTGGATCATTCTTTTTCATGCTTGTCTTGACGTCAAATTAGTAGTGCATGAATAATGGCCGTTTATGTTTTGGCCTTGTATTAGTCTTCTTAGTCCGCTTCCACACAAACTATAAAACATAAAGTGGCTTCTGAGGCCGCACCGGCCAATTCTGATCACCTAGTGTTACTGTTGCAGACCTGGAGCCTCTTCTAATCTTTCCTCCTCCTTGGCTCCTCTGCTCATCCCATTTTAGTCAAGGCTCCCACAAGACCGAAACCATAACTGTAGCTGGTGTACTTGTTTCTCTCTGCACCATGACCGTTGCTGTACGTATTCTCTACAGAGATGGAGATAGGGAGGGGGAAACAGGGAAATCTCGTGAATTCAAGATGTTTTTTTTTCGATGGAAAGATAGGACGATGTACGTTGCTCGTGCAGTGGATGTGGAATTCTGGGTGCCTGTACCGCGCGGCGTACTTTAGTGGCGGATGCGATGCTTCTTTATCATGCTGGGAAGATCTTGCATCGCAGGCCATTAAACGCCAACTACCCATCACTCCAGCATCTGCTAGCAGTCTACCTGTCGCCGACAACATGTGGCACCCTGTTTGGTCTCTGTTTGCTCCGGCTCCACGACCCGGCCGGGATCGGAAAAGTGAAATGATTTTTATGTACTCCCTCCGTCTCAAATTAAATGTCACAAAGTTTGACAAAAATGGATGTATCTAACACTAAATAATGTCTAGATACATCCACTTTTGTCAAACTTTGTGACACTTAATTTGAGACGGAGGGAGTAGTTCGACCAGATAAAAAAAATCGAGTAAACGGTTTGGTTCAGCTTCGTCAGGTAGTTTGGACGAGTTAACAGATTTTTTTTCATGCGTTTGAAATTTGTCTCGACGCGTCTCAATTGCATGCATTTGCAAGGTCTAAATAAATTTGAAGGTATTGTCAATATAAGGCTAGTAGTAAAGACGGATTGTAAATTACATTCGCGGTTTCAGATTTAAAACAATTTGAAAATTCGAGCTACAAGTAATTTTTTGATGATGTCATTGTTGTCGGCATGGGTGACACTGAATTTTATGCACTTCACACTTCCCGCCCCTCACACTGCAGTGTTTCCTACTGATTAGGTGCATTTCTTAACAGCTACAGTTTCTTTCATTTCCTAACATAATATTTTTTTATGTGAGATACTACCGCGTTTTAAGTTTAGCCCCCATCGGGTACTAGTAGATATTTAGGCTGCTATAGGACTCTGCTCAACTCTGTAACCCCATGTCTGCATTTCAACCCGAGTACCAAATGCTTACAGGGTTTCCTTGCTGCAGGATGTGGACCATGCCGGAGCCTAAAGAAATCATCAGGAGGTCGGCCCTCGAAGTGAACAAAATAAATCTCGTCTCTAGTGATTGTGCTCTGAAAAGTGTAAGCATACTTCCACTCATGACAGACTACTGAATTTCGTTTTGTGGTCTGACCACAAATTCCTTCTTAAAAAATACTACAGGTTAACGAGCGAAAAGATGGACAAGTCCCACCAACTGAAGTTGCTATACAGTAAGTGTTGAATCAGTAAATCGGTTCTCAGTCTACTGAATTCTGACATCACACTAGTGTGTTCGGCAGAGGCTTACGAATACTCCCTTCTGTGATCAGAACGTTGGACAAAACAATATCCAACTTAGAAATGGAGCTAGCCTCGGCGAAGGCGACGCAGGACTCTATTCTCAACGGCGCACCAGCGCCGGAATCGACAGGGAAACAAAAGTACTTCATGGTCATTGGCATAAACACTGCATTCAGCAGCCGCAAGCGACGAGATTCAGTTCGTGCGACATGGATGCCTCAAGGTTTTGCAATTTTTTGTTCATTTCAAGTTATTCAAATACTTCCCTTTTTTTTTCTTTGTGACAAAAATTGCAGTGCTTCCCTGCCTCAGTACCTTGTTCCCTGACCTATTTACTACAGGGGAGAAAAGACGGAAGATGGAGGAAGAAAAAGGCATTATCATTCGTTTCATCATCGGTCATAGGTTAGCTCATAAAAGCATCTACATTATACATTCAGACAGTATATTACCATTTTACGGTTCAGCGATGTAAAACCTAAAATTTGGGCTTTGCCATGTTTGACAGTGCGACATCTGGTGGGATACTCGATAAAGCAATTGAAGCAGAAGATAGAAAGCATGGTGATATCTTGAGGCTGGTAATTTCCTTTAGAGTTTTGACGCACAGTCCAGTATTTATATCAATTTGAATGTATAGAAATTAAATATTTTGGGAATGCTCTCTCACTCATACAGGACCATGTTGAAGGTTACCTCGAACTCGCAGCAAAGTCCAAATCGTACTTCGCCAAAGCAGTGTCCATGTGGGATGCAGAGTACTTCGTTAAGGTGGATGATGATGTGCATGTGAATATAGGTGTGTGTGCATTTTATTACCGGAAACATTCACTTCATTTTTATTTTATTTTTGCCTATAGGGGTTACGGATAAATGAATACAAAGATTATGCATCATATTACATGAAAATTGCCCTTCAGGACAAAGCATTATCACTACTTTTTCTACATCGATGTTACTCCTGAAGCTAATGCACATACTTTCAGATTCTGCCTCACTTACTGCACTTTCTCAAACAAATCTGTCTCATTTGTAATGAAATAACAAAATTCCATCTATATTGCAGCGACACTTGGAAGCATATTGGCTAGACATCGGTCGAAGCCTCGAGTTTACATAGGATGCATGAAATCCGGCCCAGTCCTTGCTCAGCAGTAAGTCCAATTGATACTGTAACGCCTTTTTTTTTTACATATTTAACGGCGCCTAAAAATAAAAATATCTCTTTTAGGGGTGTAAAATACCATGAGCCTGAGTACTGGAAATTCGGCGAATGGGGAAATAAGTACTTCCGCCATGCGACTGGCCAGCTCTATGCCATCTCTAAAGATCTGGCCTCTTACATATCAATCAACCAGTAAGCAGTTTATAAATGCATTGTTTACCTTCTTGTACTACTAGTGAACTTTCTATGCAGAACACCTACCCATCGCTGACTTGACGGTGATTGAATGGCGACATTTCAGGCATGTTCTCCACAAATATGCTAACGAGGATGTATCATTAGGAGCCTGGTTCATCGGAGTAGATGCCTGAACACATCGATGATCGCCGGCTCTGTTGCGGCACACTGCCAGGTAAGCTTGACACCTTTGAATCCTTTGAACAGAATTGCTTCCTCTTACAGGAATTGGTCGTAACACGTCAGTCAACACCAACTGTATTTTTCTATAAAAAATTGCGGGTAGCCACAACTGTATTAGCTAGGAGTATTTTAGCACACAGCTTAGTCGACCTGCACATGCAATCATTTCGGAAAGCAGCGTACCTAATCTTAATGTGTAGTTTGAAGTTGGAGCGGTTGCCAGTCAACTTCACCAAGTAGGTGTGGTATCAGCTGTCCGAAGCATGTGCTCGTCAACGTTGTTCTCGTGTTAATGATGTGCGATCAGTCTGTCAGGACGTTAGACATGTGATCTTTCCTTAAAGAAGCCACCTCTTCCTCTGAAACTTTCACCGTCCCTTCTGAAATTTTTATCTTTATTTTATTTTTGCGAATGGTCCCTTCTGAATAACTAACACTTCACCTTAGGTACAGTTTCTTCAGGGATAGTGTACCGACGAATATGCTGCGAGTACAGGATTAAATTTTCGCAATTGTGGCCTTTTATATTTTCATAGAAAAATTAAAAAATTATGGCAGAAAACTCTTCTACATAGAAGTAACAATATAGGATTAAAAATCATTTCAGAAAAGTTTGGTGAGCTAAATTGTTCTTTTCGCAATTGTGCAGATTGTGAACAGAAGGCGCGGGCAGGCAATGTGTGTGCAGCCTCGTTCGACTCCAGCTGCAGCGGCATCTGCAAGTCTTCTGATCGGATCAAGGAGGTCCATCAGCGTTGTGGTGAGAGTGAGAACGCTATCTGGAACGCAATTTTCTAAACTAGAGAATCTTCAAACTACACACCGCTGAAAGAAGAAAGGAACATAGTATCCATATATAATTCATGCTTTGAAGGATCAGATATTCTAATCATGAGTTGGAATATCTGAAGATTGGATAAAAGAACATCCAATTGTGGCCGATTCAGAGCGCATATCAAGAGCATAAGATGATTGTACAAGCATGACCGACAGGAGAAGTCTTGTTTCCTTCTATTTGTTTTTTCTCCTTTCAGTGGTTTGATTAGGAAGTGTATCAGTGTACGTAGGGGAACTTTTCTGTTTTTGTTTTTGAGAAGAGATCCCTCGGAAGAGAGTGGAAGGAGAGGGAGAGGTCTCCCCCCACCATTCTTGGATAATGCTCATCAGTGGTGCTCGTTGATATCACATAACACAGTTAAAAAGTTGTTCCTTATCCTAAAGTATTTTCATTTTTTTTGTTTGAGCTATATCGCTCGACCAATAATTGTCTCAACATATTGGGCCGCACTGTTCCACCACTCATATTGGTCGGGCCTTCCTTGGATGGCAGCCGAGGCCCATTTAATGAGGCAATGCTCACTTAGCCCAATAAAGAAAATTGTCCAAATGTGCTTTGTAATAATGGAGAACAGGCAAACAAGCAAACAGTATATTGTTTTCACCTCATACAAATATAATATTAATTATGAGTATATAACGGCAAGATCTCATAGGTACCATGGGCACTGTATGTACGATAACACATACGATCAGAGTACAACATGCACAATGACCAAACATAACAATTCAACATGTATAATAACACCATTAACATAACAAAGTGTGCACAATCGCACCAGGATTTCATGATGTGATCTGGGTTAGAAGTCTACATCATTGGCGATACGTGTTAGACTAGGACTCCACACCCAATTCGGTTCAACCCAAATCGGTTTGTATTTAATATATATACTCTGTAAAATAACTATCAAGCAATAGAAACAATTGTTCTCTCTAATTATCATGATATCAGAAGCGCAGGTTATTCGCACCCTAGCATGGCTCCGCCGCCAAAACCACCACCGCTATTGGCGTGGTCTCTCTTCACCATCGATAAGTTCCGTGCCATCGGTGATCCTACTCTTCCTGCCTCGAGCTCCACCTCTTTCCAATACCCAATGCAACCAGCTCCGATCTCCCTCCCCAACTCTATTGCCGATGTTTCTCCCTTTATTCCCGTATGCCTTGATCCGCTTCGCATAACTATTATCACTCGTGGCACCGTTTACATATTCATCTCGGACGATGCGGTCTTTGGCACCACATCGAGTCTATGTCGGTTTTGCAACCGACAAATCCACATTGGATCAAGGATGATCTGGCGATCATCCAATGGATCTACATATGCATCTCCACCGGGCTCTTTGTCTCCAGCGACGGCGCCACAACCACTGAACTATGGGCCTCTCTACGTCACCACTTCCAGGACAACAACGATGCCCGAATCAATTCGCTCCACACAAAGCTCAGTATCATCGCCCAAGGGGACTCGTTTATCACTGTCTTCATCCTAATGATGAGGCCACTTCCTTCCTCCACCGAGGTTCGCTCTATGCTACAGCTTGAGGCTCTAACACAAAACTGCAAAGCCGCTCGCCCGTACCAGGTCTTCCACACCAGCGCAAGGCCATCTACTCCTAACCACGACTCTTGCGCATCCAGCACCTATGCTTCTTCATCTATGCAGCCTCCTCTAGGTTGGCGTCCAAGCCATAATTATCATGGCAAGAACCCGGTATACCAGGCAACCCAATGCTCAACCTCATGGCGTCGCTTCTTTGTCGACGGGCAGCTCATCTACATCAACACCATCGCCGCTCCCAGTTGCGCATAGTGCTCCACGAACATGGCATCCATCTCACGATCCGCGGACTGGCCTTGTTCATGTATAACTTGCTTGCTCAGCCTGAAAAACTTCCTCCGGATGCGTGCTGCCATAAAACTATCACTTTTCGCATCAAATTTTAAATTACTACGACTTTACGTTTCAATCTCATAAATCAACCAGATTTTTATTTTCTATCTCAAAAACCACTAATCTAGCTCTGATAGAGAATTGATACGGTTTCTGAGAATGGATCTCACTTTTCAGCCCAATTATGCAAATAAAAATATATAAAAGAAAATATCTAAGGAAAAAAGGAAAGTCAACTTCTTTCCCGCGGGATGGAGCTGCCTTGACACATGTCGACCAAATCGCCGGTGCCGGTGACATGGCCGGCGTGCTATCACACGAGGATGAAGGTAGTAGAACAAAGAGGAGCTGCATCTTTGCCTAGCTAGAGAGGAATCAAGGTCCATCTCATTAAGTCCGAACATTTAGTCTCCTTCCGAATAACAATAGGGAACATCTGTCTTGTTTGGGTTTTTGTACATGGCTATAGTATCTGTTTTCTTCGGCTTGATCTATCTAACCTTGAAGAGTTGTTTTGCTTTTCTTTCAGTCATATATTTACTAGAGAAATTCACCACATAACTACGCCAGTCACTATCTGAATGACTAAACAAATACCTGCTAACGAACCGAACCCCCACCAATAACTAAGATTTCTCGGGGTTGGATAATCTATCAAATGTTGGTTAAGTGTGGAGTATATAGCTTGTTTAAGAAGAGAGAATCATTGGATCCTTATAGTAATTTCTCTTTTCTATCGTGACAACTCATCTTTCCCCTTATTTACCCCCTCGCCCTTGCCTTGATGGAAATAGGCTTCGTGTTGCGCCCCGAATAATAAAAAATTGCATAAGAAGATTCATCCTATTTTGGCGAGAGGGAGGCAGCGAATTACCTGGGCTACGGATTTTTTGGTTAGTTGATTCTCGAAATTAGATCATTCGAAAAAAAAACAGCCGCTTTTTCTGTCGGTTTCTTAAGGCTTCAATCAAAGGAGGCGGCGCGTGAGGCTCAATCCTGCTCACTTCCGGGCAGAGGAGAACAGTACGGCTAGCGCCGACGAACTCACTCCTAGGCAGAGGAGCACGCATGCGAGCTCCGGACTGAACGTGGCGACAGCCGACGGCCCGGCGAGCTTTGGCCTAAGTGGTGGTGGCAGGCCCGGAGAGCTTCGTCCTGGGCGCATCGGCGGCCGATGGTCCTGAGAGCTCCGGCCTTTGGTGATACGTCATAAACGTATCCCTAATTAATGATGTTCCATGTTGTTTCCCACATATTTTTCTTACACTTTATGTCATTTTTACATGTTTTCCGGGACTAACCTATAACAAGATGCCACAGAGCCAGTTTCCTGTTTTCTGCTGTTTTTAGTTTCAGAAAAGTTGTTCTAAAAATATTCTCGAAATTGGAAAATTCGAAAGCCAGAAGTCCTAAAAGTCCCGGAAGCTTCCAGAAGTCCCGAAGAGCCCAGGGGGGCACAGGGTGGCCACACGATGGGGTGGCGCGGGTCCCCCTGGCCGCGCCACCTAGGGTGTCGGCCCCCTGGCCACCTCCCGGCATCTCCCTTTCGCCCATATATACTCCCGATGCATAAACCCTAGGGGAATCGACCTTTTCCGCAAAATATATCTGTAGCTCCGCCGCCGCCACCGACAAGTTTTGGGGGATAGATCTCTGTACTGGCACCCTACTGCCGGGACGGGGAAGTGCCCCCGGAAGCCATCTCCATCGACTCCACCGCCATCTCCATCACCGTTGCTGTCTCCTATGATGAGGAGCGAGTAGTTCTCCCCCGAGGCCGAGGGCTCTACCGGTAGCTATGTGGTTCATCTCTCTCTCTCCCATGGTGTGATCTTTATGTGATCATGAGCTTTGTAATCTAGTTGAATATGTAGATTGATCTTCATCTGTTTTGCTACTCAAGTGGTTTTGTTATCTCCGTAAACACTTTGATCACGGGATAAAGGTGACAGTGTGTGTACCGTGTGGTTTAGCATTATATTTATATTTTGTGCTGTGTTGGATAACCCTACGAAATTGTGGTGTTTGCGTGGAACCATCAGGGTCCCATGGTGATAGCATGGGGGTTACTTGGTTGGGAAAGTGCTTACTCTGAGGAGTGTTGTTACAGCCCTACGCAATTATTGGTGTTTGTTATTCGACCGGAGAGTGGTTCGGAGTAGCATAGTGAAGAAATGATATTTATGCATTCAATTATGTTTTCATTGTTGAGAGTGTCCACTAGTGAAACTAGGAGCCCTAGGGCTTATTTCCAAGCATTAAAACACCGTTTTTCCGTCTGTTCTGCTACATGTTTGCTTGCTGCCATTTTTATTTCAGATTTCCATTATCACTTGTTATCATCCATATTACTTGCATTTTACTCTCTCTTCGCCGAACTAGTGCATCTATACAACTGACAATTGTATTAAGTGTGTTGGGGACACAAGAGACTTCTTGTATCTTGATTGCAAGGTTGTTTGAGAGGGATATCTTTGACCTCTACCTCCCTGAGTTCGATATACCTTAAGTGATCCACTTAAGGGAAACTTGTTGTTGTTCTACAAACCTCTGCACTTGGAGGCCCAACATTGTCTACAAGAATAGAAGCGTGCGTAGACATCAAGCTCTTTTCTGGCGCCGTTGCCGGGGAGGTAAGGTAAAAGGTACTGCGATTATATGTTTATGTTTCTTGTTTTTATTTTCACTAGTTAGGCTTAATGGAAAACAAAAAAAAATATGAGAGAGCTTTATAATCTTTATCTTGAGTTAGGACATGAAGTGTTTGAAGAGAAAATTAAAAAACATATGGAACTTTATTTGCATGCTAATAGCAATGTTATTAGTATGAATGCTTTGAACACTATTATTTCTAATGCTATGGAAAATTCTAAGCTTGGGGAAGCTAGTCTTGATGAATATGGTATTTTTCGTCCCCCAAGCATGAAGGAACAAATTAAATTTGATGATACTTTGCCTCCAATATAGGATGATTATAATGATTGTGGTATTCTAGTTCCACATGTTTACAATGATGAATATGATATTTTCAGTCCGCCTACAATAGAGGAAAATATTTATTATGATTACAATATGCCTCCTATATTTAATGATTATGGTGATGAGAATAATAATGATAGATATTTTGTTGAATTTGCTCCCACTACTATTAATAAGAATGACTATGCTTATGTGAAGAGTAATAATTCTTTATGCATATGGCTCATGATAAGAATGTTATATCTGATAGTTATATTGTTAATATTATTCATGATGCTACTAAAAGTTATTATGAGAGAAGTAAAAGTGGTTTTATGCATCTCAACAATATTAAGTTTCCTCTCTTTTTTGTTTAAAATTTTGAATTTGCACTTATTTTGCTTTCCTATGCTTGTTGCTTTGTGTTTTCATGACTTGTTTTTCTGCAAGATTATTTTTCATAGGAAGTGGGTTATACTTAAATATGTTTTATATTTGCCTATTTATGCTCTCTTATTGTGGTTCAACTCTTATTCTTATGTGAGCATCTTTTAAACATCATTTTGCCTAGCTGAAAGGTGTTAAAGAAAAGCGCTACCAGGAGACAACCCGTTTTATTTCTACGTTTTCATTCAGTTTTTCTTTGTTTTATTTTGTTTTCTTTGTACCTAGGTGTTGTCTATTTCCTTAGAAACCCCGCTGTATCTTTTCTTTTGTGTTTTTGTTGAGCCAAGTAAAGCCTCTAGTGGAAAGTTGAGACTATATTTCGGATTTCTGCGCAGGAAACATATTTTTTCTGTCCACTGTTAAATACGTATAAAATCACAGAAAATTCAAAATGACCTGAGCTTTTTTGTGCTTAATCCTGGGCTATATACGCAACTTTTATTAGTTGACCACTGTTTTATGTGAGCAACATAAAATTTTCGAAATAATCGATCTTTACCTGTTGTTCTGTTTTGACAGATTTCTGCCAATTATTGCATTTGCATCTTAATCTCTTTCTTTTGGTGTTCTTTTGAGAAAAAAAGTTTTAAAAGAATTTGTGACAGTAGTTAATGTTTTTTTATTGCTAGGCTTGTATTGAAACTGAACCATGTGAATTTATTATTTTGATTGCACTAACGTTGTTAATGAAGATTGTGAGAAGTTTGGTCTGAAGGAAGTTTTCAAGGGTCAAGAGAAGAGGATGATATGATGTGATCAAGAAGAGTGAAGATGCTAAGCTTGGGGATGCCCTGGTGGTACATCCCAGCAAATTCCAAGAAGACTCAAGTGTCTAATCTTGGGGATGCCCAAGGCAGGCATCCCCTTCTTCATCAACAAATTATAAGGTCACTTCTAGTGAAACTATATTTTTATTCAGTCACATCTTATGTGCTTTACTTGGAGCGTCTTTTATTTTTGTTTTCAGTTTGTTTTGTTTTCTTTTCTGTAATAAATAGTTGGATCCTATCATACTTGTGTGAGATAGATACACACTCCGTTTTCATTGCTTAGAACATTCTAGTTTTCATTCTTATTGATTTGCGAGTGTTCACTCTTTGCTAGTACTGTGTTTAGCCTTTATTTTCATGCATCTATTATTCAGAGATGTTAGTTTCAGTAGTGTTATATGAGTACTCTCATGTTTTCTTGTTGTATCATTTAGAGTATTTTTGTTAAAACATATCTTGTATGATGCTTGTTGGGAAAAGAAACTGCTGCTTGATGTAGAATTTATAATAGTGCAAGTAGAAGCTTGTATAGACTGTGGTTAGAACTTTTTCATGTCATGCTAAATGTTATTTTAGTTTTAAAGCCTTGTGGTTATTGAGTAGCATGAATAGATGAGAATGTTTAATATGTCTTGAAAGATTCATGAGTTGTTCTTGTCATAGTAAAGCATCAATATATTGTATTCTCTTTCGGATGTTTATTTGGTTGACTTGGCGCATGCTTACACCATGTTTATGACTACGAACCAGTCACGAATAGCCTTCATGACCATTTAGTTTTTGAACTTGTGATACCGCTTATGCTTTAATTAATGATGTTTATGTCGCTATGCATGATTATGTCTCATATGCTCTCTTGATTTGTCGCTCCCAGTCTTTTGCTAGCCTCCACCTGTACTGAATATGAGCTCTACTCGTGCATCCAAACTCGTTAAACCAAAATTTTCCCATTCTGTACACCATACCTACCTACATGTGGTATTTAACTGCCACTCCAAGTAAATTGCTCATGTGTTACTTTTAAAATCTTCAAAATTATTTCTGTTTTGTGTTCTTGTTTTTGCTCATGAGGACGTCAATATAGAATATTTATCTCACTTGTTGATTCAATTTCACAATCTGGACTAGTGGATTCATCCGCTTATCCAAATGATAGAAGAGCTGGCAGCGGGTGCCCAGCCCCAAATTAATACAAACAAATTCTCTTCACTATTTTCGCTCCTGATTTATCAGTCAAAGCATAATTGTGTAAACAAAAGAGAAAGAGGAATGACCTTCTACACCAGTTGCGTGCTTCACCATGGGAGCCGCTCTTGTCAATCCAGTTGGCTTGTGACGTACTGTATTGTCTGTTTACCATTTGTTGACATTAACATACACCTCTCCTAAAAAAATAGACACTCCTCCACGGTGTCAAACTTTTAATACCTTTTATCGTTTACCTATTCGAGGACGAGTAGGAACTAAACTTGGGGATGTTTGATACGTCATAAACGTATCCCTAATTTCTGATGTTTCATGTTGTTTTCCACATGTTTTCCTTACACTTTATGTCATTTTTACACGTTTTCCAGGACTAACCTATTAACAAGATGTCACAGAGCCAGTTCCCTTTTTCTGCTGTTTTTAGTTTCAGAAAGGTTATTCTGGAAATTCTCGGAATTGGAAAATTCGAAAGCCAGAAGTCCTAAAAGTCCCAGAAGTTTCAAGAAGTCCCAAAGAGCCCCGGAGGGGGGGTCACAGGGTGGCCACACCGTGGGGTGGCGCGGGTCCCCCCTGGCCGCACCACCTAGGGGTTTGGGCCCCCTGGCCACCTCCCGGCATCGCCCTTTCGCCCATATATACTCCCCGATGCATAAACCCTAGGGGAATCGACGTTTTCCGCAAAATACATCCGTAGCTCCGTCGCCGCCACCGACAAGTTTCGGGGGATAGTTCTCTATTCTGGCACCCTGCCGGGACGGGGAAGTGCCCCCTGAAGCCATCTCCATCGACTCCACCGCCATCGCCGTTGCTGTCTCCTATGATGAGGAGTGAGTAGTTCTCCCCCGAGGCTGAGGGCTCTACCGGTAGCTATGTGGTTCATCTCTCTCTCCCATGGTGTGATCTTTATGTGATCATGAGCTTTGTAATCTAGTTGAATATGTAGATTGATCTTCATCTTTTATGCTACTCAAGTGGTTTTGTTATCTCCGTAAACACTTTGATCACAGGGTAAAGGCGACAGTGTGTGCACCGTGTGGTTTAGCATTATATTTATATTTTGTGTTGGATAACCCTATGAAATTGTGGTGTTTGCGTGGAATCATCTGGGTCCCATGGTGATACCATGGGGGTTAATTGGTTGGGAAAGTGCTTACTCCGAGGAGTGTTGTTACAGACCTACGCAATGATTGGTGTTTGTTATTCGACCGGAGAGTGGTTCGGAGTAGCATAGTGAAGAAATGATATTTATGCATTCAATTATGTTTTCATTGTTGAGAGTGTCCACTAGTGAAAGTAGGAGCCCTAGGCCTTATTCCAAGCATTGAAACACCATTATTCCGCCTGTTCTGCTACATTTTTGCTTGCTGACATTTTTATTTCAGATTGTCATTATCACTTGTTATCATCCATATTACTTGCATTTTACTCTCTCTTCGCCGAACTAGTGCACCTATACAACTGACAGTTATATTAGGTGTATTGGGGACACAAGAGACTTCTTGTTATCTTGATTGCAGGGTTGCTTGAGAGGGATATCCTTGACCTCTACCTCCCCGAGTTCGATATACCTTGGGTGATCCACTTAAGGGAAAATTGCTGCTGTTCTACAAACCTCTGCACTTGGAGGCCCAACATTGTCTACAAGAATAGAAGCGTGCGTAGACATCATGGGGCGCGGAGGCGGCCGATGGCCCGGCGAGCTTCAGCTTAAGCGATGGTGGCCGGTCCGGAGAGCTCCAGGATGGGCCGCAGCAGTAGCCAACCCGGAGAGCTCCGGCTTAAGCGACGGCACCGACGTGTGGCCGGATTTTCCTTCCGTGCGGCGTATGCGGGGTCACCGCTCCATTGCTGATGTCGTGATGACATTGGCGGACTTTTCTTTTCTTTTTCATGATTTATTTTATACAGATAATCATTTATTGTCAATTACTTGTGGATCCCACTCATCGGATTGGGTGTGACATTTTTTGCCACACACGGCTTAGTGTTTTTTGCGAACGATTACAAAGATATGTGGTAAAATTTTTGCTGGTAGTATTCCAAATTTGACGCCAAAAGTGGTAGTCTTATTCTACTAGCAATCTTCTTGTGTGTTCCAACAGAATAATCAGTACCACATAATTAATCCGGTTTCACAGAAACAATACTTTTTTTCAAACAACTTTTAGTGGTGGTGTCGTCTGTCCCTCTTACAGCAACGACTAGGGTGCGTACCAAAGGAGAGGAGGACCAGGAACGAAGATTCGTCTGCCGTAATGATGGGGACGGTGTCGACCGGTATCAATTTGGCGAGGGAGACGCCGTATTTATCCGTTGGAGGAGTGCCAGACTTGTTTGTCGCTTCGCGTGGTGGAGTGGGCGGCGAGCAGACAGAGTTGAGTGGGAGGGCTGAGCGCCAGCTGGAAAAGAGGTGGCCATGGTATCGGGCCTTGTGGCTGTAGCCTACACTATGGGGAAAGGAGAAATGGGGATCGAAGAGGTTGTGGCGACGGGCTATGGGCTATGGCCTATGGTGAGTGGTTTTATTGAAATTAACATCACATGAGGACGTTTAGGAAAGTACCGGTTGATTCTAGCCTCTCAATCTCAATCTCTCGTTGTAGATTTAACGATACTGATGTCACAAAGGCAGACACACCATCATCACCAACTGTGGTTTTTGACAGAAGAAAGTCCTATGCATCCTTGTTCATGCTCGTCTCTTGGGAGGTGTTGAATGAGTGTAATGCGGGTGTTTTCCGTAAGGTCTCCTCTTTGCCCACCCTTGTTATGGAAAGGATTAAAGACGAGGCGACCTTGTGGAGTAGGCCGGGTGCAAAGCACATGGGTTCCATTCAATGTTCAGGATATCGCTTATCTTTAACTTATCAGTCGGCCCATGATAAGAGATATATCGGCTTATCGACCGATGAATCGATTTTATCGGTCGACTATTTATCGGTCATTTTTCTTGTAAATCTCAAATTGTAGCCCTAAAACATCTAAAATATGCTATAAAATATATCATATCGGCACTAACAACTCTAAACTATGATATATAAATGTATTATATTCAATAATACTAAAAATTCTATGATGGATGTCATTAATCACAAGTTCCGGTGATGGAAAATCGATATATCAACCGATTTATCAGCATATCGAACGATAAATCGCTTGTAAGACCGATAAAATGGCATGAATGATAAACTCCGCTGATATTCATTATCTTATCGGTCACCACCCGATAAGCGATAAATCGGCCAATAAATCGGCATATCGGATGATATTTTGGATAATGGTTCTATTATACCGGGAGAGTGGGCTTTTGTGTTTTCTTCGAGCTTTTGCTCGAGTGTTACGTAAACTCGTCTAAACTTCTTCTTGTTCAATGAGATAAGGCAAACCTCCTGTTTCAAAAAAAAATCTCACGTTGCTTTGAAGAATGTTGCAAAGTTCTTCCCTATGGCAATAGTCAGCGGGAGGTCCCGTGACAAGGTATAAGAACTTTCGCGAGTCAAATATTTTGGAAATCTGAAGTAGTAGTCTATTATTATAAAAGTGCAAATAAAGGATAGGGCAAATCCTTTTTTCTAGATATTGTAGAGTACACGGAAAAAATTAAGTAATCATACATCTCATACTCTTTCATGTTCAGGTGTTTGAATTTGTAAAGCTAAAGGAGCTCTACTACGCTGGAAGTCATGGAATGGACATACTGGCATCTTCTACAGATTCTCAAAGTAAAGCAAACGATGTGAGTACTCTTTTTTGTAACCGTGGATTTCAGGGACGACTTTTTAAATTCCTGAATTTACTCAACTTTTTTTTTCCTTCGGGGCATTAACTTTATTTTCTGAACTATGCTTTACTGAAGAACAAAGAAGCCAAACTGTTCCAGCCTGCAAGTGAGTTCTTACCCATGATCAGCGAGGTATACAACTAAATTATTGCTAGTTGTTGTAATTAAGGTGTTGAATTATTCGGCTATCTGTATGTACAAATGTTAGCATACTTTAGTTTTGCTCAACAGGTTAACAAGACCTTATTGGAGGCCACTCGATCGATCAAGGGTGCAAACGTTGAGAACAACAAGTTTTGTGTGTCTGTACACTACCGCAACGTCCACAAGAAGGTAGAGTATGTTGAATAATTAGGCATAATTTCCACGATTAATTCCAGAATATAAATCATGATGACAGCAGCTATTAACATGTGAAGCTTGAACATACTAGATGCAACAGACAACATGAATAATAGCAGCACGATCTCTCTAAACATGTAAACAGTAGACATGTTAAACAGACAGATCAGGACGCAGATTCCGTACCGTTCGTTTGTGGTAACGTTGTTGATGACAACGTTGGCGATGACGGGTCGGAGTAGACGACGCTTGAGACGGCGGTACGCAGCACCGCCTGACTTGCTAGGCAGACGAGCCGTCGTGGAAGCAGCGAGCAGTCGCGCGAAGCGCTTCCCAAAAAACCTAATTCGCCCTCTCCCGTACAGGATCACAAAGGCGACTGGTTCCGGAGACCTGCTCTCCCGTTCGCCGGTGGACGCCGGCGCTCGGGATGGAGTAGACTACGGTGGCGGCGCAAGGAACGAGGTGGCAAACCTAGATTGGTTTCGGTGTGTGTACAGCGCACACGATGCGCGTCTTTTATAATGCGGTTCGGAAAACTCTAACGCGTGCGACGTGGGAGGCCCACGCCGCACGTCCGAGTCGGTTGCAGCACGCGATACGGGAGCGACCCGAACCGCCTCAGCTGTGACGCGTCCGTCACGACTACGAAATCGGTTTTTCCAAAACAGCAAAATAAAGATAATTATTGTCTCGGCTCGAGGCTCGATTCACGAAACGCGATCGCGACGTGTCGTGTCGAGTCGAGACGAGACGAGCGAGCGAGCGGCGGAGGAGGAGGAGGAGGAGGAGTGCGCGAGAGGCTCTCTTGTTCTCACTCACATACCATCCCTACAACACTCCACCTTATAAGGTGGTGTGCAACTCCTCAAACTTCCAATGTGGGACTAAACTTCCCACTCCCACCACTCACTAGTACACATGGGCCATTTTGAGATTTCAGGATTTGCTATTGGGCTCACATGCCTTGGGCCCAATTATTTCAGCACACTTACATGGGCTAAAATTCCAACAATCCCCCACCAGATCTCAAATGCCCATTTGAAGATTTGCCAATCCTCGCTACTTGTTTATATACCAGTGTTTCAGCAGAGACTGTTAAGTTGAACTTCCGCCTAGAGCCTTAAGCTACATCTATCAGCAACTTGAACAATGGACTATGCCTTGAATTGCAAGTTTTGTGCCAATAGACTTTACTCAAAGTCATAACTAGTACTTGGCTGCCAGTAGCCTACCCCGCGGGTGGAGCATATGCGTCATACTCCGTGGTCTCTTCATGAGTTTACTAGAGATCACCCAAATCTCATAGACTGCGACGTTTACAGTCGGACTCACATAGGTGTGTTCTTTCAAGAATGCTCTGTAGGACAGCATCTTTGCTATGAATAGCCAACATAAACACATTAAGGCATGTTGCCAACCTGCCTTACAGCTTTTTGAGAGTTATGCATCATTACTTAGAGAGGGTTTATCAAATACTCTCCTCAGTCAAACCACTAGCTTGTTTTTCCCAGATCCTAATTCACGGGATCTCCGATCACATAGGTTGGGTTACCACTATGGTGTAACGCTCACGGGTCTCATACCCATCTCCCTCGATGCACTATCTATCACATTACGTGATAGTCCCTTCGTAAAGGGATCTGCCAGGTTTTTGTCTGTTTGAATATACGTAACCGTAATTACTCCGGAGTTTCTCAATTTCCTGACAGACTTCAAACGTCTTTTGACGTGTCTTGATGACTTCGCATTATCCTTAGAACTGGTCACCTTGGCAATCACCGTTTGATTGTCACAGTTCATGAGGATAGCCGGTAATGGTTTCTCAACCACCGGCAAGTCCATCAAGAGCTCACGCAGCCATTCTGCCTCAACAGTGGCTGTATCTAAAGCAGTAAGTTCTGCTTCCATGGTTGACCTCGTCAATATGGTCTGTTTACAAGACCTCCATGACACTGCGCCACCTCCAAGAAGAAATGCATATCCACTTGTGGCGTAGAGCTCATCTACATCTGAGATCCAGTTAGAGTCACTATATCCCTCAAGCACAGCAGGGTGCCCTGAATAATGAATCCCATAGCTCATGGTACCATTCAGATAGCGCATGACCCTTTCAAGTGCATGCCAATGATCATTACCCGGGTTTGACATGAACCTGCTCAATTTGCTCACAGCAAAAGAGATGTCAGGCCTCGTCGCGCTCGCAAGGTACATGAGTGAACCGATTATTTGAGAGTATCTCAATTGATCTTTCGTAATCCTCTTGTTCTTTCGAAGCGTCACGCTAGGATCATAAGGTGTTGGAGAAGGCTTGCTATCAATAAAGCCGAAACGGCTCAAGATCTTCTCAACATAGTGTGATTGCGTCAACGTAATCCCACTCTCATCCTTAATAAGCTTAATGTTCAGAATTACATCAGCTTCTCCCAGATCTTTCATATCAAAACACTTTGATAGAAAAGACTTGACCTCATTGATCACAATTATGCTTGTACCGAAAATCAGTATGTCGTCAACATACAAGCATAATATAACACTATCGCCCCCACCATGGCGGTAGTATACACACCTGTCAGCCTCATTAATGACAAAGCCCGCAGAAGTTAAAGTTCTGTCGAACTTCTCATGCCATTGCTTAGGTGCTTGTTTCAGTCCATACAAAGATTTTAACAATTTGCACACCTTTCTCTCTTCACCTTTTACCACAAACCCATCAGGCTGATCCATATAAATTTCCTCTTCCAACTCTCCGTTAAGGAAAGCTGTCTTTACGTCCATTTGATGAACGATAAGACCATAAGAGGCAGCCAGGGAAAGTAGTACACGAATGGTGGTCAGTCTAGCAACAGGTGAATAGGTGTCAAAATAATCTTCGCCTTCTCGCTGAGTGTAGCCCTTGGCTACAAGCCGTGCCTTGTACTTCTCAATAGTACCATCAGGCCTTAGCTTCTTCTTGAACACCCACTTACAGCCCACTGGCTTACAACCATAAGGTCGTTCAGATAACTCCCACGTCCCATTAGAAAGAATGGAGTCCATCTCGTTATGGACAGCTTCTTTCCAGTCATCTGCATCTGGAGATGCAAATGCCTCTGCAATAGTCGTAGGAGTATTGTCCACAAGGTACACAATGAAATCATCACCAAAGGATTTTTCAATCCTCTGTCTCTTACTCCGTTTAGGAGCTTCATTGTCATCCTTCTCAAGGACGTTCTCATCATGTGGTTGTTCAGTATGATCACTAGATGTACTAGATTCCGGAATTAATTCAGAAGAAAATTCAGCAAAGCTATGCATATCTTTCATAGGAAATATATTCTCAAAAAATGTTGCATCACGAGATTCCATAATAGTATCAACATGCATATCAGGCACCTCGGATTTAACCACTAGAAATCTATAACCAATGCTACGCTGAGCATAACCTAGAAAGATACAATCCACTGTTTTCGGTCCGAGTTTGCGTTTCTTTGGAATTGGAACGTTGACTTTTGCCAAGCATCCCCAAGTACGCAAATAAGAAAGTGATGGTTTTCTCCCAACCCACTCCTCATAAGGGGTTTTCTCTTTATTCTTGTTAGGAACTTTATTCAGGACATGACACGAAGTCAATAGAGCCTCCCCCCACCATGCCTTAGATAAACCAGCAGTGTCTAACATGGAATTCACCAAGTCAGTCAGCGTGCGGTTTTTCCTCTCAGCAATTCCGTTTGATTGTGGCGAATAGGGAGGCGTCCTCTCGTGAATAATACCGTGTTCCTCACAGAATTCATCAAACACTTTAGAGAAATACTCTCCACCACGATCCGACCTAAAACGCTTGATCTTTCTTTCTAATTGATTTTCAACTTCAGCCTTATAGATTTTAAAGTAGTCTAAAGCCTCATCTTTAGTTTGCAACAAATAAACATAGCAGAATCTAGTAGCATCATCAATGAGTGTCATGAAATATCTCTTTCCACCTTTTGTCAACACACCATTCATCTCGCATAGATCAGAATGTATGAGTTCTAGAGGTGCCAAGTGTCTCTCCTCAGCTGCCGTGTGAGGCTTCCGAGGTTGCTTAGATTGCACACAACTATGGCACTTAGAACCTTTGGCAATGGTGAAATTCGGAATTAAACTTAAACTGGATAGCCGCGACAGTAAACCAAAATTAACATGACATAAACGAGAGTGCCAAACACTAGCATCTGAATCAACATTGCCACAAATATGGTTTACTGACTTATTGCAAAATTCGGAAAGAGAAAAGCGGAACAAGCCTCCGCACTCATAGCCTTTACCAATAAATTGTCCAAATCTCGACACAACTACTTTATTGGACTCAAACACTACTTTAAACCCATCTCTGCAAAGAAGAGAGCCGCTGACGAGATTCTTATTCATAGAAGGGACATGCTGCACGTTCCTCAGCTGCACGATCTTCCCCGAAGTAAACTTCAGATCTACCGTGCCAACACCACGAACAGAAGCATGTGACCCATTCCCCATTAGGACGGAGGAATCCCGTGCGACCTGATAAGAAGTGAACATAGAGATGTCAGCACACACATGAACATTAGCACCCGTATCAATCCACCAACATGGAGATTGAAGAACTGAAAGTACCATCGGTATATTACCGTACCCATCAGTGTTGCTAGCGGTCACCACGTTGACATTCTTGGAGCCTTTCTTCCCTTTCTTGTCTGCACGGTCTGGGCAGTCCACAGAAAAGTGGCCGAGCGCTCCACACGTAAAGCACTCGAGCCCAGCTTTGTTCAGCACCTTCTTCTTCTTCTTATTCTTAAAGGCAGTAGTGTTCACAGGGCCATTGAACTGGGGCTTATAGTTCCCTTTGTTCTTGCTGTTATTCTTGACGTGATGATTTTTCTGCACCATATTGGCACTAGACTGCAAATCACCACCTCTCTCAGTTGTGTCCTTTGCCCGAGCTTTCTCCTCAACATCAAGAGACGCTATCAGATTTTCAACTGATATCTCCTGTCTCTTATGTTTGAGAGATGTGGCGAAACTCCTCCATGAAGAAGGCAGTTTTGCAATAATGCATCCAGCCACAAACTTATCAGGAATCACACACTTGAGCAGAT
The DNA here is from genome assembly GCA_028641055.1 of Alopecurus myosuroides. Classification (NCBI taxonomy): domain Eukaryota; kingdom Viridiplantae; phylum Streptophyta; class Magnoliopsida; order Poales; family Poaceae; genus Alopecurus; species Alopecurus myosuroides. Next base: position 155,897,777 of record CM054059.1, read on the forward strand.
CAAGCTCCTTCGCAATGCACTGTATCTCATGAGCCTGTTCGACTACAGAACGGTTATTCACCATCTTGTAGTCGTTAAAGCTCTCCATGATATACAACTCACTGCCAGCATCGGACGCACCGAATTTAGTGTTCAGTGCATCCCAGAGCTCCTTAGCGTCTTCGATGTGCATATACACATCGCACAGACGTCCCTCCAGGACACTCAGAATACAGCCTCTGAAATTGTTATTGGCTTCCTTGAACTTATTCTGAACCTCGTCAGAAGCTCCTTCAGGAAGGCCACTCATAACAATGTCCCACACTTTCATGGACTGGAGCCACAGTTGGCTTCTCAGTTGCCATCTCTTAAAGGTGGTACCATTGAACCTATCCGGTTTCATCGAATCACTTAAGTGGGCCATAGTCAGTTCAGGAAATTGCCTACAATTAGGTTTTTGGATTGTTGAATAATTAGGCATAATTTCCACGATTAATTCCAGAATATAAATCATGATGACAGCAGCTATTAACATGTGAAGCTTGAACATACTAGATGCAACAGACAACATGAATAATAGCAGCACGATCTCTCTAAACATGTAAACAGTAGACATGTTAAACAGACAGATCAGGACGCAGATTCCGTACCGTTCGTTTGTGGTAACGTTGTTGATGACAACGTTGGCGATGACGGGTCGGAGTAGACGACGCTTGAGACGGCGGTACGCAGCACCGCCTGACTTGCTAGGCAGACGAGCCGTCGTGGAAGCAGCGAGCAGTCGCGCGAAGCGCTTCCCAAAAACCTAATTCGCCCTCTCCCGTACAGGATCACAAAGGCGACTGGTTCCGGAGACCTGCTCTCCCGTTCACCGGTGGACGCCGGCGCTCGGGATGGAGTAGACTACGGTGGCGGCGCAAGGAACGAGGTGGCAAACCTAGATTGGTTTCGGTGTGTGTACAGCGCACACGATGCGCGTCTTTTATAATGCGGTTCGGAAAACCCTAACGCGTGCGACGTGGGAGGCCCACGCCGCACGTCCGAGTCGGTTGCAGCACGCGATACGGGAGCGACCCGAACCGCCTCAGCTGTGACGCGTCCGTCACGACTACGAAATCGGTTTTTCCAAAACAGCAAAATAAAGATAATTATTGTCTCGGCTCGAGGCTCGATTCACGAAACGCGATCGTGTCGTGTCGTGTCGAGACGAGACGAGCGAGCGAGCGGCGGAGGAGGAGGAGTGCGCGAGAGGCTCTCTTGTTCTCACTCACATACCATCCCTACAACACTCCACCTTATAAGGTGGTGTGCAACTCCTCAAACTTCCAATGTGGGACTAAACTTCCCACTCCCACCACTCACTAGTACACATGGGCCATTTTGAGATTTCAGGATTTGCTATTGGGCTCACATGCCTTGGGCCCAATTACTTCAGCACACTTACATGGGCTAAAATTCCAACAGAGTAGTTCCTCAAGCTTCGCTGTTCTTGCCTTCCTTGCTGCAACATTTCCGTGTTTTACCCTTTTGGCTGTCTCCAGGACTGGAAACTGGTCGCGGAGATTGTCGGCGATGTCCTGAAGGATCAAACTAACAACCGGACGAAAGGTAGGAAGGTTCCAGTTGTTCATTCACCTAAGTATTGTAATCTTGGTTCACTGACAGAATATGCATCGCCACACCCATGTGCAGTTATGCAGGTTTTAGAGGTTCGTCCAGTGATTGACTGGGACAAGGGAAAGGCTGTGGATTTTATGCTTCAGTCTCTCCGGTTAAATGACCCAGAAAGTGTTCTCCCATCTACGGGCTCCTTTGATTCATAGGATAGTAAAAGTGTAGAAATAGGAAAATCATAGGATTAGGATGGCATGTCTTGTTGAATCCTATGGAAAGAAGTAGAATGTTTGATTGAGTGAAGGAATTTTTCCATGAGGTCCAACCTCATGTTATTTTTCTATGAAGTTTGTACTACAAAATTCATATGGGAATTTTTCCTATAGGATATGATCCTATGAATCAAACGGCTTCAAAGGAAAAAATCCTATAGGATTTCTATCCTACACAAATCCTTTAGCATTCCTATGAATCAAAGGAGCCCTACATTGGAGTCGATCGAACCGACGAAGACGCGTTCAAGGTTTTTTTTATCTTTTCTTCAGAAAAGGGACATGCACATTTTTCTCACAGATTCACTGAAAATATGTTGTTTTATGCTACGATGATCAGGTGCTTCGTGAGCGGAACTTCGGGTACGGAATTCTGGTTTCGCAAGTTCCAAGGAGACCCGAGCCTTCTATTCACTGACATGCCCAACTGAAGTGAAAACCGTCTTTCCATTCTCATGCTTAATTACTGCATTCCTATTGATTTTGTTCAGTCAACTGATTGGGTCGTTTCACTTGCCAAATCGTCATGCAGGTGATGGAGTTCCTCAATTCTTTGGTGAGATGGAAGGAACAATCACCATGAATGCAGGATCAAGAATAATAGCTCAGCAATAACCCCATCAGTTTAGTCTGGCATGCAGAAATGACAATAGCAGTTTAGTACTTCCTTCCGGGGCGACTCTTTCACAGCACGGGAGGTGGATAGTAGGTAGTTGGACCTACTAAGATGGAATGTTTTTTTGTTCTTTCCCTTTTATATATCCTTGGCAAAGTTGAATTTTTTTCCACCTTTGCCCGTGAAACTCTGCAACAATTTTCTTGTGTGATCTTTCTGGACGAAAGAACCTCTGTGAAGTTTGACATTCGCCAGATCCAGTGTTTGTCCCTGCCCTGAATAATGTTGTTTCATAGTAGTATAATTTATTGGATGGCCGGTAGGTGGTAGCCTTGCGCCCTTGACCGACCGAGTTGTCAGTTGAAGATTAAAACTCAGAATATTCTTGACTGGGCTGGACATCAGTTTAATACTTCGATCGTACAGTTCGCTTTTGTCATCACCTCAAAATCATTTAGTTCCTTTAAATGCTATGCTATGTGTTTGTGCATGTATACAGGTTGTATTGCTGACGTACATAATATTTCTTGAAGCTTGTATTGATGATGTATATATTGTTGAATGCTGAATTTTAAATCAGCTCCATGGGTACTTGGATATCCGGCGGGTAGATATGGGCACAGATTTTGCCCATGAATACTTTCGCGGATGGTAAACAGAACAACCGACGGATATGGGCATGGATATGGAGGTGCTCTTCCGGCTAAACCCGTCCCATTGCATGTTGATCTTTGAAATGACTTTTTTTCCTAAGGTGACAAGCATGTACGAGAAGTCGAGAACTGATATTGCTGATGGAAAAATTACAGGTTTTTGGGCTGATAAATGGCTTTCTGGCCATGAGGAAGAATTTAAAGGTGGCTGACGAACTTGCAAATGTAAACCAGATGTTCGCTTTCCAAAGAGTGAATTGGTGGAATGAATTGGATCAGTTCCTTTCCCTTTGGTCGAAGATTCAACAAGTATAAGGAATGTGTGTATGAAAAGAACCGATTGTTGTCTTTCTGCTGACCGAAGATATTTAGCAAAATCTACTCATCAGCTAAGCTCAATTTTAGGAAAGAATTCTTCAACTGCATTTGAAGAAGGTTCGGAAGATTACAACGAAAGAAATCAAATTCCTCTCGTGGCTTCTTTTCCACGGCATGAACTGGACGACAATTTGCCTTTGTGCCAGGAAATGCCCTCATGATGATGATATTTGTTGTTCTATGAACTCCATGTGGTCACTGTTGGGGCACGCGGAGTACAATTCATACCTCCCACTAGAGTTAAGGGCATTCCAGAAACGCGTGATAATTGCCGAGATGCATCCCGCCGTTTAGTGAATCGCTCGCGCATCACACATTTCCTGAATGCCCTTAACTCTTGCGAGCTCAAAGACATCCATTTGCAAAATAGGAAATACATGTGGAGCAACGAGCAACGAGCAACAAGACCCTACTATGAGCAAACTTGACGGCTACTTTTGCAATGACGAACGGGATGTGGCCTTCCCAACGAACATCCTTCATGCCTTGTCGTCATTCCTTTCCGATCATTGCCACCTTTTGCTCGCCAACAATTGGGCCCCAAAAGACCCAAATCCTTCCGGTTCGAGAACTTTTGGATTAACATGTCGGGGTTTGAAGACATTCCCAAGAATGCTTGGAACGAGGGGACGTCGCATGTTGAGCCGAGTCCAAATCCTCTTCCACAAGCTCAAGCGAATGGGCCAAAAGCTTTGCTCTTAGAGTAAAACCCTCTTCTCCAATGCAAAAGTTCAACTCCATATGGCCCTTGAGATCATTCTCCTCTTCGACATTGCTCAAGAATCGAGAGTATTGAGTCCCGAAGAGCATGATCTTCGCTTTCGGTTGAAAAGAAGAGTTGCTAGTTTGGCGGTGCTTGACCGCTCTCGGAAGAGGCAAACCTCTAGAATCGCCAACCTAAAACAAGGAGATGCAAACACCAAATTATTCCATCTTCGCATCAATGACCGACGGCGCAAAAATCATATTCATTGTTTGAAGCACAATAATGGATGGATCACGGACCACAAGCAAAAGAAAGAAATAGTCCAATCCCACTTTGACAAGACTATAAAGAAAGGAGACCCTCGCACCTTAGAGATAAATTGGACGGTCATTCCACAACCTTAATGTGACTTCTCTCGTCTTGATGATGACTTCACCGAGGAAGAGATCAAGGCGGTTGTTTTTGGCTCCGCAAGTGACAAGGCGTCGGGTCCCGGTGGCTTTACCGGTGCCTTCTTCAAGTCTTGTTGGAATATCATCAAGTTGGACCTCATGGATGCCATCAATCAATTCTCGAGCCTACGCTACAACAACCTTCATTGGTGAAACTCCGCAAACATCGCCCTAATTCCAAACAAAGATGGGGCCGAAGAGATTAATGACTTTAGTCCTATTAGCCTTATCCATGTGGTGGCAAAAATTATTTCCAAGATGATGGCGACTAGGCTTGCTCTTCTTATGAACGATATTATATCAAATTCCCAAAGCGCTTTCATCAAAAAGAGAAGCATACATGACAACTTCCTCTATGTTAGGAACCTTGCGAGAAGGTTGCACAAGAGAAAAAAAAAACCTCGCTCCTCTTCAAGCTTGACATCAAGAAAGCTTTTGACTCGTTGAGATGGGACTATTTGATGGATCTCTTGCGGCATCTTGGATTCCCATGTAAATTTTGCGACTCGATCTCCGCTCTTCTCTCCATGGCCTCCTCTCGAGTCCTTCTAAACGGTGTTGCCGGAAGACCTATCAAGCATGGCCGTGGCCTTAGACAAGTAGACCCGCTTTCGCCTCTCCTTTTTGTTATTTCCATTGATCCCCTCCACCACATCCTTTGTAAGGCAACCGCGCAAGGACTTCTCCACAAATTAAGAGGGTGCGTACCTACAATTCGTACCTCTCTTTATGCCGATGACGCGGCCATTTTTGTTACCCCTTCCAAGAGAGATGTACTTCCTTGCCATGACGCTAACCCACTTCGGTGCGGCTACGGGACTTGTCACCAATTGCGCTAAAAATCAAGTGGCTCCGATTAGGTGTGATGGTCTTGACCTCGTCTCCATTCTCCAATCTTTCCCGACCGTTTGCACCACCTTCCCAATGAGGTATCTTGGTCTCCCCCCTTTCTGTCCATAGGCTCAACTCCTCTCACTTCCAACCTTTGGTGGATAAGACGGCTAGCAAGCTTGTCCCGTGGATTGGGAAGCTTGCTACAATGGCCGGTAGAACGGTGCTCGTTAAAGCGGTCCTTACAAGTGTGGTAATATACTTTATCACCGTTCCTGAAATTCCGTTAGGGCTTTTGAAGAAGATCGACGACATTCGGAGGGCCTTTCTTTGGGATGGTTGCGACAAGGTCACTGATGGCGTGTGAACACACGTTTGTTGGGAGACCCCAAGAGGAAGGTATGATGAGTACAACAGCAAGATTTTCCCTTAGAAAGAAACCAAGGTTTAATCGGAACCGTAGGAGAAAGAAATCACTTCTGAAGGTTGTTGACAGATGATGTTGGCATGGCGCACTACCAGGCTCAACAGCAACGTGGAATCTGTACACAACACAACTAACATACTTTGGCCCAACAAAACAGCGAGGTTGTCAATTCAACGATCTTTCTGAAAACAAAGGATTAGACGTATAGTGTGGAAAATGATGTTTGTTTGCAATGAATGAAATAAGAACAGAGTTTGTAGTGAAAAAGAATAGTGTTTGCAGTAGATTGTATTATCAGTGCAAAAGAATGGACTGGGGTCCACGGTTCACTAGTGGTGTCTCTCCATAATAGATAAATAACATGCTGAGTGAACAAATTACAGCTGGGCAATTTACAAAACAGAGATTGCACCGTAATGCATATACATGACATGATGATTACTATGAGATTCATTTGTGCATTACAACGTGATAAATAGACCGTCATCTAACTTCATCTATGACTAATGATCCACCCTTAGGATGTCATTCGAGAAAACTTTGGGTATTAAGTTGCAAGCAACAGATTATTGTATTAAGTAAAGTGTGTAATGTAAACAATACAATTATGCTTAGAAAAAGCATTGTTGTTTTATCCCTAGTGGCAACAACACATCCACAATCTTAGAAGTTATTGTCACTCTCCCAGATTACTGGAGGCATGAACTCACTATCTAGCGTAAATACTCCATCTTGGAGTCACAAGCATCTACTTGGTCAGAGCATCTACTAGTTACGGAGAGCATGCAAGATCACAAATAACATATATGATAGATCTATAATCAACTTGACATAGTATTCAATATTCATCGGATCCGAGCAAACACAACATGTAACATTACAATAAGATGATCTTGATCATGTTAGGCAGCTCACAAGATCTAAACTTGATGGTACGAAAGGAGAATACAACCATCTAGCTACTGCTACAGACCCGTAGTCCCAGGATGAACTACTCACGCATCACTCCGGAGGCAGGCATGGTGATGAAGAGCCCTCCGGTGATGATTCCCCTCTCCGGCAGGGTGCCGGGAAGAGCTTCGAACCCTCCCGAGCTAGGGTTGACGACGGCGGCGGCTATGGAACTTTTCGTGGATAGAGGCTCGGGTACTTAGGGTTTTCCCGATGAAGGCATTATATAGGCGGAAGGGCAATGTCGGTGGGATCCCAGGGGGCCCACACCACGTGGTGGCGCGGCTAGGGGCGCGCCGCCACATGGTGTGGCCACCTCCCTGGCCCCCTTCGAGTCTCCTTTGGACTCCGTGTACGTGACAGAAAAATAGGGACTTTGGCTTTTGTTTCGTCGAATTCCGAGAATATTTCGAGAACAACTTTTCTGAAATAAAAAAAACAGTAGAAAACAGGAACTGGCACTGTGGTATCTTGTCAATAGGTTAGTCCGAGAAAATGCTTAAAAATGCTGTGAAGTGTATAGAAAACATGTAGCAGTTGGCATAATATCAACATGGAACATCAGAAATTATAGATACGTTGGAGACGTATCAGTCACCGGAGGAAAATTCAATTGGGATCTTGTTTGCAAACCTAAAGATAGAGGAGGTCTTGAGGTATTAAACCTTAAGAAGTTCGCGACCGCCCTCCGGTTAAGATGGATGTGGCTCCAATGGGTTGACGAGTCAAAACCTTGGATTGGTTTGGGGAACCCGTGCAATGAACATGACCGTGACTTCTTCGTTGCGGCTACAAAGGTGTGCATTGGAAATGGCAAGAAGGCTCTTTTTTGGAGCTCAACTTGGGTGGAGGGGTGCTTTCCCAAAGACATTGCACCCATCATATTCAATATTTCAAAAGGAAAAAACGCTACGGTGGAAAAGGCCCTTCAAAACAATTCATGGGTCTAAAATATCAACATGGAGAATGGGATTTTCGCTTCCAACATTTTGCAATTCACCCAGCTTTGGAGAAATATTGGGCATGTTGAGCTCAATAATGACGAGGATGATTCTATCACGTGGAAATTCTCAAAGGATGGGTGCTACTCGGCCATGTCGGCCTACAAGGAGCATTTTGTGACGCTTACTACTTCGCCCATGCCAAAGCTCATTTGGAGGCATTGGGCTCCTCCAAAATGCAAGCTCTTCACTTGGTTGGTCTCCCAAAATAGGATATGGATGATAGATAGATTGGAGCGGAGAGGTTGGGATATTTGTGGACGATGCAAGCTTTGCAATCAAACTCAAGAAACCGCGTCTCATCTCCTCTTCAAATTTAGATTCACAACTCGATTTTGGACCACCGTCAAATAGAGGTTGGGCCTGAATGACATCTACCCGTTGGATTGACGCCTTATTCCCTCAGTGAAGGAATGGTGGGCGGATGTGATCAATGGAAGAATCTCCAACTCTAAAGGCATTGATTCCTTGGTGATGCTCATCTCTTGGGAGATTTGGAAGGAGAGGAATGCGCGGGTCTTTCACAACCACTCCTCCACTATGATGATGATTGTGTCTAAAATTAAGGAATAGATTAAACTTTGGTCCTTTGCGGATGCAAAGGCTTTGAGTAGCTTGATGCCGCGAGAGTAAAACTTTTCATTTGGGGTCGGGTCCCTCTCCGGCCCGTGGATTGTAATACCTCTAAAACTTCTCCTTAATTAATAAAAATGGAAAATCTTTTGCTTTGTTTCAAAAAAAAAAGGTACATATGTCGATGTAGCACACTCAGATAGTGCACTCAAACTTGTTAGATCATCTGAACATCTCCTATTGGATGCAACAAGCTCCTTCCTCTTTAAGCGTCACACGCTTTAACATCTCTATCTTTATCCATATGTTCAGATCATGTGGGGCGGCGAATTCAAACATCAATTTGCATGACCAGAAACGGTGACTACTCTCGGGGAATCATGATGTCCACTTTCGATCGTGTTGCCTACACCCTATACATGCATCAGCGTGTGCATGCAACATTTCTGGCCCCATCGGATCCTAATCTTAGTACTAAATAGATCCAATCTCTTAATTCTTGTTCTCCGCTTATTCGAGTCGCATGTCCATGCTTCCTAAATTATTCAAGAGGGCCCTAAGAAGTTCTGTCCAAGTCGAATAGGAAAATTTCATCTTTGTCAAACATGCCACTCACCTTTGCTCACGCCTAACCCAAAATGCACCTTAATAACTACCGGGTTATGGATTTGTGTTTGACAGATCGTAAGTAAGACGATCCACGGCTCAAGCTTGGGCAATCTGAGGGTCTAAGTACATGTCATATACATTGTTTGAGACTGATAAATATCAACTCACTCGTTGCATCTCAAAGTGGGTCTACCCGATTGGTAAACTCCTTTTACCAAAGCCGGTATTATTGGCTTGGCACCCATAACTTATGAAACTGATTCATTCACTAGGCAAGGACATGTGTCCCATAACCTTATCCATTATAACAAGAATTCTACAAATATACAGTTACACAACTGAATTACTATTTGATGATACCATGATGTTCGAGGAGGTTGAAAGGGCATTTATGCCCTTAATCATATTTCTATGGTTGTTGACAATAAGATCAAAGTGGACTAATCATTTCTCTAAGTACCATTTACGGTTTAGTCCCCTATTTGAGTGTCAAAAATCGTAAACCATAAAAGGGGGAAAAACTCTCTCAAAGTTGTGAAGCAAAGTTTACTAGTAGCATTTTTTCGCTTTTCTTGAGTATAGGGATCTCACACCATTTAATGCAGGATCTAAAGGTGGTCCAGGAAGGCTTGTGTTGTTTGCCGGTCTTTCCGGCAACAACTTGCTCTACGCGTGGGCACCGGTGTCGGACATGTTCGTCACCTATCTGGCAAGGCTCGGATAGGCTACTAGACCATCTGCCAATCTGTAGAACAATTTCAGCCCTCCCTCTAGGTTACCACCTCGTTCCTTTCAAAAATTACATAACTCACATATACACACTTAGGAAATATCATCACCGAGGGTATATTTCCGCATCTTTTTCTAATATATAATTTTAGGAAGGAGATTTGGCTCTAGCCTAGTTGGCCTAAGAGTGTGGTGTCAACAGTTACTCTCTTTGGGCTCTTTCTATCGGAGGATGATGTCGCATAATATCTAGGATGCGTGATAAGAAAGAAGTGACCCTTGCTCTCTATATGTAGTGTTACCACATTTAAATAATGCAAGAACCATGTGTAATTGTGCTAGTCCTTGGATAAAATTCTAGCACCACAGTTCAAAATGAAATATCATGCAAATGCGTCAAAATTCTATTACATCGCATGATCCAGTCTTTACAGAAATAGCTTTACAACTTGCATAGTCTCAGAAGACTAGCAGGAAATAGAACTACACCGGAAAACATAGTACAACATTGATCCTCATCTTCTTCATGTGCCATGCGCAAAACATGTTGGTTGTAGACTCGAGATCCTGAACGAAACCTCACTCGTCCTTAAAATCATCTGCAGGATGGAATATGCAGCCACAAGGGGTCAATACAATTTAAGTTATTGGCAAGTAACACTATGGTGGTTATAAATGACAAGACTGTTATCTACATGCATATTTGGCTTGATGGAGTTTTGGCTAAGTTTGCATAAAGCAAGTTTTCTCCAATCTCCTTTATAAAACAAACTTTTCTTCTCAAAGGGTAGCAACATTGGATTAAGATCCAAGCACCACAACTACTGTTCACTTGGTCAAAATTTTACTTATTGAAAATGGTGATGTGATTCTTCTATCCATCCTTGTCCAGCTGCTCATAGTTGTCCATAACAGGGGACACAACTAAGATCTTAGTTTCTAACTCTGCAGAGGTTGTGCACATTCACCCTTGTACTCTTTTCACCCAAACATACTATGCATGCTGAATGTATTAAGGAAAGGAGAGAATTGATTCAAAGTCTTTCAGAACCATAGAAACTACCAACCGGCAAGACCCGTTCCACCTATAATTCTGCTACATCTGCTTGTGAAGCCACAGGTAGAGTCCACACAACTTAATCGACTAAGCTAGAGCCCATATGACCAAAGGCTCCACTGGAAGCAATCTAAACTTGGGAAACATCAAAATCACTTTGTTCCTGGGTGGCATTCCTCAAGTGAACACCCCTCGGGGAGACACTCGACTCTCATCAGCCATGCAACCAAACCCATCCAGGTGGTTCATTTAATTGTTACTTAGAATTTTTCCACAACATCAAGTAGAAAATTTGTAACATTGCATAGAATTTGTGAAGTTCTAAGGCTATAATGATAAGGTAAATATATGGCTACACACTACTAGGATAATAGCATACCATAATATGACTTAGTAAAATTTCCTCTCATGCATACTACTCAAAAATCAACTCATGCATATAGAAAATAATGAGTGGATGGATGGTGTGTTACTTGACTTGGAAGTTGGTGAAGAACAATCACCTTCTCTTCACAAAATAGAACATTCTCTCCGTACAATCTAAACAATACAAGTAAACAACAATAAACAAGCATTCACAAGCAAAAGAACAAAGTATAACAATCAACAAACTTAACACACCAATCTATTCTACCAAAGCAATTATTGTGTTTGGGTTTAGTGTATAGCAAATGGCTAAGGATTGGGATGGCGTTTGAAGAGTTCAAACTTAATTGATCATATTTGTCAAGTAGGTTCCTAGAGTTTTCACTTAGTATTAACCCATTTACTTAACATGCAAAAAGTGAAAACATGTGATTACAACTAATTTCAATGCAAAAAATATACTAAGTCATTGTAGTTAGTGTTTTCCATTTATGACTAAGGATTGGTCTTTGATCAAAAGATCACACAGGGTCTAATCCATTTCTGTCTTGTTTTCTTCAAGTCTTCTTTTGCCTCCTTGAATTTCTTCTGAAGTCTAAGTCCTTTCGTATGTTTCTTCAATGGCCTTTCTTATAGTCTTCCTTATTGAGTCTAGGGACTTAGTCATATGGAAATAAAAATAGATGGGATTTCTATAGTTCCCTAAAAGTACTTGTAAAATCTTCTCTTCTTCTTCTTCATTTTCTGGGAGGGTATTCTTCTTGAATTGAAGTTGCTCTTATTCATGAAAGTCTTCTTGTTGAAGTCTTGGTCAAAAGCTCTCATCTCACTTGAGAAACTAATTCTAAGTCTTGAACAAAAACTATCTTTGCACTAGTCATCTTGAAATAAAATTCTAAGTCTTGGAAAACAAATTCCAAGTCTTCACGTGATTGGTCTTGGAAAATCTTCAGGCGTCTTTATAGATTCTATCTTGGTGTGGTGACCTCATTTAAATTTCCAACACTTAATTGTTTTTGTTTCAATCTTGGGACTAGTCTAATTCTAACTTAATCACACCACAAAGTCTAAGGGAACAAAAAACAAAAGGGAAGAAAGACTTAGGAAAAAAGAGAGACGGGGTTGGTCTTCTTGAAGTTCCTCTTGTTTTCTTCTAAGTGCTTCTACTTCTTGGAGATGCTTCTGAAATTGGTTTTCTCGGCTAAGTCCTCCATTGATCTTCTAGCTTTGATGGAGGGATGATAACCCGGTAGGCCAACGCCAAGGTGTAACTCGGCCCAAAGGACGCTGCGCGAGACCCGGCTAAGGATAAAGGAGCTTCTAGAAGGCCCAAGATCGTAGGCCTGGTAACCCGGACTGTGGGTTCCGGTAAGGAAGTTTAGGGTTTTGTAGGCAACGTCCGGGTAGGATTCAGAGTACGCCTTGGAGAGCAGGCCAGGAGGTCCAGATGCTTTATAAGCCGGTCCCTAGGTTAGGTTTAGAGAGGGCCAAGAGTTAGAGCAATATCGCTAGGTATCGAGTATCCAGTGTAACACGAGAGCTGAGTTAATAGATCGAGATCGGAGAATTGGCGACTAGATTGCCGGCTACCAGATCGCATATCGTTATGTTTTCCCTTGAGCTAAACCCTCTCCCAAACACCAGAGTCGTCTTGCCCCAAGATAAGTTACCCCCGGTAACGTCTGCCGTGATTATCCCATGACAGTTGGCGCCCACCGTGGGGCCTACGTCCAAGGGTGTTTACATCACGGGAGAAGCTCGGAAGAACATGGAGAACCTTGTCATCGGCGAGATCTACACCGACCCCGAAGGAGAGAAGATGGTGGACGATTCCGGCTGGGGGCCAGAGTCGGATCTGCTCGAATCCGGATCTGTCGTGACAATCGGCCAGATCAACGTCTTCATCGGCATGGTACGTACGTCTGGTTCAATCCCTGACAATTTCGGATTTGATTCTGTGTCAGGGGAAGCCACCTGCGTTCAATCAGATGGAGAAGAATCGGTCGGGACGGTAGATCCGACAGAAGAGCCCCCCACGAAGAGGGAACAGCCGGAGGAGCTGGCATGGACCCCGCGTGGCCGAGTCATGAGAGAAGATGATACTGAGTCTATCTTGAACCTACTAGAGGATCGGCACGAGTCTATCCACCACGTGCATGTCACAGGAATTTCTAACAAGGATAAAAAGATACTGAAGCAAGCGGTAAACTCGGTTTCCTCGGCTGTACCGAGATACCTGAGATGGTCAGAGCAGGACGTAACATGGAGCAGAAGAGATCACCCGGAAAGGATAGAACACCCGGGAGTCCTAGCATTGGTGGTTGCACCACAGGTCAATGGTTATGAGTTGAAAAAGGTCCTAATGGACGGTGGAAGTAGCATCAATATCTTGTATTGGGAAACCTTTCTACGCATGGGTCTCAAGGAGTCCCAGCGACAGAAAAGTTCAACAGTCTTTCACGGGATAGTGCCGGGTCACTCAGCATGCCCCGAGGGAAAAATCGCATTGGAGGTAGCTTTTGGAGAATCAAAGGACAATTTCCGGGTTGAATGGCTTACTTTCGAGGTGGTTAAGTTGCGCAGTCCTTATCACGCGCTATTCGGAAGGCCGGATTATGCTAAGTTCATGGCCAGGCCGTGTTATGTGTATCTACAACTAAAAATCCCGGGTCCCAGGCAGACCATCACCATACATGGGAGCCGGGACATAGCGGCTGAGTGTGATGAAGGAGATGCGGCAATGGCCGAACAAGCTTGCAGAAAAGAGGAACTCAAGTATTACCGGTCTCAAGTAGACCCGGATGACAGAACAGCGTTGAAAAGACCGAATACTGAGGACGAAAGAGCAAAGTTCAAGGCAGCACAGGACACAAAGATGGTGGATTTTACCGAGGGTGATCCCTCCAAGCAATTTGCTATAGGATCTAACTTGGATAGCGAGCAGGAGAAAGCACTTGTGGAGTTCATTCGTTCAAATCAGGATGTGTTCGCCTGGACGCCTAGCGATATGCTGGGTATCCCCACAGAGTTGGCAGAGCACAGTTTGCACGTCGATCCCAAGTCCAGACCCGTGAAGCAAGGCTTGAGAAAGATGAATGAGGAAAGAAGGAAAGCTATAGGGGGAGAAATTGCTCGGCTGCTGACAGCCGGCTTTATTATGGAGGTATTTCACCCGGACTGGTTAGCAAACCCGGTTCTCGTGATGAAAAAGACCAATAAGTGGAGGATGTGCATTGATTACACGAGTCTCAACAAGCATTGCCCAAAGGATCCGTTTGCTTTACCAAGGATAGATCAGATCATAGACGCAGTAGCTGGCAGCGACCTATTATGTTTCCTGGACGCTTATTCCGGGTATCATCAAATCAAGCTCAAGAAGGAGGATTGGGAGAAAACATCGTTCATAACCCCTTTTGGGGCCTTTTGTTACAAGACAATGACATTTGGACTGAAGAACGCTGGCGCAACCTATCAACGGTGTATTCATAAGTGCTTCGAGGACCAAATTGGACACAACGTACATGCTTATGTAGACGATGTGGTGATCAAGACCAGAAAGGCGGAGACATTTATTGACGACCTAAAGGAAACATTCAAGAACTTGAGAAGGTATCAGATGAAGCTCAACCCGACAAAGTGTGTTTTTGGAGTTCCAGCCGGGAAATTACTCGGCTTTATCGTTTCTGAGAGAGGAATTGAGGCAAAACCGGACAAAATCAAAGCTATCCAGAGTCTGAAAAAGCCGGAAAATTTGAAACATGTTCAGAAGCTCACAGGGTGCGTAGCAGCGCTCAGCCGGTTTATATCCAGACTCGGAGAAAAGGCAATACCCTTGTACCGGCTCTTGAAAAAATCGGACAAATTCGTATGGGATCAAGAGGCGGACGAGGCGTTCGAGGCACTAAAAAAGCAGCTATCTGAGGCACCAGTCCTAGCAGCTCCGGGTCCTAAAGAGCCTATGTTATTATACGTTGCAGCAGGGCCCCGGGCGGTTAGCGCAGTGGTTGTTGTCGAGCGAAAAGAAGATGGAAAAGAGTACCCGGTCCAGAGGCCGGTTTACTATGTCAGTGAGGTATTATCAGAGGCAAAACAGCGCTATCCACATTGGCAAAAGCTGGTTTTCGGGGTCTTCATGGCCAACCGGAAATTGAAGCCATATTTTCAGGAACACCCCATAAGAGTGGTTAGTTCTATACCAATGTCGGATATCATCAGAAACTCGGATGCAACAGGTAGAATAGCCAAGTGAGCGATCGAGATGGGGGATTATCATATCAATTACGAGCCAAGGTCAGCAATTAAATCTCAAGCTCTAGTAGATTTTATTAATGATTGGACACACACAGGCATGCCTACCATGGCTCCAAACTCCGAGTCTTGGATCATGCACTTTGATGGCTCCAAGCAATACGAGGGGTCAGGAGCTGGAGTGGTGCTAACATCACCCAAAGGAGACAAGTTGAGCTACGTGCTGCAGATTCACTTTGATTGTTCCAACACCGTGGCCGAGTATGAGGCCTTATTGCATGGCTTAAAGGTAGCCAAGGAGATGAATATTAAGAGGATACGATGCTTTGGAGATTCGGACCTTGTGGTACAGCAGGTCTCAGGAACTTGGGATAGAAAAGATGCAACTATGGCAGCATACCGCAGAGAGGTTGATAGAGTTGTCGGGTGTTTCTCCAGGTACGAGGTGGAGCACATAGAAGAAAAAACGAGACAGCAGATGCACTCGCCAGACTCGGCTCGCGCAGAGAGCCGGTTCCACCTAATGTCTTTCTGGATGAACTATGGCGACCGTCAGTTAAAACCGAGTCTGAGGAAGAATTGGCAAATCAAGACCCGGATTTGGAGCTCGTGGCCACAGTACGTGCTGTTCCCGAGTGGACAGAGCCGTTCTTGGCCTACCTATCACGGGGCGAGTTACCACAGCAGGAAGTATTAGCAAGACAAATTCTGAGGCGAGCGAAAGGATATTCTATCATCAATGGAGAGTTATACAAGAGAAGTGCAGCAGGAGTCTTTTTGCGCTGTGTAGCACCAGAAGAAGGCCGACAGATCCTCAAGGAAATCCATGAAGGTGATTGTGGGCATCATGCATCCACAAGATCCCTGGTGGCCAAAGCTTATCGACATGGTTTTTTCTGGCTCACGGCCCTAGCAGACGCGGAGCGTTTGGTGGAAAGGTGTGACGGATGTCAAAGGTACGCTCGCCAAACCCATGTGCCGGCTATGGAACTACGGACTATCCCGTTAACTTGGCCGTTTGCTGTTTGGGGTATGGACATGGTTGGCCCCTTTCACATGTCACCTTGCAAAAAGACGCACCTCTTGGTGGCCATTGACAAGTTTACCAAGTGGGTTGAGGTTATGCCAGTTACCAACTGTGAAGCAATTACAGCAGTCAAGTTGCTGAAAAGGATTATCTATGGTTCGGGTATCCCCATAGCGTAATTACCGATAATGGAACCAATATGTCCCTTGGCGAGATGGAGAAATTTTGTGGTAACAATGGAATCCGCCTTGACGTAGCTTCAGTGGCCCATCCACAGGCTAATGGACAAGTGGAGAGGGCAAATCAAGAATTGCTTCGTGGATTAAAGCCACGATTGCGAGTTCCGTGTATCAGAGCTGCTGGTGCATGGGTTGAAGAATTACCTGCAGTGGTTTGGGGTATCAACACAACACCAAACAGATCCACTCAGATGACACCGTTTTTCATGGTTTATGGTGCAGAGGCGGTGTTGCCGAGTGATATCATCCATGACTCGCCTCGAGTCTCGACTTACGTCGAGGTAGAGAACGAGAAGACCCGGCAGAACGCCGTGGATATGCTAGAAGAAGAAGGGGAACAAGCACTGGAAAGATCAGCCATATATCAGCAGGATCTGCGGAGATATCATAGCCGGCGTGTGAAAACCCGGGTCTTCCAGGAAGGAGACCTGGTTCTGCGCCTGGTACAGTCAAAAGAAGGAAAACATAAGTTATCACCGCCATGGGAAGGACCGTTTATCATAAGCCGGAATCTGCACAATGGATCGTATTACTTGATAGATGCAAGGGAAGAGTCGGCTACGGTTAACGACACCGCTCATACCACTTCATCTATGCAAGAGAAAGAAAGACCATGGAACGTAGCTCAGCTGCGTCCCTACTATACCTAGTATAGACCAGGCTCACAAGTGGAATTACACGATGTAACAGGCAGCAGGTTTCAGACGCACTCTTTTCCTATCCAGGATACCTAAGGGGACTGGAGGGTTTTTAATGAGGCGGCTTGCTGACCTAACTTTCTCATATCAACAAAGAGATGGTTAAGCGATATATCTCCTTCACATGTTTTATCAAGTTTTCTTCTTCTATTATGTTTTTACTTTTCTTCCAGGTAAGTATTATTTATTGTTTCCTTAGAGCATTAGTTTCCTTAGTATGTTGCATATATTTAGGTCTTGGGGGTTGATTGCTTGAATAGCACAGTTACAAACTCAAAGACCCGGCCATGATGCCTATGAGTTATAAGGGCCGATTACTCGCAAACAAGTACGGCTGCAATCTTATAACCGGACAAAGGAGCCAAATTTCTTGACTTTTCTTACTTAAGCTCGATGTGACTCGCACTAAAGTGGCATGATTTGCTCGCTTACGATTACAATCAGCCATGATGCCCAATGGGACTTGCCTGACCCTGTTTTCGTACAGATGTAACAACATGGTATCCACGCGAAAGCCGGCTTACAGTACAAGAGAGTCAAAAGGGTCATCTAAACCACAAGTTATGCATAGTACAGGGTTAATAACCGGAAACTCAAAGTCTATCAAGCATAACTTCAACACCTATGTGAAACGGCTCTAGGTTTTGGGCTTAGCAGAAACAACTTGTTTTCTTTGAGAAATCTCACACCCCAGACTCGGAATTTCGGGCCTTAGGGACTGGGGATTTTGAAAAAAGAAAGAGGCAAGTTATCTAGCTATTAAGCACCAAAAACCCACAAATCCGAGTCTTGGGGACTTGGGGACTTAGAGAAAAGTTCACCCGTCAAAACCCATGTGACCCGGAAACTGAGTCTCACAAAAGGAACCATAAATTAAATCGGAGTACCAAATTCATCCAAAGGCCGGAAGGGCCAAGAAAGCTATTAAAGCGTCATAATGTATTTACATGATGCGATGATAGTATCAAAAGTGCACATCTGCACTATCAAAAGAATATTTGTCTTTACAAGGGCATCGAGCGAACAAGGTATTAGGATGGCATCAGATAATAATTTACTCGGCCTCCTGAGTCGGGTCCACATCCTTACCCTTGCCCTCCGGGTCTTGTTCTCGGGTTCGCTTCTTAGAAGAGTTCCCAGCATCATCATCCGGTTTTTCAGCGTCAGGGCGAACAGGTGGACGGACAGCTGGTGTAGAGGTAGTTGGTGCTGATTGCAATTCGGCTTCCCTCTTTGCAGCTTCCTTACTCTTCCTGGCCGAGTCAGCATTCCACTTTTCTAAAATGTCGAAGGGCACGGGCGTATCTTCCTTCACAGCCTTGTCCTTAGCATCGTATGGAGACATAAACCTACTCAAGTCCATACCGTCGGCAAGAGCAGTTGCCGAGTGACGTACCTCGGATTGTACAGCTTTGAAATCCTTGGGGGAAAATCTCGAGCCGTCTGCCTTGAACTCTGGAAATCCGGCCACCACCGTTGCCGGCTCAAGCTTAGGAAAATAAGCTTTCGCCAGCATAAGTCCCCGGGTCATCCCAACCCGGCATGCTGAGCGTTTCCAGAGCTCAATCCATGCAGGGACTGTCCAGACATCGTAGTAGTTTTCATAGACGGGGGTGCCATGAGACTACGGTAGAGACGTGGGGTAACGGGATCGCGTAGCAAACACAGAACACAGGATTTACCCAGGTTCGGTACGTCGCGACAGTACGACGGGGCCTACTCCTGCACTTCTCACTAATCGGGACTAAAGCCCGTAAACAGGGATACAATGTGAGTGTTTAGATCTAAGCTACTCGACGAGGATGAGCTTCTCGGCGAGTTGGCGTAGAGCTTCTCTGTTCTCTCTCGTTCCTTTTTTTGTCTATCTCCCGTCCGGCTTTATATAATAGCCGGATTAGGGCTTACAGAATAGGAAACCTAGAAAACTACGGTAACTTTTAACTTGGAAAGCAAGGAATCCGTCTTCTCCTCCAAGCCAGATCACATGGGCTGTGATCCGGGTTCTTCTAGAATCCGGCTTCTGCACGTCGGATTACTAGGCCGCCTAATGGACCTAAGCCCACTACCACTTAGGCCACCCTGGTAATCCGGCACTTGGCCCACCATCTTCTATACCCCTATTTGGTATATATCCGACAGTAGCCCCCAAGAAGGATCAAAACTCTGATTCTCCGCTATTCGCCAAATGTTCTTCGTCCGAGAAATACTGATTCAGCAGTCTTGATTCTTCTTATTCTTCATTTGAAAAAGATGGTGACATGAAACTCGGAATCCTGAAAATCCGGCTTTTTTCTCACGATCCTTCGTGGAGAAGAACCTTCCTACGTCAGCGCACTCAACCATGCTGACGTAAGCGACGTTTGAGATTTACTCGGAAAAACTCAGAAACGTATCTCTGACAGATTCGCGCGGGAAACGAGGAGATAATCATCATTACTCCGTCGTTTCATTTCACGGATTTTCCGGCGAGCGACACGCGGCAAACATCCAACGGACAAAATAGCCGTTGGCACGCATCTAAACGGTTTTCCGGCTATAAATAGCCGTCCTCGTCCTCAACGAAAACTTTCCTCACTCCCCACTGCCCACGCCATTGACGCGAACGAACTCGAGAGCAAAGCACTTGTCCCAGGCGCTCTTAGCATCCAAGCACGCCGGAACGCCACGCACCACCACGAGATGGCCTCCTCGCCGTCATCGCCGACCCGCGCCGCCATCAACGAGCTTATCAGCGATCTAGATCCGC
This sequence comes from Alopecurus myosuroides, assembly GCA_028641055.1. NCBI lineage: Eukaryota > Viridiplantae > Streptophyta > Magnoliopsida > Poales > Poaceae > Alopecurus > Alopecurus myosuroides. Next base: position 155,917,949 of record CM054059.1, read on the forward strand.
AACTGGGATCGCCCAAGCACACCGGCGTCGAGCCGGAGAAGACCACGGCCTCCGCGGCGGGCGACGCGAATTCTTCCACCGCCGCGGACGTTGCGGGATCAAGCTCCGCAGCTTCCCCGCCGTTTGCTCCAGAAACGGCGGAGGAGAAAATCCAACTCCTTGGCGACGAACTCGCCGCCGCGGAGGCTGCCGCCTCTGCCGCCGCCGGAGCAGACGAAGAAACGTAGTCTGCAGGCAACTGGATTGCCTGCAGCATTCCTCTGGCTCTCCTTCCAAACCTGGAAAAGGAGGGCCTGGTTCTTAAGAAGAAATGGCGGCTTCCAGAAGACGAGACCGAGCCTACGCCAAAAAATGGCGAAAGGGTCCTTCTCTGTTCCCACCTTCTTCGAGGTATGGGACTTCCACCTTCTTCCTTCTTCCTCCAAATCCTTTCTCACTACAACATCCAGCCCCATAACCTTCCTCCCAACTCCATCCTCTACATGGCCGGCTTCCAGGCTTTGTTCGAGGGCTACTTAGGGCTAGAACCTAGGTTAGATTTCTGGACTTACTGCTTCGGGGTTAAGCGGAACTCTTCGGAGGGCGCACTCCCGAATTGCGGGACCATATCTTTCACTCTTCGGAGATTCCGAGAAGATTGGTTCCCCAAGATAAAAACTTCGGAATCCGTCAAATTTTGGACGGGTTCCTTCTTTTATCACCCCGACGTGCCTTTCCTTAAGGAAGCTGTCGGGGTTCCTCCTTTTGTGAACTCTGCCGCCGTTCCCCAAGACAACTGGGGAACGGAAGCCATCCAGGTTCTGCCGCCAGATCTACTAAAGATCAAGCGGCGCATCGCCAAGCTCACCTCCATGGATCCGCCTCTAACCGGCATGGACACGGTTCTATGCTGGCTGATTAGGCGAATCCAGCCATTGGCCAACCACAGCGGCCGTCTCCTGTGCGAATACACGGGAGTCAAGGATCCGATGCGGACAACCACCAAGGATTGGCCCGCAAAGGAGCTTCGCCGGCGCATCAACCAATTGGTCGCATCACGCGACCAATACGAAGCGAGTCGGCCAATGTATACGGCCGAAAATCCGGTTCCCAAGGTAATTTTTCAGTCATTTGGGTACAGTTTTATTTTTTCTCGGATTTTCTAGCTTCTGATTTTGATCTTGTTCGTCCGACAGTTCGCGGATCTTTCAGATTCGGACTTGGTATCCGAGGCTGAGCTGGACGCGCTGCGCACCGCCGCTACAGGTGGACGCAAGCGCAAGAAGATAACTTCCTCGGAAGAAATTATCGATCTTGACGGAATCCCCGTCGCCACTTCCAGGTTCTTTCTTCTGGATTCTTTTTCATGAGAACTTTTCATTCATCCTCAGTTTTATAACTTTTCCGGGTTTTTTGTTTTTAGCCTGCCTCCCTCTAGTTTAAAACCAAAGAAGCTGAAGAAACACAAGGTTGTTTCCAGCCGAGGCGGTCAACCTTCTTCCGCCGTTGCCCCGAACACGCCGTCCACAATGGCGGAAGAGCAAACTGCAGCCCCCACCACCAAGCCCTCAGAGCCCAGCCAGCCCGTTGTGTCGGACACGGACACGAGGGAAAGGGAGGCTCCAGAGGTGGAGAAATTTTCTCGGACTTTCGACGAGGAAATTCCCACCTTTGACAAAGATTTCAAGATTATCAACGACGGCCTAAGCGCGGCCGGAACTGCTTTTGCGGAATACGCAAAAGAGTTCCAGGAAAACTTGGCGGGTTTGCACCGAATGAGCCAGGTATGTAACTCTAGCCCCCAAGCATTAAACAAAATTGCATGCCTGTTTTGCTTTGATGTTTTTTGTAACCATTCTTTTCCTTGCTATGTTGCAGCAAACCGCCGAAACCATAAACATGGAAGTTTTCAACAAACTCACCATCAAGAATAAGGAGGTTAGAAATCTCCTTTCTATTCTTGAGGAGAGAGAGGCAGAACTGGCATCGTCTCAGCTCGCTTTGACGGAAACATCAGGTACACATTTTTCTTCTGAGGTTTGCAATTCAATTTTTTGTCTAAGTACTTATTCCAGAAATTTTCTAAATCCGGAATTTTCTTTGCTTTTCAGCTGCTTTGGCTAAAGCCAAGCAAATAGCTGAAGATGCCGGCAATGCCGAGAATCTCCGAAAGGAGAATTTGGAGCTTCACAAGCATCTTGTGAAGTCTCAAAAGGATCTGGAAGCCAGCAACTTGGCCCTTGGAGTTGCCAACTCCAAGGCTTCTGAACAGGCGGAGAAGGATAAATCCACCATCCAGGATTTAGAGAATGCTCTGAACCTTCGCCTGGAGGAAATCTCCGAGATCGACAAGCTTCTCGGTAATTTTTCGTTACCTTTTTTATTTTTCCATATCTTGTTTTTCTTCTCTGTTTTTTGCCTAACACTTTTGATGGTTTTGTCGGAAAAAACAGGAGATATCCCAGATGGTACCCGGCTTGAAGGGATCCAAGCCTTTGGGAAGATGTGGACTTCTATCCGTGCTGCTGGAATGCAGCTGGTGAACAAGTTTCTTCCCGCAAGGACTGGGGAGTTCTCGGAGGTTGAAAAACTTCCGGGAGCCATCATGGAGGTGGCGGAATCCAGGGATTCTATCCTACGTTCCGCTGCACGGGGTGGTGCGCGTATGGCACTCGGCCTTATGCGCATGCACTACCCCGGTGCTAAATCCTGGCGCGTGGCGTCCGGTGTCCCTCAGGGATACACGGACACTCAGCGAAATACCATCTTTGATGAAATCAAAGGCCACGCCACCCAGATTGCCTCCATGGTGAATATTTCCATCAACTATCCAGAAGAAGAGATCCCTCCAATTCCCGAAGACGACAGCAGCGAGGAGGAATCCGATGCTTGAAGGGCTACCTTTGACCTGGATGGCAAAAAATAGACAATAGGAGAATTACTGTTCTTTCAATGTAATCTGCAATGTAATGCCTCTATTTGTATGAATGAAAAATTCCGCCTTTTGCAATTATTAGTTATGAATTTTTTGCAAGGTTTTTCGGACGTTATTATTCATTTATCTTCTAAGTTCTCTGGCATATATGTTTTAACTGTCCTTAGTGTTTGAAATGGCTCAAATAGCAATATGAATCGTCATGCCGAGTAACTAGGAGTAACCAATCAGTTTAAACTCGGAAACATGGACCATGCTAAAGGCATTTTTACTAACTAGTTCCAGCAACCCAACACATACGCAATCAGTTAATGCTTAGAGAAACAAGGAACTTTTTTAACCGAAACTTGGGCACGCAGGCAATTCAAGTTTCCTTTAGCCGTTAGCAGGCTGGAAAAACATTCAGTTACTTAACGCCGAGTATACAGGCACAATTCGGGTTAACATTGAGTATTTTGTAAGATCATTGGGAAATAGAGAAGGTGGAAACATGCTTTTACTATAATGAACATGTAAAAAACATGGATACCAGAAATCCAACAACTTTATTTCATGATCTCAAAAGATGTTTACATAGATATTGGACTAAGTATAGAAGAGACATAACTGCTATGTATTCCAAAGCTTTGCTATCCACTTGACTTTGTCGGATTTCTTCAACAACTTGTATAATGTTAAGATTTTAGCCCCCAGCCGACTAATAAATCTGCTAACGGCAGCTGCGGAACCCGTCAATCTTTGGACATCTTTGACGCAGGTAGGTTTTGTGATGTTCAAGATTGCCTTGATCTTTTCCGGGTTAACTTCTATTCCTCTATGAGAAACGATGAAACCCAGAAGTTTTCCTGAGGGAACCCCGAATACGCACTTAGATGGATTCAACTTCATCTTGTAGGTGCGTAAGTTTTCGAAAGTTTCTCGCAAATCCTCAAGGAGTGTATCTTTTTCCTTGGTGACGACAGCAATATCGTCCACATAAACATGGACATTTTTTCCAATATGACTATGCAAACAACGTTGCATGCAACGCTGGTAGGTTGCACCTGCGTTCTTCAGGCCAAACGGCATGGTTACGTAATAATACGTCCCGTATGGGGTTATAAAAGAAGTCTTAATTTGATCTTCCTTTTTCATGCGTATTTGGTGGTACCCGGAGTATGCATCCAAAAAGCACAAAAGCTCAGAGCCTGCTGTAGCATCTATTATTTGATCGATTCGCGGTAATGCGAACCTATCTTTCGGAAATAATTTGTTCAAACCTGTGTAATCTATACACATTCTAAGAGCAGTAGTGTCTTTCTTCGGTACTAATACCGGATTTGCGGACCAGTCGGTATGGATCACTTCCTTGATGAAATCCGCTGCTAAAAGCCGGATAATTTCCTTGCCAATAGCCTTCCGTCTTCTTCCGTCAAATCGACGGAGACCTTGTTTGACGGGTTTTGATCCAGGAATAATCTTAAGTTGGTGCTCAGCAAGTTCCCTGGGTACACCTGGCATGTCCGCTGGACACCAGGCAAAAATATCCCAGTTCTCACGGAGGAACTTGATGAGCTCGCCTTCCTATTTGTCAGTCATCCCAGTCCCTACGACGACAAATTTTGTCGGATCTTTGGGATCTAGGATTACCTGTCTTGTATTCTCGGATGCCTTGAAGCTGTCTGTTGGCTTCCGAGTTTCTTTTCCTGCCGGCATTTCTGACGGTGATACCTCCTTGGCTAATTCCTTCAATTCTTCCTTTGCTATAACTCTCTGAGCGCAAAGGGCGTTTTCTTTGTCCAGCTCGTTTGCCAGCTTAAAATCACCAGCTATAGTGATTACTCCTCCTTTGGGTCCTGGCATCTTCAGCTTGTTATAAATATAACAGGATCTTGCCATGAATTTGGCAAAAGCTGGACGTCCGAGTATTGCGTGATACACGCTTTCGAACGGCACTACTTCGAAGGATACTTTTTCCTACCGGAAGTGATCTTTATCTCCGAAGGTGACATCTAGGGAAATTTCTCCTAGGGATCGTGCTTGCCTGCCAGGGACGATACCATGGAAGCGTATATTGCTGTAGTTGAGCTGAGACTCGGAAATCTTCAGGTGCTTCAGTGTATCCAGATACATTATATTAATGCTAGATCCTCCATCCATCAGCACTCTTCTTAGCCTGGTATTTTGAACAATAGGGCTTACAACAAGAGCTTGTGTGCCGGGTTCAGGGATATTTCCGGGATGATCAGACTGATCCCAGACTATTGGTGTGTTAGAGTACTTCAAGAATTTCGGGGTTGCCGGAACAACCGCGTTTATTTCTCGAAGTGTTCTTTTTGCCACCTTTGCTGATGGGGTTGCTAAGAAAGTTAGCATTGCTTCTCCATCAACCCTCGGAAACTTGGGTTCGCCTTTACGCTGCTGTTCCTGGATTTTTTCGTCAGTGTCCGATTCACTGTCTTCTTTGTCAGCTTCTGGCTTTTGCTTGGCGGGTTTCCTTTTGGAACCCTTCCCTTTATTTCCGGACCCTGCAGTGCCCTTCATGTGCTTATTCAGCCGGCATTGCGCATTTGTATGGGTGGGTTTCCCAAATTGCGAGTGGTGAACGCAAGGTTCCGACTTAATCCTTTCCCACTCCTCTGGAGTGTAATTGATTGGATCTGGGTTGCGTCCTTTCCACTTATTTCCCTTTTCTCCTCCAAAGGCTATGTTCACCTCTTTGGGCTTTGTCGTTGTTTCTGGAGTGGCTTTTTTGTCAGAACGAGGGGTTTTCTTGGCAAGTATCAACGATTCAATATTGCCTCCTCTTGCTCTGATGTCATCCTCGGCTGCGGCATGCTCATTGGCGGTTGTAAGCATGGATCCGAGATCCTTGTGCTTTTTGGAACCAACCATGAACGGTACAAGTCCGGGTTTTAGGCCATTGACGAAAGCATGCATTGCTTGTACGTCAGTTACTCCAGAGCAACTATTCTTCATTGCTGTCCATCTGGAGATGAAATCCACGTATGGTTCATCCTCAAATTGCGTGCAACGGTTTAGCTGGTTGATGCTATTCGGGCGTTTGTATGTTCCCCGGAAATGCTGAGTAAATACTCTAGCCATATCGTCCCAGCTATCGACTGTTCGTGACGGTAATCCATTGATCCAATCTCTGGCTCCATCCAGCAGCATTAGGGGAAGAAACTTGACAGCTTCCAGGTCTGTCCCATTGTTAATCTGGACGGCTGTATAGTAATCCGAGAGCCAGGTATCCGGGTTTGTGCTGCCAGTGTATTTCTGGTACGTTGGACCGACCTTGGCAAAGCCAGAATGCAGCATTATTCTTCGGATCCTGTCGGTAAAACATTTAGGACCAAAGTATAGATCATCTTTTTCTGCTCTGTCAATGTGTGCAGAATATCTTCCGGCTGAATGGACGGAAGGGGATCTGCTCCTTTCTCTTCCATTGTTGCGCGAACGCGCTCTTCCGGGATTGTTTCTATCTCTTCCGTGTTCACGCCCTTTTGGATTAGGCGGAGTTCTACTCATGTGCCTTTCTTTGTCCTTAGGCGGTGTCCGGGATCTCTCACGCCTGTGGGGTATATCGTATCTTCCAGCTTTCTCAGCTGGGTTTCTCGGAGGTGGCATTATTTTGCCGTCTTTCTGGTGTTTGTCTTCCCGATCATGGGGTTTATACCCATCTTTCGGGAGATGGGATCCGGTTTTATACGCTGCATCCCGGTTGTCGGGGTTTTTCTTGTCTTTTCTCGGATCCTCTTTTTTATCTTTTGAGTTGTCTGAATCCCCGGGTTCTTCCGGTCCAGGTGCTCCAGCAGCGCAAGTAGCTGTCTTGCATAGGGCGGAGTTATCATGCAGCCTCCCTGATCGCTCTTGAGCGCGCTGTTGTTGTTGCAATGCTTTTCCTAGGAAAGCATACACCCCTTGGAGTTTTTCCCCGTTGGAACACAGATCGTTGTTAAGAATCGCGAACGCTGCTTCCGCGTTTTCTGTTGCGGTCTTGTATATTGGTTCGCCCTTGGCATCTTTGCCGTTTACCTGCTTTTGCCAAGATGGGTTATGGAACCTTTCTTTTGGCGGCAGTTCTTCCGGTCTTGCGATTCCGGGTAACCTAGTAGGTTTTAACGCGGATCTATGCTTTCTCTCGTACTCCTCTATTTCTTCCTTCATGACTTTGATGTCATTATGGGTTTGTTGGAGATGTTGCCGAGATCTGAGTAGATGTTGCTGTTGCCGTTGGAAAGCTTGTCTCTTGGCTTCCAGCATCTCAGGGGGTTCATCTGGTCCCACTGGTGTTTGCAATAGCTCTTGCTCTTCCTGTTCCGTCATTGGCGGAGCAGTGATTTCCTTAGATTTCTTCTCCGCAGGCTTTGTTCCGCTAACATCTCCAACTTCCAGGTTTTCATCAGCGAGATCAGCTGATTTTTTCTTCCGGATTTTGTATTGGAGTTTTTTAGAAGCACGGTGCTTTTTCTTGGAAGAGGGAGGTTTTTTGACAGGCTCATCTTCTGTTATCTCCTTGACATTGGGGAATATCGGAGAAGTTTCTCCGTCTTCTCTCTCTTCCACTGGCGGAGGGGTTTTAGGGCTTTCCTGGCTGCCGGCGTCTGTGGTATCAGCCGGTTTTGCCATTAAGACTTCATGGAATCCCTCTTGAAAGGATTTAACCTTTCTTACGAAGGCGTCCTCATCTTCGTCTTCAGAGTCGAAGTTATCCGATCCGGTTTCCGACTCCAACCTCGCCTCAATGGCGGCAAGCACGGATTCTGCTTCCGAGTTCGTCGTCTTGTTGACGGATGTCGGATCTTCCGCCTCTGTGACGGGTGTTTGATCTTCCGTCTCCATGACGGGTGCGTTATTGTCTGCCTCTTGCACGGAATTTCCATCATCCGTGTTTTCGGCGATTTCGGATTGCACCATGCCGATAAAGTGTGTATCACTTTTGTGTCGGCGATCTGAGCAGAATCTGGCATCATAGTCATCCTCGACTAGGTATAGGGCGGGTGGGATAAATTTGCTTCCACCGCAAAACCCCATTGCTTCTGCAGTTAGTCCGATAAAGATGTTAGCAGATCCTATCGGTAACACGCAGGCACTTACCAGGTGGTTTTGCGCCGGTATATAGGATCCGTTGTCGAGGAAGCGCCCGACGTCGTTGTCGAATTCCAAGCTTCCGACAGTGATTGATCTTCCGATTCCGCCAAGTATCCCAGATCGGAATCTTACGTCTGACGTCGTTTGCCCCACGGTGGGCGCCAACTGTCGAGACATCGTAGTAGTTTTCATAGACGGGGGTGCCATGAGACTACGATAGAGACGTGGGGTAACGGGATCGCGTAGCAAACACAGAACACAGGATTTACCCAGGTTCGGTACGTCGCGACAGTACGACGTGCCTACTCCTGCACTTCTCACTAATCGGGACTAAAGCCCGTAAACAGGGATACAATGTGAGGGTTTAGATCTAAGCTACTCGACGAGGATGAGCTTCTCGGCGAGTTGGCGTAGAGCTTCTCTGTTCTCTCTCGTTCCTTTTTTTGTCTATCTCCCGTCCGGCTTTATATAATAGCCGGATTAGGGCTTACAGAATAGGAAACCTAGAAAACTAGGGTAACTTGTAACTTGGAAAGCAAGGAATCCGTCTTCTCCTCCAAGCCAGATCACATGGGCTGTGATCCGGGTTCTTCTAGAATCCGGCTTCTGCGCGTCGGATTACTGGGCCGCCTAATGGACCTAAGCCCACTACCACTTAGGCCACCCTGGTAATCCGGCACTTGGCCCACCATCTTCTATACCCCTATTTGGTATATATCCGACAGGGACAGTAGAGCATTCATGGATTAGGGTCTCCATACCCGGATATAGATCAGTCGGCCACTGAATGGCGTCTAGTATCCACTTGGTGCCGGCACAGAACCTCCGGAGGACATTCTTCAATCTCTTTACCTTTTCGATATCATCTCCTTCTGAAGGCGCAAGGTTGGAAGCTGCAATATGAGCAACAAAGGTTACATCAAGGTATTCCGGGTATCATGTATCAAGAAAACAAGAAACCAAGGCACGAACCAGTAAGTAGCGAAATCTCACCAACGAGGACACGATAAGTGTCGGCCACTTGGGCCGATAGCTTCTTCAGCGCAGCTTGAGCAGTGGCGTATTTGTCTTTGTATTTCGTGACATCTTTCTCCAAGGCTGCCACCTCAGACTCAAGTGCTTCCCTTAGCTTTATCTCGGTGTCCAGGAGCTGCTTGGTCTTGGCCAAAATCTCCTCGGACCGAGACGCCTGCGCCTAAAAGAATGGAGGGTTAAACATTAGTCGGATATCACAATCAGCCGAGTATTGCAAGGAGTACCGAGTGTAACTTTGACAAGTTAGACTCGGAACTTGGGGACTAGGTGGACACTAAGAGATATCAACTAACGTACCTGATGCTCCGCGGCCATACGCTCCAACATGCTGCTCTCTGAGGCCTTCATGGCGAGGAGGGCGCTCATCATTTGGTCGAAGGAATGGTTGCCCGAGTTAGAAGACCCGGGGTCTTGATAACTCGGAGGTGAGGTTTTCTCCTTGGCAGGGGAAGGTACCCCAGTCGTCCGGATGTCGGGGCTCGGTACGCCTCCTCCCGTGCCCAAGACGGCAGCTTCTTCCTCCTCGCGTGCATGTGAGGCTATCGGGTACTCGGCTTCCTGATCAGCCGGGTGTGTTGGTGACACTTGTTGTTCTTCGTCGCCAGCTGCAGCCGCCATATCATCAATCGGGTTCTCCTTACCCGGGTCATCGGTCTCCATATTTTCTTGGTCACTGATTGTGACCGTGGCTCTGTCGACAGTATAAAATAGCGGTTAGCATGTAGACTGGAGTAAATTATGGCAAAGTGATGGAACATCAGGAGAAGAACCTTACCCGGGATTCACCGCGAAGTCCGAGGGAAACGCGCTGCTGGACCCGGATGAAGCTGAAAAATATCAAGAAATTAAGACATGGAACTGCTCTGCTAAGGGGTGATCTGGAAAAACTTAGATATTCAAGAAAGTATCAGATGAATACCATCGCGTCGAGTTGGAGATGACGGAATACCCGGGTTAAGAGCTCCTTCACCCGGAAAATTCCGAGTCATTCTACGCTTGGTCAGGGGTGGATCCTTCAGGTACGGCCAGTTGGATAACTCTCGGTTTAGCTTGTGCATGTTATCAAAGGAGAATGGTTTAGAAGTAAGGAAGCGGTATGGAACCTTGAAGACGACCCCTCGAGGTTTCCTCTTTACTCCGACCTTGATCGTCGGCTCGACTTCATCTTCTTCACTTGCTGTTTCCACCCTACCTTCCGGTTCTTCTTCTTCTTCGCCCTTGTCCTCTGGTTCTGAAAGTTATCAAAGTATACTGTCGAAAAAATACAGAATGAACAACAACGAGCTCGCTGGAATTAAGAGAGACTCGGGATGTACCTTCTTCCGAGTTAATTGCGTCCTCTTCTTCCTCTGGACTTTCGGAGTTAGGGAGAGTCTCGATTTTCCAAAAGACATTATCAGCCTGAGGAAAAGGCATGGAGATGAGAGTTAGCAACTGTATCAAAAGGAAAAGCATGGAAGTAAAGGTATGAGAGCCGGATCTTTACCTCAGGTGATGGGTTCTCGCGTGTAAAGGGTTCTAACCCGGCTATATTCCGGATTACCTCCAACTTCTCCGTCAAGAATCCCTTGATGGTCTTGTTGGTGTCACCGGCCGCGTAATCTTTAGATGAGTATCGGAGGGAATTTGTGGTGTGCCCCGAGTACTCGCACATTAATTTGGTGCGGATAGAGTTGGGTTGGATCCGGAAGTTGACCCAAGTTTTCACCAAGTTGAGCCCAAGGAGACCTTGGGCTGAGAGAATGGCTATTTTAGCTAGCAAAGGTTGGATCTCCTCCCTGTCCGAGTCAGGGGCGAAGGCGTTGAAGTTTTCAGAGATATCAAGGAGACCCTCCGAATAACCCAGCAGTTTCCTCTCGCCGGGTGGGGGAGGTGTCTCGGCAGTAAAAGTAGGAAAGTTGCCAATGTTTGACATGGGAATTGAGAGTAAGGGTTGGCATAGGAGAATTCTTGCGGCGTTGGATAGAGACCCCGCCGCAAGCAAGAAGTGCGCCGTCACCGCTTTCGCGGCACGGCTTGCACTGAAAGAGTTCGATAAAGAGAGCCAAACTTGGCGGAGTGCACAAGTATGAGTAGGAAAGAACGATAAAATGGGTTATATTCAACATAGAGTTAGGCCCTATGTCGAATACCCGGAGGCCATAATGGCTCAGAACTTCACGGAAGAAGGGGTGACCCGGAGGGCGAAACCCCCGGGTCACATGTTCGACGAAGCAAATTACCTCGTCAACAGCAGGCGTGGGCCGGGTCTCATCACCCGGCACCCTCCAGTGGATGTCCTTCTGAGGGGGGAGGATCCCTAACTCGGCCAGCTCTTCTATCTTGGCCTTTGTGACCGTGGATCGCGCCCAGTTGGCAGATATGGATTGGGTTGACCTTGCCTTTGCCGACTGTTTCCCTTGCTTCTTAGGAGCCATGGGATCAACCTGCAAAGCACAAGACAAAAAGGTACAAGGCATAAGACTCAGAAATCACGAATTTTCCGAGTATAGACAAGCGGTATCAGCCAGACAAAGAAATTAAGAATCATCCGGGTATCATTGAACACAGCAAAGGTATGAATTATCCGAGTATCGAGTATCAGTATAGAAACTATGGGGCTCTTACGTATTGGAAAGTGTTTGAGGAAGAAGGATGATTGCCCATGTATCTACTGCAAGCAAAAGAACCGGAAGAAGTAGATTTCTCGGGTGTCAATGACAGTTGCGGAAAATTTGGGCGGCCCGAGCCTAGATTGGAGATTTCATTTTCAGATTCGTGGTGAAATTAGCGACTACAAGTGATAGGAGAATGAAGTGGAGCCTATATTCAAGCCATTGGATGAACTAGTATGAGTCTAGGTGACCTAATCCGGCGCAGGGCAAAAAATGGCCCGCGGAAGACCAAGATCCAATCTGGGTCGATTCGAGAAATTGCAAAGCTAAATCAAAGGGAGCAAGGAGCTTACCGGATGGGATTCAAGTAGAGCGCGGCGACGGCAAATAGCACAATCTGAATGACCCTTTGCGACTGCCGACGAGCTGTTCGAGGGCGCGACGGCGGAGGTTGGCGGCGGCGCGGGACGAGCCGTGGCGGAATGTAACCGGCGGTGGATTGGTTCCGGTGGCGTGCGCAAGGACTCCGCGGTGGCGCTCCGTGAGCTTGGGTGCGGGAGTGAAGGAGAGGGAGAAGAAATGGACCGTTGGGGTTAGGTTATCCCATAGGTGCCTATTTATAAGGTGCGGACGGATAAACCTAGACCAACAGGCGATAACCGGAAATTTCGGGATAAAGGTTATCCGCCGGATTTTCCTGGATATGCATTAAGTGCTAGACGGGATATCCGGAACAGATATGAGGCAGATCTTTCCCGTGATACTTGGATCGGTTAGATAAGTGAAGTAAGCCGGATCTTTGGCATCATTATCAGGACACTGACCCGGAGAAATAAGCGATAGACTTGGAGAAAGCAGGGTTACTATATGGCCACCATGGAGTTAGGCCTAGCTGTTTATCGAAGCAATTTAACCCGGCCTCTATGAACTTGAGTGTTGATATTTTTGCAGGGAATAGCGTGTGCTTCAAGGAGAATCCCGTGAAGCCCAAGCTATTCTGGGGACTACTGATGGAGGGATGATAACCCGGTAGGCCAACGCCAAGGTGTAACTCGGCCCAAAGGACGCTGCGCGAGACCCGGCTAAGGATAAAGGAGCTTCTAGAAGGCCCAAGATCGTAGGCCTGGTAACCCGGACTGTGGGTTCCGGTAAGGAAGTTTAGGGTTTTGTAGGCAGCGTCCGGGTAGGATTCAGAGTACGCCTTGGAGAGCAGGCCAGGAGGTCCGGATGCTTTATAAGCCGGTCCCTAGGTTAGGTTTAGAGAGGGCCAAGAGTTAGAGCAATATCGCTAGGTATCGAGTATCCAGTGTAACACGAGAGCTGAGTTAATAGATCGAGATCGGAGACTCGGCGACTAGATTGCCGGCTACCAGATCGCATATCGTTATGTTTTCCCTTGAGCTAAACCCTCTCCCAAACACCAGAGTTGTCTTGCCCCAAGATAAGTTACCCCTGGTAATGTCTGCCGTGATTATCCCACGACAAGCTTCATGTTGAAATCTTCAAGTTTACAATTGTAGCATCCTCTCCATGGCTTTTCACTAATCTAGACTTAGTGGTTTTCAATTAGGAGGGCCAATTAGCACAAAATTACATCGACATGGTTTCAAGGCATCCAATGGCTTAGGTTTAGGTCTCTCTAATCTAAGGTTAGTACTTAAACAAAATTTCTCAAGAAAACATATTGAAATTATTTACAGAATTTAAACCAAGTCAAAAACACTCGAAAAGGCAAATCAATTTAAATTTGTTCAAAAAATATTTTGGGACAGTGAACATGAAAGTATACATCCTAAGTTTTCCAGGGATATTTTATTTGCAATTTTTTAGATTTGTAGAATTTAAACTATACCAAAAATCATCAAACAAGTATATTTGAATTTGAACAAATTTAAGTTTGTCAAATTGGAAACTGAACCATGAAAAAATATTCTACACGTTGCGCTGATTTCAAAAATTCTAAGTTTGCTAAATTTGGATCTATGGTTAAAAAGTTTTGATGATTCTAAGTTCTGGGTTTGTTTCTACAAAACTGCCAAAAAAGATTTACCGGGACAATTTTCAAATATAGGCTTACACGTGGCGGCTCCTGATTGGCTGGTCCTGTTGATGCGGCGCTGACTCAGCGCTGACGGGGCTCCGCTGATGTGAATAAGTGAAACGATCTGGATCACTGGATCCAGATACAACGGTGGGAAAACATACCGCTTCGTGATATCATTGTGGCCGTTAAATGGGATCAGACGGCTGCGGATAGAAAATCTCACTGGGGTAGTCTAGGTCACCGGAGATGGAGGGCGCGGTGGTGCTACGGCGTCACGTGGCACGGAAGTCGATGGAGGCGATGTTCCGGTAGCTCTCCGACTTGAATAAGACAATGACGAGGCGTGGTGCAGCATGAGGGACACGATGGCGTGGCCAGCGCCTTCGATTCCTTCCTAGATCTGTGTCGGGGGCGGACGGAGTTGTCTTGTCGCCGGAGATCTCCGGATGTGGACGGCGTGGATGACACGCTACACAATAAAATCGCTAGGAGGCATTAGAAAGTGCGCAAGGTTGTAGGGAACAAGATGGTGGCCACTGAGAGGTCCGATGGTAGCTCACCGTGCCAGAAAAGGAAGGAGATGGCGACGGAACGGAGGAGTTCCGGCGAGAAATTTTGACGACGTGGTTGAGTTTTAGGCTAGGGTTTTCGAGGGTAAAGAAAGAGGAGGGTAGGGGCTTTATAGGAGCGTCGGGGTTAGGAGTCCGGATCAAACACGCGAAGAAAAATCGAAGATCAAATCCACCCCGTTCGGGATTCTTTTATTGGACCAGAGGAAGAAGGAGGGTGACATCACTGCGTGCGTCATGCTGGCGTCGGGGTGGGTCCCAGCTGTCAGTTAGAAAAAGGAGATAGAGGCGGGCGGGCTACTGGTGGGCTGGTTTGGCTTGGCCTCCGTGCTGGACATGGGCGGGGGATAGGGATAGGGGGTTGGGCTAGCTTGGCTGGGCCAGTGCGGCAGAGATGGTCCTCCATTTTTTTGTTCTTTCCTTTTTTTCTTTTTCCAAAATATGTTTTTCTTAAATAGAACATGTCTTTTATTTTATAAGCTCAAGTTGCCTCAAACAAATTTTTTTAGTTTTCTTAAATCATTCTCTTTTCAAATGAAAACATTTATGTGCCTTTTTGTACAAAAATAAAATTTGAACATTCAAATAGGATTAAAAATAAAAAGGGCACTTCAAGGTTATTTAAAAATTGGGCTTATTAAATCCCTTTTGGTTTAAGAATAATTTTTTTGGGGGAAAATACTCTATACTATAATATTGAATTTTAAAACATAATAATATTATTCTCTTACAAAATAATCTGTAAAACAATTCGAAAACAAATTTTATGAAATGATTCTTGCTTTTAAATAATTTGACATAGTTGTCATAGATATTTATTTTGAAAACCATTCTCAGGGTTTATAAAATAGAGGTATATTGGATTATCAATTCCAACCTGAATAATCCAAGCAACGGACATTTTCAGGCCTTCTAGACAGGCAGCTGCTTCACCTTCCTCGGCAGAATTGAAGTGAGGGATAAATCCTAGGCCGAGCTAATCACTTGGCCATTATGATCTGTAAGAACTGCACCCCATACTCCTTGCAACGAATCAGCAGTAAAACTTGTGTCTACATTGCACTTAACAAAGTCCACATTTGACATTATCCATTTCTGTTTTACATACCCTTCTCCTCTCTGTTTATCTTCACAATCTCCATGTTCTTGAAGGATTTTGTTTTCCCCTCAAGACATGGAGAGAAGGATTTCAAGAAACTCATGAAGATATAGATGAGACCACCAATCTAGTTACTTTATTAGAACAACATTAACGTGTTAGTGTATTGATCATACCAATGAGTGTGGTATGACAATATTAGTTTGTCTGCTAAACCTTGTTGTTTGGTGTGAAGATTGTTTGTTAGATGTTGTTTGTAAGGAGTTTCCTTGATCTTCTATGAATGGGGTAGGAATTTCTTTAGCTCTCTTTCTAATCTCCACTCATCCATGCTAAGCCAAACCAAACCCTATACCCAATCATTAACCATAGTGAGAGGCCATTTGGTATGCAACAAACTGTGAGAGCACCCCAGAAATCCAGCAACCAGTATCCTACCAAGAAATAAGCCATCCAATTGAGGAATATCATAGATTTCAACATGTTGATCTTTTGTGTGAAGGAACAATCACATCCATGATGAATGCCAACTACATCCTAAGGAGAAGCAAAATAATCAACAAGAGAAGATAAACAAGTGGACACAAAGTTGCATGATCTATGAAGATTTTGAAGCTTTTCTCTACACTAAGAGAAGAAACAATATAGAAGAACACAACTATCCAGTTGGTGTTGCATAAGAGTTTTACGCAACCCCACTAGTTTAAGAAACGATACCTTAGCTCAGGTTTATCTTATAGATTGAAAACTTTCTGTTAGACAAGTGAGATGACCTAGTGTTATTAAACGAGATTCGCCAATCTAAGTGCAAAGTAATGATTGAGTGCAACATGGATTGGCCCCCATGGTGACTACTCACATTATTCACTCTTGCTACGAAGAATGGTAAATCTGAGTGACATACCTATTAGAGAGATGACGATGTTAATCCTGAACCATAGAATGGTAGAATACAATAATGACCCTATGTTAATGTTGTTGAAACGCACTATTTTTGGTGAGGATCAAGCCAACTTGGAGGTAGCAAACAATGGAAGATTTTACCTACCATGAGAGTTTCGTTAGAAACAACATGGTGTTTGCCTTTAAGGATGACAACAACAAGATATAAGATTGCCAAAGACATCAAAATACCAAGTTGAGAGGGACACAAAGCCTTTTTATTGACCCAAAGAGCGACACCTTAGTGTCAAAGGTAGTTCAAGAGAATTCTTTTGGTTTGTAACTCTACCATGAGGGAAAGTTCTACTCAAGCCATCTTGAGTTAAACCACACTCCAAACTATGTGAATGGATACATCCTATTGGAAGAGAATCTAAACCCATAGAACCCTAAAGGTTGCATACATGGATTTAAGACCCCAAATACCAAGGAGTTGATATATGCTATACAAGAATAATTTGGATGCTGAAGTATGACTCCCTCTGAAGACATAATAAACCTAGTAGCTAGTTAGACAAGAATTTCTTTAGACTACCCACAAAAGTTTCTTTTAAGGGTGGTATCCCACCTAGCTGTTCTGGAATCCAGTTACCCAAACCTAATCTTTCTTTCTAGCCTTCCCAAATCTCGGGACGAGATTTCTTTTAAGGGTGGTAGTCTGTAACATCCCTGATTTTTGGAAAGTTCAAAAATCACAAAAAATTTAAACTTTTTGTTTTCTTCTAATGCAAGCCATAAAAAAAAACTCAAACACAAAGTAAACATTGATTGTTTTTCCAATGCTACTGGAATTTTATAACCCAAATTGCCTTTGTTTTCTAAAACCCTAAATAGGTTTCACCTAATCAAAGATATTATTTTCTTTAACAAACCATACTTCATAAGAGGGTTCACTTTTCAATCATTTGCTTGAATGGAAGAGAGAGGGGCTGGCTGCGGGCTTCTCCTGGGCTTTGGGCGGGCTGGCTGCTGCGCGCGCGGGAGGTAGAATATGGGCCTCTCCTTTTCCCCTCTCTCCCTCGAACCTATCGAGCAGCCAGGATGCCGTAATCCCTCGCCGAAGTTGCTTCTGCCGCTGCTGTACTACGTCGTTTCCGGCCAACAGAGGAAGTCCCCGACCCTGTTTTTCTCCTCCTTCCATCCCTCTCTCTTGCGCCCATTCCCCTGAACACTCGTGCTTTTTTTGCAGCCCGGGCATCAATGAGCAGGCTTGCCGGAGCCACCGTGTCGGGAGTCCATCGCGCCACCAACAGGAGCTCCAACGGAGGGCGCCGTCCACTCCATCGACCTCCCCTCTCCGTGGCGCATCTCGTAGTCATCTTCGCCAAGCCAAGAGACTACCGGAGCTCTGCCGCCATCAACTCCGGGGACACCGGCCACCGCCCCACTATTTTCCAGCGATCCAGTTGCAACGGTGAGCTCCTCCCCTTCCCTCAACCGTAGATCAAAATCTGAACGGCTAGGATTATATCCCCTAACGAAGCGGTATGTTACCATTAGATCGAGATCTGACGGCCCAGATCTAGCCACTAATCCATGTTACACTAGTCTAGTCAGCAGCCATGCAGCAGCAGAGTCAGCAGCAACACCCAATCAGGATCAGCCACGTGGTCCAGCTTTAATTTGAATTTTTTTTCTCCCGCTAGATTTAATTGGCAGTTTTGCAGATTAGCCCCTGCAACTTCATTTATCATAAATTTTTATCCATAAATCCAAATTGGAAAAACTTGAACTTTTTGAAATCCCCTGGATCTGTAAAATCTTTTAGCACTGTTCAAATTCAAAATTGACAAACTTAACTTGGTTCAAATTTAAATATGCTTGTTTTATGAATTTTGGCATAGTTCAAATTCTACAAATCAAAAAATTGGAAATAAAATGTATTTGGAAACCTTAGGATGTGTAATTTCATACCCTATGTCCCAAAATAATTTTTTATCAAATTAAATTTGAATTTAGAATTAAGTTGTCTATTTGAGTATTTTTGACATAGATTTAATTATATAAATATTTTCTATATAGTTCCTTTTGCAAAATTGTTCCATATAGTAACCTTGAACCAGAGACATCAGTACCTAAACATTCGACACCCCTGGACCATGACCATGTAATTTTAGACACACTTCCATCATAGTGGTCCACATAGTTTTTATACCATGGAGTTTGTTTCTATCCTCCTTATCTTTGTGGTTGTGGCTATTATCAATCCAAGACCAAGTCCCTAGTATGTGTCAATCACATACAAGACCAAGTAGTGAAACTTAAATACTAGTACCATTATTTTCTATCTACTTCTTCACTCCCCCATTCTTGCTTCAAGAATTCATCAAGTTAGCAAAATAGAAATCAAGACTCAAGCTCAAGAAGGCACTTCATTTTCAACTTGGTGGCAACATGAAGAGCTACAAGGGAGATCATTGATGAAATGGAAGGAAGGACTTAGACTCACGGCAACTAGAAGAAACTCAATGAAGTACAAGTGTATGAAGAAATCCAGAAGAAAACATCTTCCTCTCTCTCTTTCTATCTTTCTTCTTATTTCATTTCTTTTCTTAGCTAATTGACTTAGTGGTATTTTTATGCCCATCCCACCTTGGACCAACTAGTGAGAAAGACATGAAGAATCTATCAAGACCAAGAGAAGAATCCATCCAAGGAACAAGACTATAATAGAAACATGAAGATGATCTTAAAGAAGACAAGCATGTGAAGACTTGGAGCAATCCATACAAGTTGAAGAATAACAAGTTGTTTATGTCGAACCATTGACCCAAATGGAAAATCCCAAGACTTTATCTTATTTTCTCTATTGTGATGAAGTTAGCTGAACCTAGACCACTCAAATGTCATGATGAAGATGACTAAGTGTTACACATTGTTATGTGTTAGTTTAGTTGAAATAGTTAGATCACCCTTGGTGAACTCTTGTAACTTCCTCGACAAGTATGTTTATAATAAAGTTAGATCACATCAAACTCAACCTAGTCCATCCCAAGTAAACCCTTGGAACTTCCTTAACAAGTATTGAACCAAGAGAGAATGAACCTTCCAACTCAAATCTTGACCTTGTCCTAGCCAACTTGGTAAACCCCATTTATCATGATTGTTGCTGTGTATGTTTTCTTCACTTGTATGTTTGCTTGCTAGTATGCTTGTTATTTTGTGTTTGTGTTTTCAATGTATAGATTGTACGGAGAGCAACGATCTTTTGTGAAGAGAGTGTGTTTTCTTCACCAACTTCAACAAGGCAAGTAACACACCATTCAACTACCCATTATTTTCTATATGCATTAGTTGATTTTGAGGAGTTCGAGTAGGACTCAAGAGGTGCCTTGAAGGGCAAGTTAGGGGTGTACGGGTGCTTTATAAACCGGCCCCTAGGTTTAGTCTGCCAGAGATTCAAGTCATAGTTGTAACACTTGTTATCGAGTATCCAGCATAATTCATATTGAGATCCGGCGAGTTATTTTCCGGTTCTTAGATTGCTTTCCGTTATGTCTTCCTTTGAGCTAAACCCTCTCCCGAACACCTGTGTCGACTTGCCCCAAGATCAGTTACCCCAGGTAACATCTGCCGTGATTATCCCACGACAGTTGGCGCCCACCGTGGGGCCTGCGTCCAAAGGTGTCTACATCACGGGAGAAGCTCGGAAGGGCATGAAGAACCTCATCGTCGGAGAAATCTACGTCAACAGCAAAGGAGAGAAGATGGTAGACGATTCTGGCTGGGGGCCAGAGTCGGATCACCTCGAAACCGGATCCATCGTGACAGTCGGCAGCGTCAACGTCTTCGTCGGTATGGTATGTACTTCCAGTTCGAATTGTGATAATATTGGATCTGATTCTGTGTCAGGAGAAGACACGTATGTCCGATCGGAAAAAGAAGAGTCGATTGGAACAACGGGTCAGATAGAGAGGGAGGATGATACCGAGTCTATACGGGATTTGTCGGAGCATCGATATGAAAGGGAAAACAGCGAGGAAGAACAATACGAATCTACACCGGGCATCATGCGCCGGGTTGCAGTTTATGCGGCTCCCGCGACCAATCTCAATCAAGAAAACGCGGCCGCGGCGCCAGTCGGGGCGGCTCAGGCAGTGGCCCGGCAGCAAGGTGCAGTTGACCCGGCCTTGGTCCAGGTCGATGGAGAGTCGGCATCAGTCACCAGTCGCCCAGCAGACGAGGAGCGACACGCAAATATGTTTGGGTTCCAAGCAAACCGGACACCGGGGGCGGGCCCCTCGAATCCGCGCCACCCGGCTCTGTTTGATAATAATTTGATCTTGGACCCCACAGTCTTGGCCACAGTTATTACCCCAGAAAACGCGGCAGAGCGCGTAAGAGACCTGGACGTGGCTCGTCGTGCATTGGAGCAGCAAAGAAGGCAAGTGGAAGCAGAAAGGCAGGGGATGGTCGCGCGGCAGCGCGAATTGGATGACCGAGAGACCCGGCTCCGGGAGGAAACGACAAGGATGCACCAAAGGCACCGAACTATGCTGCCGGCAACAGGAGGGGTTATTAACCCGACTGCCCTGGTGTTCACGCCTCAAGATCAGCCGATTCCACCGGCGAACCAAGGGACCATACCGCGACCGTCAACGGGAGCACATCCGGTAAACGCGCCAGCCGGGTTACCTTTGCCACAGACGGGGGTGACAGCCGGCAATACCATGCCGCCACCACCATCACGATTCCACACACCAGCAGGTCATTACAACAATCCCATGGACAACGTGTACGCAGCAACGCTCGCATTAAACCAGATTCCTGTGGGAGATTCGCCTCATGCGGAAGGAACCCGACGAGCAATCGATCTGCTACACACCGCGGTAGCACAGCAAGCCAATTATCCGGATCATAGAAGCGGAATGCATGGGACGCCGTACGCCAGTCAGCAACAGGGCAATGTCCAAGCAAGTGCGGCACGACGAAGGGAAGAACAGCAGCAAATGCCGCCTCCACCGCGTATCCAGACAGTACCAGTAGTATCAGCAGCGCAGGCGGTGGTGGACAGTTCCAGGGCCAGAAGAGCCGGGGCCGGGTCCGCTGGGCACGAATTGCCGGTGGCGCCGCACCTCGAGGCAC
This sequence comes from Alopecurus myosuroides, assembly GCA_028641055.1. Lineage (NCBI taxonomy): Eukaryota > Viridiplantae > Streptophyta > Magnoliopsida > Poales > Poaceae > Alopecurus > Alopecurus myosuroides. Next base: position 155,939,304 of record CM054059.1, read on the forward strand.
CCCCCGCCGGGTCACGCGCCTCCCGAGTAAGACCACCCCCAACCACCCTGGCGGGACCCAAGTGCCTCTCGGACGATATCAGAGCAGAACCTTACCCGGAGAAGTTCAAAGAACCGGGGAAAGTAGTAAATTATGAGCCAACAATGGATCCAGAAACGTGGCTGAGCAGCTACGAGATGGCGATGTCAATTCGCAACGCATCCGAGAACCTCCAAGCCAAATTCATGTACTTAATGATGTCAGAAGGAGCAGCAAAGTTATGGTTCACCAATTTACCGGAAAAGTCGATCAAATCGTGGGAGGAGTTAAAGACCGCGTTTATCAAGCACTTTCATGGGACATGCAGAAAGTTATTTACTATTGATGATTTAGAAAGATGCGTTCAGAAGAAAGGAGAGTCAGCACGCAGCTGGGTGCGCCGGGTTATGGAGATACTCCACTCGTCTACAGATATCCAGCCTAAGGACGCGCTACAAGCTATGGCAAAAACATGTAAGTATGTTCCTTTAGTGCAAAAGCTAACTCGCATGAAATCTAGTAGGAATGCAGCGGAGGTTACGATGGGAGAGTTAATGGATGCGTGCAACAAACACGCTGCAACGGATACCACAGAGGAGGAAGTTGATGACAAGAAAGCAAAAGCAAACACAAGTAGCAGTGGGAAAACCGGCAATGTATCAGCGCCAAACAATAATGGAAACAGCCAGAACAAACGACCGTTTGAAGGGAATTCCGAGTTTGTAGCCAACACGGAGGCCGGGTCTTCAAGACCTAGATCCGAAGGAAATTTTAATACTGGAAATCACAATGGGGGACACTACCAAGGACCACCAAGACCAAGCAACAGTTGGGACATATTTAGGATGGCATGCCCGAAGCATAGCAGGAACGGCAAGCCGGCCAATCATTCATTGGAGCAATGTGCCGACTTACAAAGGTGGAAGAACGAGGAAGTGAACAGAGCCATGCGAGGTGCAGGCCGAGGAGGAGGCCCGGGCCTAGGTGGAAATTTGGGCAACGGACCGCCCCCAGCTGGCAACCCGCCAGCTGGAAATCAAGGTAACAATCAAGGAGGAGCGGGAGGTTTTCAAGCTAACCCCAAACAGCTGGGTCAGTATCATGTGCACACTACGGGAGGCTCTAACAAGGATAAGAAGATACTGAAACAAGCAGTTAATTCGGTCTCCTCCGCTGTTCCAAGATATTTGAGGTGGTCAGAACAAGAGGTAACATGGAGCAGGAAGGATCACCCGGACAGAGTTGACCACCCGGGAGTCTTAGCTTTGGTAGTGGCACCACAGGTCAACGGCTACGAACTGAAAAAAGTCTTGATGGATGGAGGAAGCAGTATCAATATCCTGTACTGGGAAACTTTTCTGCGTATGGGCTTAAAGGAATCGCAGCTGCAAAAGAGTACAACAGTTTTTCACGGGATAGTGCCGGGTCACTCGGCATGCCCCGAAGGAAAGGTGGCACTGGAAGTAGCTTTTGGAGAGTCAAAGGACAACTACCGAGTCGAGTGGCTTACCTTCGAGGTAGTAAAGTTGCGCAGTCCTTATCATGCATTGTTTGGAAGGCCGGCTTATGCCAAGTTCATGGCGAGACCGTGTTATGTGTACCTACAGCTAAAAATCCCGGGTCCCAAGAAGACCATTACAATACACGGAAATCGAGATATAGCAGCTGAATGTGACGAGGGAGACGCGGCAATGGCCGAGCAAGCCTGCAGGAAGGAAGAGCTCAAACATTACCGTTCTCAGGTAGACCTAGAAGAGAGGACAACGTCAAAAAAGCCAACTCCTGAGGGGGACAAAGCAAAAGTTAGGGCAGAACAAAACCCTAAGATGGTAGGCTTCATCAGGAGCGATACTTTCAAAACTCCTAGCAGGGAAGAAGAAGACGTACCGCCATCCGCAGCTGATCACGTTTCAAGGACGATATACCCGGATTGGCTAGCAAATCCGGTACTCATTATGAAAGGGCATAGCAAGTGGAGAATGTGCATCGGCCGTACCAACGCGAGGCCGACTCTCGAGAATAACTAAAGTAGTATAATGGACGGCAGGTTTCATACGCACTCTTTTCCTACCCAGGGTACCTAAGGGGATTGGAAGGTTTTTAATGAGGCGGCCTGCTGATTCAAAAAAGAAATTTTTATCAATAAAAGAAGATGGTCTCAAGTCTTATCATGGCCTTTGCTTCAGTTACAAGTAAGTAATGTTTGTTATTATCAATACGCCAATATCATCGAAATACGTCACGTGCATATAGGTCTTCGGGGATTGGTGTGCTTAAATAAGTAAACACAAACCCGGAGACCCGGCCTCGATGCCTATGAGTTATGAGGGCTGATTACTCGAAAAAACGGGTACGGCTGCAATCTTATAACCGGACAAAGGAGCCAAATTTCTTGATTATTCTTACTTAAGCTCGATGTGACTCGCGCTAAAGTGGCATGATCTGTTCACTTACGATTACAATCAAACTATGCAGCCCAATGGGACTTGCTTGACCCTGTTTTTCGTATAGATGTAACAGCATGGTATCCACGCGAAAGCCGGCTTACAGTACAAGATAATCAAAAGGGTCATCTAAACCACAAGTCCATGCAGAGTATAAGGCTCAAATAGCCGGAAACTCAACAAGTATTAAGCATGACTTCAGTATTTATGTGAATAGCTATCGGTTTTCAGCCTGGTAAAGAGCAGTTTGTCATCTGAGAAAGGCCACGCCCCCCTAGCTCGTACTTTGGGTCATGGGGACTGGGGACTTCGAGACAGAAACAAACTGCTTAACTACTAAAGCTCGTAAACCTTAGTTTCCGAGTCTTGGGGACTTAAAGAAAAGTCCGTCTATCAAAACCTATGATACTCGGTTAGCCGAGTCTCAAAAGGGAATCAAAAGCAAGAGTTCAAAGTATCGAGAATAAGCTTACATTTAACACAAGGATCGAGATTATCAAAAGCCGGGAGAGGCAAAGAGTTATCACAAGTTAACAAGCGCAAAGTCATAACATCAGTATCAATGTTGCACAGGCGCATCGCTAAACATCATATCAGTCTCGAGAAACGCAAAACACTAGGTATCATCCTACTCGGCATCCCGGGAGTGGTTCTCCGGGTCTTCGTCTTGGACTTGCTCCTTGGCTTTGCCAGCAGTTTTACTCGGACTCTTCACGTCAGGACGGACAGGCGGAGGAACGGCTGGTGTTGAGGTAGACGGCTTTACGCCTAGTTCGGTCTCTCTCTTTGCATCCTCTTCTTTCCTCCTGGCCAGGTCAGTCGACCACTTTTCCAGCATATCAAAAGGAGGGGGTGCCTCCACCAGAATAACCTTGCCCTCAGAGTCATATGAGCTCATAATTGTGTTTAGATCCATTTTATCTGCCAAAGTTGTGGCCGAGTGACGTACCGAAGATTGTATAGCTTTGAAGTCCTGGGGTTTAAACTTAGACCCGTCAGCCTTGAATTCCGGGAACCCGGATACTACCTTGGCCGGGTCAAGCTTAGGAAAATAAGCCTTCGCCAGCGTCAAAGCCCGGGTCATCCCAATCCGGCAAGACGAACGCTTCAATATTTCAATCCATCCAGGCGCTGTGGACAAGGCCTGCATGAGATTTTCTTCGCCCGGGTATACCTCCGAAGGCCACTTTATAGCATCCAGCAAAAGTTTCGTGCCGGCAAAAAATGTCCGGAGCACAGTCTTCAGAGTTTTAGCCTGAGTAACGGTGTTCTCCTCCGGAGCAGCAAGGTTAGCACCTGCAATCGAAACACACAAAAGCATATCAGTAATATTGGTTATTACAGCGGCAAGATAAAGATACGCAAGTTAATCGCAAATAGCAAACTTACTTAGCAAGATACGGTAAGTGTCCGTAATTTGAGTCGACAGGTTATTCAGCGAGGATTGGGCAGCATTGTATTTGTTCTTGTATTTGGAGACATCTTTTTTCAAAGTCTTTATCTCCGCTTCAAGGGTTTCCCTGCGCTTTGTTTCCGCAAGCAAGAGCTGCTCAGTTTTAAGTAATGTTTCATCCGACTGAGTTATCTCCGCCTGCAAAGAATGAGTGCAACTGTAAGCCGGATATCGCGAGAATATTTCCTTCTGAGAAAATAATTACAGAAAATTATTATGCGAAGTACCGAGAATAATTACAGAAAATTATGCTCGGAACTTGGGGACTGGATGTATAGTAAGAAGTGTCAAATAAGATTACCTGATGTGCTGCAGCCATACGCTCTAGGATATTTCCTTCCGAAGCTTTCATGGCGAGAAGAGCGCTCATTAGCTGGTTAAAATCAGCGTTATCCGAGTTAGATGACTCGGGTACCTGGAAAGTGGGAAAAGGAGCTTTTCTTGTAACAGGAGGTGGCACCCGGGTCATCCGAATGTCGGAGTCTGGTCCCCCTCCCGCGCTCGAAGCTGCTCCCTTCTCCTTCTCGCCTGCGTGCGAAGCGATTGGATACCCGGCGTCATGCCTAGCTGGCTCCGGTGGCGACGCTTGCTCGTCGCCAGTTGTGGTGAAGGCATCATCAGCCGGCTCGTTCTCGACCCGGATCTTAGCCTCAGTGTCCTCCTGGTCGCTAGTAACAACCGTGGCTCTGAAGAAGGTGCGAAGGCACAATTAATCTTTGGTTATGAAAAAAGGCGATAAAAGTTCGGTATAATGTCAAGAAAAGGCGCTTACCCGGTGTTCACCGGGAAGTCCAAAGGAAAGCCGCTGCTAGATCCGGAAGATACTGAAAAATGCCAAGCAAGGTTTGAGATTATGTTGCAAAGGAATGTCCGGAAAGGGTTTTTATTTACGATATAAATACCAGAGTGTCGAGCCGGGGGCGATGAAGTGCCCGGGTTAAGGCCCTCGTTGCCTGGATGGTTCCGGGTTACTCGGCGCCTAGTCGCGGGTGGCTCCTTCATTTATGATCAAAAGGGGTGAAGGTGGGGTTAGCCCCGAAATGACGTTATGGGAACAAAAATTAAAGTGCAAGGGAACGAAATAAAAACCTGGAGGGCGATCCTCTGGGATTTCCTTTTGGATCCAGCTTTGGTGGCCGGCTCCGGCTCGTCCTCCTCGCTGGCGGACTCTTCCCAGCCATCTGTCTCTTCTTCCTCGTCTTGGTCCTCTCGTTCTGAAAGGTATTGAAGATATAGCATAAGGAAAAAGAGGAGACAGGATATAATGTGTGCAAGGGGGTTAAGTATGCACCTTCGTCCGAATTAACGGCGTCATCTTCATCCTCCGCGTCTCCAGAATTGGGAGGAGTATCGATCGTCCAAAAGTCATTATCGGCCTGAGGTGAAAATGCCAGGGTAATGGTTAATATTGAGTCATGAAAAGCGGATAAAGGTAAGCTTGTTAAAATCCAAAATCAAGAGGTAGAAAGCTTACAGTGGGGGCGGGGTTCTCGAGTGTAAAAGGTTCTAACCCGGCTATGTTCCGGATTACCTCGAGCTTCTCTGTTAGAAAACCCTTGATCGTTTTGTTCATGTCATTAGGGGCAAAGGTGCTGGCAGAGTATCGGATCGGGTCCGTGGTTTGACCCGAATATTCACACATCAGCTTCTCACGAATGGAGTTTGGCTGGATGCGGAAGTTAACCCAGGTCTTCACCAAGTTTAGCCCGATGAGGCCTCGGGCTGATAAGATGGAGATCTTAGCCAACGAAGGCAAGATCGCCTCCCTGTCCGAGTCAGAGGCGAAGGCATTGAAAGACTCGGAAATGTCAAGCTGACCCTCCGAGTAACCCGGCAACTTCTTCTCGCCGGGTGGGGAGGTGTCCTGGCAGTAGAAGTATGAAAGCTGCCAGTGCTTTACATGAGAATTGAGAGTGAGGGGAGGCATCAAGGAATTCTTGCGGCGCTGGATAGAAACCCCGCCGCAAGTAAGAAGTGCGCCGTCACCGCTTTCGCGGCACGGCTTGCACTGAAAGAGTTCAACAAAGAGAGCCAGACTTGGCGGAGTGCACAAGTAAGACTCGGAAAGAACGATAAAGTGGGTGATGTTCAGAACGGAGTTTGGGCCTATATCGAAAATACGGAGGTTGTAGTGATCTAGGACGTCACGAAAGAAAGGGTGACCCGGGGGCCTGAAGCCTCGGGTCACGTGTTCGACGAAACATATTACCTCATCCGTTGCTGGAGAAGGCCGGGTTTCGTTGCCTGGTACTCTCCAGTGGATAGATTCCTGGGGAGGAAGGATTCCAAGCTCGACCAACTCCTCCAGTTTGGCCTTGGTAACGGAGGATCTCCCCCAATTGGCTGAAATGGAGTTAGTGGATTTAGTTTTAGCCGGCTGTTTCCCCTGCCTCTTGGGTGCCATGGGGTTGACCTGTTAAAACATCAAAGGGAAGGAGGTGAGAAGCGTAAACTCGGAAATTAATGAATAGTCATTTACCGGTAACTTAAAAATGATCCGAGTATTGCCTTGCCGGATCAAGTGCGATCTGTCCGGGTATCGCATGTCGTTACGGAAGCTGTGAAGTTTTTCCGTAAAGTAAGTGTCTGGGGAAGGTAGAAGGATACCCTTATGTCTATTATCAGCAAGTGAGCCGGAGAAGTGAGATTTTCCGGATGATAAGAACAAGGGCGGAAATTTTTGGTGGCCCGAGCCCAGATGGGAAATCCAATTTCTGTATTTAAGGCCAATCTAATGATACTTAGTGGTAGGGGAGTAAGATAAGCTGTGCATCCTATCTATGGGAGTGGTTATGGTAAACACTAGTAAGTCAATTCGGCAGGGCCCGAGAAATTGCAGGCGACTCGATTCAGATCTGATCTAAGGAAAAGCTAAGGGATTGCAAGGTTGGGCTGGAGGATATCAAGAGCTTACCGGAGGAGGTTGAAGTAGGGATTTGCGGAGACAGATGGCGCAAGATTGATGCCCTTTCACGATTTCTGGCCGGCGAATCGGGGGCTTGGTGGTGGATTTGGGAGCTGGAGTGGGTTGCACGGTGGCGGAGCGCAAGCGACGGCGGATGGGCTCCGGCGATATGCGTAGGGCTTCCGTGGTGGCACTCCGCGAACTCGAGCTTGAGGAGAAGAGGAGTGGGGGAAATGAGCCGTTAGGGTTGAGTTTGCTCCTTGGGGTCTATTTATAATAGCCCGGGTGGAAAAGCCTAACCTAACGGGCGAAACCCGGGAGGTGCGGAGTAATAGTTGGCTATTTTGAAATTTGAAAGACGCGCCTTATGCATAGATCGATATAATCCAGAGAAAAAGGAAGGGGAAATTTCTTTCCTAGTATCAGTGATAGTTATCGAGGAAGATGTGAAATCATCAAGTTTCCTATTAAGACCCAAGTCTGGAAGGTTGAGGGAGAGCCTTTGAGGGAGAGCCGGGTTGCTACCTGATCCCCTTGGTGCTAATCCCAGCCATTTGTCAACATATTGTATCTTGATCTTCGTGTGTTTTTGTATCCAATATTTCTGCAGGGAATAGCCAGCACTTCGAAGAGTAAATCTTGGAAGCCCAGGCTATTCTGGGGACTACTGATGGGGGGATAGTAACCCGGTAGGCCCACTTCAAGATATAATCCGGCCCGAGGTGTGCTGAGCGATATCCGGCTAGGGGTAAAGAGATTACCGGAAGGCCCAAAGGCTTGTGAGATTCGTAACCCGGATTGTGGGCTGCGATAAGGAAAGTTAGGGTTTGTATGAGGAGTTCGAGTAGGACTCAAGAGGTGCCTTGAAGGGCAAGTTAGGGGTGTACGGGTGCTTTATAAACCGGCCCCTAGGTTTAGTCTGCCAGAGATTCAAGTCATAGTTGTAACACTTGTTATCGAGTATCCAGCATAATTCATATTGAGATCCGGCGAGTTATTTTCCGGTTCTTAGATTGCTTTCCGTTATGTCTTCCTTTGAGCTAAACCCTCTCCCGAACACCTGTGTCGACTTGCCCCAAGATCAGTTACCCCAGGTAACATCTGCCGTGATTATCCCACGACAGTATGCATGATAGAAAGTTTTACTAAGTTATATTATGCTATGCTATAACCTAGTAGTGTGTATCCATCCTTATACATTGTTACTTCTGAAGACTTGGTACATAGTTGAGGCTTAGCCTTGCTACAAAAATTGTTTTACTTGATGTTGCGGAAAAATTCTAAGTAACAACTTCAATGAACCACCTAGGTGGATTGGTTGTGCGGGGCTGTTGATAGTTGAGTGTCTCCCCGAGGGGAGTTCACTTGAAGGAATGCCACCCAGGAACAAAGTGATTATGATGTTCCCCATGTTTAGATTGCTTCTAGTGCAGCCTTTAGTCATATGGGCTCTTGATCAACTAAGTTGTGAGGGTCCAATATGGGCTTGACAAGCAGATGTAGCATAATTATAGGTGGAACGGGTCTTTCCATTGGGTTGAATTCTTGCTTCTGAAAGATCTTGTCTCAATTCTTCTCCTTTCCTTAATGCACTCAGGGTGTATAGGATGTTTGGGTTTAGTTGAGTCTGAAGGTGAAAGTGCACAAACTCTGCAGAGTCAGCAAACTAAGATCTTAGACGTGTCCCCGGTTATGGACAACTATGAGCAGCTGGACAAGGATGGACGGAAGAATCACATCACCATTTTCGATAAGTAAAATTTAACCAAGTGAACAGTAGTTGTGGTGCTTGGATTTCAAATCCAATGTTGCCACCCTTTGAAAAGAAAAGTTTGTTTTACAAAAGAGATAGGAGAAAACTGGCTTTATGCAAACTTAGCCAAAACTCCACTCAGCCAAATAAGCATGTAGTACTAGTCTTTCCATTTATATCCACCATAGTGTTACTTGCCAATACATTAAATTGTATTGACTCCCTTGTGGATGCATATTTCATCCTGCAGATGATTCTGAAGACGAGTGAGGACTTCGTTTAGGATCTCGAGACTATCGCCAACATGTTTGGCCTGAGGCACATGAAGAAGATGGGCTCAATGTTATTCTATGTTTTTTGTTGTATTACTTTTTTTCTGCTAGTCTTGACTATGCAAGTTGTAATATTATTTTGTAAGGACTGGATCATGCGATGTAATAGAATTTGATGCATTTGCATGATATTTCATCTTGTACTATGGTGCTAGCAATTGATCCAGGGACTAGTGATACGTCTCCAGCGTATCTATAATTTTTGATGCTCCATGATCATATTATGTCAATTGCTACTTGTTTTCTCCCTTATTTATAGCATTTTATATGTTTTCCGGGACTAACCTATTAACAAGATGTCAAGTGCCAGTTCCCTATTTTCTGTTGTTTTTGGTTTCAGAAAAGTTGTTCCGGAAACATTCTCGGAATTGGACCCCACAAAGCCCGAAGTTCCTATTTCCCCGGAAGCATCAGAACACCGAAGAGGAGTCAAACACGGGCACTAGGGGGCCACACCATAGGGTGGCGCAGGTCCCCTGGCCGCGCCACCTATAGGTGTAGGGCCCCTGGAGCTCCACCGCCTTTGCCCTTTCGCCTATTTAACCCCCCGGATGGAAAACCCTAAAGACCTGATCAAAAATCCCCGAAAAGTTCGGCAGCCGCCGTCACCGTCAACCCTAGATCAGGGGGTTCTGAAGTTGTTTCTGGCACCCTGCCGGAGAGGAGATCATCACGGGAGGCTTCTACATCACCATGCCTGCCTCCGGAGTGATGCGTGAGTAGTTCAGCCTTGGACTACGGGTTCGTAGCTGTAGCTAGATGGTTGTCTTCTCCTCATATGCCTCCGTGTTTAGATCCCGTGAGCTGCCTAACATGATCGAGATTGATCTTATGTAACTCTATATGCTGTGTTTGTTGGGATCTGATGAGTATTGAAATTATGCCAAGTTAATTATAGTCTTTATTTTCATATGATATTTGTGATCTTGCATGCTTTCCGTTGCTAGTGGTTGCTCTGGCCAAGTAGTTGCTATTGACTCCAAGAGGGAGTATTTATGCTCGATAGTGGGTTCATGCCTCCTCACCACCTTGCTCGAGTGACAGAAACGTGAAGGGGGATGTGTTGTTTCCATTAGGGAGAAAACATCGGTGAGAGTGCCCGCGTGCATAATCTTTGCTTACATTACACACTTTGTTTAATGCAGTTATCTGTTGCTTGCAACTTAATACCTAAGGGGGTTCGGATGATAACCTGAGGGTGGATTATTAGTCATAGATGCAGATGGATGTCGGTCTATGTATATTGTTGTAATGCCCGCACTAAATATCATAGTATTCTTCATGTCATATATGTGCACTATGGTGCAACCTCTATTTGTCAATTTCCCAGCTGTAATTTGTTCACCCAGCATGCTATCTTTTATGGAGAGACACCACTAGTGAACCTATGAACCCGGTCCATTTTTCCACACTGTTAAACAAACCACAACTATTTCCTGCTTTGTTTACTTACTGCAAGCATACATCATTTTCCACGCTATACGTCTAATCTTTGTTTTCAGCAAGATCGGTGACATTGACAACCTCATTGTACCGTTGGGACAAAGTATTTTGGTTGTGTTGTGTGCAGGTTCCACGTTGTTGCTGACACCGGTGAAGCGCCAACACCACCGTCAGTGGCATCAACCTTCCTGAGATCATCTTCCTCCTACTGGATTGATAACCTTGGTTCTTAACTGAGGGAAATTCTTGCCGCTTGCTCATCACACCCTCCTCTTGGGGTTTCCAACAACTTCATCAACTCTGCAAGCATCAAGGAATTTCTGGTGCCGTTGCCGGGGAGGAAGAATTCTTCTGGCAAGATGAGTCTCTCACTCTCAACCTCTTTATTTTGTTTATTGTCTTGTTTTTATTTTTTTCTTGTTTTTATTTTCTATATAAAAAACACAAAAAAGTTAGTTTACTGCATAGCTGTTATTTATTTGCTTGCTTTTATTCTGCTGAAATGAGTTCCTCTGAGAATACTAAGTTGTGTGACTTCACTAGCACAAACAACAATTATTTTATTTGTACACCTATTGCTCCACCTGCTCCTACTGCTGCTTTCTATGAGATTAAACCTGCTTTATTAAATCTTGTGATGAAAGAATAATTTTCTGGTATTAGTACTGATGATGTTGTTGCGCACCTTAATAATTTTTTTGAACTATGTGAGATGCAAAAATATAAAGATGTGGATGGAGATATTATTAAACTGAATTTATTTCCTTTCTCTTCGAGAGGAAGAGCTAAAGAATGGTTGCTATCTTTTCCTAGAAATAGTATTGATTCATGGACTAAGTGTAAAGATGCTTTCATTGGAAAATATTATCCTCCAGCTAAGATTATATCCCTGAGAAGTGACATAATGAATTTTAAACAACTTGATAATGAACATGTTGCTAAAGCTTGGGAGAGAATGAAAACTATGGTGAAGAATTGTCCCACTCATGGACTGACTACTTGGATGATTATACAAACCTTTTATGCAGGACTGAATTTCTCCTCAAGGAACCTATTGGATTCAGCTGCTGGAGGTACCTTTATGTCCATCACTTTGGGCAATGCAACAAAGCTTCTTGATGATATGATGATAAATTATTCAGAGTGGCACACTGAGAGAGCTCCACAAGGTAAGAAGGTAAATTTTGTTGAGGAAACCTCCTCTTTGAGTGAAAGGATTGATGTTATTATGTCTATGCTTGTTAATGATAAAGCTCAAGTTGATCCTAATAATGTTCCTTTAGCCTCTTTGGTTGCTCAAGAAGAGCATTTTGATGTAAACTTTATTAGAAATAATAATTTTAACAACAATGCTTATAGAAATAATTTTGGTGGAAACAATTATAAGCCCTATCCTCCTAATAACGGTTATGGTAATTCTTATGGCAACTCCTACAATAGCAATAAAAGCTCTACCTGTGATCTTGAAAACAAGCTTAGAGAATTTATTAGCACACAAACTGCTTTTAATAAACCTGTTGAGGAAAAGCTTGGTAAAATAGATGTTCTTACCTCTAAAGTAGATAGCCTTGCTATTGATGTTGATTTTCTAAAACTAAATGTTTTTCCACAAGATGTTAAACAAATTAAAACTTTGAATGCCATCCAAGTTCAAATTGATGATGATGTTAGGTTGATGGCTGAATTACGTGCTAGGTGGAAAAGAGAAGATGAATTGGTTAAAAAGAATAATATTGCTAGAGTTTGCACTATCAAAACCACTAGTAAAACTGAATCTCCAAGTGCTAGTAAACCTCCTACTATCAGTGGTAAAGTAGTTGGTGTTAATAAAGTCCATACTCCTTTGGTGAAACATGCTAAATTGCCTCAAACTGTTGATATTGCTTCTGATAAAAGTGCTGAAATTTTTAGAGATGTGGGAGATAATGGTTTCATTACTTTTGATGATAATGATATTGATTTTGATGATTGCAATATCTCTGAATTTATTATGTTTCTACAAAATCTTGATAGAAGTCCCAATGCTAGTGCCATGAATATGGCCTTTACTAAACATATTACCAATGCTCTCATGAAAGTTAGGGAAGAAAAGTTTAAACTTGAGACATCTATCCCTAGAAAATTAGATGATGGTTGGGAGCCTATCATTAAGATAAAAGTAAATGATTTTTATTGCAATGATTTGTGTGATCTTGGTGCTAGTATCTCTGTTATGCCTCAAAAGCTTTATGACATGCTTGATTTACCACCGCTGGAACACTGTTATTTGGATGTTCATCTTGCTGATAATGCTAAGAAGAAACCTCTTGGTAAAATTGATGATGTTCTTATTATGGCTAACAATAACCTTTCCCATGTTGATTTTGTTGTTATGAACATTGAATGCAATGATTCTTGTCCTATTGTTTTGGGAAGACCTTTTCTTAGAACTGTTGGTGCTATTATTGATATGAAAGAGGGGAGTATTAAATATCGATTCCCCCTCAAGAAAGGTTTGGAACACTTTCCTAGAAAGAAGATGAAGCTAACTTTTGACTCTATTATTAGAGCAAGATATGATGTTGATGCTTCTTCAATTGAAAATACTTGAGTTGCCCTTTTATGCCTAGCTGAAAGGCATTAAAGAAAAGCGCTACCGGGAGACAACCTGTTTTATTTCGCTGTTTTCAACCCGTTTTCTTTCATTTTCTTTGGTGTGCTTTGCAGATGGGTATTGTATATTTCCTTAGAAACCCCTCTGTAGCTTTTCTTTTGTGTTTTTTTAGCCAAGTAAAGCCTCTAGTGGAAATTTGAGCCCATATTTCGGATTTCTGTGCAGGAACAGATTTCTGCTGTCCACTGTTAATTACGTAAAAAATCACAGAAATTCAAAATGACCTGAGTTTTTTTGTGCTTAATCCTGAGTTATATGCGTAACTTTTCTTAGTTTACCACTTTTTTAGTTGAGCAACATAATATTTTTTTAAAAATCGATCTTTACCTGTTGTTCTATTTTGACAGATTTCTGTCATTTATCGCATTTGCATCTTAATCTCTTTATTTTGGTGTTCTTTTGAGAAAAAGAGTTTTAAAAGAAGTTGTGACAGTAGATAATTTTTTTTTGAGTGTTAGACTTGTTTTGAAACGGAACCATGTGAATTTATTATTTCAATTGCACAAACGTTGCTAATGACGATTGTGAGAAGTTTGGTGTGAAGGAAGTTTTCAAGGGTCGAGAGAAGAGGATGATATGATGTGATCAAGAAGAGCGAAAAGCCTAAGCTTGGGGATACCCCAGTGGTACATCCCAGAAAATTCCAAGAAGACTCAAGCGTCTAAACTTGGGGGATGCCCAAGACATCCCCTTCTTCATCAACAAATTATCAGGTCAGTTCTAGTGAAACTATATTTTTATTCGGTCGCATCTTATGTGCTTTAATTGAAGCGTCTTTTTTTTCAGTTTGTTTTTGTTTTTGCTTTCAGTTTATTTTTACTTTTTCAATAAGCTTGGTTGTACCCCAGCATTCTTTTATTGGAGAGTAACACGCTCCGCTTTTTCTCGAGAATACGTTGTATTCTTAATCTCTGTCTAGCTGTTGCATTTATTTAGCTCATGTTTTGCATGCATCTCTTACTAGAGTTGTTAGTTTTAGTAGTGTTATGTGAGTACTCTCATGTTTTCTTGCTGTATCATAAATATTATTTTTGTTAAAGCATGTTTTGTATGGTGTTTGTTGGGAGAAAGAAAACTGCTGCTTGAAATAGAATTTATAACAATACTAGTAGAAGCTTGTATAGACTGTGGCTAGAAATTTTTCATGCCATGCTAAATGTTATTTTAGTTTTAAAGACTTGTGGTTATTGAGTAGCAAGGTTAGCCTCAAATATCTAAGAGTGTTTAATATGTCTTGAAAGATTCATGAGTTGTTCTTGTCATAGTAAAGCATCAATATATGGTATTCTCTTCCGAATGTTTTATTTGGTTGACTTGGCGCATGCTCACACCATGTTTATGACTACAAACCAGTCACGAATAGCCTCCATGATCACTTAGTTTTTGAACTTGTGATACTTCTTATGTTTTAATTAATGATGCTTATGTCGCTATGCATGATTATGGCTCTTATGCTCTCTTGATTTGTCGCTCCCAGTCTTTTGCTAGCCTCCACCTGTACTGAGTATGAGCTATACTCGTGCATCCAAACTCCCTTAAACCAAAGTTTTTCCCATTTTGTCCACCATACCTACCTACATGTGGTATTCCAAGTAAATTGCTCATGTGTTACCTTTAAAACCTTCAAAATTACTCCTGTTTTATGTTCCCGTTTTTGCTCATGAGGACGTAAATAGAGAATATTTATCTCACTTGTTGATTGGATTTCACACCCTGGACTAGTGGCTTCATCCGCTTATACAAGTGATAGAAGAGCTGGCAGCAGGGTGCCCAACCCCAAATTAATACAAACAAATTCTCTTCACTATTTTTCCCCTGATTTATCACTCAAAGCATAATTGTGTAAAAAAAAGAGAAAGAGGGATGACCTTATACACCAGTTGCGTCCTTCACCATGGGAGACTCTCTTGTGAATCCAGTTGGCTTGTTGTACTGTATTTTCTGTTTACCATTCGTTGACATTAACATACATCTCCCAAAATATAGACACTCCTCCACGGTATGTGATTGTTGGCAGGCACCCGAGGATTCAGTTAGCCATGGTTTGTGAAAGATGGATGGGAGGAGTGTCAAACTTTTAATACCTCTGTTTAATAAAATAAAAGCTCTAGCACATGAGTGATCCCTGCTTCCTTCCGCGAAGGGCATTTCTTTTACTTTTATGTTGACTCTCCATCTTCTAACTTTATGCACAGTTGAGAGAGCATTTTTTCCATTCTGAGTTCTATGTGCATTTGTCCCATAAGCATCAATAATTACTTCATGATGTGATATTATTTGTTCTAGTCTTCCTCATGAACTTAGAAGGTGCCCTGGCATTTATGTTTTGCCCCACTCTTAAGGACCAGCGAAATATCACTTTGCCATGCTTTCTCTATACCTGAAACAAACGTTTACCTTTATTTGCATTATTATTCATGATCCTTTATTTGAGTTACTCTCCGTGATGCAAAGTAATTGCTATGCTTTATTATTAAAGTATTATTTATCATGTTTGTGTTTGAAGTTCTATGATCTCACCGTGCATATGCTTTTACATTAGATTGATCAAGTTTATGTTAGTAGCATGTCACCTCAGAAATTATTGTTTTATCGTTTACCTACTCGAGGCGAGTAGGAACGAAGCTTGGGGATGCTTGATAGGTCTCCAACGTAGCTATAATTTCTGATACTCCATGATCATATTATGTCAATTGCTACTTGTTTTCTCCCTTATTTATAGCATTTTATAAGTTTTCCGGGACTAACCTATTAACAAGATGCCAAGTGACAGTTCCCTGTTTTCTGCTGTTTTTGGTTTCAGAAAATTTATTCTCGAAACATTCTCAGAATTGGACCCCACAAAGCCCGAAGTTCCTATTTTCCCGGAAGCATCATGAACACCGAAGAGGAGTCGAAGACGGGCACTAGGGGGGCCACACCATAGGGTGGCGCAGGTCCCCCTGGCCGCGCCACCTATAGGTGTGGGGCCCCTGGAGATCCACCACCTTTACCCTTTCGCCTATGTAATCCCCCCGGATGGAAAACCCTAAAGACCTAATAAAAAATCCCCGAAAATTTCCGCAGCCGCCGTCATCATCAACCCTAGATAAGGGGGGTTCTGAAGCTGTTTCCGGCACCCTGCCGGAGAGGAGATCATCACCGGAGGCTTCTACATCACCATGCCTTCCTCCGGAGTGATGCGTGAGTAGTTCACCCTTGGACTACGGGTTCGTAGCTGTAGCTAGATGGTCTTCTTCTCCTCATATGCCGCCATGTTTAGATCTCGTGAGCTGCCTAACATGATCGAGATTGATCTTATGTAAATCTATATGCTGTGTTTGCTGGGATCCGATGAATATTGAAATTATGCCAAGTTGATTATAGTCTTTATTTTCATATGCTATTTGTAATCTTGCATGCTTTCCGTTGCTAGTGGTTGCTCTGGCCAAGTAGTTGCTAGTGACTTTAAGAGGGAGTATTTATACTCGATAGTGGGTTCATGCCTCCTCTCCACCTTGCTCGAGTGACAGAAACGTGAAGTGGGGATGTGCTGTTGCCATTAGGGAGAAAACAACGGTGATAGTGCCCGCGTGCATAATCATTGCTTACATTACACACTTTGTTTAATGCAGTTATCTGTTGCTTGCAACTTAATACCTAAGGGGGTTCGGATGATAACATGAGGGTGGATTATAAGTCATAGATGCAGATGGATGTCGGTCTATGTATATTGTTGTAGTGCCCGCACTAAATATCATAGTAGTCTTCATGTCATATATGTGCAGTACGGTGCAACCTCTATTTGTCAATTGCCCAGCTGAAATTGTTCACCCAGCATGCTATCTTTTATGGAGAGACACCACTAGTGAACCTATGAACCCCGGTCCATTTTTCCACACTGTTAAACAAACCAAAACTATTTCCTATTTTCTTTACTTACTGCAAGCATACATCATTTTCCACACTATACGTCTAATCTTTGTTTTAAGCAAGACCGGTGAGATTGACAACCTCACTGTACCGTTGGGACAAAGTATTTTGGTTGTGTTGTGTGCAGCTTCCACGTTGTTGGTGACACCGGTGAAGCGCCATCACCACCGCCAGTGGCATCAACCTTCCTGAGATCCTCTTCCTCCTACTGGATTGATAACCTTGGTTCTTAACTGAGGGAAATTCTTGTCGCTTGCTCATCACACCCTCCTCTTAGGGTTTCCAAAAACTTCATCAACTCTGCAAGCATCAACTAGCACAATAACACAAATGTTCTTGCATTATTTAAATGTGGGAACACTACACTCCTGCACTACATGTTGATACAACCGCATTGGATCCTGTTAGCATTACTCCAAGAACCCGTCTTCGTACAGTTAGAGTTACCATGCCGTCGAAGGTGTTTCGGCCCCCGTTCTTAGTCATTTCTAGCTCCAATCTTGAAGATTAAATTTACGAAAAGGTAATTATACATACCAAGGTGTCAGAGATATCGTAGATTAAAGGGTTAGTTTTTCCTTTTTTTTCACCTTCAATTGTTCGAGGGAAGGAGGGGATAACTTTACTTGTGCCTCCTGGGTACCTATACACATGAAGCATGGATAACTTCTAAGCTCCCTGTTGGGTAAATCAGTTTACTTATTCTAATTTTCTGATATGTGTACTTTTTTGTGTGTTTCCTAGTACAAGAATGTGGGTGGATACGGGTGAACTTGCTGACAGCGTGAAGCCAGGTGGTTAATTATCCAACACGGTTGTTGAGATTGGAATTTCTTTCCTACAAGATTCTTGCTGCGGCAAAAAAAATATTTTCCCTTACATTGTGTCGTCATATTTGCTGCAAGGCAATTTTGCTTCAAATGTTATCAAGACACATTTAAGGAAAGATAAATTCTACAAGCTTAGACACAAAGATCTGGTATGTTTCATTTTACGATTATTATTTATCCTTGCAGTTTGCCATAACCTGTTTGTCTAGGCAATCATGCTCCATTATGTATCGGTATCTTTCAACTTACCTGTATGGGTAACTTTTATTGCAATTTGATGGTTCTTAATCTTATTCAAATATAATTACCCTGCCCGTTAGTAATAGTCACCAACTCAGTACCTATAAACTTACCCATCTGTTTTAGAGTCTACTTTCCTAGTATAGTAGTTCACACACTCCATGTTACTCATGTCTATTATTCTCTTGTTTGTTTTCCTGCATCTTTCATTCGCTGTTCTACAGAATCTTGGCACCCGTGAAAATCCCCGTGGGCATTGGTATATGATTTCTGTAAATTTCCCAGCAAAAAGGTTTGAGGTTCTTGACTCCCTACGTGGTGAAGCTAATTCTGGACTTATCGAGCATGCTCACTGGTTAGTCGAACCAATCAAAACAACATACCGAGTTAACTATTTAGATTCTAGGAGGCAGATAAATGATTTTGAATTGGTGTCCATCCCCACACCGAAGCAAACTACTGGGTTAGTTATTTTTGACTTCTCATATCCTTTTATATATGTTTATGAGTTGATGTAATTATTTTCTATTTTTATATGCTTTAATCCCGTCTATTCTTTCTTCATTTATTTTTTCTTTCTGCAGCTTTGATTGCGGCTTCTTCATGTTCAAGTTCCTTGAATTGTGGAATGGCAGTATGGTTCCTGCTATATCTCAAGATGAGATGCCTGCACTACGCAAGGTTCTAACGACTATGTGGCTTCAGCATCCGTGTAACAATATAAAGACTTGGAAGTATTTGTTGGACACTAATGTTTTTTGAGGTATTTTTTTATTTTTTGAAATCAAATCTACGTAACTCTTGTGTCAATTTGTTGTTTGTCATCTCAAAGGTGGGATAACTTTGGTTTCTGCATATGATCACTTCTACTGTAACCATGTGGTAACTTTAGCCTGATCTACTGGGTAACTTATAAATAGGCAACTCACTATGGTAACCTTATATGCATCGCCGGGGCACCTTTTGTCTTACCATGGGGATAAATTTAATTTTGCATGTGGGAATACTTAAGAATGATAAACGGGGGGTGGGGGGTGGGGCGAACAATCCTTGATACCGAATATCTTTTCATAGTGCATTACATGGCATGACATAACACAAATTTTACACAACTGTTTATGGCTATGGCTGCAAGCCCAACTGTTTAAGCTTGTGCGACCATTTTCGCTTTGTGTGTTGCGTGGAGCCGCATGAGCTGCAATGCCTTGCTTTCTTCATTGCAAGATCTAGGGGTGCTTTATTTGCTATTTCCTGTGGCCGTCCTCTCATAGTTGACATTGGTGGATTTTGTATATACTTGGTTGATGAAATGGGAGGTCTTGAGTTGCTGCCAATTTGGCATGCTGTTGTGTAGCTGCTCGCTCGTTGCCATGCTGGTTCTGTCAGTTATCACTGCTGGCTCATGTGTCATAGGACTGGTAGACGAGGGCATAGCCAACGCTGCTTCCTCAGCTTCCCTCGCCTTTTTTTCTTGTTTTTTCAACAGTGCTGCAAGTTCTTGCCTCATTACCTTCATGTATGTCCTAACTATCTTCTTCCCATCGCTTGACCTACATGCTATCTTTGCAATTTTCTGAAATTCGTCCCTCATTGTTGATAATTCCATCATAGCTTTTGCTTCATCTGGCATCTCATTACTGCTTCTATGGTCTGCGTCATCCTGTTCTCCAAACACCTCTTCTGCATTCCATACCCACCTTTTCAATATGTACCTATCTGGTATTTCACAGATTCCAATCTGAGTCATAACTTTTGCGATATGGCAGCACAACATGCCGTCACGTTCTAATTTGCAGCACTCACACGAGTAATGACCCTCGTCCCAGTTGGCAATGACTGTGCAGTTTCTGCATCCGTAGTGCAGGACAGGCCCACATACGGTTCTCAGTTCAAACTGGTAACCTATGACGTGCTTGCAGAAATAAGATAGGATTTCTGCCATCTCTTTTTGAAATCTGAGGTAGATATTTCTGGTATACTTTGCTTGCATCTGCTTCTCGATAGGATTGCGAGAATATCTTTTGATTCTGTCAAACCAGTGTGCAGCCTTAGCTTTGTTCTCGGCGTTGTGAATTTTTTCTTGTATCGCTGTATACTGCTTTACAAAATCGTAGATTGAGTTGCTCGGGTTCACGTACTTTTTAAGTACTGCATTGAATCTCTCGCTTCTTGATGTGGTCTGTAGGAAAAGGAAAAAATCATGCATAAAGTATGGTGGCACCCACCTTTTCCTCTATTTCCAAATCTCATGCAGATCTGTGTTTTCACGCACTCCATAAAGATCAAGCATGGCCTCCCAATCCGCATCGAACTTGTCCGGTGTCAGGCTGTTGTTCACGCATGAATTGAATGCTTCAAGTAGCTCAGGGTGCTTCGCCATGAATGGTCAATTTCTTTCAGTTGCATTTTGCATTACATGCCACCTGCAGTCTCTGTGGATAGTCCCCTTGAAAATCTTTGAAATAGCTGAACGCATAGCACGGTCCTGGTCTGTTATGATGTTCGTTGGTGCTACACCATCCATAGCATCCAAAAATGTCTGAAACATCCACTCGAAGCTGTCACTCACCTCGTTACGCACAAATGCACAGCCAAACTGGACGACTGCCCATGATTGTTGATACCAATAAAAGGAGCACATGGCATTTTATACCTGTTTGTGAGATAAGTTGTGTCAAAGGATATGCAATCATGGTATGTCTTGTATGCGCGAGGTGATGGACCGTCCACCCAATAGATGTACTCAACTCTATCCTCATCATCAAGTTTAATTTTGTAGAAAAAATCTTCATCCACTGACCTCAACTTTTCAAGGTATGCAATGGTGTCTTGCATGCCATGGTGGTGGTGTTCTCTGTGAAAAGACGCCCTCAGGTTCGCCACATCTTTTGCAATGTAGGGCACATGTTCTAGCTTTCCATAAAACTTTGCCATCAGCTGCATCTGCCGGCTTGTAGGTATATTGCAGGCATGCAACATCCCCAGGAACACCTTCTCCTCATCTAGTATGTTGCAATGCGCACGCAAGAACTTTGTGAGTGATGGTTTGATTATCAGTGGATGGTTATGCTCATCCGAGGAAGTTGCAACATACCACCAGGCTCCTTGCCTCTTGACAAAAATATGTGCTTTGCATTCAGTTTTCGGTATTATGCTCCTTTTCCTCTTCCCAAGTGCTGCTTTAGGATTTTTAGTGTCCTCTTTTCTGACATAAGCTTTCCCTGATTTTGTGCACACAAAATACACCCTTGCATGCTCTTTATCTGCTCCTTTTCTCGACCAGTCCTTCCTGATGCTGAATCCTTTACATTTTGAATATGCCCTGTAGTGTTCTTGTGCTGCTTCTAAACTGTCAAAGCGCATCTGCGGTAACGGTTGTTTTGGGGTGGAGATTGCATCTCCTACACCATCTTGCAAATCTGCTTTCGGCTGACCCATCTGTGATTTCTGTTGGCTCTTGTATTGTTGCCCCTGCAACTGTTTCTTCACCACCGTTGTCTTGTAAACAATCCACGCTTTGTTCACCATTAGAATCATCATGTGACTGGCCACCTATTTATGTATAGGAACATCAGAAAATAGCATACGTG
Organism: Alopecurus myosuroides; assembly: GCA_028641055.1. Taxonomy (NCBI): domain Eukaryota; kingdom Viridiplantae; phylum Streptophyta; class Magnoliopsida; order Poales; family Poaceae; genus Alopecurus; species Alopecurus myosuroides. Next base: position 155,960,877 of record CM054059.1, read on the forward strand.
AAGCAAATTTAATACAGGGGGTAACTTCATCTGCAATAGCTGGGTAATTTTATAACTCAAGGATAGGTAACTAAGTCATGAATAGTGGATAACTTATAACCAATTTGGTAAATACTAGTATTTGACCTACCAGATAACTATGCACAACCCAATTGGTAACTTTTGCTACAACAGAAGGTAAACTTCTCAGATATCACTTAGGTTACTTTCTATCTGTACAAACGGGAATAATTAAAACTGACAAACACAGAGAAAATGGGGGGTTGTGGTTTGGGTGGTCAGAGTGCTTAAATAATATGTACAACAAATCCCTCCTGGTAACATACATGTTAATGATCGATTACTTATGCGCTAAATGGTGGGTAACTTCTTTTTGTTCACAATTGCTTCCACAAGCTTTTCTTATCTAAAAATTTACCCGGCGTGCTAGTCTGCATCCATGTTGATACCTTGATTTGACATATGCTCGTGGAAATGTGCTGCTGATACATGATCATGTTAATGCATTCCATTGTTAGGATGTAAATTGAGATCTATATCCATGACTTCATGTTCCTGTTATAAGATAAAGCCATTTTATCCTGTCAGTAAAATAGTAAAAACAAACAATTTCTAATAGGTTTTCTTATCTTACATTAATTTTCAGGTTTTTTTTGACAGCAACTTTTTTTCAAGTATATTTCAAGTGGAATTTTCTCTGTCGTGCCAAAGTGTCTTCTCATATGCAGTGGGCAAATTTGGATCGGGTTCCCCATGCATTTCGGCAACAAACAAAGGTTATTGTTTTCTGATTCATTGTTATCTCAAGGTTTATAGGGTTCAATCAAATATTCGATACTATAGCGTTATCACCATGTCACAATCGACCAAGCGTTATAATGTGTTGTACTACATTTTCATTTTTGTACACACAGAAAACAAATATGTGCAATCAATGTTTTCATACTCCATGGTATACATTCATTATCCTCTCAGAAACTCTTTGATCATTTTTCTCCAATTTCATGTGGGTTACTCTTTTATCTACTAGTGGGTTACTCTACTTCCTCATTGCTGGTAACTACAGATGTGCACGGCTTGATACTCATTTTTTCCTGTACCACAGATAATTTCTGTAGAAAATCCCAGAACCTGTCTTAAAAAATCCCACAAGTGCATATATATCTCCCATATACAAAACCCAGAGATTTGCATCCTGAACAACAGTAAGTACAGGGGGGTGGTGGAAGGGTGGGGAAGAATTTTACCTATGTTTTTCGGCCACACTTCTCTTTGATTTGCACTGCAACCTGCACCTCCGTTTCCGGTACAATTGTTTGTCACTTCTTCTGTTATAGGTGGGTAATCTCGGATCAAAACGATGGGTAACTTCTTTAGAAAGTTGGTTCTACATCCTGGTCAATCTCCCCATGGCAGATCTGATCTGGGCTGAAGGAGAACGACGTCGGTAGGTAGGGGATGAGGAAAAGAACGGGAAAGGATGGGGTTCTTCGTTCTTTGCTTGGAAGAAAAGAACAGGAAAAGCACCGGGGGTATTTTCGTTGTTTTCTCCTTTGCCTGGCTGCTGGCGGTTTGGGGGAAACTATGGGCTTCCCCGTTCCGTACGCGGGTGGGGACCGGTTGTGTCCGGACTCGGTCGCGCGCGGGGGTTGGCCGACCGGATTACGCGCGGTAGTTGGTGCATGGCTTGCGCGCTTTTCGTTGGCGCGGGGCTTTGCACGCGTTGCCGCGGGTGTTGGGCGCGTTCGTTAATAGGCCAGATTGTTCTGAACCTAGTCTGGTCCTTCTTCTTTGATAATATACTAGCAAACATGCCCGTGCGTTGCTACGGTTTTGAATTCCATTAAATATTTATTTAGTTTGAATTCGATTAAATTTTTATTTGGCCACGTATAGTTTCTTTTAGAGATCTGTTTTCTTGATGAGGACGCAATTGCAATCAAGCATTAGGGTCAGATTCTTATCGGGTCATGCTACCGGGAAAAATGATGGGCATTTCTCAACGAAGGTCGTCCCACGGTAAAAAAATGATGCTTCTTATTGACATTGGCATCCCCACATTAAGAAGACCCACTCTATGAATTTAAAAAATAGACCCACTCTATGCATTACACATACCTACTCTATGCATGATGTCACACATATCACTGTCAAGTAACTGGTTTGAACATCAACATAGTGCGCTGCACATTGCATGAAAATTATTTCGGCGAGACAAACTTTCATCGCTAAAATGTAAACCTAAAATCAAACCAATTATTTGGTGTAACACCACCACACAGTCATCGAAGACCAGGGCTACTTTGACACAAATCGACAAATTTGAGGCTTCTTTACGGTGTGAGGATGGGCATGAGGGATCAGATGGTGGAAAAGATACATCACACATAATGCGGTGGCGGGACCATGACGCCCAGGACCACGTGGCGTACACGGCAAACAATTCCGGTGTCGCTGCCACTCCTGGTTGGTCCTTTTTTTTGTGTCACATGTTCCGATCTGTTTTTAGCATTTGCTCAATTTATTTAGCCCGAGCGGGTGATCCTCCTCATCGTACCGGGGTTGTCTTCCCTTCCGTTGCGTAGGAGCCGCACTTAAGTATGTTGGGTGCGCCATAGCCTTTTAAAGAGTAACGGTGGTGTGCGAAGGTTGCCTCAAGCGTTGATTCTGCTCATGAGGATAATGGTACAAGCTTGTCTGACTTTGAGACCGACTGAGATGGAACTCGGCCATAGTGATCCGTAAGTCCCGTGTTGAGGGGCTCTTGCTCAACGGATCAAAGCTACGACAGGGATAACAGGCAGTACCAATGAGCCTCCTAGTCCTATCACTGTCATAGCACGAAAATTATTTCAGCGAGACAAATTTATCACAAAAGTGTATACCTAAAATCAAATCAATTATTTGGTGTAACACCACCACACATTCGTCGAAGACCAGGACTACTTTGACACAATACCGACAAATCAACAAATTTGAGGCTTCTTTATGGTGTGAGGATGTAAGGCTGACAATTTTAACCATGGGTACGGGTATTCGCGGGTATTCGATCCGAATTGGCAGGGTATGGGTACACTTTTATACCCATGGATAGTACCCGTACCCTACCCATCAAGTCATGGGTATCAGGTTGTACTCGTGGGTATACCCATACCCTACCCATTTATACTGACATGTGGGCCACTTTGGCCATATGTAGCCCAGCAGGAAGCAACCCACAAGGCCATGACTCCAGGGTTAAGGCGATGAGGAGAAGGGTCGGTCAAAGCGTCCTCGTAATCCCCTCGTCTCCCAAATATCCCCAAATTTCAATCACTTTTTAATCCTCTCATCTTCTAAATACTCAAACTAAGAAGATAAATTCCCAGCGATGAGGCATACAATTGATCAAACTGATATTTTTGTCAAATTTTCTATCAATAAATATAATAACTTATGTACCCATTGGATATCCAATGTGTACGGGTATCCGCCGGGTATGGGTATGGGTAGACTTTCATACCCATGGGTACGAGTATGGGTAGAGTTTTCTACCCGTTGACTATACGGGTAAGAGTATGGTATTGCTCTACCCGTCCCATACCCTACCCATTGCCATCTTTATGAGGATGGGCATGAGGGAGCAGATGGTGAAAAATATACATCACACATAGTCCGGTGGCGGGGCACCGCCTCGGACCATGACGCCCTGGACCTCTTGGCGTACACGGCAAACAATTCCGGTGTCGATGCCATTCCTGGTCCGGTCCTTTTTTTTGTGTGACATGTTCCGATCTCGTTTAGCATTTGCTAAATTTATCTAGCCCGAGCGGGTGATCCTCCTCTTCGTACCGGAGTCGTCTTCCCTTTCATTGCGTAGGAGCAGCGCTTAAGTATGTTGGGCGCGCCATAGCTTTCTAAAAAGTAACGGAGGTGTGTGAAGGTTACCTCAAGCGTTGATTCTGCTCGTGAGCATAATGGTACAAGGTTGTCTGACTGTGAGACCGACTGAAATGGAAATCAGGCATAGTGACCCGTGAGTCCGGTGTGGAAAGGCTCTCGCTCAACGCCGGGGATAACAGACATCACTAAAGAGCCTCCTAGTCCTATCACTGTAAGTAACTAGTTTGAACATCAACATAGTGTGCTGCGCATAGCATAAAAATTATTTCGGCGAGACAAACTTTTATCGCAAAAATGTAAACCTAAAATCAAATCAATTATTTGGTGTAAGACCACCTCACATGGGTCACAAATTACAAAATGTTGATCGAATTGGAAATGTCTGAAAGGTCATCACAAGTTAGGGATTCAATGGTAAATTTAATATTTAGACAAAATCTAAACAATATGAAAATCATCGGTAACTCAATATACACATAGTTGTGATGTTGGATTATACACATGACGGTAAGTCATATCAAACTTTAGTGTTTTAATGCCGAGGTTTACAAAGCACAAATGACGAAGGTGTAAATGACTCCCAGCTGTAATATGATTGATGTGCTCGAAAAACAAAGTTCATTGACATGAACCAGCAGAAGTTCTGCTTTATGCATTATAAGGGGAAACAGAAGAGAGTACAAACTACCGCGTAGATTCAGAGTTCAGCAAAAAAAAAAAAAGTTTAGCAAATCATCTTTGTGTGATCGTGTAGCAGAGGAACAGAACGCATTCAGAGTTTCAGAAATCTAACTCACAACATCGATCTAAGGACAGAAAAAATAGCTTAGTACCACGCATCACGGGAAGGCCCCATATTTGCTGCATAAAAATAAAATAGGTGGAGGTCCTGATCTAAGGGGAAAAGAAAGCATCTTCCCGATCCCAAGAAAGTCAAGAATATAAGAAGAGAGGAAGCAGACAATGGATCCATCCGACCGCGACCATGAAGCGTATTCTATGCTCGCCAGCGACGTGGTGAAGGAGGTCATGAGCGCTTGCGCCGCACCATCGAGAAGCCTCCGCCACTCGTGCAGCATAGGAGGTCCTACATGCGTTCGATCTCGGCTTGGGCCCCGCGGCCTGGTCCTTGGCGTGGCTGGCGGTGCGCTTGGCAGCAGTGACGTCCTCCAGGCCATGGGCAACGGCACCTCGAGTCTGGCGGCGTCCGCGGAGTGCAAGATGACCCACCTCCGTCGCCTCATCTAATCGGCTAATCCCCACCAATGCTCCTCTGTACCCCAAATTAGGGACGACGATAGCAAGCTCCCGCGTTTACCACTCCTTTCATGCCCAGAACACCGCGGGGAGCGACCGCTCTTCTCCTCTGCAACACGCTCTTTTTCCCTTTCCTCCACAACCATCGGTCTTCGACAAGCTGCGGCTTGGGCGCCACCATACGGCCGTGTCCGTGCTCCACCAGTTGTGCCCTGGGTGCCCGCAAACTTCGCGAAACGTTTTCTCTTTGTGAACCGTTACGTTCACTTATCGGTGGCATTGGAGGTAATTATTTTTAACATTAGGGACAATTCTAATGACGTATCGCAAGAAGGCTTAGTGCTTTTATTGGTAGGTATAGATATAGATATAGATATAGAAGAAATTGGAGAGGTCGAAATGGTTTTCACCGTGACTCTGTATCCTGTGGTCGTGTCCTCCAAGAGATGTTAGCATAGAACTACCACTTTACGGGCAAAATTCCGGAAAACTACCACTTTACGTTCTGATTGCAAAAAACTACCACATTGCGTTTTCAATTTGGCAAAAAACATCAATCTCGCCTAACTGACGAATTGACACCGGAACTGACAGGGCTGGCCCACCACTTTGATGACGTGGCAAATTTAGAATATCGTTACGGGCATTGACTGTTGACTGCCGTTACGGTAGCACAGAAATTAGCATAAAACTACCACTTTACGGGCCAAATTCTGGAAAACTACCACTTTACGTTCTAATTGCAAAAAACTACCACATTGCGTTTTCAATTTGGCAAAAAACACTGATTTGGGATTGATCACGAATTGACACGGAAACTGACATCCTGGCCCCACAATGTGACCACGTGGCACCCGTAGATCCACATGTCAGGTCAAATAAAGAATAAAAATATATATAAAAAAAGTACAGTGGTCGAGCACGCACGCTTCCTGGCCCATGCGACAATCCGCTCAGCACGGCCGCCGCTCGCCTTGTACCTGCGCTAGGTCGCCGCTGGGAACAAGCTCGCCATGAGGCCACCCCTCCCCACTCCTGTAGAGAATGCCTGCGGCCTCGCTTCAAGCTCATCCTCGCGGGACTGTGAGGTGCGAGAGCGGACGGTGGCTTGCTAGGATACGGAGGTTGTCGTCGATCTCGTCAGCCTCGTCCGTACGTACACGCGATGGACGCGTGCGTGTGTGTTCGCCGGCACGGCCTTGTGTGACCACCGGCGTCCTCCGGCCAAGCCGAACGTGACAGCATGCGCGGCCCCGTCTTACCACGGCACAGACGTGACCGTGATAGCAGGCACAACCGATTCTGATCGCCGGCGCGGCCGTGTGCATTACCGCTGATGCAGCCTTGTGTGTCTTCCGGACAGGCCCAGTCTGACCGTCAGCGCAGGCGTGAGCGCGACAGCAGGTGCATCCGTGTGCGCGCCGGTGCTGCCTTGTGCGTCCGCCGGCCAGTCCGAGCGTGACCCCTAGCACAGGCACAGCTGCGTACACGAGACTGGCCATGGATTGTGCGGGCCTAGGTCGTCACTTGTCAATTTGTCATTTGAAGGGAATCGGTGTTGTTTGTGAAATCCAAATGAATATGGTAGTTTTTTGCAATTAGAACGTAAAGTGGTAGTTTTCCGGAATTTGGCCCGTAAAGTGGTAGTTTTATGCTAACTTATGTGCTACCGTCACGGCAGTCAACGGTCACGTCGTAACAATGGGCTAAACTTGCCACGTCATCAAAGTAGTGGGCCAGCCCTGTCAGTTCCGGTGTCAATTCGTCAGTTAGGCGAGATTGGGTCAATTTTGACAAATTGAAAACGCACTGTGGTAGTTTTTTGCAATCAGAACGTAAAATGGTAGTTTTCCGAAATTTTACCCGTAAAGTGGTAGTTCTATGCTAACATGACAAGTCACATGGGAGCACTGAGTCGCCGTAGCATTTCTGTAAACCGATTCTGGCATCAATTTCTTGCAGGGAGTTGAATATTTTGTTTGTGTCGTGTCATGATGTGAATGATACGTGGAGGGTTTATCCTTGCGCTATTAAAGAAAAACGATTGATGGTAACTGGTTGGAGAGAGATAGCGTAGGACCCCCGAGAGAGAGGGACACCAAGCCGTCATTTTACATTTTTGTAGTACCCACGGGCGGAGGAACCCACCCAGCGTCGATCGTGATCCGAGACGCGCTCATCCCTATCCACCCGGACCATACAATCCAGTCGCGAGCGAGCGCCGCAGCTTACTCTGACGACGAGACACACGCCGACAGCCCACAGTGCAGCACCACCCTGCGCGATACGATCACGGAACAGTTGTCCTCTTGCGCGCTTGACGCGTGCCGAGTTGCCTTCACGTGGCTCGCCAGCTGCTTTCTTTTCTTCGTGTCTCTTCCCCTTGATCGTAAACGCACCCTGCCGACCGGGCTTGAAAAAAGAACGGTTCCGGTTTTAGGGGGCGCTGCTTTGTTCGACGCGCGTACAGCTTTGCCGTCTAAAATTAGGCTAAAGTTTCTTGATGATGATGACCCTTTTTTTTGTTTTTGCGTTGGTGATATGATGAGGTGTTTGCTCCGGAGCATATGGGCAAAGGGACAAACAGGATCGCAGAAAGGGGCGATGGATCAGCCGAGGACGCGAGATGCCTGATCTGGACCACGAGCCAACCAGACAACCTGACCACAGCCTGCTTCCGGAGCTCCAACCAGAGTCAACGCCCATCTGAGGCGAGCTTCAGTCGCCCCCGGCCGGCCAGTGCTCTCTGTTTTTTTCACATTACGTGGACGGTGGACCTGGTTTGCCCGGGTCGAAACTGATGCTGATGCTGGACACATGGGTTATCCAGCGAACGCTCTATAGTCTTTACTATTAAATGGGAGTTGGACGTACGTTGGTACGTCCAACTCCCTTCGTCCGCTCCCCGACCATCGCTCGCTCGCTGAACCATTGCTGGCTCGTAAGCTGTACGGTACTAGAAAAAGGCCCAGCTAAATAATAAAGCCCAGCCGACAAAAAGGAAATAAGGCTATCTCTTCCCTAAAATTGAGCTCACCAAATCAATCTCGTTCAACCTCAAGTAAGGCAGGTTCATAATCAACAATTATGGCACACTAATCACGGATGCAAATCTGCCAAATAAACATGAGAATAATCATCGACCGCTCACATCAACACGCTCGGCTGATCAACACGCTGCCCTACCTCTGGTGTCAACGACGTCCCAGCCCATCCTGGAGCAATGACCTAGCTCCGCTGTCGACGCCATCCTCACCCGGTCGTCCCTGTGGCTGCGCCGTCACGACCTCTCCAATCCTGGCATACTGCCCTAGCTCCGCTATCGACGCCATCCTCGCCCGGTCGCCCCCATAGCTACACCTGGTCATGAGGACACCTCGGCCATCCCGGCGCCGTTCCCTAGCTCTGGTGTCTATGCCGTCCGCAACCTGGTTGCCGCGCCGTATCCAAGACATCGGTGAGTACGGTTCCTTGTTTCACATTGTTTATCTTCCCTTCTTCGACCAAAGCTTGAGCCGGTCCTACTCCAACTCCTTTAACTTTAGTTTCACATCCAACATCCCCTGCAGTCAATTAATACAACTGCATGACAAGAGCACAAATCTGTTTCTATCTATATATAAATAGTAGAGATAATCCTTTGTTTTAACTAATGCGTCACACTGGAGCCCTTTAGATTTTCTTCGTGAAATCATAAGTTGTCTAGACCATAAAAATAATTGGTGGATTTAGGTGATGCAAAATATTATCTGTGGTGTGCCAAATTTAGGCATTCTTTTGTATCTAGAATTTATAACAGAACAAGCATGAAAGCCTATGAACCGGGAGATCGACCAAAAACGTTACATTAAATCCATGGTCTTAAGCTGAAGGATGGTACACTCCTTTGCGTGAATAGGGAGCAGCCCAATCTTTGTTTTTCTACCAAATGAAAATATATGGCTATATATGCAATGATGTGATGTGTGTTGCCTCTTCTAACAATGAAATTTTGACTAATGGTGATTATTATAGTATTGGATATGTGCAGGGATGTGAGTTACAAACGCCATTCAAGCATTACATAGCCAGGGACGAGGGATACTTGCTGCTCACATCTTATTACAGCGAGACGGTTTATGTGCACTACTGGACCAGTAACATCTTGCAAGAAGCAGGAAGGCATGCATTCATCACATAGAACTATTAATGAGTATGTACTTAGTAGCAAATTCCAAACTCCTTTTCATGTTCTGCCATAACAAGCCACTTAGAAATGGTATCCAATAGTAAAGATTTGCTAATTTAGTAAGCCATGTTGTTTAGTACTAATGTTGCCTTAATTTATATGGTTGTCTCTAAATTGGTGCTGCAGTTATATATGACAGGTTTGAGAAACCAAGTAAAAACTTCCATCAGCAAATCAGCTACTCGATATGGAGGATGAAAGAACAACCTTTATCACATTTTGGCACCTCTCTCTTCCAGGCTTAGTTCATGGGCTGCACTGCAATCTAAAAATCAACTATCCAGTAAGTAATCTAAGACACCTTGCTAAACCAAAGCCAATTTTGTTGTTGTAACTAATATCAAACATGCTTTATACATGATAAGAATTGTTTTAATCAAGGATTTATGCTTAACTCCTACATTTTATACAGCCTCTGTCATAAAACTTGCCATCCTCTAAGTAAATATATTGGAACCTTTTTTTCCTGTGTTTACCGATATCACCATGAAGATGAGCTATGCATTAATATTGCATAGCATCAGATATTCAGATTATCTGAGCAATTAAATATAATTTATTGATTCTTTAGAAGGACCTGGGAGCAGAACTGATGTGTTTTTACATAACATAGATGAATATACTTATGGGGAAGGTAGCTAACAATTTCCATACATCTTTGGTGGCTTTAGTATCTAACTTACACATACCTTCAATACTTCGGGCCACTCAAAGTAGCAACTGACTCCTCTACCAGGTAGGCAATAAAAACTCTCTACAACAACTACATGGAGATCTCTCCCAACAGACTGATTTAAAGCTGCCCTGCCAAGACCACAACCAATGTTTCAGCTCTCTGGCCTCTGCTATAAATTATTCTAGAAAAAACTTGACATGGTACAAGGGAATATGAAGAACATGGATTAAACATTAAGAACTTCAACATCAAGTTTAATGTAGTGAGAAAGACAAGAGAGTTTACACGGGGATTGGAAGCTCCCATCGCGGCACCATGGGCAGCGGGTACGGCTAGCGCCGGTGGTGGCAGCAACGAGGATATCACCGAAGACTGCGGCCTGGATCGATTTGTGCCGTCGCCCGGTCCATCGATCCCCAAGTTTTTTGCCGAGAGAGAAGAGATGATGGTGGCGAATGGGTCCTCGATCCGCCCACCATCACGCCCCTCCCTGCCGGATCCGGCCGCTGTCAAAGGCGATCCTTCAAAATCCGGTCAGAGAGATAGAGAGACGACGCAGGAATGGACCGGAGCTGGGGGGACGGAGACGGAGAGAGGGAGCAGGGGTAGGGAAGAGCAGGCACCAGGAGCAGGGACCGGCGCTGGGGGCTTGCTGCTATGCTGGGACTGGTAGGGGAGATCGCTGCGATTTGGGCAAGACCGGAAGAGGATGCTTCTGCTGGGAGTGGGCAGAGAGAATAGGTAGACGGAGCGTGAAGGGAGCAACCTTGGTCGGTATTTTTTTTAGACGCTACATATTCAGATTATCGCTTTGGATTCTGGTTGCGTATTTTTAGTTTATTTTGATATTTGTAAATATGTTTAGAATATATTTTAAATAAGGGATGCATATGCACTAGGAGGCAAAGCATCGTCTATGCTAGGAGATACATCGAAAGAATTCGTATTCTATATTACCATATCTATTTTATTTTTTAATCTTGATTGTTCATTTCGCTCTTTCATAGATGATGGCGGGACAAAAATAGATATTATCGATGCTCTGAAAAAGCCTACCAAATAGTCTCCAATGTGATTATGGTGAAACGACCGAGAACTCATTTATTTGTACATGATCGATGCAGATGATTGTACTTTTTTCTATTCGTGTTCTACTCCCTCCGTCCCAAAATTAATCATCATTTATTTGTACATGATCGATGCAGATGATTGTACTTTTTTCTATTCGTGTTCTACTATTAAATGGGAGTTGGACGTACGTTGGTACGTCCAACTCCCTTCGTCCGCTCCCCGACCATCGCTCGCTCGCTGAACCATTGCTGGCTCGTAAGCTGTACGGTACTAGAAAAAGGCCCAGCTAAATAATAAAGCCCAGCCGACAAAAAGGAAATAAGGCTATCTCTTCCCTAAAATTGAGCTCACCAAATCAATCTCGTTCAACCTCAAGTAAGGCAGGTTCATAATCAACAATTATGGCACACTAATCACGGATGCAAATCTGCCAAATAAACATGAGAATAATCATCGACCGCTCACATCAACACGCTCGGCTGATCAACACGCTGCCCTACCTCTGGTGTCAACGACGTCCCAGCCCATCCTGGAGCAATGACCTAGCTCCGCTGTCGACGCCATCCTCACCCGGTCGTCCCTGTGGCTGCGCCGTCACGACCTCTCCAATCCTGGCATACTGCCCTAGCTCCGCTATCGACGCCATCCTCGCCCGGTCGCCCCCATAGCTACACCTGGTCATGAGGACACCTCGGCCATCCCGGCGCCGTTCCCTAGCTCTGGTGTCTATGCCGTCCGCAACCTGGTTGCCGCGCCGTATCCAAGACATCGGTGAGTACGGTTCCTTGTTTCACATTGTTTATCTTCCCTTCTTCGACCAAAGCTTGAGCCGGTCCTACTCCAACTCCTTTAACTTTAGTTTCACATCCAACATCCCCTGCAGTCAATTAATACAACTGCATGACAAGAGCACAAATCTGTTTCTATCTATATATAAATAGTAGAGATAATCCTTTGTTTTAACTAATGCGTCACACTGGAGCCCTTTAGATTTTCTTCGTGAAATCATAAGTTGTCTAGACCATAAAAATAATTGGTGGATTTAGGTGATGCAAAATATTATCTGTGGTGTGCCAAATTTAGGCATTCTTTTGTATCTAGAATTTATAACAGAACAAGCATGAAAGCCTATGAACCGGGAGATCGACCAAAAACGTTACATTAAATCCATGGTCTTAAGCTGAAGGATGGTACACTCCTTTGCGTGAATAGGGAGCAGCCCAATCTTTGTTTTTCTACCAAATGAAAATATATGGCTATATATGCAATGATGTGATGTGTGTTGCCTCTTCTAACAATGAAATTTTGACTAATGGTGATTATTATAGTATTGGATATGTGCAGGGATGTGAGTTACAAACGCCATTCAAGCATTACATAGCCAGGGACGAGGGATACTTGCTGCTCACATCTTATTACAGCGAGACGGTTTATGTGCACTACTGGACCAGTAACATCTTGCAAGAAGCAGGAAGGCATGCATTCATCACATAGAACTATTAATGAGTATGTACTTAGTAGCAAATTCCAAACTCCTTTTCATGTTCTGCCATAACAAGCCACTTAGAAATGGTATCCAATAGTAAAGATTTGCTAATTTAGTAAGCCATGTTGTTTAGTACTAATGTTGCCTTAATTTATATGGTTGTCTCTAAATTGGTGCTGCAGTTATATATGACAGGTTTGAGAAACCAAGTAAAAACTTCCATCAGCAAATCAGCTACTCGATATGGAGGATGAAAGAACAACCTTTATCACATTTTGGCACCTCTCTCTTCCAGGCTTAGTTCATGGGCTGCACTGCAATCTAAAAATCAACTATCCAGTAAGTAATCTAAGACACCTTGCTAAACCAAAGCCAATTTTGTTGTTGTAACTAATATCAAACATGCTTTATACATGATAAGAATTGTTTTAATCAAGGATTTATGCTTAACTCCTACATTTTATACAGCCTCTGTCATAAAACTTGCCATCCTCTAAGTAAATATATTGGAACCTTTTTTTCCTGTGTTTACCGATATCACCATGAAGATGAGCTATGCATTAATATTGCATAGCATCAGATATTCAGATTATCTGAGCAATTAAATATAATTTATTGATTCTTTAGAAGGACCTGGGAGCAGAACTGATGTGTTTTTACATAACATAGATGAATATACTTATGGGGAAGGTAGCTAACAATTTCCATACATCTTTGGTGGCTTTAGTATCTAACTTACACATACCTTCAATACTTCGGGCCACTCAAAGTAGCAACTGACTCCTCTACCAGGTAGGCAATAAAAACTCTCTACAACAACTACATGGAGATCTCTCCCAACAGACTGATTTAAAGCTGCCCTGCCAAGACCACAACCAATGTTTCAGCTCTCTGGCCTCTGCTATAAATTATTCTAGAAAAAACTTGACATGGTACAAGGGAATATGAAGAACATGGATTAAACATTAAGAACTTCAACATCAAGTTTAATGTAGTGAGAAAGACAAGAGAGTTTACACGGGGATTGGAAGCTCCCATCGCGGCACCATGGGCAGCGGGTACGGCTAGCGCCGGTGGTGGCAGCAACGAGGATATCACCGAAGACTGCGGCCTGGATCGATTTGTGCCGTCGCCCGGTCCATCGATCCCCAAGTTTTTTGCCGAGAGAGAAGAGATGATGGTGGCGAATGGGTCCTCGATCCGCCCACCATCACGCCCCTCCCTGCCGGATCCGGCCGCTGTCAAAGGCGATCCTTCAAAATCCGGTCAGAGAGATAGAGAGACGACGCAGGAATGGACCGGAGCTGGGGGGACGGAGACGGAGAGAGGGAGCAGGGGTAGGGAAGAGCAGGCACCAGGAGCAGGGACCGGCGCTGGGGGCTTGCTGCTATGCTGGGACTGGTAGGGGAGATCGCTGCGATTTGGGCAAGACCGGAAGAGGATGCTTCTGCTGGGAGTGGGCAGAGAGAATAGGTAGACGGAGCGTGAAGGGAGCAGCCTTGGTCGGTATTTTTTTTAGACGCTACATATTCAGATTATCGCTTTGGATTCTGGTTGCGTATTTTTAGTTTATTTTGATATTTGTAAATATGTTTAGAATATATTTTAAATAAGGGATGCATATGCACTAGGAGGCAAAGCATCGTCTATGCTAGGAGATACATCGAAAGAATTCGTATTCTATATTACCATATCTATTTTATTTTTTAATCTTGATTGTTCATTTCGCTCTTTCATAGATGATGGCGGGACAAAAATAGATATTATCGATGCTCTGAAAAAGCCTACCAAATAGTCTCCAATGTGATTATGGTGAAACGACCGAGAACTCATTTATTTGTACATGATCGATGCAGATGATTGTACTTTTTTCTATTCGTGTTCTACTCCCTCCGTCCCAAAATTAATCATCATGTATTTGTCAAAATATGCATGTATCCATACACTAAAATATTTCTATACATATTTTGATAAATCCATGACAATTAATTCGAGACGGAGTGAGTATATGATAATATCTAAGTTTTGTTTAGATAAAATTTTAACTTTTGCAGGTCTTGAACATGATAGAAAAGGATTTTGTTGATGTTCCAAAGGGACCACCGATGTAGACCCTAAGACTCACCAATTTTTACACGATCAAAATGACACACTCGAATTAGCACAATCCGGCTAGGATTTTAATATTTTTTTTAGGTCATGTAGATCATTATTTGGTTTTAGAAAATAATACATGTAAATTTCTATGAGATAAACTCGATAATGTCATAAATGTATAGAAAAATGCTTCATCGATATTCTACATTGCACTTACATATTGGTCTTACTTATTGGATGATTACAAGCTAGAGAAGAATTCTCTGATGCGTTTGCTCAAGTACCATAAGAATGAGGCAAAAGACAACATCCCTAAAATTATAGGATACACTTACACAAGATGGAATCAAACAATGTCAAGTTATACCTTTTATTGAAATACACTTACACAAGATGGAATCTTAATATTTCATTAATACTTTGTGGTTTTTATAATTTGAATGTTTACATGCATTATATAAACACGTTTTGTCGAAAAAATAGATGCCGTAGCAACGCACGGGCATTCAACTAGTAATTATTATGAGCAGAGCTAGTACGTACTACGAACTAGTCGACTATTTCAGCCGAACTGAAGCGAGAGAGCCCCACCACCCCTCTTGTGCTGCTCCCACCTGACCGCCCTGCTGACCAGCTCCGCCTTTCCCATTCCCGTTGGAGCCGAACTGGAACGCGGAGGAGGAGAGGAAAAAACAGCGCACCGCTCCAGCTCCTCTCTGGAGACAGCTCACCGCCGGCTACCCACCCCTCCGCTCCTCCACCGGGCCATTCCCGCCGGGCTCCTCCCCTCCGCATCCCCCGCGCGCGAGCGCCGCCGCCGGCTGATGCCACGATCCCCTGCCCGGCTCCGCTCCGCTCCGGCCATCCCGGCTCGTAGCTAGATCTGGTGCCACGGGAGATTCCCGGCGGGATGGGGCGGTTCCTAGGCCTGTGCTGGCTCCTCGCGGCGTGGGTGGCGGCGGAGGCGCTCGCCGCGGCGGGAGCCGACGAGAAGGCGGCGGCGGCGGCGGTCGTCGTCGGAGAGCGCCGGCACGCGTACGCGGCGATGATGTACATGGGCACGCCCCGCGACTACGAGTTCTACGTCGCCACGCGCGTCATGATGCGCTCGCTGCGGGGCCTCTCCCCCGACGCCGACCGCGTCGTCATCGCCTCGCACGACGTCCCGCCCACCTGGGTCCAGGCGCTGTAAGCTCTCCCCCCCCACTTCTCCCGTGTACCTCTACTTGAATCGGGGTCTGGTCCAACTTTTTTCCCCCCCTCTATCCAGACTCGTATAGTTTGCTTGGTTGACTTCGTTTGTTCTTCGCTGCATATTTGTAGCTCTATATCCGTGCTCTGCTATTAAGTTGACCCCCCTGCCGTTGTTCCGTTCCATTCCATTCCGTGTTCAACCTAAACGCCTTCGTTTAACGGTTGGTTAGTGGAACGCCTTTGAGGCTACTCAACGCGGATTGATGACTATTTTGGTTGGTGTTACTACAGTGTATGGATATGTTCATCTTTTCTTTCCTCCTTTGGTGCTATTTTCATATATCCTTTCGATACAGCTCTTTGAGCATTTTAGGTCTGCGATGATAAATGGCGCCTTTGCTGAATCATGTACCTAAATGTTCTTGCATTTCTGTGCAAGTTTTTTGGCGCGCGCGGTCCCTAGTGTCCTTTTCAACTGGTCCTGTTGGTCACTGTTTCTTCCAGTACTTTCCGATGCACACGCCAGATTTATGCTCACATAATTGCTTCTTCGAAATGGTCTTCTCTTCTGTAGTTGTTAGTTGTTACTGTCTTTCAGCCGGTAATTCTCATATTCTTGCTGATTAAGTGGTACAGATGCATCGAGGTTTGTTAAGAATAATACCTTGTCTGCGTTGTGAAATATTTAAGCTGCGAATTTCAACCACCAATAGTTGGACAAATTGACTGAGCTGATTGCTAATCAGTACCTCTTCACCGGACAACAGCTGGGGTTAGACCACTGGCTTGTCCTCTGTGAGATATTTGCTCAAACTCACACAAGTGTTGACCTGTTAACTTTCTACAACTTCTACTAGTTAGTTGATTAACTGAATGTGATTGCATAATATTTTCTGTTAGGCATATTTGTTCTACTGTTTTAAGTGACCACATCACGCTAGAGCTGATTTATCTCTGTTATGGCTTGTTAGTCCTTGCCAACAAGATTATGGTTTCAGGAAATTCTAGCTTTGTTTTGTGGAATTTGTTAGCTTTCTGTGTATCTTGGTGGCCTCTCCCCCGTTGCAGAGAATATCAGTCCTTCGATTTTTAGAAGTGGGATTTTATAAATGGACAACTGATTGAATCTGTTATGAGAATCTTACTTGAATTTAACTGGTTGAATCTGTTATGACAATCTTACTTGAAGTTGGTAGGGGCTTTGAAGCTTACTACATCTAATCGAACATGTAGGTCCTCTTAGCATTTTACCAGTCAACATTACTATGTTTGACCATCTGTAACAAAATAATTAATGCATTAAACATCAAAATTATATCATTTCCTTCAAAAAAAAAATGTTATTAGATTTATGATGAAACATAATTTATAATATTTTGACTATATTTATGTGAGGCAACATGGTCGCATGGAAATTGACACTCAAAGCACCACCTGGAAGACTGTCAATGTCCTAAAGGATCACACTATGGATCCGAGGAGGTAGTTATTATCGAGCTGTGTATTTATCAGTACGTTATTTTTCTATGAGAACTATAATCAACCAGGATAAAAGGACTAGTTTTAGTACAGAGTGGAACTGAGGAGTTAAGGTTGCAACATAAATGCAGCCAGCCAGAGTCACTCCCTAATTCCAAAAATAGAGAGAACTAAGGAGTTTATAGTATTATACTTTTAATCCATGTATCTTCTACTCTGTTATGATTGCCGCGTAGCCAAATAAAAAAAAATCTCCAATTTATCGTGGGACAATGGTTAGTGGAGCAGTGCATGAAGCATTACGTTTTTTGCTTTAGCTTATAATTTAACACATTCTTGTCGTGCATCGTGCTACTGCTTGAATTCACATGAATTATGAAGCATGCAACATACATTTATTACTGCTAAATATATGTAATCTGGAATGTGTCTTTTTGGGGGCATGTACAATCGTGACTCTGTCATTTATTTATGCATCTTCAACTGTTTCTGTAGGAAAGATGACGGTGTGAAGGTGGTCTCTGTGGATAATTTGAAGAATCCTTATGAAAAACAAGAAAACTTCAACTCACGATTCAAGTTGACCTTAAATAAGCTGTATGCTTGGACCTTAGTTTCATATGATCGAGTTGTTATGCTAGACTCTGACAACATGTTTCTCCAGAACACTGATGAATTATTTCAGTGTGGTCAGTTCTGTGCTGTCTTCATCAATCCTTGCATCTTCCACACGGGCCTCTTTGTACTGAAGGTAGGGTTACTTAATCAGCACACATCTTCTTTCTTATGTGAAAATTATTGTCTTTCGCAGATATAAAATTGTGTCACTTGTTTTTTGTTTGGAATTGCCATGAATAGAACTTTTGACATAATATAGGGATGCTTTGCTTCATTGCTTGTTGTTCAGTTTAAACATAGATCTTTGTAGTTTTTATTGCCAACTTCTTTACGTTATTTTTGCTAATCTAAACTTTATCAGCTTATTTTCTGTTTTCATAATTTTTCTCAGAGGATTGTGCTTTCCTCTGTGAACATAAATGCATTTATCCAAGACATGCGCATTGCACGAGTTTTTAAGTTTAAAGTTTTGTATCGGGCAGATTAACTTGCATATAAAATTTGAGCACATTTTGTAATGTAGAAAAAACTGGTAATTTATCTGAAAGATTAGGAATCCTATATTAGGCACCCAAACACAATCACAGGTTTTAATCAGCTATTTTCTTTATTATTTTTACAAGAAGCATGACTGTTCTTATCGATCGCTTTGTTTTGTGTCTAGCCATCTATGGAAGTTTATGAGAACATGCTACATGAGCTAGCTGTTGGGCGTGAAAACCCAGATGGTGCTGATCAGGGCTTCCTTACTAGCTATTTTCCGGACTTGCTTGATCAACCAATGTTTCACCCACCAGTTAATGGTACCAAACTTGATGGAAATTATCGCCTTCCTCTAGGCTATCAGATGGATGCATCTTATTATTGTAAGTATGGCTACCGCTATATCTTTATTCTATATGCCTATGCATTTTCTTGGCTAAGACTAATGAACTACACTTCTTTTAGATTTGAAGCTCCGCTGGAGTATTCCGTGTGGACCGAATAGTGTAGTTACATTTCCAAGTGCTCCATGGATGAAGCCATGGTACTGGTGGTCTTGGCCAGTCTTACCTCTGGGGCTTTCTTGGCATGAACAACGGCGTGAACTTCTAGGGTGGGTGGTTTCTGTAGATTTTTTGTCATCCTCACACAATTCGAGAAAAAAGTACCTTGCACAAAATTGTTCGAGCAAAAAAGGCATTGGTGACAACTCTTCAGAATAATATCATGCCTTCTTATCTTTTAGGATATAATTCGATAAAGTAAGAATTAATGCACTCATGATGCCCTTTTAAAAAATCGTATGGGTTAACCAGCATCATCAATTGCCATGCAGAAGGATGTTGCACAAATTTTTGATTTGGAAGCACATCATCAGTTACAGTTTCTGACGGCGTTTGAACTTAATGTGAAACAGGTATTCATCGGAGATACCGATGGCATTATTCCAGGCTCTACTATACATTGGAGTCATTGCAGTCAACAGGCTAGCGAGGCCTACTTTGTCAAAGCTGTGCTACAACAGGAGAACAGAGAAAAACGCCGTGTTTTTACTCACCATGCTCAGAGTAGGGGTAGCATTGTCCATACTTGCAGCTTACCTCATTCCCTTCTTCCTCATACCACGGACTGTCCATCCGCTGCTAGGCTGGCTACTTTATCTGCTCGGCTCTTTCTCCCTCTGTTCGATTGTTATCAGTGTCTTCCTCCTCCACCCTCTTGCTGTCCGCACAACATGGTTTGGTCTCATTGGCACGCTCTTTGTGATGGCATGCCCATGGTATGTGAACGGTGTTGTCAGGGCATTGGCGGTGTTCGCCTATGCGTTCTTCTGCGCCCCCGTGGTTTGGGCATCTTTGGTGAAGATAATGAGCTCCTTGCAGATCCTAATTGAGAGGGACGCTTACAGACTTGGAGAACCTAACCAGACGGTCGAGTTCACCAAGCTTTACTAAGGTGCGCATGACAGATACATACGGTCACTTCTTGTGTCATTCAACTTGATCAGCTAATCCCAATTTACAGTGGCGATCGTGATGGCCAATTCAGTTGTACAAGTAAACCACTACAGTTGTTGTACCTCTTTAACATCAACTGGAACCATTTGATTGTCCTCTTGGACGTGTAGATGATATATACAGTGCCAAGGAGAAGGGCAAATTGATTCTTGTGAGAACGTGTTAGATGTACTGGCGAGCAAACTAGAGTTTTTTTTTTCTGGTTACATGATTTGCTGTGATTGAAAAGGAAAAAAAATGGCCAACACAATCTTGACTTTCCTGTAATTGATATACTCAATTCAACTATTATGAAAATGGCAGAAATTTTGTTGGCCTTGTGAAGTACTGTCTGAAGTGCTACTGGAGATGTTTTTGCCTCCATGTACCCCGAAGGTCTGAACTTTCTGCCTGACTGCATACCTTAATTGTTTTTCATTGTGCTTTTAACTTGGCTTAAGCGCCATTAAAGTTTGGGTGTAAACAAAACCAAAGCAGACATTTTTTTTGTAAAGCTTTTATATTCTAGAAACTCATTTGGGTAATTAAGCATGTCTCATAGAGATGTCCTCTACCGCTCAGACAGAAATATGACGATTAATTTTTTTAAGTCCAGCTATTTGATTTTTATTGGATGTAGGAACGCGTAGAGATAAACAAAAACTCTTCTATGCGGAACTTATAAGACCTAGCCGAGGTAGAAGGCCACGAGGATTACCACTAGATGCGCAGGTGTGGATTATCGATGAATCACGTCGATGCAGTGTAGTCCCACGATCTAATCCAGCCGATCCAATTCCGTGATCGTCGAAGTGCTGAACGTACAACACCTCTGCTGATAGAACATAGTTCATACATAGTTCTCATAAAATATACATTGAAGCTAACGTACAACTATGTAATGCATTTAAAAGCAACAACAAATACGATCAAAATCGCAACTAAGGTAACCATTGATCCCACAACATAATGATACCAAGACTCTTCATTAATGACATAGTTTTTAATCTTTCTAATTTTCAAGCGCATTGCGTCCATCTTGATATTGTGATCATCGACGACATCGGCAAGATACGACTCTAATTTCATCATCTCTTATTCATTTTCTTTTTTCATTTTTTCTTTCAAATCATCATTTTTTTTTCAACTAAATTTAACTTCTCGACAAGAGAGTCGGTTGAAATTTCCGGTTCATATACCTCGTAGATAAAAATATCTATGTCAAGTGTTTGTCGACATAATTGTCATAAACACGAAATGAAATAAATAGTTATAAAAGATAATATACCATATCCGAATCATAAACCGGACGGGACCGACGGGGACGTATGTCAAAACCATGGCACTATATATATAACAAACAATCATATAAGTAAGAAAATTATACAAGTAGTAACTATGCATCTAAATCATACAGGTAAGATTTTTAAAATAAAAATAAAAATAAGAGGCTCATCAAGATTGTGCCGGCGATAGGACGGTACTGGCGATCGACGCCGGTGAGGATGTGGACGGGACAACACTAAATACCACAAATCATACTTTAATTTAAGCTCAAATCACATATATAACAAATAAACTCTCTTAGCTTAGTCATTTCATCAAACACCTAGCTAGTACAATAAATATAAAATGAGTTAAACTAGCAATGCCAGATGAAAGGATGAAGTTGCCAACCTAGGATGGATGAGGCGCCCCTAATCTTGACAAATAGTGGGAAAAAATGGGATGAACTCGAGCTCGCAGAGAGGAAACAGAGGAAAAAATGGAGCTGTCTCGAGCAGGAAAAATTGAAGGTGGCTTGGGCAGAAAGATGATATAGAGAATTCTTTAATCCCGGTTGGTATCACGAACGGGGACTAAAGGTCCATCTATAGTCCCGATCGGTGATACCAACAAGGACTAAAGGGCCTCATTCTGGCCCCACCCTGCGCCTCCCTGCCACGACCCCTTTAGGCCCGGTTATTATCACGAACCGAGACTAAAGGTTCCATACGGACCAGGACTTGATCTGGCTGGCATCCTAGCCGTTGGAACCAGGGCTAAAGTCTTTCGGGCTATTAAACGGAAACCTGTTTTCTACTAGTGCCGCCTTTCCAAGGAGGCATAACAGGCATTGAAGTTCAGTTGTAAACAAAACCAAATCAGATTTTTTTTGTAAAACTTATATATTCTAGAAACTTATTTGGATAATTAAGCATGTCCGGCAGATATCCTCTATTGCTCGTAGATCTGACGTTTAAAATTTTCAGGTCCAGCTATTATATTTGTATTGGAGACGAACTGTTATGATTATTTTTGTAAAGAGATACTCTCTGTTCTATAATATAACCCTTTTTAGCAAGTCTTTTTTCGCAAGCAGTTTGCTAAAAATGTTTACATTGTGAAACAGAGGAGGGAGTAGTACAGAACATCAAATTTGGTCGGTAATATGTCCTATGTTTTTTTTTGAAAAGGAGGCAAAGCCCTAGCCTCTGCATCGGATAGATGCATACAACTTTTATTAGCAAAGATATTCAGAGTATTACAAAAGATGAATCATCAAGATTACAGTAGCAACGAAACAAGGAAAAAAAGGACCATCGTCCACTAAGAGGCACAAATCCTAAAATCATGCTGCCACCCTTTGGAGTATAGGATGACCCGGACTAAAGCCAGCAACCGGTTGCATCCAGCCTCCATAAACTGGCGCTGATCCGGTGGCAGAAGGAGCGACCATGCAGAAATCCAATAGGTAGCCTTGTGTATAACCTGCAAGAAATGAACATTATGCACTCTGTTAAAAATTGCATCATTGCGATAATTCCAAACCGCCCACAAGAAGGCACATGTCCCAATCCGAATACGTCGTTTATCATTCTTGTGTACACCAAGCAACCATCCACCAAACATATGGTTAAGACTCTCAGGAGGGGAGATATTAAAAGCGAAATGGAGCAATCTCCAAATTTTAATCACAAATGGACAAGAAATGAGTAGGTGTTGAATAGTTTCATCATGATTACAGAAAGCACACTTTGTGCAACCATGCCAATTACGTTTCATGAGGTTATCCTTTGTCAGAATTACACTCCTGTCAAGCAGCCACATGAAAATTTTGATCTTCAGGGGAATTTTCAACTTCCAAAGATATTTATGTTCAAAAGGAGGGTTAACATTCATGTAATCATTATACATGGATTTCAACGAGAAGGCTCCGTTATTATTCAGAGACCAAGAGAACACATCTTCCTCCTCGGAAAGAGAAATATCCATAAGCTTTTGGACAAGATGCAGCCATGATGTCCAATTGTTCTCTTGTAAATTACGTCTGAACCGCAAGTTAATGGGAGGTGCAGTAGCTAACACATCAGCAACAAGTACATTCTTGTTTCTAGTAATGTGATATAAACCAGGGTACTGATTAGCCAACGCTTGATCCCCCAACCACACATCTTCCCAAAAACGAGTTTGTTTGCCATTGCCCAACACAAACCGACCTCGCGAAAAGAAATCAAGTTTTACTGACAAGATACCCCGCCAAAATAGAGAATCAGAAGGTTTTGGTTTAACTTGTGCTAAAGTTTTATCACCTAAGTATTTATTAGTCAATAACTCCTTCCAAACCCCATCCTCTTTAAGAATTTTGAAGAGCCATTTGCTCAACAAACATTTATTCTTAATGTCCAAGAGTTCGATACCTAAACCCCCTTGATCTTTCGGTCTACAGATTACACTCCATTTCGTCAAACGATATTTCTTCTTCTGCTAATCACTTTGCCAGAAGAATCTACTACGGAAAAAGTCCAATCTCTTTCGCACTCCCACTGGAATTTCGAAGAAAGAAAGTAGGAACATGGGTAAACTAGTTAGGACTGAATTAATAAGAACTAATCTGTCACCGTAGGATAAAAATTTACCGGCCCAAGAAGCTAATTTTTTCTCAAAGCGATCTTCCACAATTTTCCATTCTTTAAGTAATAATTTTCTATAGTGAATTGGAATACCAAGGTATTTAAAGGGCATAGTCCCAGCTTCACAACCGAAAATACTTCTGTAATCAGCCAAATTCTCTAAAGCGTTGCCAAAGCAAAAGATTTCACTCTTGTGGAAGTTAATCTTAAGACCCGACAACTGCTCAAAAAGCGACAAGATTAGCTTCATGTTCACAGCCTTTTCCAGATCATGCTCAAGGAAAAGTATTATGTCATCAGCATATTGCAAAATGGAGATACCACCCTCCACCAAATGAGGAATCAAGCCACCAACCTGCCCATCCTCTTTGGCTCTATTAATAATAGTAGCTAACATATCAGCTACCAAATTAAAAAGCACTGGTGAAAGGGGGTCACCCTGTCTTAAACCTTTAAAAGTTTGGAAATAATGACCAACGTCATCATTTACCCGAATGCCCACGCTGCCCCTCTGAACATAATTAGACACCCACTCACACCACTTAGAGTGGAAACCCTTCATCCTCAAAACTTGCTGGAGAAAAGTCCAATTAACCTTATCATATGCCTTTTCAAAATCAATTTTGAAGAGCACACCATCCATTTTTTTAGAATGAAGTTCATGAATAGTTTCATGCAAAATTACCACTCCCTCAAGAATGTTCCTACCCGGCAAGAAGGCTGATTGGGTTGGCTGAATAACAGACTGCGCAATCGCAGTCACACGGTTAGTCCCAACCTTCGTGAAGATTTTGAAGCTCACATTGAGTAAACAAATAGGTCTATATTGTTCTATTCTAATAGCATCCTCTTTCTTTGGTAACAACGAAATAACACCAAAGTTCAAACGGTAAAGAGGCAAGTGACCAACGTGAAACTGATGAAACATGGCCATTAAATCATTTTTAATGACCGGCCAACAAAGTTGGTAGAATTCGGTGGGAAACCCATCAGGACCAGGGGCAGTGTTCCTTTTCATATGAGAAATAGCTTCAAAAACCTCCTTCTCAGAAAAAGGTGCAATCAAAATATCGTTCTCCTCAGCCGAAACACGATCAATATCGTCAAACTTCATCCAAAGAGAAGAAGTTCGGTTCAGGAGGCCAAAAAGACTTTTATAGAAATCAGAGATAAAGGTTTTGAGATTCATATCACCCACAGTAGTCCCTTCATCCTGTTCTAACTGAAAGATACGTTTCTTCCTCACGTCTAAGCCTAGCAAGACACGCATCCGCATCGTTCTTGACTTTTCTTTCCGCTACAGATAACGGTACGGACTCAGCTCGAATGTCAAGCTCATTAATAAGAAGGAGCAATTTCTCTTTCTGCATTCTATATTGACCACTCAAATTTTTAGCCCAGCCACGCAAAAATTGCGTAGGTGTCTAATCTTGTTTTGCCAAATCTCTATAGGAGAATGGCCCTCTACAAAAGAAGACCATTCTCTAGCCACAAGGTCCAAAAACCCCTCTTTCTTAAGCCAGGCCAACTCAAAGGAGAACCTGGATTTATTCCCAAGGTGGGCTTGTTGACGAGAGTCAATAATAAGAGTGGTATGATCGGAGCCAGTACGCGCCAATGCATGTACTGAAACCAACGGAAACTTTTGTTCCCACTCGACACACGCAAGAAATCTGTCCAATTTTTTGAAAGTTTGATTTGCCCCTCTACTAGACCAAGTGAACTGTAGTCCCGAAAATTCTAGGTCTTTCAAATCAAGACTCTAAATAATAGCATTAAAAATGAAAGGCCAACGCGCATTGAAATTATCATTATTCTTCTCATTTTGTCGCCTAATAATATTAAAGTCCCCCCAACTAGCAAAGGTCTCTCTTCTTTTTCACAAATACGAACCAACTCTGCTAAAAAATCATGTTTGAGAGCATCTTGAGCCGCCCCATACACCACTACAAGGGACCAAAGGAAGGCATCCGACTTATTTTTAAGGTGGAACTTAATACAAAAATCTACTGCCTCTACGTTCCGAACCTCAAACATCGTGGGATCAAAACCTACAAGAATGCCACCAGAGCGGCCACGCGGTGGAAGACAATACCACATGAATTCCCTTCCACCCCCCAAATATTTTAAAAAAGGAACCGAAAAATTAGATCTCCCTGTTTCAATAATAGCAACAAAATGAAGATTTTCTTCACGAACAGATTCTCTAATTGCAAAATGTTTAGCCGTATCCCCGAAACCGTCAGTATTCCATATCATCCCTTTCATTGTTTAACGGATTTAATTTTCTGTAACCTCGCACTTCGTCTTTTAACATCTAGGCCAGTGCCCGTTTTCTTTCTACGCGTAATTTTGATAGGCACTAAATCGGTATCTGGCCCCATTTGGTCCAGAGGAGGATCATTTTCCTCCATACCGAGGTCTTCCGACAAGTTAGCAGTAGTGTTAAAAATAGTGTTACAGTCCTCCCCTTCCTCTTCATTAGAGAAAGATTTAGGTACAACCGTGAATACCCGAGTTTCTTCTACAGCTTTAAGTTTGGTTATTGACGATTCTATTTCCAAATTATTATTCCCCAACGAAACACCCAATTTACGTGCTGTAGAAGCAATAACCTCATTCGGAACAGCAAGAAAAGAGAGTTTTCTGTTAACTTTCGTACCTGGTGAGTAGATATCGTTACGCCTCTGAGTCAACGCAGTGGCACGGTCCAACTGTGTGTCATCCGCATTGCATTGGGAGCGAATTCTGTTGCTAGAGCGCATACCAGAAGAAGAAGGATCCGCAATCCCACCATAATCCACTACATCTTGAATATTTGGCGAGAAAATTGGAGTACTGGTACCCCGAGGTCCAACATTGCCCTCCGAACCCAACAGCTTAGGTGAAGGCTGGGTACACACAGCCGTAGAAATGTCTGATACATTAACAAGAGCATCAGACCGAGGTAACGGAAGAAAAACACCAGTATCACATGGTACATTCATAATACACTCACCAGTTACCAAAGGGACAACGGCCAAAACCTGCTGTGAGCCCTTGTTATTCACCGAACTGGAACCCGACATGGCCCTCAACATGGCCCGAGGAGAGCTAAAAAGTTGCAGTTCATTACCCTGCCACAGCGGCAGAGAGACTGAACCTCTCCTCGCATCGACGACGGCCACTTCCTGCCGCGGTTCAAAACTCTGCGGCGACGGCAGCGTTTCAGCCTGCTGCGAGCCCCGGGGCAGCGATTTCGGCACAGAAATCGCCCCTTTCTCTACCGTGACGGCAGGAAAAGGCGAAAAATCCTGCCGTTGGCTCCAGTGAAGACCGCGCTGGTTACCTACTGCCATCGTCAAGATCAGGAACAGCAACGGCTGCACAACTAAACACGTGAGGCACCTGTGACTCATTCAAGTGTACACGGTTGCCAGGGAAAGCACAATTGCTCATCTGAATATCAGAAGACAACGGATTAGCAATACAAATATCATTACCTTTAGAAAGAACATCGTCCAACGAAGAAAGGCTACTTGAACTCATTAATTCAAGACACGATACCTTGGGCCGAGAGGACGGGAGGGAGGTGAGGAGAAAGCATGCCCTCCATTAAGGACCATTTTTTTCCACTGAAATGACAGCTACTGCCTCCCGAGGCGACACCACATCATGTAATTCGCAACGAGAGACAGTTTCTCCTCTAAGAACACGGTGAGCCATATAAATAGATCTAGCCACCTGAGGTGAGAAGGACAGCCCCGCAGCACGTTTAGAACCAATATTCGATGAGTTGGGGTTTGAATTTTCAGAAGTACCCGATCTCTCCATAGAGGGCTGGAAAGCAGGCACAGGGATGTCAGACACATCCATCTCCTTATCTAGATCATCCTCATCTTTGCCATCATCACCATCTTTGTCATTTGCCTTTTGAGCTGAAATCATATCAACATCCGCTCCTTTGTCCCCCTCTTTCTCAAAAGAAAGATTATAAAATCCGTCCTTGATAAAAATAGGAAGTTGCTTAGGGATTTTTGTATAGTCGACACAGCCAATAAACACCTTAAGAATGCCATGTTCTCTAGTGTATTTCATGTCAATTCGAATTGGTTTCCCAAAAAGAGTGCCAAGACTCCACATAGCCAAGAAATCTCCTTTATGTTGGCTTGGTATCCCGTGCATCAATAACCAAAATTTAGGAAGCTCAAAGGCTGGTTTATCCTTTGTGTGCCAAGCAGCAACAACAAGCTCAATGGTGGAGTTAGGCACCCGAAAAGAACCGAAGTTTCTAAGCCTATCTAGTTCAGCTTTAGAGGGGAATTGCACTTTGAAAATATTATGGCCCACCCGAAGTAATTCCCACTAGAACACATCAACCGGAACCACACGCTTTAACTGAACAATGATTTCTGGTATACTCAATTGGCCACCAACCACAGAGATAGACCCCATATGAGTATTGTCGTGGTGGTGTCACGGCAGATGCCATGGGATGGCTAAAGATGTGGGAACGAAGGACGCTGGAGGTGTCCGGGGAGGGATCACGCGACGAGTAGCCGCGTGAGGTAAGAACAACACACTGCAAACAACACGATCTACCCAGGTTCAGGGCCCTCGTGAGGAGGTAAAACCCCTACTCCTGCCTCTCAGTATGTATTATGATGTTTCTCCGAGTAGCCACAGTACAAAGGATATCGCTACTGAGTAGCCACTCTCCTCTCTCCGAGTAGAGCTAGGTCAAGAACTTAGGGTTTCTAGGGTTCATGTGCTATCCAGTATGCGATGTGTGATCGATCTGTGTCCCTTCCTCACGTAGGAGGCGGCGGGGCACCTTATATACATGGTGCCCAGCCGGATACGTCCAAACATGGACAAGTGTCGACATAGTGTGCACATCGTCCTTCTTCCGGGTTCCCGCTGACAGCTTTGGTTCCTAACCTTGGCTTCATCTGGAAAGTCGTTGGGCAAAACTAGGGGACAGGCTGGTATCACTGTACCTAAGCACAGAGTAGGCCCCCCTTATCCTGCCACGGCCTGCTTCCATGCTGTCACTGTCAGGCAGGCCGGTCCCAGATGAACAGTAGTTCGAATGCTGCCAAGTACGGACCCAGGATACGCGGGATCCTGTGTCAGAACGGCTCCTTTGACTTTCTGGCCCGAGTAGGTTCCCGCCAATTGTTCCCGCCAATTGTACTCGGGCCAACTCTTCTACTCGAACGTAGAGAACTTGAATGATTCTTCCTTCTGATCATCTTGAGGTGAGACCGAGTAGCAGTCGACCGGGTAGCGAGTACCGGGTAGTCGGCTACTCGACCAAACCTCTCTTCTGTAAGGCGCCTTTACCCTTTGCCTTTACCCTACTCGGGGGTAACCCCCCGACAGCAGTCCCCGAAGCTGGTTGAGTCTTGCGAACTCGTTCACTAGGCTCTGCCAGCTTAAAATCAATCTTTGCCTCATAGCCCTTGAACCTCAAGATGCCGAGTAAACGGCCTCCGAGTAGCACTCTGACAAGTATCTTCTGTCTCTTGTCTTCCGAGTAGCACTTGCTTTCTACTCTGTAACCGAGTAAAAAGACTTAGAGAATTTTCTTGAATTGAGCCGTTGCGGCGCAGAGCACCATCCAGCCGTTTGTGCCGCAGCCGGACGCGTGTCAAGCATCCACGACCCTGTCGTTTCGCTGCCCACGACACATCGTGCCACGTGCCCAGTTTCCAGGTAGTGGGCCCACCCACTCGTCACGTCCCATCAAGAGTAATAACTGGCCACGATTCGGTGGTGGGATCAATTGCGGCCATTACGCGCGCATCCTGCGCTTGTGTGCGTTTCTAGCCGGCCACAGATCCCGCCACACGGCACGATCGATCCCACTTCCACGATAGTAACAGTAAACCCGCGGAGAGGGTATAAATACCCCCGCCGGTAACTTCCTTTTCCCCTTCCCTTGCACTATTCCTCTTTCGTCCTCTGCTTTCCTCCGCCACCGAGCTCTCCGCCGCCGCGCAAGCTTTCGCGCCGCCGCGGACTCAATTCGCCCAACCAATTCCGTCCAATTTCTTCCACTCCTCCTTCTTGCAACGATGGCTAAAGCCGGCTGGGCGGGCTCAATCGTCACCAGTGAAGATTTCGCCTGGCTCGTGAATACCAGGAGAGTTCCTCCCGGCGTGGAGTGCCGGGCGCCTGACGATGAAGTCGTGCCAACCCCGCGGGAGGGTGAGCGCGTCGTGTTCATGTCGCACTTCGAGCGCGGCTTCGGACTGCCGGCCTCCGAGTTCCTCCGTAAGTTTCTTGACCACTTCGGCCTTCAGATGCATCATCTGCCGCCGAACGCCGTCGTCTTCCTCGCCTACCACGCCGTGGTGTGCGAGGCCTTCCTCGGCATCCACCCGACGTCGGATACCTGGCTGAGGTACTTCCACCTCCGCCAGCAGACTGTCGGGAAGAAGGACAGCGCGGGCGTCGGCCGCGCAACCGACACCGGCTGCGCCATGATGGTGCAGCGGTCCGGGACGAACCACCCCCGTGTCAAGGGGCTGGACTCCGTTCGACTGTGGCAGAAGACGTTCTTCTACGTCAAGAACATCCCCGCCGCCGAAGGAGCCCAGGTAAATGACAGAATCAACCTTCCCGCCTGGAGCCTCCGTGCTCCCACCGGGAAGAACTGGAAGGAGAAGCCCGCCAATGACGACAACGCCATCGAGATAGAGAAGAGGCTTGGCTGGCTGATAGAGCAAGGCCTCAAGAATGATGATCCGGTGGCTTGCTGGATCCAGCGCCGAGTGCTGCCTCTGCAGGAGCGCTGCCATCTCATGTGCTACATGGGAGGCCCCCGCGACTGCACCAGGACGACAACCATTGAGATCGACAACATTGATGTTCCCGGGCACGCAAGGGCCATCTTGATGACGAACCTCGGCGACAATTGGCAGTACGGGTTCGTCCCGTATAGCCGCACGAAGCCGATTGAGCGGGTACGTCCTCCTTACTCTATTTTCTGCATATGCTTTCCGAGTAGATGATTCTTCTTCTTGCCGCGAGTAGCCATTGTCTTCTGCACCGAGTAGGATACTTAGCCGAATCGCCTAGGCGTAATGTGCTTTAGTGCTTGCACGCCTTGTCGGGTAGCCTACTCGGGAACAATTCTTAGGCTTAGTGTGCTTTGTGCCTGCACGCCTTTCCGGGTAGAAACAATTAGTGAGCTGCCTAGGCTTACTGTGCTTTATGCCTGCACGACTTTCCGGGTAGAAACAATTAGTGAGCTGCCTAGGCTTAGTGTGCTTTGTGTCTGCACGCCTATCCGAGTAGAATTCCTTCCTGATACTCGGCTAATCTGTGACTCTTCTCTGTTTTTCAGATCCTTACTCGCCAGAAAATTGAAAGCTGCGAGCGCTTCGATGGCAACTTCTCTGCCGATCGCGAGGAGGACGATGTGCCCTCCTTCGATGCCGCGGATCAGATCAATCTCCCTCGCTCCCCAACGACGGAGAAACGCGAGGCCGAACCGTCTCTTCGCGATTGGTCTAAAGACGAATTCGAAGGTAACAACGTACTCACTTCGCTTGTTTGCGAGAAGCGTCAATCCCTTGCTTGCTGTTCCTAATTTTCTTCCTTTCTTTTCTCGAACCCGCAGATGAAGCTGCTGACGAGAACGAGGACGAGGACGATGACGAGGGCAAGGACGATGCAGTCCTTGTCGTCAAACCTCTATCCGTCGCAGCCCCCAACACCCGCAAGCGGACTGGCAGTGACGCCCAAGAGCCTCCAGCTAAGAAGAAGAAGCCAGCCGAGAAGAAGAAGCCGACCAAGGCGGTCGCGAAGAAGCCGAGGCGAAAGCTACCTTCCACCACTGCGTAAGTTTTCTTCTCGGTCGTCTCTCCTCTCGCGCTGTGCTGTTTTCCCCAATCTCCTTCTAATTTCTGATTCTTTCTTTCTCGGCAGACCTCCCATGGACGCGAATGCCGTTCTTGCGCCCGACCAGGCCAAGAAACCACCAGTACCTCTGATCAATCTCGACGATGAGGAGGACGACACCGCCAATGCTGCTGCTGCCAATGCACAGACCACGGATGCTCAAGGAGCAGAGTCAGAGTCAGCAGCACAGGACACTGCTGCACACCATGAGAGACCCCCTTCTCCTCCGGCTAGCCATGCCGAGGAGAACCAAGATCAAGAGATGCAAGACAACACCGCCCACGAGCGGCCAGAAGCAGAGCAAGAGCAGCCCACCACAGATGCTGCAGACCAAGTGAATCCCGCTGCCGAGCAGCGGGTTGAAGATGACACCGCCACGGATGCCACCATCCCCGATGCCTATCCACTGAGCGACGCGCACACGGGCGCCGCACCGACCAGCGCCCAGCTCGATGCCGCGCAAGGTGACGGTTCCGTGGTGCCACCCATTGTTCAAGGCACTTCACCGCCAGTTTCCTCCTCAGTGCCACAGAACCAGAATCCAGCCAGGCAACAGGCCCTAGATGCCCTGAAGGA
The DNA here is from genome assembly GCA_028641055.1 of Alopecurus myosuroides. Classification (NCBI taxonomy): domain Eukaryota; kingdom Viridiplantae; phylum Streptophyta; class Magnoliopsida; order Poales; family Poaceae; genus Alopecurus; species Alopecurus myosuroides. The sequence goes on from CM054059.1 coordinate 155,993,203, forward strand.
GGCAGTCGAGAAGAGGACTGCCGAGAAGGAAACCGTCGAGAAGGCAGAAGCCGAGAAAAAGGCTGCCGAGAAGACCGAGGCTGAGAAAGAGGCAGCCGAGAAGGAAGCCGCCGAGAAGGCGAAGGCGAGAGCTGAGGGAAAGAAGCTCGAAGATCCCGAGAAGCAGAGAGCCGAAAAAGAGAAGGCGAAGAAACGGGCCAGAGATCAGATGCCGCCACCAACCTTGGGCGGAGCGCTGGTGATTCGAGAGTCCGGCCCGGTTGCCGCCGCTATTTCTGCTGACGCTCGAGCTGCTGGCCAGCCCTGCTTCCCGGACTACATGGTGCAGGTCAGCCATCAAGGACAAATCGGCTTCTCTCCCAAGGATAAGCAGCTTGCCCTTCTGAGGGGAAGAAAAGCCGTAGCCGTGAACTCCCCTCCCCCAGATCCAACCCAGAACCAGTCCGTCACTATTGCTTCTCGGGGAGTCCAAGATCCAACGATAACCACAAAGAGCCTTGAGCAGGTGCTGGATACCATTGGCTTTATCGACGCCAAATGGGACAGCAAGGTTCTCGGCACGGACAACTGGCACGGCCTTGGTCTCGGCGCAATTGACTACATGCGCGTCGAGTGGAACAAAGTGGATCTGGGATACAAGCCCATGACCGTCTCCACCGAGACTGCCACTCTCGCCGCCAAGATGTTCCTGCACCGCAAGAACGCCGAGGACATCGAGCAAGCTTATGCAGTAAGTTTCACTTGTCCTTCTCTGAGTTGAATTTTTCTTCTCTTCTATTCGCCTTCATTCTTCTTTACCATCACCCAGTCCCCGAGATTCTGGCCGAGTAGGGGGATACTCTCCGAGTAGCCTCCTACTCGGGTTGAATCTTTTCTGCTCCGTCTAACTTGTTTTCTTCTCGCTTCTCAGGATAGCGTTCTGAAGAGGACCAATCTATACCGCGTGCTGCTCTGGAATCATGCTATCGCCAGGAGGCGAATTGCTGCTTTGGAACGGGAGAAAGCTGCTGCGGAGGCAGCCAAGAAAGATGCGAAAGACAGCACTCAGAGGCTGTCTGAAGTGGAAGGTACGCTTTTAGCCACGCGGTTCTTGCGTTTACTGTTTACGCCCGCTTCTGCTTTCTTTTGCGCTAACCATTCCTACTCTGCAGAGAACCTGAAGATCTTAACTGAGGAGCACGAGAAGTGCCGTGCGTTTGTGGAGAACGCCGAGGCCACCATCAAGAAGTTAGAAGGTGAGTTGCGGTCTACCCGACTTGATTATGTTTCTGTTTCTTCTCTGCTTCTCTGCTAACCTTGTTTGTCTCTCCGCAGAAGACCATAAGTTGTTTGTCGAAGAACATCAAGACTGCGTCAAACCGGAAGAGGTGCAGAAGCAGCTGTCCGACCAGGCCGTTGAGCTGGTGAAGGATCACACCACAGAGGTGGCGGAACTGCAAACCCAGCTGCGGAAGGCACTCCAGGATGCTATCACTCTTGGCACCGAGAGGGACAGAGCAATCGCCGAAAAAGCCAAAGCCGAAACAACCTTCAACGCCAAAATCGAGACCCTCAAGCAGGAGTGCGAGGTACTGACAAAGGCCAATGCTAGGCTTTTCGCGCAGATGGATACTCTGCGCCAGATCCAGGATAAGCACATATCCAATGAAGAATCCTGGAAGACCCAGCTGCAGGCGCTGCGCATCGAGCTTAAGAGTAAGCTTTCTCTTCTCTGCATCTTTCTCTTCTTGGTCGAATTTCTTCTCGGTTCTTCCTCTACTCGGTTCTTTTCTTCTCTGATTCTGAATTTCTTACTCGTTTTTCCAGAGATCTTTCCTGCCATTATTTCTTCCTGCGTGCCCGCTCTGGCCAAGGCCCAAGCAGCACGTGCTGCGAATGGCGAGCCAGAGGACACTAGGGCCGAAATTGAAGACAGCATGCTCGTGATGCGAGGCCAGTTCGAACGCCTAGCCGGCGTTGGTACTGACCTCGTGCGCGTGGGCTTTGAGCATCACAAGCTCTTCTGGCCTGAGGATCCTGAGCCAACAACCATCCGGAGCCTCGCGCTCAAGCTACAGAATGTGAAGGCCGAGTTGAAGAAGTGGCGTGCTTCTGGAGCTCGGGCAGGCGCGGACTTGATGCTTCTTTGCATCGCCTCCTGGTACGAAAATCTTAACATGCAGCTCATCCGCGGGAAGCGCGACAACTCCAAGTGGGAGACAGACCCCGACTGCGTGGCCGCGCGCAAATTGATCGCGTATGAAGTGGCGGAGTGCGCTGAGACGGAGACCTACATCGACGGCCTCCCCGAGCCCGACACCGAGGTGGAGGAGGACGAGGAAGATGATGAGGAGACAGACTCTGATCTGGAGTCGGGTTTCTTCGATTCTCCCAGGAGCAAGGCCGGGAAGGGGAAGGCCACGGCCGTCTCGAGTAGTGATGAGGAGGTCGAGCACATCGACACCGCCCCACTCGACTTCGGCACCTCTTCAGGAGCCGCTCTTGACGACACGATACTCGCCCCCAGCCGAGCCTCCGGTTCCTCTACAACTCCAGGGCCCATCTCGGTGGCCACGGCCACTTCTGACCTGGCAGCCACCGAGCAGGACGTCGAGATGGACGAGTCCGCCACCGTCCAGTCGGAGGCGGATGCCACCCATGCCAGCGCCGAGGAAGATGCGGCAGCCCGGGCCACCACAGAAGATGCAGCAGCCAATGCCAGCACTGACAACACCGCCTCCTCCACATAGCTTTACCTGCAAACTTTTTTACTCGAGCACTTGTCAGATCCCCGGGATGCCGGGAGCATATGTATCAGACTTATTTATGCTTGCTACGCAGTTTTTATCCCCTCTTTGTTTATTTCACAATTAATCAATTTGAGCAACACAGGCTCAATGCCGAGTTGCGTTTCCATGCGAGTCCCCGAGTTGCGTTTCTTATTCACTCTATCTTTTCATCTCTGCTCTACCTGCAACTTGTTGCTTTTTTGGTATTCGAGTCACAAGAATCAAAGAGTAGAGCTGCAAATATTTAGCCACTTAGAAACAATCATAGTAACGCAGCCCACCACTTAGCCGAGAAGACAAAACAGAGAACAAAAGTAACAAAACACTCTACTCGGTTCCTGCACTTTTTCTTCCTTAGCGATTTTCGTGTGCTCATTGACCTTTTGCTTGTTCTCTTGCTTGCCATGAAGCCGGGTTTCGGACAGCAGCAGAGTCGAAGAGTTGGCATATAGGTTTAAACACAGTACTCAATGCGCTTATGAGTTCTGAAGTGGAGCAACCGAATAGACAAAGGGTAAAGCCGAGTAAAAACACTTAGAACAAATTTGGACGAGGGCAGTCCCCGAGAACAATTTCAGATTGCAGAGTAGAATTTCAACTCGGATAAGAGGGTACATACACATCTTTGCTTACGAATGAAAACGACGAAGTAGAGCTACATTCCAAGGGCGCTTGGTTTCCTCTCCAGCTTTATCTGCCCTGTTCGCCTGCGATGGGCGCACATCTACAAGGTAGTAAGCATCATTGTGCAGCGCTTTGCTCACAATGAAGGGCCCTTCCCATGGAGGATACAACTTGTGCATCCCGGCTGTGCGCTGCACAAGCCTAAGGACCATGTCTCCTTCTCGGAAAACCCTTGGGTTCACCTTTCGGCTATGATAACGCCGCAGGTTTTGCTGGTAGATAGCCGAACGTGACAGAGTCAGCTCTCTTGCTTCTTCAAGCAGGTCAACGTCGTCTTCTCGAGCTTCTCTCGCCTCCACCTCAGTGTAGAGGGCTACTCGGGGGGAGTCATGCTCTAAGTCTATTGGCAACACGGCCTCAGCCCCGTATACCAAGAAGAATGGCGTGTAGCCGGTTGACCGGTTAGGGGTAGTCCTTAGACTCCACAACACCGCTGGCAACTCTTCTAGCCAACACCCAGGTGTTTTCAGCAACGGCTCAATCAGCCTTGGCTTTATGCCTGCCAGTACCATTCCATTTGCTCTCTCAACTTGCCCATTGGAGGCAGGGTGCGCGACTGACGCAACGTCTAGTCGGATATGCTTATCTCTGCAGAATCGCACCATTGCCCCCTCTGCAAAGTTGGTGCCGTTGTCGGTGATGATACTGTGCGGGTAGCCATATCTCATGATCACATCCTTCACGAACTTTACAGCTGTGACCCCATCGCACTTCCGAATAGGCTTCACTTCAATCCACTTGGTGAACTTGTCCACCATGACCAAGATATGTGTCATGTTGCCTTTAGCCGGCTTGAAGGGGCCAACCATATCCAAGCACCAAACAGCGAATGGCCATGTGATAGGAATTGTTTTCAACTCGGAAGCAGGCATGTGAATCTTACTTGCGAACATCTGGCAGCCATTGCACTTCCTCACGATATCTTCAGCTTGCTGCAGTGCAGTGAGCCAATAGAAGCCATGCCGAAAAGCTTTCTTGACCAATGCCCGAGAAGAAGCGTGGTGCCCGCATTCTCCTTGGTGTATCTCCACCAGAATTTCTTCTCCCTCTTCCGGGCTCACACAACGTTGCAGCACGCCAGTGGCACTTCTCTTGTGCAGCACATCTCGGACAATAGTGTAGCCCTTGGACCTTCTTTGAATCTGCCTCGTAGTCACCTCATCTTCGGGTAGTGTGCCGTCCCTTAGAAAGGATAATATGGGCGTAGCCCAACTCGGTGTCTCCCGTATGGGAAACACTAGTTCGTCCAGTTCCATTGGGACGGGCTCTTGCGGTTGCACAGGAGGAGCAGGAGCGCTTCTTTGCAGCCCAGACCGATTGGCGAGAACTTCTTCAATGAATGCGACAGCTTCCGGGTTAAGGACAGCAGTCCCCGAGTAAGGAGTGGCAGTCCCCGAGTAAGGAGTGGCAGTCCCCGAGTAGGGAGTGGCAGTCCCCGAGTAGAGGACGGCAGTCCCCGGGTTCCCTGCAGCACTTTCCCAGTCAATCTCCATTGGGTCAGATTCTTCACTTGGCAGAGAAGGGACAAATATAGACTCCGAGTTGGGAGAAGGCTTGATGGATGGCTTCCTCAAGTGCTCCAAGGCGATTCCCGCCGGGATGGACTGCCGAGAAGATCCCAATTTGGACAACTCATCTGCTGCTTCGTTCTCTGCTCGGTGAATGTGCTGGAACTCACAACCCTCGAAGAACCCAGTCATAGACTGCACCAGGAAGCGATACGATGCCATGTTGGCATCCAAAGCATCCCACGTGCCCGAGACTTGCTGCACCACCAGATCTGAATCACCATAGCATATAATGCGCTGCACACCAACCTCCTTTGCTACTCGCAAACCATGCACCACTGCCTCGTACTCTGCAACATTGTTGGATGCTTTGAAATGAATCTGCAACACATACTTGAGCTGATCTCGCTTGGGTGAGGTAAGCACAACACCAGCGCCAAGGCCTTCTTTCACCTTCGAGCCATCAAAGTGCATCTTCCAGTAATTGGAAACTGGAGCTGGAGGTTCATATTGCACCTCGGCCCAGTCCACAAGAAATTCCGCCAGGATTTGCGACTTGATGGCTTCTCTTCTCGCATACGCGGGAGCGTACGCGGCTAGCTCAATCGCCCACTTGGCTACTCTGCCACTCGCCTCCTTGTTGCCCATGATATCCGAGATGGGAGCAGAGCTCACAACTGTGATAGGGTGCTCCTGGAAATAATGCTTCAGCTTCCTGGCGCCTAGGTACACACCATATGTCATCTTCTGATAGTGCGGATAGTTTTGCTTGGAGCTGGACAACACTTCACTGAGATAATAGACTGGGCGTTGCACACTCTTGCCTTCTTCTTCTCGCTCCACCACTATCACCATGCTGACTACTCGGTTAGTCGCAGCAATGTACAACAGCATAGGCTCCTTGGGTAGCGGACTAGCCAAGACGGGAGCGCTAGCCAGCATTGCCTTCATCTCATTGAATGCCACGTCCGCTTGCGGAGTCCAGACAAACTTGTCACTTTTCTTCATCAGCTGATATAGAGGCAGGGCCTTTTCGCCCATTCGGCTCAGAAAACGGCTCAGAGATGCCAAACAACCTGTGAACTTCTGCACATCTTTCAGTGATCTCGGTAAAGACATGCTCTCAATAGCTTTTATCTTAGAAGGATTGGCTTCAATGCCCAGACTAGAAACTAGAAAACCGAGTAGCTTTCCAGCCGGTACACCAAAGGTGCACTTACTCGGATTCAGTTTCATTTTGTACTTGCGTGGGTTAGCAAAGGTTTCCTCCAGGTCGGCAAGCAGAGTATGTGTTTTATTCGTTTTGATGACAATGTCATCTACGTACATCTGCACATTCTTGCCGAGCTGGTCGTGCAAGCATTTCTGCATGCATCTCTGATAGGTTGCACCCGCATTCCTCAAGCCAAAGCACATGACACGATAGCAATAAGCCCCGTACGGGGTAATGAAAGCAGTCTTTATTTGATCAGCAGGATTGAGTGCAATCTGGTGGAAACCAGAGTAGGCATCTATGAAAGACAGCAGTTCACAACCAGCAGTGGAATCGATCACCTGATCGATGCGAGGTAGCGGGAAAGGATCCTTGGGGCATGCTTTGTTCAAGTCGGTGTAGTCGACGCACATGCGCCATGCGGTGGCAGCCTTGGGATCCTCCTTCTTCTTCTCGACCATGACCGGGTTGGCTAACCAATCCGGGTGCAGTACCTCCATGATGAAGTTGCTTATCAGCAACTTGGTGATCTGATCACCGATGGCCTTCCTTCTCTCATCTCCGAAACGGCGCATAGCCTGCTTCACTGGCTTGGCGTCAGGACGCACATGCAAAGAGTGCTCAACCAACTCCTTCGGGACTCCTGGTAGATCTTCATTGGTCCAGGCGAATACATCCCGATTCTCACGGAGGAAGTGGATGAGCTCGCTTTCCTATTTCTCCGCCAACCCGGAACCAATGATGGCTACGCGGTCGGGGAACTCGGGGTCGACCTGGACTGTCTTGGTCTCCTTGGCAGCTTGGAAAGCAGTACCATGCTGGGTACTCGGCACACCTTGTGCGCCAGCTTGTGCGGACTGAGCCATGGCCACCACCTCGTACATCTTCTTCTTCTCGGCCTCGATCACCATCGACTCTGCCAGCTTGGAGCTAGCTGAGGCACACTCCATGGACTTCTTGTAGTCGCCAGCGATAGTGATGATGCCATTGGGACCAGGGATCTTCATCTTCAGATAAGCCACATGAGTAGAGGCCATGAACTTGCTCAGAGCAGGCCTGCCGAGTAGAGCATGATAGGGGCTCTGATGATCCACCACTTCAAACTGCAGGCGCTCTGTGCGACAGTTCTCCCGGGTACCGAATAGCACATCAATCCACACTCGGCCAATCGGGTTGCATGAGATCCCGGGCACGATGCCATGGAAGGTGGTCTTGCTAGGCAGCATCATGTTCTCGGCCAGGCCAAGCTTCTCGAGTGTATCCTTGTACACAATGTTGATGCTGCTGCCGTTGTCGATTAGCACCTTGCTGAACCTCACATTCTTCTCGGGACCCAGGAAGGTAGGATCCAGCACCAAGGCATATGTACCCAGGTTGGGCATCACCTTGGGATGATCTGCTCGGGTCCACCTGATCTCCTGGTCACACCAATACATGTAGTGAGGAACAGCAGGAATCACTGCATTGACCTCCATGGCCCGCCTGTGCTGTGATTGCTTGTCGACTGCCTCAGAAGTGAAGATCATGTAGCTCTCATGGTGCTCTTGGTACTGGTTGGAGCCATTGCCCCCATTGTTGCCATTGTTGTTGTTGTTGCCCTGATAGTTGTTGTTGCCTCTGTTGTTGTTGTTGCGGTTGTAGTTGTTGTTGTTGTTGCGGTATCTCTCGTTGTTGAAGTTCTGGTTGGCTCCTAAAGCCACCTGGTTCACATTCTCTCTTCTCGGGTACACTGGCGGCCGAGTTGCGGGTGCGCGAGTAGGCTGAACAGTAGCATTGGCGGCTGGCAGGGGAGGAGGAGGAGGCAAGCCATCACTCTTGATCACATCCCACCATTCACATTGCCGAGTAGTGTGGTTAGCAGGCCTCGAGGGGTGGTGAGTGTGAAAGCTGCATGGGCCATCCTTCATGTCATCAAAGACAAACTTCTTCGGCTGCTCGGAGTTCCCGCTACCCGACTGAGCAGTACGGAACGGTTTCTTGTTGCCCTGGCCCTGGTTCTGGTTCTGCCCGTAGGCTCCAGCAGGTTTCTGCCTTTGGCCACCACCGCCTCCGACATTCACTGCATTCACCTCTTCAGGATCATACCGAGTATCTACTCGGCGCTTGTTGCGGAACTCGTTGCGCTTGCTGCTGTTGAAGTTTCTTCTCGGCTCAGAGGAGTCCATCAGTGGCTGAGTAGGATCACCGAGTGCGTACTGATCCGCAATCTTGATGGTCTCCGCCAGAGTGTTCGGCATCTCCCTCTGCAATCTCTGCCAAAGCATGCTGCCATGTCGGCAACCCTGCGCAAACCAGGTAATGGCCTGTGCTTCATTCACACCCTCACAGGTGTTCCTCAAAGTGCTCCACCGAGTAAGATACTCGCGGTCCGTCTCGTCTTCTCGCTGCCTGCAAGCTGATAGCTGCTGTGGCCTATTCGGCCTCTTGTACGTGCTCGTGAAGTTGCTGATGAAGGCATCCGAGAAATCCAGCCAGCAGTTAATGCTGTTCTTGGGCAAGTTGTTGAGCCAAGTGCGAGCTGGACCCTCTAGCATCTGCGGCACATAGCGCACCGCCCATCTCCTGTTGCCATTCGCGATATGGACCGCGGTGACGTAGTCATTGAGCCAATCTTCAGGCTTGGTGCTGCCATTATAGCTCTTGGTGCCTCTTGCAAGCTGGAAGCCCTTCACGGAAGGCTCGTTCATGATGCGCGGGCCAAAGCACTCGGGGCCAGGAGGACCCGTGCTCTCAAGCCGCGCCGACAAGCTGATACGGTCCAGCTGGTGCCTTGCATCTCCAGGCGCCAACACGCGCTCACCAACACGGTCATGAATATCATAGCCATCCATCTCCATAGCCGAGTAGCCATCATCATACCTGTCCACCTGCACAGCTGCAGGCTGCTCCACCGGGTTGGCGACTGGTGCCACTGGGCGCGGCTCCTGCCTCTGCCGAGTAGGCTGAGCTGCGGGTTGCCGAGAAGAACCTGGACGCGCGGCATCTCGGGCACGGCTTTGAGCTTGATGGGCTTGAGAGCCTGCTCTTGCAGCGTTGTGTTCCCGCCCGGGCTGCTGCGGCACAGCAACCTGTTTCGCGGCAGCAGCCGGGTCAAACACCTGCATTTGCCTGTCTCTACCCGAGCGCCCGCTGCGGCTCTTCTCGCGGCTAGGATGCGGAGACGAGGCCTGATCGTTAGATCTAGCCGCATGCGAGTGAACCACCTACGAAGCTCCAGCACCCGGGTTGGCCTTCCGGAACTCCTCATTCTGCCTAGCGGCCTCCAACACCAACTCGTTGAGCCTCTCCTGCTGCCTGAGACGCGCCTCTCCATCCAGGCGCGGCAACTCGGCAGCCACGGCCTCTGCGGCCCTGAGCGTCTTGGCGGGTGTGCTGTACCTTGGCCTTGTGAAGGTGTTCGCGGTGGCGGACTGAGCGGGCACCTCCGCAACTGTTGCCATCTCGACACCCAAGTTGCGCCGCGTAGCGCCTACTCTGCTAGGCCTTCTGGCGACTGGCGTGAAGCCATGAGCCTTGTTGTACTCGAGCTGGTCTAAACTCAGCTCAAGCCTGATCTTCTCCAACTCCGCCTGCTCGGCAAGCAGCTCCTGGCGTTGCCGCTCGAGTTGTTCCCTCGCAGCTAGGAGCTCGATGTCGGTGGGAGTGGGCATACCGGCTCGCGCAGCAGACGCGGGGATGACCGTAGAGGTGGAAGGCGGCAAGTTGTTCTCCCTCTCGTAGGGCCGGTGAGTCCTGCCACCAGCAGGTGGTTCGTCAACCTCCTCGACGACGGCCGCAGCGCCAGTAGCGGCTGCGCCAGTGTTTGCCGCTAAGCCCGTCACCATCACCTCAGCGCAGTTCGCAGAGCTGCATGCGGGCCTTCCGCGAGCAGCGATCACCGCGGGAGGATCCTCCGCGTCATGCACCAGCTCGGGGTACGCGCTGTTGGCGACGGTGGCGACGTAGACGAGGTGAGAGCCGAAGGAGATCACCGAGCCGCCCTCAGGCATGGCCATGCCGCCGAAACAGCCGGCGTTGTCGGTGACGAAGTCGAAGGAGCCGAATCTGTGGACAAGGCCACAGACCACGCGCTCCGCTGAAGAAGATCCCGTCCGAACAGAAACTCCAGCCAGCGCCGCTGGTTGCCCCACGGTGGGCGCCAACTGTCGTGGTGGTGTCACGGCAGATGCCATGGGATGGCTAAAGATGTGGGGACGAAGGACGCTGGAGGTGTCCGGGGAGGGATCACGCGACGAGTAGCCGCGTGAGGTAAGAACAACACACTGCAAACAACACGATCTACCCAGGTTCAGGGCCCTCGTGAGGAGGTAAAACCCCTACTCCTGCCTCTCAGTATGTATTATGATGTTTCTCCGAGTAGCCACAGTACAAAGGATATCGCTACCGAGTAGCCACTCTCCTCTCTCCGAGTAGAGCTAGGTCAAGAACTTAGGATTTCTAGGGTTCATGTGCTATCCAGTATGCGATGTGTGATCGATCTGTGTCCCTTCCTCACGTAGGAGGCGGCGGGGCACCTTATATACATGGTGCCCAGCCGGATACGTCCAAACATGGACAAGTGTCGACATAGTGTGCACATCGTCCTTCTTCCGGGTTCCCGCTGACAGCTTTGGTTCCTAACCTTGGCTTCATCTGGAAAGTCGTTGGGCAAAACTAGGGGACAGGCTGGTATCACTGTACCTAAGCACAGAGTAGGCCCCCCTTATCCTGCCACGGCCTGCTTCCATGCTGTCACTGTCAGGCAGGCCGGTCCCAGATGAAAAGTAGTTCGAATGCTGCCAAGTACGGACCCAGGATACGCGGGATCCTGTGTCAGAACGGCTCCTTTGACTTTCTGGCCCGAGTAGGTTCCCGCCAATTGTTCCCGCCAATTGTACTCGGGCCAACTCTTCTACTCGAACGTAGAGAACTTGAATGATTCTTCCTTCTGGTCATCTTGAGGTGAGACCGAGTAGCAGTCGACCGGGTAGCGAGTACCGGGTAGTCGGCTACTCGACCAAACCTCTCTTCTGTAAGGCGCCTTTACCCTTTGCCTTTACCCTACTCGGGGGTAACCCCCCGACAAGTATTATCAGACTCAGGCCTATAGTTCTCGGAAACAACAGCTTCATAGAAAGTGAGATCATCATGAGCATGACCATAAACCAAGATTTGTGGTTTTACCAACTTCAATAAGTGGCAGTCATCGTCCACATGGCCCGTTTCCTCGCAATAATCACAAAGCAAAGTGGTGCAATCCACAAGAACATGCCCTGAGAAACCACACCGAAAGCATCTCCCAATTTTTTTGGTCTTGTCCGAGATACTGTTATCCACCATTTGTTGCGCCAATGGCAACAAACTCTCCGCAGCCGTAGAAACAGCCGCCGCATCAGTACCCTTCAACCTCTGATCATCGGTGTTGTGACTAGAACTATTAGCCGGTTCAACCCGAGCTTTAGCAGTGACAACAGCACGGGCAGCTCTACTATTAGCCAGCCCCGAAAGAGCTCCACGACCAGCCCCATTAGGCCTTGATCTGAAGTTAGCACCCCTATTGTTAAACCTCCCTTGCATCCTCCCCTAGCCATTGCCCATAGCATTAGGGCCCGATCCCACATTGAATCGACCTTGCGGGAACCCCTGGTTCTGCCCTTGGTACCCCTGATTCTGGAAGTTGCCAATCTGCCCACGTTGATTGAACTCATCTTGCCAATTGTTCTGACCGAACCCAGCCCCATTGGATTGATTGAAACCGACACCTTGCCCATTATTAGCAAAAACACCTTGCCCATTGTTGACAAGATTACCTTGTCCATTGGCAACAAAGTTTCCTATGTTTCTTTTTTTTTGTGTGTGTGCGGGGGGGGGGGGGGGGGGGGGGGGGGGGGGGGGGGGGGGGGGGAGTGTAACCTAACATTATTTTTGCCTGCTCGTTGATACATGACATGTTGCTCGTTGACTTACCTTGAGGATGATCAGATATTTCTTTTCAGAAAACTAGCCACGCCTGCCACATGATATGTTGACTAGCCATTTAATATAACACTCTGTTCGGTGGACATATTTTACACAATGTGGTAATGATTCCCTATCAAAAATATGAAGATGATTAAGAAAAGTCCCATGCAGATCATGCCAGCTGTTCTTCTGCTTCCTTACGGCATGTATGGTGCATACAGACCTGGAGGAATTGCCTTGTTTGTCCATCTCTCTCAGCCTCTTCCCTATACGCCTCTTCCAGAGAATAACAACAGGAAGCGGATCAAAAGAAATCTCCTCACTGACTATTATTGTCTCGTCAAATCATCTCAGTTGAAATCGGGCCGGTGTTTCTCTGTAGGTGACGTCATTTCATCTCAGTTGCAACTTGCAACTCATACTAGCACGGACCACGAAGGAAATCCAAAATGTTTGGGACATTTTTCTCAGTAGCAATCTCATCTCAGGTGCAAAAACAATACTGTAGAATCGAAGATCAAATTTGGTTGGTTAATATGTCTTGTATTTTCTGGGGGAGTGTTATCTAACATTATCTTTTACATCCTCATTTGACACGGAACATGTTGTGTCTGCTGTGCGATCACTTGGAATATTGAACATGTTTCCGTGTAATGACTTGTCTCGAGAACGATCAGTTATTTCTTTTCAGACAATTAGCCACGCCTGGCACACGATGATACATATAACACTCGGTCCGTCGGTGTACACAATTTGAACATGATTAAAGAAAAAGTCACACGCAGATTACCTTACGGCAAGTAAAGTAAACTGCCTTGCTTGTCCATCTCTCCCCTCGGCCTCTTCCAGAGAGCAAACTAAAGGGAGGCAGAGCAAAAGAAAGCTCTGCTTCTTCTACCTTGAGCAAAAGAATGATGGGGCGGGTGTTCCTGCAGCTCTGCTTCTACCTCTCGGCCGCGCTCACAACGCGGCAGCTCGCTGTCGCCGCTGCAGCCTCCAGTTCCAAGGTGGTGACAAGCCTCCCTGGGTTCCCCGGACGCCTCCCCTTCCACCTCGAGACAGGGTACCTATTTCTCACTCGTTCATCAGTTATGTTTTGTACGCACTGTAGTGTAGGAGGCGCGATCTCCCTCATGGATATAAACCTGCTGTGCTTCTGCTCAATTCTAAGGTATGTGGAGGTCGACGAGGAGAAGGGCACCGAGCTGTTCTACTACTTCGTCGAGTCGGAGGCCGGCGGCGAGAATGCCCCGTTCCTTCTCTGGCTCAACGGCGGCGACCACTGCTCCGTACTCAGCGGCCTCGCCTTGGAGATCGGTACATTTGAGTTTGCGTTCTCAAGCGTTGATCCGCGATTATACTCTTCAACATCATAAATATTATCCCATGCATGTGCACTACGCAACTGCGTGCAGGTCCATTCCAGTTCGTTGTAGAGCCTTACAATGGCACCGTGCCGAGCCTGGAAATCAATCCGTACTCATGGACCAAGGTTGCCCATGTTTTGCACTACTCTGCAGCTAGCCACGTTACATACTGTCCTGTCTTGAGTCTTGACAATGCCCATCTGCTCTACAGGTGGCAAATATCCTTTTCGTCGACACACCAGTTGGGGCAGGATTTTCCTTTTCCAGACAACCCCAAGGATACGATGTTGGGGAAGTATCTACCTCATTGCAGCTCCATGAACTCCTCATCAAGGTACTAATTACTCTGATATGTTAATTAGTTTAGTTCGATTTAGTACTAATTGGTTACATCCATTATCAAAAACTAACTGCTTACATATGCCTGATTCACGTGACAATGTCTAGTGGCTCACTGATCATCCCAAGTTCCTCGCGAACCCCCTCTACATCGGGGGAGAGTCATTGGCTGGAAAAATTGTTCCATTTGTTGCTCAGAAGATTTCAGAAGGTACGGACGCTAATGTTGTATATATTGCCATTGTATAACCCTCAGCATGTGTATACACCTCATCGATTTCGCTGTGCCCACCGCTATTATAATGCTTTATACTCTTCAGGTATTGAAGCTGGAAGAAGCCCACTTCTTAATCTCAAGGTACCTACGGTAGTGTTAGGCTCCAAAGTCTACCTATACTCAGTGAGGGCTTGTTTACTCAAAATAAGTATGTTACCTGATATTTTGCAAGGAATTTTATGATTGCTTGCATCCAAGCTTAAGTCTGCCATGTGTTTGGAATCTGGATGTAATCTTTGAAAATATCAAGAGAAAGATAACATTAGACATAGTTCTCGGGTGTTTTATTATGACCAACCCCGATTAAGGTCTACTAACTCCGTTCCAAATTTATTGTCGCTAATTTAGACCGTTCCAAATCAGGGACAATTAATTTGGAACAAATGAAGTAACTAAATGAACATTGGGACGGAATTTTGTACTTGCACTTGAAGTAAATCTTCCTTTTTCTGCATAACAAAACATATAATTCATGCCACACTTATGTTCCTTTTAGGGTTATCTAGTAGGCAATCCCGGAACGGGTGAAAGCATTGATACAAGCTCTAGAGTGCCATTTGCTCACGGATTTGGTATCATATCAGATCAACTGTACGAGGTAATCATACTCACCTAGCAGGTGCACTATTCCTATCCATCTACTGTATATACCTACGGTTTTGTTAAAACTGAATTGAGGAGCATGTTGTTTTTCTTATGTGTACAGACAATATTGGGGCATTGTCAAGGAGTGGACTACAAGAATCCTACAAATGCACTGTGTGCTAATGCACTAGGAAGTTTCAATAATGTAAGAACGAGATATCCTACAAATATATTCAAGCTGTCTCCCAAATAGTACCTGACTTGGGTACTGAAGTTTTATGTTATGTCATGCATACAATTCCACCTGCAGCTCCTCTCCGAAGTTATGAACGCCCAAATTTTGCTGGACACATGCGCTTATGCATCTGGTAGACCAGGTACTGAGACAGACAATTCATCTGGTCCTGGTCGAAAAATCCTAAGCGAGGAAGCTGGAATCTTAACAAGGAAACAAGTAAAACATCCACCACCTTGTGTGCCACTTGACTGTATCGTAAGTCAGCATATATATCAGGCTTAGTTTCCTCGCCACTGCATGTGTTTCCATTCCTTGGGTCGCTGAACTAATCCTACATATTCGATGGGTGCAGAGTTACACTGCTTACCTGACGTATTTCTGGGCAAACGACGAGCGCACCCGAGAAGCCCTGGGGATCAAGAAGGGGACCGTGGACGAGTGGGTTAGGTGCCACACCGGCGAAATCCCGTACACGACAGATATCGAGAGCAGCATCAAGTATCATCGGAATGTTACCACCAACGGTTACCGTGCGCTGGTGTACAGGTCCGTGAAATGAACGAAATTGTTTTGTGGCTTGTAGGTTTGTTGCTACTGGAACTTGGAAGCCTGAACCTGACGGTATTTTCTGTGGTGTCATCGATGGCATGCAGCGGCGACCACGATGTGATTGTGCCCCACCTGGGGACACAGGCATGGGTGAGATCTCTCGGCTTCCCCATCGTCGACGACTGGAGGGCGTGGCATCTCACCGGGCAGTCTGCTGGGTTCGTCACCGTCTCACTCTGATCGTTGTCTGCTTGAACTATTCATTATCTAACAGTGATGTCTCTTTCGTGGGCTTGCAGATTCACCATAAGTTACTCTAACAACATGACATTCGCGACCGTAAAGGTAAGAAAATATACACCATTTTTGCGTGCATTTGTGGCTCGCATGGTTTTTTAAGTTGTTGTTCTGAATTTGGGTTCGCAGGGAGGTGGGCACACGGCACCTCAGTACGAGCCTGAGAGGTGCTTTGCCATGTTCAGCCGTTGGATCCTGGGTCATCCACTCTAGGCTTATGATATACTCCCTCCGTTCCACGATGTAATATTTTTATCAAACTAGTTTAGCTTGTTAGAAATGGTTACATTATGGAACGGAGGTAGTACCATGTTCGCCTGTAGAGGCATTATTTGTACAGTTTGTCTAAATTGCATGTCTGAAATACAATAGCAAAATTGGTGTGAACAAGTGGCAGAGTGCGCACTCACATACACATGTATATATCACTCTTAATTATTATTTTAATTTATGTGTTCGAAATGCATACGTAAAGTTTTTTTTTTTTGAAAAGGTAAGCCCAGCCTTTGGATCAGAGTGGTGCACACGGATTTTATATTAAAAGTACCATCCAAAACCCAAGTTTAGAGTACAATAAAAATCCTCAGCGATCAGCCAGGATCGCTACAAAGATCAACCATCTAAATAGCGACAAAATTAAACTACAGTCCATTGTAGTCGCCTAGTGTAAAGCCAACCACCCATGCTGAATATAGCCCGAACGACCGCCATCAGCCGTAAGCAGCTAACATCCAAACGTCCACGCTGGTCTTCTGGCAGCAGAAAGACCACATGTGGATCCAATACGTAGCCCTGTGGAATGACCAACCACCAAATTGTTAAAAATAACATCATTTCGGGAATTCCAAATTGCCCAAAGGAAAGCACATACACCAATGCGTATACTTGCTTTAGTAGACTTATCTACCCTCAACCAAGGTCTAAACATATTATTAACACTAGTTGGTGGAGTTATGCTAAAAGTAAAATGAACTAATCTCCATATTTTTTTAGCAAACTCATAATGGATAAAAAGATGGTTCACTGATTCGTCATAGTCACAAAACACACATTTATTACAACCTGTCCATCGCCTCTTAGCCGCGCACGCACAGCACGTGGTTCTTTGGGCTTGATGCGAAGAAGAGTTGGGTTGTGTTGAGTGCCTCGCTTGGTGGAAGTGCATTTCCATCTGGCGGGTTATTCTTACGTGTACGGCCAAATTGGTGCATCCCTGCATGGTTAAATCTTCTCGAGAAGCCGTGTTGTCCGCGGTTATGGATGACTTGGTGAAAGTGCTGGCTAACAAGTACTCAGACAACTTACACTTAACGATGATAACTTGACTAGTAATATAGATTACCTCCACCATAAAAATGAATGTCACCTTAATCAACAGTGTGAGTTTCCTTGGGTTGCTTCCTTAGTAGGGGGTAACACTGGATGAGTATTGCTTGGTGAGTAGTTATAGTTGGTTTTGTCGCGCTATCTTATCCCTTTCTTTTAGCCGGATGTTGTAGCGCGTCTCTGTAGTTAGTTAGTGCAGCCCGCTGCCGCTTCTTTGCAATAATCCCTTCCTTTCCGTTGTACCCAAAGTATTTGTATCTTGTGATGATTGGTATCTTGTGAGTATGGTTTATCCACTTGCCAGTACTTAATAGTACTGACCCACGAATCCTTTTCGTGGCTGCATATTCCACATTGCAGTCAACAGGTTTGAAGTCTGACGACGTTAGCTTGGGAATCCCTCCGGCTTGGCCTGGGCAGGGATTAGACGCCATTGGTTATCTTCAGGACTCTTAGTCCAATTTGTATCTTATCCGTAGTCGGATACGCTTTCGTTTTCCGCTGTTATTTGGATCTTTGTATTGTATCAGTTGTATCCTTGACTCGTTTGAGTCGTCTTGTATATACCTCCTCTGTTGTTGTTGTGGATTATTCGTGAACTGTTGTAATGTTATCACAAGTGGCAACCTGAAATCGGTTATTATGCGGATTTGGGTGGAAATGCCGAAATCTGCATAGTGCCCGATCCCGGGGCGTCACAAAACTACTACGATGTCTCGACAACACGAGAGATTAGATCCAAAACTGTTATACCTCGCCCTGATAATGAAGATGATTCTGAAAATATACTTGATGACCATCTAGAAGAGGATGAAGGTATCTATTTCACCACTATGTTTCCTTTGGTAGTTAGTAGACACTAAAATATCTAGGATAAACTGTTCCAAAACTGAGTTCATTCACCATCCACCAAAATTGAGTCAAACTAAAATATGCATGTTCTCCTTTGCCAAAACGGAGGTCATTCATCATCCATCAAAATTGAGTCAAACTAAAATGTGCATTTTGTTGATCACTCGCCCATTTGAAGAGACTTGATATTACTATCGACCACTTACTGATATGTTTTTGTATGCAAGTGCTTGGTTTGCATGATCAACAAAAGAAGAAACGAAATGGTCGGAAGCGCACTAGGATGCACATTGTCTACGACAGAGTCAACAAACCACCAGTTTCAGTTCCTTTTAATGAAAAAGGACAACCAAATGGGGATAATGCCTCAGAATTTAGCAACTTTATTGCCACACTTGTCAAAACTCATGACATGACGACTGGCGACTTGTTGATTTTGAAAAGAAGGATGAGTTAATGACAACTTTGAAGGTATGGTCTAGTTGTTGTAGGTTGTATCTTGCTTCCTTGTTTTGTAGTATTTTAATAGTTACAACATGTGTATTTCAGAAATACTATGTTGTTGACGACAATCTCAATGACTATGTCATGGGATGTGCTCATAAGAAATGGCGAGATTTCAAGGCAGATTTGAAGCATAAGTTTTTTAAGCCTGAAAAAACTGATGAGGATCTCTATGCTCTTAGGGTCAATGATAATAGAGTAAGTGTTGATGATTGGGAATGGATTATCAAATTTTGGAGAAGTGAAGAAGGCAAGGTAATGTTATTGTAGCCTATATTATACATGTTGGAATTTGGTTCAGGTTTGGATAGTTTATATATTGCTGATCTGTTGTCATAGAAACGAAGTGAACAAGGAAAAAATAACCGAATGTCGAAAAAGGTATTACATAGATCAGGAAGCAAGAGCCATGCACGTGTCACGACTGAATTGGTATATTAATGCTCCCTTAATTTATAAACTTAGGCATAACTTAAGAATCTGAAGTTGACTAGTATGATTTGTGTACTTGTTGTAGCATAAGGAGAAAGGATATGCTCCTCGCAGAGATGAAGTGTTTGTTACAACACATATGGGCAAGGATGGAACTGTTTTGAATGAAGAAACAACAAAAGTAATTGTATGTACTTCCCTTATTTCTTGCAGTTTGTGCAAACTACTTACACCTGCTATCTATGTACATTCTTGAGCCAACATTCGTCACCTATTAATTTCATTTCATCCTTATTGTAGAAGGACATAGATGATGCCATGGAAAAACATCCTGAGCTGTTAGAAAAATTCATTCAGCAAGGTGACATCTTGTCACATGTACTAGGGAAAGAGAGAAATGGCTATGTTAGATGCGTAGGACTAGGAACAACTGCTAGTTCTCTTGGAATGCCAGGAGCTCAAAAGATCAAATCTACAAAGCTCCAAATGGCCGAGTTGGAAGCTGAGAAAGCTCGTCAATCTAATGATTTTCTAAGGAATCAAATAGATAAATTAGAGAAGATACCAAAGCTCAGATTTATATCATGATGGAAGAAACAGCCAATTTGAGAGGGATGGTATCACAATCCAATGCTGGAAACGATAGCATGATGCATACTAGTGAAATTCAACCTGAAGCTAGTATAGGATAGCATTCTACTGCAGACCAATCTCTTAATGATGTCCATAACATTAATGAGGAAGATTTCATGATGCAAGAGTTGAAAGAAGCACAAGAACAATATGAAAAGAAAAAATCCGAAGCTGGATTATTGATTAGGAAGAAGGAAGCAGCCCAACGATTGAACAATGAAACTGAAATCCAGCAAAAAAATAGGAAGGAAGTGGAATTACAAAAGAGGAAGGGGGATGAGCTACTGAAGAAGAGGAAGGAGGATGAGCTACTGAAGAAGAGGAAGGAGGATGAGCTACTGAAAAAGAGGCATGAGGATGAGCTATTGAAGAAGAGGCAGGAGGATGAGCTACTGAAAAAGAAGAAAGGAGAAAACATGGTGCCAAAGAAGAAGGATCAAGACTTGCAAAAGAAGAGGGAAACTGAACTCCAGAAAAAGGAGGAAACACCAACTACACAAAAGAATAATCAGGTGACTTTAGGACTTCTCTACTTTACTTTCGTAATTTTGTAAGAAAGCAAATAATTGTCTTTTCTTATTTCTTACTCATGTTTCAAAATTATTTTCAGGCAGGAAAAGAAGTGATTTTGTACAATGTTTATCGTGATCATAGTACACCTGTGGCAAAAGCTACCATTTTATCAACTGACAGGAAGAAGATGGTAGGGGGTCATGAGATTGGAACGGAATGTTGTGAAGTTGTCGTCGACTACATCGTCAAAAGAGATGCCATATTGCCTCGTCCCATTGGGAATGTGAAGACCATAGGGCAAGCTCATGGTAGAACTATTGCTTGGCCCTATAAACATGTAAAAATATTTTCTTTAGGCCATCTACCAATAATCAATACTATATGTGAAGTTTCCAACAAAATCTTTTCTTCATATGCAGATGGAGGTGGACATGTCCAAGACAAAGCAAGCATCGCCACCACAAGCAGAATGAACTCCCAAGAGGTAATAAAACAACGGAATTTTCGGTCGCTTGTTATTTCAGTTTTTAAAACTTTGCAACCAGTGATGCTTCTGTTTAGTCCTATATTATAGTTCATTGCTGAGTTACCCATTTAATATGATTAGTGCCACTGGTATCTGCATCTTGTTGTAGAGTTCACTGCTGGTGTCCGAATTCTTTTGACAACATCACTAATTTTTTTACCGGACATGTTGTTGACTGAGTGTCCTGCTATACTTACTCGAGTTTCTTTTGCCCGTAAGTTTCATGATCTTGGTTGTTGGTGACTAAATTTTTTAGATAATTAGGCTGCGACTGTTTTCCGAATCCTATAAACTTGCATACATAGATATTTCGGTGATGCACATGGATTTTGCATGCCATAGCTATTCAGATTCACTAGGCAGTCAAGTTCACTACAGCATCAGCTATATAACATTATTGACGCATCTTAGCTTGGCCCCTTGCTGGCAAGAACATGAGCTTGGCCCCTTGCTGTACATTTCCAGTTCAGGATGCTTGTCCAGTTTGTGAAGCTCTTCCATATTAGGCTACTAGGCTGATCGGACTAAAAGTTAAGTGTGTGAATGCCACCAAACACTATGTTTCTACTACTTCTAGTAAACCATGCTACCTACCTACCAGACTACCAGTACATTAGATGCATGAGAATCTCATGCTCTTGTTTAATTACTTTGTCTTTCTGGCCAAAGACTTGAACAAACAATTACCGCACGTTCCACTAGTTGAGCGATAACACCGTCAGTAGTTAACATTTTGCAGATGCGAGAGTAGCTAACTGTGTGCATACGTACAAGCTGCATATTGAGTGACGTACGTTAGCATCGTGTAAGGTTCCATGGGCAGCAGTTGATCGTATGCACTTTATCCCAAGGGCGCGCACCAGTGCTTTCGGCTAATCAATCCCAGATCTGGCCTGTAAGTAATAAGTGCAGAGTAGATTTGCATCGGAACTATACTTGATTAATTTGCATGTGCCTAACTAATAATAGGTGGTCTGATCCCTCACGTACATGTAAACAATAATAGGTGGTGTTGCCTCACGTACATGTGCTGGACACTGGTCCACTAGAATAGTACTCTTGATTAATTTGCCTATACCTAATTAAAGCAGGGCTTCGACTCTCATGTCTCACTTGGTTCTTTTGTCCAGCTACATGTGAAGTGTTGACGGCCTTCTCTTTCCACATGATTTGTGACAGATACTCATTAACTCTCATCTCCCACATTATTTTCTTCAGGTTAATTAACAACACAAGAGGTTGATCATCATTGCAAGAAATAGCGCTGGATGCTCTATGGACTTGGATGAATGCAGTGCCATTGTCTTCGACTTATTTATGCAACTGTCATAGTCTTAGAAACATACTTATGCACTGTTGTTGTTCATTTTATTGTCGGTGGGTCACATGTGTATGGTGTTGTGCACCCGATGGAGTCCTCATTTTGAACATGACTTGTGGATGCACTGTTGATGTTCATTTTGTTGTCGGTGGGTGACATGTATGGTATTGTGCACTCGATGAAGTTGTCTTCTGGATGGACCATGGCCTATGAACAAAATGTTACTTTCTGGATTAAATATTTACGGTCATGTTCATTTCTGTAGAATATCCTATCTGTGAAAGTTTGATTGGATTTTCTTTTGAGTTGAGATATTACTGTACTGCATATTGGGGAGAGGGGTTTGAGCCAGCTTCAGCCCTCCCTGGCAGTCACACTGCCGGGAATAACAAACTAACTGCCAGGAGAAATCGGAGCTATCTGCCGGGGAAAGTGCAACTATCCACGGCAGGTGACTGCCGGGAGAAGTCCTAACTGCCGGCAAAAATTATTCCCGGCACGTCTGTAACCTGCCGGGAATAGTGTGGATATCACGACAAGCTAACTACCGGGAAAGATGCAACTGCCGGCAAAGACTTTTACCGGCAGGGTTTAAGCAGGCATGTTGAACTGCCGGCCAAAAGTCTTTCCCGGCAGTTACACTGCCCTCTTAGGTGACTTTTCCCGGCAGCAGGGCTGCCCTTAGGTTTTGGTCCACGGTGTAGTGTTTTTTTTTCTCATTAAGAAGGAAAGGCCTAAAATAGAAAGCCACTTTCTGGGCGGTCTAGGTTCAGTTTAACCCGTTATAGAAAGTTCAGGGTTTAATTCATGTGGTTTCATTTTAAGGAGGCTCAAGTCAGGCCAAACACAGAAGTTGGGAGTTTGAAGTAAACTTCCTCAAGTTCAATTTTGATCCTCGCTAATACTAATAGGACAATGTACGTGTTATCGTTTCCGTGTTGATGACTGACCTTGAGGTTGACCAAGTAATTTCTTTAGAGTCAACTAGCCATGCCTCCTGACACTCATAAACAACTCCAAGTCTCCAATTGATGAGATGACGTATTTGTACTCCAATTGATGAGATCATGTGTTTGTTCTCCATGGTGTCCATGTCTCTCAGCACCACAAGATCCAGCCAGTAGAGAGCACCGAAACAAGGAAAATAGAGCAGCTGGCTAGCGGCACGCAAAAATGATCGGACGGCTGCTCCTGCCACTCTGCTTCCTCTGGATCGGCCTCAACACGCGGCAGCTCGTCCTCGCCGCCGCAGCCTCTAGTTTCAAGGCAGTGACCAGCCTCCCTGGGTTCGACGGCCTCCTTCCTTTCAACCTCGAGACAGGGTACCCATCTCTGATCTCTTTATCGCTCTTCAGGATATTTTCTCTACTCATGCACCATGAGAGTAGGATTTGCACGCGATCGACTTGATCTAATCTGCCTGTGCTGCTTGATTCTAAGGTACGTAGAGGTGGATGAGGTCAACGGCGCCGAGCTGTTCTACTACTTCATCAAGTCAGAGGCCGGCGGCGAGAACGACCCTTTCCTTGTGTGGCTCAGCGGCGGCGACCACTGCTCCGTGCTCAGCGGCCTCGCCTTGCAGATCGGTACATTTGAGTTTGCATTCTCAAGCGTTGACTCGCCATCGTTACTCTTGAACGTCGTAAATATTACTCCTATTCTATAGAGCCTTACAGTTACACTGACACCGTGCTGCAGGGCCATTCCAATTCGTCATGGAGCCTTACAATGGCACCGTACCGAGCCTGCAAGTCAACCCGTACTCATGGACGAAGGTCAGTCTTGTTCTGCTCTCTTCTGCAGTCTGCACACTGCACCTAGGTAGCCATCTTAGTTTCATATTCAGGTTCTGTCTGTCTGGACGATGTCCATCTGCAGCTGGCAAACGTCCTCTTTGTGGATACACCGGTTGGGGCAGGATTTTCCTTTTCCAGGCGGCCCGAAGGCTATGATGTTGGCGACGTATCTGCGTCTCTGCAGCTCCATGAATTTCTCATCAAGGTACTAGCTCTTTTGAAATAGCTTGAGGCCCTAAGCCGCTCAAATTCAAATCTTTTTAGCTTCATGATTCGAAAATTAATGAGCCGAGCATAAACCTATCTTGTAGCTTGATTGCAAATTGTTTCAATTGAGCCGACTTTAGGTTAGGGCGCGCTTTACTCAATATATTATTTTCCATAGACAAGTCTCTTTTAGAATAATCTATTAGCCTCGTATAAATTTGTAATGCAATTTTGTAATGCAATTAACACACTGCCCGTGTTTAATTTTGGAGTATGTGGTTGTCGTGAAATCACCACAAGTGTCAAGTCAAAAATCAGCTTGTAGCTTGATCTCTAACAGTTTTGGTTTGTGCAGTTTTGGTCGCTGCCACGCTTAGTGTTCCTGCCTTCTGGGCATTTATTCTAGCTCACCTCAAATTAAGTTGTCTCTTTTTTCACACTGACCTGATCTTTCGCTAAGCCTAGTCCGGCTCGACTCGTTTATATCTCCAGCTAGCTAGTTGAATCTGCCTTATTGTCTGATCCACACGTGTCCATGTCCAGTGGTTCACCGACCATCCCGGTTTGCTTGCAAATCCTCTGTACATCGGAGGCGACTCTTATGCTGGAAAAGTTGTGCCATTTATCACACAAAAGATATCAGAAGGTAGGAACATTTACATTGTATTATTACAACCCATACAACAATGAGCAGCTGTGTAATTCTCCGAGTTCAACTCCCTTTTCATACTTTCTGGCTTCAGGTATTGATGCTGGAAGGAGTCCCCTACTTAATCTCAAGGTATAATCATATTCTTTTTTCCTAGAACAAATGCCAACCTCTTTAAAATATATATAGTTAAGAGCTTGCATATTTTCATACAGTCATCATTTTGTCAGCCACTCAAAAAATATTATTATTAGTTCATTTATTTCACTCTCAGGGATATTTGGTTGGCAACCCGGCAACAGGTGAAACGATTGATATGAACTCCGAAGTTCCATATGCTCACGGATTTGGCATAATATCAGATCAATTGTACGAGGTAATTAAACTCTTCTAGATCCACTTTGCCCACATATCTGCAAAGCATACATTGTCGCGGAAGCGGCAAACATTTTTCTCCTCTGTAGACAATAACAGGGCATTGCAAAGGAGAAGACTACACGAATCCTACCAATGCATTATGTGCTCAAGCTCTTGATAAATTCAATAGTGTAAGAACGACATATCCTACAAATAAGTTGTAGCAGTATCTTACGAAAGTACCGAAGGCTATTTACATAATACTACGTGCAATTCCAATTGCAGCTCCTGTCCGAAGTTAGGTGGGGCCACATTTTGCTGGACAACTGCGGTCTTGCATCGACTGGACCGGGCACAGAGATGGACGATGCCAGCAGGAAAATAGTAATCGTGGAAGACGGAAGTGAAATGGGGAAACGGCTAAAACATCCGCCACCAAGTCCGACAGTTGACTGCCAGGTAATTAAGTTCGCAAACTTGTGCTTATTGTATTGTGTTTCCTTTCCTTGAATTGAACAGATCTTTACATACGCGACCAGACCTATGGCACATACCTGTCGTATTTCTGGGCAAACGATGAGAGCACCCGGGACGCTCTCGGGATCAAGGACGGGACCATGGAGGAGTGGGTGAGATGTCGCAGCGGGGACGTGCCCTACACCAGAGACATCAGGAGCAGCCTCAAGTACCACCGAAACGTCACGTCCAACGGTTACCGCGCTCTTGTATACAGGTCTGTGAAATGAGACCTGAATTGGAATGGCTAGATTGGAAATGAACCTGATAGGGTTTTTTATTGGTATCATCGACGGCAGCGGCGACCATGATGCGATGATACCGCACCTGGGGACGCAGGCTTGGGTGAGGTCACTCGGCTTCCCCATTGTCGACGACTGGAGGGCGTGGCATCTTCTTGGCCAGTCTGCCGGGTTGGCCATCCTTTCCCTCTTCTTCTGTACTCTAGTCTTTCACTTGTGATTCGATCATCTGCTTAATATCTTTTTCACGGTTTTCAGGTTTACTATAAATTACTCGAACAATATGACATTTGCAACTGTAAAGGTACCAAAATTAGCACATGTCTCTTTGTTTGAGTTAGTGGAGCGTATGGATGGTATATTACTGATCTTAAGTTGTTGCTCCTAATTGGGTTGCAGGGAGCCGGGCACACGGCAGCTGAGTTTGAACCCGAGAGGTGCTTTGCCATGTTCAGTCGTTGGATAGTGAATCAACAACTCTAGTCTCCTATATTTTTTCGAGTAACTGGCACGAGCACTGCCAATTTAAGAGGGAGAATTCAAGTAGAATCAAGGGAGGGATCATTCCCCCTTTGGTCCACGTTTTTAAGAGGGAGATTTGATTTCCTGGCTAGTTTTGCAAAATTGACATGGTGGGACAGAGCTGTGCAAATCTGGGCTTCGTACACGATCTGACGGTTCAAATATGTATTTGCAGATTTGCATATGTTAGGCCACTTTCACCCTATACGTTCCCCTTGGGCCATAGCCTATATCCCAACTAAATTCTGAAATTCTCATGTGTCTCATTGACGCATAGCAATGGGTGGAACTAAAGATAGTCTCATATTTCTAATTAAGAGGGAGTTGGACTTGTTTATAGAGGCTATTTTCCACCGTGTACGAGCACGAGAAGAGAAGTACAACACGGGTGCTCCTCGCCACGCCGCGTCGGGTTTCGGGAATGAGCTGAGCCAAGTATAAAGCTATGCATCTAGTTTATATTTTTTTGCTGTTTGGAAAATTAATGAGACATTGATTAATCATCAACATGTGCCTTAGTTATTCAGCCTTTTTTTTATTACTTTGGATCGTGGAGCTGTTTACAGGCTCAGACGTGGGGTTACTCCCACGCCTTACCCAACCCGTATAAACCCGTAGTATATACCTGGTAGACGTCTATCCTAACCGCCATCACAACATATGGTTTCACACCATTCCATAGCATTATGCATCTGTCCAAGTCTTCTCCATCCCTTCTTTCTGCATGCACCGATCGCTTCTTCCAACGTGCTCCTTGAGAAGGACAGTACGCCTCCAGAACCCTAAGTCTTATGATACTGTATACAAGAGAGGCGATCAAGTTTTTGGGGAGCGCACTCGCGCGACTATTAGGAGCGTCTACTCCCTCAACGATGACTTCTTTCTCGACATTTGCAAACTATGCATCGACATGGCTGATGGGCTAGCGGTTTTGCTCTCGCTGCACCGTACATGATTCTGTCCTCTCTGTCCGAGATCTTGTTAGAGTTTCTATTTCTAGCGTTTCTTGTTGATGTGATGCGTCCGTCTACTATGCAAGTCTGCATGATTAGTTCGTCATGATTTATAGTTTATTTATTTAAACTAACTCTTGTAATTTTTTTTGGTGGGGTGGGGTGGGGGGGTGGTGTCGCACCCGGACTTCTAAAGGATACTCGCCGTTCCGTTGAACAGTAGTAGATTGGATTACGGGGCTTACCGACACCCGCGTCCTCTTACGAGTAGGCCAACACACGTATGTGTGACAACCAACCCCTATCTGTTCAGCGTCGACGTAAACTATCCCATAGAAATCAGGACACTTCCGTTGACGTACTTCAAAACATACACACATGGTACGTCAACGGCGTTGAACAACTGATATCACAACAGATCTCTACGACACAAAAGATTGAAATAAGTTGCAAATGGCTCTCATTAGAGCAGAGATAGCAAATACAATCATTCAGAGGGCACATGCCCCAACAATACATCATTACATCACAGCGGAAGCATTCAACATTTATGAGTACAGACAAGAACCAAATAGGCCTAAGAGGCCGGAAACGAAAAGACGGAGCCCGTCCACGAAGTCTCGGATCCTGCCCGGGTCCGCTATCTACTCGTCAGCAGTCTCGTCATACTCCACGTAGTAGCCACCATGTAGATCCTCGGAAACGTCGTCTGCGGAAACCACAGCCCCAAAGGGGTCAGTACATAAACGTACTGGCAAGCAAGACTCACAATTCACCAAAGTGTAACCCGTCAACACCAAGCACAGATGCTTTGGGTTCAACGGAAGGAAGGGGATATAAAAGATGCTGCAACTGGCTGCTCTAACCAACTACAGAGTTTCTACCACTTCCGGCTATCAGAAAGGAGATAAGATCGTGTATCGTAACCAACTGAAAGATAACTTCAAGCAAACCCATCCTGGATCTCGCCCCTTGTCCAAAGAAGCAATCCGAGGATAACTCACACAGTTGGATTAATGATGGTTCAGATTATTGTGTCAATAAGCCTATTACTAGTCAAGTTGTTAATCATTGGGTGTAAGGTTGTTAATCATTAGGTTTAAGTTGTCCTGAGTACTTGTTAGCCAGTACTTTCACCAAGTAATCCATAACCGCGGAAAACACGGCTTCTCGAGAAGATTATCCCTGCAGGGTTGCACCAATTTGGCCGTACACGTATGAATAACCCGCCAGATGGAAAGGCCCTTCCACCAAGCGGGGCACTCAACACAACTCAACTCTTCTTCGCATCAAGCCCAAAGCACCTTGGGCGCACGGCTAATCGAGCCCAGAAGAAAATGGACCCTCATAGCACTCTAAGAACGTGTCCCCCTATATGCCGACTACGAAAGTTCCACCCGGGTACCAAGGGCTCGCAAGATCATGCATGCAGCAAATGGAACACCCGAACTAAATGAGGCGATTTGGACGAGATGCGAATCGAATCAAATTGAGGGGGGCGCCCATACTCGCTTCCCACATGCGGTTAGTGCGCTCATCATGGATCAGTAGACAAGACCGTTTTCCTGTTAGGGTCGACACTAGCAGGCCTCAAAACCACAAAGGGCCTCCTGCCGGTGCCTTATCATCAAATTTATTATTGATAATAACATTAGCATGATTGATTGATTAAACATCGAGCCCCCAGAACATAATGGAATATATCAACAGAAAGTAACGGGTAACAGACTCGAGCAAAACAACCTAAGCATGCTAGTAAGACACGGGCAACAAGCAATGGTTATAGGTGTGGAGGTGAGGCAATATCAGGGTTCAGGGTATCATGTGATAGGTTCGTAACAGAAGCAACTAATCATATGGCTAGCAGAAATAGACAACGGAAAGTATCGGTAACCAATGTTGAAAGGAACACAATGGTTCATGTGAGTGATAACTTGCCTGCAAAACCCAGTAGCCTGGTACTGAGCTAACTCCTTAGAAGGGGTGTCGTAAGTATCGTCGGTCTCAACGTCGTCGTGTATCCGAGAAGAAGCAAACAAACAATGCAGAAAGATAAACAATCAATAACATGGCATAGTGCACAAACATGGGATGATGCATGGCAATTTAATTGATGCATCAGAAATAAACTAGTTGACAAGATAACATAACATGATTAAATGGACCCACATGCAATTGGATTGCATATGAAAAGCCCATGAATTATGGTTGAATTAATTGTTTTACAACTAATCAAATTGTGTAAGTGAATTAGCATGATGCATGGATGAGGAAAACAGCAAAATAACAACAATAGAAGCAATTGGAAATAAGGTTGACCAAGTTTGGAAATTCATTTATTAAGTTTTGGAATTTTGGTTACTTAAAGGTGTCACTCAAGGATTTGTTGTTTTCATCAATTTTATTTGTTCAAAATAGATAACAAAGTTTATATTTGAAAATAAAACAAGATTTTAGTTGGATTACATGTTTCACTTGTTGCAAAAGGATTTCAAATGAATTATTTATGAATTAAACAAGTGTAAGCAAGAATTAAATGAAACTAATTCAAGTTTGAATTTAATTGAATTTTTATTTGTTCAAAGCATTAAACCAAATTCATATTTCAAAAGTTTATACTTTTATGGTTTGAAAACATATTTTATATGTCCCAAAAGAATTGGATTTGATCAAGTTATGAATTTAACAATATTAAATGAATTAAATAAGGTTTAAATTATTTAACCACTTTTAATTATTCGAAACAGGAAACAAATTTTATATTTGAAAAGGTGGTTTAATTTTGCATGGAAAACATATTTTATTTGTGGAAATTGGATTTAAATTGAGCAAGTTATTATTTTGTTAATTTTAAATGCAATAAACAAGAAACAGTTGTTTTCAGCAATTTAAATTATTCAAAACAGCAAACAAAATTTATATTTGGAAAGTACATGAAAAGTTGATTGGAAAACATATTTAGTTTGTGGAATTTGGAATTTTTATGAACAAGTTATGATTTTTGCAAGTTTAAGTGATTTAAACAAGAATTCAAATGTTTTACCAATTTAAAATATTCAAAACAGTAAACAAATTTTATATTTGGATAGAACATTTAATTTGGGACAGAAAACATATTTAAAAAGTTAAAATTGGAGTTGGGATGAATTTCTTATGCAATTTACAAAATTGGGTGCAATTCTGCCATTTTTAGGGAACCAGGGGCTTAGAAATAATTTTGCAGGGGCTAGAAATTAATTTACAAGGGCCTAGTTGTGAATTTATGAAGTTGCTGTGACCAAATCATGGAAAATAAAAAGTTTGGTTTTTTGGGGCGCAGGGGGGTCGAACCCTGCACCTCACTGTGAGCGCAAGGGGGACAGAACCAACTGGGCTGTGCGGCTGGTGTTGACAGGGAGGGGGCTTCGGGGGGTAAATACTTCTGTTTCGCGGTGAACTGCAACTGAACCTGAACCTCACTTTCAGCTGCCGAACGGGTTCGTCAGGGCAGAGCACGCCGGCGGCCTCGACTCAGCCGCTGCCGCAGTTGCGCGCGTGCTAGGGCTTGGGGCTGGTGACTGTGAGCGAACGGAGAGGGAGAGGGGGAGTAGCGATCGGGGGGGGGGAGGCCTCACCTTGAGGCGGCTACAGGAAGGGTCGGGGCGAGCAGCAGGATGTCGGGCAGAGCAGGAGCGATCGGTGGCGAGTTGGGGAAGATGGCGGCGGCGCAGTAGGGCTCCTCAGCCCTCTCCGAGGGGACGAGGGTGTTGAGGGCAGTCGGGCGAATCCATTCCCGGCGCTAGCTCGCTGCGAGGGCCTCGAGTTGCCATGATCGCCCAGGAGGTACAGAGAGCTGTTCCATTCGGTGGTTTTCAGTTACAGGGAAGAACAAAGGGGTTCAGAGAGAAGAGGGATGGAGGAGATGGATGGCGGCGCTAGGCTAGGGTTAGGGCTTCTAGGGCGAGCAGAGGGGAAGGAGGCCAGAGTTTTATGGAGCAGAGGAGGTAGTACGGCATGGCATCGGAGAGGGGAGGGAGAGATTGGGTGGAGGAGAGTTGATCGTACAGAGGAGGAAGAAGACAAGATCGAAAAGGTATGGGCCAGAAGGAAAGGGCCTGGGGGGAAAAAAGGTATTGGGCTTCTAGGGGGAATTGGGCTGGCTGTTGTGCTCTCTCTCTCCCTTTTCTATTTTATTTTTCTCTTTTTTTTGTAGCAAGAAGAAATTGGAAGGAAGAGGGGTTTTGAGGTTATCAAAAATCATAGAAGAATTAGGGTGGGCACATTAGGTTGATTACAACCAAAACAATTTTTGGAATTCAAAAACATTTGAATTTTTTGGTACTGTTTGAATTTGGATGGTGTGTGATTGAATTTTATTATTAAAGGGTTATTGTCAATATTTTTAAGAATAGGGTGATCAAAGAATTTAATTGGAAACAAAGAGCACAAAAAGGTTTGGATTGTTTTTATAATTTCAAAAGAGGTGCTGTTTAGTGAGTTGGTTTGAATTTGAAAGCAATTTGGGAATTCATTGATTAATATTGAAAACAAGGATTTTAATAGGGTAAACCCTATTAGTAAGTGGATTGAAACATTAGAATGGTTTGGTGATGTTATAACTTCCAAATTTGGTGCTGTAGATGATTTGCTTTGCATTTGAAATGTGATTTGGAAATTAATTGTTTGATTAAAACCAACAATTTAATAAGTGATCATTATGGAATAAAAAGAAAACAATTTGGTTGTTTTTATTTGAAATAACATTTTGGAAATTGTAACATCACAAGGATGAAACAACAGGTTTGAATTTTGGTTTGAAATTCAAATAGAAAACAAAGGAAAACAAATGAAAACAGTTGGAAAACAACTGAAAACAGAGGAAAACAAATGGAAAACAAACAAAACAAATGCAATCAACATGATGCCATGATGCAAAACATAAAATAA
Source organism: Alopecurus myosuroides (assembly GCA_028641055.1). Lineage (NCBI taxonomy): Eukaryota > Viridiplantae > Streptophyta > Magnoliopsida > Poales > Poaceae > Alopecurus > Alopecurus myosuroides. The sequence goes on from CM054059.1 coordinate 156,025,243, forward strand.
CATGGAGCAAAACATTCTAATGGCTATTTTTCATACTTGGGATGTTACAAAACGCCCCCCCTTGAAGGAATCGCGCCCCGAGATTCCTACTCAGAAAAGAAAAGGTCCGGATACTTCTTACGAAGATCCTCTTGAGTTGTGACACGTGAAACACATCGTGCACCTTGGATAGTTTCTGGAATTTCAAAACGATAGGTATTCCTGGCAACTCTTCCGGAAAGGCGTCAGGGAATTTGCAAACCACCGGAACATTTTCAAGTAAAGGGAGAGGTTTTGTATTGAGGGTGTATGGCTGGACAGGATTTGATTGATTTGGAGGATAGACTATCTGGAATGTGGTGATTCAGGAATGCTTCCTCGAAACAACCCCAGGTGATAGGAATGCCAGCTCTCATAGCCTGGAATCAACAACAACAACAACAACAACAACAACCTTTCTGGGCAGATAGACTTGATATTTCGGAAGTTTTGATTAGACGCCGGTAGAATAACTGAAATGGAAATCAACAACAAGATTCCAACGGACGAAAAGGATGTTGAGAAGAAGAGGATAACGAAGCAACACCGGGAAAAACGAGACCAAAAACTCCTGAGGTACTACGGAAAACCCATCCGGGCTTCTAAAGGATCAATATCTACTGCTTAAGGAATAGAGGATTTGCTTCCGGGGCTTTCACGCCTCCGTTCTCAATCGTGAGTAGGCAACATGATAAATCATGTCACAACCACCTCCATTCCTATGGTCTAGTAGATATAACCATCCTAGAGAAACCAGGATTCGTGAAATCCTAACTTGAAAGTTTAGATAAGAAGGGAAAACAACGTTGCACTTCCTTACCAGAAAAAGGGAGGGTGGGTGGGGAAAGAAGAAAAAGAACAGAATTCCTACTCTCACGTTTCATTTTTCCTATATAGCTACAAAATAGTTTCTAGACTCAACTGTGACCAGTAAAAAGGGATCCTACAGGCAGACAGGCTCTGATACCATTTGTCGCACCCGGACTTCTAAAGGATACTCGCCATTCCGTTGAACAGTAGTAGATTGGATTACGGGGCTTACCGGCACCCGCGTCCTCTTACGAGTAGGCCAACACACGTATGTGTGACAACCAACCCCTATCTGTTCAGCGTCGACGTAAACTATCCCATAGAAATCAGGACACTTCCGTTGACGTACTTCAAAACATACACACATGGTACGTCAACGGCGTTGAACAACTGATATCACAACAGATCTCTACGACACAAAAGATTGAAATAAGTTGCAAATGGCTCTCATTAGAGCAGAGATAGCAAATACAATCATTCAGAGGGCACATGCCCCAACAATACATCATTACATCACAGCGGAAGCATTCAACATGTCTGAGTACAGACAAGAACCAAATAGGCCTAAGAGGCCGGAAACGAAAAGACGGAGCCCATCCACGAAGTCTCGGATCCTGCCCGGGTCCGCTATCTACTCGTCAGCAGTCTCGTCATACTCCACGTAGTAGCCACCATGTAGATCCTCGGAAACATCGTCTGCGGAAACCACAGCCCCAAAGGGGTCAGTACATAAACGTACTGGAAAGCAAGACTCACAATTCACCAAAGTGTAACCCGTCAACACCAAGCACAGATGCTTTGGGTTCAACGGAAGGAAGGGGATATAAAAGATGCTGCAACTGGCTGCTCTAACCAACTACAGAGTTTCTACCACTTCCGGCTATCAGAAAGGAGATAAGATCGTGTATCGTAACCAACTGAAAGATAACTTCAAGCAAACCCATCGTGGATCTCGCCCCTTGTCCAAAGAAGCAATCCGAGGATAACTCACACAGTTGGATTAATGATGGTTCAGATTATTGTGTCAATAAGCCTATTACTAGTCAAGTTGTTAATCATTGGGTGTAAGGTTGTTAATCATTAGGTTTAAGTTGTCCTGAGTACTTGTTAGCCAGTACTTTCACCAAGTAATCCATAACCGCGGAAAACACGGCTTCTCGAGAAGATTATCCCTGCAGGGTTGCACCAATTTGGCCGTACACGTATGAATAACCCGCCAGATGGAAAGGCCCTTCCACCAAGCGGGGCACTCAACACAACTCAACTCTTCTTCGCATCAAGCCCAAAGCACCTTGGGCGCACGGCTAATCGAGCCCAGAAGAAAATGGACCCTCATAGCACTCTAAGAACGTGTCCCCCTATATGCCGACTACGAAAGTTCCACCCGGGTACCAAGGGCTCGCAAGATCATGCATGCAGCAAATGGAAAACCCGAACTAAATGAGGCGATTTGGACGAGATGCGAATCGAATCAAATTGAGGGGGGCGCCCATACTCGCTTCCCACATGCGGTTAGTGCGCTCATCATGGATCAGTAGACAAGACCCTTTTCCTGTTAGGGTCGACACTAGCAGGCCTCAAAACCACAAAGGGCCTCCTGCCGGTGCCTTATCATCAAATTTATTATTGATAATAACATTAGCATGATTGATTGATTAAACATCGAGCCCCCAGAACATAATGGAATATAGCAACAGAAAGTAACGGGTAACAGACTCGAGCAAAACAACCTAAGCATGCTAGTAAGACACGGGCAACAAGCAATGGTTATAGGTGTGGAGGTGAGGCAATATCAGGGTTCAGGGTATCATGTGATAGGTTCGTAACAGAAGCAACTAATCATATGGCTAGCAGAAATAGACAACGGAAAGTATCGGTAACCAATGTTGAAAGGAACACAATGGTTCATGTGAGTGATAACTTGCCTGCAAAACCCAGTAGCCTGGTACTGAGCTAACTCCTTAGAAGGGGTGTCGTAGGTATCGTCGGTCTCAACGTCGTCGTGTATCCGAGAAGAAGCAAACAGACAATGCAGAAAGGTAAACAATCAATGACATGGCATAGTGCACAAACATGGGATGATGCATGGCAATTTAATTGATGCATCAGAAATAAACTAGTTGACAAGATAACATAACATGATTAAATGGACCCACATGCAATTGGATTGCATATGAAAAGCCCATGAATTATGGTTGAATTAATTGTTTTACAACTAATCAAATTGTGTAAGTGAATTAGCATGATGCATGGATGAGGAAAACAGCAAAATAACAACAATAGAAGCAATTGGAAATAAGGTTGACCAAGTTTGGAAATTCATTTATTAAGTTTTGGAATTTTGGTTACTTAAAGGTGTCACTCAAGGATTTGTTGTTTTCATCAATTTTATTTGTTCAAAATAGATAACAAAGTTTATATTTGAAAAGAAAACAAGATTTTAGTTGGATTACATGTTTCACTTGTTGCAAAAGGATTTCAAATGAATTATTTATGAATTAAACAAGTGTAAGCAAGAATTAAATGAAATTAATTCAAGTTTGAATTTAATTGAATTTTTATTTGTTAAAAGCATTAAACCAAATTCATATTTCAAAAGTTTGTACTTTTATGGTTTGAAAACATATTTTATATGTCCCAAAAGAATTGGATTTGATCAAGTTATGAATTTAACAATATTAAATGAATTAAATAAGGTTTAAATTATTTAACCACTTTTAATTATTCGAAACAGGAAAGAAATTTTATATTTGAAAAGGTGGTTTAATTTTGCATGGAAAACATATTTTATTTGTGGAAATTGGATTTAAATTGAGCAAGTTATTATTTTGGCAATTTTAAATGCAATAAACAAGAAACAGTTGTTTTCAGCAATTTAAATTATTCAAAACAGAAAACAAAATTTATATTTGGAAAGTACATGAAAAGTTGATTGGAAAACATATTTAGTTTGTGGAATTTGGAATTTTTATGAACAAGTTATGATTTTTGCAAGTTTAAGTGATTTAAACAAGAATTCAAATGTTTTACCAATTTAAAATATTCAAAATAGTAAACAAATTTTATATTTGGATAGAACATTTAATTTGGGACAGAAAACATATTTAAAAAGTTAAAATTGGAGTTGGGATGAATTTCTTATGCAATTTACAAAATTGGGTGCAATTCTGCCATTTTTAGGGAACCAGGGGCTTAGAAATAATTTTGCAGGGGCTAGAAATTAATTTACAAGGGCCTAGTTGTGAATTTATGAAGTTGCTGTGACCAAATCATGGAAAATAAAAAGTTTGGTTTTTTGGGGCGCAGGGGGGACGAACCCTGCACCTCACTGTGAGCGCAAGGGGGACAGAACCAACTGGGCTGTGCGGCTGGTGTTGACAGGGAGGGGGCTTCGGGGGGTAAATACTTCTGTTTCGCGGTGAACTGCAACTGAACCTGAACCTGACTTTCAGCTGCCGAACGGGTTCGTCAGGGTAGAGCACGCCGGCGGCCTCGACTCAGCCGCTGCCGCAGTTGCGCGCGGGCTAGGGCGTGGGGCTGGTGACTGTGAGCGAACGGAGAGGGAGAGGGGGAGTAGCGATCGGGGGGGGGGGGGAGGCCTCACCTTGAGGCGGCTACAGGAAGGGTCGGCGCGAGTAGCAGGATGTCGGGCAGAGCAGGAGCGATCGGTGGCGAGTTGGGGAAGATGGCGGCGGCGCAGTAGGGCTCCTCGGCCCTCTCCGAGGGGACGAGGGTGTAGAGGGCTGTCGGGCGAATCCATTCCCGGCGCTAGCTCGCTGCGAGGGCCTCGAGTTGCGATGATCGCCCAGGAGGTACAGAGAGCTGTTCCATTCGGTGGTTTTCAGTTACAGGGAAGAACAGAGGGGTTCAGAGAGAAGAGGGATGGAGGAGATGGATGGCGGCGCTAGGCTAGGGTTAGGGCTTCTAGGGCGAGCAGAGGGGAAGGAGGCCAGAGTTTTATGGAGCAGAGGAGGTAGTACGGCATGGCATCGGAGAGGGGAGGGAGAGATCGGGTGGAGGAGAGTTGATCGTACAGAGGAGGAAGAAGACAAGATCGAAAAGGTATGGGCTAGAAGGAAAGGGCCTGGGGGGAAAAAGGTATTGGGCTTCTAGGGGGAATGGGGCTGGCTGTTGTGCTCTCTCTCTCCCTTTTCTATTTTATTTTTCTCTTTTTTTTTGTAGCAAGAAGAAATTGGAAGGAAGAGGGGTTTTGAGGTTATCAAAAATCATAGAAGAATTAGGGTGGGCACATTAGGTTGTTTACAACCAAAACCAATTTTTGGAATTCAAAAACATTTGAATTTTTTGGTACAGTTTGAATTTGGATGGTGTGTGATTGAATTTTAGTATTAAAGGGTTATTGTCAATATTTTTAAGAATAGGGTGATCAAAGAATTTAATTGGAAACAAAGAGCACAAAAAGGTTTGGATTGTTTTTATAATTTCAAAAGAGGTGCTGTTTAGTGAGTTGGTTTGAATTTGAAAGCAATTTGGGAATTCATTGATTAATATTGAAAACAAGGATTTTAATAGGGTAAACCCTATTAGTAAGTGGATTGAAACATTAGAATGGTTTGGTGATGTTATAACTTCCAAATTTGGTGCTGTAGATGATTTGCTTTGCATTTGAAATGTGATTTGGAAATTAATTGTTTGATTTAATTGTTTGATTAAAACCAACAATTTAATAAGTGATCATTATGGAATAAAAAGAAAACAATTTGGTTGTTTTTATTTGAAATAACATTTTGGAAATTGTAACATCACAAGGATGAAACAACAGGTTTGAATTTTGGTTTGAAATTCAAATAGAAAACAAAGGAAAACAAATGAAAACAGTTGGAAAACAACTGAAAACAGAGGAAAACAAATTGAAAACAAACAAAACAAATGCAATCAACATGATGCCATGATGCAAAACATAAAATAACATGGAGCAAAACATTCTAATGGCTATTTTTCATACTTGGAATGTTACAGGTGGGAGGGGGGGGGGGGGGGGGTGTTTGTCATCTTTCCTCTCTCGTTGATACGTAACATGTTGTCTGTGTGTTGTGTGATCGCAGTCTTGAGAATGATCAGATATTTCATTTCAGACAACTAGCCAGGCTGGCACATGATATCTCTTCAAAGATCTAAGCGTGCAAGAAATAATGAGCTGTGGTTGCTCCTCCCACGATCCAATAAAACGCTGCCACGTTTATCTATTCCACACGGTTATCACGAAACGTTGCCGTCCACGACTCCTAAACTAAGCCCACCCGCCTTCTTTTCTACTCTGCAGCTGTCCTTCTCTTTTCTCCTCACGTATGATATAACTCTCTTTCTTGGACATTAGGCACCCAGAGCTGGACCATGGTGACTAGGACTGCATGATCTCGGCGTGGCGACCAGTCCTGCGACCGGGAGCGCGACCAAGATCTCGATCACACCGGTGGAGACAGTGGCTAGGAGCTGTAATTAGACAATGGTGGTTGGGATACAAGGCGGGCGAGTGCAGGTGGACGCAGGCTTCCGCAAGCCCGCTTTGTCCGCGCCGTGTAAAAGCCGCTTGGTGGCGTCGTGGAGAGAACAAATTGTATAAAGCAAAGTGGGCTTTGCGGACATGTTCTGTGATTACCTGCTACATCCGCATAGCCTGCAGAGAGGAGCAGCTCGCCAATCTGTAGAGCATGCGGTTCACCACGGATGGTCATCTGAATAATGAAATGAGATTGTCCCGTCATCTTCATACACGAATGGCAAGACACGTATCGTGCAGTTGCAACTCAACTAAGATAAAAGTTGTATCCAAGAGTAAGAACAGTTAGTACGTGCGGTGGGCATGGAGCTGCATGTAGCGACGCAGTGGCGGCGCCGGCGTTCATGGAGATGCAGTTTTTCAGGTAGGATGCGGAAGGCATCAAGTTGTCGTGCAGCAGCTCACCGGCAAGTTCTCTGAGATGCCGCCACTTCCCTCGGTTTAAAGCCTCGCCTGAGTTGATATCTGTACAAACATAGCTCCAGTAGAATTTATAGTACGTCTGCCCGCCTTTGATGTCTGGCACAAATTAGCGTGTGTATTGTGTAACAGTATGCCTTTTAATGTTGCGGCCACCCAATCCTGCATAACCTGCTGGGCTCTGCGGACATTCATACTGGCAGACGCAGGAACCTGCAAATCCGGCCATTTGCATGTGCGGCTGACACGGGCAACTAATGATGGTGGGATTTGCAGCAAAGCAATAGCAGTAGGACACGCTCGTGGTGGCCGTCAATTGCGACTGGGAGGCCGGAGGCCACAAGTTTTTCCTCTCTTCGTGGAGTAATAATCAAATATCATTATTTTTATCTGTTATTTGCTACACATTTGCTGGCTGCTGCGCCTGGCATAGCTGGGCCGGGGACGCGCTCGCCGTCTCCGGTGCGGACGGGGTCGACGAGCACACCGGCGGTGACGTCGAGACGACCGTTTGTGTCCGCCGTGACACGGGCAGAGTACTTGGAGACTGCGTCGACACCGGTGACCCCGTCACCCACTTCTGACGGCGACATCGACTCTAGGGTACCTGTCACGACAGACAAGGACATGGTGGCCGGGGGGGGGGGGGGGGGTATCTCCCTCGTCATTACCCCCCTCCGCCGTGGCGCCTACCGTGGAGATGCATGGGAAGCCTAAAGGGGGGCTGAGGCGGAGCGCTCGTCATCGCGTCGCAGCGGACGGGGCTTCATCGACGGACGAGGACGCGATGTCCAAGGCTATGCGACGGAAGGCGGCAATGTACTCAACATTGCCACAGGGTACGGGTTCTAATCATAGATCATTTCTTTCTTTTTCAAATACTAAGTTATCCTCTAGCCTAGGTGTAGTTGGTGTTTCATTAGGGAAGAATGATAAGGAGATCACGTTGTCCACTAATGTGCTGAAGCATATGGAATATGATCGTTTAACGGTTAAGCCGACGGTCAATCCAAGTGCTTCTCCCATGGTGAACATACCTCACATGGATGATGATTCAGCGTATGCCTCTTCGGATGGACAGCTTTTATCACATCTAGTGGGGGAAGTGACTGAGGTGGGATTGGATGAGGACGGGCTTGGATCTGTATTTGATCTATACGCTTCCGGCCGGAAATCCAAAGCCGCTAAACAAAAGAGGAAAAACTCACCGCGAAACACCGCGAGACCGCCTAAAAATCCAATTGTTTCCCGATGAATGGCTTATTCACTAATAGCAGAGGTCTTGGAGACTTGGCTAAGCATTTGAATATTGCACAATACGCCAGGGATCACGATTTGGAGTTTTTGGCTATCTACGAAACAGGGAGGAGAGATTTCCAAGTGAGTGTTCTGAACTGCCTATCAGGTGGTATCGACTTTACTTGGCACTCTATCCCCCCTCGTGGTAGATCGGGTGGCATTTTACTAGGCGTTAAAACTGACTCCTTTGATGTGTTAGCAAGGTCGGATGGTGATTTTCATATCAAATTACACCTCCGTAACCGTCCCGACAATTTCATATGGAGCTTGGTCGCTGTGTATGGTGCTGCCCAGGAAGAGTTTAAGGAGGCTTTTCTCCATGAGTTGGTTAACTTGGCTAATAATAATCCACATCCAATTTTAATTGGTGGTGATTTTAATTTGCTAAGGTTTCCACATGAAAAAAGCCGGGGGCGGTTTGATGGTCATTGGCCTTTCTTGTTTAATGCTGTCATTGATAGCTTGGATTTGAGAGAGATTTACATGTCCGGACGACAGTTCACCTGGGCAAATAGTCTGCCGGAGCCTACATACGAAAAGCTAGATCGCGTATTAATGAGTACCGATTGGGAAGATAAGTTCCCTTTGGTAACGCACTAGTGGAAACAACCCCTCTCGTCCAGGGGGGCGGGGGGCAGCTGTCCCGGTTGCAACCAAATCCGGGACAAATGCCCTGCATTGGTCCCGGTTCGTGCGCCCGGGGCAACAGGAATCGCCTGGGCGCATTGGTCCCGGTTCGTGGGGGGTATATCGGTCCCGGCTCTTGCCACGGACCGGGACCAATGCCTAGCCACAGGCCACGTGGCACGCGCATGACCTGTTGTCCCGGTTCAGTCCACGAACCGGGACCAATGCCCCCTTCCCCTATATATACTGCCCCAGCCCCTCCCTCCTTCCATCTTTTTTTTTTGCTTGGAGGTGTGAGAGAGTGTGGTGTTAGTGTGTTTTTTTTACTATGCACACGAGGTGTTCGACGAAATTCCCGAGACGCGCACAAGCTCACTGAAAATGGTATCTTCGACCGAGGTTAACAAATTATCTTTTTCATCTGTAACTGATACATAAAAAAGTATTATTTGTCGATGTACTGTGGTCATCTCTTAATTAATATGTATTTTGATAAACTTAATTATATGATGCAGATGGATGCACGGCAGCGATGGATGTACGGTGACCGACGCACTTCCGAGTATATGGCAGGCCTGAATGCATTTCTTGCTGTAGCTCAGGCGAACAAAGATAATGGCTTCATGTGTTGCCCATGTGTTGATTGTCGGAACGTCAGAGAACATTCTTCCGAAAGAATCCTTCACGGCCATCTACTTCGGAGAGGTTTCATGCCCAGCTATAATTGCTGGACCAAGCATGGAGAAAGAGGGGTTGTGATGGAAGACGATGATGAAGAAGAAGAAGATCCTTCGTTCCCTGAATACGACGATACTGCAATGGAAGAGAATGCAGAAGAAGGAGGTGATCAAGAACAGCCATCAGAAGAGGCCGATGATGATCTTGGCCGAGTTATTGCTGATGCAAGGGAAGACTGTGAAAATAAATTGGAGAGGTTGAAACTGGACAACATGTTACAGGATCACAAAAAATTGTTGTACCCAAATTGCGAAGATGGTAGCACAAAGCTCGGTACCACACTGGAGTTGCTGAAATGGAAGGCACAAAACGGTGTGACTGACAAGGCATTTGAGAGTTTACTTCAACTAATGAAGCCAAAACTTCCAAAGGATAACGAATTTCCTGAGAGTACGTACGAAGCAAAGAAAGCTCTCTGCCCTCTAGGATTAGATGTGCAGAAGATACATGCATGCATTAATGACTGCAATCTCTTCCGCGGTGAGAAGTACGAGATTTTGGATGAATGTCCGATATGCACTGCACTGCGGTATAAGATCAGAGCAGATGATCCTGGTGATGTTGACGGCGAGCCCCCCCGTAAGAGGGTTCCTGCTAAGGTGATGTGGTATGCTCCTATAATACCACGGCTGAAACGTCTGTTTAGAAACAAAGAGCATGCTAGGTTGTTGCGATGGCACAAAGAAGACCGTAAGAAAGATGGAAAGTTGAGGCACCCCGCCGATGGATCGCAGTGGAGAAAGATCGAGAGAGACTTTCCAGACTTTGCAGGAGAGGCGAGAAACTTATGGTTTGGTCTAAGTACAGATGGCTTTAATCCTTTTGGGGAGCAGAGCTCCAGTCATAGCACTTGGCCTGTAACTCTATGTATGTACAACCTTCCTCCTTGGTTGTGCATGAAGCGCAAGTTCATTATGATGCCAGTTCTCATCCAAGGCCCGAGGCAACCTGGCAACGACATTGATGTGTATCTAAGGCCATTAGTGGAAGAACTCTTAGAACTGTGGGGCAAACCAGGTGTACGTGTGTGGGATGAGAACGAACAAAAGCCATTTGACCTACGGGCGTTGCTTTTCGTGACCATCAATGATTGGCCAGCTCTTAGTAACATTTCCGGTCATACAAACAAGGGATACAATGCATGCACACACTGTTTAGATAAGACTGACAGTGTTTTTTTGGATAAATGTAAAAAGGTTGTATACCTGGGGCATCGTAGATTTCTTCCGATCAAGCATCCCTTAAGGAAAAAAGGAGGGAAGCATTTCAGAGGTGAGGCAGATAACCGAAAGAAGCCTGAGCTCCGTAGTGGTAATGATATATTCGATATGGTCAAGGACCTAGAAGTAATCTTTGGTAAGGCTGCTGGCAGCCAACCAGTTCCGTACGGCCCTGATAAGCGGGCACCCATGTGGAAGAAGAAATCTATATTTTGGGAGCTACCCTATTGGAAAGTTTTAGATGTCCGGTCTTCGATCGACGTGATGCACGTGACAAAGAATCTATGTGTCAATCTGCTATGCTTCCTGGGCGTGTATGGGAAGTCAAAAGATACGCCTGAAGCACGGGAGGACCAGCAACGTATGAAAGACCCAAGCAACAAGCACACAGATACAGGGCGCCATTCCTTAAGCAGCTACGCTCTTACTAAAGCAGAGAAGGAAATATTCTTTGAAGTCCTTTACAGTATCAAGGTTCCGTCTGGCTTCTCGTCGAATATAAAGGGGATAATAAACATGGCAGAGAAAAAATTCCAAAACCTGAAGTCTCATGACTGCCACGTGATTATGACGCAATTGCTTCCGATTGCATTGAGGGGGCTTCTACCGGAAAATGTTCGAGTACCCATTGTGAAGCTATGTGCATTCATGAACGCAATATCTCAGAAGGTAATCGATCCAGAAATTCTGACAAGATTACAGAGGGATGTGGTCCAGTGTCTTGTTAGTTTTGAGTTGGTGTTCCCACCATCCTTCTTCAACATTATGACTCATCTCCTTGTTCACCTATGTGAAGAGATTCATATTCTCGGTCCGGTCTTTCTACACAATATGTTCCCCTTTGAGAGGTTCATGGGAGTCTTGAAGAAATATGTTCATAACCGTGCTAGGCCAGAAGGAAGCATCTCGAAGGGCTATGGAACAGAGGAGGTCATTGGGTTCTGTGTTGACTTTATTCCTGACCTTAAGACAATTGGTGTTCCTGAATCGCGGCACGAGGGGAGACTGAGGGGAAAAGGAACGCTGGGAAAGAAAACAATGATACCTAGGGACGGGCATTCTTTGACCAAAGCACACTACACAGTTCTACAAAATTCTATATTCATGGCTACGTATGTCGAGGAACACAAGAATATTGTACGGTCTGCAAACCCGGGGAAGGATGACTCATGGATTAAACGCGAACACATGGAGACTTTCGGAAGTTGGTTGCAAACACGTCTTATAAATGACACCACTGTTGAAGATCAGCTATACATGTTGGCAGGGTCACCATCTTCGACTATTGGGAGTTTTCAAGGGTACGAGATAAATGGAAATACATTTTACACGAGCTCCCAAGATAAGAAGAGCACCAACCAAAACAGTGGTGTCCGCTTTGATACAACAAACGAGAATGGAAAAACTGACACATACTATGGTTACATAGAGGAGATATGGGAACTTGACTATGGACCTTCTTTTAAGGTCCCTTTGTTCAAGTGCAAATGGGTCAACCTGAATGGAGAAGGGGTAAAGGTAGACCCGCTTTATGGAATGACAACAGTGGATCTCAACTGTATTGGTTACAATGACGAACCATTCGTTCTAGCCAATGATGTGGCTCAGGTCTTCTATGTGAAGGACATGTCTTCCAGACCGAAGAAAAGAAAAAATAAGGGAACAATTTCATCATACGATGAGCCGAAGCGTCACATAGTTCTCTCAGGGAAAAGAAACATCGTGGGAATCGAGGACACGACAGACATGTCAGAAGATTATAATAAGTTTGTTGAAATTCCACCCTTCACAGTGAAATCTGACCCCACCATCCCGTTAAATAATGAATATGCTCCATGGTTACGGCCGAAGCGATCATAAGCAAGGGACACGAAGAAAAGCTGGCAAGCATTATTGTTCCACCATCCCACTTTTCTGTTTCTCTCTCCTCCGTATGTTGGTGATGTGTAATAATAAGCGTGGAATACATGACCCATATCCGAATACATTTCGAAGTGATAGTACGGATAACATCCTGACAGATATTGCAGGATTATAACTACTTTTAAGATGTAGTATCTGTTGACACACGGTATAGAACAAGCGATTGTTATTCATTGGAGTTAACCACCATAAACAACACAAAAAAGTTTTGACTGACTGCTTTACATCGATAGGCCTTATGGGTGTCATATATTCCGCGCACATATTGCAGGCACACCATATTAATTTGAGGCATTGGAGGAGGAGAGATAGCTTTGCACAGGCTTGGCATCCACATGAAGACAGTGATTTCAGTTGAGATAGGTGAAGTTAATAGGAGGATTCTGAGGGGTTGGTGGGATCAGACACAAACTGGCACTTTAATTGAGATTGCCGACGTGAAGTCTCTCACTAATGATAGAATTGCATAATCTTGAAAAAACCTTTGCCTTGATCGTCCAAGATGTCCCAGTAGTGGTGCTCAGCGCCTTGTCTGCATGTTTCGCAGGACATGCCCATTTTACAGTGTAGAAACATCTACAGAAAAGAGCAAACATCTGTAAACTAGGCAGATGAGAAGTAGAATCAGGTAGAGAAACATTAGAGCCGATGAGAAGTACAAATAGCATATGGAGAGAAACAAGGTTTAAAAGATATTGCTAGGTGCTTCCGGCCAAAAGATTATCAAATCAAAGTTTTGAAATTCTCAAATCAAACCATAAGTTCACAAAGCATACGCAAACATGGACCGTTACCAACCTGAGCCGCAAGGAGCAGTAGAGCAGAGCAGAGCAGACTCTAGAGGATGGAAAAGCAGCCAGGACTGACATCGACTCTAGAGGATGAACAAGCCACCCTACTTCTACTATGAAAATGAGGCCCTAGCTCCAAAAAGTGTATGGGTGGAAATTTCCAGAAATTTGTATGACATAGAGCCGGAGTTTGTGGATTCTAAGCACTTCTGTGCAGCTGCTCAAGAAAGAGGCTACATCCATAATTTGCCAATTGAGAATAGGTCACGTCTCCTTCCTCTCGCTCCAAAGACCATATTTGAGGCATTCCCTCATTATGAGAACTGGTGGCCTTCCTGGGATCCTATAAAGCAGCTCGATTGCTTGCAAACCCGTCTGGCAAGTCCAATTCTGATAAAACAGATCGAACGTACTCTTGCAGGCTCAAGTAATCCACCACCTCTAACTGTTCAGAGGTATGTTATGGACGAGTGCAGAAGATGGAACCTTGTTTGGGTTGGAAAGAACAAGGTTGCCCTTCTAGAGCCAGATGAGATGGAATTTTTACTCGGTCTCCCAAGAAACCACACAAGGGGAGTCGCTAGATATGGTCGCTTTGACTTTGTGATTGGGGGTCTGGAGGGCGAGCAACCTGCTTTATTCTACCACTATTCTAGAATCTTGAAAGCCGTTAAGTCATCTACTGTCACGACCCCGGACCCCGAGATATACATACTGTTATGTGCTCCTAGACATGGACCCACAAGGGCTTCAGGGTTACCAGCCCCGGCCGCAACAAACAACGGCAGGCAGACTGGATTCATCGGCACGTAGTCCGGATCCCCAGTCTACTACTCCTTGTATCCATGCTAGTCATAACCAACTATGCATATCAAAGCGTCCACGAATCGAATGAAACTGAAGGAACCGGGACCAAAGCTATACAGAGATGCTATGTGTCCAGAAAGTGCAACAACAATCGAGGGTTACTGGGGTTACCTCGCCCCAGGCCGATCAAATCGACAGGCGGGCTCGGACATGGATCATCGGCTCCACAACCCCTCGACTGCGACAACTATGCAGGCATAGCCAAAACTGTATAACAATGAGCTCGAAACCAACAATCGACCAAAGCAACACTCTAGACAATGAAAATGTGTTAAACAGATGATACTAGAGTGTAGCTTACAAGCAGAGGTCACACGACCCAACATTACATCAGACAACGGAAGGCAAATTATGTTGCTAATCAACAAGAACCAAAAAGGCCTAAGAGGCCGCAACATAAGGCGACGTCCCAGCCCATAGATTCCAGGCTGCTACCTGGGAACCCCAAACTACTCGTCGATGTCCACGTTGAATCACCACCGAAGTGAGATCTTCACCTGAACCAAAGTTAAGCAAACCTGAGTACGGGAGGTACTCAACAAGACTTAATTAACCTATTATATATCTGCTATTTCGAAAAGGGTTTCATGAAGGCTGATTTGCGTAAAGCAATCTTTGTTTTTCCAAATTGAGGAGGAATAGCACGTCTCATAGAAGGTTTTCAAAACAGATGAGAAATTTGCTTCTGTAATCAGCTACTGATATCATCATTTTTTAATCCACCGAAACATATCAGCACCTCGTGCTTCAAAGATCACCTCCTCCAGTTGTTCCACACTATCTCATACTACAAGGTAACCCCTCTCGGCATCTCCGAGGAGGCATCCTTCATTCGTTATCAGCAAGTTTTAATCATTCCGTTTAAGTTATCTATGATCACAGAATCCGTCACCAAGTCGTCTTTAACCGCAGACACGGCTTTTCGAAAAGATTTAACCCTGCAGGGGTGTACAACTTTACCCACACGTACCAACCGACTCTTAGTGCCACCGGGTTGGCACTAGTCCGGGAAGTGCCGGCAGAGGGTGGTCGATTCCCGGCCTTTACCTTGTCGAACCATATCCATGAGTCAACCCAAACAGGGCCACCCCGTCAACAGGGAGTTGGCCACCTCCTGACGGCACCTGTTCTGTGAGTCGGGAACAAGATCCGTGTACGTCCATCACTTGTCCCGGTCACGACCTAGTTTTCTCCAAAACATTTTCCGACTCACACGCAGATGGAAAGCTCAAACTACGTGGCTCATGGATAAGGTTAAACAAGTTAGTCAGCCGGGCGGGGTTCATCGGCCCACGTGTGGCTGTACGCTCAGTCTTGGCTCGAAGGCGAGAACTCGCTCCTAGGGGCATGAACAGGACAAAACGCCACAACCCATTGTGGCCTCACATCCATGCCGTGATTAGTCAAGTTATCAAAGGTAATTCAAACCATAAACACCTGACATAGAAGATTCACGCATTGAACAGATTCATCAACTAGGCATGGCTAAGCAAGACTCACAAGGTTTAGCGGAGCGCGCACAAACAAGCCTATAGCTGCTAGGTGAAGTGGATCAGGATATCTAGGTTATGCAGCATATAGGAGAACTCTATCTACTGACATCAAATAGTTTGGAACCGAATGCAAAGTACGAGATTGAAATCACTTTGAAATCATATATGAGCAGATAAGAGGTTATGCTTGCCTTGGTTATAAGAAAACCAGATAAAGTCTTCAGGGATAAGTGCTTGACTTGTCGGTTAGGATCAAGTATTCGTCATTGGATTGTTGGCCTTCTCTTCGGATTCACGTTCTACCGAGGAAGAAATAACACCGAAAGAGAAATAACAATCAACACATGGCATCGATGCAATGCACAATATGTATGCATGAGCAGATTAATGCACTGAAATAAAGCCCTAAGCATGAAGATAGGGTTGCTAGGGTTCGTATGACAATTATGCAATTTTATTGAAATTAACCCGAAATAGACCCCGGAGGGGGTTTCGGGCGATTATGAACATGAGTACCATTTTAGTTGCTCAAATGGGTTTGAAAACATCATAACTAGATTGTACTTGTCATTTTGAGCAATTTGATATATAACTTTTAATTTTCTAATTTTAGTGAATAAAAACTTATTTTTCTATTTTAAATAAATTAAACCACATTAAATAAAGGCCAAAATTCAACTTTGTCAAATATATGTGGAAATGACATTTTTGGATAGATCTCATTTTTCTGAACACAACCATATTTTTATTATATTTTTCTGAATTATATTTTGGAAGATATTGATTCTACAAGTTTATATTATTTTCTGTAATTTAAAACACAGAGGGGTCCACGTGTCAGTGTGCTTATTCATTTTTCCAAAAACATAGAAAATACTGCGCTGATGTCATCATGACGCGAGGGTGACGTCAGCTTGCTCTGATGTTCACAGATGAAATCGAATTCGTCGAATTGGGTTCGAAATTGACGAAACCAACTATGCAGCAATGTAGAGGAGCTCACGGGGAGTGGAGGGGTACCATCCGGTGACCAAATGGTCACCGGAGTGGCCGGCGGCGAGCAAGGACAGCGGCGGCCGGCGGTGGCTCACGGCGGCAGCACGGAACAAGGCACGGGAAGGCCAGGGGAGGGGATTGGGATGCTCACAACGATGTCCTGAAGCTCTTGGAAGGGTCGGAGGAGGCCGGAGCGGCCGGACGGCGGCGAATCGACGGCGAGAATGCCCGCCGGCCGTGGGGAAGAAAAGGGGCGCCGGCATCGATTCAAGCCCTCCCGCCTTGCGTGCGTGCTTGAGATGGACGAGGAGAGGATGGCGGACCTCCGGGTGGCCTCCAATCGGGCAGGGGTGGCCGGAGACGGCGGGGCGAGGCGGAGGCCGCGACGAACTAGGGTTTCGGCCGGAAGTTACAGAGAAGGAGAGGAGGGCGACCTGGGGGGGGTGTTCTGCGAGCTCGGCTCGTTCGAGACGTCTCCGGGGGTCCTCATCCCCTCGCAACAGGGAGCAGGAGGTGGCATCCACGGCCTCAGCGGATCGGCCACGCAGGAGCTTGCCTTCTGGCTGAAGGAAGAAGAAAGCTAAAAGAAAATCAATTTTCGAAAACCCCCCTGGAAAGTTTCAGAAACCACAAAGAGGTCCTTCTCTCTTTTAGAAACAGAACTGGAAAGAACTTTTGAGGGCCTTTTTGAAAACAGAAAATTTGGCAAAAATAGGATTTGGAAAGCTTATGAAATTTCCAACCTCACCATGTATTGCTTTGGTGAAATTGGAATACTTTTCAGAACAAGATTTTGAAACCCATTTTAAGTACTATTTGCTGGAAAAAAATTCTCAAACTATTTGAATTCAAGTTTTAAATTGGTTCAAACATGATTTGAATTTTTGTTTGATGCATGTATGAGATGCCAACAACACCACAACCCTAAATTAGCAGAAATTGGGATGTTACAAATCTACCCCCCTTACAAGAATCTCGTCCCGAGATTCCCAAAGGAGAAGAAAAAAGGAACACCGGTTTTGAACGATCTTCTTGAACCTTACGGTTCTTTTCTCGAAGAGGTTGATCCGTAACAATTGCGAAGATCTCCAGCGGCTACACCTTAGATGAGAGGGAAAACTCTTAAGGTTTGAGCTTCACGAAGATCGAGTATCCCATGGGTAACTCATGACAGGAATGTTCGTAAAGAACTTTTGAGTTAACATGCATGAAACACATCAAGATAACGGAGGGAATAGAAGATGGTTTCAAGTGTTCGGACGATTGGTCTTGAAAGGATTTGGAATATGAGCTTTGCACAAGACTTTAAATCTTTTTGGGATAGATAGGTCGAACAACTTATGACATCGAGGTTTCTTCAAACAGAAAACAAAGATGGAAAGGATGGTCTTGGATACCACGACATAATATCCGTAGACGAGGGAAATCACGAGAAAACACTGTAATCGTGAGTCTGAGAGAATTTGATACAAGATCATGTTCACTCTTCGAAGTGGACACAATAGATGAAGGAACTTTCATTCCGATAAAGTTTGTCGAAAACTTTGTCAAAGATCGGGATGTTACTTCACAACGGAGGATGAGTAACCAAAGGATGATGGAACACCGTGGTGAAGGAGATCTTCTTGGTCACACCATAAGATGAGTAACCAACGAGGATTGAAACACCAGAAGGAATATGGAATCTCTTTCCTATGGTGGATTTGACGTAGCAATACGTTTATCACATGGTTAAGATCCCATGGCTGAAGTAATTGACAAATTCACACAATGTGTGAGATGAACAGAACTTCAGGTACTAACAACTTGAAAAAGGGAACTGATCAAGGGCGGTTACGAAACACCACGAGATGGTCTCATGATGAACTCGTTTCCACCGGAACAAAGGTTTGGAGGATCAACGGAGAGATATTGGAAAGATCAACTTCCAGGTTCTCCTGGATGTTCTAGATACCGATAGTAGGCTCACGACAAGCCTTTTATAGGTCATCCAGTCAAAGATGAACTCCGGTTTGGAAGAACGGGGAGGAAACTTGTTAGAATAAGCTACACAAGAATTCTCACGGAGAGTGGCTGTTCTTACGGATTAAAGGAGATATGACATTAGGCCTTCCGGCTAATTGTGTCAACCACAACATCAACCATGCCGGATTGTCAAATGGACTTAGATCAATATCCTTAAGGGAACACCAACCATCGTTGCTGCTTGAGATTTAGCTCTGGTTAGTGGGTTGATAACTGAGACTCAGTAAGTATGATCAAAGAGATTGCACCGGTTACCAACGAGATACATATGCTAGATTCTCAAGACATGGACTTTGATGTCACACTCAAGAGGATGAGTAAGGTTGTAGAACTCATGTATTAGCAACTTGCGAAAGACGGTTGCATCTACATGGTTTAGTTGCAACAAAACACATCGGAGTCCTTGTTGGGAAGATGATAACAAAGATAACGAAGGTCTCAAACTTCTTCTCTTTCACGAGTAGTCAATCAGTGGCTTGGTGTGGATGTAAACTTCTTCAAGGAATCGAGGTAACTACCTACCATCTCAAGAATAGTCCACACGTGCATGACCAACTTGGGATTATTCCCGAAGGAACAGGAAAACTCTTCTTGAATCCACGGCGACAACTTTCACCAAAAGCACATGAACCCGAGAAAGTCACTTCGAACATCCAGAACACAATCTTCGTAATGAAACAAAGATGGTTCTCGAGAGTTTCCAACATTGTGCCAAGGGTTCAACATGAGCCTCTTTCAACTTGGATAAGTAGGAATGTCATCGATGGGCTCGACAACACTTATCAAAACACTCCAAGAAGAGGGATTCATATGGTATATGAACAAGGCAGAGTATTGGTCAGACCAAAGGACAGGAAGGTATACTCGAGCAAAACACCATGAGTGGAAACACCATCAAGATAGTCCTTGAATCTGAGCTTGATCTGACGATAGCCCAAATCAAACCAAGAGGTAGAGTGATAGCTTTTCCACAGAGGATGTACTACCCTGCTTCAACACAAAGGAAACTAGACATCCCTTAACGAAGGATCCAGTTAGGCGGAGCTCCTGTCTTTCAACTCTCCAAGTTATTGTTTAAGCTCAACCAACTAGTCCAGGATATCCAGCGTTGTTTCTTGGAGAAAAGAGTGGTTCAAATTTACTCCTAGTTTAGACATCACAGTCAGGTAAAACCTGGTGATACTTCTAGAAAGACAACCAGGATATCACAACCTACCGTTAGGTCTAGGAATTTGAAAAGGGATCTTGCTTTTCAAAGCAGCTGATATGATCTTGAGGGTTTCGGCATGAACCTAACTCTTTGACCAGGAATGTGTACCGGAGTGAACGGATTTGGTAACACAACCAACTTCCGAAAGGGGCTGGGTGACCAATAGTGCTAAGAAGGATACAGATGTTTTCTTAGGTTTTTCGAAGCAATAAGAATTGCTAGGAGTACCTGGTACACATGTCGATGAGCAAACCCATCATTCTCAAGCATTCAAGCTTGAAGAGAGGGGGAACGTGTAAAAGAATCACTTCATCAACAAGGCCATGAAAGTTAACACAGTCTCGTGATATAAAAGGGTGTGATACTCAAAGGTAGAACAGAACAGAAGCTGATAAAACTTCTTTAATCTGTGGGTTACAAAACTTTGACCTGGTCCTGGAGATGAACGAGGTACTGGAGTTTGTTTCTCCTAACATTCCAAGGTGGAACGTTCTGACGGAAAACAAGAGCAAATGCATTGGAAGAATCCAACACCATATGTAACTTGGTTTCCAAACAACGGACGGAGTTCGGGAAGCAGCTAAGAGTAGGAACGTGCTCTGGAAAATCCTGGGATCACGTTGGATACACGGGTTAATACTCAGGTGTAGAACCCATGCCAAAAGAGAGGTATAGCTGAGCCAAGAACAGAGATATGAGAATCATCAGAACACACTTGTCGTGATCCTCTTGATTCCTAGAGAAAACCTATGGCTATGGGAGCTGAGATTACCTAGCCATCCTGAGGTAGAACGGATTCCTCAGGATCCAACGAAACAGAACTTGGGTTAAAGGTCAGCATCCTGTACTGATAGAGTGAGCATCACATGGTTATGAAACCACATGGTTCAACCCACCACCACTCAGCACATTCCGGGACCTTCGGTTCAAGTTCAAGGTAAAACACAACGAAAGGAGTAACTACTATATGAGTGCCTTGAAGGACACTATGAGTAGCCATCACGGAGTATATTTCCAAGAGGACAAACTTAGCTCCGGAAGAACTTGAGCAGAGGATAATAGATACATTCGAAATGGATAGCAGATCTCGAGGTTCATGATTTAGAACTTTGAAACATGTAAGAATGTGGAATCCGGACAACTCTGAGAGATTGGAATGGAAAGGAAATCTCCCAGATTAAGAGATAACGGAATATGGAACACACACGACTCTAGAAACTCATAACTAGGTCAACTTGGGTAAAAGACGTCCTTGCCAAAGAAGGCACCTAGGTTTTGAATGAATAGAAGAGATAACAAAACCTTTTCAAATCAAAACAGATAAGGTGACCCAGAGTTAGAGCGATACCAGATAAGGAGTAAAAAGAATCCTAAGAAGGTTTTTTCACAACTCATTTGAGGTTTCAAAGTAGTTTTCACAAACACTAGACTCAACATCGACCAAGCAGTAAGGTTTTCCTACAGGCAGTCCTGCTCTGATACCAAGACTTGTCACGACCCCGGACCCCGAGATATACATACTGTTATGTGCTCCTAGACATGGACCCACAAGGGCTTCAGGGTTACCAGCCCCGGCCGCAACAAACAACGACAGGCAGACTGGATTCATCGGCACGTAGTCCGGATCCCCAGTCTACTACTCCTTGTATCCATGCTAGTCATAACCAACTATGCATATCAAAGCGTCCACGAATCGAATGAAACTGAAGGAACCGGGACCAAAGCTATACAGAGATGCTATGTGTCCAGAAAGTGCAACAACAATCGAGGGTTACTGGGGTTACCTCGCCCCAGGCCGATCAAATCGACAGGCGGGCTCGGACATGGATCATCGGCTCCACAACCCCTCGACTGCGACAACTATGCAGGCATAGCCAAAACTGTATAACAATGAGCTCGAAACCAACAATCGACCAAAGCAACACTCTAGACAATGAAAATGTGTTAAACAGATGATACTAGAGTGTAGCTTACAAGCAGAGGTCACACGACCCAACATTACATCAGACAACGGAAGGCAAATTATGTTGCTAATCAACAAGAACCAAAAAGGCCTAAGAGGCCGCAACATAAGGCGACGTCCCAGCCCATAGATTCCAGGCTGCTACCTGGGAACCCCAAACTACTCGTCGATGTCCACGTTGAATCACCACCGAAGTGAGATCTTCACCTGAACCAAAGTTAAGCAAACCTGAGTACGGGAGGTACTCAACAAGACTTAATTAACCTATTATATATCTGCTATTTCGAAAAGGGTTTCATGAAGGCTGATTTGCGTAAAGCAATCTTTGTTTTTCCAAATTGAGGAGGAATAGCACGTCTCATAGAAGGTTTTCAAAACAGATGAGAAATTTGCTTCTGTAATCAGCTACTGATATCATCATTTTTTAATCCACCGAAACATATCAGCACCTCGTGCTTCAAAGATCACCTCCTCCAGTTGTTCCACACTATCTCATACTACAAGGTAACCCCTCTCGGCATCTCCGAGGAGGCATCCTTCATTCGTTATCAGCAAGTTTTAATCATTCCGTTTAAGTTATCTATGATCACAGAATCCGTCACCAAGTCGTCTTTAACCGCAGACACGGCTTTTCGAAAAGATTTAACCCTGCAGGGGTGTACAACTTTACCCACACGTACCAACCGACTCTTAGTGCCACCGGGTTGGCACTAGTCCGGGAAGTGCCGGCAGAGGGTGGTCGATTCCCGGCCTTTACCTTGTCGAACCATATCCATGAGTCAACCCAAACAGGGCCACCCCGTCAACAGGGAGTTGGCCACCTCCTGACGGCACCTGTTCTGTGAGTCGGGAACAAGATCCGTGTACGTCCATCACTTGTCCCGGTCACGACCTAGTTTTCTCCAAAACATTTTCCGACTCACACGCAGATGGAAAGCTCAAACTACGTGGCTCATGGATAAGGTTAAACAAGTTAGTCAGCCGGGCGGGGTTCATCGGCCCACGTGTGGCTGTACGCTCAGTCTTGGCTCGAAGGCGAGAACTCGCTCCTAGGGGCATGAACAGGACAAAACGCCACAACCCATTGTGGCCTCACATCCATGCCGTGATTAGTCAAGTTATCAAAGGTAATTCAAACCATAAACACCTGACATAGAAGATTCACGCATTGAACAGATTCATCAACTAGGCATGGCTAAGCAAGACTCACAAGGTTTAGCGGAGCGCGCACAAACAAGCCTATAGCTGCTAGGTGAAGTGGATCAGGATATCTAGGTTATGCAGCATATAGGAGAACTCTATCTACTGACATCAAATAGTTTGGAACCGAATGCAAAGTACGAGATTGAAATCACTTTGAAATCATATATGAGCAGATAAGAGGTTATGCTTGCCTTGGTTATAAGAAAACCAGATAAAGTCTTCAGGGATAAGTGCTTGACTTGTCGGTTAGGATCAAGTATTCGTCATTGGATTGTTGGCCTTCTCTTCGGATTCACGTTCTACCGAGGAAGAAATAACACCGAAAGAGAAATAACAATCAACACATGGCATCGATGCAATGCACAATATGTATGCATGAGCAGATTAATGCACTGAAATAAAGCCCTAAGCATGAAGATAGGGTTGCTAGGGTTCGTATGACAATTATGCAATTTTATTGAAATTAACCCGAAATAGACCCCGGAGGGGGTTTCGGGCGATTATGAACATGAGTACCATTTTAGTTGCTCAAATGGGTTTGAAAACATCATAACTAGATTGTACTTGTCATTTTGAGCAATTTGATATATAACTTTTAATTTTCTAATTTTAGTGAATAAAAACTTATTTTTCTATTTTAAATAAATTAAACCACATTAAATAAAGGCCAAAATTCAACTTTGTCAAATATATGTGGAAATGACATTTTTGGATAGATCTCATTTTTCTGAACACAACCATATTTTTATTATATTTTTCTGAATTATATTTTGGAAGATATTGATTCTACAAGTTTATATTATTTTCTGTAATTTAAAACACAGAGGGGTCCACGTGTCAGTGTGCTTATTCATTTTTCCAAAAACATAGAAAATACTGCGCTGATGTCATCATGACGCGAGGGTGACGTCAGCTTGCTCTGATGTTCACAGATGAAATCGAATTCGTCGAATTGGGTTCGAAATTGACGAAACCAACTATGCAGCAATGTAGAGGAGCTCACGGGGAGTGGAGGGGTACCATCCGGTGACCAAATGGTCACCGGAGTGGCCGGCGGCGAGCAAGGACAGCGGCGGCCGGCGGTGGCTCACGGCGGCAGCACGGAACAAGGCACGGGAAGGCCAGGGGAGGGGATTGGGATGCTCACAACGATGTCCTGAAGCTCTTGGAAGGGTCGGAGGAGGCCGGAGCGGCCGGACGGCGGCGAATCGACGGCGAGAATGCCCGCCGGCCGTGGGGAAGAAAAGGGGCGCCGGCATCGATTCAAGCCCTCCCGCCTTGCGTGCGTGCTTGAGATGGACGAGGAGAGGATGGCGGACCTCCGGGTGGCCTCCAATCGGGCAGGGGTGGCCGGAGACGGCGGGGCGAGGCGGAGGCCGCGACGAACTAGGGTTTCGGCCGGAAGTTACAGAGAAGGAGAGGAGGGCGACCTGGGGGGGGTGTTCTGCGAGCTCGGCTCGTTCGAGACGTCTCCGGGGGTCCTCATCCCCTCGCAACAGGGAGCAGGAGGTGGCATCCACGGCCTCAGCGGATCGGCCACGCAGGAGCTTGCCTTCTGGCTGAAGGAAGAAGAAAGCTAAAAGAAAATCAATTTTCGAAAACCCCCCTGGAAAGTTTCAGAAACCACAAAGAGGTCCTTCTCTCTTTTAGAAACAGAACTGGAAAGAACTTTTGAGGGCCTTTTTGAAAACAGAAAATTTGGCAAAAATAGGATTTGGAAAGCTTATGAAATTTCCAACCTCACCATGTATTGCTTTGGTGAAATTGGAATACTTTTCAGAACAAGATTTTGAAACCCATTTTAAGTACTATTTGCTGGAAAAAAATTCTCAAACTATTTGAATTCAAGTTTTAAATTGGTTCAAACATGATTTGAATTTTTGTTTGATGCATGTATGAGATGCCAACAACACCACAACCCTAAATTAGCAGAAATTGGGATGTTACATCTACAACAAGTCTGATGCTCCCGCTGCGTACACGGAAGTTACTATGTTTTCAAGCGGGGGTCGGGATAAAGGGAAAATACGTGGGGATGCGCAGAGTAAACCTTCGAAGGAAAACTATGGTTTTTCTGTTGTAGACGAAAATCTCAAATTCACCGTGTCAATAAGGTACAATTCGCTTTGAATTAGGAAGATCACGAGAGAAATAAAAAATTGTAACATTTTTATATTCAAATTATATACAAATGAAAAAATAATTAATAGTTTCAATAGTTAGAATAATTATTTAGTTAAACGAAAAATGGATTTAAATTAGTTTTGCAAATTCTAGCATTTTTCATGTTGGAATTTTTGTCAAATTTGGAAGTATATAGAAGTTGTTAATGTGCAAACTTAACACTTCTCAAATTTTGGCGCTAAAAAATTTTGGGCGCGCAGGGGTGCCACCGAAATTCGAAATTTGTTTTTGGTCCCGGGCCGTGGTACCAACCGGGACCAAAGGGGCTCTAGTCCCGGTTGGTGGCACGGGCCGGGACTAAAGGCCCAGGTGTATAAAAAGCGCGGCCCTCTCTCCAGGCCGAGCGGACACTCCAGGGGCGGGTACAAGTGGATATGGCTGGGCGAAGCCCTGCCGGCGGCGGGAACGAGTGGACAGATCCGCCGGCGTTCCACCACCGCCGGCGGGGATGGGGTAGGGACACAGTAGATTAGGGGGAACACAACTTATATTAAAATAAGGCCAGGGGCCTTGCTTACATAGGGGCGGCGCGGCCACAGGCGGCCGGCCGTACTTGCATAAGGGGCGGCGGCGCGGCCACAGGCGGCCGGCCGTTTCTTTGGGGGGGGGGGGGTAGCTAGGGGCGTTGTCTATATAGAATAGGGGGGCGGCGCGGCCACAGGCGACCGGCGCCGATCTAGTCGTCCTCGTCGTCGGAGAGGCAGTGGTAGGCGGGCGGCTGCCACAGGTGGGCAGGCGGCGCCTGGGCCGGGGGTGCAGGCATCGGGGGCATCGGAGGCGGGTACGGCGGTGGCGGGGGCAGCACCTCCTGCGGCGGCGACGGCGGAGGGGGCAGCTCCTCCTCCTGCTCCGGCGACCCCGGCGCCCAAACGCCGCCGGTCCAGGCCCAGGTCATGCCGTACTCCAGGCCTGGTGGGAGCGGCTGCGGCTCCGGCTGGTCCTCGGACGCCTCCAGCTCGGCGTTCATCACCTGCCACCAGGGGGCAGCATGCTCGTTAGGGGGTGGCGGCGGCGGCGGCATGGCGGCGGCGTCGGCGGCGGCGGCGGCCACGACCCGCTCCCACCGCTTGATTTCGTCGTCGATGAGGGAGCGGCGGGAGCGCTCGCAGGCCTCCTCCATGGCGGCCCGGAGCTCGGGGTCCTCCTCCCCGGAGAAGTCCTCCGGCTCGTCCACGAGGAGCCATAGCTCCCTCTCCCGGCCGGGCGCTAGCGGGGGGTAGTCGTCCACGTTGGCCTCGTGGGGGGCGGGGATGAAGGAGCGGCGGCGCAGCTCGTGCTCCTGCTCGAGCCAGGCGGCCCAGTAGGGGGAGCTGCGCGCGTACGCGCGCTCCCTGCGGACGGGGGCCGGCAGGAGCTCGTGCCGGCGGTCGACCTCCTCAAGCAGCGCCTAGCCGGTTGGGACCGGCGGCATAGGGATCCGCTGGGGGTTCAGGTGCCAGCCGTCCGGGAGGTGGACGTCGGCATAGAACACCGGAGTGGCATTGTTCCAGTGCCACTCGGCCTCGTCCACCCGGACGTACCGGCGGAACCTCTTGCCCTTGGGCGCGGCGCTGGGCGGCGGGCGTGCAGCCGGTGGTGGCGCGGGGACGCGCGGCACCCCGCCGAGGCGGACACCTCCAGGGCCGTAGCCGAAGGCCTCCGCCGGCGGTGGTGGGACGCGGCCGGCGCCGCTCGAGGAGCCGCCTTCATTCCTGGGGCGCTTGCCGGAGCCGCTGCCGGAGCCGCTGCCGAACCAGCGGGACATGGTGGCTATGGTTGGTCTGCCTTGGGCGCGGCCGGGGTGAATGGGTTGTACGGGCGGCGGGGGGCCTTTAAAAAGGACCCGGGGTGGGCTGGCATGCCAACCGGCGGCCTGGACGTGGCGGCGGTTGCAGGCGGCCATGAATGCGCGTGGGGAAGTGGGGGCGCGGGAAGCCGAGGCGGGGCGGGAAGACGAGGCGACTGGCCCTTTGACCGTCCTGTAGTCTTAATTTAAGGGACCAGGCCAGCCAGCCAACGGCCGCTGGCCAGTGGCCCCTACGAACCATTTGACTGACCACGCTGGCCAGTGGGCCCTTCGAACCGTTGACTGACCATAATAAAAGACGCGGGCCAGTGGGCCCTTTTGACAAAAAAATGTGACCAGTGGGCTTAATAAAAGACGTGGGCCTGGACGCGGTTGGGGAAGTGGAGGCCGGCTCGGGATTGGGAGACAGGAGCCCAAAAGATCGGGCTCGGGATTGTATATATTTTTTTGTCAAAAAAGTATCCATCCCGGTCCCTTGAACGAACCGGGACGAACTCCCTGGCCCAGGTTCGCCACGTGCCCTATCCTTACCACCCCGGGTCCTGTGTCGCACCCTGGGTTTCTAGAGGATACTCTTCGCACGAACTGGAAGTCAGGTGCTTGGATTATGGGGCATACATGCTCCCACGTCCCAGCTTCCTGGTAGGCCTGCGCTTATGCGCGACAACACAAGCCCTGCTTCCACCGTCGAAGTAAACTATCCGCTAGGAACCTAAAGGCACTACTGTCGACGTACTTCATAATCAAACACGCACGGTACGTCAACAGTTTGGTACGAATGATAACACAGAATGTCTCTAAGACACAAAAGAATGAAATAAGGGCAACTGGCCTTCATTAAGGCAGAAAATATCGAATACAGTCATCCAGAGGACACATGTCCCAATATATCATCCATTACAACAGCGGAAGCAATCAAAGGGGTCTGAGTACAGACAAATCCATGGCTTAAGAAGCCGGAGAAAATAAAGAAAAGCGAAGCCCATCCACGTAGGTCTGGATCCTGCCCTGGTCCAGCTAACTACTCGTCTGCAGCGTCGTCGAACTCCACAAAGTAGCCATCCTGGGAAGCGTCGTAGTCGTAGTCGTACTCTGCGTAAACCACAGCCCCAACGGGGTCAGTACATCCAAGTACTGGCAAGCAAGACTCACAGTTCATCAAGGAGTTACCCGTCAACACAAGCATTGATGCTTGGGATCAACGGAAGGAAGGGGTAATATAAAAGTTGCTGCTGGCTGCTCTAAACAACTACAGAATAGAGCTACGAATTCCGGCTAACAGAAAATATAAGATCGAGGATTGTAACCAACTGAAAGATAACTTCAACCAAACCCATCCTGGATCTCGCCCCTTATCCAAAGAAGCAATCCGAGGATAACTCACACAGTTGTAATAAGGTGAATCAAGTTATTGTGTGAATAACCTATTACTAGTCAGATTATTAATCATTGGGTGAAACATGATTGATCATTATGTTGAAGTTGCCCTGAGTACTTGTTAGCCAGTACTTTCACCAAGGAATCCATAACCGCGGAAAACACGGCTTCTCGAGAAGATTATCCCTGCAGGGTTGCACCAATTTGGCCGTACACTCATGAATATCCCGCCAGATGGGATGCCTCCCACCAAGCGGGGCACTCAACACAACCAACCATTCTTCGCATCAAGCCCAAAGAACCTTGGGCGCACGGCTAATCAAGCCCAGAAGAAAATGGACCATCATAGCACTCTAAGACCGTGTCCCCCTATATGCCGACTACGAAAGTTCCACCCTGCGCTGGGCTCGCAAAAACATGCATGCGGCAAATGGAAAAACACGAACTAAATGAGGCGATTTGGACGAGATGCGAATCAGGTCAAGTTGAGGGGGGCGCCCATACTCGCTTCCCAAATGCGGGTAGTGCGCTCATCATGGATCAGTAGACAAGACCCTTTTCCTATTAGGGTCGACACTAGCAGGCTCCAAAACCACTCATGGGCCTCCTGCCGGTGCCTTATCATCAAATTATTATTACCATTAGCAATTAACAGGATTGATTGATTA
Source organism: Alopecurus myosuroides (assembly GCA_028641055.1). Classification (NCBI taxonomy): domain Eukaryota; kingdom Viridiplantae; phylum Streptophyta; class Magnoliopsida; order Poales; family Poaceae; genus Alopecurus; species Alopecurus myosuroides. Next base: position 156,054,382 of record CM054059.1, read on the forward strand.
ACAGTCGAGCCCCGGTACAAAATAATAAGATAGTAAAAGTAGTAACCGACAACAGACTCGAGTAAAAGCAACCCTAAGCATGCTATATAATACTAAGGCACAAACAAAGGCTGTAGGTATGGAAGTGAGGCAATATCATTGGTTCAGGAATCATGTGATAGGTTCGGAGACAAGCAACGATACATAGGGCTAGCAATAGTAGACAAAAGGATAGTATCGACAACAGGTGTGGAAAGGAACTCTATGATTCATGTGAGTGATAACTTGCCTGGCAGCTCAGCCTCGTACTGGGCTAGGTCCTGAGTAGTGGTGTCGTAAGGCTCGTCGGTACCAACGTCGTCGTCTAATCGAGAAGAAGCAAAAAAAACAACAACGAAGGAAGACGGGCAATCAATACATGGCATAGGTGCACAAACATTGGATGATGCATGTCATGTTTAATAGATGCACCAAACTAAACTAGTTGAGATGAGACACAAGGTTAAATGGGTTCCATATGCAAAGGTTGCATATGGAAGCCCATGCTTTAGATTTGAATTAATTGTTCTATCACTAAGCATCATGTGTAAGTGACTTAGTATGATGCATGCATGATGAGGAACAGGAAGATAACAAGTTAAGTGCAATTGGAATGATAGTTAATCATTTTAGAAAACATTAACAAGTTTGGAATTATTGGTACTTAATGGTGTTGAACAAGTATTGATTGTTTTCAACAATTTAAAGTATGCAAAACCAATTACAAATTTTATATTTGAAAAGTTTATCAAATTTTTGTTGGATTACATGTTTCACAATTTGAAATTGGACTTTGGATAAATTAGTTATGAATTAAACAATTTTAAACAATTTTTAATTGAATTAAACAAGATTTAAATTGTTTAGGCAATTTAAATTGTTCAAACCAGAAAACAAAATTTATATTTGAATAGAGTATTCAAAAAGGTGTGAAAAACATATTTTATTTGAATTATTTGAAAACAATATGAATTAGTTATGAATTATTTCAATTTGCATTTGAATTATTCAAATTTGAAATTTAGATGTATTTTGAAAATTCAAAACAGAACACAAATGGAATATTTGGAAAGTTTATGAAATTTGGATCAGAATAGACATCAAGTTTGTATTTATTGGACTTATAAAAAATAAAGATATTGAATTTTAAAGTTTGTGGTTTATTCTGCCATTTAAAAAAAAAGGAATTAGAATTAACAGATTTGTTTCAATGCTTGTGTTACCGTGCTGCTGTTACACACACACACTGACCGACAGGGCCCGAGGCCAACGTGGCAAGGAGGGCCACTGCCAGGTGGGCCGCGCGTGTGAGGAGAAAATCTCCAAAAAAAGATTTGCGGCCGCGGGGCTCGAACCCGCGAGCTCGCTGTGCAAGCGCTTGGTCTGAACCACTGCGGTACGTTTGCGTGTTTGACAGATAAGGGGACTGAAGCAGGTTATTGTTCAGTCCCAACACTCTGAATTTTCTGACGAAAACTTGCGCGGCGGACAGACGAGATGCTCGCCGGCGACGATTGCACGGTGGCGCTCACGGTTGGATGCAGATGTGCACGGTGCAGATGTTTGCGAACCAACAGAGAGAGAGAAGGAACGGTGGCGAGCTCACCGGCGTTAGCAGCAGGATGCAGAGGCTCGACGAAGCTCTGCTGACGGCGGCGTGACGGAGGCAGTCGTGGACGGCGGCGAGCTCCTGGTGCTCCTCTGCGGCTGCTACGGTGTTCAAAACGTCGAGGAGATCATGGCGACTCGATCCCAGTGATCAGGTGGCGGCGTGGGGTTCTGCAACGACAAGAGGAACATCGGATTCAGAGGGAGGGCACCGTGGCCGGAGAAGAAGAAGAGGATCGCGTCCTCGATCTGTTGCTCACCGTGGAGCTTGCAGGTGTCCAATGGAAGGAGGGAGGAGAGGCGCTTCGATTTCAGTTGGTGGATGGCTAGGTGGGAGTTAACTGCGGTGGCGCCATGGAAAACTTCAGAGGCTCGCCGGCGGGAAGGAGATGCAGAGAGGTGGAGCTCGAGTGGAAGGAGGCGAGTGGCGGCGCTGCGAGGTGGAGGCGGAAACCCTAGCAGCTAGGGCACAGCTAGGGGGGCTAGGGCTCCTTTATAGGGCCGCGGCGCGACGGAACGGCCGCCGGCGTCGCGTGCGGTCCGCGGTGGCACCGGCCGATGCGCGGCCGTACGGGAGGACAAAGAAGGAGGGCGCGCGCACGAATCTTGGCGCCCTCGAACCGGTAAGTGGCGCTGTAGCGGGCTGGGCTGCGCACTGTTAGTTGTTAGGTGGGCTTAGGGGTAGTTAGCTGCTGCGCGCGCGGCTGATTAGCTCGATTTTTTATTTTTCTGCTTCTGTTTTTTTTTGTAGTTTGCTTTTAGATAAAAAGGATAGGTTTTTGAGTAGATAAAAATTTGGAAAAATTTGTATAAGCTTATTAGGTGAAAAGAAACCATTTGGTAGTTTTGGTTTTCAAAATTTCAAATGTTTTATTGCTGTTTCAAAATGGAACCAAATTAAGTGAAAAAATGGCCATATTAATTAATATTTAGAAAATAAGGTTTTTCAATAGGGTTTTCTTTAGGGTTTGAAGGTGATTTAGGGAATTCAAATTAATGGTGAATTTCATGGATTCAATGATTAAAGAATTGAGAAATGGTTTGAGTTTGGAAATAATTTGAAATTAATTGATTAATTGATTGATTGAATTAAGCAACAATTTAAGAGTTGATCCAATATGAAAATAATTGGAAGCAATTGATGTTGTTGGATTTGCAAATCTTTATTTGAAAGATTGTAACAGACAAGTGTGAAAACAAGATTGATTCATTATGAAAACAATGCAAACAGAAATAAATATGAGAATGATGCCATGATGCATTGCATAAATTAAACAAATAAGTAAAACAACTAAGGGTTTTCATACTTGAATGTTACAAAACGCCCCCCCTTGAAGGAATCGCGCCCCGAGATTCCCTACTGAGAAATGAACAGGTCCGGATACTTCTTGCGAAGATCCTCCTCGGTCTCCCACGTTGCCTCTTTATCAGAATGATGCGACCATTGGACTTTCAAGAACTTGGTGCTCTTGTTGCGAGTCTTACGCTCGGTCTCATCGAGAATACGAATAGGGTGCTCCTCATAAGATAGATCATCTTGCAGCTCAATGGAATCATGATCAACTGCACGATCTGGATCTTTGAAACACTTCTTGAGTTGTGACACGTGGAACACATCGTGCACCTTGGAAAGTTTTTCTGGAAGTTCAAGACGATAAGCATTCTCTGCACGTCTTGAGAGGATGTTGAAAGGGCCAATGTATCTTGGTGCAAGCTTTCCTTTCACACCGAAACGATGAGTGCCTCTGAGGGGAGTTACACGGAGATATGCCTTATCACCAGGTGCATAGACCATATCCCTGTGCTTGCTATCATAATAGCTCTTCTGACGAGACTGAGCAATCCTGAGATTGTCACGAATGATTCGAACTTTCTCCTCGGCTTCCTTAACAATGTCAGGGCCTAAAAGTGAACGTTCACCAGCTCCAGACCAATTGATTGGACTCCTGCATCTGCGACCATACAGTGCCTCAAATGGTGCCATGCCTAGGCTTGCCTGGTAGCTGTTGTTGTAGGAGAATTCAGCATATGGAAGGCAATCCTCCCATTTCATGCCAAAGGAGAGACCACATGCTCTGAGCATATCCTCGAGAATCTGATTGACTCTTTCGACTTGCCCCTGAGACTGAGGGTGATAAGCTGTGCTGAACAGAAGTTTGGTGCCCAATGCTTCTTGAAAGCTCTTCCAGAAATGAGAAGTGAAAATACTTCCACGGTCTGAGCTTATTTCCAATGGAACACCATGAAGGGGAACAACCTTTGCTGTGTAGAGCTCTGCTAACTGGCTAGCTGAGATAGTTTCCTTTACAGCATAGAAGTGAGCAACCTTAGTGAGACGATCAATTACAACGAAGATTGCATCGTTGCCCTTTTTGGACTTTGGAAACCCAGTAACGAAGTCCATTTCAATCATGTCCCACTTCCACTCAGGAATTTTCAGAGGTTGGAGTAGACCTGCTGTCTTCTGATGGACTGCCTTAACACGTTGACAAACGTCGCATTCAGAAACGTATTGAGCAATTTCACGTTTCATGCCAGACCACCAATACAGAGTCTTGAGATCCTGGTACATCTTTGTACTTCCAGGGTGAATGGATAGAGGAGTTTCATGAGCCTCCTTGAGAATGATATCCTTGAGACTTTGAATCTGAGGGACTGCAATGCGTCCTTCGAAGAACACAGTTCCCTTGTCATCAATTGAGAAGGACTTGAACTTATCACTGCCCTCCTTGATGTGATCCACAATCTTCTTGATCTCATTATCACGAAGTTGTTCAGAACGAATCTTGTCCTCGAGAGTTGGGCTGGCTGTCAAGCTAGCAAGGTATCCTTCAGGAACAAGACCAAGGTTCAGCTTCTGGAATTCTTCATGAAGTGGAGGTTGGCTTTCCATAATCATGAGATTATTGCAATAGGATTTGCGACTGAGAGCATCAGCCATAACATTAGCCTTGCCTGGAGTGTAAGAAATGGTGAGATCAAAGTCTTTAATCTTCTCAATCCATCTCCTTTGCCTGAGGTTCAGATCTGGCTGAGTGAAGATGTATTTCAGACTCTTATGATCGGAAAAGATTTCAGTTTTGTTACCCAACAAGTATTGTCTCCATTTCTTGAGGGCAAACACAACTGCTGCAAGTTCAAGATCATGAGTGGGATAGTTTTGCTCATGTGGGTTCAACTGACGTGAAGCATAGGCCACAACTTGACGTTCTTGCATAAGAACTGCCCCTAGTCCTTGGAGAGATGCATCACAGAATATCTGGAAAGGTTTGGTGGTGTCGGGGCCAACTAGAACAGGTGTGGAAGTGAGTTTAGTCTTCAGGAGGTTGAAACTCTCATCACATTGTGGAGTCCAAACGAACTTTTTGTCCTTCTTTGTGAGATCAGTGAGAGGTTTGGCAATCTTGGAAAAGTTTTGGACGAAACGACGGCAATAGCTAGCCAAGCCAAGAAAGCTTCTAACTTGTTTCACCGTCTTAGGGGGTTTCCAATCAACAATTGCCTTAACCTTTTCAGGATCAATGGCAATGCCTTTGGCAGAGATGATATGACCAAGATATGCAACTTCTGGAATCCAGAACTCACATTTGGAAAACTTGGCATACAGACGATGCTCGCGAAGTTTCATGAGAGTGAGACGAAGGTGTTCTCCATGCTCTTCCTCGGATTTTGAGTAGACCAGAATGTCATCAAGATATACCACAACGAACTTGTCGAGGTATTCATGGAAGACAGAATTCATGAGTCTTGAGAACGTTGCCGGTGCATTGGTGAGACCAAAGGACATGACGGTGTATTCATATAGACCGTAACGGGTGGTGAAAGCTGTCTTAGGAATATCTTCCTTTCTGATCTTTATCTGATGGTAACCCATCCTCAAGTCCAACTTTGAGAATATTGAGGCTCCAGCAAGTTGATCAAAAAGATCATCGATACGAGGAAGTGGATACTTGTTCTTGATTGTTTTCTCGTTGAGAGGACGATAGTCAACCACGAGTCTTTTTGTTTGATCCTTCTTGGCAACAAACAGAGTTGGGCAACCCCAAGCGGAGGAACTAGGCTGAATGAAACCTTTGTCCATATACATATCGATTTGCTCCTTCAACAATTTCAGTTCAGGAGGAGCTATCTTATATGGATGCTTAGAGATTGGAGCAGTACCTGGCTCAAGCTCTATCACGAACTCAACTGCTCTGTCCGGAGGCATCCCTGGCAACTCTTCTGGAAAGACGTCAGGGAATTCACAAACCACCGGAACATTTTCAATTGCAGGAAGGGGTTTGGCATCGAGGCTGAACAGCTGAACAGAAGTTGATCCATATGGAGAATAGACTATCTGGCCTGAAGTGTGGGAGAGAGTTATTGACTTTTGAGCACAGTCAATTTTAGCTTTGTGGGTCTTCAACCAATCCATACCCAGAATGACATCAATGTCAGAATTTCCCAGCAACATGAGTGAAGCAAGGAATACACGACCTCCAATTAGGATCTGATTGTCCATGCTTATCTTGGAAGTAATCATTTTATTTCCCGGAGAGTGCACATAGATTTGATTGCTTAGCGGAACCAGAGCTAAATTGTACGTTGTAGCAAAGATCTTTGACACAAACGAATGCGATGCTCCAGTATCAAACAACACTTTAGCTGGAATAGAGTTTACGGGTAATATACCGAGAACGACGTCAGCAGCTTCCTCGGCTTTGTCGGCCTTGATATGGTTCACCCTCGCGTTCCTCCCGACAGGCCTATTGTTGGAGTTGAAGGCTTTAGCCGGAGGAGCACGAACCATAGCCTGGTTGGTGTTGGGGCGAGGAGGTAGGGGTAGCTGCTTCTGAGTGCACTTATCAGCATAATGTCCAGTATCCTTGCACTTGTAGCAAGTGACGATACGAGAAGGACCTGGCCTTGGCTGCCCCATCGGAAACCTCTGACCCTGCATCTGAGATGGGTTGGGTGGGCGGGGACCAAAGCCTGGAGAAGCTTGGGCATTTGGAGCCCGAGTGACAGCACCATTTGGCACCCAGATGCGGCGCTTCTGCGGAGGGGTGGTCATGTTGGAGGAGGAACCACCCTCACGCGAGTGCTTGCGGGACTCTTCGAACGCCTTGCGCCCATTCTCCTCATTGAGCGCGGTGTTCACAAGCTCCACGAAGTCCTTGCACTTGATGTTTGTGAGAGCGTACTTCAGTTCCGGGTTAAAACCTCGGCGGAACCTTGCCATCTTCTTGGCTTCGGTGGACACTTCGTCACCAGCGTACCGAGCGAGACGATTGAACTCGTTCTGGTAGCCGAGAACGTCCAGCTTGCCCTGTCTGAGAGAGCAGAATTCCTCACGCATCCTTTCCATGAGACCATCCGGGATGTGGTGCTTCAGGAAGGCATCTCTGAAACATCCCCAGTTGATAGGAAAGCCAGCCCTCATGGCCTGGTAGTTCTCCCACCAAGTAGCTGCCTGACCCTTTAGTAGGTAGGTGGCGTACTTGACCTTATCCTCTTCAGCAACATGAGCTATCTCCAGAGCTCTTGCTACGTCACGGATCCAGTCATCAGCATCCAGGGGCTCACGTGTTGTCACGAAAGCTTTTGGGCCCAAGCTGAGGAAGTCCTTGATGGTGACCCTTGGAGCATTCTGGTTGTGTTGCTGGTTAGCCTGGATCTGGGCCATCTGTGTCACCACTTGGGTCATCTGAGCCAACAGTTCCCCCATTGGTGGTGGCGGAGGCGGGTTGTTCCTGGTTGGAGGCATCCTGAACAGAAATTCATTTTAGCACAACAACAGAAAAGGATAGACTTGGTAACCGAAAGATAGATTATTCCGACGCATGAATAGATAACCAACAGGTACATCATCACATGTTCAAATACATCAGAATATCCAACAGACCAATACATGGTTCGAAAACGAAAGGATAAACTAGACACAGCTAGTAATGGATACAACGGTACTCCCATGCTCATCACGCAGGACGGCGGTGAGTAGTACGACGAGAGATACGGTGAGGAGGAATCCCACGGAAGTAGGTATCACGACGATCCATGTAGATAGGAACTGCTCTGAGAGCAACTCTCGGTGTGGTGAAGTGGAAAGCGTCCTCTCCCTGTGCTCCATAGCGGGGAATCCCTGTGTAACCAGCTCCGAGGTCGAGAAGTGGGCCTCTGATCGGCTCGTAACCTCCAGCATCTGGCAACGGAAGACCAGCTGGCTGAACGACACGTGCGAAGCGCTCGTCTCCAACAAAGTCTGTGGTGTACGTCGCCAGACGAGTGAGCGCAAGGTGGAGCTGCTCCCTGACTGAGGCTAACTCCTGAGAAAGTGCGGAAGCAACGGCGTCACTGTGACTAGCGAACTGGGCAGTGATCTGGAGCCTGGAGCTATCAGTCTCGTAGGTATCCATGTCGCGGTGGACAGTGAAGTGAACTCCCGCTGCCGTGATGTAACCACGGGGGATGTGACGAAAACTGGACTTATCAAACCCCCAGTAGTCAGCACGGAGAACGGTGATACTCACGTACGCTGCCTGCTGCACTGCCATATCCACTGTGGACCCTACTGCCTCGTACTGGTGTGCAATGCTCCTGCCATCATCCGACAGAATGTAGACGATAGCCCGGTAGCAAGTCTGGTCAAACTCTCGCTGGTGCTCGTAGACCTGGTACTCTGGTGCCCAACGGAACCCCAGAAAGGTAACCATGTCTCTCAGCAACTCCGGAAAACCGGCGGTGCTCTCACAGCGAGTCATGCGAACCACCTGCGGGTAGTAGCTGAGACCCATCTGCAGATTATTTGGAAGGTTTTGATTAGACTCCGGTAGATGAAAAAGGATGTGGAAAAACAACAACAAGGTTCAACGGACGAAAAGGATGTTGAAAAGAACATGATATCGAAGCAACATCGGGAAAACGAGACCAAAAGTCCTGAGGTACTACAGATAACCCAAAACACGTGAAATCCTAACTTGAAAGTTTAGGTGAGAACAGAAAACAACGTTGCACTTCCTTACCAGAAAAGGGTGGGTGGGTGGGGAAAGAAGAAAAATGGCAGAATTCCTACTCTCACGTTTCATTTTTTCTATATAGCTACAAAATAGTTTCTAGACTCAACTGCGACCAGTAAAAAGGGATCCTACAGGCAGACAGGCTCTGATACCATTTGTCGCACCCTGGGTTTCTAGAGGATACTCTTCGCACGAACTGGAAGTCAGGTGCTTGGATTATGGGGCATACATGCTCCCACGTCCCAGCTTCCTGGTAGGCCTGCGCTTATGCGCGACAACACAAGCCCTGCTTCCACCGTCGAAGTAAACTATCCGCTAGGAACCTAAAGGCACTACTGTTGACGTACTTCATAATCAAACACGCACGGTACGTCAACAGTTTGGTACGAATGATAACACAGAATGTCTCTAAGACACAAAAGAATGAAATAAGGGCAACTGGCCTTCATTAAGGCAGAAAATATCGAATACAGTCATCCAGAGGACACATGTCCCAATATATCATCCATTACAACAGCGGAAGCAATCAAAGGGGTCTGAGTACAGACAAATCCATGGCTTAAGAAGCCGGAGAAAATAAAGAAAAGCGAAGCCCATCCACGTAGGTCTGGATCCTGCCCTGGTCCAGCTAACTACTCGTCTGCAGCGTCGTCGAACTCCACAAAGTAGCCATCCTGGGAAGCGTCGTAGTCGTAGTCGTACTCTGCGTAAACCACAGCCCCAACGGGGTCAGTACATCCAAGTACTGGCAAGCAAGACTCACAGTTCATCAAGGAGTTACCCGTCAACACAAGCATTGATGCTTGGGATCAACGGAAGGAAGGGGTAATATAAAAGTTGCTGCTGGCTGCTCTAAACAACTACAGAATAGAGCTACGAATTCCGGCTAACAGAAAAGATAAGATCGAGGATTGTAACCAACTGAAAGATAACTTCAACCAAACCCATCCTGGATCTCGCCCCTTATCCAAAGAAGCAATCCGAGGATAACTCACACAGTTGTAATAAGGTGAATCAAGTTATTGTGTGAATAACCTATTACTAGTCAGATTATTAATCATTGGGTGAAACATGATTGATCATTATGTTGAAGTTGCCCTGAGTACTTGTTAGCCAGTACTTTCACCAAGGAATCCATAACCGCGGAAAACACGGCTTCTCGAGAAGATTATCCCTGCAGGGTTGCACCAATTTGGCCGTACACCCATGAATATCCCGCCAGATGGGATGCCTCCCACCAAGCGGGGCACTCAACACAACCAACCATTCTTCGCATCAAGCCCAAAGAACCTTGGGCGCACGGCTAATCAAGCCCAGAAGAAAATGGACCATCATAGCACTCTAAGACCGTGTCCCCCTATATGCCGACTACGAAAGTTCCACCCTGCGCTGGGCTCGCAAAAACATGCATGCGGCAAATGGAAAAACACGAACTAAATGAGGCGATTTGGACGAGATGCGAATCAGGTCAAGTTGAGGGGGGCGCCCATACTCGCTTCCCAAATGCGGGTAGTGCGCTCATCATGGATCAGTAGACAAGACCCTTTTCCTATTAGGGTCGACACTAGCAGGCTCCAAAACCACTCATGGGCCTCCTGCCGGTGCCTTATCATCAAATTATTATTACCATTAGCAATTAACAGGATTGATTGATTAACAGTCGAGCCCCGGTACAAAATAATAAGATAGTAAAAGTAGTAACCGACAACAGACTCGAGTAAAAGCAACCCTAAGCATGCTATATAATACTAAGGCACAAACAAAGGCTGTAGGTATGGAAGTGAGGCAATATCATTGGTTCAGGAATCATGTGATAGGTTCGGAGACAAGCAACGATACATAGGGCTAGCAATAGTAGACAAAAGGATAGTATCGACAACAAGTGTGGAAAGGAACTCTATGATTCATGTGAGTGATAACTTGCCTGGCAGCTCAGCCTCGTACTGGGCTAGGTCCTGAGTAGTGGTGTCGTAAGGCTCGTCGGTACCAACGTCGTCGTCTAATCGAGAAGAAGCAAAAAAAACAACAACGAAGGAAGACGGGCAATCAATACATGGCATAGGTGCACAAACATTGGATGATGCATGTCATGTTTAATAGATGCACCAAACTAAACTAGTTGAGATGAGACACAAGGTTAAATGGGTTCCATATGCAAAGGTTGCATATGGAAGCCCATGCTTTAGATTTGAATTAATTGTTCTATCACTAAGCATCATGTGTAAGTGACTTAGTATGATGCATGCATGATGAGGAACAGGAAGATAACAAGTTAAGTGCAATTGGAATGATAGTTAATCATTTTAGAAAACATTAACAAGTTTGGAATTATTGGTACTTAATGGTGTTGAACAAGTATTGATTGTTTTCAACAATTTAAAGTATGCAAAACCAATTACAAATTTTATATTTGAAAAGTTTATCAAATTTTTGTTGGATTACATGTTTCACAATTTGAAATTGGACTTTGGATTAATTAGTTATGAATTAAACAATTTTAAACAATTTTTAATTGAATTAAACAAGATTTAAATTGTTTAGGCAATTTAAATTGTTCAAACCAGAAAACAAAATTTATATTTGAATAGAGTATTCAAAAAGGTGTGAAAAACATATTTTATTTGAATTATTTGAAAACAGTATGAATTAGTTATGAATTATTTCAATTTGCATTTGAATTATTCAAATTTGAAATTTAGATGTATTTTGAAAATTCAAAACAGAACACAAATGGAATATTTGGAAAGTTTATGAAATTTGGATCAGAATAGACATCAAGTTTGTATTTATTGGACTTATAAAAAATAAAGATATTGAATTTTAAAGTTTGTGGTTTATTCTGCCATTTAAAAAAAAAAGGAATTAGAATTAACAGATTTGTTTCAATGCTTGTGTTACCGTGCTGCTGTTACACACACACACTGACCGACAGGGCCCGAGGCCAACGTGGCAAGGAGGGCCACTGCCAGGTGGGCCGCGCGTGTGAGGAGAAAATCTCCAAAAAAGATTTGCGGCCGCGGGGCTCGAACCCGCGAGCTCGCTGTGCAAGCGCTTGGTCTGAACCACTGCGGTACGTTTGCGTGTTTGACAGATAAGGGGACTGAAGCAGGTTATTGTTCAGTCCCAACACTCTGAATTTTCTGACGAAAACTTGCGCGGCGGACAGACGAGATGCTCGCCGGCGACGATTGCACGGTGGCGCTCACGGTTGGATGCAGATGTGCACGGTGCAGATGTTTGCGAACCAACAGAGAGAGAGAAGGAACGGTGGCGAGCTCACCGGCGTTAGCAGCAGGATGAAGAGGCTCGACGAAGCTCTGCTGACGGCGGCGTGACGGAGGCAGTCGTGGACGGCGGCGAGCTCCTGGTGCTCCTCTGCGGCTGCTACGGTGTTCAAAACGTCGAGGAGATCATGGCGACTCGATCCCAGTGATCAGGTGGCGGCGTGGGGTTTTGCAACGACAAGAGGAACATCGGATTCAGAGGGAGGGCACCGTGGCCGGAGAAGAAGAAGAGGATCGCGTCCTCGATCTGTTGCTCACCGTGGAGCTTGCAGGTGTCCAATGGAAGGAGGGAGGAGAGGCGCTTCGATTTCAGTTGGTGGATGGCTAGGTGGGAGTTAACTGCGGTGGCGCCATGGAAAACTTCAGAGGCTCGCCGGCGGGAAGGAGATGCAGAGAGGTGGAGCTCGAGTGGAAGGAGGCGAGTGGCGGCGCTGCGAGGTGGAGGCGGAAACCCTAGCAGCTAGGGCACAGCTAGGGGGGCTAGGGCTCCTTTATAGGGCCGCGGCGCGACGGAACGGCCGCCGGCGTCGCGTGCGGTCCGCGGTGGCACCGGCCGATGCGCGGCCGTACGGGAGGACGAAGAAGGAGGGCGCGCGCACGAATCTTGGCGCCCTCGAACCGGTAAGTGGCGCTGTAGCGGGCTGGGCTGCGCACTGTTAGTTGTTAGGTGGGCTTAGGGGTAGTTAGCTGCTGCGCGCGCGGCTGATTAGCTCGATTTTTTATTTTTCTGCTTCTGTTTTTTTTTTGTAGTTTGCTTTTAGATAAAAAGGATAGGTTTTTGAGTAGATAAAAATTTGGAAAAATTTGTATAAGCTTATTAGGTGAAAAGAAACCATTTGGTAGTTTTGGTTTTCAAAATTTCAAATGTTTTATTGCTGTTTCAAAATGGAACCAAATTAAGTGAAAAAATGGCCATATTAATTAATATTTAGAAAATAAGGTTTTTCAATAGGGTTTTCTTTAGGGTTTGAAGGTGATTTAGGGAATTCAAATTAATGGTGAATTTCATGGATTCAATGATTAAAGAATTGAGAAATGGTTTGAGTTTGGAAATAATTTGAAATTAATTGATTAATTGATTGATTGAATTAAGCAACAATTTAAGAGTTGATCCAATATGAAAATAATTGGAAGCAATTGATGTTGTTGGATTTGCAAATCTTTATTTGAAAGATTGTAACAGACAAGTGTGAAAACAAGATTGATTCATTATGAAAACAATGCAAACAGAAATAAATATGAGAATGATGCCATGATGCATTGCATAAATTAAACAAATAAGTAAAACAACTAAGGGTTTTCATACTTGGATGTTACATCCTGGCACAACCGGGACCAATGGGACGGGCCATTTGTCCCGGCCAGCCCATCCCGGTTGCACAACCGGGACAACTGGCCCTTACGACCCGGGACAAAAGGCTCTGTTTCCACTAGTGACGGTATGTGCTCTAGAACGTATTGAGTCTCTATCGGACCATGCTCCCCTACTTCTTTCAACTGGCACATCAAGACCAAAAGGCCAGACACAGTTCAAATTTGAACTAGGTTGGTTTTTGCGAGATGGTTTTGATGAACTAGTAAACAAAGTCTGGCACAAACCGGTCTTAGGTGATAACCCAATACGGAGATGGAATAATAAAATGCGCAATGTCCATAAATATCTCCGTGGTTGGGCGGGACATACGACCGGGATGCTTAAGAAGGAGAAAGAGCGTCTTTGTTCCATTATTGATGAGTTAGACCGACTCGCAGAAACTAGTTTGTTATCTTCGCAAGAGGTTGAACTAAAAAGTCAATCCAATGCGAAAGTAGCACAAATGTTGCGGGAAGAGGAACTCAAATGGTATCAGAGATCGAAAGCTCAATTCATTCTCGAAGGAGACTCGAATACTAGGTATTTCCATAATGTTGCCAATGGCAGACATAGGAAAAAACGGATTCAAAGTCTCCATCAGGATGAAGGTCTCATTGAGGGACAAGAGTTTCTCAAGGCCTATATCACAAAGTTCTATAAAGATCTGTTTGGGGCTCCTGAAGTAGGTAATATTACCATGGATGAGAGCCGCACAGATGATATTTTCCAAGTTTCAATGGAAGAAAACGCTTTTCTTAATGCTCCCTTCTCTGAAGAGGAGATAAAGAAGGCTATATTCCGAATGGAACATAACAAGGCACCCGGTCCAGATGGTTGTCCGGCGGAGTTCTATCAGCATTTTTGGGAAATCATTAAACATGATCTCATAGAGATGTTTGATTGCTTACAGAGTGGACATCTGGAGTTGTATCGCCTTAATTTTGGGGAAATCGTTTTATTACCTAAGGTTTTGAACGCAGAAAGGATACAACAGTATCGACCAATCTGCCTTCTTAACGTTAGTTTCAAAATCTTTACAAATGTTGCAACTATTAGGCTAAATTCAGTGGCAGACCATGTGGTAAAACCTACACAGACTGCTTTTATGCAGGGTAGAAATATCCTAGATGGGGTCGTGACTTTACACGAAACCGTACATGAGTTGCACACGAAAAAGCTTAATGGGGGTAATTCTTAAAATAGACTTTGAAAAGGCCTATGATAAAGTGAATTGGGAGTTTCTACAACAGACTCTGAGAATGAAAGGATTCTCAGAGGAGTGGTGTACTCTAGTTCACAGTTTCGTAATTGGAGGTAGCGTGGCTATCAAAGTCAATGATGATGTCGGCCGATACTTCCAAACTAAGAAAGGGTTGAGACAAGGTGATCCGCTATCGCCCGTATTGTTTAATACTGTGGCAGATATGTTAGCAATCATGATCGATCGAGCCAAGGAAAATGGCCTAATTGAGGAAGTAATTCCACATCTAGTCGATGGGGGATTGTCTATCCTTCAATATGCAGATGATACAATTCTCTTTATGGAACACGATTTGGAGAAAGCGGCGAATCTGAAATTAATTCTTTCAGCGTTCGAGCGATTATGCGGATTAAAAATCAATTTCCATAAAAGCGAATTGTTCTGCTTTGGCGAGGCACAAGATGCAGTTGCACAGTATACCGGGCTATTCGGTTGCGAGCAAGGTCAGCTTCCTATTAAGTATTTGGGAATACCAATACATTACAAGAGATTGACTAATGCAAAATGGGCTCAAGTCGAAGAGCGTTTGCAGAAAAGGCTAGCTAGTTGGAAAGGAAAATTGTTGTCACTTGGTGGACGACTGGTACTCATTAATTCAGTCCTTACTAATATGGTACTGTATATGATATCATTCTTCCAGTTACCTAAAGGAGTCTTAAAAAATTTGGATTATTTCCGATCAAGATTCTTTTGGCAGGGTGACAACGAGAAAAAGAAATATCGATTGGCCAGATGGGATGTAGTTTGTCGTCCACGAGATCAGGGAGGTCTCGGTATACATGACCTGCAAGTCAAGAATTCAGCCCTACTTGGTAAATGGATTTTTAAACTACTAACCGAAGATGTTGTATGGCAGACCCTCCTGAAACGTAAATACATAGGTTCGAAAGCAATATCACAGGTTATGTGGAAACCAGGTGATTCACACTTTTGGGCTGGACTCATGGCGAACAAAAATAAGTTTTTTTGCTATGGGGTATTTAAGATTAAGGATGGATCGCAGATACGGTTCTGGGAGGATAAGTGGTTAGGTAATACCACACTCAGAGAACAGTATCCGGCCTTGTACACGATAGCGCGACATAAGGATGCTACGCTGGCTACGGTCATGCAAACATCATCTCCTAATGTTACGTTCAGACGAGATTTGCTCGGGCCTCGACTTGCGTCTTGGCAAAACCTGGTTGGTAGATTAACGATGGTTACTCTTACACCAGGCGCTGATGAATTTCGTTGGAAGGTCACTAAGAACGGTATGTTCTCGGTGGACTCCATGTACAGGGCTATGATCCAATCGGATATGCCAGTCGATATCTTCAAAAATGTATGGCGTATGAAAGTGCCGCTGAAGATTAAGATCTTCGCGTGGTACCTTCGTAAAGGAGTCATACTCACAAAGGATAATCTTGTCAAATGTAATTGGCATGGGAGTTCTAAGTGTGTTTCTTGTTCTCATGATGAGACAATTAAACACTTATTCTTTGATTGCACATTTGCGCGTTCTATATGGTCCGCTATCCAAATGGCTTCGAATCTATATCAACCTACTTCTGTTGCGAATATATTCGGCAATTGGTTAAATGGGGTTGATAAACGATTTAAGACTATTATTAGGGTAGGAGCGCTTGCCATTATTTGGTCGCTCTGGCTATGTAGAAATGACAAGATTTTCATTGATAAAAACTTTTCTCGTATGCAGGTTCTATTCAGGAGCACAGGTATTCTCCGTTCGTGGTCCACATTACAGCGAGGGGAGTTACGAGGCCTTTTTACGGAGGCATGTGCACGACTGGAGCAGGTGGCGAGGGATATTTTTATCCCACATAGATGGCCGCTTGATCTACGGATTGCGGCTCCATAGCATCGACAGTCTACATCGGATGTTTTGTAGCATTGTTGCTCTGTTTATTTTCAGTTTCGGATTTCGGCTGTGTGCATCTCACGATGCAGAGGCCGGGTGTAATGCTTAAACTTTTTGAGTAATAAAGCCCTTTATCAAAAAAAAATTTTGCTACACATTTGTTTAGACCACTGTTTGATCGATGTTCATTGAATCTCGCATGCATTTTTCGTGTGCTGTTATCAAGGGATGTCAGCAATATCTATGTACTGATTTTGAGTTTTTGCACAATCTGTTTGATGAAATGTCAAGTAGGGTACAAACAGGATAAAATTGGTCTGCTGCCACCAATTTCTCCTATAACTGTAAACACAAAGCACATATACCCATTTCACAATACGGTATACCATTCTCCCACTAATGTTACACGGAAAATGTTTAATCTTTCTTGAGATAGGTTGTCACATATTGTTGTTGTTTGCATATAGGTAATACCAAATCATTTGCAACAAAAAATTCAATCAGAAGATAAAATGTATCTCTGCATATTCGCCGATTTTACTCTATCTTAGTTTTAGAAAATGCAAGAAAAGGGCCCTTCTTTTCCGCTACTTCTCGGGTGATTGTGGAAGTATCTAGATCCGTGTATCATAATTTACTTGTTATTTCTTAATATCCTTCACCAAATAGTAAACATTTTTTTTTGTTTCTTTCTCTTCGTCTTAGCCTCCCATTATTGTCTTCACAACCACGATTGAAACCATATGTATTCGATCTATGAGTTTTGTGGAAAATGTGAACAAAATTATTACTAAATCACGAACCTTTTGTCAAAGCTTATTCTACGGCCCATGTTATTCTTGAGATCAAAAATATATTTAGGTCTAATGTTTGCCGTTTCATTTTAATACCCATTATGAGTGTACAAGGGGAAAACATGTCAACAAAGAAACCGGCGCAGCAAAGCGCGCGAGGCTCTTCTAGTATTGCCTAGCCATCTAATAGAACACTCGGTTGGTGTACACAACATGAAAATGACTAAGAAAAGTCACATGCAGACCATGACGGCTGTTCGTCTGCTACCTTATACGGCATGTATTGTGGTCGCGGATATAGGCTTCAAGGAATTGTGTTGCTGTCCATCTCTGTCGTCGGACTCTTCCAGAGAAGAAAGGGAAGCAGAGCAAAAGAAAGCAGAATGGTCCGACGGATGCTCTTCTTCTTGTTCTTTTTTTCCAGTGCTTGCCGTTCAAAGGAGGCTTAAGCGATACTGAAGCTTGGGTGTAAACAAGACTAAAGCAAATCTTTTCTCAAACTTACATTCTAGAAACACCACCGGATATTTAAGCATGTGTGACAAGCATATCCACTATCTCTCAGAGATATAACATCTATTTTTTTTTTCTGAAACAAGGGCAAAAGTTTTGCCTCAATCTATTAATTAAAAAGAAGAGAGCTGCAAAGTTAATTAAACTTTAAAATTTCCAAGTCAATCCATTTGAGTTGCGTTAGAGACGGTCTATTTCAAGCATGTGTTACCTAACATTATCTTTGCTTCCTAGTTGATATTGTATAATCATATATAATCATATAGGACATGTTGTGTAATCACTTGATTAATACCTTTCAGAAGGCACCCACCGGAAAAGCTGATTGTTAGAGGACTCAGCGATGCGTTCTGAGCCCTCTCTCGCGCGTGACTCCCGGTGGTCGACGTCATACTCACCGACGCTCGACTCCGGCGATCCATCTACGACCACTCACTCCGGCACCCTTTTGCTGCGGGCTGAGGCGGCGCGCCTAGTCCTGTTCGACGCCGGTGGACTCGTCGTCGACGCTCGATGCCTGCGGGAGGGCGAGGTGGTGGCTGTGGGCCTGGAAATTGCGTTTCCTGCGCATCGGGCTCGTGTGGGGGAGAGGTGGGACACGGTTCACGCCACCGTGGCTGCGCCCTGCGTCGACACGTCGTCGGCGACTTTTCGCCGGGTCCCGCCGCGGCCAGGTGAACATGGTTTGCTGGGCGTGATACCTGAGTCGTTTGCTTGCCCCGGCCCAACAAGCCCGTCTGCGACAGAGGCGACCCACGAGCCCGCTAGCGGCGCGGTTTATAAGCCGGAGGGCACCGATCTCGGTCAGCTGCTTGCTCATTTTTGGTCTAGATCTAGGGTTTCATCTTCCACATCTCTGCCCTCCTCCGATTCGTATCAGTGGTGGCGGGGGGAAGGTTGGGGGCGATTGCAGATCCTTCGCGCAGGTGGTTTCCTCACTGCCGCGGCCTACTCTCAGGCCCTCTGCTCCCCCGTCGACGGCGATGGGTGACGGTGGGGGGAGATTCGGAGGGAGGCGTGGCGGCAACAACAACTCCGGCGGTGGAGCGCGCGGTGCCGGCAACAACGCACTCCAGCAGCCGGCGCGCAACAACGTGTGGCAGCGCACGCCATCGACGGGATCTGGAGGGACTTCCTCTGGATCTGAGAGATGGGACGCGGCTGCGGCTCGCGAGCAAGGTGGAGCATCCATGAACAAGCAAGGGGACGGTGGTGGGCACGGTGGTGCTCATGGTTCTTCCTAATCGGGCCCTGCTGTACCCAAGCCCCCTGCATCTGCGACGAGTTCTTCCTCACCGTGTCTTCACTGCAACGGTAATGGACATCCTACTGCTCGCTGCCCCACCATCCGTTGCGAGAGATGCAACAAGATGGGTCATATTTCGCAGATCTGCCAAGCGATCCTCCCTTGGGAGTGCATTGCTGCTATGTGCGCTTTTCAGTCTCCGGGGCAGGATTTCTTTTACTTTCCCAATTCTTCCTCTGCGAAACAAGTTAAGGAGAGGGTGTCTAGCTTAGTGATCACTGTTATTGAGGGGAACCCTACTGCCAGAGAGCTTGAGCAAGAGTTCAACGAGTATTTGAAGTCTAGTTGGAGGTGCACAGCGAGATCTATTAATGCTACGCAATTCCTGATGCGTTTTCCTAACCCTAAGGAAGTGGAACATGCTTGTTATATTGGTAGGCGTATGGACATGAGGTTTAGCAATGCTGTGATTAGTTTGTCTCCTTGGTCTGCTTCGGTGGGAGCGAAGGGACCTATGCACAAAGCGTGGGTTAAAATCCGTAATATACCTGTGGAGAAACGCTGTGATGGTCACGTCGCCTATGTTGGTTCGTTAGTGGGTGTTACCTTGGAGATTGATCAAGCAACTTTGCATAAACCTGAATTCTGTAGGGTTCTTCTCGGGTGTAGGGATGTTGCTCAGTTGCCTGCGGTAGCTGAGGGTGTGCTTGGAGATTTCTTTAATGATTTCTCTTATGAGATTGAGTCTATTGTGGTTCAAGGGCCTCCTGCTCCTAAGTTGATTGTTCCTGTGGGTAATAGTGAGTCTCATGCATATCCCAAACGTGCTAGGACTGATAACTTTTCGGCTGCATCAGCTGCTTCTCCTGTGGGTCAAACTGACCGTTCTATGATACCTTCTGGCAGGACTGGGGTGGATAGAAACATGTCTCATGCTTTACAACCTGTATCTGAATATGTTTCCGAGGAAGAAAGTGATGATGATCACAATGAATTACTTATTGATGAAATTGCAAGAGAGAATAGGGGCCAACACAGTGCTATGGGGGATTCTGTGAGTGAAAAAAGTGTGATGACTCCTAAAAAGCACACTGGAGTACCCCAAAGTTGTTCCCCTGTTGTTGAGAAGATACAAACAGTCCTATTAAATGTGCATGCCCCCTTTACTCCTACTGTTGAGAAAGAAAATGTTTCCCCTGATGTTTCTGTGAAGAACAAAGCTTTGGCTATGGTTTCTTATGCTTCTGTGGTTTCTGGGAGTGGATGGCATGATAATCTAGTGGTAGAAGAAGTGGAAATGGAGTCTCCTCCTGTCAGGCCTGAGGGGCAGCAATACTTTGTGCAATCCCCTTCCTCTGAAGTGGATCAGACTGGTGACGAAGTCCCAGCTGTCCAGACAGAAACTGTTGTTGCTGATGGTGGCAAGATCACTAGGGAAAATATGCATAGGGTCCTGCATCGTGCTGAGGAGGCGTCAAAAAAGAGGAATCTGGAAGGTAATGAAATGCCAACTCATAATACTTTTTCGGTTCTGTCTAATCTTGAAATTATGAATAGATCTTCATTGATGGGGATTGATTTGCCTTCTGATAATTTTGAACACATTGATCTGTTGCGTGAAATGGAAAGTGCTAGAAATAATCTGAATGATAAGAATGTTTCTATTAATTCTATCCCTTTGGTTGCTGTGCATGATAGTGGATCTAGGACTCTTGTTTGTCTCACTTGGTTAGATGAGGAACATGTTGATAATTCTTTAACTGTTGTTAAGTCTAAAAAACAAAGGAAACCTGGTGGTAGGCAAAATGTGGTTATTACTAAACCTGTGAAAGGACTCAAAATAAAGCTGGCACGTCTACTTTGTCTCCTAGTAGACCCGTCAGATGTAGGAAGATCCCCCAAAAATTTAAATGACGTCGGCCTTTTGGAATTCCAGGGGGTGGGGAAGAAAGGGATGACTACCTGTATTTTGGATATTTTGAAAGATTGTAATATTGATTTCATTGGTCTGCAAGAGACAATGAAAAGGTCTTATGATAATAGTTTCTTTTACAAAGTGGATCATGACAATAATTTTTTTTGGAAGTGGATCCCTTCGGTGGGGAAATCTGGTGGTATCCTATGCGGTGCAAAATATGAGACCTTAGAGGTGCAGACGGTTAAACTTGGGAAGTCGATGATTCGCATGAATTTGTGGGATAAAATTAAAAAGTACCGCTGGGCTGTGATTGTGGTTTATGGCCCAGTTCATGAGAATTTGAAAGATGCTTTCCTTGCTGAATTGTCTTCCTTTTGAAATTCGATGGATTGTCCTTATATAGTTGGGGGGACTTTAATATCTTGCGTTTTCCCTTTGAAAAAAATAAGCCTGTCATCTTGCCTCATTCATCCAGTGTGTTCAATTCTATAATTCATTCTTTCGGGCTGCGCGAGGTTCAGATGACAGGTGGCAAATACACTTGGTCGAATCAGCAAAAGAACCCTACGTTGGAAAAGCTTGATCGTGTTTTGATGTCTCCTGACTGGGAAGCCCTGTTTCCGTTAGTGATGCTCAGAAAAATTGTGAGGGATCGTTCCGATCATAATATAATTGTTATTGAGCATGGTGGTATCCCTAAACCCACGCTGAGAAGGGAATTTAAATTCTATACTTCCTGGTTGCGTAATGATGAGTTTTTTGCCAAAGGTGGCAGAGATTTGGGAAAAACCTGTGAACTCGTTGGATCCTATTGATGTGTTGAACATCAAGTTAAAAACAATTAAAAAATACTTTAAAGGGTGGGGTTCCAATCTGTTTGGAAATTTGAAAAAAAAGAAAATCAGAGCCCAAATCTGAATTAGAAATCTTAGAAAACCTTGAGGAGGAAGAGGATCTCTCTCCTGATGCCTTTACTCGTAAAACTTTTATCCAAGTGGAGTTGTTCAATATGGATGCCGAGGAGGAGAATTATTGGCATCAAAGAGCACATGCTCGATGGTTGCTTCAAGGTGATCTTAACACGGCTTATTTTCATAGAATTGCCAATGGGAGGAAAAGGAAGAATTCTGTACAATCTCTTGAAGATAATGGGGTGGTCGTTGAGGGAACCGATAATTTGTTAAAGCTGGCCACGGACTATTACAAAAACCTGTTTGGCCCGGATCCTGGTAACCTGTTTCGTATGTCTCCTACGCTTTGGACTAACCATGAGACGTTGTCGGATGATGATAACATTACCCTAACTAGACCTTTTACGGAGAGTGAGGTGAAACATGCCCTGTTTCTGATGGATACAAACAGGCCCCTGGACCTGATAATATCCCCTCGGAATTTTACCAACATTGTTGGGAAGTAGTTAAGAGTGATGTCATGAATCTTTTTGATCATTTCTACGACGGCTCCCTTGATGTTAAACGTCTTAACTATGGTATCATAACTTTGCTGCCTAAAACTTCTGATGCTAATAGAATTCAACAGTTTAGACCCATTTGTTTGTCGAGGTGCATTTAAAAATTGATAACCAAAACCTTTTCTATTAGGTTGGAGCCTTTTACTGATAAGTTGATTAGTGTCCAGCAAAATGCCTTTATTAAAAACAGAAATATTATGGATGGGGTTCTTTCCTTGCATGAGGTGATGCATCATGTTCATATTAAAAACAAAACAGGATTGTTTTGAAAATTGACTTTGAAAAGGCATATGACAAGGTCGATTGGGAGTTTTTGCTTGATTTCCTTGAGATGAGAGGTTTCAATAACCTTTGGTGTTCTTGGGTTGGTAAAGTGTTGCATAATGGGACTGTGAGTGTTAAACTCAACAATGTGGTTGGGCAATATTTTCAGAGTGCTAAAGGGGTCAGGAAGGGTGACCCCTTGTCCCCTATTATTTTCAATTTGGCTGGGGAGGTTTTGACTAAAATGGTGTTTCAAGCGCAAAACAATGGCCTTTTCTCGGGTTTGGCACCTGATCTGGTTGACAATAGAGTTGCCATATTGCAATATGCTGACGATACGTTTTTTTGCATTTCTCACGACGTGGAGCGTGCGGCCAACCTTAAACTCCCGTGTATATCTTTGAGTTAATGTCGGGGTTTAAGATCAATTTTGATCAAAGCGAAATATTCCTTATTGGTGGTGACAATGATGTTGCGAGGTTCTATTCAGACCTGTTTAACTGCCAGGTTGGCCAGCTCCCTTTGAAGTATCTAGGGGTTCCAGTTTCCTTTGCTAACCTTAAAGCTGTGGACTGGGACTTTGTGGATGCAAAGTCCATTAAAAAGTTGGACTGCTGTATTGGTGATGCTGCCTCTTCCGGGGAAGATTAACCCTTTTAGACTCTAGTATGTCGGGCATTCCGTATTATTATATGTCGATGTTCCTATTCAACAAGGGGTTTATTGAGAAGCTGGATAAACATCGACGGAATTGTTTTTTGTCCGGGAAGGGGGGCAAAAAGAATTACCATTTGGTAAAATGGTCTCGAGTGTGTAGGTCGAAGAAAAAAAGGGGGTTTGGGGGTAAAAAAATTTGAGAAGGCAAAATATCAGCCTCAAACAGTCCTATTAAATGTGCATGCCCCCTTTACTCCTACTGTTGAGAAACAAAATGTTTCCCCTGATGTTTCTATGAAGAACAAAGCTTTGGCTATGGTTTCTTATGCTTCTGTGGTTTCTGGGAGTGGATGGCATGATAATCTAGTGGTAGAAGAAGTGGAAATGGAGTCTCCTCCTGTCAGGCCTGAGGGGCAGCAATACTTTGTGCAATCCCCTTCCTCTGAAGTGGATCAGACTGGTGACGAAGTCCCAGCTGTCCAGACAAAAACTGTTGTTGCTGATGGTGGCAGGATCACTAGGGAAATTATGCATAGGGTCCTGCATCGTGCTGAGGAGGCGTCAAAAAAGAGGAATCTGGAAGGTAATGAAATGCCAACTCATAATAATTTTTCGGTTCTGTCTAATATTGAAATTATGAATAGAGCTTCATTGATGGGGATTGATTTGCCTTCTGATAATTTTGAACACATTGATCTGTTGCGTGAAATGGAAAGTGCTAGAAATAATATGAATGATAAGAATGTTTCTATTAATTCTATCCCTTTGGTTGCTGTGCATGATAGTGGATCTAGGACTCTTGTTTGTCTCACTTGGTTAGATGAGGAAGATGTTGATAATTCTTTTACTGTTGTTAAGTCTAAAAAACAAAGGAAACCTGGTGGTAGGCAAAATGTGGTTATTACTAAACCTGTGACAAGGAGTCAAAATAAAGCTAGCACGTCTACTTTGTCTCCTAGTAAACCTGTCAGATGTAGGAAGATCCCCCAAAAATTTAAATGACGTCGGCCTTTTGGAATTCTAGGGGGTGGGGAAGAAAGGGATGACTACCTGTAGTTTGGATATTTTGAAAGATTGTAATATTGATTTCATTGGTATGCAAGTGACAACGAAAAGGTCTTATGATAATAGTTTCTTTCGCAAATTGGATCCTGACAATAATTTTTTTTGGAAGTGGATCACTTCGGTGGGGAAATCTGGTGGTATCCTATGCGGTGCAAAATATGAGACCTTAGAGGTGCAGACGGTTAAACTTGGGAAGTCGATGATTTGCATGAATTTGTGGGATAAAATTAAAAAGTGTCGCTGGGCTGTGATTGTGGTTTATGGCCCAGGTCATGAGAATTTGAAAGATGCTTTCCTTGCTGAATTGTCTTCCTTTCGCAATTCGATGGATTGTCCTTATATAGTTGGGGGGGCTTTAATATCTTGCGTTTTCCCTCTGAAAAAAATAAGCCTGTCATCTTGCCTCGTTCATCCAGTGTGTTCAATTCTATAATTCATTCTTTAGGGCTGCGCGAGGTTCAGATGACAGGTGGCGAATACACTTGGTCGAATCAGCAAAAGATCCCTACGCTGGAAAAGCTTAATCGTGTTTTGATGTCTCCTGACTGGGAAGCCCTGTTTCCGTTAGTGATGCTCAGAAAAATTGTGAGGGATCGTTCCGATCATAGTATACTTGTTCTTGAGCATGGTGGTGCCCCTAAACCCACGCTGAGAAGGGAATTTAAATTCGATACTTCCTGGTTGCGTAATGATGAGTTTTTGCCAAAGGTGGCAGAAATTTGGGAAAAACCTGTGAACTCGTTGGATCATATTGATGTGTTGAACATCAAGTTAAAAACAATTAAAAAAATACTTTAAAGGGTGGGGTTCCAATCTGTTTGGAAATTTTTAAAAAAGAAAATCAGAGCTCAAAGTTGAATTAGAAATCTTAGAAAACCTTGAGGAGGAAGAGGATCTCTCTCCTGATGCCTTTACTCGTAAAACTTTTATCCAAGTGGAGTTGTTCAATATGGATGCCGAGGAGGAGAATTATTGGCATCAAAGAGCACATGCTCGATGGTTGCTTCAAGGTGATCTTAACACGGCTTATTTTCATAGAATTGCCAATGGGAGGAAAAGGAAGAATTCTGTACAATCTCTTGAAGATAATGGGGTGGTCGTTGAGGGAACCGATAATTTGTTAAAGCTGGCCACGGACTATTACAAAAACCTGTTTGGCCCGGCTCCTGGTAACCTGTTTCGTATGTCTCCTACGCTTTGGACTAACCATGAGACGTTGTCGGATGATGATAACATTACCCTAACTGGACCTTTTACGGAGAGTGAGGTGAAACATGCCCTGTTTCTGATGGATACAAACAGGGCCCCTGGACCTGATAATATCCCCTCGGAATTTTACCAACACTGTTCGGAAGTAGTTAAGAGTGATGTCATGAATCTTTTTTATCATTTCTACGATGGCTCCCTTGATGTTAAGCGTCTTAACTATGGTATCATAACTTTGCTTCCTAAAACTTCTGATGCTAATATAATTCAACAGTTTAGACCCATTTGTTTGTTGAGGTGCATTTACAAATTGATAACCAAAACCTTGTCTATTAGGTTGGAGCCTTTTACTAATAGTTTGATTAGTGTACAACAAAATGCCTTTATTAAAAACAGAAATATTATGGATGGGGTTCTTTCCTTGCATGAGGTGATGCATCATGTTCATATTAAAAAGCAAACAGGGATTGTTTTGAAAATTGACTTTGAAAAGGCACATGACAAGGTCAATTGGGAGTGTTTGCTTGATTGCCTTGAGATGAGAGGTTTCAATAACCTTTGGTGTTCTTGGATTGGTAAAGTGTTGCATTATGGGACTATGAGTGTTAAACTCAACAATGTGGTTGGGCAATATTTTCAGAGTGCTAAAGGGGTCAGGCAGGGTGACCCCTTGTCCCCTATTCTTTTCAATTTGGCTGGGGAGGTTTTGACTAAAATGGTGTTACAAGCGCAAAACAATGGCCTTTTCTCGGGTTTGGCACCTGATCTGGTTGACAATGGAGGTGCCATATTGCAATATGCTGACGATACGGTTTTTTGCATTTCTCACGACGTGGAGCGTGCGGTTAACCTTAAACTCCTGTTGTATATCTTTGAGTTAATGTCGGGGCTTAAGATCAATTTTGATAAAAGCGAAATATTCCTTATTGGTGGTGACAATGATGTTGCGAGGTTCTATTCAGACCTGTTTAACTGCCAGGTTGGCCAGCTCCCTTTGAAGTATCTAGGGGTTCCAGTTTCCTTTGCTAACCTTAAAGCTGTGGACTGGGACTTTGTGGATGCAAAGTTCATTAAAAAGTTGGACTCCTGGATTGGTGATGCTGCCTCTTCCGGGGGAAGATTAACCCTTTTAGACTCTAGTCTGTCGGGCATTCCGTATTATTATATGTCGATGTTCCTATTCAGCAAGGGGTTTATTGAGAAGCTGGATAAACATCGAAGGAATTTTTTTTGGTCCAGGAAGGGGGGCAGAAAGAATTACCATATGGTAAAATGGTCTCGGGTGTGTAGGTCGAAGAAAAAAGGGGGTTTGGGGGTAAAAAATTTGAGAAGGCAAAATATCAGCCTCCTCTGCAAGTGGTGGTGGAAACTTGAGACGCAAAACGGTTTATGGCAGCAAATTGTTCGCGCCAAATACCTGCGGAACAAATCAGTGGCCAACGTTAAACTTAGGGTGACAGATTCCCCTATCTGGAAGAATCTGCTGAAAGTCAAGGAGGCTTATTTTCTTGGCAGGAGCCTGGTTCTTAAAAAAGGCAATTTGGTTCGTTTTTGGAAAGATAGCTGGCTGAATAATCGTTCCCTGGCGGTGTCGTATCCTATGCTTTATGATATTTGTCATGAGCAGGATTGGACATCTGAAAAAGTGGTGGCATCTGATTTTCGGGTACCTTTTCGTCGTAGATTTAATGACTCTTTGGGTGAACAATGGGACTTCGTTGAACATGAAGCTAAAAAACTTGTTGGCACTAGTGATCAGGATGTGGTTACCTGGAGACTCACGGCCAATAAGAAATTCTCTACTAAGTCCATGTATCAGGAGTTGGAAAAGGATATTGCTGGGTCTAATAATAAATGGATTTGGAAAGTTAAGATCCCTCTCAAAATAAAAGTTTTCCTTTGGCAGCTGTTCCGTAATGCTGTGCTTACTCGAGACAATATGAAAAAGAGGAAGTGGAGTGGTAACCCTATTTGCTCCTTTTGTAACCAGTTGGAAAATGCTTGTCATTTGTTCTTCTCCTGTTCTCATGCAAGGGTGGTTTGGGGATCTTTTGGTGATGTTTTGGGTACTAATAGATATCCGAATTCCCTGTGGCAAAGTTTGGCTTGGTTCTATGCTTTTTTCCCATCTGGACAGCAGTTCCACATGCTCATTTTGGCTGCTTTGTGTTGGGCAATATAGATCATGAGGAATAGGATCACTTTTGATAACTATGTGCTGAAATCTCCTTTGGCCACCGTGTTCTATGCGTGTTCTTTGCCTCGTTACTGGGCAGGTCTCTACGGTGAAGATGATCGGGCGGCGATTCTGGGAAGTGCTGAGCAGCTGATGAACAAGGCAGCACGCCTAGCGTCAAGTGCTGGAAGCTCCAGGTCGATTGCAAGGGATGGTTCGAGGATCCTCAGGATCACTGGAAGTTGATTGCGTGGAAACCCTTCTGTCGCTGTCTTGTGTTAATGGTTCTATGTTTGGCGTCCTTTTGTTGTCTGTGTTGGACCTAGCCTGTTTGGTTGTTGTGGCTTGAACTATATTCTGTCGTGGTTTCCTTTGGATTTGTGAACTTGTAGTTTAGGGGTAGGTTTTTTGCCCCGTAGCTTAGCCTTGATGTCAAGGCTAGGTAGCGGGTTTTCCTACCAATTTCTTTTCCTTCTGTTTCTACTCCTGCCCCCAATTCCTGCTGGCTCTTGTAGCTGAATCTTGTATTTCCGTTATGATAAGTAATGTAAAGGGGAGTAGCCCAGTTGGAGATGCTGTGTAATCACTTGGAATATTGAACGTTAGCGTGTAGGCTGTAGCTCGGCTGTAGCTCTCCGTTTGCATTTTCCGCGCGCCTAGGACGTGATATATTGACCAGCCATCTAATATAACATCGCTGTCTATCTCTCTCCTCTTTCTCTTGGGGAGAAGAAAAAAGGGAAGCACAGCAAAAGAAAGCAGAATGGTCGGATCGCTGCTCTTCATCTTTTTCTCCATCGCGCTCACCGTCGCAGCCGCAGCCTCCAGTTCCAAGGTAGTGACCAGCCTCCCTGGGTTCCCCGGCCTCCTCCCCTTCCACCTCGAGACTGGGTGTCAGTTAATCTATCTGTTAGTCTGTCAGTTAGTTTTGTTTTCAGCTAAGTTTCAGGGTCAGTTAGCCAGGTCATAGGTTAGTTAGCTTGACCCGATCTTGTTGCGTGATGATCGCGAGAGCCCGAGCGTGGGATGGCACGTTCTGTGATGGGCATCGTGTGATTCCACACGATCGTTTCCTTGTTCAATAAAAGGCAAAGAGAAAACCAGAAAAGCTGCAAGTTGCACGCAGCGCAAAACTCACTGTCTCTACTGTTTCCATCTCTGAACCTTGAGCTCGAGTGTTGGGAAGTAGAGAGAAGAGAGGCCACAAGTGGTATCAGAGCCGCGCCGATCCAGGATCGCCGCGATGGTTGATGACAAGCCGTCGTCGCGAGCTTCGTCCAAGGCCAAGACCCCACCTGCCCAGTCGCGTGAGCGCAGCCGCGGCCGCAGCCTGTCGAGGCGCGGGACAACGAGCGAGGCGCGCGAGATCGTCGTCAGGGAGGTGGTGAGGGAGGGCGGAGGCGGCGGAGGTCCTATGCACCTCCCGATGCTCACTCGGACAAACTACACCGAGTGGGCGATATTGATGCGTGTGCAGCTGCAGGGAGCCTGCCTCTGGGATGCGATCGATCCCGGCACGGCGGACGAGCGGCAGGAGCGGCTAGCCCTGGGAGCAATCCTACGGTCGGTGCCGCCCGAGATGGTCGCCGTCCTCGCTGCGAAGGATGACGCGAAGATCGCGTGGGAGGCGATCCGCACTATGCGGGTCGGTGTTGACCGTGTCAGGGAGGCCCGCCGGCAGAAGCTCAGGCGAGATTTCGAGAACCTCACCTTCAAGGGGGATGAGGCGATCGAGGATTTCGCGCTACGCCTCGCTGGCCTGCTCAGCGAGCTGCAGACGCTGGGCGACACTCTGACGGAGTTAGCGGCCGTGCAGAAATTTCTCCGCGTGGTACCGGCGCGCTACTCTCAAATGGCTTGTTCCATTGAGACTCTGCTGGACCTCAGGGAGATGACGATCGAGGAGCTCGCCGGGCGCCTCTCCGCGTCAGATGGCCGCGGCGAGAAGGAATCGGAGGCGGGCAGCAAACTGCTCCTCACTGAAGAGGAGTGGCGAGCGCGCCAATCACAGCACCGCGCCCAGCACGACGCGGGCGGCGGGGGACCTGGCGGTGATCACCGTCAAGGGAGAGGTCGCGGCAAGGGGAAGGAGGACAAACGTCCCGCCGGAGAGGGCTCCAAGGCCTCTGGCGGCTCCAAGCGCGGCGACGACACCTGCAGATACTGCGGGAAAAAGGGCCACTGGGCCCGCGAGTGTAGGAAGAAGAAGAGGGAGGAGGAGGCACACCTCGCGGAGGCGGAGGACGATGGCGATCCCAAGCTGTATCTCACGGAGGAGATCGAGCTGAACGTCGCTCCACCAACGGCCACGAGGGAGGCGCCCGCCGTGGAGACCGAAAGGGTCTCCCTCCCTGCGCCAGAGCGCGCACTCACCGCGCCGGAGCGCGCGGTAATCTTCCTCAACGAAGAGAAGGCGAAGGTGGTGCCAGGGCCCGTGTCCGCTCCAGTCGAGGACGTGTGGTACCTCGACACCGGCGCCTCCACCCACATGACCGGAAACCGCTCTGCGTTCTCGGAGCTGGACGAGGGGGTGACTGGCACGGTGCGCTTCGGGGACGGATCAGTGGTGCAGATCAAGGGACGCGGGACGATCGCGTTCAGCATCGACGGGGGCCCCCAGCGCGCGTTCTCGGATGTGTATTACATCCCGCGGCTGAAGAGCAGCGTCGTGAGCTTGGGACAGCTCGACGAGCACTGCTGCGACATCCGCATCCGGCGAGGGGTGCTCACCATCCGCGACAGGCGCGATCAGCTCATGGTCAAGGTAAAGCGATCGCCGAATCGTTTGTACAAACTCACAATGAAACCAGTGCAGCCGGTGTGTCTGTCCGTGCGCCAGGAGTCAAGCACTTGGAGGTGGCACGCGCGATTCGGGCACCTGCACGTCGAGGCGCTGCAGCAGATGTCGCGCACCGGCATGGTCCGCGGCCTCCCAAGCATCGAGCCCGTCGATGAGATATGCAGCGCGTGCCTCGCAGGGAAGCAGCGCCGCGCAGCGTTCCCACAGCAGGCCAAGTTCAGAGCGGAGGAGCCGCTTGAGCTGGTCCACGCGGATCTCTGCGGCGCGATCACGCCGCCGACGCCGGGCGGGCGTCGCTACTTCCTCCTCCTCGTTGACGATTGTAGCCGCTTCATGTGGTTGGTGCTGCTCTCGACGAAGGATGAAGCGGGGCTGGCTCTCAAGCGCTTCCAGGCTGAGGCCGAGACGGAAGCACGGCGGAAACTGCGCACCCTGCGCACGGACCGTGGTGGGGAGTTTACCTCGACTGCTCTCGCCGCCCATTTCGCCGACACCGGTGTCAAGAGGCACCTGACGGCCCCGTACTCGCCACAGCAAAATGGGGTCGTGGAACGCCGTAACCAAACGGTGGTCGGCATGGCTAGGTGCATGCTTAAGGCCAAGGACATGCCGAGCACGTTCTGGGGGGAGGCCGTGAGCACGGCGGTGTACGTACTGAACCGCTCGCACACGCGCAGCGTCGACGGCAAGACACCGTACGAGGTCTGGTACGGGAGGAAGCCGTCCATCGAGCACCTGCGCGTCTTCGGCTGTGTCGTCCACGTGAAATCCGCGCGACCATGCCTGAGAAAGCTGGACGACAGGAGCACTCCAATGGTGTTCATTGGTTACGAACCAGGGACCAAGGCGTACCGCTGCTATCATCCCTCCACTCGCCGGGTGCACATCTCGCGCGACGTCGTCTTCGACGAAGCGGCGAGCTGGGACTGGAGCAAGGAGGGAGAGCTAGAGGAAGCGGGAGGCGCGGAGTTCGCAGTGGAGTTCGTGGTGATCGATACACCACGCACGCCAGGCTCCCTGGAAGCTGCTGCCGGGACGGAGAATTCGAGCAGAAACGCTGCCGGGGCAGCGAAATCGAGTGGATTTGCTGCCGCCACGGCAGGGATGTCCACGCCACGCCAACAGTCGTTCTCGCCAGTGCCAGGGACGGGCACGCCAAGCGGCGTGGAGTTCGCCACGCCTCCGGTGGCGCCGGATCCAGAGCAGTACGACGTCAACGACGACCCTGACGAGCCGCACCGCTACCGCCGGGTGGAAGATGTGCTGGGGCGCGACGCGGTGGCACCCGGGCTAGCAGAGCGCTTGCTGCTCACCACTGCAGAAGAGCCCGCGAGCGCTGGGGAAGCGCAGCAGCACCCTTGCTGGCGCAAGGCAATGCTCGAAGAGATGGCTTCAATCGAGGAGAACAAGACCTGGGAACTCACGGATCTTCCTCGACACCACAAATCCATCGGCCTGAAGTGGGTCTTCAAGGTGAAGCGCGACGAACACGGCGCCGTCGTCAAGCACAAAGCCAGATTGGTGGCAAAAGGATACGTGCAGAGAGAAGGAGTGGACTTCGAGGAAGTTTTCGCTCCCGTCGCCCGCCTCGACTCCGTCAGGTTCTTGCTTGCCCTCGCTGCTCAGGAGAAGTGGGAGGTGCATCACCTCGACGTCAAGTCCGCCTTCCTCAACGGAGATCTCCTGGAGGAAGTGTACGTCGAGCAGCCCCCGGGTTTCGTCAAGCGCGGGGAAGAAGGGAAGGTGCTGAAACTGAAGAAGGCGCTGTACGGCCTCCGTCAGGCACCGCGTGCGTGGAATTCCAAACTGGACAGTAGCCTTGCCTCGCTGGGCTTTGTTCAGTGTCCGTCAGAGCACGCGGTCTACGCACGAAGCAAAGGTGGGGCTCGGCTGCTGCTAGGAGTGTACGTTGATGATCTGATCATCACCGGAACCTCGACAGCGGCGATCGGGGAATTCAAGCAAGAGATGATGGCGCTGTTCAAGATGAGTGACCTGGGGCTGTTGAGCTATTACCTTGGAATCGAGGTAACACAGCAGCCAGGCCGGATTCTCCTTGGACAGGCTGCATATGCGGAGAAGCTCCTCGACCGAATGGGGATGGGCGGCTGCAATGCCGTGGCCGTTCCCATGGAACCACGACTGAAGCTGCGGAAGAACTGCAGCGAGAAGGGGGAGAACACGACGCTGTTCAAGAGCGTGGTGGGTGGCCTGCGTTATCTGGTTCATACACGGCCGGACATCTGCTACGCCGTGGGCTATCTGAGCAGGTACATGGAGGCGCCCACAGCTGAGCACTGGGCGGCAGTCAAGCATCTGCTCAGGTACATCGCGGGGACGAAGGACCTTGGGTGCTGCTATGCACGCCAGGAACAGGAGGCCAGGCTGATCGGCTACACCGATGCGGACATGGCTGGGGACGTGGACGATCGGAGGAGCACGAGCGGCATGCTATACTTCTTCGGTAAGTGCCCGATCTCGTGGCAATCAACGAAGCAAAGGATCGTTGTCCTCTCGTCCTGCGAAGCTGAGTATGTGGCCGCCACGGGCGGCGCATGCCAGGGCGTGTGGTTGAAGCGACTCCATGAGGAACTGGTCGACCACGACGTCGAGACTCCAGAGCTGCGCGTCGACAACAAATCGGCGATCGCTCTGATGAAGAATCCTGTCTTTCACGACAGGAGCAAGCATATCCAGACTCGATTCCATTTCATTCGTCAGTGTGTTGAGAACGGCGACATCAATGTCCAGTTCGTGCGCACTGAGGAGCAACTATCTGACATCATGACGAAGGCACTTGGGCGGGTACAGTTCCAGGAGCTGCGGCGTCGAATTGGCATCGTCAAGGTGAAGGACATCTAGATTAGGGGGAGTTTGTCAGTTAATCTATCTGTTGGTCTGTCAGTTAGTTTTGTTTTCAGCTAAGTTTCAGGGTCAGTTAGCCAGGTCATAGGTTAGTTAGGCCACCTTCAAACTTTCCTCCTATGAGACCGGACCTCCCGTGTGGCTCCCGTGGGCTACAGGGAGGAAACCCTAGCCGCCACCTACAGCCTCCCCTCCCGGCGCTCTTCTCCCTCGCCGCCGCCGGAGGGCGCCGCCGGCGGGCAAAGCCCGCCCGGTGTCGGCGGCGGCGGGGCCCTAGGACCATCCCTCGAGGTGCGTCCGCGCGGGCTGGCGCGGCTCTGTGAGGATGGCGCAACGGCGAGGTCGGCCATGGCAGCGACTTGTCCCGGCAAGCTCTCTTGCAGGGGACGGCGGCGCAGCCGGGCGGGTGCCGTGGGCTCCCTCCCCCTCCTACTCCCTCATCCCCTTCCTCCTCCATTGTCCTTGCTGGCGGCGGCCGATCTGGAAGCCACGGCGTCGAGGCCGCGATGGGGCTCGCGCTGCGCCTTTGAGCGGCGGCAGCCGGCCTCTCGCCGGAACTCGCGCTCGCGCTGCGCCTCGGGGCAGCGGCGGCGGCCAGTAGCCACGCCGGTGAGGGCGCGAAGGGGCTCGCGTTGCGCCTGGAGCGGCAGCAGCCAGTCCCTCGCCGGAACTCACGCTCGGGCTGCTCCTCTGAGCAGCGGCGGCGGCCAGACCTCGGGCGAGGCAGTGTGATGCGCCTCTTGCTGCATTGGCACAGCCTCGTACTTGAAAAATGGTGCCTTTTGATGTCGCGAGTGGCCGGAGTGGATGCATGGGAGTTGGCATCGCTGGAGGCGTCGAATCTCGGCGACCGGCGGGGCTGGTGATGGTGGATGCTGTTGGGAGGGTGCTTGTTGTGCTGCGAATGACTTGTTCGGCCGCGCACTAGTGTCCGGTGTCTGGCAGGGGGAGGACGCTGGGTTGAGGCCGGGCTGCAGCTTCTTTGGCTGCGCGCGGCAGGGTGTGCCACGATGTTTGGCTACAATGGCGGGGGCTGCGGAGGCGGCGGTGTGAAGGAGAAGGTTGGCTATTCCAATCCGGCGAGTCGTGCGAGAGGTGGTACCAACACAGACGAAAGTCTTGCCCGTCTCTCGGTGCCGGCGACGATGGCGCTCGTGGGCGTCATTCCCCTCCTTGGAGGCGTCGTCGAGGTGTGTCACCATCTCCCTTGCCCACTCTCGGTTTGGTTGAGGTCTCCGGGTGAAAGCCTAGATTCGGTCGGATCGGCGTGATGGCGGCGTCCTCGACGTCGTCCCTCCCTTGGGAGCATCGCGTTTGGAGACACGGCGTGAGGTTCCTTGTACCTTTCCTCCGGCGCTACCGTGGTCCTAAGTTGATGTTTCAGAGGCGCAATGCACGCCATTGCCGGTGAGTCCAAGAAGGTGCCTCTCTCGGGATCGACCAAGTCCCGCCATCTACTTGCCATCTTCGGCACTGAGGGTAGATGGTGCGTCGACGAGGGAAGTTCAATTGGAGATGTCGTTCTTCGGAGGTGACCGGCGTTGGTCGAGACGCGGCTCTGTTGCTTAGCTTAGGGCAAGCTCTTGCTTTGTAGCTTTGATGTTGTTGGTGGCTGTCTTCGGACTAGCCGGTTGTGGAGTGCGTACTAGGCTCGATGTCCGCAGCGAGTTGTAGTCGTTATGCTCTACTGGGTTGTGTCGTGTTGTTCGGGGTGGTGTTCGCTCTTTCTTGAGCATGTAAATCTGTTCTTTCTATCAATGCAATGAAACGCAAAGCTTTTGCGTTTTCGCGAAAAAGGTCATAGGTTAGTTAGCTTGACCCGATCTTGTTGCGTGATGATCGCGAGAGCCCGAGCGTGGGATGGCACGTTCTGTGATGGGCATCGTGTGATTCCACACGATCGTTTCCTTGTTCAATAAAAGGCAAAGAGAAAACCAGAAAAGCTGCAAGTTGCACGCAGCGCAAAACTCACTGTCTCTACTGTTTCCATCTCTGAACCTTGAGCTCGAGTGTTGGGAAGTAGAGAGAAGAGAGGCCACACTGGGTACTACTAGCTCTTCAGCTATTTTCTTTCTACACATTCACCATGAAAGTAGCAGGTGCGACCCCCCTGATTGACTTCATCGGACTTAATTTTCTGTTTGCTGCTTCTTAATTCTAAGATACGTGGAGGTGGATGAGTTCAACGGCAGCGAGCTGTTCTACTACTTCATCAAGTCCGAGGCTGGCGGCGAGAATGACCCCTTCCTTCTCTGGCTCACCGGCGGCGACCACTGCTCCGTACTCAGCGGCCTCGCCTTTGAGATTGGTACACTGAGTTTGCATTCGCAAGCGTCGACTCTCCATTACTCTTCAACTTGATGTTTTTCTTTTTGCGAAAACTGTTGAAAACCATGTTACATGTCCTGATGTGCACCATGCCACCAATTACAGGTCCATTCCAATTCGTCATAGTGCCTTACAATGGAACCTTACCGAGCCTGCAAGTCAACCCGTACTCATGGACCAAGGTCGGTCTCTCTGCTCGCTCTTCTGAACTCTGCACCTAGGTAGCCATCTCGCTTAGTTTCATACTCAGGTTCTGTCTCCTGTCTGGACGATGTCCATCTGCAGCTGGCAAACATCCTCTTTGTGGATACACCGGTTGGGGCAGGATTTTCATTTTCCAGGCGGCCCGAAGGCTACGATGTTGGTGAAGTATCAACCTCTCTGCAGGTCCATGAATTCCTCATCAAGGTACTAGCTACTTCGACTCAGACACAATATTTTGAAAATGATTCAGTATTCATTTGTTGCATTCAGGGCTGCAAAAATAGCTTGGGCCACTCAAGTTCAACTCTTTTTAGCTTGATTCGAGAAGTAATGAGTAGAGAATAAGCTTAACTTGTAGCTCCAATGAAAATTGTTTTAGTCGAGCTGAGTTTAGCCTTTTGTATCCGACATGTTTTTTTTTCATAGACACGTCTTTTTAGAACAGTCTATTTTTTTTATATAGTGTGCACTTTATTAATTAAACTCATAAGTTAGCATCACACTGATACTTGAGAATAATCTATTAGCCCGGTAATATTGGAATACGATTAACACACTGTCCGTGTTCAATTGTGTCTTTTCTTATGTGGTTCTTGTGGACTAACAACCAATTCTGACACTTTCACTTTGCATAGTGCAACATGCAACTAGCCCAAATTCTCAAATGTAACATTGGGCCTTATAGTGGCTCATGATCTATGTTGAAATCATGACAAGTGTTGAGTACAAATTAAATAGGCTTGTAGCTTGATCTCTAGCAGTTTGGGTTTGTTCAGTTTTGGTCGCTGCCACGTTTATGGTGTTCTAATAGTCCTGTGTTTTTGGCATTTGTTCTGGCTCACCTCAAATCAAGTTTTCTCTTTTTTTTTTCACATTGAGTTGATCTTAGCTAAGCTCAGTCCGTCTTGATGAAATTCAACACATGTATATCTGTAACTAGTTGCATCTGCCTTATTGTCTGATCCACATGTCCATGTCTAGTGGTTCACCGACCACCCCGATTTTCTCGCAAATCCTCTATTCATCGGGGGAGACTCCTACGCTGGAAAAATTGTGCCATTTATCGCACAAAAGATTTCA
Source organism: Alopecurus myosuroides (assembly GCA_028641055.1). Classification (NCBI taxonomy): domain Eukaryota; kingdom Viridiplantae; phylum Streptophyta; class Magnoliopsida; order Poales; family Poaceae; genus Alopecurus; species Alopecurus myosuroides. Next base: position 156,091,350 of record CM054059.1, read on the forward strand.
GAAGGTAGGAATATATCATTTCCACCCATACAACAATGAGCAACTGTACAATTGATTGAATTGACGGCGATCAACTCCCTCTTCATACTTTGTCCTTTCAGGTATTGATGATGGAAGGAGTCCCATCCTTAATCTCAAGGTACAATTATATTACTCCCTCCGATCCATAAAAAGCGCTCACTTAGTATAAAGTTTATACTAATGGCGACACTTTTTATGGATCGGAGGGAGTACTACTTTTTTCTAGTCCAAAAGGCATCCTGTGTGTAATACTTATAGTTACGAGCTTGCGTATTGTCATACGGTCATCATTATGTCGGTTCGTTAAAACACTATTACTAGTTCATTTATTTCACTCCCAGGGCTATTTAGTAGGCAACCCAGGAACAGGTGAAAGAATTGATGAGACCTCGAAAGTGCCATATGCTCACGGAGTTGGCATAATATCAGATCAATTGTACGAGGTAATCAAACTCTTCTCGATCCGTTATGTGCCCATACATCTGCAAGCATGCTTCTTTCGTCACAACTGAAACGTTGAACATGGTATTAACATTTCCCTCCTGTAGACCATAATGGGGCATTGCGAAGGAGAAGACTACAAGAATCCTACCAACGCGTTATGTGCTCAAGCTCTGGATAAGTTCAACAGTGTAAGAAGGAGATATCCTACAAATCCACTTTTATTTATTTATTGAAACTGTGTCCTGTCCCAATTAGTATCTAACTAAGTAACAAAGGTTATACATTTACATAGAGTACCACATACAATACCAATTGCAGCTCCTGTCCGAAGTTAGGTTAGCTCAGATTTTACTCGATAAGTGCGGTCTTGCATCGACTGGACCGGGTACAGAAATGGGCGGTGTTAGCAGGAAAATACTAATCCAGGAAGACATAACCGAAATGGGGAAACGACTAAAACATCCACCACCCAGTCCGACAGTTGACTGTCAGGTAACACTAAGTCTGCACCAGCTTCTGGCCTGTATTGTGTTTCCTTTCCTTGAGTTAAACCAATCTTACTACATACACAATCAGACCTATGCCACCTACCTGTCGTATTTCTGGGCAAATGATGAGAGCACCCGTGATGCCCTCGGGATCAAAGACGGGACCGTGCAGGAGTGGCTGAGATGCCACAGCGGGGACGTACCCTACACCAGAGACATCAACAGCAGCCTCAAGTACCACCGGAACGTCACGTCCAAGGGTTACCGTGCCTTGGTTTACAGGTACGGGAAACGAACGAAACCGTTTCGTGGCTGACTGTTTGCTGCCACTGGAACTTTGAATTGATTGGCTAAAAGAAAAGCCTTGAATTGTTTGGCTTTCTATTGTTGTCGTCCATGGCAGCGGTGACCACGATACAATCGTGCCATTCCTTGGGACGCAGGCGTGGGTGAGGTCGCTCGGCTTCCCCGTTGTCGCTGACTGGAGGGCGTGGCATCTTGATGGCCAGTCTGCCGGGTTGGTCATACTTTCATTATCATTAGTCTTTCACTTTTCTGCTTGTGATTTGACCCTCTGCATATTATCTCTTCCACGGTTTCCAGGTTTACAATAACTTACTCGAACAATATGACATTCGCAACCGTAAAGGTACCAAAATTAATACCCGTCTCTCTGCTTGAGGTTGTCGAGTTTATGGTATGTAAATCTTAACTTCTTGCTCCTAATTGCGTTGCAGGGAGCCGGGCACACGGCACCTGAGTATGAACCCGAGAGATGCTTTGCCATGTTCAGCCGTTGGATACTGAATCAACAACTCTAGTGTATTGTAGTTTTCGAGTAACTAGCACGAGCACTGCATATTTCTAGTTGGCTTTCCCGATCGATCGAGATTAACTCTAAACCTACACAAAATGGCTTCATGTGCATACCCATCAAAACTAGTTGGGTCACTTCAGTCCGTCTTCCGTTACGGAGACTCTCTCCTTGTAGCTGTGCCACATCACGTAAACCAGGTGCTAGTCCATTGTATTCTACATTATCCGCCAGTTCGGGTCAGTTCCCCAGCACAAAATTTATTTGTGAAGTTCATGTAAACTTAATATTCACACTTCAGTTTCCAAGAAATTTTAGCATCCACTCCGACCTCCCGCTAGTAAGAAGCGAGCATATTAAAAGGCCTAATTGGGACAGAAACAATGTGCCATTGTGTGATTTATTGCATGTTTGTGAAGTGACTGGCTGGGAAATTCCTTGTCAAACAACGCACATTTTTTATGACAAAATCTCGTTTGTGGAGTGATGATCCACTTCGCAAAAGGTTCTTTCATTGGGGGACAATTCGGGTTGTGCTTGCCGCTACACATGTTTGTTCGAACTAGAATGGTTTAAAATATGTCTAGCCACACTGTGCACTCCTCCTGCTCGTTTGTGATGCACATCTTGTCATTTCGACGGTTTTAAAGAACAGACATGCCCCGATCGACTGAATGCACCCATCATCAGGTCAGTATATTAGGTCATGGATGAGCGGTGGTGGTAGCAATGGTGGTTGTACTACCCCATGATCTGATTATCTCATTCTTTTTGTAAATTTTGTCAATGCGGAGTATTAAGTATGAAATTGGGATAAACGATTAGATTCTATGAGTCAGATGCTTTGAAAGAGTTTTTCTCCATAACTATGCAAACACATGGTTATTGATGATTGAACTCCTCTTGTATGTTCGTTTCCACGACAAGTATGGATTCTAGATAAATCTTTGGTTGGGGCCCTGCCGGGCGAATTGACCCCCGATTAGGCTAATGACAAGATCAGAGCAAGATCGAGAAGATGGCCGGCTGGTCTGGCCACTTGCTAGGCATCTACTGTTAGGCCGCCTAGCCCAGGCCGTCTGGAGGCCCCGGCCAGACGGATCTGACAAAGCAAGGACACGCATGGGCAAAAGAAGGCATGGACTAAAGGTTGATGCCACGATGCACACGACGTCAACTATCTTTCTACTCGCGGCGTAGGCGGCCGTACCCATGAACTTTGGCCACTTGGGTCATCATCATTAGTCCTTCTGCCAGGGCCATGTTGTACCATGTAGCCATACCTAAGGAGAAGTACACCGTGTATGACCCTGAGTGGACCCTAGCCTGTTGATCGTACAGTTGGCCCCGCATGTCAGCCGGACTGCTAGCCCCCTATATAAGGCAGTCCAGAGCTCCTTTAGCAGGGGTGAATTCACCTAGAGACACACCTCCAGGAGCACATTGTAACACTCGATATCACCTCATAGTTCATCCTTGCATGAGTAAGGACCTCACCCAGCTGAGGTCTCAAACCTAGGCACATCGTGTCTTGCATGCTTGTGACCCATCCCGGACGGATACCGACATTTGTATATTGTGGCCCCTCCGTAAACTCCATTCCTAATCGAAATGGTGCTTCCGTGTATCATACCACGACAGAGCGTCGTTTGGAGTCACGTTCCGCGCAGGAACTCGTCCAACCGTAGATTCTCTTCGTGCAGGTTGTTCGACCAGCTCCAGCGAGCGCGTCGCCTCTGGCCTCGTCATGATGTTCGACGCCTTCGACTACGTCCTCAACAACGCCGGATTCTTCACTAAGGAGGAGCCCTTCCCTGCAGGCGGCTCCATTGTGACCTTCAGGGAGCACCGAGTCTACATCATCGTCGTCCCCGAGTACCCTGCCAATTTGCGTGCCTGCTCAGACCGCCTCCCCGAGGAGATGACCGACATCGAAAGCAGCGCCGAGCCCCGCATCATCGCGGAGACCATGGTGATCGTCGGCCCTTGTCCCAGCTAGCAAGCAGGCGGACATCATCCGACTGGACCCACGGACAGCGTGATCATCGCAGGACTCAACCAACGCATCACCCCCGACGTCGATCCGACGAAGGAGGCAGAGGAGCTCGAGAGGGCTGATGGCATGCAAACACAAGTTCGTTGGAAGACCCCAAGAGGAAGGTATGAAGAGTACAACAGCAAGTTTTCCTTCAGTAAGAAACCAAGGTTTAATCGGACCAGTAGGAGAAATAAATCACTTCTGAAGGTTGATGACATATGATGTTGGTAGGGCGCACTACCAGGCTCAGCAGCAACATGTAATCTGCACACAACACGAACAAGATACTTTGCCCCGAAGAAATAGTGAGGTTGTCAATCTCACCGGTTTTGCTATAACACAAAGGATTAGATGTATTGTGTGGAAAATAATGTATGATTGAAGTGAACGAAAGGAAAACCGTGTTTGCCGCGTTTGTATTATCAATATGAAAGAATGGACCGGGGTCCACAGTTCACTAGTGGTGTCTCTCCATAAAAGATAGGTAACATGTTGGGTAAACAAATTACAGCTGAGCAATTGATAAAAATAAAGGTTGCACCATAGTGCATATGCAAGATATGATGATTACTATGAGATTCATGCGGGCATTACAACATGATATATAGACCCGAATCCAACTGCATATATGACTAATAATCCGCCCTCGGAACGTAATCGAAGCAGACTTCGGGTATTAAGTTGCAAGCAACGGATTATTGCACTAAGTAAAGTGCGTAATGTAAACAATAGAATTTATCCTTAGAAAAAGCATTATTGTTTTCTCCCTAATGGCAATAGCACATCCCCCATCCGTCACGTTTCTGTCACTCGAGCACAGATGAAAATTAGGCATGAACCCACTATCGAGAATAAATACTCCCTCTTGGAGTTACAAGTATCATCTTGGCCAGAGCATCTACTAGTAACGGACAGCATGCAAGATCATAAATAACATAAACATGATAGATTGATAATCAACTTGACATAGCATTCAATATTTATCGGATCCCAGCAAACACAACATGTAGCATTACAGATAGATGATCTTGATCATGTTAGGCAGCTCACAAGATCTAACACCTGGTGGCATAAAGAGGAGAAGACAGCCATCTAGCTACTGCTATGTACCGTAGTCCAAGGATGAACTACTCACGCATCACTCCAGAGGCAGACATGGTGATGTAGAGCCCTCCGGTGATGATTTCCCCTCCCATCATGGTGCCAGGGAGAGCTCCAGAACCCTCTCGAACTAGGGTTGACGATGACGGCGGCTACAGAACTTTTCGTGGATGGAGGCTCGGGTGTTTAGGTTTTCCCAGGAAGGAGCTTAAATTGGCAAAAGGGCGATGTCGGTGGGTGGCCAGGGGGCCCACACCACCTGGTGGCGCGGCCAGGGGGCGCCGCCCTATGTTGTGGCCACCCTGTGCCCCTCCGGGTCTCCTTCGGACTCCGTGTATGTGACAGAAAAATAGGACCCTGGGTTTTCATTTCGTCCAATTCCGAGAATATTTCTAGAGCAACTTTTCTGAAACAAAAAATATCGGAAAACATGAACTGGCGTTGTGGCATCTTGTTTATAGGTAGTCCGAGGAAATCCATAAAAATGCTATAAAGTGTATAGAAAACATGTTGCAATTGGCATGCAAACAACATGGAACATCAGAAATTATAGATACGTTTGAGATGTATCAAGGGCGCGCCTCATGCTCCTGCGCAGGACGGAAGAAGTGGCGACCCAACAGTGCCAGATGGAGGCCACCGTCTGCGAGTAAAACATCGCCCACGACTACACACTGGCACCGAATGCAGCCGTCCGAAGAGATGCGGTGCGCCGACGCGAAGGGGACCTCAACAGCGAGATGAACCAAGGGGAGATTGTCCCTCCGCCTGCCATCAGGCGGCCGGTCTACAGCACCCCGACGAAGAACATGAGGGCTTCCCGGGCGTCCATGCAGGAGCGAGGCGGTTTGGAAGAACTACGCCGCCAGTAGTATCGCCTCCAAGACCTCGTATGGGCCGCAAACCAGTAGCAGTCGGTCCATGACGCTTCCACGGACCGATCGGCAGGCGGCTAGGGAGGCGACGACGGGTCATACGACGGCCAGCAGGATTCCACGCCAAAGCGACGACAACTCTGTCAACCATGCCGAGCCCCACACATGAGGCAAACGACGCCAGCTGGCGCACGCCAACCGGGAAAATGCACCACTACCCCTGCCGGGTGGGGAGAACCGTCACCGAGATCGCGAGGCGGCCAACCCCCGAGGCGGCATGCAAGGCCGCCTAGGACCACCCGGTCCTGCGGTCAACCCCGACGTCGATGGCCGCGTCGACAGGATCAAGTTTTCCCAGAGGATAGAGGACGAGCCGGCCGATGGCCCCGCGTGCCTCGGACCACGTATTAGAGACGAGCTCTTCCCCAAGGGATTCTCGCTTCCTTGAGACACCCCCAAGTAGAGCGGCGTCACCAAGCCGGAGGATTGGCTAACCGAGTATGTCACGGCTGTCGCCATTGCAGGACACAACCAAGAGGGTGTCGGTTCGCTATGTGTCCCTCATGCTTCAAGGCATGGCTTGGGCATGGCTCAACAGCCTTCCAGCCAGCAGCGTCAACTCCTGGCTGGACTTTGAGGAAGTCTTTATCTACATCTTCGCCAGCACCTACCAGCGACTAGGCCGGTCGCAATAGCTCACCCAGTGCGTCCAGGGGGAGAAAGAGAACGACCGGGAGTACCTCAGAAGGTGGACAACCCGTTGCAACACTTATGATGGAACTGATGAGAAGACCGCAATCGGGCATTTCGCCGCCGGATATCGGGAGGGCACCATGCTGAAGCACAAAGTCTATAGGGGGAACCCCGAAACCGTGGCTGTACTCCTGACCATTCCGTAGAAGTACACCACTTGAGACGCGGGCATGAAGGTGGCCATCTGGCTGGACCCAGCCGGCCAGCTCATCAACACCCCTTCGACTCAGAAGGATGCAACCGGCGCAAGCAATCCAGCCGGAACGATCGCGAATACAACCGGGATGACCGGAAGAGAGGAGGAGGCCAACTATCCAACGAGCGATATGACATCCGGCAGGTCGCCACCGCTCAAGGAGGCCAGGCGGAAGGTTCAGGGGGCAACCGCTACCCCGGGCAGCGAGATGACGATCGCTCATGGCAAAAGCCTAGATACACCTTCGAGCAGATGCTAGACTCCCCCTGCAAGTACCACAGCGGGCCGCGCAAGCCGGTCACGCACACCACCTAGCAGTGCAGCTGGACCTCCCGCCTGACCAAGGGAGAAGGTTTGCCGGCTCCGCCAGCACCAAACCCAGCAGGTGGCAACCGAGGCAACCCACAGGGCAGCCGAACCAGCCGGCGGGGCCGTGACAACTATCCCCGCCGAGATGGCACCTACGTCATCTCCGTCATCGAGCGCAACCACAAACGCAACACCCGCGCACGCAAGAAAGAAGTAAACTCCACCGCGCCAGACCTACCCCAGTACCTCGACTAGTCCGAGCACCCCGTCACCTAGAGCCGAGAGGACCACCCGGACGATATGCCATGCCCAAGGAGCTACTCGCTCCTACTAGGCCGCATCATCGTAGCCGGCGAGCGTGCCTGCACCTTCTCTCGGGTGCTCATCGATGGCGGTAGCAGCATCAACATCCTCTACAAGGATACCGCCGACAAGCTGGGCATTACAGAAGCAATGATCCAGCCCAGCCGGAGAACCGTCCACTTTATCGTGCAGGGTAAACTATGCACCCCCATGGGAATTGTCCGGCTGGATGTCATATTCAGCAAGGAGGAGAAGTTCCACCGCGTGCCTATCTGGTTCGAGGTGGTGAGCCACCAAAGCGCGTACCACGCCATCCTTGGCCGGCCCGCCTTGAACAAGTTCATGGCGATCCAACACTACGCTTACCTGAAGATAAAGCTGCCAGGTCCACACGGGATCATCACCGTCTGCGCGACTACATGCGGTCTCTTTCCTGCGCCTCTTACGGCTCAAAGCTGGCTGAGTCCGTGATGGTCAAGAAAGAAGGCACATGGAGCATGTGCATCGACTACACCGCCTTGAACAAGGCCTGACCCAAGGACCCTTTCGCCTTTCCCCGCATCGACCAAGTCATCGACTCCACCGCCGGCTGTGAGCTCCTCTCATTTCTGGATGCCTATTGTGGCTATCACCATATCAAGATCAACCCGGCTCATCAGATCAAGACGGTGTTCATCATGCCCTACGGGGCCTACTGCTACATCACCATGTCATTCGGCCTGAAGAACGTCGGGGTTACCTACCAGCAATGCATGCAGAAATGCTTGCATGAGCAACTCGGGTGGAACGTCCACGTCTACATAGACGACGTTGTGGTCAAGACCAAGAAACGAGGGACCCTCCTCAAGGATTTAGAAGGGACATTTCCAAATCTATGCCGCTTCCAGATCAAGCTAGGTGTGTCTTTGGTGTCCCAGCCGGCAAGCTCCTAGGGTTCCTCGTATCCGAACGAGGAATCGAGGCCAACCCAGACAAGATCGCTGCCATCGAGAGCATGCAGCGGTGGAATAATTCATGGGACATCCAGAAATTCGTCGGCTGCCTGGCCTCCCTCAGCCGGTTCGTCAGCCGACTGGGAAAGAAGGCACTCCCTCTTTACCAACTCCTGAAGAAGTTTGACAAGTTCATCTGGACCCACGAGGCGGACGCGACCTTCCTCGGCCTCAAGCGGACGGTCTCCACCACCCCTGCCTTAATGCCTCCGACCCCAAAGGATCCCATGCTGCTATACCCCGTGGTGTCCAACCGGGTCATCAGCGCCATGTTGGTGGTCGAGCGCCCCCCAGAAGGATAAGGTGCAGCCGGTGCAGAAACCGGTGTACTACATCAGCAAGGTTCTCTCGCAGTCCAAGCAGAACTACCCCCACTACCAAAAGCTAGTCTATGGTGTGCATTTTGCCACCAAAAAGCTCCGCCACTACTTTCAAGAGCACATGATCACAGTGGTCAGTACCGCCCTGCTCTCGGAAATCATTGGCAACAAGGACGCAACCGGTCGCGGGGCCAAGTGGGCAATCGACCTGGCGGAGCACAACTTGGTTTACAATCCGTGCATTGCCATCAAGTGCCAGGTCCTCATCAACTGGGCAGAGACCTAGAGCCTGCCGCCTATCCCCGACTCCTTGCATAGGAAGATGCATTTCGACGGCTCCAAGATGCTCGGGGGCTTGGGGGTCAACATCGCCCTCACCTCGCCCAAACGATACCATTTGGAGTACACATTGAAAATCCACTTCAAGGCCTCTAACAACGTGGCCGAGTACGAGGCCCTCGACCACGGCCTCAAGCTAGCAAAGGGGATAGGAATACAACACATCCTACGCTTCAGGGACTCGGACCTGGTGGTACAGCAGGTCTCAGGGACTGGGACGCCAAGGACGCTAATATGGCCGCATACCGTTTCTTTGTCTAGCTGCTGTGTTTCTGCTTTGAGGGATGCGAGTTCCACCATGTGCCCCGAGCCTACAACGAGACGACAAAAATGCTTTCTAAACTTGGCTCTACCTGGCAGGCCATCCCGCCTGGCATCTCCCTCGAGCACTTACACAAGGCAACCATCGTCATGCCAGCTGACCTTAACTGGCCGCCTAAAGGCCTAGCCGGCGAACCGAGAAACCCGGCGGCTGCCACCGCCAAGCCGCCTGAAGACCCCGTCCCGATGCAGATTGACAAGGGGAGCGCGAAGATAGACGACCCATGGGGAGCCCCCCAGCGGAATAGCAAATGCGGGGGCTACCCTGTCGGTCATGTAGGTGGTGTTCGTCATACACGCCACGCCATCTTGGGGACAGCCAATCTTCGACTACCTCGTCCACCACCGCCTTCCCCAAGACGAGATTCTCGGCCGGCAAATACAACGCCGCTCCCGCGCCTACACCATCATCAACAACCAACTACACAAGCGCAACGTATGCGGGGTCTTCCAGCGCTGCATCGAGCAAGAAGAGGGTGTACACCTGCTCTGAAACATCCATAGGGGGGAATGCGGCCATCACACCTCGTCAAGGGCCGAATAGTCTTCAAAGCCAACTGATACGGTTTCTTCTGGCCAACTGCCCTAGCCGACTTCGAGGACCTGGTGCGGGCCTGCAATGGCTGCCAGCGTTTTCGGACGCAAAAACATACACCGTCCTCGGGCTTGAAGGCCATCCCCATCACTTGGCCGTTTGTCGTTTGGGGCATCGACATGGTAGGCCCATTCAAAAAGGAACATGTCGGCATGACCCACCTGCTGGTGGCGGTGGACAAGTTCACCAAGTGGATCGAGGCGAAGCCGATCAAGCGGCTGGACGACTAGACGGTTATTAGCTTTTTCCAAGACATCATATACCGATACGGCTATCCCCGTAGCATCATCGTCGAGAATGGGACCAACTTCGCTAAGAGATTCTTCACCAAGTTTTGTGGCAGAAAGAACATCCGGTTGGATCTTGCCTACGTGGCACATCCTCAGTCGAACGGCCAGGCGGAGAGAGCAAACGGCCTAATCCTAGCCGGCATGCGGCACTGGCTGGTCGACCCGCTTGAGGGGGCACCCGACTCCTGGCTCGAGGAGCTACTCTCCGTCCTATAGAGCATGCGCAACACCCCCAACCAGTCAACCGAGTATACATCGTTCTTCCTCGTTTATGGAGCAGAAGCGATCCTGCCGACTGACATCGAGTTTGAATCTCCCCAAGTCGTCCTCTACATAGAGAAAGAGGCCCAGAAGGCAAACCAAGACTGCGTCGACCTGCTAGCAGAGGCGCGTGAAGTCGCGCTATCCAGATCGGCCATCTACCAGCAGAGCCTCCGACACTACCACAACCAGCGAATTCTCCCTCTCGCATTCCGCGAAGGCGATCTTGTCCTGTGGCTGATCCAGGACACCAAAGGTCTACACAAGCTATCATCTCCATGGGAGGGACCCGTCATCATCAGCAAGGCCCTCCACAAGAACGCCTACTAACTTGTCGATGTACGCGAACCACGAAGGAACTAGGCAGACAACTCCGGAAAAGAGACGGAGCGCCCTTGGAACGCCAAACTCCTACGCCCATTCTACGCCTAATGGGCCATGTAACATCCTGTATCCCATTAATGGAAGGTTCGATAACCCCAAGCAAAAACTCGGGCGCTACCATCATGTCGTGAAAGATCTGTCTACCTTTTTCTTAAAAACCGGCTGCATCCTCAAGCTTGGACAACTCCGTGCCAAATGTCAACCGCTTCCTCTGCGGATCTGGCTGCAGACCGCAACCCGGCTGAACAGCCAGCCAGAGCGCAAGCGGGAGGACGGCCCACGAAAGACCCCAAGGGACAGAAGCCAGTCGGCCTAGGTAAACGCATAAAAATGTGACGACCTCGCTTGCTTGGAGTCCTTGTCCCCAAAAGCGAAACAACCGTGCTCCCTGCCAACTGATCTCCTCTCCGGATCCGGCTGTAGACCACAGCTCGGCTGACACACGGGCAAGAGTAGGGGTCAGGAAGCGGGGCGCACAAAAGGCATTCGGGGGACAGGGCCAGAGCAAGTGGAGTCCTAACTACACAGGAACAAAAAACTAAAAATGCGGTCGAACCAAGTTGCGTCTTTTATCTTTACAAGTGCTAACAATATACAGAAAAAGGACAAGAAAAGCCAGTCGGCCACCCAAACTCAGGGGCTCGTACAGGCGAAGTCCTCGCTTCACTCAGGCGGCCAAAAGCCAGCCGGCCGACCAAACTCGGGGGCTCAGACAGGCGAAGTCCTCGCTCCACTTAGACGGCCAAAAGCGAGCCGGCTGCCCAAACTCGAGGGCTCGGACAGGCGAAGTCCTCGCTTCACTCAGGCGGCCAAAAGCCAGCCGGTCGCCCAAACTCAGGGGCTCGGATAGGCGAACTCCTCGCTCCACTCAGGCGGAGGCAGACGGCCGTTCAAACTCGGGGGGTCGAACGACAAAATCCTCACCCCGATTGGCTCCTAGGCGAGGAGACGGTTACCCTAACCACGGAGGCAAAACGACAGCTGGTCCCTACGGAATCAAGGTCCGAACGGCTAAAATAAAGGCTCCTACACAAGCAGCCGGCTAAAACCATGGTGGCGAAACAACGCTGGTCCCTCTGGAAACAAGGACCTAACGGCTAAAAGAAAGGCTTATATGCGAGTAGCCGGCTACCCTAACCACGGGGGCGAAACGGAAGCCGGTCCCTCTAGAAACAAGGACCCAAATGGCTAAAAAAACACCCTTGAATGAGTTTCGGCCCGCTTGCCATACAAGCAGCCGGCCCAAACTTCGGGGGCTATACCCGGTGGGATAACATGAACCACCGGAAGAAAAGCACCAGAAGAAAAGGAAAGAATCAAGAAGACAAAATTAAGTCAAATAAAAGCAAGGTGGATAAACATTTAATTAAAAGGATACGAAGCTCCACAGAAAAAAGTATACGACGCGACAAGAGATTCAATAAATCAAACCACCCGGCATCCCGAGGGCAGCAAGCAGAAGTCGTAAGTCATACAGTTCCTCCCGGAATCCCGGGGTATTCAAGGGTCGGCTTCAGGCGGAGGAGGAGCAGCAGCCCGCTTGGCATCGACGACCTCCTTGTGATAAGCGAGCTGGGCTTCAGTAAGCTTCTGCAGCTCATCAAGCAGGCGGTCTTCATCGAACATGGCCAGATCTTCATCTTCTTTTCCCTCTTCTCCCTCGCCGGCTGTCGGCTGGCGGCCGGGACGGTCGGAATAAAGACGTCCAAGTCAACGAAATCGACAGGCGGCCTCTCGAAGCCCCGGCTCCTCCTCGAGCGACTCATAAGAGGTACACGATCGTGGAACGGCGATGAAGTCCGACAGCTTGACCTCCGGATACCAAGAGCAAAGAAGAGTCAAGTTCCACTCCGCCCCTCCACGGGTGGCCGACTCCTGCAGCCGGGTGATGGCCTCATTGCCTTCACACAGGCATTACGCCAACTCACTGATAAGCTGGGGGCACCTTCTCGCCTTTCTAGAATTCCTCAAACAGCCTGGCTGCAGCCTCCACCGGCGACCTGGTCTCCTCGCCAAAGGTTCGCACCATGTGAAGGGTGCTAATCTTGAGGTCGGCCATGGCAGCAGTAGTGGCCTCCACGTCCGCGTCAGTGAGCTCCTGCTGTTTGGCATGTGATGACAACTGAGGATAGTACTCTGCGCCAAGAAAATAAGACTGAGACCTAGCCGGACGAAAGGATAAGAAAGCCACGTGGAAAGAGAACATAACTTACTCCGAATCTCAACCCCAATCCTCGCCAGTTCCGCCTAGAGCGTCTCGATGGCCTTGGTGAACTCCCTGGTCTCCTTTGCGTGCTTCTCCGTGTCGGCCTTGACGGTTTTCTCCGGGCCTTCGAAGTCCGCCTTCTGCAACGAATTGACCGAAGAAATATCCTTGTTGGCTGCCACCAGCTCAGAGTTCACTTGGGTCAGTTGGTCCACCTCCTGCTGCCAGCCGCTTGAACTCGGCCTCCAGCCGGCTGACGGAAGACGCCTACTTCAGCTGACCACTCAGGTCCTGGATCTCCTCTGCACCACCAAGACCGGTCCCCGGGGTAAAGACGAGAACCAAGCGGAGAAGAAAAATCAGATGGGCACACTTACTCTTGGCGGTCGCAAGATCCTCCTGGAGACGCTTGATCTCGCCAGCGGAGGAGCGGTCCTTGTACTACGAAGTGCAAAGGGAGCGAAGCTACGACAAAGATAGGCGGCACCAAAAAGGAAGGCCGCGTGCGCAGAACAGGGACATACCTCCAGCAGCTACCGGAAGCGCTTGAAGTTCTCCAGCTCCCTCTCGAAGCCACGGGCAAAGGGGACAACCTCCGCCGCCTACAGAATTGTCCCGGCTGAAGGGACGTCCCGCCTGGCATGGACATAGGCAGCCAGGGAGCTAGGCGCCAAGTACGTTGCCTCCATCATCTGCGGAGCGGCGACATCACCAAAAATGGCGAAATCGCCAAGGGCGCGGATGGAGCCGCTGCCTGAAGCTTCGTCTGGGCTTCCGCCTGGGCCTCCGCCTGGCGGTCCGCCCGGGCCTCCTCCTGGGGATTCGCCGCATGTGCCTCCTCCAGCACCACGTGGGCGGCGTCGGGAGTGCCCACCTTACCTGCCTGAGCTGCGTCCATGATGCGCGTGTAACACACGTTCGTTGGGATACCCCAAGAGGAAGGATGAAGAGAACAGTAGCAACTTTCTCTCAGAAAGAAACCAAGGTTGAATCGACGGGTAGGAGGAAGGAGAAACTTCAGAAGGTTGATGGACCTGAGATGGCAGGGCACACTACTGGTTGACTAGCAACGTGGAACCTACACAACACAATCAAATCACTTTGCCCCAACAAAGCAGTGAGGTTGTCAATCTCACCGGTTTTGCTGAACACAAAGAGGTTAAACGTATGGTATGGAAAACAATATGAGAGCAGTACGAATACAGTAGAAGCAGTGTGAAAACAGTAATCGCAGTGGTTGTATTATCATTTTGAGAAAATGGACCGGGGTCCACAGTTCACTAGTGGTGTCTCTCCATAGAAGATAAATAACATGTGTGGTGAACAAATTACAGCTGGGCAATTGACAGAAATGAAGGCTGCATTGTAGTGCATATGCAAGACATAAAGATTACTATGTGATTCATGAAGGCATTACAAAAAGATACATAGACCGCCATCTAACTGCATCTATGACTAATAATCCACCCTTCGAATATCATCCGAACAAACGTTGGGTATTAAGTTGCAAGCAAGAAATAATCGCAGTAAGCAAAGTGTGTAATGTAAACAATGTAAACAAAGTAAATGTCGTTCTTTTCTCCCTAATGGCAACATCACATTCTCCATCCGTCACGTTTCTGTCACTCGAGCACAGATGCAAAGAAGGCATGAACCCCCTATCGAGCATAAATACTCCCTCTTGGAGTTACTAGCATCTACTTGACCAGAGCATCTAATAATAACGGAGAGCATGCAAGATCATAAATAACATATGCATGAAGATAACATGATAGATTGATAATCAAAAGACATAGCATTCAACATTCATCGGATCCCAGCAAACACAACATGTAGCATTACATAAAGATGATCTCGATCATGTAGGGCAGCTCACGAGATCTAAACATCAGGCATAAAGTGGAGGAGAAAACCATCTAACTACTGCTATGGAACCGTAGTCCAGGGATGAACTACTCACGCATCACTTTGGAGGAGGACATGGTGGTGTAGACCCCTCCGGTGATGAATTTCCCTCCCGGAAGGGTGCCAGGGAGAGCTCCAGAACCCTCCCGATCTTGGGATGACGATGACGGCGGCCTTGGGTGTTTCTCGGGAAAGAGTGGGATCTTTTTAGGGTTGATGTATCGGGGAGAATAAATAGGCGAAAGGGAGATGGCGGTGGGCGTCCGAGGGGCCCACACCAACGCCAGGCGCGGCCGGGGGGCGCTTCGCCCTATGGTGCGCCCCCCATGTGGCCCCTCTCCAAGCCTCTTCCGGACTCCGTGGAACCTTCGGGAATTCTAAGACTTCCGGGCTTCGAATTTTCCAATTCCGAGATTATTTCCAGAACAACGTTATTGAAACTAAAAATAGCAGAAAACAAGGAACTAACTCTGTGACATCTCGTCAATAGGTTTCCCGGAAATTGATAAAAATGAAATAAAGTGTATAACAAACACGTAGGAAATGACATGAAAATAACATGGAACATCAGAAATTAAGGATACGTTTATGACGTATGAACATCCCCAATCTTAGTTCCTACTCGTCCTCGAGTGGGTAAACGACAAAAACACATAATTTCTGAGGTGACATGCTACCAACATAAACTTGATCATCAATATTGTAAAAGCATATGTAGGCTGAGATCATAGTACTTTAAACACAAGCATGATATATATAATTCTAGCAATAAAACATAACAATCACTTTGCATCACGAGAAGTAACACAAATAAAAGATCATGAATAACAACGCATTGAAAGTTATACGTGTGTTTCAAGTATAGAGAAAACATAGAAACGTGATATTTTACTTGTCCTTAAGAGTGGGGCAAAACATAAATGCCAGGACACCTTCAAAGTTTAAGAGGAAGACTAGAACAAATAATTTGAGAACAGACAATAACACATCATGAATCAATTAATAATGTTTGTGGGACAAATGCACATTAAACTCAGAATGGCAACTATGCTCTCTCAACTGTGCATAAAGTTAGAAGATGGAGACTCAACTGAAAAGTAAAAGAAAGGACCTTCGCAGAGGGAAGGAGAGATTAACTCATGTGCTAGAGCTTTTATTTTATTAAATAGATGTATAAAATGTTTGACAGTCCTCCCAACCATCATACACAAACCATGGCTGACCAAATCCTCGGGTGCCTGCCAATAATCACATACCATGGAAGAGTGTCTATTTTTTTAGAGGTTTATGCTCATGTCAGCGAATGGTAAACAGAAAATACAATACGTCACAAGCCAACTAGACTTCACAAGAGAAGCTCCCATTGAAGGACGCAACTGGCGTATAAGTTCATATCTCTTTCTCTTTTGTTTACACAATTATGCTATTTGACTAATAAATCAGGGGAAAAATAGTGAAGATAATTTGTTTGTATTAATTTGGGGTTGGGCACCCCGCTGCCAGCTCTTCTATCAATTGGATAAGCGGATGAAGCCACTAGTCCAGGGTATGAAAGTACAATCAACAAGTGAGATAAAGATTCTCTATTTACGTCCTCATGATCTAAAACAGTAACACAAAGGAGGAGTAATTTTGAAAGTTTTAAAGGTAACACATGAGCAATTTACTTTGGAGTGGTAGTTAAATACCACATGTAGGTAGGTATGGTGGACACATTTGGCATAATTTGGTTTTTGGGAGTTGGATTGCACGAGTAGAGCTCATACTCAGTACAGGTGCAGGCTAGCAAAAGACTGTGAGCGACAAATCAAGAGAGCAGTAATGGCCATAATCATGCATAGCGACAAAAACATCATTAATCAAAGCATAAGTGGTACCACAAGTTCAAAAACTAAATGATCATAGAGGCTATAGGTGACTGGTTTGTAGTCATAAACATGGTGTGAGAATGCGTCAAGTCAACCAAAACATTCAAAAGAGAACACCACAAATTTACGCTTCAAAATGACAAGAACAACTCATGATTCTTTCAATGGCACATTAAACACTCTCAGCTATTTGAGACAAATCATGCTAAAAAATAACCACTAGGCTTTAGAATTAAAATAACATCTAGCATGATATGAAAAAGTCTAGCCACTGTCTATACAAGCTTCTATTTGTATTGTTTATAAATTCTACCACATGTAGCAGTTTCTTTTCCCAACAAGCTCTTCCTCTCAAAGAGGAAGGTATACATTTTTTTAGTTTAATAATATCTCCATCTACATCTTTATATTTTTGCATCTCACATAGTTCAACAAAATTATTAAGATGGGCGGCAACATCATCAGTACTAACACCAAAAAATTGCTCTCTCATAACAAGATTTAATAGTGCAGGCTTAATCTCATAAAATCAGAAGTAGGAGCAGGTGGATCAATAGGTGTGCTAATGAAATCATTATTGTTGGTGCTAGTAAAGTCACACAACTTTATGTTCTCAGGAGTAGTCATTTTATCAAGATTAAAAACAGGATAAAAATAACAGCTAGAATACGAACTAATTTTTTTTTTGTTTTTGATATAGAGAAGCAAACAAGACAACATAAAATAAACCAAGAAAAACTAAAACAGAGTAAAGAGATTGGAAGTGAGAGACTACCCTTGCAGAAATTCTATTCCTCCTCGGCAACGGCGCCAGAAATTAGCTGGTGCCAGAGTTGACGAGGCAGTGGTTGCTTCTCGATGACTTTGAGATCCCTGACAACGGTGCCAGAAATTAGCTTGATGCACGTGTAACACACATTCATTGGGAGACCCCAAGAGGAAGGTATGAAGAGCGCATCAGCAAGTTTCCCTCGGAAACAAACCAAGGTTGAATCGACCAGTAGGAGGAAGGAGTAACTTCATAAGTTTGATACAGTTGAGATGGTAGGTGATGCATGTAAAATGCATACATGAACTTTGCATGTTATTACTTGTTTTTCTTACATATTAGCAACTTATATTCATGATTTATAATGATTTCGGGGATTTTCTAAACAATCCCCCTTCTTTTGGTTCTAACCCTGTTTTTCCAGAAAACGTACTTTTTAGTGTTTCAGACTTTCCGGGAGCTTCGGGACTCCAAAAAGGGCAAGGCCAAAGAGCACGGTTCAGAATTTTAGAGAAGAAGACCATGGGCCAAAGTAGAGGGCCAAAAGGCCAACCAGGTGACAAAGAGGACCCTCCACGCGGCCAGATTCCTTGGCCGCGTGAGAGGCCCCCTTTTTGCCCCCGTGGCTCCGATGCCGTCGATCTTTCTTCTCCCGAGTGTCTCGTGACCTAAAAACGACTATATAAAGGGTCCCCTGGCCTTTTCGAGGAGGAGGCGGCGCCGAGAGACGAAACCACGAAACAGAGAGACAGAAGGCTACCGCCAGAGAAGATCGGAGGGGGGAAACGCCGCCGGGATCACCCCCGGAGGGCTCCACCCCCCTCCGGCGTGTTCATCATCAACATCTACAGCAAGATCAGCTCCATCTCTCCACTGTAATCTCTTGGCAAACACGATGTATGATGCAATACTATATTCCCTTGATGTATTGTGTCTCCCCGTCTATGTTTGAGTAGTGAATTGTTCTTGGCAATGGTGAAATAGTTCGTTGATTGGTTGCATACAAGTTTGTTATCTTCTATGATTGTCTTTATGTACAATATATGAGTGCACGCATATGTTGGGGAATGCATGTAAGGTGATCACCGGTAGCATAATGGAGTGGTGGTGACTTGGGAGTGACAGTAACCTGAGACCGAGCCACAAAGTTAAGTTATTGGGGGATATATATAGGGGACCTTAGAACATAAGGCTATGGTGGGACTTTATGTCTTAATCAATCTTGTGCAGTCATTTACTTGCCCACATGATCCATCATAAGAGGTTGTAGATCATTTACTTGACTATACCTATTCATGGCTCCTTCCTAGAAGAAACAACTAAGACTAAAACATGTGCTTCACTAATTGTGACAACCACACGAACGAAACACCTATTGCTAGAACACTTGCTCCCTTGAGATACTTGAGATATTTGCTGCTTGCTACTTGTGAAACTTGCTTAGAAACTTGCATTTTAAACTTGCTTCACTAGTTACTAGACAAACCACACTCCACGTCACTTGCTTTTAATTAGTTAGTTCCTTTTAGTCAAACTTACTGCTTTGCATAAACAGCCATATAAGAGGATTATAGGGCTTTAGAGAATAGATAGCTTACCTTCAGCTCCTCGTGGGTTCGACACTCAAATACTTATCGAAAGGTACTACAATTGATCTCCTGCACTTGGGAGTCATCATTAGGGCGCACTACCGGTTCAGCAACAACATGGAACCTACACAACACAATCAAATCACTTTGCCCCAACGAAGCAGTGAGGTTGTCAATCTCACTGGTTTTGCTGAACACAAAGAGGTTAACCGTATGGTGTGGAAAACAGTAGCAGTTGTGTGAAAATAGTAATTGCAGTGGTTGTATTATCAGTATGAGAAAATGGACCGGGGTCCACAGTTCACTAGTGGTGTCTCTCCATAGAAGATAAATAACATGTGTGGTGAACAAATTACAACTGGACAATTGACAGAAATGAAGGCTGCACCGTAGTGCATATGCAAGACATAAAGATTACTATGTTATTCATACGGGCATTACAATAAGATACATAGACCGTCATCCAACTGCATCTTGGACTAATAATCCACCCTCCGAATATCATATGAACAAACGTTGGGTATTAAGTTGCAAGCAACAGAAAATCGCGGTAAGCAAAGTGTGTAATGTAAACAATGTAAACGAAGTAAATATCGTTGGTTTCTCCCTAATAGCAACAACACATCTTCCATTTGTCACGTGTCTGCCACTCGATCACATATGCAAAGGAGGCATGAACCCACTATCGAGCATAAATACTCCCTCTTGGAGTTACTAGCATCTACTTGGCCAGAGAATCTACTAATAACGGAGATCGTTCAAGATTATAAATAACATATGCATGAAGATAACATGACAGATTGATAACCAGAAGACATAGCATTCAACATTCATCGGATCTCAGCAAACACAACATATAGCATTACATAAAGATGATCTCGATCATGTAGGGAAGCTCACGGGATCTAAACATGAGGCATAAAGTGGAGGAGACAACCATCTAGCTACTGCTATGGACTCGTAGTCTAGGGATGAACTACTCACGCATCACTTCGGAGGAGGGCATGATGGTGTAGCCCTGTGGTGATGAATTTCCCTCCCGGCAGGGTGCCGGGGACAGCTCTAGAACCCTCCCGATCTCGGGATGATGATGACGGCAGCCTCGGGTGTTTCTCGAAAGAAGTGGGATTTTTTAGGTTTGATGTATTGGGGGGAATAAATAGGCGAAAGGGCGATGGCGGTGGGCGCCCGAGGGGCCCACACCACCCCTAGGCGCGGCCAGGGGCACGCCGCTCTATGATGTAGCCCCCTGTGGCCCCTCTCCGGGCCTCTTCGGGACTCCGTGAAACCTTCGGGAATTTAAAGACCTCCGGGCTTCGAATTTTCCAATTCTGAGAATATTTCCAAAACAACTTTTCTGAAACTAAAAACAACAGAAAACAAGGAACTAGCTTTGTGGCATCTTGTCAATAGGTTAGTCCCGGAAATTGATAAAAATGGCACAAAGTGTATAGCAAACATGTAGGAAATAACATGAAAATAACATGGAACATAAAAAATTAAGGATACGTTTATGACGTATTAGTCCGCCTCGGCGTCGCTCGCTGCCCCAACCGTCGGAGGCGGCTCCAATGGTTGGGGCTGCGAGCGACGCCGAGGCCTCCACCGTGGAGGATTACCCGTTGGAGCCGCCTGCCACGGTTGAGCTGCGAGCGACGCCGAGGCGGACTGATACGTCATAAACGTATCCCTAATTTTTGATGTTCCATGTTGTTTTCTTATTGTTTCCCACATGTTTTCTATACACTTTATGTCATTTTATTGATTTTCCGAACTAACCTATTGACAAGATGCCGTAGAGCTAGTTCCCTGTTTTCAGCTGTTTTTAGTTTCAGAAAAGTTGTTCGGGAAATATTCTCGGAATTGGAAAATTCAAAGCCCGGAAGTCTTCGAATTTCCGAAGGTCCCACGGAGTCCCGGAGAGACCCGGAGAGGGGCCTCAGGGGGCCCACACCATAGGGCGGCGCTCCCCCCTAGCCGTGTCATGGGGTGGTGTGGGCCCCCAGGCCTCCACCGCCTCTGCCCTTTCGCCTATTTATTCCCCCAGAGACGTAATCTCTAAACATATTCCACTTCGTCCCGAATAACACCCGAGGACGCCGTCATCGTCATCTCGAGATCGGGAGGGTTCCGGAGCTCTCCCCGGAACCCTGCCGGGAGGGAAATTCATCACCGGAGGTGTCTACACCACCATGCCCTCCTCCAAAGTGATGCGTGAGTAGTTCATCCCTCGACTACGGGTACATAGCAGTAGCTAGATGGTTGTTCTATCCACTTTTTACCTCATGTGTAGATCTTGTGAGCTGCCTAACATGATCAAGATCATCTTTATGTAATGCTACATGTTGTGTTTGCTGGGATCTGATGAATGTTGAATGCTATGTCTTCTGATTATCAATCTATCATGTTATCTTCATGCATATGTTATTTATGATTTTTCATGCTCTCTGTTGTTAGTAGATGCTCTGGCCAAGTAGATGCTAGTAACTCCAAGAGGGAGTATTTATGCTCGATAGTGGGTTCATGCCTCCTTTGCATCTGTGCTCGAGTGACAGAAACGTGACGGATGGAGGATGTGTTGTTGCCATTAGGGAGAAAACAACAATGCTTTGTCTAAGGATGATGTTATTATTTACATTACACACTTTGCTTACTGCGATTATCTGTTGCTTGCAACTTAATACCCAACGTTTGTTCGATGATATTCGGAGGGTAGATTATTATTCATAGATGCAGTTGGATAACATTCTATGTATTTTGTTGTAGTGCCCGCATGAATGACATAGTAATATTTATGTCTTGCATATGCACTACGGTGCAGCCTTCATTTCTGTCAATTGCTCAGCTGTAATTTGTTCACCACACATGTTATTTATCTTTCACGGAGAGACACCACTAGTGAACTGTGGAACCAGTCCTTTTTCCTCATACTAATAAAACACCTACTGCTCTCATACTGTTCCTACTGTTTCCACACCATACGTTTAACCTCTTTGTGTTCGGCAAAACCGGTGAGATTGACAACCTCACTGCTTCGTTGGGACAAAGTGATTTGATTGTGTTGTGTAGGTTCCATGTTGCTGCTGAACCGGTAGTGCGCCCTGCCACCTCAGCTTCTTCAACCTTCAGAGATTGCTTGTCCTTCTACTGGTTGATTCAACCTTGGTTTCTTTTCTGAGGGAAAACTTGCTTCTGCACTCTTCACAACCTTCTCTTGGAGTTTACCAACGAGGGCGTCTACACGCCATCAACAAGTTTTCTGGCGTTGTTGCCGGGGAGGAAGAGAATTTTTGCAAGGGGAGCCTCTCACTTTCAATCTCTTTACTTTGTTTTTGTTTTTCTTAGTTTATTTTATTTTGTCTTGTTTGCTTCTCTTTATAAAAACCACACAGAGAATTAGTTCTTATTCTAGTTGTTCTTTTTATTATCTTGTTGTTTTTCCTCATCATGTTGCCTCCTAAGTTTACCTTTAAAGATCTTCCAGTTGGTAGTGGTTCTATACTTGGAAAGGATACCATTAAAGAATTCTTTAATCATGTTAGTAAGCATGAAAATTTAGAGGAAAAATCCATAGTAGAACTTGCTCCAAATTATGAAACTGCTGCAACTTCTCTAATTCACATGTTATAAGCTAGGTTTGTTAACCTTCATCCCATATTTCAGCATATGTTCCTCAACTTGAATAATATTGAAGACATCGAAAAAAAAATTTATTTTAGAAACCATGCTTAATGAATTTAGAGATGTCGCTATAGAAGCTAGAAAATTGTTCGATGGTTTCAATATGCTAGGATCATGTGTAGATGTTATTGGTGATCTCGAAAATGCAAAACCTAAAAGTAAAAATGAAGAGAAAATACCAATTCCCTTTAAATTGATAGCATTGCGTGAAGCCCAAGAAAAGAATTTTGATTGGATTGTTCCTGAGAATTTATTTGATGAGAATAGTAAACCTATAATTTATAAGAGAGGAATTACCAAATCTCAATTTGGATGCTTCTTCATTTGAAAATACTTGATTCCATTTTTCTGGGCCTAGGTAAAAGGCGTTAAAGAAAAGCACTTCTTGGGAGATAACCCATGATTTTATTTTTTGCTTTGTTTTTCTCTGTCTTCTTTGATTCAAGGGGTTGTATACTTATGTAGGAACTCCTTTGTATCTTTTTTTTCATGTTTTAGCAGTGCCAAGTAAAGTTTCCGACGAGAGTAGGAGTTGGTTTTCGGATTTCTGCGGAAAAAACAGATTTCTGCTACCCACCGTAAAAAATCGTGAAAAATCCAGGAAGATCAGAATGAGCTGAAATTGTTTGTGCTTATTCCTGAACTAATTCCGCAACTTCTTTGTTCTTTAAGTTTTTCGATTTGAGCAATGTAAGTGTCTCGAATAAATTCGTATTTACAGGTTGTTCTGGTTTTGATAGATTCTGCCATTTTTCTTGCATTGGCTCTTTTGCGATGTCGAGTAGATTTCTTTGCTTCACAAAACATCAGTGGCTGTAGATAATGTTTAAAAGTATAAATAGCACTTGTTCCATAAAGAACCAATGAATTTTCTATTGTTGCACTAACCCTCTAATGTGAATTAGTATTTGAGTATGGTGTGAAGGAAGTTTTGAAGTGTCAAGAGAAGAGGTGATATATATGATCAAGAAGAGTGCAAGGTCAAAGCTTGGGGATGCCTCCGTGGTTCATCGAAGAATATTTTTACAAGACTCAAGCATCTAAGCTTGGGGATGCCCAAGGCATCCCCTTCTTCATCAACTATCTATTAGGTCACTTCTCGTGAAACTATATTTTTATTCGGTCACATCATATGAAGTTTACTTGGAGCGTCTGTTTGTTTTTATTTTGTTTTCCTTTGTTTTGATTTCTTTTTCTTGCTGCAATAACATCATTGGACCTAGCATCCTTGTTTGGGAGATAGACATGCTCCGATTTTTATTTTAATACTTGCAATGCTAGTATTCTTAGTTTTTCTTCTAGTTACGGCAAAAATTCATGTTCAGCTCTTGTTTTCATTGCATCTCTTATTCAGAGCTGTTAGTTTTAGTAGTGTTATATGAGTACTCTCATGTTTTATTTCTGTATCATGTAGAGAATTTTTGTTAAACATGTCTTGTATGGTGCTTGTTGGGAAAAGAAACTGCTGCTTGAATTAGAATTTTTAACAGTGCAAGTAGAAGCTTGTATAGACTGTGGCTAGAACTTTTTCATATCATGCTAGATGTTATTTTAGTTTTAAATCCTTGTGGTTATTGAGTAGCATTATTAGAATCAAATAGCTGAGAGTGTTTAATGTGCCATTGAATGAATCATGAGTTGTTCTTGTCATATTGAAACATAAATTTGTGGTATTCTCCTTCGAATGTTTTATTTGGTTGACTTGGCGCATGCTCACACCATGTTTATGACTATGAACTAGTCACTAATAGCATCTATAATAATTTAGCTTTAGAATTTGTGGTACCACTTATGCTTTGATTAATGATGTTTATGTCGCTATGCATGATTATGGCTCTTATGCTCTCTCGATTTGTCGCTCCCAGTATTTTGCTAGCCTCCACCTGTACTGAGTATGAAATTCTACTCGTGCAATCCAACTCCCTAAAACCAAAGTTTTCCCATCGTGTCCATCATACCTACCTATATGTGGTAATTAACCGCCACTCCAAGTAAATTGCTCTTGTGTTACCTTTAAAACCTTCAAAATTATTCCTGCTTTGTGTTCCTGCTTTTGCTCACGAGGACGTAAATAGAGAATCTTTATCTCACTTGTTGATTAGATTTCACACCCTGGACTAGTGGCTTCATCCGCTTATCCAATTGATAGAAGAGCTTGCAGCGGCCTGCCCAGCCCCAAATTAATACACACAAAATCTCTTCACTATTTTTGCCCCTGATTTATCAGTCAAAACATAATTTTGTAAACAAAAGAGAAAGAGGGATGACCTTCTACACCAGTTGCGTCCTTCACATGGGAGCCGCTCTTGTGAAATCTAGTTGGATTGTGACATACTGTATTTTCTGTTTACCATTCGTTGACATTAGCATACACCTCCCAAAATATAGACACTCCTCCACGGTACGTGATTGTTGGCAGGCACCCGAGGATTCGGTTAGCCATGGTTTGTGTAAGATCGATGGGAGGAGTGTCAAACATTTTAATACCTCTATTAATAAAATAAAAGCTCTAGCACATGAGTGATCCATGCTTTCTTCTGCGAAGGGCCTTTATTTTATTTTATTTTTGGAACATCCTTTCTTTTATTTTTATGTTGAGTCTCCATCTTCTAACTTTATGCACACTTGAGAGAGCATATTTGTCATTCTGATTTTTATGTGCATTGTCCCAGAAACATTATTAATTGATTCATGATGTGTTATTGCTTGTTCTCTAACTATTTGTTCTAGTCTTCCTCATGAAACTTTGAAGGTTTCCTAGCATTTATGTTTTGCCCCACTCTTAAGGGCTTGCGAAATATCACTTTGCCATGCTTTCTCTATACTTGAAACAAACGTATATATTTCTTTGCATTGTTATTCATGATATTTTATTTGTGTTACTTCTCATGATGCAAGGTGATTGCTATGCTTTATTATTAAAGTTTTATTTATCATGCTTGTGTTAAAGTTCTATGATCTCATCTTACATATGCTTTTACATTATGATGATCACGTTTATGTTGGTAGCATGTCACCTCAGTAATTATGTGTTTTTATCGTTTACCTACTCAAGGACGAGTAGGAACTAAGCTTGGGGATGTTGATACGTCATGAACGTATACCTAATTTCTGATGCTCCATGTTGTTTTCTTATTGTTTCACACATGTTTGCTATACACTTTATGTCATTTTATCGATTTTCCGGACTAACCTATTGACAAGATGCCATAGAGCCAGTTCCCTGTTTTCTGCTCTTTTTAGTTTCAGAAAAGTTATTCTAGAAATATTCTTAGAATTAGAAAATTTAAAGATCATAAGTCTTAGAATTCCCGAAGGTTCCACAAAGTCCCGGAGAGACCCGGAGAGGGGCCTCAGGGGGCCCACACCATAGGGCGGCGCGCCCCCTGGCCTCGTCGTGGGGTGGTTTGGGGCCCCCAGGCCTCCACTGTCTCTGCCCTTTCGCCTATTTATTCCTCCCGAGAAGTAAACCCTAAAGATATTCCACTTCGTACCAAAAACACCCAAGGCCGCCGTCATCGTCATCCCGAGATCAGGAGGGTTATGGAGCTCTCCCCGGCACCCTACCGGGAGGGAAATTCATCACCGGAGGAGTCTACACCACCATGCCCTCCTCCGAAATGATGCGTGAGTAGTTCATCCCTGGACTACGGGTCCATAGAAGTAGCTAGATGGTTGTTCTCTCCACTTTGTACCTCATGTTTAGATCTTGTGAGCTTCCTAACATGATCAAGATCATCTTTATGTAATGCTACATGTTGTGTTTGCTGGGATCTGATGAATGTTAAATGCTATGTCTTCTGATTATCAATCTATCATGTTATCTTCATGCATATGTTATTTATGATCATGCATGCTCTCCGTAGTTAGTAGATGCTCTGGCCAAGTAGATTCTAGTAACTCCAAGAGGGAGTATTTATGCTGGATAGTGGGTTCATGCCTCCTTTGCATCTGTGCTCGAGTGACAGAAACGTGACGGATGGAGGATGTGCTGTTGCCATTAGGGAGAAAACAACAGTGCTTTGTCTAAGGATGATGTTATTGTTTACATTACACACTTTTCTTACTGCAATATCTGTTGCTTGCAACTTAATATCCAACGTTTGTTCGGATGATATTCGGAGGGTGGACTACTAGTCATAGATGCAGTTGGATAACGGTCTATGTATTTTGTTGTAATGCCCGCATGAATCACATAGTAATCTTTATGTCTTGCATATGCACTATAGTGCAGCCTTCATTTTTGTAAATTGCCCAGCTGTAATTTGTTCACCACACATGTTATTTATCTTTCACGGAGAGACAACCCTAGTGAACTATGGACCCCGGTCCTTTTTCCTCATACTGATAAAACACCAACTGCTTTCATACTACTCTCATAATGTTCCTACTGTTTTCCTACTGATTTCACACCATATGTTTAACCTCTTTGTGTTCAGCAAAACCGGTGAGAATAACAACCTCACTGCTTCGTTGGGACGAAGTGATTTGATTGTGTTGTGTAGGTTCCATGTTACTGTTGAACCGGTAGTGCGCCCTGCCACCTCAGCTGCTTCAACCTTCAGAGACTGCTTGTCCTCCTACTGGTCGATTCAACCTTGGTTTCTTTTATGAGGGAAAACTTGCTGCTGCACTCTTCTCAACCTTTCTCTCGAGGTTTACCAACGAGGGCGTCTACACGCCATCAAGGTAGCCTGCCCTGATGAAGCACACAAGGTCGCGGAGGTGATGGTGGATGCCCACCATGTGCCTTTGCAGCGATGCGCCATTGACGCGGCGTCGACGCACAAAGCGTCGAGTATCTCCACGGGGAAGGGCGCCAGATTCCTGGACACCCGCCCACCCATGGCAGCCGGAGACGAAGGCGAAAGAGAGCATTACCGGCGAATCACGGACGGGCGATTGGAAGCAAAGAGGCTGGGGAGTGGAGCAATGGTGTGGAACCCTCTTTGTTGGGGGGTTGCCCTCTCTTTTATAGCTAGGAACCGTCGCTCGGCCTCCCGCGCGGAACCGCTGCCACATGGGCCTCTCCCACATACGATCCCAAAACTATTGCGTGCGACCACAGAAGATCCGGGAGAAAGAATCGAGGCTTCACTGCCTCCGCAGAGAAACAATTCAGAGCGATGGGACGTGGCCCACATCAGCCATGACCCCCATCATGACGTCGTCTGTCCAGTCGGTCCCGGCGGAGCAGCCGTGACGGCCCAGCCAGCGTGCCCTAGCCGGCAAAAGCGGAAGCAAAATAAATCAAATGCACGAGGAAGAACACGGAGAAGCCTTCTTCATCGTGCCGGCTCTAAAATCTCCAACGTGTTCGGGGGCTATTGTCGGGGGTATTGGCCCCTGATTAGGCTAATGATAAGATCAGAGAAAGATCAAGAAGATGGCCGACTGGTCTGGCCATTTTCCAGGCAGCTACTGTTAGGACGCTGGCCCAGGCCGGCTCGAGGCCCCAGCCGGACGTATCTGAGAAAGCAATGGGCTAAAGGTTGATGCGACGGTGCACATATGTCAACTATCTTTCTACTGGCGCCGTAGGCGACCGTAGCCGTGAACTTTGGCTGCCTGCGTCATCATCATTATTACTTCTGCCAGGGACATGCTATACCATGTAGCCATACCCAAGGAGAAGTACATTGTGTATGACCCTAAGTGGGCCCCAACCAGCTGATCGTACATCCGGCCCCGCATGTCAGCCGGACTGTCTACCCCTATATAAGGCAGTCCAGAGCTCCTCTAGTTGAGGCGAATTCACCTAGAGACACATCTGCAGGAACACATTGTAACATTCGATACCATCCCATAGTTAATCCTTGCGGGAGTAAGGACCTCACCCGTCTGAGGTCTCGAACCTGGGTACATCGTGTCTTGCCTGCTTGTGACCCATCCCAAAGGGAAACCGATGTTTGCATCTTGTGGCTCCTCCGTAAACTCCATTGCTAATCGCAATGGTGCTGTCGTGTATCATACCACGACATGCTCCGTATTTTTCCTTGGATAAACACTACTCTTGGCACGCACAAAAGTAGAATATGGAGATGATGTTAAAATTCTACCCGGAATCGATAACTGGAAGGGAACAACTTACACTTGATATTCTCGGGTGAGGTTTTGAACCTATCTTATTGACCAACTGAATGACAGTTAGAGTAATAACTTCAATTTATATAATTTTATCTGAAATTAATCAAGTTATCGTTATGACCAATCCTTTATTTGTGTATGGATTCTGGTTGGATGTATGAGGGTTGTGCATGTCAAGCGTATTCGATGGTATTTTTGGATTTATTTGACTCGCAAAGTAAGGCTTGATAAACACCTGGGGGCACTTGATTTATTGTCCATGTAGCAAATGTTAGAATGTTTTATTGCATGAATACACATGAGAAATCGAAGAAAACTTCTTTTGAATGGTTTTGTGAAAAGAATATGGGATCAAATAGGATGAATATCTGGCAATGCATGAAAATAACCTGTAAAATAGAGCATCTCCCAATAATATTATTTTCGTAATAATCCTTATCACAACTTCCTCCATATATCTAGTGAAAATGTGTTGATTTTTCAATTGTGTCATGCATATACCAACCTACTGTAACATAATAACGCAGCAAAAGGTAGATTAACGAAGAACAAGAACACTTATTTTATCGTGGAAAACCCTTAAAGGAAAAAATCACAGAATGCATGAAGGCGTATCACTATAATCGGGAGGAGTATTACAATACACGAGAGGACAAACCCTCCACGTGCTAATCTGGTGGATCTCTCTCTCTCGATCTCACATCTATTCTATGACTACCTCGTACTATATATTGAGGTAAACGACTCTTTTTCTTGGCGGACACGAAACAAAGTTGTAGATGGGCTATGCCTAGCACGGTTGACATGCCGTAGTCCGGTAGGACTCCAACTATAGTACAACACTTGTATGGGGATTCAGAACACGATAAAATAACACTCCACCTTCAGATGAAATTCCGTACACAAATCATAGATAGCTCCTCGATTAAAATCATCACAAGTAAACCTTGTGGCTTGAAAACGTTCGTAGGATTTATAAACTTCTCGTGAAGTCACATTGAGCAAATCAACCATAGGTCGTCCATAAAATAACACAAATGTCACCAAAGCAGACAAACGAGACTTGGGTCTCCTAATAAAAGTCTGAGTCTGTGTCACTGAAATCAAAAACTGAAAAGTGCTCAATCACCAAATGAAATAAGTCATCATATCTCCTGTGATGACTGAACGAGCGCAAAGCCCATAGTGCAACGTCTTGATGCACATAACATTGGGAAGAACTAAATTTGAGCGTGCTATAAAACATAAAGCACAAACCTTGGCAAACAATACTCATGCAAGAGCATGCAGTACAGAGCGTATCACGTACACCAAAAACCGCCGTCTGGAAAATCCATGACATTGTTAAAAATTATCCATGTAGAACAAGTGTCGGATGAAGAAACCTCCTGAACATGTAGTGGAGCTTGAAATCTGCATTAGATCACTCCTGAAAGAGCAAAGACAACTGAATTGCACTGAAACTTAATAGTATTAAATGTTGTAATATCTAGCAGAAACAAATCTCCATCTTGCATCTCAAGTGGTCCTCATCACGAACATGTATATCAAAACAAAAACTTGACATGCATAACAAAAAAAACTCTGGAGAGTAAATAGTATATGTTGACTACCAACTGGCTTATTAATTACCTCCTCCATAACTTTTTCATAATTCCTGATAACTGAGTTGTGTTCTTCAAACAACTGCAGCAATATTGCATCCATTATATCCCGACGGGCTATAATCCCGAAACTGCACCTTAAACAAAAACCTATCTGGGTGCATCCTCAAAATCGGTTATCTAGAAATACCTTTGTGTCACAATCCAACAACCAAAGCTGGTACTTCATGATAACCATAAGAAGATAATTTGTGTACAAAACAGTGCAAACCAAAGTAACAGAAAATATACCGAAAGAAATTAATTAATGCGGAGCGCTGAACTAAAATAGAGAGCATCTGGTACGTGTAAGCTGTGTCGAATTAGAGAATTAAAGATCAACTGATTTAGAGTCACGTGTGAACTAAGCAGCGCATCGGATTTTACTTTTCCTCCTCGGGAGTCCAAGCCTCCAATACTTCACCTAAAACCTTGCCTTGGGACTTGATTGATCTAAACGGACCGATCTAGTACTTTGCTGATCGGTGAGCTTCTTAGGCCTGTGCCAATCCCTGGTCTCTTGACACGTTATCATAAGTGTATTTAAAATTTAAGAAACAACTTGTACAATGGGTTGTTTCTTATGTGGTGTATCTAAATTTAATGATTTGAGGTACACGCATGTATATTATTGGTCTAGCACATACTTTTGCCTATGGTAACGTGCACGTGTTGTATCTTAGCTTGTCACAATGGGGAGTCACTAAGAGTGTAACATGATAATGTTACTAGTCTAAGTTACTACCTCCATAGTGGGTAGTAACATATTTCTGGTGTCATGCATAACTTCATTTATAAGGCTTATAGACACATTTTCCCTTGGTATGTGTGATGTTACTAGTAACATAGCTAGTTACCATAAACATTTCTCTCTTCATTAAATATGTGCCACATAAGCAAAATTGGTTTGAAATGTGTGATAATACTATCTTAGTTACTCCCATTGTGGCCAGCCTTAGCTAAGATACAACCTCATTATCTTTCTTCATTCAATACTATGACACGTCAGCAAAATGCCTATGAAAACGTGCTAAGAAACCTCCATTGGCACATGCCTTAGTAAAAGTGGAATACCTGTGTTATTGTGCTAGTCCCTGGATCAATTGCTAGCACCACAGTACAAAATGAAATATCATGCAAATGCATCAAATTCTATTACATCGCATGATCCAGTCTTTACAAAATAGTATTACAACTTACATAGTCTTAGAAGACTAGCAGAAAACAAAGATATATAGCGGAAGACATAGTACAACATTGAGCCCAACTTCTTCATGTGCCACAGGCAAAACATGTTGGCGATAGTCTTGAGATCCTAAACGAAATCCTCACTCGTGTTCAGAAACATCTGCAATATGGAATATGCAGCCACAAGGGAGTCAATACAATTTAATGTATTGGCAAGTAACACTATGGTGGATATAATTGGCAAGACTAATACTATATGCTTATTTGGCTGAGTGGAGTTTTGGCTAATTAAGTTTGCATAAAGCCAGTTTTCTCCTATCTTTTATCATAAAACAATTTCATCTATAATAGGTATCACTGATAGAAACCAATGAACCTTAACTAAAATTAAGGAGTACCACTGATAGACATCAGGGTAAACTCCTACCCATGTTCACCCATCAAAATTTTATTATGAAGTTGGCATGATGAGATTCTTTCGTCATTCCTTGTCCAGCTGCTCAAATTGTCCATAACCGGGGACACAGCTAAGATCTTAGTTTGTTGACTCTGCAGAGTTTGTGCACTTTCACCTTTAGACTCAAATCAGCCCAAACATCCTACACACCCTGAGTGCATTAAGGAAAGGAGAAGATTGATACGAGATCTTTCAGAAGAAATTCTACCACCGTCAGGCTTGACCCGTTCCAACCTACACCGCCTACATTTGCTTGTCAAGCACTGGTGAGTTCATTCAACTTAGTTGATCAAGACAGATCCCATATGACTAAAGGCTGCACGGGAAGCTACTAAACTTAGAGGGACATGGTAATCTCTTTGCTCCTAGGTGGCCATCCTCAAGTGACAACCTCAAGTGGAATAACCCTTAGACAAGGGCCCTGAGGAAACACTCAACATAAACCAGTCTTACCACTTCTACCCAGGTGTTTCATTAAACTTAGTAGTTTTATCCTCAACATCTAAATAAAACATTTGAAGAGCAAAGCAATTCTACTAAGTTCAATGTCTTCTATCTAGCAGGATATAAAAGGATGGCTACACACTACTTGGGATATTAGCATAGCATAAAATAACTTAGTAAAATTTCCTATCATGCATACTACTCCAAATCAACTAATGCTTATAGAAAATAATGGGTAGTTGAATGATGTGTTACTTGCCTTGTTGAAGTTGGTGAAGAATTCCCACTCTCTTCACAAAAGTTCGTTGCTCTCCGTACAATCGATTCATTGAAAACACAATAACAAAAAAAACAAGCATTCTAACAATCAAACACACAAGTGTAGAAACATACAGAGCAACTAACATATCCAAAGGGGTTTAACCAAGTTGGCTAGGACAAGGTCAATGTTTGAGTTCAATACTTTGTTAAGGAAATTCCAAGGGTTTACTTGGGATGGACTAGGTTGAGTTTGTAGTGATCAAATTTATTGGAAACATATTTATCTAAGAAGTTCCAAGAGTTCACCAAGGTGATCTCACTATTTTAACTAAAGTATCACAATACAAAGTGTAAAACTTAGTTGTTTTCATCAAAACATTTGAGTGATCTAAGTTATTCCTTCCATTTTGGTTTAGGCTAGGTCTAGGTTCAACTAACTTCATAACAAAGGAGATAACAAGATAAAGTATTGGGATTTTCCATTTGGGTCAATGTTTGGACAAAAACACTTTACTCTTCAACTTGTGTGGATTGCTCCAAGTCTTCACATTCTTGTATTGTTGAAGATCATCTTCATGCTTCTATTGTAATCTTGTTCCTTGGATGGATTCTTCTCTTGGTCTTGAGATATTCTTCATGGCTTATCACTAGTTGGTCCAAGGTAGGAGGGGCACAAAGTATCTCTAAGTCCATTTGGAAATAAAGGAAATAAGAAAGATAGAAAGAGAAAGGGGTTGGTCTTCTTCTTGATTTTCTTCATACACTTGTACTTCCTTAGGTTGCTTCTAGTTGTGTAGTACAAGTATTTTCTTCAAAACTTCTTCATTGATCTTCCTTGTAGCTCTTCATGTTGCCACCAAGTTGAAAGTGTAGTGCCTTCTTGTTCTTGAGTCTTGATCTCCATTTTGCTAAGTTGATGAATTCTTGAAGCAAGAATGGGGAGTGGAGGAGTAGATAGAAAACTATAGTACTAGTGTTTGAGGTTCACTACTTGGTCTCTTATATGGTTTACATACTAGGTACTTGGTCTTGGATTCAAAATGGCCACAATAAACAATGGTAGAAAGAATAGAAACAAAATCTAAGGCATGATCAACTAGTGGTTCACTAAGATGGATTTTTGGTCCAATTTACAAGGAAATGGTTCAAGGTTGTCCAAAAGGCTTAGGTACTGATTTCTCTGGTTGAAGGTTACCAAAAGGAGCAATTTTTCAAAAGGAACTATATTGAAATTATTTATAGAATTAAATATATGCCAAAAATACTCAAATATTCCACTTAATTCTAAATTCAATTTTAATTTGATCATAAATTATTTTGGGACAGAGGGTCTGAAAGTACTCATCCTAAGGTTTCCAAATATATTTTATTTGCAACTTTTGGATTTGTAGAATTTGAATTATGTCAAAATTCATCAAATACGTATATTTAAATTTGATCCAATATAAGTTTGTCAAATTTGAATTTGAACAGAGGTAATAGATTCTAAACATTATGAGGATTTCAAAAATTCCAAGTTTATCAAATTTGGCCAAGTGGTTAAAAAATTATGATGGTTTAAAGTTCTAGGGGCTAATCTTTAAAATTACAATTCTATTTTCTATTCAAAAAAATAACAGAAAATAACTGGGCTCAGATTTGGCTATCTACCGCGCGGGGGGACAGATAACACATGGGCTTGGGCTGACTACACGCAGCGCAGAGCGACGCATAAGGAACATAACGCGCGCTCGACGTGGCGCTTTGTGATTCGCCAATACCTCTTCGGTAAGTGATCTAATCGCGACCGTAGGATGCAGATCGGATGGTGGGGGAGCCAGGGTTACCTCAGGTGCACGGGAGATCACCGGAAAATAGTTTCACTGCGGCGCTCCGGTGGCCGGCGACGCTGAAATCGATGGAGGTGATGTATCAAGTGCTCTGCTGGGCTCAGGAAGTAGACGACGAGAAGCGGGGCGACGCAACGATTCAGAAGGTGTCCACGGCGCACCTCCTCGCTTCCGGTAACAGAGGCGCATCGTGGATGTGGCGGTGCGGCTCCGGCGAGCTCCGGGTGCGTTGCTTCTGTAGAGGAAAAAAGTAAGCGGAGGGTTTGAGGAGGGGTGCGAGGACCAGAGGAAACGAACGACGGGGTTCTCGGCCACAGAGACTTTCTCACCTCGCCGGAAATGGAGATCGACGGCGGCGGATGCGGCTGACTCCGGCGATAGATTCAGAGGGATTGGGGGCACTATTTTGCGGGGAAGGGGAGGGGAAGGGAAGAGGGGATCGGGGGCTATAAGGTGCGGGGTTCAGGGCAATCAATCCCGTGCTTAATCGCAAGCATTCAACGAGAGTTAAAATCGAGCGTTTCTTCGGTGCAGTAACGGAAGGAAGAAGACGGTGATGACATTATGATGACGTCATCATTCGTTTTTTTATTTTCCTGTTTTCTTATTTCTTTAATAACTTCTGTTTTAATTAACCAAATTAGCTCAAACCAATTGCATTTGATTCATAAAATTAAAATCTTTCAGATGGTAACATTTTTTTGTAAAATTTTCAACACATTTGAATTTTTATATTTTGCAAATATAATAAAACATTAATAGTTCTTAATGTTATTTAAAATTAGAAAATAGTAGAAATGTAAATATTTGTCAAATAAATTTTCAATCACATTAATCATGTAAAAAATGATGTTTGAAAGTCATTTTATCCAATTTACATTTTTTTTTAATATGGGTGCAACCCTAATAGCAACTTTATGCCATTTTAGATCAAAAAAACAACTAGATAGGAAAGTGGATAAATAATTATGAGAAGATTATCGCATTTTCAAATATTTGTTTTCCCTAATTATTTCATATGATTTTTTTTATAAACAAAACATTTATGGAAAACATTATATGGTGTAATACTTGCTATAATATTTGATAGCAACATAAACAATTTTATTCATACGAAATATTTTTGGAGACATGAAGTAATATCAGAGATAGTAAATCTCTGGTTTTTATTTATCATAAACATTTTCATAGTTATAAATGATTTGAAAACATATTAGTTAGGAGGTTTGATCATAAGAAATATTTTTCTTTATGGTAGAAATATTTATTTTGAAAGGGGCTTTAGGGTTTATGGAATAGAGGCAAATTGGCTTCTTTATTCCAATTACATATTGTTTTCTTCTATTTCCTCCTTTTATTTTGGTTTTGGTGACTTGCTTAATCATGAAAACAAAAAGTTTCAAATTTTTGTGATTTTTGTACTTTCCAAAAACCAGGGATGTTACAGACTACCACCCTTAAGAGAAATCTCGTCCCGAGATTTGGGAAGGCTAGAAAGAAACATTAGGTTTGAGTAGCTGGGTTCCTGAACAACTGGGTGGGCTACCACCCTTACTTTTGTGGGTAGTCTATTTCCATTAGAGTGGAGTGTAGATTGATTTGAGATTGGCTTGAGTAGAAATTTTATTCATGGTAGAGCTGTAGACCAACATAGGTATGTTGAACTACCTTTGACACTGAGGGGTCACTCTTTGGGTCAAACAAAAGTCTTTGGGTCACTCTCAACTTGGTCTTTTGATGTCCTTGGCAATATTCCATCTTGTTGTTGTCATCCTTGAAGGAAAACACCATGCTATTTCTAAGGAAACTCTCATGGTAGGCAAAACTTCCATTTGTTTGATAGCTCCAAGGTTGGTTTGATCCTCACCGAAAATAGTACGTTTTAGCAACACTAAAATAGGGTCATTGTTGTATTCTTCCATTCTATGGTTCAGGTTTAATATCGTCGTCTCTCTAATAGGTATGTCACCCAGACTTACCATTCCTCATAGCAAGAGTGAATAATATGAGTAGTAATCATGGGGCCAATCCATGTTGCACTCAATCATTAACTTGTACTTGGATTGGTAAATCTTGTATAATAACACTAGGTCATCTCACTTGTCTAACAGAAAGTTTCCAATCTGTAAGACAAACTTGGGCTAAACTAATGTTTCTCATACTATTGGGTTGTATAAGACTCTTATGCAACACCAATTGGATAGTTGTGTTCTTCTTCCTTGTTTCCTCTCTTGGCGTAGGGAAAAACTTCAAAAACTTCATAGCTCATGCAACCTTGAGTCCGCTTGTCTATCTTCACTTGTTGATTTGGCTCGTTGTTCCTTGTTATACAGTTGGCTTCATCATTGATGTGATTGTTCCTTCACACAAAACAACAATTTGAGGCTAACATTCCTTAAATAGGATGTCTTGTGTCTTGGTAGGATACTAGTTTTTAGGATTTCGGGGGGGTGCTCTCATAGTTTGTTGCATACCAAAAGGCATCTCACTATGGTTGGTGAATGGGTATAGGATTTGGTTTGGCTTAGCATAGATGATTAGAGGTTAGAAAGAGAGCTAAAGAAATTCCTACCCCAACACAGCAAATCAAGGAAACTCATCTTGCAAACAACACAAAACAAACATGTAGCAACACATTCATCACACCAAACAACATAGTTTTAGAAAACAAACTAATATTGTCATACCACACTCATTGGTATGATCAATACACTAACACGTTAACGTTGTTATAACAAAGTAACTATGTTGGTGGTCTCATCTATATCTTTTTGAGTTATTCAAATTCTTTTCTCCATGTCTTGAGATATTCTTGATTGTTGTGAAGTCTATGTTTTTCTTCAAGTTCTTCAGTAATTCTTGAGTGTAGGTCTTCATGTGGTGAAAATACTCCTTTCACTTCTTGGTATGGTCATCAACAATCTTGCCTTGATGGTATTCAAGAACTAGGTCATCTAGAAAAGTTTGAAGGTGAATAGTAGATGAGAGGATATGAGAAGAAATAAGATGGCTGTTTTGTTTCAAGAAAGTTTGAACATAGCAAGTTTTCAATTCTAGGGTGATCAATGGGTTATTGACAACTTGTTGTAAATTGGATATTCACTATAGTGAGAAGGACATGTACCCGCAAGCCAATAAGGGAACGGTCTCGTGTCCGTGGACAAGTAAAGTTGTCCGGGCCGCTTCATCTCACTATGCCGCTAGGATCCAAAATACTCTAAGGAGATAATAACATGATCAAAAATGGCTTCCAAACCTAAGGGTCTCGAATCCTACAGGCAACACAATGCTCTGATACCATTTTGTAGCATCCCACTTTTTAGTAGAAGTGGAATACGTATGTTATTGTGCTAGTCCCTGGATCAATTGCTAGCACCACAGTACAAAATGAAATATCATGCAAATGCATCAAATTCTATTACATCGCATGATCCAGTCTTTACAAAATAGTATTACAACTTGCATAGTCTTAGAAGACTAGCAGAAAACAAAGATATATAGCGGAAGACATAGTACAACATTGAGCCCATCTTCTTCATGTGCCACAGGAAAAAAATGTTGGCGATAGTCTCGAGATCCTAAACGAAATCCTCACTCGTGTTCAGAAACATCTGCAATATGGAATATGCAGCCACAAGGGAGTCAATACAATTTAATGTATTGGCAAGTAACACTATGGTGGATATAAATGGCAAGACTAATACTATATGCTTATTTGGCTGAGTGGAGTTTTGGCGTATTAAGTTTGCATAAAGCCAGTTTTCTCCTATGTTTTATCATAAAACAATTTCATCTATAATAGGTATCACTGATAGAAACCAATGAACCTTAACTAAAATTAAGGAGTACCACTGATAGACATCAGGGTAAACTCCTACCCATGTTCACCCATCAAAATTTTATTATGAAGTTGGCATGATGAGATTCTTCCATCATTCCTTGTCCAGCTGCTCAAATTGTCCATGACCGGGGACACGGCTAAGATCTTAGTTTGTTGACTCTGCAGAGTTTGTGCACTTTCACCTTTAGACTCAAATCAGCCCAAACATCCTACACACCCTGAGTGCATTAAGGAAAGGAGAAGATTGAGACGAGATCTTTCAGAAGAAATTCCACCACCGTCAGGCTTGACCCGTTCCAGCCTACACCCCCTATATCTGCTTGTCAAGCTCTAGTGAGTTCATTCAACTTAGTTGATCAAGACAGAGCCCATATGACTAAAGGCTGCACGGGAAGCTACTAAACTTAGAGGGACATGGTAATCTCTTTGTTCCTGGGTGGCCATCCTCAAGTGACAACCTCAAGTGGAATAACCCTTAGACAAGGGCCCTAAGGAAACACTCAACATAAACCAGTCTTACCACTTCCACCCAGGTGTTTCATTAAACTTAGTAGTTTTATCCTCAACATCTAAATAAAACATTTGAAGAGCAAAGCAATTCTACTAAGTTCAATGTCTTCTATCTAGCAGGATATAAAAGGATGGCTACACACTACTTGGGATATTAGCATAGCATAAAATAACTTAGTAAAATTTCCTATCATGCATACTACTCCAAATCAACTAATGCATATAGGAAATAATGGGTAGTTGAATGATGTGTTACTTGCCTTGTTGAAGTTGGTGAAGAATTCACACTCTCTTCACAAAAGATCGTTGCTCTCCGTACAATCTATTCATTGAAAACACAATAACAAAATAAACAAGCATTCTAACAATCAAACACACAAGTGTAGAAACATATAGAGCAACTAACATATCCAAAGGGGTTTAACCAAGTTGGCTAGGACAAGGTCAAGGTTTGAGTTCAATACTTTGTTAAGGAAATTCCAAGGGTTTACTTGGGATGGACTAGGTTGAGTTTGTAGTGATCAAATTTATTAGAAACATATTTATCTAAGAAGTTCCAAGAGTTCACCAAGGTGATATCACTATTTTAACTAAAGTATCACAATACAAAGTGTAAAACTTAGTTGTTTTCATCAAAACATTTGAGTGATCTAAGTTAGTCCTTCCATTTTGGTTTAGGCTAGGTCTAGGTTCAACTAACTTCATAACAAAGGAGATAACAAGATAAAGTATTGGGATTTTCCATTTGGGTCAATGGTTGGACAAAAACACTTTACTCTTCAACTTGTGTGGATTGCTCCAAGTCTTCACATTCTTGTCTTCTTGAAGATCATCTTCATGCTTCTATTGTAATCTTGTTCCTTGGATGGATTCTTCTCTTGGTCTTGAGATATTCTTCATGGCTTATCACTAGTTGGTCCAAGGTAGGACGGGCACAAAGTATCACTATGTCCATTTGGAAATAAAGGAAATAAGAAAGATAGAAAGAGAAAGGAGTTGGTCTTCTTCTTGATTTTCTTCATACACTTGTGCTTCCTTGGGTTGCTTCTAGTTGTGTATGACAAGTATTTTATTCAAAACTTCTTCATTGATCTTCCTTGTAGCTCTTCATGTTGCCACCAAGTTGAAAGTGTAGTGCCTTCTTGTTCTTGAGTCTTGATCTCCATTTTGCTAAGTTGATGAATTCTTGAAGCAAGAATGGGGAGTGGAGGAGTAGATAGAAAACTATAGTACTAGTGTTTGAGGTTCACTACTTGGTCTCTTATATGGTTTACATACTAGGTACTTGGTCTTGGATTCAAAATGGCCACAATAAACAATGGTAGAAAGAATAGAAACAAAATCTAAGGCATGATCAACTAGTGGTTCACTAAGATGGATTTTTGGTCCAACTTACAAGGAAATGGTTCAAGGTTGTCCAAAAGGCTTAGGTACTGATTTCTCTGGTTGAAGGTTACCAAAAGGAGCAATTTTTCAAAAGGAACTATATTGAAATTATTTATAGAATTAAATATATGCCCAAAATACTCAAATATTCCACTTAATTCTAAATTTAATTTTAATTTGATCATAAATTATTTTGGGATAGAGGGTGTGAAAGTACTCATCCTAAGGTTTCCAAATATATTTTATTTGCAATTTTTGGATTTGTAGAATTTGAATTATGTCAAAATTCATCAAACACGCATATTTAAATTTGATCCAATTTAAGTTTGTCAAATTTGAATTTGAACAGTGCTAATAGATTCTAAACATTATGGGGATTTCAAAAAGTCCAAGTTTATCAAATTTGGCCAAGTGGTTAAAAAGTTATGATGGTTTAAAGTTCTAGGGGCTAATCTGCAAAATTACAATTCTATTTTCTATTCAAAAAAAATAACAGAAAATAACTGGGCTCAGATTTGGCTATCTACCGCGCGGGGTGACAGATAACACATGGGCTTGGGCTGACTACACGCAGCGCAGAGCGACGAATAAGGAACATAACGCGCGCTCGACGTGGCGCTCTGTGATTCGCCGATACCTCTTCGGTAAGTGATCTAATCGCGACCGTAGGATGCAGATCGGATGGTGGGGGAGCCAGGGTTACCTCAGGTGCGTGGGAGATCACCGGAAAATAGTTTTACGGCGGCGCTCCGGTGGCCGGCGACGCTGAAATCGATGGAGGTGATGTATCCAGTGCTCTGTTGGGCTCAGGAAGTAGACGACGAGAAACGGCGTGACGCAAAGATTCAGAAGGTGTCCACGGCGCACCTCCTCGTCCGGTAACAGCGGCGCATCGTGGATGTGGCGGTGCGGCT
Organism: Alopecurus myosuroides; assembly: GCA_028641055.1. Taxonomy (NCBI): domain Eukaryota; kingdom Viridiplantae; phylum Streptophyta; class Magnoliopsida; order Poales; family Poaceae; genus Alopecurus; species Alopecurus myosuroides. Next base: position 156,132,772 of record CM054059.1, read on the forward strand.
CCGGCGAGCTCCGGGTGCGTTGCTTCTACAGAGGAAAAAAGTAAGTGGAGGGTTTAAGGAGGGGCGCGAGGACCAGAGGAAACGAACGACGGGGTTCTCGGCCACAGAGACTTGCTCACCTCGCCGGAAATGGAGATCGACGGCGGCGGATGCGGCTGACTCCGGCGATAGATTCAGAGGGATTGGGGGCACTATTTTGCGGGGAAGGGGAGGGGAAGGGAAGAGGGGATCGGGGGCTATAAGGTGCGGGGTTCAGGGCAATCAATCCCGTGCTTAATCGTGAGCATTCAACTTGAGTTAAAATCGAGCGTTTCTTCGGTGCAGTAACGGAAGGAAGAAGACGGTGATGACATTATGATGACGTCATCATTCGTTTTTTTATTTTCCTGTTTTCTTATTTCTTTAATAACTTCTGTTTTAATAAACCAAATAAGCTCAAACTAATTGCATTTGATTCATAAAATTAAAATCTTTCAGATGGTAACATTTTTGTAAAATTTTCAACACATTTGAATTTTTATATTTTGCAAATATAAATAAAACATTAATAGTTCTTAATGTTATTTAAAATTAGAAAATAGTAGAAATGTAAATATTTGTCAAATAAATTTTCAATCACATTAATCATGTCAAAAATGATGTTTGAAAGTCATTTTATTCCATTTTCATATATTTGTTTTAAATATGGGTGCAACCCTAATAGCAACTTTATGCCATTTTAGATAAAAAAACAACTAGATAGGAAAGTGGATAAATAATTATGAGGGGATTGTCGCATTTTCAAATATTTGTTTTCCCTAATTATTTCATATGATTTTTTTATAAACAAAATATTTATGGAAAACATTATATGGTGTAATACTTGCTATAATATTTGATAGCAACATAAACAATTTTATTCATACGAAATATTTTTGGAGACATGAAGTAATATCAGAGATAGTAAATCTCTGGTTTTTATTTATCATAAACATTTTCATAGTTATAAATGAGTTGAAAACATATTTGTTAGGAGGTTTGCTCAGAAGAAATATTTTTCTTTATGGTAGAAATATTTATTTTGAAAGGGGCTTTAGGGTTTATGGAATAGAGGCAAATTGGCTTCTTTATTCCAATTACATATTGTTTTCTTCTATTTCCTTCTTTTATTTTTGTTTTGGTGACTTGCTTAATCATGAAAACAAAAAGTTTCAAATTTTTGTGATTTTTGCACTTTCCAAAAATCAGGGATGTTATAGTTAGAATGAAGTTCACATCTTATAAAAAAATAAGCTGCCCCCCCCCCTCCGGAGCTTCTCCTAGAAGCCGTCATGCTTATTATTTTAGGTCTACAGTTTTATTATGAGATAACTAGTTTAGAAACCAAAAGTAATATGACTTACTTATGAGAGAAACTGGCAAACCGGCTTTTTTTTACTGTCAAAAGAGTAAGGCCATAAGAAAAAGTAAAAACCCAACAACGTAGATTTATGGAATCACTTACTATTCTTTTTTGTTTTGCATAGAAAAAAGAAGGGGAATATTGATATATATTAGAGGGTATTGATATATATTATGATCTGATGTGCTTTCTTGATATCCTAAATATAAGATTAATACTTCAAGTTGCTGAGTTGAGAAAGAGATGGTTGAATCAAAAGAATTCCTTTTTTGAAGTTCAATTTTTATCACAGGACAATATGAATATTATACCTTGTTCCATTAAAACACTCAAGGGGTTGGGCAATAAGGCTCACCTGTATTCCCGATTCTTCATTTCAGCTGCAGTCAACGACATGTGTTGCACAAGTAGAAATGAAAATGGAAACCCCGCCTTGGTGTAGGCTTCAATCTTATAGTATGATATATGATCCAGCGGTTGCTCCTGCTGGTCTGCCTCTAGTTCCAAGGTAGTGACCAGTCTCCCAGGCTTCCCAGGATCGCGCTCACGAGGGTACGCATTTCTCGCTCCTTCTTCGGTTATTTTTGCACGCGCACACGACAGTATATACACAAGACGCGATTCCCTTTCTTGATAGACTCCATGGAATGTAATCTGCCGCCGGTCAATCCGAAGATATGTGGAGGTGGACGAGGACAACGGCAGCAAGCTTTTCTACTACTTCGTCGAATCGGAGACCGGCGGCGAGAATGACCCTTTCATCCTCTAGCTCACGGGTGACGACCACTGCACCGTACTTAGCAGCCTCGCCTTCCTTCGAGATCAATTCATTTTCTCTGCATTCTCAAGCGAATCGCGATGCATATTACCCTCTACGTCGTGCGAAAAAATATCACTCTTTACCTCACATCATACATGAGCAACTGCGGGTCCGTTGTAATTCGTTGTAGAGCCTTAGGGCATGTACAGTGGTGTCTAGTCAGTCGTCTGTATCAAGTGCCACGTATGAAATTTAGTGACGTGGGAAAGAGAGAGAATAGAAAACAGGAGAGCCCGTCTGTTAAATTACCGACAGTCTAATCCCACACAAATCGCTCCTTAGCGACGGCATAAAAACCATTGTATGCGGGCGTTGTCAATCATGGGGCGAGAGAATCACGGACAACCAGGTTTTTCCCTCCCGTGAGATTTGCATGTAGTTGGTTCTTCCTTTTTTTTCTAGAGCTGTTGGATTTTACAGATGGCTAAACAGACGCCCTATTGTAGGTATCCTCTAGAGAGGTATATGTACGTGACGTGGATATAGGCTATAGACACCACGCGTCTAAACTATTGTACATGCCCTTACAAAAGCACCATACCAAACCTGGAAGTCAATCCAAACTCATGACGGTCTGTCATGTTTTTCGCACAACTCTGTAGCTAGCCACTATACATATCGTCAGGTTCAGTCCTGTCTTGACCACTCTCATTCGCAGGTGGCACATATCCTCTTCGTTGAGACGCCAACCGGGGCTGGGTTTTCCTTTTCCAAACAACACCCCAAGGTTACGTTGTTGGTGAAGTATCCACCTACTTCCAACTCCATGATTTTCTCATTAAGGTGCTGCTACATGCTACCTAACTGCACAATTACCCAGCTACTCCAATCCGCCAATTTATTGCAATTCATTTTGCATTGATTGGCTGCATCCGTGTTTGATCTATGGGACCTTGTCTAGTGAAGGTCCAACTTCACATAAAGTCCCGATGACATCTTGTTCCTGTTAAGAGGTACTACAGGCGGTGGTGATCCGGGGAAAGGATGAAGATGAGGGTTTCTGGATTTTTTTCGAACTAAATAATGTCACATATGTAATATGGTTCGTGAGATCCGGATGAAGTTGAACCCTTTAGTGCACATTCGTAATGGTGACATTCCTCATAAATCCCTTCCGGGGTTATGAAGAATGTCGCCATTATGTATGTGTACAAAAGAGTCTAGTTTCTTCCGGATTTCAATATTACATATATGATTTTGTTTAGTTTTATAGAACTCGAGAAACCCTTTCTTCCCCCGCATTGCCATCACGTGTACTTACCTCGTAACAAGCACAAAATGTGAAGGTTCAACTTCACATCAAGGCCTACGTAGGAGTATGACTAGCAGATCAGATCCACTCTTTCCTAGTAAATTTGTGACTCGAATGGGGCATAACAACATTCCAGATTATCCAGTAATGTGTGAAAACATTGCAGATTCTAAGAAGAGGAAGTGATCTGCAATGTTTTCACACATGATATGGATAATCTGGGATGCTACAACTGTTATGTCCCGTTCAAGTCGCAACTTTACTCGGCAAGACTCGATCTGATCTGCTAGTCGTACTTCTTACTAAAGTTCAGAAACCCTTGTTCCTGTTAATAGGTACTACATGCGGTGGTGATCCGGGGAAATGATGAAGATGAGGGTTTCGGTTGGAACTAAGGAACGTCGCATATGTAATATTATGTATGTGATTTTGTTTAGTTTCAACGAAGTTCATAAACCCTTGTCTTCATCCTACTCCGGATCGCCATCACGTATACTACCTCGTAACAAGCACAAGATATGAGAAGGGCCAGTTTGATCCTTTGTGTTTCATATTTCTCCATTTACTATTTTTACTAAGTTAGAAACACTAAGATATTTTACTTAATTAGGAATATTTACTTAGTCCGGGTCTGTTTTTAGTTTATGTCTCTGTTGGACCCGACGGGCGATGTCCGGGACTGGGCCCCGCTGGGCTGGCACTGGGAGGTCCTTACTACCAGGACACGCGGCTTGGTGAGAAATCCGGGTGACGTGGTCGACCCGGATATTCTTTGGTGGCCATCGCGTGGGCCATGGTTGGTGCGTAGAGAGCCGACCCCTGAGGAGGTGGTACATCAGCGTATCAGGGAGGAGGACGAGCACGTCCGTCGCTACATGTACTTGCTCGATATGGAGTATAGCAGCGGTTGGTCGATTATTCGGAGGGTTCCTTACCACGTGAGCTATGACCCTGTGAGGGTTTCTTACCTATGGATGCGTAGCACCCGCGACTCAGCACCCCACGGCTTAGGACCCGGTCGGAGTTAATTAGTTTGAGAGATGTCATGAATATTTATAAGTGATATTATTCGATCGTGATGTGTTAGGGTTAAATAAAATGAACCCATATTCATATATATATATATATATATATATATATATATATATATATATAGTACACTCATTATATTATAATTGCAGAATGAAGATTCTCGAATGCAAAAGAGAACAAATCTATGATATTGGGTATATTGACCCACATTTTGTTAATCATAAGACTCTTGAGCCTATCTCCCAAGGATACAGAAGATAATATTCTGAGGGCAATAAGGTTTCAACAACACCGACGGGAAATACTATTTCCTTACAACTTCGGGTGAGTGTTACTATGTTGTACACATTCTGTTTTCCTTACTCGATGTTCAGTGTATAACTGATGAGTTCTGCGTGCGCAGGTTCCACTATATTCTGCTAATCTTCCAAGTTGACAAAGGAAAAGTACTGGTAATGGACCCAAAACGTAAACCCCTAGCGATGTGGGCGCACATGCAGAAAATGATCCAGCGGTAATTTCAATCTTTATTAATTTCAGTCTTTATATATGGCACTATATCGACTACTTTGTTTCATTTTTTCGGATATCAAGTAATTACTAACTCTTTTTATTCTTTTTTCTTTCCTGGGCAGCGTTTGGAAGAGGTTCACCAAAAAGTCCAGGGGTGAATGGAACTCAGAGCTTACATTTGATATTGTGGAAGTAAGTACTACTATCTAGATCCGCGCATCTCCTTGATTCTAGTGTCGATACCATTATCATGGCTGGTTGATTATTATTTTGATTGAAACCATGTTCTTGTAAAGTGCTTGCAACAGGGGGGCGGGAATCACTTGTGTGGATACTAAGTCTGCGAGTCCATTCGTCAGACGACCTGTCCCAAGGGCAGAGATTTAAACCACCTTCATTCTACGTCAGTCATCAATTTTTCTTATTACCATCTATTTTAGTTACTTAGTTTCATTAATATATATTGACCACTCTTCTTTATATTAGTTCGAACGGCTCCGGGACGGTCTTCTACCAAGAGACCGTATACGAGCAATTCATGAGGAAATTGCGGGCTTCTTAGATGCAGAGGTAAATGTAAATGGAGAGTACTATAGCGCCGGTTGGAACTGAATTTGATTTTGTAATTCATTCCATCGGTCATGTAATATGCTCGATATACTTACCTTCTGTAATATAAGTGTTCCTTCTTTTGCTATATATATGTATTACTTATTCACTCGTGGGATCCGGGAGGTCCGGGGAGGGGCCACCGAGGCTCCTCTCTTCTCGTGGGATCCGGGAGGTCCGAGGAAGGGCCACCAGGCTCCTCTCTTCTACTGGGATCCGGGAGGTCCGGGGAGGGGTCACCAAGGCTCCTTACCGGTGTATGGTGACAGGGGTATCGTAAAATCGAATTGATCGCAAAACATAAAATAAAAATGAAAACAATAAATAGAAAAAAAAAACTCTACCGCGGCAGAGAAAATGGAAAAAGTGTTGTCGCGGCAAAGGAGGCATTTATTCCGGTTCGTGTTAAGAACCGGGACGAATGTCCCTGGCCTGGTTCGCCACGTGGCCAGCCCCATTTGTCTCGAGTGCTGGCACAACCGGAACCAATGGAGAGGGCCATTTGTCCCGGCTGGCCCATCCCGGTTGCACAACCGTGACAAATGGGGGTTACCAACCGGGATGAATGCCCCTGTTTCCACTAGTGAAACAACACCCCAAGGTTACGTTGTTGGTGAAGTATCCACCTACTTCCAGCTCCATGATTTGCTCATTAAGGTGCTGCTGCATGCTACCTAACTGCACAATTACCAGCTACTCCAATCCGCCAATTTATTGCAATTCATTTTGCATTGATTGGCCGCATCCGCGTTTGATCTATGCGACCTTGTCTAGTGGCTCGCCGAACATCCCAAGTTTCTCTCGAGTCCTCTTTACACCAGGGGAGACTCCTTGTCTGCAAGAATTGTGCCGTTCATCGCGCAAAAGATTTCAGAAGGTACGGACACTTGCTGTATGTATTCATCCATTGATCCGCGAGCATGTGCTCACAGTCGATTGAATTCGTTGTGCTTACCCCATGGTCAACGTAGTTAGTCATCTCAAAATGAAAGCAGAAATGGTCGGATGGGTGCTCTTCATCTTGTTCTCGATCACGCTAACTACGAGCTGCCAGCACGCCGTTACCGCCGCAGCCTCCAGTTCCAAGGTAGTGACCAGCCTCCCTGGGTTTCACGGCCCCCTCCCCTTCCACCTCGAGACTGGGTACCCATCTTCTCTAGCTCTTCAGCTATTTTCTTTCTACAAATTCACCATGAAAGTAGGAGGTGCGATCTCCCTGATTGAATTCATTAGATTTAATATGATCTCCTTCATCATTCTAAGATACGTGGAGGTGGATGAGTTCAACGGCAGCGAGCTGTTCTACTACTTCATCAAGTCAGAGGCTGGCGGCGAGAATGACCCTTTCCTTCTCTGGCTCACCGGCGGCGATCATTGTTCCGTACTCAGCGCCCTCGCCTTCGAGATTGGTACATTTGAGTTTACATTCTCAAGCGTTGACTCACCATTACTCTTGAACTTCTTATTATTCTATACATGTGCTGAACTGTTGATGTGCACCACACCTACAGGCCCATTCCAATTCGTTGTAGAGCCTTTTAATGGAACCATACCGAGCCTGCAAGTCAACCCGTACTCATGGACCAAGGTCGGTTTCGTTCTGCTCTCTTCTGCACACTGCACCGAGGTAGTTTCATATTCAGGTTCTGTCTGTTTGGACGATGTTCATCTGCAGCTGGCAAACATCCTCTTTGTGGATACACCGGTTGGGGCAGGATTTTCCTTTTCCAGGCGGCCTGAAGGCTATGATGTTGGTGAAATATCTACCTCTCTGCAGCTCCATGAATTCCTCATGAAGGTACTAGCTACTTCGAGTCAGAAATAATATTTTGACAAGGATCCAATATTCATTTGCTCCATTAGAGCTGCACAAATAGCTTGAGCTGCTCAAGTTCAACTATTTTTAGCTTGATTCGAGAAGTAATGACCCGAGCATGAGCTTATCTTGTGGCACGAATGAAAATTGTTTTGATCGAGCTGAGTTTAGCTTTTTCTATCCGACATGTTTTTTTTTCATAGACAAGTCTGTTTTAGAATAATCTAATTTTTTTACAATGTGCGCTTTATTAATTAAACTCATAAGTTAGCATCACCTTGGTACTTTAGAATAATCTATTAGCCTGGTAATATATTAAGGCGATTGATTGTGCCTTTTCTTATGCGGTTGTTGTGGACTAACATAGTGCAACATGCAACTAAGCAAAATTTTCAAATGTAACATTGGGCCTTAAAGTGGCTCATGATTGATTTTGAAATAATGAAAAGTGTTGAATACAAAATAAATCAGCTTGTAGCTTGATTTCTAGCAGTTTGGCATTTTCAGTTTTGGTCGCTGCCACGTTTATTGTGTTCTAATAGTCCTTTCTTCTTGTCATTTGTTCTGGCTCACCTCAAATCAAGTTTTCTCTATTTTCACATTGAGTTGATCTTAGCTAAAGCTCAGTCCGGCTTGATGAAAATCAGACACATTTATATCTATAGCTAGTTGCATCTGCCTTATTGTATGATCCACATGTCCATGTCTAGTGGTTCACCGACCACCGCGATTTTCTCGCAAATCCTCTATACATCGGGGGAGACTCCAAAGCTGGAAAAATTGTGCCATTTATCGCACAAAAGATTTCAGAAGGTAGGAACATATTATTTCCACCCATACAACAATGAGCGGCTGTACAATTAATTGAATTCTCGGCAATCAAGTCCCTCTTCATACTTTGTCCCTTCAGGTATTGATGATGGAAGGAGTCCCCTCCTTAATTTTAAGGTACACTCATACTACTATTTCTCTATCTAGTCCAAACGGCATCATGTGTGTAATACATATAGTTACGAGCATGCACATTGTCGTAACGTCATCATTATGTCATTTTGTTAAAACACTACTCCCAGGGCTATTTAGTAGGCAATCCGGTAACAGGTGACAGAATTGATGAGACCTCTGGAGCGCCATACGCTCATGGAGTCGGCATAATATCAGATCAATTATACGAGGTAATTAAACTATTCTAGATCCGCTATGCCCACACATCTGGAAGAATATATCTTTTATGTCAACTGAAGTGGTGAACATGGTATTAACATCCCCCTAGACTATAATGGGGCATTGCAAAGGACAAGACTACAAGAATCCTACCAATGTGTTATGTGCTCAAGCTCTGGATAAGTTAGGCCGGGTAAGAACGAGATATCCTAAAAATTCACTTTGATTTATTTATTTATTGATGAAGCTATGTCCTCCTGTACGATATACTACTTCTGTTAATAAATATAAGCCGTTTTGGTAGTTGGAATAGATGAACTAGTATCTAACTAAGTACCCAAGACTATATATTTACATATAGTACACCATGTCATTCCAATTGTAGCACATACGCGAAGTTCGGGCAGCTCATATTTTGTTGGACAAGTGCGGTCTTGAATCGGCTGGACCGGGTACAGAATTGGACGGTACTAGCAGGAAAATACTTATCCAGGAAGACGGAACCGAAATAGGGAAACGACTAAAACATCCACCTCCCAGTCCGACAGTTGACTGCGAGGTAACATTAAACTTCTGGCATGTACTGTGTTTTCTTTCCTTTAGTTGAACCAATCTTACTACATACACGATCAGACCTATGGTACCTACCTGTCATATTTCTGGGCAAATGACGACAGCACCCGTGATGCCCTCGGGATCAAAGACGGGACCGTGGAGGAGTGGCAGAGATGCCATAGCGGGGACCTACGCTACACCAGAGACATCAGCAGCAGCCTCAAGTACCACCGGAACGTCACGTCCAAGGGTTACCGTGCCTTGGTTTACAGGTCCGGGAAATGAGCGAACCCGTTTCGTGTATGCCTGCTTGCGAACTTTGAATTGATTGGCTGAAAGAAAAGCCTTGAATTGATTGGCTTTCTATTGGTGTCGTCCATGGCAGTGGCGACCACGATATAATCGTGCCGTTCCTTGGGACGCAGGCGTGGGTGAGGTCGCTCGGCTTCCCCATTGTCGACGACTGGAGGGCGTGGCATCTTCATGGCCAGTCTGCCGGGTTGGCCATACTTTCATTCTCATTATTCTTTCACTTTTCTGCTTGTGATTTGAACTTACGCTTATTATCTTTCCAGGTTTACCATAACTTACTCCAACAATATGACATTTGCAACAGTAAAGGTACCAAAATTAACACCCGTCTCTTTGCTTGAGTTTGTCGAGTGGTGTATGGTCCGTAAATCTTAAGTTGTCGCTCCTAATTGGGTTGCAGGGAGCCGGGCACATAGCGCCTGAGTATGAACCCGAGAGATGCTTTGCCATGTTCAGCCGTTGGATACTGAATCAAAAACTCTAGTCTATTGTATTTTATCGAGTAACTAGCATGAGCAATGCACATTTCCAGGTTGCTTTCCCGATCGGTCGAGGTTAACTCTAAACCAACAGAAAATGGCTTCAGGTGCATACCCATCCAACCTAGTTGGGTCACTTCAGTCCGTCTTCCGTTACCGGAGACCCTCTCCTTGTAGCTGTGCCACATCACGTAAACCAGGTGCTAGTCCATTGTATTCTACATTATCCGCCGGTTCGGGTCAGTTCCCCAGCACAAAAGTTATTTGTGAAGTTCATGTAAACTTAATATTCACACTTCAGTTTCCAAGAAATTTTAGCATCCACTCCAACCTCCCGGTAGTAAGAAGCGAGCATATTAAAAGGCCTAATTGGGACAGAAACAATGTGCCATTGTGTGATTTATTGCACGTTTGTGAGGTGACTGGCTGGGAAATTCCTTGTCAAACAACCCACATTTTTTTATGACAAAATCTCGTTTGTGGAGTGATGATCCACTTCGCAAAAGGTTCTTTCATTGGGGGACAATTTGTGTTGTGCTTGCCGCTACACATGTTTGTTCGAACTAGAATGGTTTAAAATATGTTTAGCCACACTGTGCACTCCTCCTGCTCGTTTGTGATGCACATCTTGTCATTTCGACGGTTTTAAAGAACAGACATGCCCCGATCGACTGAATGCACCCATCATCAGGTCAGTATATTAGGTCATGGATGAGCGGTGGTGGTAGCAATGGTGGTTGTACTACCCCATGATCTGATTATCTCATTCTTTTTGTAAATTTTGTCAATGCGGAGTATTCAGTTTGAAATTGGGATAAACGATTAGATTCTATGAGACATGTGCTTTGAAAGAGTTTTTCTCCATAACTATGAAAACACATGGTTATTGATGATTGAACTCCTCTGGTATGTTCGTTTCCACGTCAAGTATGGATTCTAGATAAATCTTTGGTTGGGGCCTTGCCGGGGGAGCACCGAGTCTACATCATCGTCGTCCCCGAGTACCCTGCCGATGTGCGCGCCTGCTCAGACCACCTCCCTGAGGAGATGACCGACATTGAAAGCAGCGCCGAGCCCCGCATCATCGGGGAGACCATGGTGATCGTTGGCCCTTGTCCCAGCTAGCAAGCAGGCGGACATCATCCGACTGGACCCACGGACAACGTGATCGTTGCAGGACTCAACCAACGCATCACCCCCGACGCCGATCCGACGAAGGAGGCAGAGGAGCTCGAGAGGGATGATGGCGTGCAAACACAAGTTCGTTGGGAGACTCCAAGAGGAAGGTATGAAGAGTATAACAACAAGTTTTTCTTCAGTAAGAAACCAAGGTTTAATCGTACCGGTAGGAGAAATAAATCACTTCTGGAGGTTGATGACATCTGATGTTGGCAGGGCGCACTACCAGGCTCAGCAGTAACGTGCAGTCTGCACACAACACAAACAAGATATTTTGCCCCAACGAAACAGTGAGGTTGTCAATCTCACCGGTTTTGCTAACACAAAGGATTAGATGTATTGTGTGGAAAATAATGTATGATTGAAGTGAACGAAAGGAAAACAGTGTTTGCCGCGGTTGTATTATCAGTATGAAAGAATGGTCCGGGATCCACAGTTCACTAATGGTGTCTCTCCATAAAAGATAGATAACATGTTGGGTAAACAAATTACAGCTGAGCAATTTATAGAAATAAAGGCTGCACCATAGTGCATATGCAAGATATGATGATTACAATGAGATTCATGCGGGCATTACAACATGATATATAGACCGTAATACAACTGCATATATGACTAATTATCCACCCTCGGAACGTAATCCAAGCAGACTTCGGGTATTAACTTGCAAGCAACGAATTATTGCACTAAGTAAAGTGCGTAATGTAAACAATAGAATTTATCCTTAGAAAAAGAATTGTTGTTTTCTCCCTAATGGTAACAGCACATCCTCATCCGTCACGTTTCTGTCACTCGAGCACAGATGAAAATTAGGCATGAACCCACTATCGAGCATAAATACTCACTCTTGGAGTTACAAGTATCAGCTTGGCCAGAGCATCTACTAGTAACGGAGAGCATGCAAGATCATAAATAACATAAACATGATAGATTGATAATCAACTTGACATAGCATTCAATATTTATCGGATCCCAGCAAACACAACATGTAGCATTACAGATAGATGATCTTGATCATGTTAGGCAGCTCACAAGATCTAAACATGGTGGCATAAAGAGGAGAAGACAACCATCTAGCTACTGCTATGCACCCGTAGTCTAAGGATGAACTACTCACGCATCACTCCAGAGGCAGACATGGTGATGTAGAGCCCTCCGGTGTTGATTTCCCCTGCCACAGGGTGCCGGGGAGAGCTCCAGAACCCTCCTGAACTAGGGTTGACGATGACGGCGGCTACAGAACTTTTCGTGGATGGAGGCTCGGGTGTTTAGGATTTCCCGGGAAGGAGCTTAAATTGGCAAAAGGGCGATGTCGGTGGGTGGCCAGGGGGCCCACACCCCCTGGTGGCGCGGCCAGGGGGCGCCGCCCTATGTTGTGGCCACCCTGTGCCCCCTCCGAGTCTCCTCCAGACTCCGTGTACGTGACAGAAAAATAGGACCCTGGGTTTTCGTTTCGTCCAATTCCGAGAATATTTCCAGAGCAACTTTTCTGAAACAAAAAATATCGGAAAACATGAACTAGCGTTGTGGCATCTTGTTTATAGGTTAGTCCGAGGAAATCCATAAAAATGCTATAAAGTGTATAGAAAACATGTAGCAATTGGCATGAAAACAACATGAAACATCAGAAATTATATATACGTTTGAGATGTATCAAGGGCCCGCCTCATGCTCCTGCGCAGGACGGAAGAAGTGGCGACCCAGCAGTGCCAGATGGAGGCCACCGTCTGCGAGTAAAACATCGCCAACGGCTACACACCGACACCGAATG